>CM074721.1:337477529-339877529 GCA_037306005.1 Rhinophrynus dorsalis
AAACCCTCTTGGATTACCTCTGAGTAGAAAACTAGCCTTACATGTGGGTGGGAAAAAAATGTTTGCAATAGTACCGTGTTACCTTCTATTACACCATCTTGTTATTCCTTCTACGAAGAACACAAGTATTCAATAAATAATGTTCACTATATAGAAACCGTTATGTAGTGAAGAGTGGGAAACCCAGCCATAGATTTAGGTTCATCTCCTGGTAAAAAAAAACACAAATATCTAATATTTTTTGTATTTGAATACTAATGATATTTCCACTGCATTGTGAAGTGACATGTAGGCGATATCTCTAGTATCCACAGGGTTCATTAAAAATGAAGAGGGCCATGGATTTTGCTGCACTATTCACCTAAAAGACAGTATAATATAATGTGATTCATAGTGTGTAAAATGTATCTGTGCCTAGAAATGAAAGTGAGGCAAATCAACAGTGTACAGAGCAATCTTGTTAAAGTAAAGCTGGTTCCTCTTCGTAATAAAGTAGGGGAGGTGTCTTTATTGTTCAGCAGTTGGAGAATCCACAACTCTAATACAAAGAAGTCCTTCCTATGGAACAAGTATTTTACTTCGATTGACAGTTTTCCTTTTATTATTATTAGCATCGATTTATAAACCACATGCTTATTCTACAGTGCTGTACAGTTAGGGAATTCACAACAAACTAATGACACAGTTGGCAAAAGGATAAATAAGTAAATAGCAATCTAGATCAGTGGTTCTCAACCCGTGCCCTCAGTGGCTACTAACAGGCCATGATTTGAGAATTTCCTTTTAAGAGCACAGGTGAATTAATCAATATGACTGAGCCTCTGATCAACACACTTGTGTTCTAGCAGGGAAATTCCTAAGTCCTGGCCTGTTAGTGGCCACTGAGGGCACGGGTTGAGAACCTCTGATCTAGATGATAGTAAAGAAGTAGAGGTAATGTACATAGCTTTTACAAAGGCATCTGGTATAAATGACCTGGAAATAGGTATAGAAAGCAAAATTTCAATATTTGCAGATGACACTCAATTATGCAGGATAATAACCTCAGAACATGATGTTTGTTCTCTACAGAAGGATTGGGCAAACAAGTGGAAAATGACATTTTATGTAGTAAAGTGTAAAGTTATGAACTTGACATGCTACTTATGAACTTAATGGGATTATTTTAGGAAACTGTTTGCTAGAGAAAGTTCTGGGAGTTCTTGTAAACTTGGTAATAGTGATCAGTGTCAAGCAGCAGTAGCAAAAGCAAAGTCCTGTCTTGCATAAAAAGGGGTATTGAAGGAATAGTGCATAACATTGTTTTGCCACTGTACAAATCGTTTGTAAGACCGCTCCTTGAATACACAGTGCAGTTTTGGGCACCAGTTCTGAAAAAAGTTATTCTAGAACTGGAGAGATTGCAGAGAAGAGGAACAAAATTAATTAAGGGAATAGGGATATTGAATAAGAAAATTATCTAGCCAAACTTGGTTTATTTACTCTAGAGAAAAGACATCTTAGAGGGGATCTCTTTACATTATATCAGTTTAAGCAAGGTCAATATGAGGGTCTTTCTAGCGAGCTTTCATTTTACGACCTGATCAAATAACTAAGAGCCACCCCTTATGATTACTGGAAAGGAGGTTTCAACTTCAGCAGAGGAAGGAGTTCTTTGCAGTAAGGTTTGATAAATTGTTAAATTCTTTGCCCAAGTATGTGATAATGGTAGATACAATGGATACATTTAAGAAAAGATGAGGACAGAAGGGAACATGCAGGGTTATACTGTGTATTAATAGGTAAACTCAGAAATTCTGATAAACAAGTACCCATTCAGGAGTCAGAAAGTATTATACATTTTCATTTTATGGGTTATACTTTGGCAGAGATTGAACTTGATGGACTTGTGTCTTTTTTCAACATAACTTACTGTGTAACATAATAACAATGGCAGAGAAGGCGCTGCTCTTGATAGTTTACAATCTAGAGGGAGAAGTGTAACAAGTGAACCACAAATTACAATCAGATGGGGTTCCATTTCTTTAAAGAGAAGGGAAAGTTTTGGGCAAATTGAAGAGTTGTTCCCCTAGGTAGGATGGAAAGGGCCATGACAAAATAAAGTTGTTATAGTGGCAGGTTTTGGACAAGTACAAGTTTTGGTTTTAAGATATTTTGAATACACTGCTTTTGAGAGAGGTTTGAATGAGCGAAAGCTAGGCCAGAGTCTGATGGAGACTGCTAGAGAGTTCTATAGATAGAGAGCTTCTCTGGTATAATATCTGAGTTGAGAGTGAGTGGTGGTGTAAGGGGATGTGATTAGTATAAATATGTATGGGGGAGAGCTTTTATGGAGGGATCTATTGGTGAGTGACATTTTTAAATTTAGTCCTTGAGCACAAAGGGTAAAAATTTAGTCACTGACAGAGTGGGGCTGCAGGGGAAGTGCAAGAAGTGAGATGAATTCAGCAAGAGGCAGCATTCATTATAGACACTTACAACAGGAAGGCCAGCTAGGTGGGCATTGCAATAGTCAAGCTGAGACAAAGTGTGGAACTGGACTAGGGTTTTGGTACTGTTCTGTGAAAGAAAAGTTCTAAAGCTAGAGATATTTAGAGATGAAAAGTGACAGGACATTTTGGCAGAGTATCTGAGAAGTGAAGGACAGGACAGAGTTGAAAATTACCTCTAGGCAGCAGGCTTCAGTAGTAGGGGTTATATAAGCTGTTCTCATTAATGGTGAAATCAGGTTTTGGTGTAGTTGCTTTGGGTTATATTATATCTCTGTTTTGATAAGTTTAGTTTTAGGTTGTGTTTGGATATCCAGTAGGAAATTTTGAATAAACAGTTGGTGACATGAAAAAGTAGGAACTGAATAAGATGTATGCAAGGCAAAAGGAAAGCAGAGAGAGAGGGGTATAAGGGTCATTGGAAAGTTTGTTTAGTACTGATGTGATTTTAGCTTGTTTAAAGGATGATGGGAATATGTCCGAAATTAGAGACACATTAAGTAAGTGGATCCCAGTAGCATAGAGAGGATGGAAATGCTGTGAGAGAAGAGGAAGGCAGTGCTAAGAGAAGATGAGATCCAACACGCATCGTCAGATGAAAGGGTAAAGGAACCAAGGGTAGACTTATGTATGAAAAAAGGGCAAAGAATGTTCAGGTGTTGAATGCAAATTCTGACGCAGGGCTTGATACCATTACCACCGTTAGGGAAGACAAAGTAGCGTCAGTAGTTTTAAGTCACAGTCAGGTATTCTGTTACCTGTGCTGTGACAAACTACCGAAAGGTAAAAATGCACAATGGGAGCAACATGATCACCCATTGGAAACAGTGAAAAAGCAGATTAATTTGGTATTCAATTACATGTGGTGGCTTATAACACACATTAAGGGACTCTCTATTGTTGAGTTAAATTAGCACCAGCACACCTAGGCTTTGAGTCCCTAACGTGTTAAAAACCACCAACGTACTTGAACAGTGGTTTAAAACATATACACGCATGCGCAACTAGTGATCCCTACACAAGGAACACATGGATGTATTGATATGGGGCTCAAAGCCACACACACACACACACACACACACACACACACACACACACACACACACACACACACACACACACACACACACACACACGGGACATGTGGATGTATTGAAATGGGGCCCAAGGAATCAAAAACATGATTGAAAAGAAAACAAAAAAAACCCTATGAGTGCCAGTGGGGTATACAATGCATCGCAGAGAGTTGCATAGCCCACAGCACACACAGGGTTAATCCCCTAAAGCTAACACCATCCCGTTTAAATAAACACTTACCTGTAAGTTTGATGTTCAGTGGAGTCTTCAGCTTGTATCGTCTGTCCTCTTCATCTGTCATCTTCTTTCTTCTTATCTTCATTACTCATAAGTCTTGGTCGTCCTCTTCAAAAATATTCCACCTTAATAAAGAAATCTATATTGTATATTAAAATTAACGCTAACAAAAAAGGTATACTGCCACCGCAGCTTCAGCCAGCGGCTGCGGGGGCAGGAAAGCATACCAAAGCCCCCTCCCATATACCTCTCGAACTGTTGCCCAATCCATACTGAGGGAAATTGGAAGAGAGACTGGCTTTTATATGGCCAGTCCCTGTTCAAAATGGTTCCCACTCTTCCATTGGCTGGGATGTGGGGTTATTCACCTCCCAGCCAACAGCTTCTAGTGGGAAAAATGATTAAACCAGTTAGAAGCTGATTGGCTGGGAGGTGCATAACCCTACATCCCAGCCAGTTGAAGTGTGGGGATCATTTTGAACAGAGACTGGCCATATAAAAGCCAGTCTCTGTTCAGATTTCTCTCAGTATGGATCGGGCAACTGGGATGGGGGGGATTTTTGTTCTACTTTTCTGCCACCACCGCCAGCGGGGGAAGTAGCAGCATACCTTTGTTGGCAACATTAATTTTAATATACTGTATATATATATTTCTTTATTGAGGGGGAATATCTTTGAAGAGGACGACCAAGGCAGATGGCTAATGAAGATAAGAAGAAATAAGATGACAGATGAAGAAGACAGAAATACAAGCTTATAGAAGAAGAATTACAGTGGATGACCAGGGTCCTGAAGACCCCACTGAACATCAGACTTACAGGTAAGTGTTAGGGCTAGTATTGTTTCACTTTATTGTTACTGTTAGAGGTAGCCTAGAGCAAAGTGTAGGTTTAGTGTTTGGGAAGATGACTGTGTTTTTTGGCTCTGTGTCAAACATCAAGCTAGTTTCCTTTGATGTCACCACTGTTCATGCTATTTAGCGTGAGTTGTGGGAACAAAAGGCTGCAACAAGCTTTAGGCCGCTACATGAGTTTTTGCAACCAACGCTGTTTAGGGTGGATGCTACCCAAGCAAGAGGATTCCAATTGTATAACTGTGTGTGTACTACCCGGAACTCCTTTGGTCCCAACAATAATTTTAGTTCCCTTAATAGCACTGAGCCCAAAATGAGATGTAATATCTAATTTTGTCAGATTTGTTAGCAAGGTATTAAGAGGTAAATGTAGTGCTAGAAAGTGGAGGAGATGGACATAGTAGGGATTTAAATGTAGCTAAAAATCTTTGAGGATAAGAAGAGAGAGAGAGAAAATAAGAGATGAATAGCAAAGTTGTTTAGCCATAGAGAGGGATGAGCTCTTAGATGGACCAATTAATTTGTATGTA
Source organism: Rhinophrynus dorsalis (assembly GCA_037306005.1). Lineage (NCBI taxonomy): Eukaryota > Metazoa > Chordata > Amphibia > Anura > Rhinophrynidae > Rhinophrynus > Rhinophrynus dorsalis. Next base: position 337,482,716 of record CM074721.1, read on the forward strand.
ACTAGTATAAAAGCCCATGTACACGGGCCTCCCAGTGCCTGGGTTTAGGAAGTCTCTACTGGGCATGACTGCATCTGACTTTCGGGCAGTCTCTACTGCGCATGACTGCATCGGACAAACATACAGCTGGCCTTTTATTATATAGGATGAAGCCGTTCCTGATTGTGATTTTCTCCAACAAGGTTCAGCAGTTTGTAAGCACTACTGAAGCTATCTTGTTTTTTGTGAAATGCTATAAATGGAGAGGAGTATGTCATTTTTGGCATAGTATAGCAGTGGATATCTTATATCAAGGACTGAAATGAGTGTTGCTGTCAACAGAATTGAAATCTATGTGCATTGCACATGTGATCCATTAAAAAAAAACAAATAAGGAGATTAGTGAAAGGAGTTTGAAGGCTGCAGAAGCATTGGGATTGTCAACAGGAATGTTGATGTCTCCAAGAATAAGGGAGGCAAAATCTGATAAAAGAAAGGCAGAAAAGTTACCTAGAAATTGTGAGGGTGATCCAGGGGTACAAAATATGATAGCTAAGCGCAAAAAAAAAATGCAGATTAAATGATCTTCAAAGAAAAGAAGCAAAAAAGTGCAAGATATTGTAGAAAAAAATGATGGTGCAAAGTGTATTGTGTGATGCTCAGGATAAATTCGGAGAGAGGAGAATTTGATAGCAAGGAAAGAGAAGTTTATTATGAAAAGAAAACTAATGAAAAATAGTGAGAAGGGAAATAGCAGATGAAATCCAGTTCCTATTCATTCTTCGGTAGTGAGCAGCAGTGGTTGGGGTTGGAAAACCCTTTAGACATGTGTGGTGATGTCCACTTGTAGTTTTTCTTCTGTTCAACCTCTGTTTAACGTGTAAAACTCCTACAACTCGCTTAAAGATTTTTTACTTTAAGATGTTATAGAGAGACCTGCTACCCCAGCTATAGACTGATCTCAGTTATACGGAGAAACACTAACACAAGAAATACTCTGGACAAAAATCCAAGACTGAGCACAAGGTAAGATTAACAAAAATAGAAACACACCTTCATTCACTATATTTTATTAAGCTGACTACAAAGAACACAAATACAGACCCAACATGATATAATAAATTGGCAAAGGATACCTTAGAATTACTGAGGGACGATGGGAGTAGCAGACAATGGGACACATACCTAACAATTTCAATAAACTACACTAAACTGGGAGAAAACTGAGACAGCAGAGGCTGGACACATACCTATTACAATAATCCACCCTCTGCTGTTTTGTTGAAAATTCACTTACCAAAATAGAACTCTCACAAAATAGGTTGCATGTGCCTTTAAAGAGATAGTAATACTTAAAATGTAAAAAAAATATGTTGTAGGGTTTATTCCCCTGAGTAAAACAAGAGTAATCCCACTGCTGAAAGGTGTTTCATTCAAAAGTTATTAATTTTCAAAGATTATTTCTTTAGGTGCAATATCACAGTGGCCTGAAATTGTGCAGTGGCGCTGTTGCTACACCATCCTATGGAAATTTATGGTCCCGGGACCAGAGCTGTCCATAGGATCGTGTAGCAACAGCACCCCTGTAAATTTCAGGCCATTGTGATATTGCACCTAAAAAAATAATCTTTGAAAATTAATAACTTTTGAATGAAACACCTTTCAGCAGTGGGAGTACTCTTGTTTTACTCAGAGGGATAAACCTTACAACATATATTTTTTTTACATTTTAAGTATTACTATCCCTTTAAGCTGTGTGACATTGGCTCCACTGATGTGCCAGTTTCTTTATCCTATTATTGGGTTTTTTTTGTTTTATTTTGTATATAGCTGTTTATTATGTTACTTATTAAAATTAAGAAGGGTATTTTAATATATTGAGGAGACTAATACAAAAATTGTAGTTAGTCTTAAAATAACCCTAAGGTTTCCATTTTTTGTTTGGCTATATTAGTGGCTAACTGCACAGAGGGCCAACTTGCATTGGTGTATATGGTAGACCTTTAATGTACTTGTACACAAGAGAGACTCTGTTATAGTGTTATATACGGTAGACCCTTTGTGTGTTTGACTACTGGTTAATTTGCTGCAACACTGTATATAATTTTGATTGGCTTATTTGAAATCAAGGCATTTTCTCTCCTCCATATAGAGTCCAAATGATATCTTTGCTAATTAGTCTATGAATAAGCATGTTTACTGTGAAATGCTTAAGACTATCATGCTCCGTGTAGCTGTTTTAGTTGTCTAAGACTATGTAGGATTTGAGTGAGACTTGCTTCTTCTCTTTCTCACAAAATAGTCCATATCAAACCCAAGTCTGCCTACAATGCTGAGGGGTGGAGAGTCATTCTGGAAAATTTTGAAATATACAAAATATATAAATAATGGAATTGACAGTTTCATGTTGTTCTTGTAGTTCTCCCATCCACTCTCACTGGAACTGCAAATCCACATGGCATCTTAGAGCCACAGCAGTCCCCACCCCCCTCTTCCATTATCATTTTTCCCCTCTGTCTCCTGTCTGTTCTAATGTGGGGTGTCCCATCACCAATCACATGGTCCTAGAGGGACATGGTTTCTGCTGAGGTAGCAATGTTATGTTTGACACAAACTGTTTTGTATTGTATTGCATTATCTCCCCAATTAATCCCCTTTCTTGTGTTACGCTCTGTTGTTGTTGTTGTTGTTGTATAAACTAATTTATATTAACAAATTATTACCATATGACGTGAGTAGAGTTTGAGGTCCTGTGGTCTTGCTCTCAGATGTTATGTCGTTTCCATGGACGTGATATCCAGGACTGATTGAAACAAAAAGCAAAGGCAAAATTCATTGAGACCATTATGACTTTCTGGCCACAGTAAAGTTAATAGGGGGATCTTTTAGGAGATATGCCTCTTTATGTTTTTGAGGCGAAATCTCTCATCAGTGGTGTAACCATAGGGGTTGCAGGGGTCGCACCTGCGACCGGGCCCGTGCACTCCAGGGGCCCGGCCTCCCCCTGTGACCCCTCCGCCTGGCGCCTGCAATCTCCCGCCGGTGCTCTAGTAGTGCAGAGTGCTGGGAGATGACATCATATCCCATCGCTTTGCATTACTAAGAGGACCGCGTGGGAGCTCCAGGTAGGAGGTGGGGGCATTGTGGAGGGGGTCAATGTGGGGGGGGGCTGTGGCACTTCTTGTACCAGGGCCCGGAGGCTGTCACTCTGCCTCTTCACCCCTCCCTCTGTCCAGCCTCTTTCGGTGATGGAGGCTTTCTGTTTGTAAACTGGAGCAATCTCAGTTGCAGAGATTGATATCTAGACAGTGAGATCACTCCAGCTTACAGACAGAAAGCCTCAGTCATCAGCGGATGCTGGATACAGGGAGGGGAGCAGAGGCAGAGTGACAGACTGTGGGTACAGAGCTGGTAACCGCAGTCTATCAGGAAGCAGGGTGCAGGCCACTTTTTAAACATTAATTTTCGCCCAAATAGTGTTAAAAAAACAAATGAATACAGTTTTAAACATATTCACTAAATAATCTAACTAATAAGACTAACTTGTATGGGGTGATAGATCCCCTTTAAACGAACATGGCTTTGTAATTATTGGCCTCTGTTGTCTGTCCTTGAACATAAAAACTAACCTGGATTAACTAAGAGGCAAAATATTCCTTTACTTAGAGTGAGTAAGAGAGTAAGAATATTCCTGCTCACTTCAAGCCATATGCACAAAGTAAAAGAGAAGCAAAGCTGGGGCAAGCCAGCTGCACCATTGGAAACAAATACTCTGATTTAAATTGGGCTTTTAATCCCTTGAATGCTAAAGAGCTCTCCAACACCTGCTTTGAAGACCTCTCTAGAATTCAAGGGGTTAAACTTCCCATTTAAATAAATGTAGCTTTCCATTTCCTTCTCTTGGTGCAGCTGATTTCTCCCAGAATTAAGGACTCCCAATTATTAATTAGAACAGTAATATACATCAACCAGGAATGTAACTAGATTCTACTTAGACCCTCCACCCCATTGTCTGGGGGTATCCTAGAGCAATGGTGAATAGTAGTGATGAGCGAGCACCCCAATGCTCGGGTGTTCGGGTGCTCTGACCGAGCACCCCCGGAGGCTCGAGTGCTCGGCCGAGCACCCGAGCCCCATTGAAGTCAATGGGAGGACTCGAGCATTACACCAGGCACCCCCTGCTCTGATGAGGGGAGGGTGCCTGGTCCATAGGAAAAGGGCAGAAAATTATGGAAACACCACAGAAATGGTTCAGGGACAGCATAGGGAGGATGTCTGGATGCATCTTGGACTCCAACATCGCTGCTGGGAACGATCTTTCGCCCGTAGTATGCCATTTTTACAGACTGACCGTAAAACACACAAAAAGGAAAATAAAAACGACTTTAGGCGAAAAATTGTTACCAAACAGTATTTGCTGTATATTTACTTGTATATCATCTGCAAATTCTCCCAAAAATTTCCTCGATTTTTCTGAACTGAGGCCATGATTAAGAGGGAAACGTGCGCAGAGGCAAATTCTCCCAAAAATTTCCTTGATTTTTCTGAACTGAGGCCATGATTAAGAGGGAAACGTGCGCAGAGGCAAATTCTCCCAAAAATTTCCTCGATTTTTCTGAACTGGGGCCATGATTAAGAGGGAAACGTGCGCTGAGCCGACCATCTAAAACATTATGGGTGAGGGTCTGCTGCGGAGCTGACCATCCTAAACATTATATGCGAAGGCCCGCTAGTGAGCTGACGCTATAAAACATTATATGAGAGGGCCCGCTAGAGAGCTGACCCAATAAAACATTATATGAGAAGGCCCGCTGGTGAGCTGACCTATAAAAAAATTGTCAAACAGCGCCCGCTGGTGAGCTGGCCCTATATAAAAATTATATCACAGGGCCCGCTGGTGAGCTGGCCCTATATAAAAATTATATCACAGGGCATATGGAAGAGGAGGAGGAGGATGAGAAGATTAAGAGTCAACCATATACCCGTTTTTTGGGTGGAAGGGGTGAATGGGAATACAGAGTATTCCCATCATTGTAAATAACATATATAAAGTGAGTTTATGTTCCCCCAGGGCTTTCCTCCAGTGGAGTGGAGAAGTCAGGGGAAATCCAGGCCTTGTTCATTTTTATAAGTGTCAACCTATCAGCATTGTCGGTGGAAAGGCGGATACGCTTATCTGTTATGATGCCACCAGCAGCACTAAATACCCGCTCAGACAGAACGCTGGCGGCAGGGCAGGCCAGCACCTCCAAGGCGTAGAGTGCCAGTTCATACCACGTGTCCAGCTTGGACACCCAGTAGTTGTAAGGCACAGAGGGATCATTGAGGACGCTGACACGGTCTGCTACGTACTCCTTCACCATCTTCCAAAACTTTTCCCTCCTTGTGACACTAGGCTGCGCATCAGGGTGAGGGTGCTGGCGGGGTGTCATGAAGGTGACCCACACCTTGGAGAGTGTTGCCCTGCCTTTGTCGGAACTGCTGTGTGCTCCCCTTTTCTCCCCTTCTCTGTTGGCCAAGGTAGCACGTACTCTGCCGCCAGCATTGTCAGATGGAAAATTTGGGAGCAATTTTTCAACAAGAACCTTCTGGTATTGCACCATTTTGCTTGTCCTCTCCACCGGAGGAATGAGAGATGAGAAATTCTCTTTGTAGCGGGGGTCCAGAAGGGTGAACACCCAGTAATCCGTGTTGTCTAAAATGCGTATAACGCGTGGGTCACGGGAAAGGCAGCCTAACATAAAGTCAGCCATGTGTGCCAGAGTACCAACAGTCAAGATTTCGCTGTCCTCACCAGGAGGATGACTCTCAATCTCCTCATCCTCTTCCTCCTCTTCTGCCCACCCACGCTGAAGAGATGGAACTAAAGTTCCATGGCTACCCTCTGTAGCGGAGGCAACCGTGTCTTCCTCCTCCTCCTCCGCCTCCTCCAATTGTCGCTGAGAAGACGAAGTGAGGGTGCTCTGGCTATCACCTTGTGTAAGCTCTTCCTCCCGCATTTCCACCTCTTCCACATGCAAAGCGTCAGTTTTAATTGTGAGCAGCGAGCGTTTCAGTAGACACAGAAGTGGGATGGTTACACTGATAATAGCGTTATCGCCGCTCACCATCTGTGTCGATTCCTCAAAATTGCGTAAAACCTCACAGAGGTCTGACATCCATTCCCACTCCTCACTTCTGATTACAGGAAGTTGAACGGAGAGGCGACGACCGTGTAACAGCTGGTACTCCACTACTGCCCTCTGCTGCTCACAAAGCCGGGCCAACATGTGGAAGGTGGAGTTCCAGCGCGTGCTCACGTCACACAGTAGCCGGTGAGCTGGCAATTGTAAGCGCTGCTGCAGCTTCAACAGGCCGGCTGAAGCTGTAGATGACTTACGGAAATGTGCACACACGCGGCGCACCTTGGTCAAGAGATCATGCACATTGGGGTAGGTTTTTAGAAATCGCTGAACCACTAAATTAAATACATGCGCTAGGCATGGTACGTGTGTGAGCTTGCCGAGCTCCAAAGCCGCCACCAAGTTACGCCCATTATCACACACAACCATGCCTGGTTGCAGGTTGAGTGGCGAGAGCCACTGCTCGGTCTGGTGACTAATCCCCTGCAACAGCTCTGAGGCCGTGTGCTGTTTGTCCCCAAGGCAGATCAGCTTCAGCACGCCCTGTTGACGCTTCCCCACTGCAGTGCTACACTGCTTCCAGCTACCGGCTGATGGGGGAGTGGCGCTGCGTGCAGAGAATTCGGAGGTGGAAACGGAGGAGGAGGAGCCAATAACGTAGGTGCTGGCGGAAACCCTGATGGAGGTAGGGCCCGCAATCCTCGGCGTGGGTAGCACCCGTGCCATCCCAGGGTCCGAGTCGCTCCCAGCCTCCACGACATTCACCCAGTGTGCCATCAGGGAAATGTAGCGTCCCTGGCCACAAGCACTTGTCCATGTGTCAGTCGTTAAGTGGACCTTCCCAGTAACTGCGTTGGTCAGGGCACGGGTGATGTTACGGGACACATGGTGGTGTAATGCGGGGATGGCACACCGGGAAAAGTAGTGGCGGCTGGGGACCGCGTACCGAGGGACAGCTGCTGCCATCAGGCTGCGGAAGGACTCAGTCTCCACAAGCCTAAATGGCAGCATTTCGATGGCCAGTAATTTGGAAAGGTGTGAGGTTAGTGCTATGGCCTGTGGGTGGGTGGCTGGGTATTTTCGCTTGCGCTCAAATGCCTGGGGTAACGACATTTGGACGCTGCGCTGGGACAGGGAAGTGGATGTGGTCGCTGATGGTGCTTCAGATGGTACAGGTGCAGGGCGGGAGGTATGCGGGCCTGCGCCTTCGACAGGCGATTGGCCGGCACCGAAAACAGGGGAAGAGGAGGCAGTGGTGTGGCCTGCAGACACAGATGGGCGATCCAGGCGTTCCTCCCACTTACTACGGTGCTTGGATGCCATGTGTCGGATCATGCTGGTGGTGGTGAGGTTTCTAGTGTTCATGCCTCGGCTCATTCTGGTGTGGCACAGGTTGCAAACTACAATTCTTTTGTCGTCCGCACTTTCCTTAAAAAAACGCCATACCGCGGAACACCTACCCCTTGGCAAGGTAGATTTACGCAAGGGGGTGCTCCGTGGAACATTTGCGGGCCGGTTTGGTGTGGTCCGCCTTCTTTCTGTAGCCACACCACTGCCTCTTCCAGCCTGTTGCGGTGCTGCAGATGGCTCACCCTCAGGACTGCTGTCATCGCTCGGCTCTACACCTTCCCAGGTGGGGTCAGTCACCTCATCGTCCACCAAGTCCTCCTCCACTTCCTCACTCTGATCATCCTCCTCATGTCTTGATCCCACCACATACTCAGTCATTGACAACTGTATATCATCCTCCTCAACAAGGTCTTGAGACAGTAATAGTGGTTGATTTAATGGCAACTGTGTCTCATCATCATCATCATCCACTACTTCCTTTGACCTTAAATGCCGTTCACATCTGTCATCTTCTTGTGATTGGGTACCCTCTAGAGGTTGTGAATCAGGGCACAAGATGTCATGTTCCTCTGCAAGCGTGCTTGGAGAGAGGGTCAAATGAAGGATTGGTGATGAGACGAGCTCCTCACTATATCCCAGTGTGGGATCACTTCTTTGACCAGACCGTGTATGGTGGGAGGAAGGATGATCAGAGTGAGGATTATGTTGACCAGACTCTTGGCTACTGAGAGTGGACTTGGTGGAAGACAGGGTGGTGCTTAACCGACTGGAAGCAGTATCAGCTGACATCCAACCGACCACCTGTTCGCAGTGGTCGGCCCTCGAGAGTGATGTCCTGCGACGCCCTGTAAAATGAGACATGAAGCTAGGTATGGTGGATGTCTTTCTTTCTTGTGCTCTGGCACCAGGCACAGTTTCTCCGCGTCCTGACCCGCGCCCTGAACTATCAGGATCACGTCCACTTCCCCGTCCCTTTTTACCCGCCTTCTTCATATTACACGGAATATGTGCTGCAAATCTGCAACTGTGCAGAGTACACAGAATATGCTGCTAAACTGCGGTGACGCACAATGAATGGAATATGTGACTTTGATATTTTAGTTTGAAGACTTAACAGTATTTCTTCCTATTCTGCAACTGTGCAGAGTACACAGAATATGCTGCTAAACTGCGGCGAAGCACACTGAATGGAATATGTGACTTTGATATTTTAGTTTGAAGACTTAACAGTATTTCTTCCTATTCTGCAACTGTGCAGAGTACACAGAATGTGCTGCTAAACTGCGGTGACGCACACTGAATGGAATATGTGACTTTGATATTTTAGTTTGAAGACTTAACAGTATTTCTTCCTATTCTGCAACTGTGCAGAGTACACAGAATGTGCTGCTAAACTGCGGCGAAGCACACTGAATGGAATATGTGACTTTGATATTTTAGTTTGAAGACTTAACAGTATTTCTTCCTATTCTGCAACTGTGCAGAGTACACAGAATATGCTGCTAAACTGCGGCGAAGCACACTGAATGGAATATGTGACTTTGATATTTTAGTTTGAAGACTTAACAGTATTTCTTCCTATTCTGCAACTGTGCAGAGTACACAGAATATGCTGCTAAACTGCGGCGAAGCACACTGAATGGAATATGTGACTTTGATATTTTAGTTTGAAGACTTAACAGTATTTCTTCCTATTCTGCAACTCTGCACAGTACACAGAATGTGCTGCTAAACTGCGGCGAAGCACACTGAATGGAATATGTGACTTTGATATTTTAGTTTGAAGACTTAACAGTATTTCTTCCTATTCTGCAACTCTGCACAGTACACAGAATGTGCTGCTAAACTGCGGTGACGCACACTGAATGGAATATGTGACTTTGATATTTTAGTTTGAAGACTTAACAGTATTTCTTCCTATTCTGCAACTCTGCACAGTACACAGAATGTGCTGCTAAACTGCGGCGAAGCACACTGAATGGAATATGTGACTTTGATATTTTACAGTTTGAAGACTTAACAGAATGTGCTCTAATCTGCAACTTTGCACACTAAACAGAATGTGCTCTAATCTGCAACTTTGCACACTAAACAGAATACATGAATTTTTTTTTTTTTTTTGTTTTTTTCCCCCCACACAAAATAAACTGCTGCCCCCACACACAGTAGTCCTAAAAAGGACTTTTGGGTCTTTTTTTTCACAAATTTGCTTGTCTTCTCCCTACACTGACTTTCCCTTCCTATCCTCATCTCTCCCTGGCTAAGACTGAGCCGAACTCGCTGGTCAGGTGCTATACAGCACCCGACCACGGGTTCTGGCCAGCCAATCAGTGTAATGCCAGCAGCCAACATGGCTGCTGGCATTACACTGATGTCAGAGCCTCCCTGCACGTTTATTGGCTGCGCAGCAGCCGCGAAACGTGCGGGGAGGAGACCCGAACATGGCGGGCGAGCACATGCGGTACTCGTACGAGTACCGCCATGTGCCGAGCAGAGCGATGCTCGAGCCGATCCTAGCATCGGCCGAGCATGCTCGCTCAACACTAGTGAATAGTAAATGCGGAGTGTCACAATGGTGCAGTTACAATTTTACCAGTTTATATGTAGTTTATGAATGTGATTTTTTCTGTATAGTTAGGATGGGGAAGGGGTTGATTCGATTAATTATGGGTAGTTTTGGGAGTACAGTTTGGGGTCATTAGATTAGGGTAGTTTGGGGGTACATTTGTTAGGGTTTGTGGGTAGTTTTGGTATGGGTTGTTTTTTTTCTTATAGGATGGGTAAGGGTGGGTTGAGGGTTTGTCTTTTTTTGGGCTCTTAGGGAATGAGGTGGTGATACTGGATTGAAATAGACTTTCATTTTTTTTTCCTTTTTACTAATCCAGCATAACTTTAGATGCTGTTTTAATAAGGTGACATTATAAATGAGCCATAATGTTAGACATTGATTTAATAAGATGATATATTAAACACTCTCAAATATTCAACATTTTCATGGTGAACCGTCTGGAGCAAAGCTGAACAAGGTGTGCCGACAGACATTATTTAAAGCTCTGGCGCAAGTATGACTCATTTACTGACACAGACCCAAGTGGAATTCAGAATATCTTGTGTGATGGATAAAGAGTGGAAGAGCAATTAGTTTGCAGCTCTATGGAATTTCTGCATTATGATTAATGGCCTACATTCTGAGATTTAATAATTTTATTGTTTGGGACATGTCCAAAGCATTGCTTTTGCAATGTGTTGGACATGTCTCAAAGGGTTTATGAAGAAAAGGGAAGGCGCTCAAAGACACTACTCTTTCTTCACAGGCTGCCAGCGGCCATGTGTGATTATGTCAGCGGCTACCAGCCCAAACAGAAAAGGGGTGTTGGTAGGATAGTGCAGAGCTGACGTACCCCCTTGGGGTCCAGGCCTTGTTAAAACTGCACCCCCTGCATCCCATGTAGTTACTTCTCTGGGAACAACTATAATGCAAAACTGTCTACTCCTAGGTTACATTTATTAAATAAAACAAACAAACAAGCAAACAAACAGGATCTGTTCTCTGGTTCGTAGGTGTCTGAATATCTCTAGCAAAGCTTAGAATTCACTTGTTGCAGATAATCTCACAGGCACCTACTGCCTGAACTTGGCAGTCCCCACAGTTGCCTTAGGAGCATGCCCAATCAAGATCCAAACATGAAGTTCAAGACCACCAAGAGTCAGCAAAGAAGTCCAGCTTGGTAGCATCAGGCAGTCCTTGAAAAACATTTCAGCTGGATTCAAAGCAGATAGGATGTTGATCCAAGGAAATATGACTGCCATTTGCAGTCAAGAAAGAATTTCTTTATCCAGTTGGGCTTAATTGGAAATGGCTTCAATGTTTTTAATTTTTTTGCCTTCCTGTCAATAGGGGTGATATGGCATAAGCTGAACTTGATGGACGCATGTCTTTTTTTCAGCCTCATCAGTTATGTTACTATATATCCAGATGATAGCTGCTTTTAAAGGATAGTTTAACCCTTTGGGTTCTAGAGAGGTTGTCCATGCACTGTGAAAGGGTTGGCCATCTTTGTAATCTTATTCTGCATAAAAATGAATTATTATTGTTGCATTTATTGGTGTGGAATCTTACGCATAAAAGGGGTTATAAGTCTAATGTTTCGTTTTTTTTAATATTATTCTGCATAGGTTTCTCTACCTGGTTGTCTCGGGACCGACGTTGTATATATGAAAATCACCTCTGTCCTTATCAATGCAGCTATTGCTTCTTTTTGTAGAAATGAATACATCTTTCCAGTATGTGAAATAATTTAATTTATTGTTGTGCTCAGAAGCATAAAGTTGCACCTTTGCATTCTGTATCACTCCTTAGCTGAAATGTTACCTCAGGGAAATTAGATTGGCCTCACACCCTGAGACATTAGTGGTTTCCAGAGTAGCAGCTGTTGCTAGGGAAACTACATACAAGAAAATAATCAGCAAATATTTAACTTCTTGGGTGTAAAATGAGGAGGGAGAATATTAAGAACAGTATAGCAAACTGTAATTTTTGGGGTGATAAAAAACAATACAAAACAAAACAAAGCAAAAAAAAAACACCTGAACCATGATTCCCCAACCTGTGAAAGTATTTGATAAAAATGGTCATAGGTTCAAACTACCCTTGTGGCACTTTGAAACGCCAAAGTGCCTCCTTCACCTTCCCAGACATAGATTGGCTTTCCGCTTCCTCCATCAGGGAACAAAGGAGGCAAGGCTGGCCCTCACATGGAGACGGAAAAAGGGATGAGCAGTGTTAGGGTATAGCAGGAGTTTTAGGGGGGATTTTAAGATGTAAAAAAAAGGGCAAAATGTGTTGGTAAAGAAGCTAACCAGTGAGTCTTAGCCAAGACAATCCTTGTATTGGCAGCAGGGGCACAGGCTCAGCAACTGACCCGAACTGTCCTTTGGTTAGGTCATTGACATACATGCATTGTGGTAAGAAGTGGTACTTGGAGGATTGTTGTAGTGCATCTTTTCATCTTCCTTTGAGTGGGGTCCATCACTAAGGATCTGGGTACAGGCAGGCAAATGGGCCTACAGCTGGGCACAGTTAAGATCCATGCTGTGGATCAGAGTGTAGGGAGAGGGTCATTATCAGAGTCTAAATAGGTCAACATCCATTAATAAAGTTATTATTTTTTTATTTCCCAGGATATACTGATTGCTGTGTTTTTATATGTATACTAGGTCTTAAAATGACCTAAAGTGAGTCCCTTATTGGATCTTAATAGCTAACGCAGTCAATTGAGTTGCAGCTTTTGGCTTTTTTTTTTTTTTTTTTAATTTTCAATGGGCCAAAATGCCTTTTACTTTAATCACTCAGTGGTGGGTGGGGGGATTTGCCAGCAATTTTTCATAGCACTGGTAATTTAATCACTTACCATGCTTGCAAAAAATGCCATTGGATATTTTTTAGCTTAACTGGGACAATTGAGTCAAGCCCTATATGTGTATTGTTGTGTGTATTGTGTTTATTCCATGTATTGTGTGTGTGTATTGCTTGTGTGTATATTGTGTTTGTGTATGGGAATTATGTGTGTGTTGCATGTGAATTTGAGTGTTGTGTATGTATAGTGTGTGTTCGTATTGTGTGTGCGTTGTACGTGTGTTTGTGTATTGTGTGTGTTTGTTGCATGTTTGTATATTGTTCACAGAAATGTATTGTGTGTTGTGCGTGTGTCTATACTGTGTGTGTTTTCCATGTGTTTTGCTCGTGTGTATATTGTGTTGTGCACATGTGTGTTTTGTGTGTTGTGCACATTTGTATATTGTGCATGTGTTTGTGTTGTGCATGTGTGTATTGTGTGTGTGCTTTGCATGTGTGTTTGTGAGTGTGTATATTATGTGTGCTTATTGTGTGTGTATTGTCTGCATGTGTGTTTTGGGCATGTTTATTGTACGTGTGTGTTTTTTGTGTGTGTGTGTTGAGTGTATGTGTGTGTGTATTGTGCATATTTGTGAATTGTATATGTGTTGTCAGAGTGTATATGTGTGTATGCAGAGATTTTCACAGGAGTGGCAGTGGGTGGAAAGGCCATGTTATTTTTTTGGAAGAGGAGATGGTGGGGGAGGGCCAACTCCTTGCCCTGTCAAAATCACACACCCCCTGTATGTCCTGGACAGGAAGTATACAGAAGCATTGAATATCTCCTCCTTACTGCGGCCCCTGGGTGTGTGTGGGTGTGTGTGTGTGTGTGTGTGTGTGTGTGTGTGTGTGTGTGTGTGTGTATATAATATATATAGATATAGACTAGCAATGTAGGATGGTGTTGCCTGTCATGTTAGACAGACACACACTGTGTGAAAGACACATATGCAGACACTGAGAGACACACATCCAGACATATGCAATACAGATACACACACTGTGTAACACTCATAGTTAGTGAGAGAGAGACACACACACACAGATGCACACATGATGTAGTGGACATGATTCCAGATATTGCATATATACTATGAAACAGTCATATGCTGTTTATCCAGGAGCAGGGTTAACAGGGAGTGCAATAAAATGCAATGTAGGTGAATAAATAAGGGGTGGGGAGTTAATAGAAACAGTTTTTAATTGTCACCTATTATTGTTATTTTTTGTTATGCTTTAAAGGGTTAAACTCGGTAGGTGTGTAGTATGTTTGAGCTAATGAGATCCTGTGCAGCCTGCCTGTGCATGTGTGGTTTTCCCCAGTGTGTGTCCAGGCCTGTGTGCTACCTGTCCCTTCTGTTGTGGCTGGTGGTATCCCCTGTGAGCCAATGTAGGAGGTAATGAGGGTAGGCTTTTGGTAGCGTGTGGAGAAAGTCAGCTATGTTATTTTTTGTTTGTTCCAGCGGATGTTGGGGGCTGGCCAAGTCCTTGCAGAGATTTTCACAGGAGTAGGCAGGCCCTGCCTACTCCTATGAAAATCACAACCATCTGTATGTCCAGGACTGGCAGTATAGAGGAGATTTGAATATTTCCTCCTTATTGGTGTGTGTGTGTGTGTGTGTGTGTGTGGTGTGAGATGCAGGTTTTCTTTTTTATATATAGATGAATAAAAAAGTGTGTGTTTGATTTCTGTGTACAAGGATATGTGCTCACTGAGTGTACAGGGGTATCTTCATACTCTATGGAACCACAGGTTAATATAAGGTGGGAAGTGATGTACTAGCATGTTAAGGGAGAGAGAGAGATTGAAAAAAATATTCTTGATGTTGGGAAGAGTAGGAGGACTGAAAAAAAAGTAAAAATAAGGAAAGCTTGATGCTGGAGGGTTGGTGCGCTGTTAGAATGATGAAGGTGTGAAAAAGATTGAGAGACCTCTATGGCAAATCTTAGGGTCTCACCATGCAGGTTTTAAGCCCTGGGATAATGGAACAGTCTTCAACACATTTCTCAGTAATGCTTTGATCACTTCTAGCATCCAAGGGGTTATGGATAAATCCATCCATGGCTCAGTCACTTTGACTTCTCCACCCTATGCTCATGATTTATTTATCCTTCATAGGAATTTTTTTTTCTCTCTCAAAAAGCTTCATTGAGAATAAACAGAAATAGAGTAAAGGCATATACTGTAAATATGAACATCAAATATCAATTAACAAAACCATGGTAAATTAGCTATCATCATCAGGAAGAAAAAAGTGCCTTGCAGACACGCTGTAATTTAGAAACATCAAGTATGACATAATTAAGAAATTGCAAAACAGCAATCATCTTCAGGTAATGGAAGGAACATCATCAGTTCAAGGAGGAGAGAACAGAGAAAGGGTAAAAAGAAGGAAGGAGGAATAGGGATTACTGGAGAGGCCAGAAGGGGGGGGGATCGGATACCTGGACCGAGACTCTGTCTCCGTGATGATGCCATTAGTAGTGATCAGGGTCTCTAATGAATCAATCTTAGAGTGCTTCCATCTCTTAAACAATGGATCTCCTGACCCTGGGGCAAATTCCAGATTACGCACCACAGATTTGAGAGGGGAAGGAGGTGGAGCTAGTCGTAGCTATGTATTAACATATTTCCAGACCTTTAACATGTACATGATGGGGTCATAAGTCAGGAATGATTTCTGATTTCGTCCAAAGTAACTGAATTGGATCTATCATTCACAAAGTGTCACCAAAAGAATCAGTCCATAGCTTGGAGTTAGGGAGTAGAAAATCAAAAGATTTAGCCAGGGCAGAAGCTTGATAATATTTATAAAGATCAGGTAGATTTAGCCAACCATCATGAATACTACAGTTGAGAATGTCTCTACGAAACCTAGGTCTCTTGTTCGCCCAGATAAAGGAGGAGATAATAGACTTAAGGGAGTCAAAATAATGGGATGGGATCTGAACTGGCAAAGCATTAAGAAGGTATAAATCATTGGCACAATACTCATCTCAACCAGATTTATCTATCCAGACCATGAGGTCAACGAGTGAGACCACAAGGCTGTATCTGTCTGAATAGTCTGGATAAGAGGGTGAAGTTTCAGGTCTGGTAGGGAGGACAGTAAAGGGGATAGGTGAATCCCTAAGTACTTGATGGAGGAGGTCTGCCCCTGCACTCAGAAATGTTGCTTCAAGAGTCCAATAGAGGATGTACTCGCATTGATATTTAGAACTTTGGATTTTGAATAATTAAACTTAGCTTAAAGGTTCTAGGGCCAGGATAAAGATCAGGGGGACAAGGGACAAGACTGTCTTGTGCTGATGGTAATTGAGAAAGAGTCAGAAAGCACGCCATTTACATGAACTGGTGCTGAGGGAGATGTGTATAGACTGAGGTTTCCTTTCAGCATACAAGGACCTAAGCCTATATTCTCAAGTATAGATGAGATATAGGATAAATAAACAAAAGCGCAACCACAATTTCTCTAAGTGCAGTATTTTTAGTTTGTTTAAGCAGTATTCAACTTGTAATTCCCTCTCCCCCTGATAGGTTCTTCTCACGTTACAGAGAGGTTTCACCTGCCTCTCAGTTAAACTGGCTTTCCTGGAGTATATAAACGTCACTTCCAGGCTGATGACTTTTCCACCTGATCGAAATTAATGTAAATTAAATGAAGAGAAGAAAAAAAAATAAGAAAAAATAAAAAAGTAAATAAATGTTAAATAATAGATCATTGTGGTACTCGTCAATTATAGACAGGATGCTATGTCAATTTCCACATTCATACCTCCTTCATTCATTATATTCAGGCTGTATATCCAAAATGCCTCCCTATTGCAGAGTTTCTTATATCTACCTTCACAGGTCTCAGGGATATGTTCAACTCCTATAACCTGTAGATTTTCCAAACCTCCATTTGTACAGTTGTTGAAATGTTTAGGTACCCCATGATTTTCATCCTTGAGTTTAATTTTACCTCTGTGTTCACTTATCCGTATTTTCAATGGTCTAATAGTCCGTCCTATATATTTACTTCCACATCCACAGAGCAACATATAAATAACATATGGGGTGTTGCAGTGAATATGTTGTTTAATATTATAACTTTCTGTACCATTGGTGTTTTTGAAGGTTCTTTTATCATTAATCATATATCTGCAGTTGTTACATTTGGGTAATTTGCATTTAAATGTTCCCCTTGGTTTATTTAGACTTGTGCTTGTTGTTGGATTCAGATTCTTCGGTCTACTTGGTGCTATATAAGATCTTAAGTTTTGGTTCTTTCTAAAGGTAACTCTTGGTTGTTTACTAATAATCCCTTGCAGACTTGGGTCTTGATAAAGAATCCCCCAATATTTTTTGAAAATCCCTTTGATTTTATATCCATAGGAATTAAATTGGGTAGTGAATGCTAGATGACAGTTATTATCTGATATTGTTATTTTCATTTTTAAAATCGTATTTCTGTCTAAATCTCTTGCTCTATTAAAAGCTGAAGTCATCAAACCTTCTCTTTCAAAATCCCCAATATCACTACAGTTGTGTCTAATTCTATGTCACTGTCCAAATGGTACATTAGTTAGCCACTTAAAAACTCTATCTCCTGTTGTTGTATCTGGACTGTGAATTTGATACCACTGTTGTTGTTATTAAATGATTGTATCATTAAGTCATGCTCATCCCGTCTTCCTCTCCATATAATTAAAATATCATCACTATATCGGCCATAGTATACAAGGCTGCCCCCTCCTCCCTGGCTTGTTAGCCAACCATTCTTGGCTTCCCAATGCCCCATAAGTAAGTTGGCATACGAGGGGGCAAACCATACCTTTTGTTTGTAAATACCAATGGTCTTGAAAGGAGAAGAAGTTAAGTGTGAGCATGAACTCCACACATTGTATAAGGAAATCCTTCTTTGCAATGGGGATATCTTGGTCCAGATTAAAAAAATAGGCCAAAGCTTCTAAACCCTTTTGATGTTGGTATATAGGGCGTTGACATCCATCGTCACCCAAAGGAAATTATCATCATGTTCAATGTCCTGTAATTTCTCAAGGATATGTTGGGTATCATGTATATAGCTGGGAAGTTCAATAATATATTTTTGTAGAAAATGGTCCAGATAAGCTGATAAGTTGGACATCATTGAGTGTACTCCACCTATAATTGGCCTCCCAGGAGGCTATGTGGAAAAGCAATAAAGAGAACAAAAGTTAAGTCATACATAATATCAGGTATAGGATTAATCGGACAATCAGTATGGTAAGAACTGTGTAGATAAGGACGGGGGTAGGCATCGTGTAGTCTCCCATCTAATATTAACATTGAGTAATTAACTCAAAGCAATCTGTGCACTATAGAGTTACACTGAAACATTTTTGTTTTAAATGTAAAATATGAAGTAACACTGCCCATTTACTAAACTTGACCGTATACACTAGCTGCTAACACACTGACCCCACTGTACCACCGCCACCTACCCGGCCTGGCCCCGGTTAGGCCAAGACGGTATACAGGAGAAACAAACTACCATGAAATATTCTTCTCTTCAGAACTAACATAGTGAACACAGTGGATCAACGACAGTAAACAGGAATAAGAAAAGGGTTGAACTTGATGGATGCTAGTCTTTTTTCAACCTAAACTACTATGTAACTATATATGTGACTTAATTAAACCACTAGGGGATCTGTAATTTATCAAATAGCAAGCTAACAATAAATAACAATGGGTGTATCCACGTAGTCAAAGATACAAGCAGGTGAGGCATAGATTTCTGTTCAGATACTAAAGCATCATAAAAAATATGATGGAGGTGGTGGTTGGTTCTCAAGTGGAGACTCAGAAACGCTATATTCCCTTACTTGCAATAGTAAATGTTTATAATAATTTTTTTTTAATCATATTTCCCCCTCTTTCCTTTATAAAAGTTTGGATTATAATAGTATATACTGGAATATTGACACTATACAGGCTGTAACTTATTCTATAACACACAAGAGGATGGCACACACTTGAATGATATGTCAAGTATCCACAGTCAAGCAGTGAACACTTTACTAATAACTAACTAGCTATGTGAGGTCCCTAGCTAAATATATATAAGCAGCCGATCCACCTTGTAAGATCTCCATAACACCATTACATTGATAAATAAAATAGGTTAATAATAGGAAAGAACTTACATTATCACAGAACTCCTCCGAGGACTCCGGTCTCCCCCATACAGAGAAGATGCAGAAAACTCCAGGAGCTGTATGGCTGGACTGACAAGGAAGAGAATGTTGATCCGAGTCTCTTTCGGGTACAGTTCAGGTCCAGGACATGCTGACTGGACGAGGTAAGGACAGGTGCATCTCCAGCCTTCTGCTTCTTATTTTTTTTCTGATGAATCAGATAGCCAGTCTGGTCTCTTTTGTGATTTTGTAGACATAAATGCAGATGTGGAAGCACCATTTATCTGTTCAGAAAGTGGTATCCATAGAGCGGCACAGAAATACCTTCCTCAAGATAAGCTACCCAGTTTCCCAGCTGGGTGATTTCACCACAGATTGAAGCTAGTTCAGCTTTGAATGTGAACTTCAAATCTTCCATATAACCCGTGAAATCCTCTTTTGAGGCAAAACCATCCAGAAATTCATGGAGGTCTGTTTTTGTGAGTGGAGGCTCTGTCAGCACTAAAGAAATGTCATCCATAACTACATTCTCTCCGAGAAAGTGTGATGCTAAGGAATCTCCAGGAGAGTTGCTCTTTTCCCACGCCAGTGAGTCATTGAGATGTCATTGTGTGAGGTGAGGCTCTAAGCCCGTACTGAAAGTACCACAAAATGGAGTCAGGGTCATTATTCAGTTTACCCTTTTTTCCTCTTATCGAGTAGGAGGAGTATCCCTTTACTGAAGTGGTGTTTGCGGTCTAGGAAAATGTTCAGAAGCAGCTAAATGTCTCTCACCCTGCTCAGTCCAAGCAGAGTTCTGCAGAAATGCGTCCTACTCTATGCTCAGCTTGGCCACCCCTCATAGCAAAATATTTGTAACCTTTCGGATGTTAAAGTAAGATCTCACTTTGAACCAGGGGCATTGGAAATATACATATTTCTGGGCTGCACTGAAAGCAAAACAGCCCTGCAGTATGCATTTTTCATGTGTCACTGGTTAAATGTGGTCAACCTGTGCTAGAGATCTCTTCAGCAGACATTAAAGCATTATGTTAAATACATATGTAGTACCCAAGGTGACCTAATTTGTTACACCTATTAGGTGGAGTCACTGGTGCCTAAACATTAATTTTCATTTGCATGTTCCTTGTGTAGCACCTGACTATCCACTACACCTGTTTTATTAAAGCAGATCCATCAGATCCATCACTGTCAAGAAGTTTGCATATTTATGCAAAGGCTGACATTACATTAGACTAGCTCAAATGCCTGTAAATGCTTCATTTTAAATATATATTAGGGTGTACTGCAGAAAGAAAAAGGTATGCAGTTATGGAATATACCAACTGACCTGTCCTATGGACACATATGAAATCCATGCTGCAGGGCTACTTTGATTTCAGTGCAGCCCTGAAATATCCATATTTCCTATGTAGTGAAGGTGATGTCTGGTCAGCATACCTTAGGGGACAAATATAAATTCTCAAGACTTTCATTGAGTTAAATGGGGCGTTTAACCCCACAAATGGTAAAGACGTTTACAATGTTTAGCAGAGCATGTGGAGACCTCTCTAGCGTTCCAGGGGTTAAAAACTCCATTTAAATCAATGAGAATTTTAATTTGGTTTGCTGCAGAACTGCTTGTGGAGATGAGAAAAGAAAGGGAAGGGGGGAAGAAGAGATGGGAGGTGCAAAGGGAAGGGAATGAGGATTGTGAGAGTTGCAGTCCCTTTAGCACAGTGGTTCTCAACTCCTGTCCTCGGGACCCACTAACAGGCCAGGACTTAGGGATTTCTCTGCTAGAGCACAGGTGTGGTGATCAGAGGCTCATTCACATTGATTAACTCACCTGTGCTCTAACAAGGAAATCATCACATCCTGTTAGTGGGTCCTGAGGACAGGAGTTGAGAACCACTGCTTTAGCATATTGTGAACAGATGAAATATGAAAAGGGCTCCATTGTCATAGTCCAGTCCAGAGATTACCAGTTGCCTTACCTGTTAGACCAGCTCTTGTTATCCCCTGGGGGAGATGCACTAAGGGGCGATGCGTGGCAAGCACATTGCCTTGGCTGTGTAGACACACGTTGCTATCTGCTTTAAGAATTAGAGATGCAAGGGGAATATCTTCATTAACCCTTTGAGTGCCAGAGGGGGCACGCAACACATCACAAAGCATTGCGTTCCTCTCTGGCACTCAAAGGGTTAACGCACAGAGTTGTAGTACTGAAATTCCTTTTTGAGGGGATTATCCGGCATCCCTATTTGTAACTCGTTGTTACCCCTTTAAGAACACAATAGAGAAATGTCTACTTTCCAAGGGGTTAAAAAAGTGGTTAACTCTCTAATTAAGGTCCCCCCATAATTGTGCTGACATTACTGATTGAGCTTTGATGTGTGCCTTTAACAAGTAAATCCCCCCCCCCCCCAAGACCCTTCTTCTCCCTGTGTCAGTCATACTGGTTTCATGCAGGATTATGCAGTTCCTGTCTGTAACTGTAGGTGTCACTTGTGTTATTTTACTTGATCTCACCATCTCATCTTCTGATACATTATGATTTAGAACTTCATTCTGCCTCATATGCTGCCTTTAATTTGTACATACATTTTTAGCAATTTTATACCAACAGTGCTCAGAACTTTGCAAAAGTAGAACTTACCTGTGCTAAATGAGGTTTATAATGTAGGAGCATGCAATAATTTTACAGTACAATATATATATATATATATATATATATATATATATATATATATATATATATATATATATATATATATATATATATATATTATCCCTTTAAAAACCAGAGAGATATGAACACACATTGCTTGTCAATTTGCTGAACACTTCTGGTCCTTAAAGGGGATCTCTCACTTATATTAAAGTAGCCTTAATCTGAATCCTCCCTTGGCTTGAATCTTTGATCTTGTATTTTTTTAAATAAACTGCTGTATTCTGCGTTCATGCGCTCAGTCATTTATAAAAAGTGGCAGTCTACTTGCCTCTGCTTAGTTCAATGCCTCAGTCAATGCCTATTCAAGTCAAGGGAGGGTTCAGATCAAGGCTGGTGAAAGATACCCTTTAAATGGTTAACAGTAGCTCTGTTGGAGTCCTTTCCAGCATTCAAGGGATTTAGATGTGCCCTATGACAAAGCTGGTTTGTTCCAGAATTGTTCCACTTCTTTGTTAGTATGGCCCTAAATGTTTTGGGCGCAGTTACAAGTCTGAACTATGATCTAAAACTGACCAAATGGCAGAGACCTTTCAGAGAACCCATCTGCTTCATCTCACTCTGTAACATAAAGGGTGACAGGTGCAGATCCAGGCAGCTATTACCTATTGTATACCTGCACTGCCAATCTGTGGCCCTCCAGCAGTTTTTTGAGTACTACGCTGTTTACTACAGGGGCAAGTAACCTGTGTCTAGCCATTTGTTTTTGAACTGTTGCATTCTTTACTACAGGGAAGTGCAACCGTTGGCTTCCTAGCTAGACTGTTGTAGTTCAACAACAGCTGGATGGCTGCAATTTCAGTGAAAACAGACAAAGCTAGTTCGCAAAGGAATTTCACTATGCCTTAAATAACATGCAATGATCCTTGACTGTTAACCCTTTGAGTGCCAGAGGGTTATGTAACGCATTGCTTTGCAAGGGTTAAAACCAGCTTTTATTACTAGCATCTTCTTAAAAACATTAATCCAGCTGATCAACGTGTTTCATGCTATCCAAGCGCTTACTCATGATCATGTTCCAGGATCACGAGTAAGAGCTTGGATAGCGTGAAACGCGTTGATCGGCTGGATTAAGCTAAGTGTTCTTGTTTGTTCCCAACTTCACAGTACTGAATTTCACTATGCCTTAAATAACATGCAATGATCCTTGACTGTTAACCCTTTGAGTGCCAGAGGGATATGCAGTGCATTGCTTTGCAAGGGTTAAACCCAGCTTTTATTACTAGCGTCTTCTTAAAAACATTAATCCAGCTGATCAACGTGTTTCATGCTGTCCAAGCGCTTACTCATGATCATGTTCCAGGATCACGAGTAAGAGCTTGGATAGCGTGAAACGCGTTGATCGGCTGGATTAAGCTAAGTGTTCTTGTTTGTTCCCAACTTCACAGTACTGACCTCTTATAAGTCTGCAGTTCATGTGGTTTATATATAAGTTTAATGTTTTTAAGAAGAAGCTAGAAATAAGAGCTGGTTTTAACCTTCAAGGATCATTGCACGTTATTTAAGGCACCTAACGCTAACCCAACCACAGGATTGCTGGACGTTAAAGGGTTAAAGTGGTCTTTTGAAACATTTTGCATGATTTTTATTGCACATTGGTAATTTGTTTTAGTAGCCTAATAAGATAGAAAGTGGTGATTTTCTGAACATATGAGTAATTATCGATATCCTATATAATAATTTGCTAAATTGTGTGTAATGCCGCGTCATGCGCAGTAGACACTGCTGCACGTGCTGCAGTCATGCGCAGTAGAGATTGCCCGCGCCGCGGCTGATACAGAGGTGGATGCTCCAGCCGCGGTGTTGGCAGTCTCTACTGTGCATGACTGCCCCACGACCAGGGAGCAGTGGCACTGGGGCCTGTGTAATGGGCTCTTCAACTAGTAGGTTATATTTGACCAAGTCAGAGAACAAAGCTCTGCTGAGATTAAATTCTCCAGCTACTAAATCAAATATTTCAAACACTAATAACATGATTACAAGACAAAAAAAAACAGATAAATTTAAGGAGACTAAAACTGGATAGGTTACAGGTCCACTTTAACTTGAGCAATGTCATAGAACAGCACTTTCCCAAAAAGGGTAGCCATAACTTAATGTTTTTGAACTAGGGGACCATGGTGTGCCATGGGGATTAGCATAGGGTGGCATCACTTTCTCTCAACACTCTGACAAAAAAATGTGAATATCGTGTTTCAGATTTATATTTACTGAAATTGCCATCCACAATTTGCTACTTTTTGTCATTTGGATTGTGAGACCAAAGAATAATGTCATACATTTCTACCTTCAATAAGTCCTTGACAAATGACCTATAAAATGTCAGGCGTACCCTGAAAATCAGGAATGTGTGGGCTGAGCAAAAATAGATTGAGAACCACTGCCTTAACCCTTCGAGTGCCAGAGGGGTATGCAACGCATTGCGAAGCAATGCATTGCGTACCCCTGTAGCACTTAAAGGGTTAAACTCTATCCTTTCCTGAGCAATGATAAAAGAGCCACTAACCCTGTCATGTAGATGAATTCACCAATCTTCACCAAGTGTATTGGGACTGGGAGTATCTCTGGGATAAGATATTGCAAAAGGGGGATAGGAATCATACAGATATGACAGAGAATAGATTAATTTGTCATGCAGAATTTAATAGGAAGTTGTGATTAAATGGGCTTCAGGACAGAGGCGGTAAGTAAATGCTAAATAGCAGGTATTCTGTATGAGAGCTGGACCTTCAGACATTTTATTCTAAAGCAGTGATTCTCAACCAGGGTGCCGTGGCACTTTGGTGTGCCCCATGTTTTCTATGAAGACTGACAAAAATGGACGTTTAAATAAAGATTTATAGAAGTTGCTAAGCACAAAATGTCTAGTTTTGTTATTATGATTGTAAGACCTAATAGTAACTGTATATTTATGTATTGTACCCATCATTATGCCCTTGATAAAGTACATTAAATATGTTAGGTGTGCCCCAAATGTTCTAGATTATGTGTTGGGGTGCTCTGAACAAAAAAAGATTGGGAACCACTGTTCTAAAGCATTTAACATTGTATTGTGGCTCTCTAAACATTGGTCAGATGAGTATGATTGCAGTTGTAATCCAGAAACAATATAGAGCCAAATATCATTCACTGCAGGTCTGCTACAGGCAAAACAACCACACCAATGGAATGTGACTCATCCTTACAATAATCTAGAACACTGATTCTCAACTCCAGTACTCAGTGCACACCAGCAGGTCATGCTTTCCAGATATCCCTGCTTAATCACAGGGAGATAAATCAGAATGACTGGTCCACTCATTACACACCTCTGATCAATCAGGAATATCTGGAAAACATGGCCTGTTGGTGTGCGCTGAGTACAACTGTTGAGGAACATTGATCTAGAACTCCTGCTTCATCAGCTAAAACTAAACTCTTGTGAATATAATAAAAGCACTTTGCATGTCATCATTTTGCTTTCTCTGTACACATTAAAGTAGCAGAAATATATATATAATGTGTGGGAAGATACTCAATTCAAATGTTATTACAAACCAAACTTTTTTTAAATTCATCTTGAAATTTCTCTTGTGGTAGCAAGGTAGAGCTGTTCCTATCACTTTCTATGGAGAGCTAAAACTGTTCCTGTCCCTTTTATAAAGAGTAGCCAGAGTTTACCACCTGTGGAGACTGCCTGCGTGACTGATACAGTACCAGCCAGTCGCGGGGCAGTCATGCACAGAGACTGCACGCACTGAGGCTGATACTTCGGAGCACCCCGCTCCATATCAGCCACATCACGGGCAGTCTCTACTGCGCATGACTGCAGCACACGCAGAAGTCGCTACTGCGCATGACTGCGTCGTTACAAACTATTTCGCAAATTATTATATAGGATGCCTGTTTGTAGAATTTATGATGTCAGTATTTCATACCTCCCAACATTTCATATGGCCAAAGAGGGACACTTTAGTTTTAGGGGGTGTTGCTGGGGTGTGATTAATGGGTGGGGCATTACCGAGAATTTTTAGGTTATTTTCTGGTCTATTGACAATGTTTTGTGTAACCAAATACACGATTTAGAGCAAGACCAATGTATTTTATTTACACTGATTAATTTATAAATACAAATACTGGTTTAAACAAACATTAATGTGAGTTGTATTGCTGTGGAGCAATGTGATACACTTATACACACACCACACAGTCTGATCTCCTAAACACAGGGACACCAGGGTGGGAAAGAGGGGCAAAGGGATTTGGGTGTAAAAGAGGGACTGTCCCTCTTGATACTTGGGAGTTATGGTATTTAGCTTGAGAAAGGGTCTATCCAAAAATGTCAACTCTACATTCAAGTTTTATGCAACACTTGAACTCACAGCAGCTGACACCCTCATACCCTGTTGTCTGTCTCCTATTACCCATTTAGACTGTAAGCTCCTTGGGACAGGGACCTCTCTCTCCTATTGTTTGTATGACTGTGACACTTATTTTATCCCCATTTATTTATTGTAACATACTGCTGTTGTAAGGCTCTGCGTACACTGTGTGGCGCCATATAAATAAAGATATACATACATACAAATATGTTTGCAGCTGAGTGCTGTCCCATTGTCTCTACTGTTCTCACTGTAATGAACAGGATAAAGATTGGTGACATGGGCCTGCACTCACTTTAATGTATAGTATATGTCATGGTGACCACATATTCCTTTAAATCGGGGAGGCTTATAAAAACACACACACTCCGGGGTTGCACTGGTTTTAGTGCTTTCCTGCAGAATGAAAATTTAATGTGTCCCTGAATTAAAGGTATATGTGGTCACCTTAGATAAAGTACAGTAACACAGGCCTGCACTCACTGTAATTAACAAGATGCATTATAGTGTGACAGACTTGTGCTCACTGTAATGTATAGAAGACAGTACAGTAACACAGACATGAATGCAATGTAATATACAGGATCCATTATACTAACAGAGGCATGAGTTCCCTGTAATCAACAGGAAACAGTACAGTGCCATAGTACTACACTTGCTGGAATGGAGAGGAGGCAATATAATATCCCAGGCCTGTGCTTACTGTATGCCACAGGCATGCGCTAGCAGGGCTTGTTTTTAGGATTTCCCTGCTTGAGCACAGGTGAGTTGATTAGCGGCTTATTCATTTAACTGACCTGTGCACAAGCAGGGAACCCCTAAAATCATATCCTGTTATGCATTCATGAGGACAGAATTGGGAACCACTGAAGTATAGTGTCACAGACCTGTGCTCCTTACAAGGAACAGAATATAGTACAGTGTCACAGTAATTCACTCACTATTAACAAAGAGGACACAGTAGTGTCAAAGGCTTAAACTCACACTAATAAGATGCAGTA
This sequence comes from Rhinophrynus dorsalis, assembly GCA_037306005.1. Classification (NCBI taxonomy): domain Eukaryota; kingdom Metazoa; phylum Chordata; class Amphibia; order Anura; family Rhinophrynidae; genus Rhinophrynus; species Rhinophrynus dorsalis. The sequence goes on from CM074721.1 coordinate 337,509,799, forward strand.
CACTGAGACAGGCCTGCAGGTATTATAAGGAAGATGATTAACTATACTGACACAGGCCTGTGCTCATTGTAATGAACAGAATACAGTATAATGTCACAGGCCTTCTCTCACTGTAATCATCAGGGGACAGGATAGTGTTGCAGAGCCTAGCTCCTTGTACTATGATAACATTTTTCCATGTGACCCACTCGTATGAATGGAACACTACTCTTTTCCAGAAGAGGATTCTAGGTTTGTGCCATATTGACTCAGATGTCATGGAATGATATCCATCTCATGAGGGGGAGGTCATCATATCCCAAAAGGGGTCAGTAGAACCTCAGCTTCCTATAACTTATTCATGGCTCTCTGGACTGCATTGCGTGCACTGGAGGAGGGGGGCTAAGTGGGTTGTTCAAACCAGATGATGTAATGAGCTACAAATAGCCTTCTCTGGGTCCCATTGGTTCAGGAAGAGCTGAACATGGCACGTGCCTTGGCTTATAACTACATACTGAAGCTCTTCTAGGCTAATCCTTTTGCATGCTGACCCCTTCATTGCTGGCTTTAGCATAGGACTACATGAATGTTGCAATGCGATACAAGATTCTACACAGCTGAAAAGGTTACTCTTGGCATTCCAAAATTAAAACTACAGTTTATTTATTGTTAGCTCTAATTCATTAGAACATTTTAAAAGTCAAATATTACAGTACTAGTGTAAAAGCCTGTGTACACGGGCCAGCATTCTTTGAGTTCAGGCAGTCTCTACTGCGCATGACTGCATCGGACAAACATACATCTGGCCTTTAGTGTTACAATATATGACATCAATTACTATACTTCCATAAAGGAGTAAGAGAATGTACATAACATTGGGATCAGTAGATACAGGGGTTGGAGAAGGGGTAACCACTTTAAGAGAGGTCTGGTTTTAAGACACATGGATATGTACCAAGTAAATAAGATTAATTATGGGGCAAACCAACTCCATCATAGGGGGAGAACTAAAGCGCCTCAAAATTCCCTCTGCTTTAAATAGTTGTTTAGACCCATGGACTGAAGGAGGGATATCTGGCACATTGCTTTGCAATGTGTTGGAGAGCTCCCTAGAATTCAAGGATTAAAATACCATTTAAATCAATGGGAAGACTGAGGATTTATATTTCTACACCTATAGTGCAATTAGTTTGCCCCATAATTAATTATTATTATTATTCTTTATTTATATAGCGCCAGCTAATTCCGCAGTGCTGTACAATAGGGAATGGACATACAGAGATATTAAATAGTACAAGTTGTATATGGAGAACAGAAGAATCAGAGGCCCCTGTTCGTGAAAGCTTATAGTCTAGAGGAAGGTAGGTTGGACACAGAAGGAGTAAGTGCTAGTGCCTCCTGCCACATGAACTGCCAGTCAGTGGGTGGGAGAGAGAAGAGCTGTTGAGTGCAGTGGTCCAGGGAAGGGGTGGTTCTTGGTGATAATGTTTATGGTGGTAGTTGATTGGCTACGAACTGTAGTGGGGTTAGTTGGATGAGAGGAAGGCCAATTAGTAGTGAGTTACAGTCAAGACAGGACATGAAGAGTGTTTGGATTAGAATTTTAGTAGTGTCTTGGGTGAGAAAGGGTCGGATTCTAGAAATGTTGTGAAGGTGGAGGTGGGATGAGTTGGAGATTGACTGGATGTGAGGAATGAAGGATTGGGCGGAGTCAAATGTGACCCCCAGGCAGTGTGCTATAGGGGTTGGTGTGATGGTAGTGTTGTTAACGGTGAGGGTACTGTGTGGGGTAAGGCTGGTCATAGAGGGAGGGAAAATAATTAGTTTGGTTTTACCAAGGTTGAGTTTGAGTTGACGGGAGGACATCCAGGAAGACACAGCAGATAGTCAGATACCTGGGACAGGAGGGAAGGGGAGAGGTCTTGGGACGAAAGATAGATTTCAGTGTCATCAGCATAGAGATGTAATCCATTGGCATACTTGGGACTCTCAGGGTTTGACCCTAGTACTTAGTGTTTTTACCCAAATTTCAGAGTAGAGTACATTCTGGGGAACTTTAACCCTTTGAGTGCCAGGAAGTAAGCAAGCATTGCTTTGCAATGCGTTACGTACCCCACTGGCACTGAAAGGGGTTAAGAGTTAATATTACAAACATTTCCGGGTCAGCTCATTTGAAAGTTCCTGGGTATGTAAATAAGGCCCACAGTCTTTTTTTTTCCTTCTCGTGTTGTCATCTCTTTTACATCATCTATATTATTTATCTAATCTGCTGGCTGAATAATGCAGTATCATACAGCTTTCTGTAAAACCTGCAGCATTAACATTGTGATCTAATAGAAAACCTTTAACTGCAGAGAAAAATCTCATACACCATTTAATGATTATTTTTCTTATTTAGCCATGCCTTGCACAATATTATCCCTTGCTTTTTAAATCTGTTCCTCCTTTGCTTGGAACTTATGTAATGAATTTATGATTACTGCCTTTAACCCTTGGATGCTAGAGAGGTCTTCAATGCAATGCTTCGCGTTAGGGAACCTCTTTGGCAACCATAAAAGTTAGTCACCTTCATTAGTGTCTTTCCATGCTTCATAAACACCCCTACTTATTCACTGGATGAATTGACAATGTCTTTTCATCATTGAAACAGTTAACAGAAAATCATCATTAAAAAGGTTTTGTAATAAATTTGCCTTTAACCCTTTGGGTGCTGAAAGGGGAGTGCATTCCATTGCTCCTCAATGTGTTGAGGATTAAATTATGCTAAAACTAAATAATTTTTCATTTTTAATATGTTCTACTGTCTTTTTTTTAACTTTAGTGATCCTTATTTCTAAAATTATGGCACATGCATCTTTTTTTTTTGTTGCACAAAAGACAGAAGGGTTGTGATGCTTTATGGCAGGACTATACATCACTTGTACCATACAGCCCCATTGACTCTCTCAGGGTCAATAAATCTCATTGCTCTACCAGGCATTGTGTAGATAGATAGATAGATAGATAGATAGATCGATCCAAGGTATTATATAATTATCTATCTATCTATCTATCTATCTATCTATCTATCTATCTATCTATCTATCTATCTCTCTATCTAGGTTTGACTCTGAGACTCAGGGTTTTGACCTTGGTCTCAGGAACAAGGGCCAAATACTCGGAAATAATCCAATCTACTCCAAACAGCTAGTCTTCAAATTTTTTCCACTTGAACCAGGAAAGCAGAGGGAGAAATCCTGCTTGTCTTGTTTGTGTGTTCATACAATGGCATGTTTATGTTGTTGCATGTTAATGGTTCAACGACGACTGATTGGTGCACCACTCGACTAGATTGAGTAGGGACATTTCACCGAGAATCAATATTATCGGATTTTAAAAGTTGATATTTTCAAGATCTCAGGTTCAGCTCATTCTGATAGTTCCAAGGTATACAGATAGATCGACAGATGGGTGGATGGATGGATGTACAAAGAAATCTTGAAAATGTTTATTTAGATGGAGAGTACCACTTGCTTGTTATTTATTAGTCATCAGGAGGACATATTTAGGTATGACACCTCATCCCTTTGCATATGCAGGGCTGCAAAGAAACTATTGCAGTCACATAGTATGGGTGCACAATCTTTGGCTATTCTGTTGTTGTTGGATTATAGCTCCCATCGGTCTAAGCCAGCTAGATTTTCTATAAGAGTCCCTGATTTAATAGAATATGTGGTCTCCTTAATAAAGTATGCCTTCAAAATCTCCCTCACATCTTGGCTATTGGTAGGGCTGGATTTGCCATAAGGCAGAGTAGGCATCTGCCTACAGGAGCATCCCACAGAGGGGTGTCTGTCATTGGAATCAATGTATTTTTTTTTTTTTTTATATATTTTCATTCACAGCTCTGCATGCAGTGGCAACAGTAGCCTGCCGCATGGTGAGGTCTGTGCCTTCTTCAGCACAGACCTGTAGCTGCTGTTGCTTCCTCGTTGGCTCTTTAGTAATGCAGAGCTTTGGGAGATGACATTATCTCCCAGCGCTCTGCATTCCTAAAGAGGAGACAGTTCCAGAGCAACAGCAGCTACAGGACTGTGCCACTGAACCACCAGGGAGGTAGGAAACAGATACAGGGGCAATGTGAGGGCAATGTGGTGATGATGGGGGTAATGTGAGTACAAGTTGCAGCTGATGGGGGCAATGTGAGTACGAGTTGGAGCTGATGGGGGCAATGTGAGGGCAAGTTGGAGCTGACGGGGGCAAGTTGGAGCTGATGGGGGCAATGTGAGGGCAAGTTGGAGCTGATAGGGGCAATATGGAGATGATGGGGGCAATGTGAGGGCAAGTTGGAGCTGATGGGAGCAATGTGGAGATGATGGGGGCAATGTGAGGGCAATATGGAGCTGATGGGGGCAAGTTGAAGCTGATGGGGGTAATATGGAGCTGGTGGGAGGCAATGTGAGGGCAATATGGAAATGATGAGGGCAATACGGATATGGGGGGGTAATGTGGAGATTTGAAGCATTCTGGAGGTGTCCAGTGGAGATGGCCAATGTAGGGGGGTGGCTCAGATTTCTGTGCCTACAGGCTCCTGAGATGTAATTCCGGCCCTGGCTATTGGCCCAGCTCCCTGCACCACTGCAGTAACTGCAGCATTATTGTGCACTGTGTCTTACTACCAAATGAGATCCCATGGGAAAGAATTTCCTGCATCTTATCAGGAATTTCTCCTGGTACTGTTTTACACTCATTTCAGATAGAATGCTTAATTGGGTATATTGAAATAAGCACACTGTATAAATTTAAGTAACCCTGGATATTCAATAGTATGTTTTCCATTATGACAATGATCCCATAACATTTTTTTTTAACAGTTTTAAAGCCAGAGGGGTGCACACGTTTTGGCATTCAAAGGGTTAACAGGATCACATTCAATGACTTAAAGGAACACTACGGTGTCATACTAATAAGCCCTTATTATGTTAATATGGGCAGAAAATATCAACATAAAACTGAACATCATGTTCACAGAGGCAGGCATGATTGTTGCAGGACATCCTAAGAACTTGTCAGTAGGAGGATTATGGGGTTCTGCTGAAAGAGTCATGTCTGCCTCCATGCAGGATATCTACTGCTTATTAAACATTAATTTGGGGGAACCAATCCTCACTTATTTATTAGTAGTGGATATTAGGATCTTCTACCTAGATTTAGGTAAGTCAGAGGTTTATTCTGCGAACTACTGAAAGTTAACTTCCCATATACATAAATTCTAAGCTTTTGACTGGTAAAGAAAACACCACGTGCCCCTTCCATTCTGGGAGAGTCTGTGCATAAATATTATTGGTACCTTTCTTTTTAGAAAATCACCATGGTGTCACAGTGGGCAACCTCAACGTCTTTTAAACATTGCCATAGCACTGATGTTCCCTGAATTTGTCAAGTAAATGTGGGACCTTTATGGGTTGCCACCTCCACTGAAACCCTTCTGCATTCACCTGTAGGAGGTTTAAAAAAATATTTGTTAAATATAAGGTCATCCTATATAATAATTCGCTAAATCGTGTGTAACGCCCGACATGCGCAGTTGACACTGCTGCGAGTGCGGCAGTCATGCGCAGTACAGACTACCCGTGCTGCGGCTGATACAGAGCTGGGCACTCCGAAGGAGCATCCAGCTCTGTATCAGCCGTGGCGTGGGCAGTCTCTACTGCGCGTGACTGCCCCGCGACCGGCTACCAGAGGCACTGTGGCCCGTGTAACGGGCTGTTCAACTAGCATATATATAATATGTGAGTTATTTCAAAGACGACTATCTCACTTTAAAGGGTCTTCACCCTAGGTGTGATATAGACCAGTTCAGTACTGTTTCCACAGATATTAAATCTTATGATGTTCAACAATAATTCCTTGGAATAGAACACTTAAAACGCCAATATTTTATTAACACGGTTAAAATAATCCTTCCTTTAAAACCATTCGGTCAATGATTCAGTGTCCGATCATTGATCATAAGAACCTCGATTATTATTATGTAAATCAGTGGTTCTCAACTCCTGTCCTCAGGACCCACTAACAGGCCAGGATTTGATGATTTCCTTGTTAGAGCACAGGTGAGTTAATCAATGTGAATGAGCCTCTGATCACCACACCTGTGCTCTAGCAGAGAAATCCCTAAGTCCTGGCCTGTTAGTGCATCCTAAGGACAGGAGTTGAGAACCACTGATGTAAATAAACAAAAAATAAGAAAAAATTGGCAGAAAATAACTGCAGAAATGACTAGCAGGATATATCTACCTAATCTACCTAATACCCATTCAGCAAATATTTCCAGCTGGAATGGAATCACAACCTTTATTTGTTCCATGCAGTTCAGTTGGGTTGATCCAGAATTGCTCCAGTTTATCTTAATACAACAAACTAAGTGTGTCCCAGAAATGTGTACCTCATGCCAACATAATTGTGCACCCCTGTTCTGAATCCATTTTGTTTTTGTGCACATCATTAAGTACATCTAATCCAGGAGAGGGCACCCATTAAGTAATTAAATGTACCGTAATATCAGATACAACAACGTAGTACTGTTCCCTTTAATGCAAAATTCTTTTCACTCATGCTTTTACTTTTAGTAAGGTCAGCAGGAAAAGGAAAACCTTCTCTTCATGTTTCCACTATTAATGCACTTGTACATATATATATATTTATATTTAATCTTACTATATTAATTCCTTATTACATTACGTTGATATATCTGGGAGGTGTGCACACACAATGAGGTCATCTGAAATGTGTAATAAATCATGTATTGGTCAAGTCAGTTAGGTGTGCTAAACTTTGATATCACAAAATAAGCTTTTTTTAGGAGCTTAAAAGAGAACAAAATCTTATGAATATCTGGCTCTTCACCCTTTGAGTGCCATAGGGATATCCCCTGGCACTCAAAGGGTTAATGTAATACTAACCTTTTTATTGTGACTTTGCATATTTTGCATGTGCATAATATGTAAAATCAGCCGCCTATACTTTACATTCCTATATTGATTTATTTATTTTCATCTTCATTTATATATTTTTTTTACATAACCGACAGTGAGCTCAATGGATCTCTGTTTCCTGAGAGCTTTCTTGTCAGTGACTGTGCAAGCAATGACAGTATTACACAGCTGCACTGCAGCACAGTCTTTTCTGAATTGTATCACTAGCTTTTTTGATTTGTCGATTTCTTACAATGTATCACTGTACCATATTTTGTAGTCCCTAACAGAAAGCTCTCTGGAAACCGATCCAGTGAGCTCTCACTCAGCCTATGTTTTCCTCACCTCGTTGGAGGTCGGGAGAATTAGCTTGAGAGGTGGCCTTGACTTTCTTGGCATAAAATCACCCCCATTTCTTTTATGCCTTTTTTGTACATTGCCTTAACCCTTTGAGTGCCAGAAGGATACGCAATTCATTGCATACCCATCTGACACTCAAACAGTTAAACACAGGTGAAGACTAAAGAAATGCCCTGAAATGGCCATATACTGCTGCACTGCAGTCCACTTGCCACAAGCTGTGTTAAGGGAAGGAATTTCAGTGTGCGTAGCTCAGTAAATTGATGTTAGGCAGGCGAGGGGTCAACACATAGATTCCTGCACCTGATTTACAGTGGAATCACCATCACACATTCATGCTACTATCTCTTTAATTTGTAAAAAGAAAGCTAATCTGGGTAGGTATCTTTCATATACTGTGCATATTTTTGCATTATATCTTTAGTTTTTATGTTGTCATGATAAAGGCTTCGTGAGAAAGCTGAAACATTGACTTTGTCCATTTATTAAATAACTTTTGGAATTTTCAAAAGAATAGGAGTGCTCCAATCCATTGTTTCTATACATTACTTGTCATGGATGCACCCGGGTGTGAGTTGAACTAGTGACTGTGACTGCAGACATCCTTTGTGCTTATATATTTCTAGTAACTGCATTCACAGGACTTGAATTACAAAAATAGATTTATATCCTCAAGGCCCCAGTGAGGACTGAAACATTGGTCTGATAGCCTTTTATTTGTAGCTAGTTTTAAAGCCTGTGTGCACGGGCCAACACTGGCGGCGCTGCAGTCATGTGCAGTACAGATTGCCCGTGCCGCGGCTGATACTGAGCAGGGAGCTCTGAATACAGACCATAGCCCTCTCTGTGCGCTGAGGTGTGCAGAGAGAACTACAGTCTGAATTCGGAGTGCCCCGCTCTGTATCAGCCTCTGCGTGGGCAATCAGTACTGTGCATGACTGCAGCGCGTGCAGCCGTCTCTACTGCACATGACGGCTTCTGACAAACATACTTAGTGAATTATAATATAGGATTTGCAATTTAATTACTGAATAAACTAATCTTGTTATTCAAGTCCTGTGATTGCAGTTACTAGAAATTTGTTTGGACCTTATCATACTTGCCCACAGGATGGATGGATCGATCTATCTAAATACAAGAGAAAACCTCATTACATAATTTATGTCTGCTCAGGAGACACATACCCAGGGGTGGCAGTAAGAAGAAGATGATATCTCCCCCCTTCTCCCTGTCCTGAAGATTCAGGGGTGCATGAGTTTGACAAGACTGGGCAGGGGACCGAAGGCTATGCTGTGAGAGCTTGTACGACTGTCCTTCTGGTGCTGCACTGTGTTGTGTGTCCAGCATATGCAACTGCTCAGTGTCACACTGGCCAATATATGCAAGTGTACTATGTCAGCATTTGGAGAACGCTTCCCCCACTTCATGCTCCCCTGTCCTCTTTCACAAATGTTATAACATGACATAGTTCAAAGAAAAAAAAAACACAATGTCAGTGAGGGGGTCAATGTCAATGAGTGCCAGAGGGATATCTAATGCATTGCTTTGCAGACCAGAGGGCAAGAGCAGGTATATACATCATAATGCACATAGTACAACTGTTCTGTTACCCCATACAATAAATGCCTATATTTCAAATGTTACTCTATACAGATCCCTGCTACTTCTGGCTCACACTCAATGTTCACCTGGGCCAGAAGTATTGGGAATGTGGAACATGTGACAGCAGCCTCTGTCAAACACAGTTTCCAGTTTCACTCTGCCTCTCATCCTACTCTCCTGCCCCCACTGCCTCCCAGTGCCCACAGCCAAGAACCTTACCCCCTACCACCATTTTGCCATTGCATCTACCACACACCATTAAAACCATTACATTAATCAGACCTCTCTAGGGACCTTGCCATGGACAAATATGTATGTGTAGGTGTAATATATATTATATATATATATATATATATATATATATTATAAACAGAAATGGTATTACAACCCTGAATGTTGACAAATAAATTAGCACTATTTTCACAAGATCTGTGTGTGCACTTATTTCATGGTTGTAATACCATTACTGTTTTTATATTCATATTTATAAGTAGCACCCAGGCATTAGAGCTTTTTGTCAACCTGTCAAATAGGAGTGCCCATTTTTGCCCATATATATATATATATATATATATATATATATATAATGTGTGTGTGTAAAATAAGAGGATTTTAGTCTTACTTGTTAAATCCTTTTCTCTTAGTCCATATAGGTTACTGGTAACTTTGGGTAGGCGATCCTCCCCTTTAAGTAGGCAGGGGTGGAGCCTGCCTTCCCTCATTCGCTGCAGCTAGCCAATCAGCTCCAGTAAGATTTGAGACAGTAACTATTGACTAGATAGTAAAGAGGGAAAGAAGACTCCTGTGAGCATGAATCCGAAGGAACCCCACGTTCTGCCACAAGAGAGCCAAGCATGGTCCCTTGACAGGGTGGTAGACCAGTAACCTATATGGACTAAGAGAAAAGGATTTAGCAGGTAAGACTAAAATTCTCTTTTCTCTTTCATCCAGTATAGGTTACTGGTAACTCTGGGATGTCCAACCATTGAGTTTCCCCGAGGCGGGAAGTAAGGCAAGGACCGGGCACAAGGCCCCCAAAGTCACCAGAGCATATAGGAACCATCAGATCAGAGATAGCCCAACAATAACAAATGAAGTGTCAACAGACACTGAACAGGGGTAACAACACCCCAGGAACTGTTACACAGCACACTGAACTAGAGCCAAGAGGGCTCAAAAGTAAGGGAGCACTGAAGAACCGATGAAGATCCTAGACAGGCAAGGCAGCCTCCAGGATCTTCCTCCCAAAGCTGGCATCAGCCGATGCCAGCACATCAACATGGTAGTGCTTTGAAAAGGTGTGCACAGATGATCAAGTGACAGCCTTGAACAGATGAGGCCTGACTTGTCCATGTTGAGGATCCACCCACGATGGGTGAGTGCATGAATGCAGTCCTGAACCTGCTGATGAAGGAGTTCCGGAGAAGGGCCTTTCAGAAGCAGGTCATCCATGTATGGAGTGACTCTGATGCCATTCCGATGGAGGACGGACACTAAGGCTCCCAGGACACGACTGAAGACTTGAGGAGCTGTTGTCAGACCAAAGGGAAGAGCGGAAAACTGAAAATGCCCTTGGTCACATGCAAATCTGAGATACTGACGGCTCTCTGGATGAATGGCGATGTGCAGATACGCGTCCTGAAGATCCAGAGAAGCAAGTAATTCCCCAGGGAACATGGCAGCAATCACCATCCATAGGGACTCCTGGTGATAATGAGTCTTCACTACAATGGAATTGAGATCCTTCAGGTCCAAAATTGGATGACAGCCGCCGTCCTTCTTGGAAACCACAAACAGGTTTGAGTAAAAAACCAAACCCCTGTGCTGAATGGGAACCAATTCCAGAACCTCCTTGTTCAAAAGGGCCTGGATGGCTCAGTTGAACAGACAGCATTTCTCCACGCCCTGAGGCATGTGAGAAGGGAAAAACCAGAATGGAGGAAGAGAGGTGAAAGGGATCCTGTACCCTTCCTCCACCACCTGCAAAACCCATGGGTCCACCACTGAGTCCTCCCATACGCTGTGGTAGTGGCGCAGACGGCCACCCACAGCAGAGTGGGGACCTGGGTTCAGTGACTCATGACGAAGAAGGTTTGGAAGCCTTGGACTTGGTGGAGGCCTTAATCTTTCATTGTTGTTTGGGCTTGGAGGAGGAACGCGGAGCAGAGGGAACCACCTGGTTCGCAGGGTGTGTCTCAGTCTGGAAGGAACGAAAAAGCTGATTACACTTGATAGGCGTCTTCTTCCTAGAAACCATAGGCAGGAGGGTACTCTTGCCCCCTGTGGCCTCACTAATCAGATCCTTAAGTTCTGGCCCAAACAGAGAAGTGTCCTGAAAGGGTAAGGAGATCAGTGCTTTCTTAGAAGCAGCGTCAGCCGACCAGATCTTAAGCCAAAGAGTTTGTCTGGCAACCTCAGACATACTGGAAACTCTTGCCACCAAACGGATGGCATCAAACAAGGCAGCAGATACATAGTGCTGGGCTTCAGAAATGTTGGCCAGTAGCCGCAACAGGAGTAGGAGCTCCCTGACGAACAGCAAGAGTGAGCTGTTCAGTCCAAACCGCAATGGCCCTATTTACCCAGGTCGTAGCAAACGCTGGCCATAGGTAGCTGCCAGCGGTGGCAAAATGGACTTGAGGGAAGCCTCAAGTTTCTTATCAGTCCAGTCTTTAAGAGCAGAAGCATCAGCAACTGGCAAAGCAGTGGACTTAGCCTAGAAACAGGGGCATCCACCTTGGGGGGATGAACCCACTAAGCTAGCGCCGCATCAGAAAAGGGGTAAAGCTTGGCAAAATTTCTTGGAGACAGAAGGTTTTCTGTTCGGAGACTTACACTCATCAGACACTAAACGGTCAAGAGTGGGGTTAGGTGGAAAACAAGTATGGGGCCTCTAAGACTCTTGAAACACATCAGAGGGGTCCAAAGAAGCCTCTTAAACCAAAGGAATGTTTAGGGTGTTTAAAAAGGCCTTGATCAGGCCCTCAGCCGAGGGATCAGGATCATCCTCAAAGGGGTCCCAAAAGAACATTGTCAGAATCCACCAACAGTTCCTCTTCAGAGGAATCTGATACATCAGGTACTCCCTGCATTTTCAGTAGGGAAGATCTGACAGTAGTAGGGGTCTGCCAGGAGCGGAAGTAACTGAGACGGAAAGAGTTGTAATCTAGACCGGAGGTCTCTAGTAGCAGCCTTAAACTCTTGCACCCAAACTGGCTCTAGTGCATGACTGGAGGTCCCTGGGGGAGACTCAGGGATAGCAGAACATGCTGGGCATAAATGACCTGAGAATTCTCTAGGTAACCCTGACTGACATGAAGAGCAATGCGCAATGGGGAACACAGAGCCCCCAGCATCCTTAGTCTTAGGCCTAGCCCCAAGCTTCAATGGAATAAACATTCTCACAGTGTCAAAACGTTCAAAGTATAAGGAATCACCCAAATACATTGTGTATGATTAAAATTTCACCCCAGAAATTGCTAAAATACACTTATCTGTCGGCAAAGGTTTAATCTGCAGAGGAGAGATGGAGAGTCCAAGGCCTGCATAGGATACTTGGTCAGGGAAAGCAAAAAATGGCTGCTGCGATGGGAGCCAATCAGGAACAAGTGCAATGCAAAGCGCTATGGGAAATGTAGTTTTCCCAGAAAAAGTACCCCAACAGTGATCGAAACCCCCTGAGCCCCCCAACACACATCAAACATTGACCTGATAAGAGAGCAAGGGCAGACAAACAAAATGAGCCATGTCTGAAGTCGCTACGATCTGTTGCAGATATATGTCCTAGACTGTAAAGTCCCATAGAAGTGAATGGAGCAATGGCGTCTATATGGTCAAATCGCGCTTTAAAGGTGTGAAACACAAATTTTGCAAAGGTGTAACTAAAAAGTAATTTTGCAACAAACATCACTAAAACATGTCACTAGACCCAATAAACACTTAACCCAGTAGGGAAAGTGCCAACAACCCCCCAAAAGATGCTAAACCAGCAACCAAAGGGGTAAGTTACCACACAAACTTGCTCCAAGACATCCAACAGACATACAGATAAACCCAATGAGTGCAGAAGTATGCAATAAGAACTCCAAAGGCAAACCCCTGTGCGGAGGGGCAACGTGGGACATGTGGCCCTCAGCACTCAAAGGGTTGCCCACCTTTTTAGCAGATCTTCTGTCTTCAGATTACCATGTATCAAGAAGAAGCCTCAGTGGGCAACTCCTGAGGAAATAAATTGTAACCAAGAATTTCCCCCCAGGGCTTAAGGTCCACCAAAGCTCCTGGATACTGAGCTAGCCACATCTAAGGGCATTGATGGTAATCCGCCTAATGGTGGTATTCCATATCTAAATAAAAAATTAGCTAAAACTATAGCAGAACTGTTCTCTTGCCTGTATCTTCATCCAAGGAACAAATCTTACTGGAGCTGATTGACTAGCTGCAGCCAAGGAGGGAAGGTAGGCTACACCCCTGCATTCACTTCTAGAATTGTTTCTGCCTACTTAAAGGGGTGGATCACCTACCCAAAGTTAACAGTAACCTGTATTGGATGACAGAGAAATTGTAATACTGAAAAACTCGAAATATGTGCGCGCATCTATGTGTCTAACTCTGTGTGTTTCTGCCTCTGTGTGTATGTTATATGTATGCATTACACTCTGTGTCTTCATGTATATGTGTGTGTGAGTGTGTGTGTGTGTGTCTCATTTTTTATGTATGTCAGTGCATGTGTGTATGTGCGATTACGTGTGTGTGTGTGTCTCACTGTTTGTATGTCTATCTATGTGTCTACATTTGTGACACTGTTACACCCAACACTGTATCTTTTCAAACATTAATTGCAAATGACATTCCCTATATAACATGAAGGGCAATGCCTTCCCACATTGCTAGTGTGTGTGTGTGTGTGTGTGTGTGTGTGTGTGTGTGTATGTGTATGTATATATATATATGTATGTATGTATATATATATATATATATATATATATATATATATATATATGTTGAAGTCTGCTTGAAGTCTGTGTGTATGTATACGTATATATAATATAATGTTGAAGTCCGCTTCTACATACCTTACAAGTGTCCCTCTTTAGGAGGGACAGTCCCTCTTTTAGACCTAAATCCCTCTGTCCCTTTTTCTCACCCTGATATCCCTCTTCTTAAGAGATCAGACTGTGTGGTGTGTATATAAGTGTATCACATTGCTCCACAGCAATAAAACTCACATTAATGTTTGTTCAAACATCCATATATGTAATTATAAATTAGTCTGTGTAAATAAAATACTTTGGTTTTGTTATAACTCATTTATTAGGTTATATAATGAAGTGTCAATACGTCATGAAAAATTCTTGGTAATGCTCCGCCCACTATCCACGCCCCCAGCAACACCACCTACAACACAAGTGTCCCTCTTTGGCAACTTGAAATGTTGGGAGGTATGCCTCTATGTCAAACAATAGACTTTAATATTCAAGAATGGACATTATAGGACAGTCACTTGTGTTCATCTCACTGTAAACTGAAACTAACTAGCAGTAGACTATAACTTAGATGGAATGCAAAAACTAATGTATAGAGATATATTTGACTATTTTATGACAACTCCTTCTGTTAAACAAATTAAGAGCCACTTATTCCTAAGGCATATTTCCCCTTAAATAGCCGTTTTTGCTAAATTCAACAGCAGCAGGTATACACAAGTAGCATATATAGTTTAGTCACTTTGTGTTTTTTCCCATGCAACAATATGGATATTATGGGATTTCAGTGGTCTGATCCGAGACAGGCTTGCAGATTTTGAAACTCCGGCTTCTGAACTGACAATTAACCCTTTCAGTGCTAGAGGAGTATGCAACGCTGCATACACTCTGGCACTGAAATGGTTAAAAAAACATGTTATTTGAAACAAAAAAAAAAACCTCCAAAAAAAAACTTGTCTGAATTGCCCATCATCCATTGTAACATAGTAGCATAGGAATGCATTTTATAACCTACTTGTCCTTTAAGGGTTAATTTTTATAGAACTATGGTTCCCCAGGGGATAAAAGACATACAGCCCCTCAAAACATGGGGAAGCGCTTCCTTTCTGCTTCTTCATCTTCAAAACTAAACCTTCCATTTTTAAATCTAAATCCAACTATCAAAAGGAAATAATGCACAAACCCAAACTGTAATCCCACTACCTTGTACTATGTAAGACTGAAAGCAATTTGACTCTGCCACACCCATACCTCCCAAGTGTCCCTCTTTTAGACCCAAATCCCTCTGTCCCTCTTTCCCATCCTGATGTCTCTCTTTTTAGGAGATCAGACTGTATGGCGTGTATATAAATGTACTGTACTGCCCTACTGCAATTAAACGCACATTATTGTTTGTTTAACCCCTTAAGGACCATTGATGTGCCAGGACCATCAAGGCAGTCCGGCACTTAAGGACCAGTGACGGTCCTGGCACGGCATGGAGTTCAGGGCTCCCGGCGCTGCTGCACCCCGCTCCGGAAGCCCTGAACCGGAATTAAAAATAAAAAAAGCCACGTGGTCCTCAAGTGTTAAACATCAGTATGTGTGTTTAGAAATTAGTCTGTGTAAACAAAATACTTTGGCCTTCTTATAAGTAATTTATTACATTACACAAGGAGGTGTCAATAGGTTATGAAATAGCCTGAAAATTATCGGTAATGCCCCGCCCACCAGTCACGCTCCCAGCAACAACCCCTAAAACACAAGTGTCCCTCTTTGGCAGTTTGAAATGTTGGGAGGTATGCACACCCTTTATTTTGTCCATGTGCTATATACAACAGAGTTGGGGGTGAAGGACTGTGAAACATATATCCCCTACCCCATGGCCCATGGGATTTAGAGAAATAGGTCATTATATCCCATATTTCTTATAATGCATTTGTCAAAGCCCAGAAGGTGTGAAAAGACCATTTACCCTCACCCTGTATCCCACAGGGTAGGACTGAGGGTCACAAGATTCCCTACAATGACATTTTGTCCCCTTTTCCCAAGGCAGGCAACATGAAGCCCTCCGGCTCTTGCTGTACTCCAATTTCCATGATTCTGATGGGAATTGTAGTCCTGTAACACCTGGAAGACCTCATGTTGCCATCAAGCAAAGTTCATGCAGGCTTGAGAGCGGATAACCAGGGGCAGAACTAGAATTCATAAAGCAGATGTAAAGCACCAAGGCACAGGCAGTGCCCCAGTAAATGCTGAAAATAGTTTGCAATGAGCTGGAAACCCATGCACATGGGTACCCCACTGGTGGGCATTTTGTTTCTCTATTTAAACCATATTTTGTGGGGTTATTATGTGGTTATTTTCAATCTGGAATTTGTTTTATTACAATTTTTATACAGCAATAATAGTAATTCTCAGTAAAAAAGACTTGCAATTGTTTTTTTCCCACAGGCAATGAGAGTTTGTGTAGTTTAACCCCTAAGGTGCTAGTCACTTCATAATTCAATGGAGATGCATTTAGCATTCAATAGGTTAAAAGGGGCATGGATCTATAATATGTGTCTTTTAATTTAACAGAATTATGTCACAGAGCAATGAGTTGGATACTTCACTGGCACATAAAGCAGTGTACAGTGGTTCATTTATACACTGCACCACTTTGCACACTGAAGAAGCCCTTTAAAATTACTGACAGCAGTCAACAGGCTTAAAGGGATAGTAATACCTAAAATGTAAAAAAAAATATGTTGTAGGGTTTATCCCCCTGAGTAAAACAAGAGTACTCCCACTGCTGAAAGATGTTTCATTCAAAAGTTATTAATTTTCAAAGTTGAATTTTTTAGGTGCAATATCACAGTGGCCTGAAATTGTAGAGTGGCGCTGTTGCTACACGAGCCTATGGACAGCTCTGGTCTCAGGACCATAAATCTCCATAGGATGGTGTAGCAACAGCGCCACTCTACAATTTCAGGCCACTGTGATATTGCACCTAAAAAATTCAACTTTGAAAATTAATAACTTTTGAATGAAACATCTTTCAGCAGTGGGAGTACTCTTGTTTTACTCAGGGGGATAAACCCTACAACATATTTTTTTTTACATTTTAGGTATTACTATCCCTTTAAACTAAAGGCAGACTAAAATGGAGCTAGCTAACTACAGGTAACTGAAGCTACAATGCAAAAAATATATAAATAGATATCCCAGACTGCTCTATTAAAGACCAGACCTATGTACGTTCATCTGTTAAATAAATTAACAGCCCATTTATCCCTAATGTTTGGAGTTTTTTTTATAAAGTGTTTTACAGGAATAATACAATGATATTTCTTTTGTTTTCAAATATGTCCTGGAAAGTCTTTAATCCCTTAAGGACCTATGACATTCCAGGACTGTCTTGGATTCTGCACTTAAGGACCAGTAGCGGTCCTGGCACTTAATGGAATTCAGGGATCCCCGCACCACTGCATGCCGCTTGGGGACCCCTGCTTCCGTTGAGCTAAAATAAATAAATAAATAATGCTCTGTGGTCCTTAACGTAACAAAGTTACATTTTTACACAAATAGAAACAATTGATGATGTTCTGAAGGCAAAGGGTGGTCAAACCAAATATTGATTTGATTTAGAGTTGATATGATTTAGATTTTTCTTCTGTTCACTCACTTTGCATTTTGTTAATTGATAACAATAAACTATTAACATGTCTTTTTGAAAGTATTCTTACTTTACAGCATTTTTTCACACCTGCCTAAAAGAAAAGGGAGAGACAAAATAATGGGCAGCACCCATGGGACTTATTCAGAGGTTTTTAATAAAATAATCAGTGGCAAAAATACAGGTCAACTTTTCAGTCCACCAAAAGATCTTTATCAAGGTCCTTTGGTGGACCGAAACGTTGACCTGTATTTTTGCCACTGAATGAGTGTCACAGCAGTAGAGCATTCAAGTGTGTTTTTGAATAAGCTGTGTGGGAGATACAAGGGGGATCGACTGGGACACTCTTAGGGCTAGTTGGACCTTTTCTGTGGCCATTTATTTGAGTGTATTACCAATTGTTTAATTTCTAGTCAATTACACCTAGAAGTGGGTATTGAAAAAGTGTCTCAATCTTTGTTGATGATACTAACCTGTCTAAGGAAATACATGCAGAATGATTTGGATAAACTGAGTGAATGGGAGGAAAAGTTGCATATGAGGTTTAATATAGATAAATGTAAGGTTATGCTTTTGGATTAAAGAGACAAACATGCTACTTATATACTTAATGGGAAACTATTTGGGTAATCCTCATTAAAGAAAGATTTATTAGTACTGATAGACAATAGACTTCACAGCAGTGTGAAGTGTCACTCAGCTGCTACAAGATTCAATAGGGCTAACCTGTATAAAAAGGGGTATAGATGCATGGGATGGGAATAAAATTCTACCTCTATATAAATCCTTGGTAATGTCTTATCTAAAATATGGAGTACAGTTTTGGACACCAGTTCTTAAAATACATATTATCAAACTGGAAAAAGTGTTGAGACGTGCAACAAAACTGATAAAGAGACTGGAGGATCTGAGTTATAAAGACAGATTAGCCAAACTGGGTTTGTTTACTTTAGAGAAAAGACATCTAAGAGGTGATATGATTACCATTTACAAATATGTTTTAGGTCAATATATTTGAGGTCAACTATCTAAGGAACTATTTAGTCAAAGAGATAAGCAAAAACGAAAAGCAAGAAGTCTGTTAAGACTAAAAGAAAGGCACTTTAGACTAAAACAAAGGCAGAGATTTTTTCCCTAAGGTCAGTAAAGTTATGCCTTTCTTTCCTTGCAGATACTATAGTTGATTTAAAAAATAATGGCTATCCTTCAAGTTCAGAACAATATTAAGAATTATGAAAGTTCGTTTCAAAGCAGATGTTGATCCAGGGAAATATCAGACTTCTATTTGGAGAGAGGAAATAGTTTTTTACCCACCTGGGTCTTAATTGGAAATTGTTCAATTGTATTTTTTTTTTTTGCTTTCTGGATCAACAGAAGTGGTATGGCATAGGCTGAACTTGATGAACAAGTCTTTTTTACAGGCTCATCAACTATGTTACTAGTTACTATGTAAACAGACTCTTACTTCTCTCCATTCTACCTACACCCTTGTCCAGGTGGAAGTCCCAGTTTCCCATTTCTCAGTAGCAGAATTCTAAGCTTTTAATCATCACTGTATAGCTCTTCATCCTCCAATTTTTGTCCTACTTCCTTCAAGATGTTAAGCTGCCAGAAGCAGCCTGATTACTATTGGCTGTGCTGGTGGGTGTGGCATCAAATACTCCAGTAGGATTAATCAGCAGCACTCACAGTGCCAGCCACATGGAGAAAAAGACAAAGAAAACCTCTACACTGTGGACTAAGTTTATAATGATACTACTTCTGGAGATTGGAATAGAAGCATTTAGAAGCATCTTTATCTTTAAAAAATAAAAACTCGGTTAGGAAAGCTTTTTGTTCCAAATGTATTAAAATTCGAACCAAAGCTATGCTCATGCTATATGTCATATTCACCATTTGTGTTTTACTACTTCTTGTATTCTGCCTCTTCTACGTGCACCTGTCTACATGTTTTTTGCTGCAAATTTTCCAGTGCACCGGTGACATTGGTTCCAGAACACATTTACTCACTAATTATCCCTCTTCGATATATACCTTCCAGTCTCAATCCAGTGTTTTCCTTAGCAAAGAATATACCTCTAGTTGGCTGCTGTGTTCTCCACTCCAGAATTATGATTTGGCTTATACATTCTTGGGATGAGGAAGCTGGTTGTCCCTGATACCACTCAGCACATAGGTGTTGCCATCTTGGTCTGGCCTTGACTAAAAAAATCAACACTTTTACACAACAAGGATAAACTCTTGACTGACAGAGCCCTCAAGCATTGCGCTCCAGTAGGCACCTAGCCAACTAGGAGCAGAGAGTCCCTAACTATTCAGCTACTCTCTTGGGTCCAACCCCACTCAAGGTCTGATCATATTTACAGTGCATGCCTTCCACTAATATACCAAGTAAAAATGCACGTTTTTCAGCATGTTTAAGAAAGTGGTCCTGTCAACTGAGAAAAACTTTTGTCTATAAATAAATAATAAAAAGTAAGATATTTTATGTTTTTATGTCTTTTCAAAGTTTGAACTCTCTTTCGATGGCACTTGTGCCAACATGACCGGCTCCTTAAAACAATCTATGGGTTAAACATATTTACTGTATGTATTATTTTAATAAAAAGTTTCATTGAATTTAGTATACACGGTACAGGGAGAGCCAGGTAGTCTGACATGTCAGACTCCTAACTACGGACAGGAAAAAGGTCATACAAAATTCAGCCTTTAAAAGTTTGAATTGAGAAAATGTGCATTTTAGAAAAAATTTTTTAAAACACAAGGGGCATATGTATAAAGACCAAAGGGGAAAAATTCTGATTAAAAACAACTGACAGAACACTTTAATCAAACATACCTAGTTTTATTCAGCCGCTCAGTTATGTCACCATATTTAACTTATTTAATCATACATTTATTTAATGAACAAATTACAGCAGCATCAGCACACTTGGAATCTATACAACCTCAAACTAGTAAGATCAGCTTCCCTCACCAAAATGAAGCCTTTGTGCATATGCCTATGTGATGAAAATTTTTATGTATCTTCAGTATTGTTTTTGTTTTTATGAACACCTGAGCACAGGATAATCTTTTGCTTTTTATGTTGAGTGTAGAGGGTATGTTTTCAAAGTCCCTGCATCTAGGCCCTATGCAGAGTGTCTTACATACTCAGTGATGTTCTATACTTAAACTTACCAGGAAACTCATAGGAAAAATGCAACACACCTAGAACCTCCATAGTTTTATGTTCTGTTGAATGATATAGCTGGGAGCAGAGGGAGATGTGAGAACAAAGATTTTGTAGCAGCCTATATGGAGTGGAGAACTGTATAAACCTGACTGGAATTTAATTATATATAAGCGTTTTGGCTGTGTTAGCAAAGATAACTATAAAGGGCATCATTTTTAATCATACCACTTTGTGGTTCCCAAAGGAAGATAAAGGGCATTTGCTGATTAATTCTGGAAATAAAGAAATTAATGTAGTTAGAGTGTGTGATTGTAAACAAATTAAGAGTGACTTAGTACTAGGTTATAGATCCCCTTTAACTGCATCTTCTTCATTGAGGGAGAACTGTGGAAGACCTTAGAGCTACTGATTTAATTATAAGAATTATTTATCATAGTCTAAGAAATGTGTCTTCCTCCTGGGAATTCTTTTGCAAGAAAGACAGAAATATAGGGGTCAGGAACATCAAAATATACTTGAGACATGACTCCTCCCAACAAGGGAGCAATGGTTGGAATTGTAATGAGGTTTGTTGTGGTGGGCAACAGAGCCCGCTATCTGCCAAGTGGAAGGTACTACTGATTGAGGGTACAAAATGATAGTTTGATAAAGTTTTGATGATACACCCACAATAAATTTTGGGTGAGGGTATTACCTACTACACTAGGTAGTACCATTTGGGTGTCACAATGGCCCATGGAAATATATGCCAGTGTGTAGAGACCTGTCCTTTTACTGTAGGATATTGGGTATTTTCACTGTTCTTACAGTTTGGCGTTTAAAGTCCATATGCATCTAGATAGGAAGGTCAACATATGTATGCTGAGGGATCTTCTCAGCACACAAGTGATGATCCTCAAGTGAAGCTACAGTGTGATGTCTGAGTGCCAGTAGTTATCACTGATGGGATTAGCATTCACCATAGATAAAACAGATTAATCTTTAGAAGTCTAATATATGTAAAACAAGTTTAAGACCATCATTAGACTGTCCAATGCAAAGTCAACACAAATAATTACTGTGCCTATTTTTGTTCCTTTGTGCCACTGTAGAGAAGAAATGTCCATATTCATACCAGTCTGGTCCTGCCTGCCCATGATCCAGCACCAAAATGTCATGTAACTTTTATCTGCACCAGAGAGAAAAGCAAAACCTTAAACTTTTAGCGGGCCTCATCAGTGGGGTGCAGCTGATTCTCTTTGGGCACTAGGAGAGCAAGGACCCATATCTGGGATATCCTTCCACTTAAGGAGACTAAACAATACAAGGTGTGATGAGCACACACTGAAAACAAGTAAAACATATTACTTTATTTTTGCTGATAGTGCCCACTGAGGTGTTGCTGAGTCATGTGTTTTGGTCCCTTGTACCAATATAGTAAAGAAATGTTCATATTCATGCAACTCTTGCCCTTCCCACAAATGGTGCAGCGCTGAGTATCAGACAAATCTTTTCTGCATTAGTGAAACAGAAAAACACCCAGACATATGCTTTATCTTTTAGTGGGCCTCATCTCAAAGGTGGGCAAAAGGCTAATAGAGCACACTTGATAAAGTGACCTTAAAGGGATAGTAATATTTGACAAAATAATATTCATAGTATTTGGGCCATGGAGAATGTTATTTCAGTACTGTCAGAGTCATAGTTCAAGAGCAATTGAATGATGAAGTATCCCCCTCCCACCCATTTTACCTAGTGTAACACTGCTCACCTCAGATGTTGAATCTGGTTGCTTGACCAGACAGATAACAGCAAGGGATAATCTTCTTACTGTGTGAACAATGAAAACCCTGCCCCTCTTGACAGGGTTTTCAGCTTTTTCCCTTTTCTTAATTGAAGATCGTCCCTCTCTGCAATCTACCTGGACACCTCCCTGCTGCTCTGAGCTCAACAGTTATATCAGTAAAAAAGGGGAGGGGGGATACTTTATCATTCAATTAATCTTGAACTACAACTCTGACAGCATTGAAATAACACTCTCCATGGCCCAAATACTATTATGATTAATTAGTGCTGCTTTTATTATGAAACATTACTATCCCTTTAAGTATGTTCATGTTATCTGTTAAAATGTGTCTTTATTTTAGAATTTGTTACACTGTTGCAGGAATGTCTGCCTGATAGATATGTACTAGAGATTACAATCACATAAATTGTCCCAGAGATAGCTCTCTTGTATGGGATTATCTAGAAGCACCCAAGTTAGAAGATCATGATATTTATAAAAGGACAAAAGCAGGGACTTGGAAGTTTAGAAATGTTTGATGTTTGCTTATTCTTTCACAGGATAGTTGGTGGAAAGGAAGGTTTCATATATAATTCCCAAGTATCTGGGAAGGTCGATAAGCACTGTAGGAAACTGTTAGCCAAAATGAAAATATACGTCAGCAGGTTGAAGAACATGTATGGGTGTTATCTGTTCTAGAGGAGATGTAGAAACAGTTGGAGGCAGCATTAATAACTATAAGGAGTACCAAGGGTGCATCTGTTCCAGGTCCCAGCATCCAAGATGGCTCCATCTACCTCAGAGCCCAATAGGTTCTAGTTCTGCATTTGTGAAAATATTTTTGTTTTATTGGCCCCCAAAACTATTTGCACTGGGTCCTCCAGTGACTAGTTATGCCATTGGTTGGAGGGCAAGTATCTAGACACTACAAAATGTAGCACTACATAAAAGTATGAGTTTTATATAACTGTGTCAGACTGAATAGTTACATCCTCCACACTATTCATTACATATAGCTAGGAGCCTCATACAAGCACTTACTTAACCCTTTGGATGTTAAGGATGTTTCCTGAGCATTATAAAGTAATGAGGTGGACACCTCACTAAAATCCAAGGAATTTAAAAGCTGGTATATAAACTTTTACACATAAACCAGAAAGGATAATGACAAATGTGTATGGTTTTGTTCTGTACTGCCAAACTGCACATTTCTGGTCATGAGGCTACTTTTCCAGGCACCTTTTAGCAGAAGACTTGCTTAGCTAATATAGTCTTAATTGTTCATGTGATGAGAATTTTGTACCTATATCATTATAGCAGAGAAATGAAAAGTCATACAAAATATGTATTCAAATTTCTTTAAACAATTAAGCTCTCCTGGACAACACGTGAACTGGGAAAACATTTTATAGAAGTTAAAATATTGGGGCCCTGTCAAATGGACAGCAGCAGCTTAATTTGCTTATAATTAAAGTCAAACCAGCTCCCCTCCTTGAGTTTCACTGTTTGACATGAGCCATGCCAACCTGAGACTTAGTGACTAATAAATGTTGCAGTAAGGGCTTAACTTGAGATGGAGCCTGTGTTATAGTATCCACCTGGAATCATGCCAGGCCTGAAGTGTATTGTTACCTGGCTGTCTCTGCAGATGGATAAAGGATACACAAACAGTGAGACCTGTGGGTATCATTATCACACCATGCTCTAGTAATAGGATGGAGCAGTGGATGCTGGGAGGCAGTTCTATCCTCGCCTTTCCTGAGAGAGGACAATGAGGACTGGGGTTATGTAAGTCACATAGAGATATATCATATCATGTCCCACATTTCTAAAACATTGACATACTGTATCTTTTCTTATAACTGTAAAAAAGACATGACCTTTGACCTCTTTTATAAAGGCATAGGGTAGTAGTTTTGTAGACAAAGAGAATGTTATGGTTCTAAACTCCTCTGAACTGCTACACAAGTTAGAATAATATATTCATGTATATATCAGGAATGTGCACAAACAGTCAAGTCTATATTTTTCTGCCGTTTCCCTAATTGTTCCTTACTTATTGGCCATGTCACAGCTCAGGAGCAGGCAACAGATAAATAGCAGTTCATTCCAGGGGAAGTTCCTATTAGTAGGCAGTGATAATGGTCATAGTGATGCACTGGTATCATGCCAGAAAGATTACAGTCACCAACAACACTGCAACATAAGGATTTATATACCCTATATTTACACAGTCTCACCAATTCAGTTGTATAGAAGTGCTGAAGAAAGAAAATATTACGTGTTTTAAAGGAACTTCCTGTGTCATATACCTGCTGTCAGTGGGGAATCATCCCGTTAACTCAATATTTCATTCTGGTACCTTTAGTAGTGGATGAGGCAGACACCATCCTGATCAATTAGTGGCCTACAGTTTTCACTTGATTATTCTGGTGCACATTTTCAGAGTATCCATTCCAGAAGTTGACTGCATGTTCCAAGAAGGTGAGCAGAAGGCCAGTTTAATAGTATTGTAACCTATGTGAGACATGCATACTTGGGTCCCTTTTCCTACCGGTGCCTCAGGTATATCGCACTGGGTAACCAGGAGGCACTTACAAGCTAACATAACCATACCTGGGAACTTTCAAAATGAGCTGACACTAAGATTCTTGAAATATTAACCCATATTCCCCAAAATGTAGATACTAGGTGATACAGGATGTCACTGCTTACTCTAACCCTCAATGAACTTTTAATATGCAATAACTTGGAGATATTATCACTTCCAGAATACACACGAGATGAGCAAGACCTTTCAATCTGCCTTTCTGCTAGAAAGCACTCTAATTTATAGACTAAAGAAGCAATTTATTGGTGCAGATCATATGATCGGTAACAGTGTACTATGAGAATTTGGCCCTTCACTCTGAAACCCTGAGGTCTGGCCCAGGTATGACCATAACACATATTGGAGATGGTGGTGCGGGCGTAGAGAGAGGCACTACCCCAAACAGGCTTGAAATAGATAAAAGGTCCACACTCAACAGATTATATTCCCTGTCAATAGATTGACTCAAACCATGAAAAATGAAAAAGTGGAATGATAACATTATAAAACTCAGGTACAACCAAGGAGGGAGTCGTCATTACAGATGACTTAATGGTAGACAAGTAACTGAGAAAGGCAACATGATGGGTACTACGAGAGGCATCAATAGCAGACAGGAAAAAGCAAGGTTGAGACCTCACCAAGAGTATTTTTTTCAATACCAGAGACCATGGGCTTATGCACAAGAGAAAAGAGAATTAATTCTGGGTAAAATAAAAAATGTGCAGTTGTGTTCTTTAGTAGACTGTACTGCTGGGGGATGGGGAAGGTGTACTGGGGGGATGTATGGACTAGGTTGGGCTTGGAGCAATTGATCACTGCTCAGGGACATCTTAAAGGCCATGTCTTTAGGATTAGGTGAGTTAATCAGAAGTACAGGAGTGTACAATGGAACATGTTGCACACTTCTATTGCCCTTAAAGGGTTAGCTTACCTGTGCACAAACAGGGACATCCTAAAGGCATTGCCTGTTAGGGTTCCTGAAGATAGGACTGAAAACCACTGGTCTGCATCATAAAACATATGCCTAATCAAATATATAGTCACAGCAGTCATTCAAATGAATATGATAAAAGGGCTCCAATATGCTCCAGTTTAACTTGGATGGTCTTGCTTTTTGCTATCTGAAATATTTCACTACAACTGGGTAGTAATTCAGAATTAATATTTGTTAGAATACAAGGGGAAAATGTACCTACAAAATGTATAGATTTCAGACATCTGGATCCATAGACTAAGGATCCAATTGCTCATTTATCAAGAGATATGGGGCTCATGCACCAAATGCATTATTTGTGAGTTGTACATCCCAGTTGTATCATTATAATTAGGTAAAGTATTGTACCAGTGCATTCTCCTTGTACCATTAACATTCTGAGCTTTATATATGAGGACAGTACCTAGCAAAGCCCATGCTGGGGACCTTAGTGCAAGTCTTAGGAGGATGGTAGGGCCTGAACCCTACAGCTATTCTTCTGAACTTGGGAGTAGTGGAAAGGGCTTGGAGGGATTGTCCAGGATTCCTATTAGGGAGTTATTCCATTTTGCATGTTCACTTCCACAAATTACATGAAGGGATCATATTTCAAATAAAACATTATTTTAAAAATGAATAATAATAATAATAATAATAATGATAATAATAAAAGGCAATATTTGCATCCTGGAGGCTGACTGCCTGAGATCAAAGGTAAGGAAATACACTACATCCCCACCCCCTGTCTTTTTTTACCGCCTGAGTGCTCTGCAATGCGTTGTGTACCTCTCTGTCACTCAAACGGTTAATAGAATCCCACAACCGATTTATTTCCAATTCACTGGAGACGTCTCAAGCCTCCAAGGGGGTCAATAGACTAATAACCAGTACATTTTTGTCTCTTTGTTTTTCCATGATCCACATAAATAATGAATTACTGTATTGTTTTAAAAATTCTCTCTCCATTTTCACACATTGATTTTGTCCGTTTTTACATTCCATATTTCAGATATTTACACAACCATACAGGAGGTATACAAGTGGGATATTGAATGACCTCCAAGTTGTTCTGTTTTGTATTATTGATCTGTTTATCTCTGTGATAATTTATGTAGAAAAAGTGTTATCTGCCAAAATGGTGCAGGCAGAGTTTCAAACATGAACTGTTACACTAAAATAAGTTTAACTAGACACAGCAATAACAATGGGCTGTGTTCAAAATCCCCTCATAGCCATTTTGAGGTCAGAAAACTTACCTCAGAGACTGTCTTGGGGATAGACAAAAATGTCTCAAAGGCCCTCGCATCAGGTTTCACCTGCGGCAATGCTGCCTCCCATAATCCTATTGCATAGAATATATAGAGTAGGATTTAGAGATTTCTTTCAAGGGAGGTTTGTCATCTCATTTTTATATAGGACAATTATGAAAGGAGGAAACTGCAGGGCTACACAGGACCGAATGAAGCACTATAGAAGGTTTCACTGTCGAGCTGTTGGACTACATCTCCCATCATCTTCAGCCAATGAAGGTAGTTATAGCCCAACAACAACAGGAAATCCTAAAATTGCCCTTACACTCCTACTCACATTCTTATTATGCCTATACTATGTAAAACTCATAATGGAACAACAATAAAGGGATGAGATGGTATACTGCATACATATGCCCCACAACTAAACATTCATTTGAAATGTTTTCACTGAGGTACTTTACAGTGCAATAGTTACAGACTGTAGATTAGCCTGACCAGACCTCACCTTTAACCAGGGACACATAGGAGAAATGCATACTGCAGGACTGCATTGATTTCAGTGAAGTACTGCAAAATGGCTATTTCCTATGTGTCCCCGGTTAAAGGTGAGATCTGGTCAGCCTACTGTAGATAGATATACCCAGTGGTTGATGTACTAATAAAAAGTGTAGTAATCGCTCCATAGGAAACAAATACATTCCCTTTGGGTTAAATGGAGCTTTAACCCTTTGAGTGTCAGAGGGATACGCAATGCGTTGCGTACCCCTCTGGCACTCAAAGGGTTAACTTCCTTGAAAGCTAGCGAGGCCTCCAATGCAATGTGAGGTAAAAGCATCATTAAAATCAGTGGGAATTTGGGGATTTTGTATTTTTCATATGGTGCAGTTTTCCTCCTCTTTCATAGTGCATAGGCCTCACTGAAATGTCTAATGTTCACTTCATCATATTAGTGCTGAATCTTCTATCTTGCTTTACTTGATCCATACGCCATAAAAACTGCAAACGATGTAATGAATCTCACAACATCCCCTCAGGAAGCCACACCCATAATACACATGGGCTAGGATGTTGAATGTCCAAAGCCATGTCACATAGCAGATGTTGTATGAGAAGCGGCCTCTGGTCAGGGGATGGCTCCTTTGCATATACCTCTGAATCAGCAGAACACCTGAGTGAATTCATGCCTCCTGCACACAAGTGTAAACAGTCATGGACATGATCTTGTTCTGAAGGTATGGATGACTGCATTTGTAAAGATTCAAATCTATACCAAAGCACTTATACAAGGGGGAGAGTAGATCAAGCCATAATCTACTGTAGATTTGCAATGCTTTGTCCTTAACCCTTTCACAACTAAAGTAATAAAGAAGGATTCTATTATGTGTGCAACAGAGCAGAGTGCTATGCCCAACTGCATAAAAGGAGAAAAAAAAATAATTCCCATTTCTTTAACCCTTTGAGTCCCAGAGGGGTATGCAACGCATTGCTTTGCAATGCGTTGCATACCCTCTGGCAATCAAAGGTTTAAATGTCTTGAATGTTAGAGGTCTACAAAGTGTTGCAACTCATTGGAGACCTTTGTGATAGTTAATGCAGTGGTTCCCAGCTCCAGTCCTTGGCACACCAACAAGTCAGATTTTCAGGATATCCATAATTAAGCACAGGCAGCTCAGCCACAGTGAATGAGCCACTGAATACTCGCCTGTGCTTCAGTAGGGATTTTCTGAAAACCTGACCTGTTGGTGTGCTCTGAGCTAATTCTGAGAAACCCTATGGTGCATTTGGTTTGCCCACACTTGCTGTTCTTTTACTTTGTGCATCTGTCCCTTAGTCCCAGAAGGTTTATAATAATCATTGCATCAGGCTCTCCTGACACGTTAAAGGGGAAGTATAGCCTAAGCCTAAGTAGCTCATAATTTGTTTAACAGATTCATTTACCTAGGTACCGTAATGGATTATAGTATAGATATAAGTTGTTTAACATAGTGGTTTGCAACATAAGCTGCTTCCAAACTACAACTCCCAACTCCCCAGGATGGGATTTATAGTATGGCAGCATCTAAAGGGCCTCATGTTGCCCATCACTGGTTTAACCCTTTGAGTGCCAGAGGGGTATGCGTTGGATAACACTTTGTTGCTCAAAGGGTTAACATATTCATTTTAAAACAAAGAGACTGGGGCAGAAGTAAAGTATCTTGATTTGTCCTTATCTTCACCCTTGTACTCTCAAGGTATTGTACTCTCTTTTGCATGAGGCTTTTGTTTTGCCTCTAAGAATCAAGAGCCTCCCCATTATATACACTGGGATTGGTATTCTTGTCCTCCCCATTCACTTCACTTGCTCAGTCTCGAGTTACACGATGGAAATATGGGGTTAAACAGCAGTTACACCAAAGGAAATGTCACCCCACCGTGATAACTACAAAAACCTTCCTAATCCACTGGGCTATTGGACTACAGACTATAAGGGATATTAGGAAAAATAAACACATATCTTATTAAGAAAATAGAATCCCCAATAGGTAAAGATACACAAAAAAGAATATTTAATAAAAAAAAGGGTATTACATATACCACAAAATATAAAAAATAAGGGTAAGATGATTGGACATATAAAAAATAATATATATATATATATATATATATATATATATATACATACATATATATATATATATAATTTATTTATTTATTTTTCTGTAGTCCAGTAGCCAAGTGCATTAGGAGGGTTTTTGTAGTTTACACAGTGGGGGGACATTCCCTTCACTGTGACTGCTGTTTAACCCCATATTTCCATCAAGTAACTGGAGACTGACCACGTGAAGTGAACCGGGAGAACAAGAATACCAATCACATAGTATATACTGGGGAGGCTCTTGATTCTTAGAGGCAGAACAAAAGCCTCATGCAAAAGTGAGAATAATACCTTGAGAGTACAAGGGTAAAGGTAAAGGTCAAATCAAGATAATTTACTACTGCACTCAGATCTTCTGCCATAGATGGTGATATTCGGGAGGTCCAGCCTGCACTAGACAAGTAGCGAAGATTCCTCTGATCATTTGGAGAATAATAATAATAATCCTTTATTTTATATAGCGCACACAGATTCCGCAGCGCTTTACACTCATATTGGTTCCTGTCCCCATTGGGGCTCACAATCTAAATTCACCTATCAGTATGTTTTTGGAGTGTGGGAGGAAACCGGAGTACCCGGAGGAAACCCACGCAAACACAGTGAGAACATACAAACTCATTGCAGATGTTGTCCTTGGTGGGATTTGAACCCAGGACCCCAGCGCTGCAAGGCAACAGTGCTAACCACTGAGCTGATAAGGACTGATTGTATATATAAGTAGTGTGGTGTTTATATACTCATATATTTTAATTGTTGTATTACATATAACTATAATTTCCATGTTTTTTATACACAATTTTTCTCTGTCTTAATATTAACTCTTTGCATCTTGAGAGGATAACAGGGTGGCACATCCGAGGTTGATTCTCTATGTTATGAAGCAACCATAGTGGGTGTTCTTGGCCACATGGTTGCTTTCCTCTGTGCCCATCGTTTGTAGACCTTTATTGTTTAATGTTCCCCTTGGTGTAGGTACTTTGGATTGTACAAGTGTGGTCTTGCACTCTCGCTATTTGTATGTTCTTTTGTGTTAACAGATTCATTTACCTAGGTATGTGTCCTTCATTCAGATGTCAGGTAAAATTATGTATTTGTATATATTTATTATGTCAGCAGAGATCTCCACCTAAGTCTGCTTCTAGGTCACACCTCCTGAAACAATGGGCTTCAGAACAATTGAAAGAAAGGCTTATAAGGGTCACTAGTCTATATCAGATTGTAAAATGAAACAGTTCCTACATATGTATTGCTGTTTGGAGTACATCTGCCAGAGTAATTCCTTTTGTTAAACAAATTAAGTGCCACTTATTCCTTAATCCCTTGATGACCAGAAGGGTGTTCATACCTCTCTGGTATTTAAAGAGTTAGTGTTATTAAATTTACTTTCAGCAAACACTTCATTTGTTTAGTGAAACATTGGCCAGATTCTATGTGGTGAGAAAAGCAAATCTGGCATTTTTCATATATGAAGGCCTATTTCTAAGAGACAACATAAAAACAGACACATTCCCTTGTAAGGTCAGGCCATGGGATGTTACAGCTAATAACACTCACATAAAGCACATATGTCTTACAATTTGATCCATGCCTCTCAATTATAGTCAGAATAGCACTTCCCTACATAGATTAAGGGAGTCCTGTGTTAAAAGAAACAAAAATAATTATTTCTGCCATCTGTTTTGCAACTGGAGCTTATAGTAACAGTAAAGTTTTATTATGAAAATATATACAGCAGGACTTTTTCTGCTGAGTAAAAGAAGATCAGACTCAGATATGTTTCAATCAAAAGTTATTGTAGCTTAAACTAACACAACAAAGGTGGAACTGTTAATATTACATCCTATGCATAGATGCAAACTGACAGAGTTCAAACGAAAAGCAATGAAACAGAATGAAATGCTGCCTGGACACCAAATGCTTTTGTTACTAGAAGGTTAATTAGAAAATCAAAAAGTTTGAGGTGTAATAAATTTAAATGGAACAGTGGGAGTACCATGTTTTGTCTCCAGGAAAATAACAGATAGAGATAGATAGATAGATAGATAGATAGATAGATAGATAGATAGATAGATAGATAGATAGATAGAACATTACTGCTCATTTACATTTAAGGTGTTGGGCCCTGAAACCCCATCTCCACTGAAAGTCTGATCTCAGGCTGATCGATCATTAGTGTGCTTGTTACATTTCAGTAATTAGCGGGAGGAGTTTATAGTTCCCTCCAACATAATATGTAACCAGGGTCAGATTTCCTATTTTGCAGAATAGGCAACTGCCTAGGGCTCCAATTTGTGAGGCATTCCTCAGCCAATAAAGGTATATTTTTTTACTATACCAGTCTCGTACTGAATAAAGACACTGTGCCAAGTTGAGGGCACGGTATCAGGAATTAACTTCTGGGAGGTTATGCATTAAGGAGTAATAGGTAGGTGATAAAA
Organism: Rhinophrynus dorsalis; assembly: GCA_037306005.1. Classification (NCBI taxonomy): domain Eukaryota; kingdom Metazoa; phylum Chordata; class Amphibia; order Anura; family Rhinophrynidae; genus Rhinophrynus; species Rhinophrynus dorsalis. Next base: position 337,542,144 of record CM074721.1, read on the forward strand.
TGGAGATAACCTCTCCAGTGATATCACTTCTCCAAACCTGTACGAAGATCTCCAGCGTTGGAGAAATCTTAGTGCATTGGCTTCATAGAATAACATAGGAATTGGAAAAGTGATCTCACTGGAAAAGTCATCTCTGCTTTATCACCTCTTTATCATGTTCTAGTGTATAACTCCCCATGGTTTCTAATGCCTGATTTACTTACCAGCTTGTTATATACTAATCTGGACAATTTTTATAAGGTGTGGGTAGGGGGACAAGTACATTAGGAAATAAGAGGGGACCATGAGTGTTTACCCTTTTAGCCTCCTGTTACCATCCCTATGCTATAGGATATGAGGTAATAGGAACTATTACAAATGTGTGCTGTGCAGCAGTGATGAACTGCTAATGGCAGCAAAAGGCTTATACACAGACACAATTTTATGTTATCATTATTATTATTTTATATGAGGGATAACAAGATAAACTCTCTTTTTATAGAAATACATTTAAAAGAATAGTGCAGCCCAGAAACCTGATGTTATGTAGATCCCTTGTTGGAATGGGACTCCATTGTGAGTTATTTTACCATCACCAATAAAGACTCCATATTAAGCTGATCTTCATGAACAATGTGTTTATTCAGAATTGAAAGTAACAGTATGGAGTTGGAGTACAGCCAAAGTTTCTATTCACCCAGCAACACTCACGCAACAACCAACAATACCACATACCCTGGTATAAATCCCTCCACGTATCCTTGTAACTTTCTTTTGGTGAATAGCTTGGGTTACCCCCTGGAGGTCTGGTGACCAATCAGGAGGTGAGATATACCACATGGAATCCAGATCATCCAGTGCAGGGATTGTTGATAAGACTCTGGGTTTGAAATCACCCAATGAGAATCCTGTAGTCAATTACCATTACTCAAAGACTAATCCAATATCCTCTTGCCCACTGTATACTTCCGAAAAATCCCCTCAGTCCTGATGACCCCTTGGATTGGCAGATATTGTTCTGTTGGCAAATGCACATATCAAGATACAATGCTATCTCAGAGTATGTGTAGACAGCCTGGTGCCCCAAGAGCTGTACTGCAGGACTGATCTCCAGGCCCAGCTGGCTCCAATCCTGGCACTGTCCATGGTTCTGATCTTGGAACCCCATGCCCAGAGACCTGGGGAAGTGTGTGTAGGAACACTGTATTACATAGAACCTACCGTGTGTATGTACAAATACTGTGTGGGGTATGCAGAGAAGAGCAGAATGCTGGATTTAAACTTTATTGACTAAGCACTCTCACTCTATGCTGCTGTCTAGATCAGGGTCAACAGAACTCTTAGCATGGTCATTGCAGTTAACCTAACTGAAAGATTGTCCATGTTTCCCTGACTACCACCAGCATGCTCTAATAGCTCAGGAGTTATTACTTACCCTGTAGCATGGCCAATCCTGTGCTATCATTTGACAATGTGTAATTGGCCATGTGACAGGGTAATGGCTAACACCTGAGCTACTGGAGCATGATAGTAGTAGTTAGGGAAACATAGCTAATCTTTTAGTTAGGTAGGTTAGGTTTCTTGGGTTTGTTATCCCTTTAACTATTTGAACACATTTATATTATTATTAATTAGCATTTAATTTAGTTTTTTTATATATACAGTACTGTGCAAAAGTCATATGCAGGTGTGAAAAATGCTGTAAAGTAAGAATGCTTTCAAAAATAGACATGTTAATAGTTTATTTTTATCAATTAACAAAATCATAGTGAGTGAACAGAAGAAAAATCTAAATCAAATCAATATTTGGTGTGACCACCCTTTGCCTTCAAAACAGCATCAATTCTTCTGCACAAAGTCAGGGATTTTGTAGGCATATAGTCAGGTGTATGATTAAACAATTATACCAAACAGGTGCTAACGATCATCAATTTAATATGTAGGTTGAAACGCAATCATTAACTAAAAGAGAAACATCTGTGTAGGAGGTATAAAACTGGGTGAGGAGCAACCATCAAATTTGGCTAACAAGGTGAGGTTGCTGAAGTCAGTTTAATGTCAAAAGTCCTACACCATGGCAAGATTGAGCACAGCAACAAGACACAAGATAGTTATGCTGAATTAGCAAGGTCTCTCCCAGGCAGAAATTTCAAGGCAGACATGGGTTTTCAGACGTGCAGTCCAAGCTGTTTTGAAGAAGCACAAAGAAACAGGCAAAGTTGAGGACCGTATATGCAGTGGTCAGCCAAAGAAACTTAGTGCAGCAGATGAAAGACACATCATGCTTACTTCCTTTTGCAGTCAGAAGATGTACAGCAGTGCCATCAGCTCAGAATTGGCAGGAAACAGTGGGATCCTGGTACACCCATCTACTGTCCAGAGAAGTCTGATCAGAAGTGGTCTTCGTGGAAAACGTGCGGGCAAAAAGCCATATCTCTGACGTGGAAACGAGGCCAAGAGACTCAAATATGCACAAAAACACAGGAACTGGGGTGCAGAAAAATGGCAGCAGGTGCTCTGGACGATGAGTCAAAACTTTAAATATTTGGCTGTAGCAGAAAGCAGTTTGTTTGCCGAAGGGCTGGACAGCGGTACAAGAATGAGTGTCTGCAGGCAACACTGAAGCACGGTGGAGGTTTCTTGCAAGTTTTGGGGCTGCATTTCTGCAAATGGAGTTAGGGATTTGGTCAGAATTAATGGTCTCCCCAATGCTGAGAAGTACAGACAGATACATATCTTTCATGCAATACCAGGGATGCATCTGATTGGACCCAAATTACTCTGCAGCATGACAACAACCCCAAACATACAGGCAAAGTCATTAAGATCAATCTTAAATGTAACAAAGAACAAGGAGTCCTGGAAGTGAGGGTATGGCCCCCACAGAGCCCTGATCTCAACATAATTGATAGTGTCTGTGAATACTGTGTGGGGGATGCAGAGAAGAGCAGAATGATGTTGTTGATGCAGAGAGAATAAGGTGAGACTTTAGGGTTGCCAAACTGCTGGCAAGATGTAAGGGAGGGCATCCCTTCCACATCACCAGCAGTTAGAGAACCCTGCATGCTAATTAGAGCATTTTCTCCCCCTCCCCTTGCATACTACTTAGTGCATATGGCCAGACACACATCACCGCTTAGTGTATCTACCCCCAGGTAGGTGTCACAGAGGCCATATTGTAGAGGCTGGGCAAAATATCACTGCACATTGCTATCCCTGTTTCATTGCTACCTCTGTTTCAACCTAAACTAGCTGGTGAACAAAATGGATGCACCAATACTAAAGCCTCTATAACTTCCCAGAGTGATAGATTAAAAAAGGGTGATGAATAACAATACCAATAGAAATTAATTTTCAGATAAAATCCAAGTGACTGCTTTTGTGCACTGCACCTGCCTAAATCTTATGTGCTAAACATTTTTTGCATAAATTTTACTATGTATGCTGCTTCTGCCAAGGATCAGGTAATGTGGGAGTGTATGTGTGTTTCATGCGTGTTGTTGCTCTGCTCCTTGTTTTATTCCATGTTCTAACACAGTGCATCAGATTATAGCACTTACTCTTCCTTTTTCTTTTGTTCTATACAGTGGAAGAGTTAGGGCTTGTTCATATTATAATTTGTGTGCTATATGAACTGGTATGTACAAAAGCAATTTGCACATAATTACAGGTACAGGCCAGGTTTGAAACCATAATGTGTGCAGAGAGTGGAGTTGTGCCAGTGTCCAGTATCCATGAGAACCCATCTGGTGCAATCCAAATGAAACGTTGAGTAGGCTGAGCAGACCTGATGAGCAATACTGGAACAATCCAACTGCACCGTTGTGTAGGCTGACCAGACCTGATGAGCAACATTGGAACAAACTAACTGCACCTCTGAGTAGGCTAACCAGATTTGATGAGTAACACTGGAACAAACTAACTACACCTCTGAGTAGGCTGACCAGACTCGATGAGCAACACTGGAACAAACCAGCTGCATTGCAAAGCAGGCTGACCAGACCTGATGAGCAACATTGGAACAAACTAACTGCACCTCTGAGTAGGCTAACCAGATTTGATGAGTAACACTGGAACAAACTAACTGCACCGCTGAGTACGCTGTCCAGACCTGATGAACAACACTGGAACAAACAAACTGCACCGCTGAGTAGGCTAACCAGACCTGATGAGCAACACAAGAACCAACCAACTGCACCACTGAGTAGGCTGACCAGACCTGATGAACAACACTAGAACAAAAAAAACTACACTACTGAGTAGGCTGACCAGACCTAATGAGCAACACTAGAACAAACCAACTGCACCACTGATTAGGCTGACCAGACCTAGGCAACGATCCAGTTGACTCTGTTAAAAAAACTACACTCTGCAGTTTTAACTCACAGTCAGGTATGCAATTAAACTGTGCTGTGACACACCATCAAAAAATAAAACTCCACATCAGGCACAAAATTGCACCCATTGGAAGCAATGTAAAAGAAGTTGAATTTGTGATTCAATACCATGTGTTGGGTAGTAACATGCATTAAAGGACTCAAATTTATTGGCAAAAATCTGCGCCTTAATATGTTGGTGTTGAGTCCTCTAACGCATGTTAAAAGTCACCGACATGGAAGTTAAGTGTAAAAGATAGGAAAAAAAGCTAAGTGACCAGTGGATGTGTTGATATGGGGCCCTAAGCCCCATATCAATACATCGAAAGCACTGAAAAATGTGTGTAATGTAATTATAAGTAACCCTTCCAGTGCCAGAAGGGTAAACAATGCTTTGCATTCCCCTCTTCCACTGCAAGTGTTCCAAAAATATGTGTGAATATTAAAAAAAAAAAAATCAACCTTTGAGTTCCAGTGTTGCATACCCCACTGACACTCCTGATGTTCAGCGGGGTCTTCTGCACACAGGTCTTCTTCGATTCTTCTTCGGTAAGCTTCGTTCTCCTTCTTTTGTCTTCTCTTTCATCTGTCTTCATCTTTGTTCTTCATCTGTGTTCCTCTTCTTTCTCCATCTTTAATCTTAGTGTGGAACCTGAAAAAGAATAAATACAGTTATTAAACATAATTTAACATTAAACATAAGCTGCCGCCAGTGGCTGCAGGAAACAACAACAAAAATACCCCCTCCTAGTACCTTTCGGGCCGCTGCCTATTGTGCATTGAGGGAAATTTTAATAGGGACTGGGTTTTATATGGCCAGACCCTGTTTAAACTAATTCCCATGTTCCCATTGGCTGGGAGGTGGGGTTACACAGGGCACAGAACATGTCCTGCATTAACCTCATCTCCCAACCAATCAGATTCCAGAGCATTGAGTCATCCCTCCAGCTACAAGCTGTTTGGCTGGGAGGTCTGATTACTGCCGGGCACGTTCCATTCCCTGCATAAGCCCACATCCCAGCCAATGGGAGCATGGGGAGCATTGTGAACAGGGACTAGCCATATGAAGGGCAGTCCCTGTTCAAATTTCCCTCAGTTGGCATCAGGTAATGGCCTGAAAAGTATGAGGAGGGTTTTTTTTGCGGCGGCAGTGTATGTTTAATGTTAGATTATGTTTAATAACTGTATTTTCTTTTTCAGGTTCAACACTAAATCTAAAAAAGAAGAATGAAGAGGAGCACAGATGAAGAAACAATATGACAGATGAAGATGGAGATGATAGATGAAGAAGAAGAAGGAAGAGGGTGACAGATGAAGAAGAAAGAAGAAGCAGACAGAAACCTACAGAAGAAGAACAGATGAAGCGAAGGGTGCAGAGAACCCTGCTGGACATCAGGATGATAGGTAGGTGTTGTAACTATGGGTGATAGGTTAGTGTTAGGGCTAGTATTGGTACACTTTATTGTTCATTTTAGGGGTAGTGTAGGGCCAAGGGTAGGGTTAGTGTTTGGGAGGTGACTGTGTTTTTGAGCTCACGCATTGTGTTTGACATTGTCAAACACCAAGCGTGAGCTGTTTTCCTTTGATGTTCCCATTTTCACTCTATTTAGCTTGAGTTTTGGGAATGAAAAACCCACAAGGAACGTTGGGCCAAAAGTCAACTTCCATGCCCCAATGTTCATTGTGGATCCTGTTGGTAGGGCAATTGGATTTCTATGGTAACACTGCACAGCTGACCTGATGAGCAACACTGGGACAAACCAACTGAATCTCTGAGTAGGCTCACCAGACCTCACCTTCAACCAGGGACACTTAAAAATGCATTCTGTAGGGCTGGTTTGATTTCAGTGCAGCCCAGAAATATGCATATTTCACATGTCCCTGGTTAACGGAGAGTTCAGCTTATTATTGAGAGGAAATGAAAATTCTCATTGATTTAAACTGTGTTTTTAACTAGTTGTGTACTATAAAATGTGCTGGAGACCTTTCTAGTATTCAAGCATTTAAAAATTAAATCATTGATGACTTTTTGTCACTACGGAGCAGTTGACTGAAATAAAAATGAACATTGATTTAAATGGGCCTTTTAACCCCTTGAAGGCTAGAGAGGTCTACAACTAAGGTGACCACATATCCCATATCAAGGATGCTTATACATACACTGCATTTTTCACCGATTCCTGTGCAGTCCAGCAGAAGGCCATTTTCATAAACGTCCCTGATTTAACCCTTTGAGTGCCAGAGGTTTGCAATGCATTCTGTACCCCTCTGGCACTAAAAGGGTTAAAAGGAGATGTTGCCACTTAGTGCCAAAGTTTTGCTTCACAATGTGCTGGCAATCTCTCTAGCATACAAGGGGTTAAAAGACCAATTTAAATCAATGGTAAATGTTTTTGGGTTTTTTGTATTTTTGTCCCTATGGCACATTTGGTTTGTTCCAAAATTGCTCCTCTTCAGCTTCCTGAACAGAGGACATATGTGTTTGACTAGTAGTGCATTGATATAAAAGGTGTAATGTGACCTTTTCTGTGAACAGAAGCAGCCCTCAGTGAGTTACCAGCTGCTATCCAGCCTGTATTGTATATTGCTATCTGTATTGTCTAATCTGTTATTAATACTTTCTAGGCCTCTTCTCCTATCACTATTTTAAAGAGCTAATCAGTCATTACAGTGCCAGAGAATGTGTCACATTGCAGATGGCTTTCAGTTTACTGGAAGTCTTGGTCATGTTGTTAATGGGGCTGCCAGTCAGGGAAGGGTTAACTTGTACATAACAGGTGAGAGACCAGAGATTTGGGAGCCTGGCTCTGATCCCACGTGGTCTCAGGTGCAGAATTCCCTTTTGCATCAATATTGCATCATTTCATTCACCTGATCCAAGCACACAGGGCAGTTCCATAGGATAATAGGTTTTTAACCTTCTTAGTACCAGAACAATGCACACTTATGTTCACCACATTGAATTATATAGTCTACTCCAACCGAAAACTGGTAAATGGGAATTGTGTATTTTTGTGGCACTTCAAGCCATTGATATAACTGTGATTGTCTAATAGGGTTACTACCTTATCCCTTTAAAAAAATCTTATCAAAAATGCACCTGCAGGGTAGCATAGAAGTCATTGCAGATTTGTCATCAGAGCCGTACAGTGTTAATTTTTCATAGGTGTGATGTTTTAAAGGGATGAGGTGGCAATGCCATTGGCTAACTGACAAGGAAAATAGGGATGTCTGCAGAGAAAAACAACTGCACCTCTAGGATAGGGTGACCAGACCTCTCCTTTAACCGGGGACACATTTGAAAAGTACTGAAATATGCCTTTTTCCTATGTGTCTCCTGTTAAAGGTGAGGTCTAGTCATCCTAGCTAGGGACAAGTAAATAGGCTGACCAGACCTCACCTTTAACCGGGGACGCATAGGAAAAATGCATACTGCAGGACTGCTTTGATTTCAGTGAAGTACTGAAAAATGTCTATTTTTTTTTCTTCATTGAAATTCCAATAAAGTAAATGACAAACAACTATCCTAAGGAGTATTTTTTTTCTACATTCCCCTAGCAAATGTTTATGGTTCAAAGTTTAGTGTTCACTCACCTTTCTATAGGCTGGCCAGACCTCACCTTTAACCGGGGATGCATAGGAGAAATGTATACTGCGGGACTGCTTTGATTTCAGTGAAGTACTGAAATATGCCTGTTCCCTATGTGTCCCCGGTTTAAGGGCCGATCTGGTCAGCCTACCTTTCTAAAACATCAGCATTTGTGTTTTATGCTTAGGTGTTCTTATAAAAAATATCTATTGTAAAAAAAGTTTATATTTTATCTTTTTTTCCCATTGTGTACCGTTATCCATTTCAGGCACAGTATATGAGTAATAAACCATATAACCATATACATGCTATATATTTTTTTAAAAGTACACAAGATTCCAGTTACAGGGACTGATCACTTAAATTTCAACCCCCTGGGTGGTTTGCTAAGAAATTGTTAGAAAATTATACTATAAAAAATGGGGTGGGGGGGTTGACATTTACACTCCTTTTTTAATATACTTAAATGCCTGAAAACCATGGAATACCATATTAGGTTAGGTAGCTAGAGGACTTCTAGGTAAAATGGTACCATTGGCATGAGCTGACATGCCATAGGGGGTGCCTGTACTTCAAAACTGCACGGACCAAAATCTGTCAGTTTCGTTTTTTTATGACATACTTGCACTTAAATGTTTGTAATAACTGCATACAAGAAGAAAACCCACTGCATCAATCATGGGTACCTTGATTTTCTACCCCATCCTGATGCGCACAAATGTTTTCCAGAAGATGGAGTTAAAGGAAACCTTTTTTTACATTTCTACCCCTTATGAGTTACTGAAATCTTTGACAACTACGGTATGGAACTTCCCATTGTTTTCATTAGTCACTCCTCTCCTGAGAGAAATGACACCTCGCTGGTAAGAGCTGATCTGCAATAGGGCAAGCCAAAAGCACCAACCTACGTACCCCTACCAAAATCTGGTGTTTTTATTCCATTTTTCAAATAGTCCTGACTGTAATATATTGGTTTTAACAACTACAGATATGAGAAAAGCATATACAAAGTATACCATTTTGGAAATAATACAACTCACTGCACCAAGCGAGGGGTCACTTTGCTTTCTACCCCTAGCAAACATTTCCAGAAGATAGAACTAAATTTAAAAATATGCATTTTGTTTAACACCTTAACTATTCAAGACGTGCCACGACAGTCACTGTGGACCGGCACTTCATGGATTTCTGGGTTAGCCAAGCGCATGCATGAAAAATCCATCCCTGCAAAAAAGAAAATTTCAAAAAATGTGCCAGCATCCCGTGGATCGGGTGGTCGTTAACAGGTTACAGCTTCAACCACTTCAATGATACATTTCTGAATACTGTGGAATTTCCTAGTGTATTCATTATTAGCTCATCTCCTTAGAGAAATACCACCCAACTGGTAATCATTGACATACCATAGGGGGTAATAAAAGCACAAAACTAGCCTTACCAAAATCACGTCTGCTCCCATGGATATGATATACAGTGTAGCATACCCCTCTGGCACTCAAAGGGTTAGGGCCTAGATTCCAGTGCAGCTGAGAAAAAAACTTCTGATTATTTATTTCCCACATGGGAGATTTTTCACTCTGTATTTTCAGGCCATTCCATTTTCAGAAGTTGTACTCCCATAAATGGCCACTTTCACTTAAAGCAGAACTACCACCGTTAAACAGCTTGAACTCAAATAATTCCCCATCTGGCGACTAGCTGCTTAGTAGCGCTAGTCTCCAGAACTATTACCTTGTTAAATAGGATTATTCATTCTTTTCGGGCTGACAGGCAGGACGGAGCACAGACATCTTCCCATAGTGATGTCTGCACTCCTGCACTGTCAGTCCCAGCCTGCTCTAGGAGGCATTGCTAGGAGCCGTTTGGCTCCAAAAGGGACTGACAGCGCAGGTGCGCAGACGTCACTATGGCAAGATGTCTGCAGTCCATCCTGCCTGTCAGTCCCAGAGCAGTGGATAATTTGCATTAACCAGATAATAATTCTGGCGTCAGATGGGGAATTATTTGAGCTCAATTTGTTTCACGGTGGTAGTTTTTTGAGCTTTGATCGCTTTGATCGCTTTGAGCGATCCAACTACCTAAAATGCTCTTGAACACCACAAGTTCAGCTATTCAAATGACTGAAATGTTTAATTGTGGTAAAGTCCAACTATAAAAGGACACACCAGTACAATCTGAAATATTCCCTGGATCTACCACTTAGCAAAAAACATTTTAAAAAGAAATGTGTAGCAGATTTGTCTAGCGTTCAAGGGGTTAAAAGTTACATGTAAATCAATTAAAAATGTAGGAATTATTATTTGTTCACTATTTTTTCACTGCCTTAAATTCATTTTTCAACTGTACATATGACCCTTTTAACCCTTAGAGTGCCAGAGGGGAATGCACCTCGCAGGAAATACCCATGGCCTACACAAAGGAAAACCAAAAACGGCTTTAACCCCTTGGTTGCTAGAGAGATCTCCAACGCATTGCTTAGCAATGCTCTGGAGATCTCTCTAGCATCCAGGAATTAAATAACAGCTTGTAAAGGGCTATTAAACTGGTGTAGGGACATTGATATTGTTTAGTCCACGCCCACATTCCAGAATGTGGGTGTGGACAGCACAGCTGAGGCACCTTCAAAATTTAAAGCTCTAGACAGCTGCCTACTCTGCTTATTGGGAAATCTGTCACAAGTGGTCCATAGTACAGTGTCACACCATGCCAACAGAAAACCTCATACAACAGACTTAAAACTGCACTTGTACAGCAGAATAGATATCGCTCAAACCTGTATAGGGTTGCCAACCGGCCGGTACTTTACCGGCACAGCCGGTAATTAACTTTCTGGAGCCGGTGCCGCTATAAATATTATACTGGCAATTGAAAAGCCGGTATTTGTGTATGCCACGCCTCCAGACAGTGAAGTATCTTCTACTCAGCCCTAACATGCACCATCACCAGCCAAAAGAGGAGAGTATTTGGACAATGGTCCTCATTGACTGGCTGGTGCGTGTGTGAGACAAGGGGCGGCAGCAGTATGCGGGCGCGTGATGACACTGACAGTGATGCAGCATGGTCAGGAGACCGGATAAGATTATACTGTGAATGTGTGTCACATCACTCTCAGGAGGCACTGGCAGTCTGGGAATTGGAATCTGTGTGGGTGGACACGAGACGCGAATGGAACTGTCAGCAGTAGGCAGCAGCACAGTCTTCTCACTCCAGTGAGCGAGTCCCTTCAGCAAATATTTTAAACAAAATCTGTGTCCCACCGGTATTTTTTGAGGAAAAGGTGGCAACCCTACAACTATATATCACATGAAATCAAATAAAAAAAAACAATTTTAACATGTAGGGAAGCTTATACCATATTAACCTTAATGAAAAGCACATGACATATAATGTTGAAATTCAACTTTATAATCAGGGACAAAAACAGGGACAGTAGGATCCAGGGTCAGGGTGCCAAAAGCAAGTACTGTCCTGGGAAATCAGTTGGCAGATATGGGGTATGGGGTTTTTATGCCTCCCAGCGTTCCCTGAAATCTGCTGCCGAAGACACTCAAGTTACACAGTATAATGGCTCAAAATGCAAAAACCTGCTTTTTACAGGGAATTTTGTTTCCCAAGAGCTGCACTGCTGTAATGTAACGTAGGCCTCATTTTGGAGAACCAAACCAGACAGTGGCTCAGTGGTCAAAACTGGCAATTAGGATTTTGTACCCAAATTAAGCTAGATGAGGATTTATTAGTAGGGAGTGTTAGTGTTCTTTTTTTAGAATGTTTACATTTGATCCCTTTGAATGTCAGAGGGGTAAGCAAAGCAATGTGTTGTGCACTCCTCTCGCACTCAAAGGGTTAATGGATATTTTCATCCAAAAAATGTAATAAATAATAAATAGTCCATCTTACCCATGAGTGCTCCCCGAGTAACATACATACATACAAAGACACAGAGACACAAGATAGGTAAAATGGGTAAAAATGGCCTCAGCATTAGGGTTGCCACCTTTTCTTAAAAAAATACAGGCCAAGGCATTCCCTCCATAGACTTAACATTGGAAAGAAGCCAATTTTTTACCGGCCTGCCTGGTGCTACTTATAATGAAGAACAATTTCTATAAACAGAATTGCATTAGAGCATAATCCATTGGGAGTTACTGAGCCACACATGCACTGCCTACTCCCCCAGTCTTGCCCATTATCCACTGTTATTAACAGAACCACCCATAAACTGTTTGCTTCCCCAGCCTTGTTCCACTGTACACTGGAATCCACAGAACCACTCTTTCACTGTCTGCATCCCCAGCTTTGTTCCATTGTCTACTTGAATCCACAATCACTCATTCTGAATCACTCATACACTGTCCGTTTCCCCAGTCTTGTTTCACTGTCCACTGGTATCCATAGAACCACTCATACACTATCCGCTTCTCCAGCCTTGTTCCATTGTGCACTGATATCAAAAGAACCACTCATACATTCTCTGCTTCCCCAGCCTTGTCTTTCTGGTAGTAACAGAATCACACATACATATCTGACACCTCAGCTGTGTCTGGCTTTTTCTTAATCATAGTTATCTCCCTGCCCTTCCACCCATGTCATCACCTCTTCATCCCTCCACAAGTCTCTTCCCCACCACAAACACACACATAGTATCTTTCACTCCACGCCTCAGGGTCCCTCTCTCCTTTAACCACTTCTCCTCTAGCAAGTCTCCCATTTATCTCCATCACAAACCAACAAAACAAAAATCTTTCTAAACATCTGCAGGTTTCCTCATCCCCACAAACACAGGTGACTCCTCCCAACAGATCTCACCCACTACACACAGGTCCCCCCTAACTCCACTCACAGACTTACATTATAAAGAAAATGAATTACACATTTAAATCAATGTAATTTGCATTCTCCATCCCCCATTGGTGCTATTGGTTTGCTCCAGAATTGTTCATCTTTAGCTGATGAACTAACCAAAAGTGGTGCAATTTTGGAGTAAACTAATTCACCATATCAACAAATGAAAGTGTTCATTGTAGTGTTTATCTCCCTGACTACTAAAACATGGGAACTCCCACTGGTGTTTTAGTCAAAAGTTATTACAGCTCAAACTTGAATTTTTTAGGTGCAGTATCTCAGTGGCCTGAAATTGTACAGTGGTGCTGTTGCTGCACCATCCTATGGAGATTTATGGTCAACTGACTAGAGCTGTCCATTGGATGGTGTAGCAACAGCGCCACTGTACAATTTCAGGTCACTGAGATACTGCACCTACGTTCATGCTGTACGAACTTGTGAATAAGACTTCTCTCAGCAGTGGGAGTACCCTTGTATTACTCAGCAGGATAAACTCTACAGCATATATTTTTTACATTTTAAGTATTACTGCCCTTTTAAATGGCAGTTTAACCCCTTGGATGCTAAATAGAAGTCCAGTACACTGCTTTGTGTTGGAGACCTGTCTAGCATTCAAGAGTATAGAAGCCAGAAAACTGGACAAGTGGCACTCTAGGATACGGAAGGGGGTAGATGCTGAGCCATGGGGCATTTAAAAAGTTTCTCTCTATGTAGGGCCTCATATTGGCAGGCAGCAGGCGTACATAATATTATACCACCATGTCCTGTCTTCTTTCTTTGAATATTTGTCCTGCTACTGCCACTAGGTGAAGGCAGCACAGATAAGAGGGCATCAACACATGCAGCCATTTGGAATGGGCAATAATAGTTGTCTCTCTCAATCATTCCACCATGTAGAATTGGAGGATACCCTCCTTTCTTATCCGTCTAACTGATCTTACATACATTATTTTGGCAAGGTCCTCCTACATTTGTGACAACAGAAAGTGAAAAGGACTGCCAAACAGAACTCCCTAGAACGGCTAAAATTAGGCCTACCTCTGGACTCATCAAGTACTCAGCACTCAAGAGAGGAAAACCTTTGGGGAACCATGGATGAAAGGAGTAACCTTCCCACTGGGTACTAAGGGGTTAATGCAAAATTAAAATACTTATTATATAGTAATAATAATAATATTACATCTATTTATTCTAAATAATATGCATAAATGTACATGTCAATTGAATATGAAAATTATCAACATTCCAAACATTCCATGTTATTCAAATTTAAGCCACATGCATTTACAATAAATGGAGGGTAGGGTTGAAAGGAAGACATAAACACACCTCTCACCAACAAAAGGAAACATGGAAGAGAAGGAAAGTCAATGGAATATAAAACGTGTGGGAGGGAATAAACAAAGTCACCCCACATTAATCAAGACACACAACTGTAACTGCTTATCTTTATATTAGACTATCATGAAGAAAAAGAATGACATAAGTGCCCCCAAGTTAAGAATAGGGCTCCTGTTTTTTAATAACCAGAGGCTACATTAGAGAGGACATTCAAGGATTAAAAAGAAGGAGCAACATACTAAACACATTTAGCCTGACATGTATGTATAAAGCCTGCTTACAATGTAACATGTTCCAAGCTAATATAGATATTATATTTGGAGGGAGGGTGAGTGTTAAATCGTCACAGACCCAGGAACACTGAACTATCTCCTTCATGGCCTGCAGCTCAGAGACAGAATGTACTAGGGTTAGACACTCGGAATACCAACTAGAACAGGACTCTGCAACCTGATGTCCTTCAGTGGTTAAGCATACCTGTGAACTCTCCAGATCAGCCTAAGAGATTCCGGTTTGTAGAGTTAATTAACGAGACTCCGGGGACAGAGGCTGATCTCTGTCTTCATTCAGTTTACTGGGTAACTCTGGCCATTTCTTAAAAAGTCTGCTTTCTTCCCACCCTTTTCCACCCACTTCCCTGCCCAATCCAGGTTAGGCCCTGCTCACCTGATTAAGCTCCACCCACTTTTATGGCACAATTTGTGGCATTTATACTTGCCCAGTAGCAGCCCATGAGCACTCTTGGGATCACAACACAAGAAAGTTCCAAGGTATGGTGGTAGAGGTCTACGACTACCAGAGTAGACCTCAGGCTATGGAAGGCCTCAGGTCACTCATAGCTCAAGTGACAGCTAAATGCTAGCTTCTAGAAAAGGGCTAAGCAACCTCTTACACTCCAGCTGGAGAAGAAGACAGAGAGGCTCATGAGCTTGCAAGGTATGCAAAATGGCTCACTAGGACTGTGTCCTGCGACCAGAGTGCAGTCCCTTTTAGCTCACAAATGCCATTCCCAGAGAAGAAATATTCTGAAGAATATCATATTGGTCCTTCTAAAATGACAGCCCAGCCACAAAATGCCAGACAACTCTCCTCTGAACAATGCAAACAGCTAACCCCAGACTTAGGTTTCAGCCTTATTGTGCCTCATCAGTACGGTGCAGTTGATCCCTTGATGCGCTTGCAACATATGCAAAAAGCTCACTGTGACTGTGTCCTTTGGCCAGAATGCAATCTCTTGTAGCTCACATGTGCCTTTCAGGAAATAAATACTCTGAAGCATATTATACTGGTCCAGCCAAAATGACAGTCCAGCCATGAGATACCAGACAATTCTCCTCTGAACAAGAGAGACAGCTAACCCCAGACGTACATTTTGGCCTTGCTGAGCATCATCGGTGAGGTGTAGCCGATCCCTCTAGGCACTAGTGAGCTTTTAGCATACCTTTCAAGCTCATGAGCCTAGTTGGTCACCCTAAGAGTGATGGGGAATCCAGACGTGGATCCCTTACTCACAAGTGCCTAGATGCATTAGCTGTGCTGCACACAGTTAGCCCAGAAAAGGCTAAAATGTACTTCTGTGGTTAGCCAGTTCCCTTGTTCAGAGGAAAATTGTCTGGCATTTTGTGGCTGGACTGTCATTTTGGTAGGGCCAATATGATATGTTTCAGACTATTTCTTCTCTGTGTATGGCACTTGTGAACTAAAAGAGATTGTATTCTGGGTGCAGGACATGGTCCTAGTGAGCCTTTTGCATACCATGCAATCTCATGAACCTAGTTGAGCATCTCTGAGTCCTTCTTCTACAAATGCAAATCAAATTATTTGTCACCCTAAGAGTGATGGGGGAATCGAGACATGGACCCCTTGCTCACAAGTGCCTAGAGGGATCAGCTGCACCTCACAGATGAGGCCCCACAAGGCTGAAATGTATGTCTGGGGTTAGCCAGTTCCCTTGTTCGGAGGAGAATTATCTGTCATTTCGTGGCTGGACTGTCATTTTGGTGGGGCCAATATGATATGCTTCAGAATATTTCTTCTCTGTGTAAGGCACTTGTGAGCTAAAAGAGATTGCACCCTGGGTGAAGGACACAGTTCTAGTGAATTTTTAGCCTAACCTGCAAGCTCATGAGCTTAGATGAACATCTCTGACTACGTCTTCTACATATGCAGATCATTAGGTTTAGTCACCCTAAGAGTGATCGGGCAATCCAGATGTAGACCCCTTGCTCACAAGTGCCTAGAGGGCTCAGCTGCACCTCACCTATAAGTCCCAACAAGGGTGAAACATATATCTGTGGCTAGCTGCTTCCTGTGTTCAGAGGAGAATTGTCTGGCATTTTGGCAGGACCAATGTAAATTATTCAGAATATAACTTCTCTGTGTATGACACTTGTGAGCTAAAAGAGATTGCACTCTGGGTGCAGGACATGGCCAGACTGAGCTTTTAGCATACCTTACAAGCTCATGAGCCTAGTTGAGCATCTCTGACTTCTTCTTCTACATATGTAAATCACTCTTATGGTTGGTAACCCTAAGAGTGATGGGGGAATCTAAACTTGGACCCCTTTCTTACAAGTGCCCAGAGTGATCAGCTGCGACTCACCAATGAGTCCAAAACATATATCTTGGGTTAGCTGTTTCCCTTGTTCAGCATAGAATTGTCTGGCATTTCATGGCTGGACTGTTATTTTGGCAGGACCAACATGATATGCTGTAGGATATTTCTTCAATGTGTATGACACTTGTGAGCTAAAAAAGATTGCACCCTGCACACAGGGCACAGTCCTAGTGAGCTTTTTGCATACCATGCAGACTCATGAGCCTAGCTGAACATCTCTGATTTCAGTATGCAAATCACTGTTAGGATTGGTCACCCTAAGAGTGATCAGGGGATCCAGACTTGGACCCCTTGCTCACAAGTGCCTAGAGGGATCAGCTGCACTTCTCCTATGAGTCCAAACAAGGCCAAAGCCCCCCCCCCCCCCCTTTGTTTAGAGGAGAATTGTCTGTCATTTCATAGTTGGACTGTTATTTTGGCAGGGCCAATATAATACTCTTCGGAATATTGCTTCTCTTTGTATGGCACTTGTGAGCTAAAAGAGATTGCACCCTGGGTGCAGGGCACAGTCCATCTGAGCTTTTACCATACCTTACAAGCTCATGAGCCTAGCTGAGCATCTCTGATTTCTACTTCTACATATGCAAATCACTCTTAGGTTTGGTCACTCTAAGAGTGAAGGTTGGAATCCAGACATAGACCCTTTGGTCACAAATGCCTAGAGGAATCAGCTGCAACTCACTGACGAGGCCCAACAAGGCAAAAATGTACATCGGGGGTTAGCTGCTTCCCTTGTTCAGAGGAGAATTGTCTGACATTTTGTGGCTGGACTGTCATTTTGGTAGGGCCAATATGATATGTTTCAGACTATTTCTTCTCTGTGTATGGCACTTGTGAGCTAAAAGAGATTGCATTCTGGATGCAGGACACAGCAAAACATATTTAAGTTGTTCCAATGTACAAGCAGAGTCTATGAAGACAATCTAACTGTGTCATATATTACCCTGAAGGTGACAGTTTACCACTGATTTTATCTCACATATTCCCATTGAAGTTTATGGGGTAATTTGTAGATAAATCTTCTGATAAAATAATCAACTGCAATGCAATCCAGGCCTGTGTGTCTTTGCTTAGTATCAGCGCTAACTCCATAACTACATTATGGAAATTGAACGTGAAAACTGACACTCGTGCTAATGAGCTGCAGGGATAGCACTTTAAATTTAACCCTTAAAATGACAGAGGTGCAATCAATGCATTGCCCCCTACCCCCCAACATTTAAAGAGTTAATCAGTTGCTAATGAACTACTCTAATGTTTTGAATTTATGTTGAGCATACTGAACAGTTGGAAGCTGAGATGTGACATCACTTCCTTTAAGCAACAGATGTGTTCCTAATGGTGCATCACAGGAACATTTCAGTAGTTAGTAGTAATTATATTGTTGTTTACATTACAAACAGTTGCATATTGTGTGTAGATTTTGCATCACTCCGAGAGGAGAAATCCAGAGGGATTTGCAGAGTAGTGAAAAAGGTTCACCAGG
The DNA here is from genome assembly GCA_037306005.1 of Rhinophrynus dorsalis. Taxonomy (NCBI): domain Eukaryota; kingdom Metazoa; phylum Chordata; class Amphibia; order Anura; family Rhinophrynidae; genus Rhinophrynus; species Rhinophrynus dorsalis. The sequence continues at coordinate 337,560,374 of CM074721.1, forward strand.
TGTTAACGGCAGGTGAATCACTTATAGATCTGCTAGAGAAATTATGTGGGATAGCAAATCATTTATTTTTCTATTTAAATATCAGTGCATGATGAGAGACTCTAGTACAAAACTGTGTTAATCTGTGTCTTCTGTTTACCTAGATCAAGTATGAATACAGGATGGATTACTGCATTAAAATATTATGCCAGTGCACTGCCGATCTCAACCTTTTGATTGTTAGAGAGATTTATAAAGCAGTGGGGGGTGTCCTTGAAGTGGTAGCTAGATGATAGATGGTATAGAGCCCTAAAATCACAAGGAGATTTGATCTGAAACTAAAGGTTTCTCCCACCAAGGTTTGAGAACCACTGGATTAGACAGGCAGACATATCTATCTATCTGAAATAAATACAAATAAAGAAGGAAACAGGGTAAATCGCACCAGACCCACCCTTCATGGTTCAGCAAAAAATGGACATAAGGTAAACCCAAAATAGGATATAAAACGTAACCTTTATTAATATGAAGTAAAAACAACCTCTTAACCAAAGAAGCAAATTAAATTAAATATAAGTAAAATCAGACTATCACATATATCCCATTCCGTATTAGATACGCGTGTGGCTGGTATATATTACATCTGTATGTAGGTATAGATGCATTGTAGCTTAAATGGATTGGATATAAGTAACTGCAATTGAAACTCCAATAGGACACACGGTATGGCAGAGAAACTCTAATAAAAAGAGAATAGAATGGTCTGTCCCATAATCATAGATAGTAATCCACCATCAGTAAGACTTAGTAGTTTGCTACTTCATTGCTACATTTTCCTCTATCTTTCTCCTGGCGAGTGGGCTCTCTCTAGTGTTAGTCACAGATAGTAATCTGCTGCCAATTAGACTGTAACTATACGGTAATCACACTGATCACTCCCTCTGAACCATATATATGTACTAGTTTAACTGTTGGCTAGTCCAGTCTATTACCAATCGACTCATAAATACAAATACTGCTTTGATATATGCAGCATGTGATATAGGACCTCTTCTCTAGATCAATTCCCACTATTATCTGTATTAAAGGATTCCCACCTGTCTCTATATTCTTTTACAGAACTAGGACCCGGAGTTCTGGAACAGACCACTCTATTCTCTGCCATACCTTGTGTCTTACTGGAGTTTCAATTGCAGTTACTCAAATCCAATCCGTTTAAGCTACAATAAATCTATACCTACATACAGATGTAATATACACCAGCCACACTTGTAACTAATACAGAATGGGATATATGTGATAGTTTGCTTTAAATTATATTTAATTTAATTTGCTTCTTTGGTTAAGAGGTTGTTTTTACTTCATATTAATAAAGGTTACATTTTATATCCTATTTTGGATTTACCTTATGTCCATTTTTTGCCAAACCATGAAGGGTGGGTCTGGTGCTATTTCCTTCCTTATTTTTATTTATTTCATTTGAATAGTAGATTAAGCACATTCCCTTCAGTGTATTTTCACACCTTCACTACTATCCATAGAGTGGTGCATCTATTCCATTATCTATCTATCTATCTATCTATCTATCTATCTATCTATCTATCTATCTTTCTATCTGCAAAGTTTGTTTTAAAGAGATGGTATTTAATGTATTTTAAATTACTAAAGAGTGACTGATGTCTGTCACACCTTTTAATACAAATTGGTTTAAAAAAATATTCATAGTTTAATGTCCCCCTATTGTTTGACTGGTTACCATAGTGATAACTATGTACCTTTAGTTTGAGGAACAGACCAGTTCTGTATATATCCAAACAGCCGGAATAAGTCATCAATGGTAATTCTACTCAAGTGAATCAAATATGTATACAACCAAGACTCACTAATATAGCTCTAAGATCCTTAATGTCACAAAATGGCTACTTAGATAAACGTATACACCTGTAATCAATCAGTTATAAGCTACAGAGACCTTGTGTGAAGGACTGATTAGTAAAGAGAAAAGCAGAGTGAAGCCCTAGAGCTCCAAGAAGATGAGAGCACTCAATTTTAAGCTAAATCCCTGTCACACCATGAAGAGTAAGTGGTGTAAGAGAGAGAGTAGAGTAAAGAAGAAGATGAAATTAACGTATAGTTTAACAAGCGGTATCTCAGAGGTCATCTTAAAATATGCAAGGTGTACTCACATTTGATATTAAACCAGTTGTCCGAAGTTCAACTGGTATATATCCACAGGGGATTAACCTGCCCCTGGCCAAGTACTCTGGTAAGAAAGAGGAAACAGCCCACATGTAGTCATCAGCTTCACAAGGAGAATGTGTAAAAATAACAATATAGATTTATTGGAATATATTTAAAAACACTTAAAAGAACCAATGTGTTTCAGGATCCCATGATCCTTTCATCAGGGTCTCCTTAATCTTAATGAGCTGGCTGCCACTATGACTGCTTTTTTGAATCAACAGACCAGCTAAAGGAACCAATCAATTTGTGTTTTCTAATCAAAAGGCTTGATAATACAAGGTGAAAGACGGGTCATATACCAAACTCAAAATTTAGAAACACACTGGTATATATAAAACAAAATTCACTTTACTAATTCATTTGGGCTGATGTGTAACACATTAGACAATTTAATTTGAGTCTATACAGTTTAAAACAGGGAAACATTCTGTTTAAAGCGAATATACAGAGATCTTCTCATTAGACCTCTAACATCCTATAAAATAATTCGCTAGGATGTTTGTCAGAAACTATTATGCACAGTAGAGGCTGCCCGAACATGCAGAATGCTGGGAGTTCTGTGCTGAGAGCATTCTGTGCTTTTGGGAAGTCTCTACAGTGCATGACTGCATCGGTGGCAGGACCGGCCTCTTAACCCTTTGAGTGCCAGAGAGGTACACAACGCATTGGAAAGAATTAATTCACTGAAACGGTCTTCTACGTGTGCTTGCAAACCAAGCACATGTAGAAGACCGTTTCAGTGAAATAATTATTTTTTACTAACGAGATCTCGGCTCAGCTGCAGAGCCGCAAGCCTGTCGTATGACAGACTTCCCCTGCAGTCAGTACAACGCTGACTTCAGGAAAGGGGGAGGGAGGGGGGAACTTTGTGTTCAGTTATCGCTCAAACCACAAAGGTTTGAGAGATGAACCTGGGCACAATTCAATTCTTTGTACCATAACTACAATATGGGGATTAGTAATATTTAAGTATTACTATCCCTTTAAGGTAAAGTGTTTTGTAGAGGATGATTTGTAAGATTTGTTGTTAGAGGCCCAAGCAATGAGGAAGCATTGATTTGTAGGACTTAGACTTATTAGAGGCACAAGCGCTGAGGAAACATTGATATGTTGTAGGAAATAAGACTTTTGTTAGGCCCAAGCCCTGAGGAAACATTGATTTGTAGGACTTAGGCTTGTTTGGCACAAGCCCTAAGGAAACAGTGATTTGTAGGAAACAATCCCCAAAAATTTTTATTTTTTTGTAGGCCTATGTTTTTTTTTGTATGTTTTTTTTAAATCACAAGCCCTGAGAAAAAAAAATGCCCTACTGACCTAGTGCCAGCAGGTAATGTCGTGTTGGCCAGTAGCCACTGGCCATTGTCAAATACCCTGATATAATTTAGAAGTTGCGACTGCTGTTCTTGCTGCTGCTGCTCAGTTTTTTAAGCAGCAGGACGATTAGGCAACTCAAAGGGAATGGGATCAACAGCAGCAGTAACATGGGTGATGGATGATGAAGGTTCCATTTGCCACTACTAACTCCAGTGATGCGCCTGAGGCAGTAGCAGCACCATAACTAGTGCCCACCACTTTAGGTATATGTGGAGAAAAGAAGAAGTTGGCCAGTAATGCTTCTCCACCTGGCCCTCCTCTAAAATCATGGGTGTGTTGAGAATAGAAAAATGCCCCTTGAGAGCAGGAACTGGTCCTCTCACATCAGCAACTTCAATGTGCACAGTGTAAATAAAGGAAGGACTAGGAACAATGGGTATATCAGCACTCACATGAAGCACCTGGCACACCTCTATCCAAACACCATGACAATTAGGGTCCCCAGTGTGAAATCCCCCCCACCAGAAACCAAGTACTGCTGCTGTCACTATGCCCCTTGCCCACACCCTGCAAAGGACAGTATAATAGTAATGATGAACCCTCCCTGTCACCAGCTTAGCATATTCTGCGGGATAGAATCTCCTTTGAGGCCGTTTGATGCCCTCCTTGCAATTCTCCTCCACCACACTGCCATGAGTGCAATGGGTGGACACGAACTGCCACATCCTGACATCCTCAGAATGACTATCACTTGGCGGGGGAGGTAATGATGAACAAGGTGGATAGGTAGAAGAAGATGTAGTTACCCTAGTGGAAGAAGGTGATGGTGAGCTAGTTGTTTCGCTCGCTATGAAATTTTCAGCCTCCGGTTGGGTTTCTCTATTCTTCCTCCTCTTTGATCTTCGCCTTGCCTCTTGTTGCCTTTCGGGAGGGTCAGGGGATACAGCGGTGCCTGATTTCTGTGGTGTGTGTTATGGCTTTAACATGTCTCACATAAATGTCATGGTGTCTGTGTTTCATTTGTGTTATCAGGAAGGTTGTGCCAAGGTGCGTTCCCTCCTTTGCCCTTCTCACTGACTTGTCACAAATTGTGCACAGTGCCGTTGTTGATGACTTCACTGTGCCTGCCCCAAGAGAAAAATAGTCCCACACCCATGACTTCAGTGGGGAGGGGAAAGGTAGAGAAGAATGGACTCTTTCTTTTTCTCTTCCACATTCCCCTTCACTGGCTGGGACAGAGGATGAAATTGCTGCTGTTGCTGCTTCTGCCTCAGAACAAACACTGCAACTAGGACCAGGATTATTGCTGCTGCTGGCAAGCGGAGCCTGTTCTCGTCACTTGTTGACCCCATTCCCACTGTTTTCATGGTGGTCTGTGGCACACTAGCCTGATCTAGAGCATTCTGCTGCCCTTGCAACTCAACAGCAGCAGGAATTAGAGCAGTTGCAAACTCCGCAAATTCCAAAAGCTCACTGTCTCCCATTCCTTCTCAGTTGGGGCTAAAAAAAGCCATCAATGTCTCTTCCACCCCAGCTTCTCCAACACCACCATCACCCCCACATTCTCTGTGCCACTGATGCTCTATTACAGACATCTCAATGGTTGGAGGAGGTGATAAGAGATGTGACAGAGGGTCCCCTAATGTTCCATTTGCCATTTCTTCTTCTGAAGAAGAAGGCAGGTTGGCAGCACTAGCAGCAGGCACAGGCAGCTGATCTGTGCTCCTGGTGGTGGTGGTATTATTGCTGCTAGGCAACAATTCTGCAAGAATTGGGTCTGTAGTGGTCACTTCCTCCTCATCCTCAGACTCACTGGACACATAAGGGTCCGCCCATCTCCTCCTTTTATTGTTTGTAAACCTGCTCATAGTGATAGCAGTCACTACCTCTCCTGCCTCAATTTTGCTATAAATATCAGAGCACAACAGCATAACACCTCTCTCTCACTCTGTAGATGCTTGAATTGTGTTACACTTCCTGGAAAATTGCAAATTTTATAGTGAAAAGGAGTTAATAAACGAGCGAAAACTTTCTAGCCATTGAAAAAATAGCAAAGAATTTTTGCCACTGGGTGAAAACTGTGAAGATTTTACAGTGATCGGTTTATTTAAAGCTGCAAAAAAGCTGAAAAACATGTGATTTGGGCGGATTTGTTCATGGAAACACAACGGACCTTTTTCCCACCCCAACTTGTGACGTCTAGCCCCGTCATTTAATGTAGATAATTACCATGACCTACTTATGCAGCATATAAACCCATCAGTAAGACCATAGCCATTAAGGAAGCAGTGACAGGCACAGTGAAACGGGTTGAGACAGCTATGTGGGGTTACGGTGACTAATCTGTATGTAATTTATGTGAGACCTCTGAGATACCACTTGTTGAACTATCTATCTTACACCACTTACTCTTTACTCTTTATGATGTGACTTAAGGATTTAGCTTAACATTTAGTGCTCTTGTCTTCTAGGGAGCTTCACTCTGCTTTTCCCTTTACTAAGCGGTCCTTCACACAAAGTTTCCTTAGCTTATACACGGATTGATTACAGGTGTATATGTTTATCTAAGTAGCTGTTTTGTGATATTAACCCCATAATGACCCTTGACGGTCACAGCACGTCATGGGTTGTTTTGACTTAATGACCCATGACGTGCTATGACCGTCATGGAATTCCGGGCTCCCCCCGCGGCTGCACGCCGTTCAGGGAGTCTGGAATCCGAATCCGGAAAAAAAAAAAAAAAAAAATGCTCCGTGGTCCTTTAGTGACCGCAACATGCCTGAGTGGCCGGTCGTTAAGGGGTTAAGGCTCATTCATCTACACTAGTGAATCTTGGATGTATATATATTTGATACATTCGAGTATACTTACTTCAATGTAAACTGTAAAGTGCTAAGAACACCTGTTGGAGCTATATAAATAAAGATCACCCTATTGATACAAACAGGAATTACAACATGTGCTTTTAATGCAGAGTAATAAATGTTAAGTATTAGACTGGTTACTAGGTTATTATGGGCTATTTATTTGCTACACAGAACAGGTCTGCTCCTGATATTGAAGGTACTATATGTAATCACTAGAAGGGTTTTTTTTCTTTTGTTGTGTTTTTTAATCCAATTTTACAGACCTGCTGTGTAATTCGCACTTTTGACTTACATCAATTTTGTTTTTGCTGGTTACCATAGCAACCAGACGTAGCTCTCCCTTGTACAAAAACACTTGTCTCCATGAGAGCAGTTCTAATGCATCCTCAGTGCTGACTAAAGCTCACTGAGAGCAAAGAATACATTAAACCTGCTCACTCTGACACAAATATGTGTTTGGGGGTGAGAGCTGTGCAAATTGCCATGACAACCTGTCAGTTGAATGGGTCAGCTCCTTCTCTTGCAGAAGAGTAAATAAAAGAGGAGGACAAATTTAAAAACAAAGATATGAATTTTATTAGGAGGGCACACTTTTACATGAAAAGGAAGAGCAATAGTAAACAAATTGTGCACATCAAAACTGGCCCCAAGGAAAGGCAGTAACTACTGGTCACAACTGAACACTGGGGACAAGACCACAGTTAATGTGTTTAAAAGTCATAGGGCAATATTTACAAAGAACGACAGTGGAGAAATTCAGGGGCAAACCAAATGCACCATACGTCAACATATTAATAGTCCCCAAGATTCCCATTCATTTAAATGGGGTATTGCAGCACTTAAATACTAGAGAGTTTTCTAATGCATTTCTTCACAATGCATTGGAAACTTCTCTAGCATTCAAGCGGTTAAAAGTCAATTTAAACTAGTGGGGATATATATTTTTCCTCTGTGGTTTAGTTGGTTTTCCCCAGAATTGCTCCACTGTAGTCTGGTGCATATGGCCTGTGATCTAGTGATTTCCTGGTACACAAATGAACATATAAATCCAGATAGAGAGTCCCCCATAAAAGAACTCCAATATAAGATAAAGTACATTTTATTAAACAAATCATAAAAACTACACAAAAAATAAAAAACACACATGGACCAAGAAAAGGAGAAGACCAGAATGCACATAGATCAGGTTGTGAGGTGCAAGGCAGCAGAGCAAGAACCCAGAAATATGCTGGCACACAAAAATACCACATCAAATAGAATACAATATATCCTATATAATAAAACGCTAGAATGTTTGTCAGAAGCCGTCATGTGCAGTAGAGACTGACCGAACGCAGAGAATGTTGGGAGTTCTGTTCTGGGAGCGTTCTGTGTGGAATGCTGGGAATTCTGTGCTGGGAGCATTCTGTGCGGACTGCTGGGAATTCTGTGCTGGGAGCATTCTGTGCGGAATGCTGGGAGTTCTGTGCTGGGAGCATTCTGTGCGGGATGCTGGGAGTTCTATGCTGGGAGCATTCTGTACGGAATGCGGGGAGTTCTGTGCTGGGAGCATTCTGTGCGGAATGCTGGGAGTTCTGTGCTGGGAGCATTCTGTGCGTTCGGGCAGTTTCTACAGTGCATGACTGCATCGCATGAGCCGCCACTGAGTCAGTGGTAGTACGCAGAGCAGGACCGGCCTCTTAACCCTTTGAGTGCCAGAGGGGTATGCAACGCATTGCAATGCAATGCGTTGCGTACCCCTCTGGCACTCAAAGGGATAACATCACACAGACCTTGGCCCGTGTACACGGGCTTTTTCACTAGTCAGCGAATAAATGAGCAGGGCATGGGTTAAAAAGCTACATAATATGGTAATGCCAGCTCTGCAGCAATATAACTTCAAGAGTACCACATGGAGTACAGTTCAGTACAAAAGAGATTTATAAGGGCATATAGTGGCAGCACAAGAGTTAAAATGCATTGGGTACCAATCTGGCACTCAAATGGTTTAACCCTTTGAGTGCCATAGGGGCACGCAACACACTGCTCTGCAATGTTTTGCGTACCCCTATGGCACTCAAAGGGTTAAGCGGCAGCAAGAAATAACAATACTAGCTGCACAACATAAGAACTTGAACCTTGACGTACAATACACACTGCGCGCACACACACACACACACACACACACACACACACACACACACTGTAACCAGGTACGCTTTCATATATGCACAAAAACACCCAAGCAGGAAATAACCTCATCAATATAAAGGCACTTGCAGATCTGTACAAATACTTATCTAATAAACAGTCAGGACATGATGTTCTTTTCTGCACCCAGCACTCCTGCTCCAGGATTAATGACATCTTAATGAACCACCCTATGCCAAATACAATTTACACAACCATAATTAGAATACAACAGATTAGTGAACAGATTACTCTAGTACAAATTGGTGACCTTTGTCCACCACACATGGTTTATAATTGGCTTCTCAATGGATCAATGGACAGATCATCGGAGCCGCAGATTAATAATAGAGGCAAAAGATGATTACATTGGGCAGGGCACACTTCAACAGATCTGTTTAAAAATTGGGGATGAGCACAAGTAATGAGATTCTACAGACCTTACCAATGTATTATGAAGCAATTAGTTGCAGATGTCTCTAGCATCCAAAGGTTTAACCAGCACCACACACCAAAAGAAAAGTGACTGAGCACAATTAGACTGTATTATAGCCCCATGTCTATTGGGGACCTGGTAACTCCCTGTCCCTCTTCTTTCTACTTGGACAATTCCTGCCTGTAATTACCCAAACAAAACACTTATTTACTCACTTGGATACTACAGACATCTACAACTTGTGAAGCAATGCCTATTTATAAATTCTTGTTAAGGCCTCATTTAGAATATGGAGTACTGTTTTGGGCACAATTTTTTTAAAACATTATTGAATGGGAAAATGTACAGAGCAACACAAAAATGATAAAGGGATTGGGAATTTTTTGTTATAAGAGACACTAGGCAAACTGTGTATATTTACAAAAGAGACAACTAAAATTTACAAATATATTTAAGGTTAAAACAAAGACCTCTGTGGGGAACTCTTTACTCAAAGACCTGGGCAAAACACAAGGGCTCATCCAATAAGACTGGTAGAAAGACTTTTTATGCAGCGCACCTTTTTTGGAGCAACTGAAAATATTGGAGCATTTTTAGTGATGTAGAGTAGCAAGCTTTTCCCAGCATTCCATTCTCTCAGTAGAAGCTGAATTGATAAAACTGCAAGAAAAATTCAGCTACCGGCAACAGTTGAGAGGTTTTAATGTGAGTTTAATGCAATTCCATTGAAATCAATCTAAAAATTTGTAGCTGCAAAATCACACTGACTGACAAAAGTTACAGCATGATGCATCTCTCTGCGACAATCATAGCGCATGTTGCCTATTACATACATCCCAAGTGTCCCTCTTTAGGAGAGACAGCCCATCTTTTAGACCCTACTCCCCCTGTCCCTCTTTCCCACCCTGATATCCAGATTTTTAGATCAAACTGTGTGGTGTGTATATAAGTGTATCATATTCTCCACAGCAATAAAACTCACATTATTGTTTATTTAAATGTCATTATATGTGTTTATAAATTAGTCTGTGTAAATAAAATACTATGGTCTTGTAATAAGTCATTTATTAGGTTACACAAGAAATAGCTCACAAGCCTCAGGGGGATGAGGGCCATTGTTTTTGTTATGAAGTCATGCTGAAGGCAAGGATCATAATCTGCTACTCTGGTCCAGTGCAGGTGGTGCAGATTTTAGATCGATTTATTCTGGTGTTTTAGTTTTGATCTGTCTACGTTGGGTGACCCTGCCAGGAGTATATGCTCCGATAGCAGAGTCCTCCTCTTCACTGACATATACAAACACTCCCACAGCGATAAGGCATAAAACCATGGGAGTGATTATATATATGTATATATGTGAAGTTTTGTGTATATAATGATCTCTATTGATAACTGCGTCTAGTATATAACTCCTCACAAGAAAAATGGACTTTGGTACACCGGAATGACTCTTAACCCCTTCAAGACAAGTTATTGCAAGGACCATCACACATTTTCGTCCTCCAAGACTTCATGATCGCTACACGCATCAAGGGTAAGCTGTGATCATGTCGAGGAGGCTATAACTGACTGCTCCAGGATATGTGCTGTCCAATGACAAATGTATAATATACATGGTCATTCTCAGTGTTCTCTTCCTCTCTCTTCATCAATGTGTTCATGAGGAAGAGAGAAGCAGAGAACAGAACAGTCAGCAGGGGAAATGAACACAATGGGAGCCTCTTTTATTTAAAATTTAGATGCTGGGGGCATATCTATAGGTAGAGCAGTTTTGTTCACTTTGCCATCTTTTTGTGTCACTAAATAAATGATATAGAGTAAGCCCAAAGTATTTTTATTTACACAGCCTAATTAATAAACACATATGTTGAAGTTTTCACAAACATTATGTAAGTTTTATTCCTGGGAAGCAATGTGATTATCACAATATCTCTAGGCAGCCTAGCGCTCCTGTGCTTCTTTCCTCTGCTGTGCTGTTGGCCGGCATGGACACCAGCTTCTTACGCATTGCTGATGTTCACTAAAGCGGGTGCAGTGACGTGCGCTTATTTATGGGCTAGTGCTGATTGGCCTAATTGGTTCCCGCCTTGGTTAAGCCCTGGGCCTAGGAGTCATTCCCCTTACTTGGTGTTTCTGCTAGTAGCTCTTGCTTTCTCATTGTGACCCGTGCCTGACCTCCGAATCCGCTCTGTGTATGATCCTGGCTTGTCTGACTACGCACATCGGTTCTGACCTGTGGCTCTGGCTGACTAACTCATTCCATGTATGACCCTGGCTTGTCTGACTACCCACATCGATTCTGACCTGTGGCTCTGGCTGACTATTCACTCCGTGCATTATCTATCTTGCCTGACCTTTCGCATCTGTGTACCCGTGGCTCTGGATTGCCCTAGCTCCCTGTTGCCTCCAGTTATCTATACCTTGGTTGGAGACTCAAGCTACCTCCAAAGCCTGCTTCTATCAGTGCTAGAACTGTAGGCATATTCCCAGTATCCTCCGGTATAGTGTCAGTAGTGCAGTGCTCGGCACAGTGTGCAGCTCCGGGTAATAGACTGTGGACAGCAGTCGAATGGTCTGGGGTTGTGTGGGAATTATTATCATTACACGGTATATTATCAATAAAGGTGGTTTTATTCATTATACTGTTGTCTGTCCCTCTTTGCCTGATTACCATGACAGCACTTAAGGGCCATGACTACTGAAGTTACAGGCAGTCAACCTAATCAGAGCATCCTGACCAGGATGGATTCTCAGGAGCAGAGAGGCTGGCATGACTAGCCTCTGTCTCCGTGTCCGCTCCTGCAGAGTACAAGTGGCCTAGTCTCCGTTACTGCTTCTGCAGAGTGCAAGTGTCCACCTCCGTTACTGCTACGGCAGTGTACCATTGGCCTAGTCTCCATTACTGCTTCTGCAGAGTGCAAGTGTCCGCCTCCGTCGTTACTGCTACGGCAGTGTGCCATTGGCCTAGTCTCTGTTACTGCTTCTGCAGAGTGCAAGTGTCCACCTCCGTTACTGCTACGGCAGTGTGCCATTGGCCTAGTCTCCGTTACTGCTTCTGCAGAGTGCAAGTGTCAGTCCTGTTACTGCTACGGCAGTGTGCCATTGGCCTAGTCTCCGTTACTGCGCCTGCAGAGTGAAAGTGTCTGTCTCCATTACTGCTACGGCAGTGTACTATTGGCCTAGTCTCCGTTACTGCTTCTGCAGAGTGCAAGTGTCTGCCTCCGTTACTGCTACGGCAGTATGCCATTGGCCTAGTCTCCGTTACTGCTTCTGCAGAGTGCAAGTGGCCTATCTCTGTTACTGCTACGGCGGTGTGCCATTGGCCTAGTCTCCGTTACTGCTCCGGCACAGTGCGAGTGGTCTGGTCTCTGTTACTGCTACGGCAGTGTCTTGTGTTGCTCAATTCCTATTATTACTCTGGAAGTTCACATCTGTTCTGCTAACCTGTTCCTGGGCACTACAATTCCTTAAGCTGTCTATATTCAGAGAGCCTCATCACAGAACTCTCTGCACATGGGACTGTTTACACTCATTGAAGACCATTAACCCATACTTTACCTTACTCCTGGGAATCCAACATATTCTGCCTGACCTGTGTCAGTATAGAATGTTGTGGACTTTATGGTTATACTGGACCTGTGTAGGCATATGTATATGTAACCTGTCGTGTTTCTGTATTATTCTGCTTATATACTACAGGACCTGTGAAGGTTATTCTATTACTGTTATTTCAATAAAACTGTGTTTTATCCTAAACCACTGTGTCTGTGTGTCAGACAAACCGTTACAGTACGAAAGGGCCATGACCTCAGACAGTAAAGGTGAGGGAAATACACAGATTATCCACTGGAGGATGGATGTACATGAGCAGCGTTTGGACCAGTTGGCACTGGCCATACAAACTATTCGTGAGCGCACGGTGCATCTCGATAAACCAGTTCAGAATCCGGTGGTCTCCCCAGTTTCGACACCGGAGAGTCAATCCTTGACAGCTGTCGCCTCAGTTAAAGGGTTAACGGCTTCTGCTCCGCTACCACTCAGATATGATGGCGAACCCACCCTGTGCAGAGGGTTTATTAATCAATTGGAGATATTTCTGGAACTAACCCCTCATGCTTTTCCTAATGACCGCAGTAAGGTCGGGTTCATGATATCACTATTGACGGGAAGAGCCTTGGCGTGGGCCAATCCCTTGTGTGAGAATGCTAAACCGTGCACCAGGGACTTCAGAGAGTTTGTTCGGACGTTCCAGAGAGTATTTGAAGTTCCTGGTAGAGCCGCCTCTGCTGCCAAAAGATTGATGGAGATACAACAGGGCAATCGAACTGTGGGCTATTATGCCATAGAATTCCATACATTGGCAGAAGAGGTAGGTTGGAACAACAAGGAGCTGGTGGCAGCCTTTGCTCAAGGACTTGCTGACCATATTAAGGATGAAACGGCAGCTAGAGAAGTACCTAGTGATCTGGATGAATAAATTGATTATGCCATTCTAATTGATTCTCGTATTCGTGAGAGACTTATGGCTTAAGACCGTAGGCTACGGCCTAGAAACAGTGAGAAAAACAGTTTTTTGATCCCACCCATGCCTCCCTCGCCTCCCATGCCTCCTGATCGTAAACAGGAGTCCTGTGAACCAATGCAACTTGGGTTCACCAAGCTAACTAAGGAAGAACGGGCACACCGCAGGAGGCAGGGGTTATGTCTATACTGTGGCAAAGCTGGGCACCTATTACATACCTGTCCCGTACGTTCGGTAAACAAACTCACCTAGGGTACCTTGGGGGAAAGGCCCTAAGTGGTGTTCAGCAGTCCCTAGACCCGTGTATGCAGAAACCCACGATCCAGGTGGTGTTTCCATGGGCAGAACACTCAGTGGAGGTTCTGGCCGTGGTTGATTCTGGCACGGTCAGTTACTTCATGGATAGTTCATTTGCTGCGTTACATAAGATTCCGTTGGTCAGGAGGGAATCTCCCTTAGCCATTGAGGCCATTGATGGCAGATCATTAGAACCAGCTCAGATAACTATGGAAACTATTCCGATTTCTATGACTATTGGGGCCCTCCACACGGAGGAACAGCGATTTCAGATAATCCATTCTCCTCATCATGCAGACATTCTGGGGTTCCCATGGTTACATTTGCACAATCCCCAGTTTGACTGGCAGAGTTGTGAGATCATGTCTTGGTCCGAGTACTGTATGGAGCATTGTGTGACTCAACCAGTTAAGATTTTGTGTACCTCTCCTTCCGTGCCAGCTGAATACCACCAATTCAGTGACGTTTTTAGTAAGGGAGAGGCTAGCACATTGCCCCAGCATAGGGCATACGATTGTGCCATTGATTTGCCCCCTGGGGTTGTGCCCCCAAGGGGCCGCACGTATCCGCTGTCGTGCGAGGAGAATCGGGCCATGGAAGAATATATTGAAGATGCCCTTAATAGAGGGATTATTCGGAAGTATACCTCACCTGCTGGTGCTGGTTTCTTTTTTCTGAAAAAGAAGAATGGCGAGTTAAGGCCTTGTATTGATTACCGGGGTTTAAATAAACTTATGTCCAAGAATGCATACCCCATACCACTCATTACTGAACTATTTACAGGTTAAAAGGTTGTTCCATTTTTACAGAATTAGATCTACAAGCTGCCTATAACCTGATCAGAATAAGAGCTGGGAATGAGTGGAAAACAGCATTTAATACCAGATCGGGGTATTATGAAAACCTGGTCATGCCATTTGGCCTCTGTAACGCACCTGCTGTATTTCAAGTATTTATTAACGATATCTTTTGTGCTATGCTACAGTCCTGTGTAGTAGTCTACCTTGATGACATACTCATACACTCACTCAGCTAATCTATCCCAACACATCAAGGATGTGTTCGAGGTCTTGCTTCGTTTACGCAATAATAAACTATTCTTTAAAATGGAGAAGTGCAAGTTTCACAAGTCCAAAGTGCCTTTTTTGGATTTTGTGATCTCTAAGGATGGTATTGCTATGGACCAGGAGAAACTCGAAGCAGTCTTGCAATGGCCAAGACCCAAAGGGTTAAAAGCAATTTAGTGGTTTCTTGGGTTTGCTAATTATTGCAGGAAGTTTATCCAAAACTTTTCTACTATTGTTAAACCTCTGTCTGACCTTACGCACAAGGGTGCTAGTCCATCCCAATGGTCTGATGCTGCTGGTCATGCTTTTGAGACATTAAAATCCACTTTCGCATCTGCCCTTGTACTGTCCCACCCCAACCCTTCACTTCCATTGACGTTGGAGGTCGATGCCTCTGAAATTGGGGTAGGGGCAGTACTGTCACAACGCCCAGTGGCTGGGGGTATTCTGAGACCATGTGGGGTCTTCTCAAAAAAACTTTACAGTGCTCAGAGTCACTATGAAATTGGTGACAGAGAACTCTTGGCTATCATTCTTGCTCTGAAAGAATGGCACCACCTGCTGGAAGGTACCAGAACTCCTGTATTAATTCTGACTGACCACAAAAATCTGACATCTCTCGGAAGCTAAAAGATTGTCCTCTCATCAGACCAGATGGGCCCTGATCCTATCTCGTTTTAACTTTGTAGTATCCTATTTGCCGGGCTCTAAGAATGTTAGGGCTGATGCCCTGTCTAGACAATTTGACCAGAGATGGAGAAGGATGAGGTCCCCGTACCCATCATTCAGCCTGATCGCATCCTGGCCACCCTAAGCACTAGTATCACTTCACCACTGGGGGAGGAGATTCTGGCTACCCAGGCTACGGCAACCCCAGAAACCCCAGTGGGCAAGTGCTTTGTGGATGAGCCATTTCATACCCGTTTGCTCGAAACATACCACTCTTCTAAGGCTGCTGGGCATATTGGGAGGGATCAACTAATATGGTCTCTCTCACAAGTCTTTTGGTGGCCTTCCCTACGGGCCAACTGCTCCGCATTTACTGCAGCCTGTACCACCTGCGCTCGTGCCAAGACCCCTAGACACCGCCCAGTGGGCTTACTCCAACCAGTACCTAATGGTGAACATCCTTGGTCCCACGTATCCATTGATTTCCTGGGAGAACTGCCAGTGTCTAGGGGTTACTCGTTCATTCTTATGGTGGTTGATAGATTCTCTAAAATGGCTCATTTCTTGCCCCTTTCTGGCCTCCCCTCTGCCCAGGAGTTGGCAGTTGTATTTGCTAAAGAGGTGTTCCGGTTGCATGGGGTACCTAGAGTTCTGGTGTCCGACCGTGGGAGCCAATTTGTATCTAGATTTTGGAGAGCATTCTGTAACCAGATGGGCATTCAACTGTCCTTTTCTTCTGCCTACCATCCCCAGACCAATGGAGCCGCTGAGCATGCCAATCAAGGATTGGAACAGTTCCTGCACTGTTTTGTTACCGATCATCATGATAATTGGGTAGACCTGTTGCCGTGGGCAGAGTTTGCCAGGAATTGTGCGGTTAATTAATCGTCCGGGAGCTCCCTGTTTCTCATCAACTACGGGTTCCAGCCTTGTTTGCTCCCGGACTCATTCCAGTCGCAACAGATTCCAGCCCTGGACGAGCACATCGAGCAACTCCGCTCCACTTGGGCACAGGTCCAGAGGGCCTCAGTTAGTTGTTCCAGCGTCATCAGTGCCACGCTAACTGTAGACGGCTGCCAGCAGTCTCCTTCCAGGTTGGGGACAGGGTATGTCTCTCCTCCAGAAACCTTAATTTATAAGTTCTGTCTAATAAGTTGACTTCCCAGCTTTATTGGTCCCTTCAGGGAGATCCATAAAATTAACCCTGTTTAGTATGCCTTGGAGCTCCCAGCATCTATGCGCATTCACAATGTGTTCCATGTATCCTTGCTGAATCCTCTGCTATGCAACTGCTACACTACCACTCCCGTGGTTCCCAGTCCTGTGGAGGTTCAGGGCCAGGAGGACTACGAGATCCAAAGCATAATTGATTCACGCAGATTTAGAGGAAAATTGCAATATTTGGTCCATTGGAAGGGCTATGGCCCTGAGGAACATTTCTGGGTTGATCAGAATGACCTTCATGCCCCTAGAGTACTGCGCAATTTCCACTCTAAATATCCTCAGAAACCAGGTCCGACTTCCAGGAGAGGGGGTCTTTGAGGGGGGGTACTATCACGGTGCCCGTGCTCCCCTTGTTGTTTGCTGTCAGTTTATTCTGTGCTTTGCTCCCATTGGCTACTCTGTATTTGTCCCGTCCAGTATGGCCTTTATATACTGGGCTCTGGCACCCCTTCGGTGCCCTTTCGTGGTGTTCCTGTACCAGTGCTTGTTTCTGCTCAATGATTCCCAGTGTACCGACTTGGCCTGCCTGACTACTCTGCATCTTGTCTCCTGCTCCTGTGTACCGACCCAGATTGCATGACTATTCTTCTGCGCCTGCTCCTGTGTACCGACCCGGCTTGGCTGACGTTCCTGCTCCTGTGTACCGACCCAGCTTGGCTGACATTGCTGCTCCGTGATTCGACCCAGCTTGGCTGACGTTCCTGCTCCGTGATTCGACCTGGCTTGGTTGGCATTCCTGCTCTGTGTCGCCTTGGCGACATTCTGATCCGTCAGGCAATTCTGTCTCCGTATCCGCTCCTGCAGAGTACAAGTCGCCTAGTCTCCCGTACTGCTTCTGCAGAGTTCAAGTGTCTGCCTCCGTTACTGCTACGGCAGTGTGCCATTGGCCTAGTCTCCGTTACTGCTTCTGCAGAGTGCAAGTGTCCGCCTCCGCTACTGCTACGGCAGTGTGCCATTGGCCTAGTCTCCATTACTGCTTCTGCAGAGTGCAAGTGTCTGCCTCCGTCACTGCTACGGCAGTGTGCCTTTGGCCTAGTCTCCGTTACTGTGCCTGCAGAGTGGAAGTGTCTGTCTCCGTTACTGCTATGGCAGTGTGCTATTGGCCTAGTCTCCATTACTGCTTCTGCAGAGTGCAAGTGTCTGCCTCCATTACTGCTACGGCAATGAGCCATTGGCCTAGTCTCCGTTACTGCTCTGGCACAGTGCAAGTGGTCTGGTCTCCGTTACTGCTACGGCAGTGTGCCATTGGTCTTGTTTCCGTTACTGCTTCTGCAGAGTGCAAGTGGTCTGGTCTCCGTTACTGCTATGGCAGTGTGCCATTGGTCTTGTTTCCGTTACTGCTCCGGCACAGTGCACGTGGTCTGGTCTCCGTTACTGCTACGGCAGTGTCCTGTGTTGCTCAGTTCCTATTATTACTCTGGCAGTTCACGTCTGTTCTGCTAACCTGTTCCTGGGTGCTACGAATCCTTAAGCTGTCTATATTCAGAGAGCCCCATCACAGACCTCTCTGCACATGGGACTGTTTACACTCATTGAAGACCATTAACCCATACTTTACCTTACTCCTGGGAATCCAACATATTCTGCCTGACCTGTGTCAGTATAGAATGTTGTGGACTTTATGGTTATACTGGACCTGTGTAGGCATATGTATATGTAACCTGTCGTGTGTCTGTATTATTCTGCTTATAAACTACAGGACCTGTGAGGGTTATTCTATTACTGTGATTTCAATAAAACTGTGTTTTATCCTAAACCACTGTGTCTGTGTGTCAAACAAACCGTTACATCCTATCCAATGCACTAAGTCTTGTCTCCAGCAGCCTACAAGAATATTGTGTACCTCTACCTCATTACCTGCTGAGTACCAGTCCTACAAAGAGGTATTTAATAAGGTAGAGGCCAGTACGTTACCGCCACATAGGCCTTATGATTGCAGTGTTGATCTGGTACCAGGGGCCGGACCTCCCAGGGGTTGAGTTTACTCCTTGTCAGTGGAGGAGAACAAGGCCATGGAGGATTACTCCTCATCCAGGGGCATTATCCAAAAATCTTCCTCTGCTGCGGGCGCAGGCTTCTTTTTTGTAAAGAAAAAGGATGGGGAACTAAGACCATGCATCAGTTTCAGAGGTCTGAATAAACTGATGGTAAAGAACGCCTACCCCATTCTGTTGATCACGGAGCAATTTGATCAGATCAAAGGCTCTATTGTATTCACTAAACTTGACTTGAAGGCCGCGTACAATCTGGTACAAGTAAAAGAAGTCCACGAATGGAATGCAGCGTTTAACCCCCGGAGTGGGCACTATGAATACTTGGTGATGCCTTTCGGACTGTGCAATGCTCCCGCTGTCTTCCAGGAATTCATTAATGATGTCTTAAGAGATCTACTCCAGAGCTGTGTTGTTGTCTATTTGGATGACATACTCATCCATTCTCCTACTTTGGAGGCACATCGAGCAGACGTAGCCCGGGTTCTACAACTGCTAAGGGAGAAAAGTTGTTCTGCAAGTTGGAGAAATGTGAATTCCATAGATCTCAGGTGACATTTTTGGGGTATGTTATCTCCTCCTCTGGCCTAGCCACGGACCCTCAAAAACGTTCTGCCGTCTTGCAGTGGCCGCTAATAGAATTATTATATAATCTACAAGTATTTATTTTTTGAAAGAGTAAGATATTATAATATACTATGTAAATGTAGGTACGAAGTAGAAGAATTGATAGCAAATATATATATAGACATGTCTCCTCATAGAGAGAAAAGATGCTAGATATAAAATCTTGTAGAACTGTCACAATAAATGCTTTTCAAACATTAGTAAAATAAGAGGTTTATTAAACTAGGAGTTAGTGATTTATGTATACACACAAACAAATAAATGTAACACATCTGTTTTTATGATTATTTTTTAATCACCACTTTAATAGATTAATTCATTACATTGTATCCCTAAAGTAATACTTTATTTGGCGTTTACTATATACTTCTCTCTCATAATACGTCCCCATATGTTTTGATTGGTTAGAATACAAGATAAAACAGCAGGGAAAGTTTCTTCCAACAATCGGATACTCTCTGAAGAAGGTGCATACAGAGAGCAGAAACGTGTCAGAGTCTGAACCCATGTGTACCACGGAGACGCCAGAATTGTCTAAACAACGCCGGAACGGAAGAGCAACATTGAGACCGGCAAGCTGAGCAGGGATCCAGCAGTAGATATCGGGGCTTGGAGCGAAAGTGCCCGAAACGGAGGGAGTAACATCAAGGTCGGCAAGCTGAACTGAGATCCAGCAACGGATATCAGGGCTTGGAGTGAAAGTGCCACAAACGGAGGGAGAAAATAAGATTCCACACTGAGTGATATTCTAACTGATACGCCCAGACGCTACAAGGATACAAAGTAAGGGGCCATCTAAACTGGATTGAGGGACTCTGGCTGAGCTCTACTATACTGTATAGAAGTACGCCAAACAAGAGTCCACTCTCTAGCAAGGGGCCATTTTTCTTTAAATCTAAGAATTTCACTGGTACTTGATTACTTATTAGTGTTGAGCGAGCATGCTCGGCCGATGCTCGGATCGGCTCGAGCATCGCTCTGCTCGGCACATGGCGGTACTCGTCGAGTACCACCATGTGCTCGCCCGACATGTTCGGGTGGCAGGGATCTGTGCCGGAAGGAGGCACAGATCTTACAGACGCTCCGCTGGACCACCAGGGACTGGAGGTAGGGGGCATTGTGGAGATGAAGGGGGACATTTTGGAGATGAAGGGGGACATTTTGGAGATGAAGGGGGACATTGTGGAAGGGGGACATTGTGGAAGGGGGGCATTGCGGAGATGAAGGGGGCATTGCGGAGATGAAGGGGGACATTGTGGAAGGGGGACATTGTGGAAGGGTAGACATTGTGGAAGGGGGGCATTGCGGAGATGAAGGGGGCATTGCGGAGATGAAGGGGGACATTTTGGAGATGAAGGGGGACATTTTGGAGATGAAGGGGGACATTGTGGAAGGGGGACATTGTGGAAGGGGGGCATTGCGGAGATGAAGGGGGCATTGCGGAGATGAAGGGGGACATTGTGGAAGGGGGACATTGTGGAAGGGTAGACATTGTGGAAGGGGGGCATTGCGGAGATGAAGGGGGCATTGCGGAGATGAAGGGGGACATTGTGGAAGGGGGACATTGCGGAGATGAAGGGGGCATTGCGGAGATGAAGGGGGACATTGTGGAAGGGGGACATTGCGGAGATGAAGGGGGCATTGCGGAGATGAAGGGGGACATTGTGGAAGGGGGACATTGTGGAAGGGGGACATTGTGGAAGAGGGGCATTGTGGAGATGAAGGGGGGCATTGACCAGGCACCCTCCCCTCATCAGAGCAGGGGGTGCCTGGTGTAATGCTCGTGTCGCCCCATTGAATTCAATGGGGCTCGGGTGCTCGGCCGAGCACTCGAGCCTCCGGCGGTGCTCGGTCAGAGCACCCGAGCACCCGAGCATCGGGGTGCTCGCTCAACACTATTACTTATCCCTCCAGCACCTCACTCCTTGGGTTTTTCATTCTAACCCAATTTTTCTAGTCCCTAGTCCATTGACTTCCCAGCTCCTAGCAACTAGACATAAACTGGTTCTTTGTTACATTTTATGAACAATTTTATATGTTTCCATGTTTTTTATTTTTAATTTAATTGTATATTTTCTATTCCTCCATAGAGATTATTAGCTCTATGTTATTTTAATTAGAATTTTATATATATATTTGGCATATACAAAGTATATAAAATTTTATGTATACTCCTTAATAAAATTACTACACTTAGATAGCTGTTGCGCTGTCTCTTCCCCACCCTTATATTTCTTTAATATGCGTATTTCCAATGTGTTTCATGTGTCCCTGCTCAAACCTCTTATTTTCAACCGTCACACTTCTTCCACTGTTTGTCCCAGGCCTGTCAGAGTGGGAGATCATGAGGAATATGAGGTGCAAAATATTTTGGACTCACATACGGTCAGAGGCCAGATACAATATCTGGTAGATTGGAAAGGCTGTGGGCCTGAGGAACGCTGCTGGGTTACCAAAAAAGATAAACATGCTCCTGCTCTCATTCGAAAGTTTCCGCTCCCGCTTCCCTGCTGGGGCTCACTCTACTCTTTGGGGGAGAGGTCGTTAAGGGGGGGTACTATCACAGTATACATAAGCAGCCTAGCGTTCCTGTGCTTCCTTCCCCTGCTTGCCGTTGGCTGGCATGGACGCCGGCTTCTTCCGTATTGCTGATGTTCACTAGAGCGGGTGAAGTGACGTGCTCTTATTTATATTTAAACTTCCCTGGACCTAGGAGTCATTGCCCTTACATGGTGTTTCTGCTAGTAGCTCATGTGTTCTTGTTGTAACCTGTGCCTGACCTCTGAATCCGCTCTGTGTATGATCCCGGTTCTCACCTGTGGCTCTGGCTGACTATCTCAGTCCGTGTATGACCTCAGCTTGTCTGACTACCCACATCGGTTCTGATCTGTGGCTCTGCCTGACTAAATTGCTCTGTATTGACCCTGGCTTGTCTGACTACCCACATCGGTTCTGATCTGTGGCTCTGCCTGACTAAATTGCTCTGTATTGACCCTGGCTTGTCTGACTACCCACATCAGTTCTGATCTGTGGCTCTGCCTGACTAAATTGCTCTGTATTGACCCTGGCCTGTCTGACTACCCACATCGGTTCTGACCTGTGGCTCTGGATGACTACTCGCTCCGTGCATTACCTAGCTTGCCTGACCTTTCGCATCTGTGTACCCGTGACTCTGGCTTGCTCTTGCTCCCTGTTGCCTCCAGTTATCTATACCTCAGTTGGAGACTCTAGCTACCTCAATAGCCTGGTTCTATCAGTGCTAGAACTATAGGCATTTTCCCAGTATCCTCCGGTATAGTGTCAGTAGTGCAGTGCTCGGCACAGTGTGCAGCTCTGGGTAGTAGACTGTGGATAGCCGTCCAGTGGTCTGGGGTTGTGTAGGCATTATTATAATTACACTGTATATTATCAATAAAGGTGGTTTTATTAATTTTACTGTTGTCTGTCCCTCTTTGCGTGATTACCGTGACACCATGGTACACTTATAAACATGCTGCATAGTCTGATCACCTAAAAGAGAGCCTCTATGGAAGCAATGAGGGACTTAGGAATTTTCACCTCAGAGGGACAGCACCCCCTAAAATGGTACATACCTTTTTAGCCAGTCTCTGTTGAAAATGAACCAGTTGAGAACAAATTATGACAGAAAAACGTATAAAAGTTGTGGGGGTTTTTTGCATTTTTTTAAATAATTTCTTTATTTTTATCAGATTAAATTGTGGTGTATCCATATAAATGTACTATCAAAACAAAGTCCTACTTATGTTTAAAAAATGGTATATAGTTTGAGTGGATGGACTAAATTAATTAGAAGTTAAAAAAAAAAAAGGATGAACAAAGGAAGACTAAAAAGTCCAAAATTCCTCTGGTCCTCTAGTGTAAAAGGCCTGGTCCTGGGGTTAAGGGACATAAATTGGCCTCAGAATGAAAACTAAAACAATTATCAGTGGACTACAAGAGAGAACAAACTCAATTAATAATGAGTATATAAATATAATTGACTATTGTTAAGTCATTCTGCTAAATAACTACGAGATATTTATTCCTAGGATATAGCACCCCTTTAATTGGAACATTTAGAACCTTTGTCAAAGTCAAATTAATATCCCTCACTCGGGGTCAAGAGAAGCTTCAGGGCAGGAAAGAATAACAAACAGCAGGTAGCCCCATATCAATGCCTCCAAGTTACCTAAACCAATAGTGAAACCAGACAATAAATTAAAAAAGTACAAAAGAGAAAGCGTACATGATCTAAGTGTAGACTATAAGTTTCAAACATTGACCACCTCCACCATGTGTATTATTGAGTGTCTCTTCCTTCACAGTGGCAAATCACCTTGATATATGGATGGTTTATGGACTCAAGAGGTAAAACCAGCCTCTATGTGTATGCACCCTCACTGGATAACCCCCCAGTGTCAGTATCAGCCGTTTTCTCTGCACCCTTCTTTTCCTTCACTTACTTTCTTCTTAGCAGTATCCAACCAATGGAGTTCATCCTCTTAACCTAAAAAGGACTCTGTCTAAGGCCTAATGGTACTAGAGGAACTTTCAAATATGGTGTATATGGAAGATGTGGTAGAATAGGGCCCAGCTTGATTAAAGCTAAAATTGAAACTAAAGTTCCAAAATGTATTAAAACAATCAATAAAATAATACCTGTACAGATATTTACAAATTAATTGAAAAATATCTGTAATACCTGTACAGATATTTAGAAAATGAATTGAAAAATAATAATTAAAAAAAAATGTATAACAATGGGAAATACTCTTAATACACAACACCCAATGTGTTTCCCAGCCTCCCGCTGCTTCCTCAGGGCCATGTTTTATAATAATATGAATCTGAGAGTTTATCACACTGGAACTCATCTCTACTTTATCACCTCTTCATCAAAACTTAGTGCAACTCCACCCCCTCCCAGGTGAACCATAGGTTAACTTTCTGGTCACTAGAGGGCACTGTATATGTAAAAAAGACAAATGGTTTAAACTGTAAAAGACACATCTCCCAGCAGCGGGGGTACCCCTGTTTTACTTAGAAGAACGAGTCTTACAACATATGCTTTTTAATTAAAAATATTAACTCGTCCTTTAAAGGGATAGTAATACTTCGTTTTATCTTTATTTTATTTTGTAGGCATTAAAAAAAAATAAAGAACAATATAAGACTTATCTCTCAAACCTTTATGGTTTAAGAGATATTCACAAGCAAAGTTTCCCCCTCCCGCCCCTTTTACCTAGTGTAAGCCATCTCTTCTCAGATGTGGAATGCAGTCCATGGACCAGACAGATAACAGAAGGGGACAATATTCTTACAGTGAGAACAATGAAAGCCCTGCCCCCCTAGACATGTTTTTCAGCTTTTTCCCTTATCTTAATTGAAGATTTTCCCTCTGTGCAGTCTACCTGGGCACCTCCCTTCTGCAGTGGCTGAGCAGTGTTACATCAGTAAAAGGGGCGGGAGGGGAACACTTTGTCATAGAATTACTCCTGAACTACAACTCTGACAGAATTGAAATAACACTCTCCGAAGTCCAAATACTATGATGATTAATTACAGCTGATTTTATTATGAAACATTACTATCCCTTTAACATCCACACTCCCCATTACTTACTTGAATCCACCCCTGAACCCCACCACTGTTATCTGACTCTGAAAATAAACGTATCTTCAACAAGTACAAAACGGTCTCTTAACCCCTTGGCTGCTAGAGCAATCCCCAGAGCATTGCTTGACAATGCATTTGGTGATCTCCCTAGCATTCTCATGGGATATGTTGGATACAGCTCTGGCATTCAGAGGGACCAACTACCCCAAAGCAAGGGTAAACATCTGATATTGATGCCTTGGGATTCCTATGGCCACACCTATAACTACGAATGTGAGAGTGGTCAGCACAGCTAAGGCACCCCTCTAAGCCTGAAACACAAGGCAATTACCTGCTCTGTCTAATGGGAAATTTGGTCCTTTGAATAGGTCAAATGCATTATTTATATGTAAATATCAAAAAATAAGAGCACATCAAGAGTTTAGAGAAAAATGCAATGCTATTGAATCCAAGCACTGCATATAGACCACTAGCTTATAAGGTTAACTTTAGAATACCAATCAGTGAGTCCTTCCCAAGCTTTGACAGAATTTATAGAGATAATTAGCAAACAATTTGTTTCAGGATTTGGGTCATGGATTAACGTTATATTAATTAAGAAGAGAGAAATGACTGTGCCATTTGGGAACACGTGTTACAAAACCAGTCTACCAGGAAAGGATATGTACTGTTGGAAAATGTGCAATGTTGTTGCAAACCATTCAAATAACATTTTGTACATAGAACAACTGATAAGCTACTGTTTGAGTTCCAGAGAATTATCCAGTGTCAATGCGTTGGTTACCTCTTTGGCACTGAAAGGGTTATGCTATGAGGTACCAGCTATGTATGATATTACATACTAGTGTAAAAGCCTGTGTACAAGGGCCAAGGTTCGGGTGATGTGAAGAGGCCGGTCCTGCTCTGCATCCTGCCGCCAATACAATCAGGTATTGTAGAGACTGGCCAAGGGCACAGAATGCTCCCAGTACAGAACTCCCAGCATTATGTGCGTTTTGGCAGTCTCTACTGCATATGGCGGCTTCTTACAAACATCCTAGTGAATTATTATATAGGATTACTGAATCTTATCACTCAGTGAGCTAAAGAGGGGTTATTCAACTGTACCAAATAAAAATTACCAATGATTTACAAGGCAGTTTTAACCCCTTAAATACTAAATTTCATTTCAGAGCACTGCTCAGGAGAACTTTGTAGAGTTTGTGGTGTTGAAAACCCTATTTAATACCCCACTTGCTCCTATATATTAACCCTACGCTAATCCGAGCGCCTCCTCTTCCCACAGTTGACTGACAGTGCAACCCAGGTCACTGTGCATGGAGACCAATCAGTCAACTGGCAGTCAACTGCGGGAAGAAGAGGCGCTCGGATTAGCATAGGGTTAATATACAGAAGAGAGTGGGTTTGAAAAAGGACATTGAGTGTGAGGCTACCAGCTCTATAATTATTCAGAACTAGAGAACAGATTATCAAAAGGAAAAGCGAAATGTGAGGCTACCAGCTCAGGACGGGAGGTATGATTACATATATGCAACCATTCACTACACAACATGAGAATCTCGCACTGTCAAGCAGTGCAAGATTCTCATGTTGACATTTTTGTCCAGGTGACATGGTTAATGCTTCATGAGGTTGCACGCTGTTTTGCATGCGACCTTTTAAAAGGATACCATTTAATACAAAGGGAATTGTGGGCTTTTATTTGCTTCCCTGTGGTGCAGTTGGTTTACTCCAGAACTGCACCTCTTTATCTTATTGAATACAGCTCTTTTGGCCATATTCAGAAAGAATTGAGGAGTAATTCTGGGGCCACCCAGCTCTACTAAAGGGGACAAATGAAGATAAATATTGATTTAAATTGGACGTTTTACCCCCACAGACGCTAAAAAGATGTCTTTTTGCCTCACAATGTGTTGGAGAAGACTAGCATTCTATAGACTAAAATCCCTTATTAACCCTTTGATTGCCAGAGAGGTGTACACACATACAACCCTGTGGCACTCAAAGGGTTAAATCTATGGGATTTCTCTCCTATAATATTGTTGGTTGCCATCAGAATTGTTCCTCTTTTTGTTTCTGAATATGGCCTTCAGAGCCCTATGCACAAAAAAAAAGTGGCTCAATTCTGGAGCACACCAACTAGCACTAAGAACAAATGCAAATTCAAAAAATTTCCATTGATTTGAATAGGGCTGTTAAGTCTTTGAATAATGTGAAGGTCTACATAGCAATTTAACAATGATTTGGGAAGCTCTTTAGTAATCAAGCAGTTAAAAGCCCATCTAAACTGAATGGGAATTTTCATATGTTTCCTATGAGTTGTTTCAGCATTGCTTCTCTGTAGCTTTTTAAATATATAGCGCTTAGTTCCCGCTGAATGCTTTCAAGGCTACATGTGCAATGGAACATTCTATCACAGCAATTGGCAACCTGCAGCCTTCCAGTTATTGTTGGATGGCTGAGAATGATGGGAATTGTAGTATAACAACATCTGGAAAAACACAAACTATTTTGAAAGAATTGAATGTGAGTAAAATATTGGTCGATGCTTCCATGGGCATCTTTAGCACAGCAATGACATCTCCACACCAGTTGCACTGCGATTGTTTACACTGTCTCATATGGGGCAACAATTACTGAGCATGTGGCAGCCCAGTGAAGCATGTAATCTGTGATGATCACTGTGAAGTTGCAGAGTAGCGTGTCTGTACAATGGCCTATGTAGTAGCAATTCACAAGAACTAGTGGATCATTGTGATACACATCACAACATCCAGGCACAATATCAGTCACACATAGGCAGCAATCAGTCATCTCTGGCTTAAGCTCCAGGTGCCTGGCCACTGATTTTGTTTTGTTTTTTGCACTCCGATATAAATTACATGACCGTAGTAAATTAAAGGAGCAGTAAACTTTTTTTACGAAAAAAAAACAGGTTAAAGAACTTTTCCTGCTAAGATAAGTGCACCCCCTGCTGAGACCATTATTACAGCTCAAACTTGGGGTTTTTCCACAAAACTGTAATTTTCTATTGTGGACACTATACTAGCGGTCAAAAGTTTTGGAACACCTCAATTTTTGCTACTTTTAGTTATGGCCATATAACTTGACAAAAACATTAGAAAAACATGTCAACATTTTTATTTCTAAAATCAAGACAAATATTATAATCTATTTAGCAGGTTTTTTTAGCGTTTGTAGATTTTTTTTAAAAAAAAGTGCATTTGTTACATTTGTTTCATCATATTTTATAAATTGTTTTACAGGAAATTTTATGAAAATAATGATATCTTTAGAAAGCCCATCTTATGGCAAGAAAAGCAATATATAATATATGTGGGTACATTAAGTGAGTAAGAGGAAAATTACAGCTAAACACAAACACAGTAGAAGTGTTAAAACAGCCATGGTCCAGAAGGACAACTACATGAAGCTTTACATCTGACAGCAGGAAACGTCAAATTTTGAATGCAGATATCTCTCAAACCATAGCGGTTTGAGAGGGTTTTTTGCATTCAATTCAACTTTTGAATCCCTATAAAATGCTGAATATTTTTTCTAAGACATTACTGTCCCTTTAAATGCCTCAGCTCTCATCTCTCATCTCTCACTGCAAACATCACAAACAAAATAAACCAAATAATGTCTGAACAGGACAGTCCTCATATGCATAATAATAAGAACCCATTTGTACAGATGCTAGCTGTAAACACATAATATTTCATATTGATGTCAACCAATTATCCTATATAATAATTCGCTAAATCGTGTGTAACGCCGCAACATGTGCAGTACACACTGCTGCGCGTGCTGCAGTCATGCGCAGTGGAGACTGCCCGCGCCGTGGCTGATACAGAGCTGGGCGCTCCGAAGGAGCGTCCAGCTCTGTATCAGCCGCGGCGTGGGTAGCCTCCATTGCGGCCGACTGCCCCGCGACCAGGTGACAGTGGCACTGTGGCCCGTGTAACGGGCTGTTCATCTAGTATATTCATATTAAAGAGCATGATATTCTACAACCTCAGAATAAACAGCTCCCATTTTCTTGTTGTCACTTGTACTATAAAGTAGTTATAATTACTTAAACATAGTTTAAAACATGCATGTCAAACTGAAATATATTCAGGTTCCACATACTGGACATTTTGAATTTAGGAGGGCCACAATATTGGCCTCTGGTGTCTAACTGGTGGGAATATAACAACACAACACACTCTCTCTGGTACACTGAATTTTAAATACACACACACACACAGCTAGTTCACCCAATTGTAAACACACACACACTCACATGATAGACCACCCAGTTTTAAACAAACAAACAACACAACACACACACACTCTAGTCCACCCAGTTTTAAATGCAGACACACACACACAACTAGTTCACCCAATTGTAAAAACAAACACACACACGGCCAATAATCTGGCCAGTTTTAAACAAACAAACACACACGCTCTCTAGTCCACACAATTGTAAACACACACACACTCTCTAGTCCACACAATTGTAAACACACACACAACAAGTTCACTTGGAAACACACACACAAAATAGTCTACCAAATTATAAAAAATACAACACACACTAGTCCATCCAATTTTAAACACATATACACACACATGCAACTAGTTCACTCAATTGTAAAAATAAACACACACACTAGTCCGTCCAATCCTATCCTATAATTATAATAATTTGCTAAATGTATGTTTGTCAGAAGCTGTCATACGCAGTACAGTCAGCTGCACACGCCGCAGTAATGCGCAGTACAAACTGCCCGCAGCGCGGCTGATAACGGCACCCCTCTGGTCATAAAATGGTTAAAAAAAAGTACTTTGAGGTAAAATAATTCACATTAAAGGGGAAGTATTCCTAGGAATAAGTGGTTCTTAATTTGTTTAAACAGAAGGAATTATCTAGGCCTGTGTTCTTCATACAGCACTCAGTTACCTCTCTTTGTTGTACTTGCATTCAGTCTCAGGCATTCAATGAGTTTACTCAAGGCATTGTCCAAGTGTGTAAGTTTGGAAACGAGTTAATTGTTTTTCACTTAAAGGAACACTAACATGTAGGAGCTAAGTTGCAGCATGCTACAGCTCTCTGCCACAATGGCATAACATTCTGCCTGCATGAAATTCCCCATGGAAAACAATGATCTACAACATGTGTTTTTTTTTTTACATGTGTCGCTCTCTCTGTGATAATGTTGCCCACGTGAAAGGATCCTAAAAAATTAAATGGGGGTTAAAAACAAAATAATGAGTAATCTTTTATGAAAAAATTAGAGTTATAGCGCTTTTTCTGCCCAGTAAAACAAAAGTACTGCTTGGAAACCGTTCATTCAAAACTTATTTCAGCTCAAACATATTGCTTCACAAAGTGAGCTTCACAAAGTGAGCAAAAGACATTTGTACTTATAATGCACTCTGTGGAAGACCTTGAGTCTAGAATAAGGCTCTCCATGATAAGAACAGCACCACCTACTGACCAAAATAGACAATCGCTTTGCAATGCCTTGTGTACCCCTCTGGTAACCAAAGGGTTAATTAAAAACTGATCTGCAAGACCTTTTGAAAAATAACTCTTCCAGTAGTGGGAGAGCCCTTGTTTTGCGCAACAGGAAAAGCCCTACAACATATTTTTTTATTTTTAAAGTAGTGTACTTCTCCTTTAAATAACCTGTACAGGAGCATGAGTAAAAAAATTATATTACCCAAAATCTGTCTTCATACTTTGAGCAGTAGTACAAGATCACATTTGCATAGCCATCTTGATAGGTGCATTGGAGTGATACATAGTATTATATTTACACTGCCTGAGATGAGTTCACAGCTTTCCTGAATAGAAGATGCATGGGAATTAATCTGAATGAATTAACAATGGGTTGCATGCCCCTCTGGCATTCAAAGAGTTAACAACCCTATCTCTTATCTCTCACAACAAACTACACAAAAAATTACCCAAATGTGGTTTCTAAAGCACAATCTACACTTGCATTAGAAAAGCAAGCTTAGTTTTACATTTTTCGGTCTGAACTGCAAGTCTCTGAAGTCTCTCAGTCCAGTCCCATTGAGATACCTGTCCTAGTAAAAGGCTATCAAGGGTCTATAGGAACTGTGCTTGCAGCCCACAAAGTTTGTGTCTGTGAGCCACAAACTGTCAGGTTTTATTTTGTAGGCATTAAAAAAACATGAAGAATGATATGTCTTATCTCTCAAACCTTTATGGTTTATGAGATATTCACAAGCAAAGTTTCCCCCTCCCGCCCCTTTTACCTAGTGTAAGCCATCTCTTCTCAGATGTGGAATGCAGTCCATAGACCAGACAGATAACAGAAGGGGACACTCTTATTCCTATGAAAACAATGAAATCCCTGCCCACCTTAACAAGCTTTTCAGGTTTTTCTCTTATCTTAATTGAAGATTGTCCCTCTCTGCAGTCTACCTGGGCACCTCCCTTCTGATCTGAGGTGAACAGTGTGACATCAGTAAAAGGGGCTGGAGGGGGACACTTTGTCATTGAATTACTCTGGAACTACAACTCTGACAGAATTGAAATAACACTCTCCAAAGTCCAAATAATATGATGATTAATTAGAGCTGCTTTTATTATGAAACATTACTATCCCTTTAACCAGAAACACATAGGAAAAATGAATTCTGCTGGACTGCTTTGATTTCAGTGCAAACCTGAAATATACATATTTCCTATGTGTTCATGGTTAAAAGTGAGGCCTGTTCAGCTTACCATAGGGGACAAATACAATTTCTATAAATGTCCATTAATATAAATGTGGCTTTCAAAAGCTACTATTTAATCAAAGGAGTCTGTATTTGTCCCTTAAAGTGCAATTCTTGTACCCCAGAATTACTCCACTTTTCTGATGAACATAGGGCCCTAAATGTTTTATAACTAAAGTGTCCAAATCTCCACGTAAATGCAGGATGCTTATGAAAAACACACTCTGCAGGTTTACACTTTTTTCTGTGCAGTCTGGCAGAATGGAATTGTCATAATTCTCTGCATTATAACTGACATCTAGCTACATAATTTACAACTCATGTAAGAAAACATCCCGTGTTCACTCCTACCCTCTGCATCACTGATGTATCTGAGAAAGACAAATGGTTTCCTTATTGTCACAACCAATAAAAGAATGAATATTGAAGTACTGCAATACACAATGCAGTTTTTCTAATTTATTTTTTGTAATACTGTCTCTTTAACCCCTTAAGAAGCAGATGCGTGCAAAGCAATGCATTGCACATCGCTCTGGTCTTTAACAGGTTAATCATTTGTTTGGATGCTAATAATATTCAGAAGTACTGGAGACTTATCTTGAATCCAAGGATGTCTTTTATATTCAATACAACATCAAGGCTATATAAATGTTTTATTTTTTAAGTGGAATCCAATTTACATGACAGGGCAAATTTTTCAAATATATTTGGAGGTTTGGATAATCCCAGCCACTTATAAAAACTGTGCCTCCAACCATGTATATAGGATTCTAGTCTAGATTCCTGATCCAGTTTCCTAGCATGTCCAATCCCATTGACAGACAAAGGAATAATTGGATTAAGCCTTTCACCAAGGAATGAACATTTGAAGCTCTTTGTGAAGTGGTTTGTTCTTGGGTTGTATAACACAGCTGTATGTGCATAACATGAGTTTTAACACCTAAAACACACAGAGTGCATAATAATTACCCAGATCCCCTTGTTTCAATGAAAAGGGACTGTGTCGTGTAATTAATAAAATATAATTGATGTATCTGGGCCATTAAGTCTACTCAAAGGGGTCTATGTTCAAAAGAAAAATGGAGTAGTTATGGTGCAAAAGAAATGCACTGTAGGGGAGAACAAAAATTAATTCTGATTTAAAGGGAATTTTAATCCATTGAATGCTAGAGAGGGATCCAATACCTTGCTTCATAGGGGGTTAAAGAAGTATTAAACTTTTTATGTAAACCTGTATGTGATAGTACTTTCCTGCTGAAGAAAACAAGGGTGCTATCACAGCTGCAAGATATTTTATTCAAAAGATATAACAAATAGAACTTTCAGGAAGTAACAGTGTTATCACTTCCTGAAAGTTCAAACTGACAGGAAGTGAAAGGCTTTTACTATCAAATTATATGGATAACTGTTTTCAGTGACTCACCTCTTCCATAGATTACAACAAAAGAACGATCTGAAATCTTGCCACTTGAAGACACTCATAATGAAAAAAAACAACAGTTTAAAGGAGCAGTAAACTTTTCTTATGGGAAAAAAAATATATTGTAGGGCTTTTCCTGTTGGGTAAAGCAAGAGTACTACCACTGCAAAGAGATGCATATTTTCAGTTTTTACAGTTTAAAATCTTGATTTTTTTTACATTAACAATGTCTTCTAGGCATCCAATTCCAATTAGGTATTCTGTTGCATTCTCTAGGAGTCACCAGAGAAGGTAATAGAAACTGCTGAGTCATGCTGTCAGAACTTTCAGGAAGTAATCTTTCTGTAATTCACTTCCTGGTAATTTGAACTGTTATAATCCTATATAATAATTCGCTAAAACGTGTGTAACGCCACAATCATGTGCAGTAGAGACTGCCAGTGATGAGGCTGATACAGAGTGGGGTGCTCTGAAGGAGTGTCCCGCTCTGTATCAGCCTCGGCAAGGGCAGTCTCTCCTGAGCATGACTGCCCCGCGACCGGCTGCCAGTGGCACTGTAGCCCGTGTAACGGGCTCTTCAACTAGTATTTGAATAAAACAACTGATAGCAGTGGGAGTATGCTTGTTGTACTCAACAGGAAGTCCTATAACATGTTTTTATTAAAAAAAAGTTTACTACTCCTTTAAACTGTAATAACTCTGGAGATATTCAGCTATTAGAAGTGGGAATACCCTTGTTTTACTCAACAGAAAAAGCTCTACAATATCATTCCCTCCAGCTTTAATGTTTTATCCAGTACAGTACCTTTTTGTGCTATTGTACCTTAAAATGAGCAGAGGCATACTGTGTCTTTTTCAGCAGAGAAAGGAGAGCTGCGTATTGTGTCTGGCCTTTAGCACATCAGAATACACAGATAATATGTGTTTTGGCAGTTGTATGGAGTGGATGTAAGTGTATGGTTTTACGTTCATTTTTTCATTCTTAAAATGTTGAAAAACATGCAAAATATGTATTTCATAAAATAAGTTTACTGCTCCTTTAAAATCCCCATTTAAATCAGTGAAAATTTGGGCAATTTTCAGTTTGTCTCCAATGGGGCAGTTGGTTTGCCCATTAATTATTCCACTTTTCTTTTCAGCATAGTATCTTTCAATATATGTTGTCATTCACATCACATATATGCCATCTTTGAATTAGATATTTTCATGTTTGTTTTTTGTAACCCATCCTTGGAAGGGTTAATCCCAATATTACACTGTTCCTGTTTCCCTGACCTCCTTTTCCTAGCTTGTAGGATTATCCATGTCAGCTGGGCTGTGATCTAGAAACCTAAAACAGTAGCTGCCTTACTTGCTTGCAGAGGGACTCTACTAAGGATAGTGATTGCAATGGGTGGGGGGTTGGGAAGATTTGGTTGTAATCCCAGGTTGCTGGCTTTTAGCAACATGATCCCAGCTCTGGCAGACCTTGCAAAAAACTGGTCAAACTGGTTTTATTATCCCGCATCCCAAATTCCCTTCTGGACACAGTCTCACTACAAGGCTGTATGTGTGTATGTGAGGAAAGCAAAATTCTAATGATCTTGATCTTGCCAAACAAGCAAACAAGATGAGTCTCGGCTTCACATTATGTGTGCCAGACAGTTAGCCAATGCACAGCACATCCCTTCTGCCACTGAAATGAACGCGGTTATTTACACTTACCGAACCATGATCATAGGAATAAGTGGCCCTAAGGCCTAATTCACATGGGTGAATTTGTTGTAGCAACTAGGGTTTCTAGATCCTCCCTTTCACCCTTTGAGTGCCAGAGCCGGCACTCAAAGGGTTAAGACTGGCCTCATATGAAAAATGCTTGCTTCGGGGCTGCAGTGTTTTCTTGGTTTTGTTTTTTACTGGGTTGCAGTAGTTCCCAAGCATCCATGCAGCAGGCATTTTTCTTGTGTCCAGTTTTCAAGGAAGATCTGCCAATACTTATATGAGTGTAGGAAGGAGGGAGTGAAAACACTCACTCAGGTGCACAATCCCAAAAAGTGGAGATCTCAAGATGTAAAAAGAGGGGCAGTACCGTGGGACTTTGTGAAAAATGACAAATTGTATTTCATAGTATGTCAACGTTTCAGTCCACAGATATATATATATAATATAGATTAGAGGACTGTGGAGGAAAAATAGTGGCTGGGTACAAAATCCATATTGGCAGACAATACAAAACATGAGTGGTGCTTGAATAGGCTGACCAGATCTCACCTTTAACCGGGGACACATAGGAA
Source organism: Rhinophrynus dorsalis (assembly GCA_037306005.1). Taxonomy (NCBI): domain Eukaryota; kingdom Metazoa; phylum Chordata; class Amphibia; order Anura; family Rhinophrynidae; genus Rhinophrynus; species Rhinophrynus dorsalis. The sequence goes on from CM074721.1 coordinate 337,595,830, forward strand.
ATTTCACTGAAATCAAAGCAGTCCTGCAGTATGCATTTTTCCTATGCGTCCCTGGTTAAAGGTGAGGTCTGGTCAGCCTATGCTTGAAGCATTGTCCAACAAAAAGCCATCTTTTCAATTTCAAAAAGTGCTATCTCATTTGTGTGTGTGTAGATAGATAATATCAACCATTTCATCTTCTGGTGTTGATGCTCCTTAAAAGGATAGTAATGTTCCACAAAAAAAAGCAGCTCTGATTAATCTTCATATTATTTGGTCCGTTGAAAGCATTATTTCACTACTGTTGTAGTTCAAGAGTAATTGAATGATAAATTATCCCCCTCACCTCAGAGCAGCAAGACTGTCAGGATGGATCACAGAGAGGGAAAATCTTCAGTGAGCATAAGGAAAAACCTGTCACAGTAAGAAGATTGTCCTTTACTGTGAGCTGTCTGGTCCCAGGACTGGATTCCACATCTGTGGGGAGGTGGCTTACACTAGGTAAAAGGGGTGGGAGGAGGATATATTATCATTCAGATACTCTTGAACAACAACTCTGACAGTACTGAAATAACACTCTCAATGGCCCAAATACTATGAAGATTAATTGGAGCTGCTGTTTTTGTGAAACTTTACTATCACTTTAAAACATGCATGAATTAAGCATGGAGATGTAGCAATTTCCAAGCTATGATTCACTGGGATTGTGCTTGTGTATTTTTATGATCCTCTGTGGTTGCCATAATCCCAGTTGTTTGAAACCTGCTCATGTCTTGCCCTTGGGAAGCATATTGTGAAACATCAGCAGAATTATCATATCAACCATGTACATGAATAAGCTGTGTGTTGGAAAGCCCCTCCTAGAATCTGTACATAGCAGGGATGTGGCACCTCATAGGGGCTGCCTAATCAAAACAGACCAGAGGGCACACTTTGACCCCAACACACACCAAGTAGAGGTTAAGTAGAAAATATCAAGGGGGCAATAGTAAGATACATTAAGAGCATTGCTTGCTCCTTTAAAGATTTTGACAGATAACATAAAATAAAATAGAGTACTACAAAGAACTGGAACAATTCTGGAACAAACCAATTGTATTATAGGGGATAAACAATAATTTCCAAAAATACAAATTGATTTAAATATGTATTTCAACCCTTTGAGTGCCAAAGAGTTACCCAGCGGATTGTACTGCAATGAGTTGGGTACCTGTCTGGCACTCAAAGGGTCAACCTCTTGAATTCTAAATTACGAAGCAATGTTTTATAGACTTCTAACACAGAAGGGTTTAAAAGACAATGTTAAGTCAATGGGAGTTGAATTTGTCCCCTATGTGCAGTCGATTTACCACAGATTGATTCAATTTCTGCATAGTATCCAGGCCTCATGATGTATCTTTCACTCAAGGGGAAAAAAACAAAAGAAAATGCAATAAGACTATAGAGGTGTTTGGGATTTTTCAAGCATCCATTTGGGGAAAGGATATTTTAATAGATAATATGAGAAATCAGTAACAATAAATGGAAAAAGTAAATAATAAAAATGTGTGAACCTATGTAGTGTTAGCTACTGGTGGCACATTCTGTTATCTGTCATGACATAATATATCAACTCCCAGTAGAAGGTAGAACACACTCACTTCTACATCCCCATACACATCTGACTGATGAGAGCTCTGGATCTGCCTCTGGTCACATGGTATAATATCAGTACAGTGTTCTCACCCATTGTATTGAATGGTATGGTACAGCCCATCTGGTAACACTGAGACTGATGTACAAACTAGTGTGCAGCAATGCAAGAGCAAACCAACTGCAATATATCAGACAAATAAAAATTCCCCAATTTCCCATTGATTTAAAGGGGACTTTCAACCACACTGAATGTTAGAGGTCTCCAACCCAATGTGAAACAATGTTTTAGAGACCTTTAGCAATCCCATTGATATAATGGGACCTTTAACCCCTTCAGCGGTAGAAATTTCTCCAATACAATGTGAAGCAATACTGGATACCTCTCTAGCATCTATTGGTTTGGGAGCTCCATTCAAACCAATTGGAATGTTTAATCCCCCCCCCCCATGGGACTGCTGGCGTGTCCCAGACTAGCTGCAGTTCTTATTTATGCAGAAGCCTCATAGAGGCTTATATATCAAACAGAACTAGGGTAATTTTGGAGCAAAGCAACTTCACCATAGGGGGCAAATTCAAATTACCCAAATCCTATCTGGTATAAATTAGATTTTTTTTAAAAGCTCAATTTACATCAAAGGGATGGGTTTGCCACTTCTAGTTTGCCCCATAATTATTCCATTGAGTTATGCAATAAGGTGAGATAAACAGGAGGTAAGGTATCCAGTGAGTTACATTCTGCAATGTCTATTTAGTGCTGTGGCACCTATGCACTAACATCTCTTCACCTTGAGATACCTTAGTGTACAGACACCATATAATTACATAGAAAATTGGGAGTTTATCATATTGAAGAAGTTATCACCTCTTTATCATACTTTTTTGCCCCGCTCCTATGTTTCTTAGTACATCAGCCTCAAACAGACTCTCATATGCATATTCAGTGCTGAAAACCACCCAGTATCCTGCATCTTCATTATTCCCTCAAAGAGGTGATAGCTGGGATGCTGGACCTCAGCCAATGCACCTAGGGATACCCAGCAGTATAACAGCAACCTCAGGTATCCAGCTAGTCCTAGTACCATATATATATATAATATATACACACAAGTATGTCTCCAGCTGCTAGAGACTTAGATAGGTTATGCCCTATCTAAATCAGTAGGAAATATGGGAATATTTTGCATATCTATATACTGTAATGTATGTATATATATATATATATATATATATATATATATATATATATATATATATATATATATACATGTGTGTGTGTGAGACTAAAATGAGCTGCACTCACAGGTCTTGTTTGAAGATCAATGTGCTGAGATATATCTGTCTATCTATTGCTATAGATATATAGATAGATATAAATACACACAGACATTCAGCTTGGGATAGCCATGTTAGTCCAGTGATGTAGATTCAAAATCAATGAGTATCGCGGTATGTGATAATACCTAATTTATTGGACTACTGTTCAATATTAATTCGTTGAATGCTAGTCCAGTAATGGATGTATATAATCGCACACTTCGATACTCATTCATTTTATAGTATATATTGATCTTATTATTTTTACAAACATGTTTTGTCATGCAGGTTAATTGGTTTTAAAACTGATTTAAATGCAAGCTGCGGTGGGATTTTGCTATTTCTATAAATAATGTTATTTATAAATATAATTTAATACAACCTCACTGTATCAGTACAAGGTTCCTTAGAAATTTAGTGATTGATGCGTATGTATAAAGAGGAATGGTGTAAAATGCCATGTAAATTAGATACTCGTTGCTATTGCTTTCAGTGGGGCGATCTCTTATATAAACATAGTGCGGTTTGTTTAGTCCAGTATCGCTGTTCCACACTGATGCGATGTACTCATAAGCATGGTACTAGTAGAGACGGGCAGCCGCTGCTAATGGGATTTCTCTAATAAACAGGTGCAGCTTTTATCGCTGGGGTGGGAGTTAATCTTGCTGACCTAGATACCTAGCTATCATTAACCTCTTGAGGACTAGAAGGGTGCCACCCTTCTGGTCCTCAAGAGGTTAAACCTTCCCACTTCCTATATATCTATTCTTACAGACGCATGAAAAGTCAAGAGGATAGTCTCTTAAGACAACTTGTTAAAATTAAAAAAAGCTGTTCTCCATTCCCCATAGTGGATAATGAGGCTTTAGTGTAAGTGACTGTGTGGTTGACACGTGGCCATGTATTGGTGGTCTGTAAGCCACACCAGCCACAAGAAGAATTCATCTGTCGCCCAAGGCTAGCCCAGGGGTAGGCAACCGTTGGCTCTGCATCATCTCCATCTATCAGTCTCTAACAGCTAGAGAGCTTGAGATGTCTTCTACCCTGGTCTAGCCAAACCTTGCCCGTAGTAATGTGATGTGTCTGATTACTAATATCATTAACAGATGAGAGTTGGTACCTGTTAGCGGTAGAAATACAGGAGGCAAATATAATCAAGCTGATATCTTTATTGGCTAACTAAGCATATTTAGGATGCAAGCTTTCAAGACCTCTTAGGTCTCCTCTTCAGGCATGTTATACTTTGGGCATTGTATAACATGCCTAAGGAAGAGACCTAGGAGGTCTTGAAAGCTTGCATCCTAAATCTGCTTAGTCAGCCAATAAAGGTATCAACTTGACTATATTTGCCTCTAATAGTATTATACATTATAGTATGTATTGTTTCCTGGTTATATGAGATTTGTACACAAGTCTTTAAAATAATTTACTTATGTCAATCAACAGTTAGGTCATTGACTATAATAGTTCCAGCCTCCAAGGCCTGCTTTCTGAGTATGTCCTAATCTATCACTGATCTCTATACTGCTTGTAGGTTACACTATCTATATATACATTGGTTCACAAGGGATCTACAGTATAACATTCCATGATCTTACACCCCCAGAATGGTACATAGCTTTCCCCATATCTGCATCATGCCATGTGCTTAGCTATACAGAGTCAGACAGACAGATAGATGATGGATGGATATTCGCATATTTTGTACTGTATATTTATGCGTGTATTTAATAAAGGTTTACAATGTCTTTGATAATAAATATGAATATTTTCAGTTATGTTGGTATCATGTCTGTACGTTTTTATTATGCTTATGTTTTCATTTAATAAATACATAAATGTATCTATATTTATATGTACTTACCGTGTATATGTCTTAATAAATGCACTTTCATACATAATATTGGTGTTTCTATCTGCTAAGTATGCCTTATCAATGGCACATACGCCTAGGAACTGTTAGTTCTTTAATCCTCTCAGAAAAGCCATGTATGGTGCCCATGTGCAATGCAGAGCTATGTGTCTGCCCCCCTTCACTAGCACCCTCCTTACAGGTATCACAGCACAGGAGCAACAAAGGAGACCCGATGCCACCAGTGTGCTATGGTTACACCCCCGCCCTGCCTGACAGACAGAGAGCACAATGCCAGACGTCATGTGGAACAGGCCAGCCTGGGCACACAGACATGGAGCTGCTGAAATATTCATGAGGGGTTTTGCCTCTCTCCTGTTCTCTCATTGAGACCTGAAACTCAGATAAGGTTTCAACTTCTCCCATAGTTAATCAGCTAGAAACAAGGGATGTGGCAAAAGATGGCAGTGATGGCCTGGGGGGGGGGGGTAGTAAGGGGTGAGGGCCTATTTATCTGATTGTTCCTGATCAAATGTTAACCTGCTTAATGAAGGCAATAAGATCCCCTTACAGGTTTTCTTTCACGTTTTGGTAACTGGATCCTTCCAAACTCCTGCCACAGCTGGATCAGGTAGGAAGGGGTGGGCACCATTTTGAAGTAATTTTATTCTAAAGGTATCTGTAGGTGGTTGACAGCAGGTACATAGAGACAGGACATGGCAGAGGGAGGAGTCTGTGTGTTGTGAGAGGTGTATAAATGACCCCTTTATGATTCCCTTATCTCAACACAGACCAAGACACCACACTGCCCTGTGGCTGTCACCTCTGACACTGACCAAGGTGGGAGTTGATGCAGGAAGCTCACTGGCAGAGAGAGACAACAGGAAGGAATGGAAGGTAAGGTGCCCAGCTCTTAACCTTCTGAGTGCCTGAGAGATATTGCATTGCAATGCGTTGGATGCCTCCATGGCATTCGAACGGTTAAACCCCCTAGAGATTGAGTAGGTTAATCATTCCCGTAGTTAAATTGCGGCATTTGGTGATAGTATGCATGTGGGAATGCCACCCTTTGCTTTCTATAAGCATATACTTTATACCTGAGGCTGATCAATACCTGCAGTACTCCAGCTGATGTCCGACTACAACTCACATAATCCACAGCAGGCCGGCTGAGTATGATGGGAAGTGAAGTATAATAACAGCTGAAGGGTCACAGGTTGTCCATCCCTGCCCCATATCCATCATTGTACACGTTGACTCTGTTGAGAGGGAGGGTTGTGGGATAATACCTCCCTTACTGTACTTTATAGGGGAGAAATAAATAGTCTCATTGGTTTCATTGAGGCTTTTAACGCTTTGAGTGCCAGACGGGTACGTCACACACACACACACACACACACACACACACACACACACACACACACACACACACACACACACACACACACACACACACACACACACACACACACACACACACACACACACACACACACACACACACACACACACACACACACACACACACACACACACACACACCCCCCCCCCCCCCCCCCCCCCCCCCCCCCCCGTGCTGCAGTTGGTTTGCCCCAATATACTTGCTCTTTTCTTTTGTGCATAAGGCTCTGGCTTCTCTGACTGAGTGTACTTAATTATCTGCCCCGGGGTGTAGCGTAACACAAAATGGTGTCCCCAACTGTACAATAACATGGATGGTACCAAATAATTTCCTTCCAAAGTCATTCATTTCCCCCACTCACAAGAGGTTTAGCAAATTAGAATCACATAAATACTCTAAAATCGTAGATGAAAAAATTACATGCATGTTAACTTTGGGGATTGTAATTGTCCTTTATAATGCATATGATCCAAAATTAATCCAATTCCTCTGTATTCAGTGTCACTGTACCATTATATTCATAAACCATGCACAGGCTATGTATAGATTGTATGTAAAACATTGGTATGTATTTTTCAAATTAGAGTTTCAGATTAGAATATAAAACCTAGTGTAGGTATATATATATATATATATATATATATATATATATATATATATATATGAAATAGAATAATTGATTGTGAATTTAAGTCCTAAAAACTATAACAAAAATTACGCCCAAGTGTGAAATGTAATGGAAAAAGATGAATATGAAGACTGAAATATTGTTCTATTGAGGAAAGGGCCCATGTATTTAGAAGGGTGAGGGGGGGATAAGTGGTCTCAGACAGTGGATGAGAGCTGCATACCATCTGGATACAGACACTTGATCCTCCTAAATTGCTGAACTGAGGACGTTTCTCTTAAAGAGACAGAGCATTAGTAGAAAGCTTAAAATGATTTTCTATTCTGTGCGGTTCCGTTAATAGAATGAACATTAATGTACCTTAAAGAAACTGTAAATATGATATGATATTTTGCATTTTTGTAAGCCATAAGACCTTTCTTGCACCTGGGTATGCTATTATAAAACGAGATCCACACCGAATTCTTACTTAGGCATAATTATATCTTTAAATCATATTGGGACAATTATAGCACGATCTATGTTACTGTTGTGCCCTGGATACATATCTCTGGGTGGCACATTAATATTGCAGCTACTCTGATCAAATGCTTGGGTTAATATTTTATTCTAATAACATCTCGTGATAAACACGTGGATTTAATTCAGGACACCCATATACCCAAACGTGTTAGTCTTATGGTTTTCAGTTGGACAATTGTGTTCTTACATTAACCCATTGGACTCCAGAGAGGTGTCCAATGCGTTGGCTACATCTATAGCGTCCAGTGGGTTAAATGACACATAAACTAAATGTTTTCAAAGTTGTCTGGGCACCAGGATCTATTGTATAGAGGCTAACTGGTACAATTATGGGGCAAATCAACTATATGATAGGGGGAGGGCTATACTGAATAGGGTTCAGTAGGGTTAAACCCTTACCCTCTGAGTGTCAGAGAGGTATCCAACGCAATACGCTGGCACTCAAAGGGTTAAAGCTAAAGAGGCATTGCAGTGCGTTCCTTAGGTGCGTTTGCACATACACAGCGTCAGTGTCTAGCAGTCCCTACCCAGGATCTGCATTACACGGAATGGGGTCAGTTCCTCCCCGCGCCACGTGCAGGAAGCATTTCTCTCTGGATGGAGAAGGGTGGGTATTGATGATACATGGGCGGGGGGGGGGCGATAAAAGATGACAGATGTGTAGAAGACCGGGTACAAATCAAGGGCATCCTATCACCCTCTGGGATTTATGGATAAAGTGGGCAATTCTGGAGCAAACCAACTGTGCCATACGAGTAAATTACCATTTATTCATGATGGCTTTTTAAACCGTTGGCTGTTATAGAGCTTTCCAATGCATTGCTGTCTAGGTAGTTAAAAGCTTCATCTGAAACAAAGATCATTTCTACTCCCCCATCCCCCGTGCAGTTATGGTTCGTTTTAGTATTGCACATCTTTGGGTTCTTGTCTTTCCTTTGCTTTCATATAATACAATTAACCCTTTGAGTGACAGGGAGGTATCCAACGCACTGCACTGTACTCTAAACAAAGTCCCACCTTTGCGTTCATATCATACGCTCCTAGTTTTTAATTCATATTGTGCTCTAATTGTATGCCATTGAGTAGGTATTGCAAAGGCCTCAGTACTGTACTCCTACTGTACACGTTTAATTAATATCACACAGTCCTCATACTGTACCCCTCATGTATACGTTTAATTATTATCACACAGTCCTCATACTGTACCCCTCATGTATACGTTTAATTAATCAGACAGTCCTCATACTGTACCCCTCATGTGCACGTTAAATTAATCACACAGTCCTCTACTGTACCCCTCATGTACACGTTCAATTAATCACACAGTCCTCATACTGTACCCCTCATGTACACGTTTAATTAATCATACAGTCCTCATACTGTACCCCTCATGTATACGTTTAATTAATCATACAGTCCTCATACTGTACCCCTCATGTATACGTTTAATCAATCACACAGTCCTCACACTGTACCCCCTGCACACGTTTAATTAGTATCACACAGTCCTCATACTGTACTCACTGCACACGTTTAATTAGTATCACACAGTCCTCATACTGTACTCACTGCACACGTTTATTTAGTATCACACAGTCCTCATACCATACTCACTGCACACGTTTAATTAATATCACACAGTCCTCTACTATACCCCTCATGCACACATTTATTTAACATCACACAGTCCTCATACTGTACCCCTAATGCACACATTTAATTAATCACACAGTCCTCATACTGTACCCCTAATGCACACGTTTATTTAGTATCACACAGTCCTCATACTGTACCCCTAATGCACACGTTTATTTAGTATCGCACAGTCCTTATACTGTACCCCTAATGCACACGTTTATTTAGTATCACACAGTCCTTATACTGTACCCCTAATGCACACATTTAATTGATATCACACATACCTCATACTGTACCCCCTGCACACGTTAGTATTAATATTACAGTTTTCATACAGTACTTCTACTGGACTCGTACTATACTTATTGGATTTAATATCACACAGTCCTCATACTGTACTCCTACTCTACTCTTACAGCATTCCCTTTGAAATCATATCGCACTTTATATTTTATTTTTACTACACTCCCACTGGATTCAAGTCACATACACTCTTTAAACTACAGTAAGAGCTGAGTACTATTCTGTTACATAAATCTTCCCTAAATCTCTCCAACCCATTCTCCTCTCTTCATATTTATATCTGTATTTAGTTTCTCTCATTCCCTCTCTAACACACACAGTCTCTTTTTTAGTCTTCCTTATGTTTCCAGTAATAACATGTTCCTATGTAACACTGTAATAGAGACATGTTATGTATATGTACTGTTTCCTCTCAGTCGGAGCCCCACACAGTAAGATCCCTGCCTGGCCAGTGACTTGTGGGCTCCTGTGAGCTGGAAGGCAGTAGGCCCCTGTGAGAGGTCTTCATACAGTGCTACCTGCACACACAGGCTCTCTTTGTCCTAATCACAGAGGTGCCCCTTTGAGGGACTTATTTGCTGGAGCTGAACAGGTAGAGTTGGATTGTTCAGGCAAATATTCTCTGTGGTAGCAGATTGTGCCCAGAAAACTGCCAAAGACTCTGGTACAGACATAATCACAAATGAGGACCGTCTATAGCCTCAGTTGCTGTGCCATGGCACCATCTCATTGTTAAATGGCACGTAATGTTAATTAACTGTTTCATATCTATTAATACCCTGTGTTCAGTGTTTCATATTTAACTCAATGAGTTCTAGAGGGGCGTGATTAACCCCTTGAATGGCAGTGTGGATATTTATGTGTGTGAAATGTGTGTATAAATGTGCATACTCTTGACTAAAATACTTTTTTATAATATTTATTAATTATGGTATAAATGCTACATTACTTTGTAATTTCTAGAGCTCATAGGCTCTACTTTATGCTGGCTCTGAGATGAGAATTATATTAATTTTATTACACCACAGACGTAATTATTGTGTTTTTATAAAAGGGAGACATTATTTTTTCTGTTACAATATAAAACTGCATAATTACTATTTTTTTCAACGAATATAGAACGTTTAACAACCCTGTAGCATTTATTTTTATAATTAAATGGCGATCAAGAAATCCTTACAAGGAAAACAATCTGTATTATAGAGAAACACAGAAGTAGAGTCTATGAGATGTATAAAATCTATCTACTGATTTTAAATATCTATTATTTAAGTAGGTCATTATTCAACAAATAGGGTGGAGATAGATAGATAGATAGATAGATAGATAGATAGATAGATAGATAGAAAATAATAGACGTTGAGATTCCGTTATCTATCTATCTATCTATCTATCTAATCTATATACATACACTCACACACACTATTATATATAAAGTCAGTTACTATCAGTTTTGTAAGTGTATGAATGCAAAATAACAGACATTAATGTGCACACATACATACATTCACATATATACACCGAATATTCAGTATATTGCATAAAATATATCATTTAATACCCCGTTGCTTATGTTGGTGTTGGCAGTCATTGATACAGCAATTATATTTAAGATGGACAAGGGGAATGCGTGCCTAGAATTGACAGTTAAGGGTTAAATAATCTAGAGCTATCCAAGGGATGCTCAGATGGACAAACAGATATCCATCAAAAGGCTTTGAAAATTACATCAGACAAGGAGGCTGGGATTTAGTGGAAAAGACACCCCCCTCAGCCAATCTGCTGGCAGCTTACTGCCAATTAGCATGTGACTCTCAAGGTGAGCCGGCCCCCCATCCCTTCCACCTTAAAAAGCACCTGGACCATTGACATTGGAAAATGAGAGGCGCCACCAGGCACGGGGTCTGCTCTGGATTATTAACTCTGCTGCAGAGGTAAGAAGATTATAGGAGAATTATCTTTCCGTTTTGGAAAAAGAAATCCCCTCTCTGGGGTGGAACATCCCTGATGTCTTCAGGACAGACTGGGAGACCTAGATTTTTGAGGGGAGATTTGAGGGTGGAGGGTTTTTTGCCATTTGAAGATATGTGGTGCAATTCAATAAAGAGGTGGGATTGTAGAGCAAACCAACTGCACCGTAGGGAAGACATAATTGTTTCCGAAGAGTCCACTGATTTAAAAGGGGATTTTAACCTCTTGAATACTAGGGCTTTGTAGATCTATCTAGGATTCAAGGTGTTGAAAAACATGTATATTAATGGGGATTTTTATCTCTCCCCTATGATTCAGTTGGTTGGCTCCATAATGCCACCTCTTTAGTTTATTGAATTTCATCCATGTTTTTAGGGGTGGCAGTAGGAGATATTGGGGGTCTTTTTGCCATTTGAAAACATAAAATCTCATCGTTGAGTCTTAGAAACCCCTTAATTATTTCATAGCAAACACTTTTACCCTTTGTGTGCCAGGAGGCATCCAACGTCATGGGTTGGACACCCCTTGGCACGCAAAGGGTTCAAGTGAACCCACCCTTTGATTGTGAAGGATCTCAAAAGTGGCATCTGCGGTGTAAAAAGAAACTTTGAAGTCTAAAGAATTACATTTACTTGTGGTTTCAATGTGAATCTCAAAGAAGAGGTGAATTATTAGATTAGTTACAAAGAGATGATGCGGAGAAGTGTAACGTTTGTGCAGGAGAAACAGACAGACATAAAGAGACAGAGAGCAGATTCCGCGGTGTGCGTGCCCCATCCCCAGGTTTCACCAGGTAGGATCTCACACAGGCACTGAATACAACAGACACAGCCCCAGGGCGCAGGCTGTCATTTGATAGCAGGGAGGATTCTTTAAGCTGTGCTGATGGAAACTGGGGCTCCTTTCTTTGTGTCTCTCTCTGATGTTACTACAGGTCTGGCTTCTAGAAACTCTCAGACCTGCACAGTACGAGGAAGGTGTGGGGGGGCAGAGCAATCTAAAGAATATAGGGCTGCATTCACATACGTGAATACGCAAATATGGAGCAAACCGACTTATCATCAGTGGAGGAAACATAATCTCCACTTTCCTATTGATTGAATTTGGACTTTTAACTCGTTGCATGCTAGGGAGGTCTCAAAAGTCTCCTATTTGGTATTGAACCCTTTGGAGTGCCAGAGAGGTATCCAACGCATTGCTATGCAATGCGTAGGATAATTATCTGGCACTCAAAGGGTTAAGCGGTTCAACCCTATTTAAATCAATGCAAATGTTCATTCTCCCCTGTCTCTCTTTTTGTATGTACTATCCTGCGTATGATTGAGTGATGCATTAGGAGTTTAGGTTATGACACAGCGAGAGATTGGTGGGTGTTGGCCAAGTGGGAAGACCCCAGCCCTTCCCTTTATATTTGGGTACAACGGAGCATCTCTGCTTTTATAAATGTGGATACTACAGGCTGTGCTGCTCTAGGAGAGGTCTTATGTCTTGTCTGTCTAAGGTATGTGTGTACATCTACTGTAACTGGATCATCCTGAGAAAGGTGTATCAGTTATCTATAGGAGACGGATTGGATTAGAATAGATAGACAGACAGATATATGTTTGTTCATATGAGCATCTCTTATTTAACCCTTTCACTGTCAATTCTAGGCACGACTCTCCTTGACCATTTTAAATATAATTACCTGTATCAATGACACCCAACACTAACATAAGAAGGGGAGTATAATTATGTATTTTATATATTCTGAAAGTTCAGTTTATAATTGTTTTTCACAATAATGTATCTTATCTTATCTTGCATCTGATAGTATGTATGTATGTATATTTTTATTTATCTAGCGCCACTTGATATATTACAATCGTCATGATATATAATTAAGGGGTTAATTAAAAAGATAAGAGATGAAGGCTAATATAGTCACCAATTATACTTGATATAATTCAAGTTCACTGCTGGGAATGGAAAACGAAAAATATTTGTTTTCTTATCTATTTTTGTAAGTAAGTTTTAAAAATATTTTGCAAAATATTTAAAAAACGAATAGTATCTGTCTTTCCACTGTGGACATATTTACAGAATTTCTATGAAAATAAGTCAGATAATAATTTCATTTATCACGAAAACCGAAATATAAATAATATACTATATAATCACATATAGGAAGACAGGAATCTGTATTTGTAGAGATGTGTTCCTTACTATACTGTATGCATTGCAGACAATTTCTATTGTAAATGATACATCTGAAGTTTGACCCCTAAATTAGAAAAAGCATTTACAGTGAAAATTGAATCGTAATTAATAATGAACGAAGCTTTTGAACTGTTATACCGAGCATATAATATCATCAAACGCACAAAGGGAGAGAATACATATATATTGCATGGCGGATGTTATACAATTAAAGCCTTGCCATTACGTGGGTTAACCCCTTGAATTCTAAATAGGTTAAATAACCTCAGAGATATCAGAGAATACGTTATGCAGCCAACTGGTCCTAATAGATTAAAAGCTCCAGTTACCTCGGTGAGAATTTTTAATGGCCCGTATGATGCAGATGCTTTGTACAAAATTGTTCCATTTTTTGTGTGCATATGATCTATATTATATTAATGTATTTTAAATATATATTTTGACACAGTCATCATAAAATAAATTTGGTCTGCATAATGTTAGAGCTGCTGGGGTTACTAGGCTTTGTGCAGGCATTTAACCCTTTGAGTGCCAGAGAGGAATGTGGCACGCAAAAGGTTAATCTAGAAGACATCTCATTGCTTGAAAGTGGTCCAGGAAGGATGGGTCTGAGGGAATCTATCCAGGCTCTTATCAGAGCGTCCTGTTACCACTTGGTCTATGGCATTTACTGCTATCAGTGATCAGGGAAATGAATCCCGTCTAAGTACAAATAACATTTCCATTACCCCATGCATCTGACACATAGCTTATTCCAATATGCGTTTTAATGGTTAAAGATTATGATGGCATATTATTAGGACTATCCCCACCAATCATGATATTAATGATGCCAGTAAACTAAATTGCATGCAATACTATACATTGAGATCTACCTTTAATTATTTACTATATCATTAACTGATTCATCCTTTTGCAGACCCATTCAATGTAACAGTATGATCTGAATATATTTATTAATCGCCCATCTCTGTATATTAACCCTTTGAGTGCCAGAGGGGTATGGAACGCATTGCAAAGCAATGCGTTCCGTACCCCTCTGGCATCCAAAGGGTTAATGAGCTTAACAGACCTGGAGATATGTTAGAACTCCGAATAGTTTACTGAGAAACCCTGTTCTGCATGGGTACTAATGCAGTGAAATATTTATCATGGCAAAATTTTTATTAGTCTTTTGGGGGAAAATTGTATCATATTTCTGAAAGAAAATCTGTATATTACAGTACATTGCAAGAGGAAAACAGCACTGTTTGGACTTTGTTTCAATAATGTAAAAAGAGCAATTAACATTATAGAGAGATTAACGTCACTTTTATCAGGATGTCTTGATGAAGGTGACAGTTGATTGCTGTTCTTTCAACATTGAAGAACCCCAATCTGGAGAAATATTTGTAAAACTAGTGTAAAAGCCCCAAGGTCCGGGTGATGCAAGAGGCCGGTCCTGCTCTGTGTCCTGCCGCAGACTGTAGAGACTACCTGAAAGCACAGAATGCTCCCAGCACAGAACTCCCAGCACTATGTGCGTTCGGGCAGTCTCTACTGCGCATGACGGCTTCTGACAAACATCCTAGCGAATTATTATATAGGAGGATATGGAAGGTGCATAAGTAACCAATTGAATGCTCCTTATAGCATTTCTAAGTCAGGTTTAACCCTTTGAGCTCCAGAAGGGTTTGAGACGCATTGCACTCAAAGGGTTAACTTTATAGCAGATATTGGTTGTTTTCATGGCAGTGTAATTTCCAATATTTTGTCGTTCCCACCGACAGCAAAAGGGAAATAAACATATCAGGATTATCCTGTTCAATCTGTTACATAAAGAATACAGGACAGATTGCAATGGATTAACCCTTTAAAGACCAGAGTGGTGTGTAATGCATTGCTGAACATTCTGGAGATCTCTAAGCAGCGCAGTCTGGGTACATGACGAACCCAGACTTCCATTTTCTCTGCAATGGGTGGGGATTATTTATAATAGAGCAAGGTTAACCCTTTGGATGCCATAAAATCACCCAATGCAAGAGATTAAATAAAACGAAAAGAACAAGTTTGGTTTTATTTATGAAGCTACACGGGTGCAATTTTTTAAGAAACCAACTGCCCTATGGGAGGTGAGAATGAAAATTCCAACTGATTTGGGTTGTACCCCTTAGAATGTCAAAGGGATTGGAGAACTGTATAATTCAAAGGGTTAAAGGAATTATTTAAATTGCTGGGGATTTTATATAGTTTTATTTGCTGTTTGACTAATCAAATCATGGCTACAGGTAAATAAACTGTAATGTATTATTATTAGTTCAAATTGTTGAAGCCTCTTTGCATATACCTTTAAATGAAGCTTTGTTATTGTGAATATGGCTGGTATTGGTAATGGGGCCCAGCATCCATCTGCCCCATGGTGAATATGTCTAGCTATGCCTCTGTGAATATAGCTTTGTGACTGGGACCCCAAGGGGTTTAAATAAGTCCACTGATTTAAACGGGGCTTTTAACTCCTGGGATGTGATATAAGTATCCAAAGAATTGCTGTGATTTGGAATCCATTGAGTTAAAACGCCCTTATAAATCAATGGGCATTTGGGGGATTTTTATTTGTCCCCCATTGTGCAGTTGGTAAGCTCCACAACTGTATAAGGCCACTAGAACCGTAACAGAAGAATCATCCATATGAATAGTAGAATACATATAGAAAGAGCAATCGTTTTTGGAGACAAATAGGTATTTAAGCCATTGGTTGACAGAGATAGTTATGCACCAGTAGAGACTTCACCAGCACCCAAGCAATTGGTACCATTCTCTCTTGGCTATGATGGACACCATTTTCCCTGCTGTCCTGCGGGTGGCGCAAGAGAGACCTGCAGGGTTTTACCGGCAATATCTCTCCTGCAAAGCCTCCGCAGAATGACACACGCCCTATTTTTCTTTCTTTCTTTCTTTTTTTCTTTCTTTCTTTCTTTTTGTTTTAAAACAATCTGTTCCACAGGGAAAGCTCTCATTTATCAAAATTGGACTGTTAGCCCCCAGTTGGTTTGCTCCAGAATTACAACACTTTACTTAGTGCATCAGTCTCCGTGTGAGGCTGTCAGTTGACAAGGACAATGATCATATCACTGAATCCAGGTGACGATCTTTGTGTAGTATCCAGTGGCAGGGAATCCGGATTGGAGCAGGGAGCTGGCTACTGGGGCATCATTAATCTTATACCCAGAGGACTTGGCTATGTAATCCATGCTGCCAGGGGAGCAGCTTCTCTGCAGGGTGATGAAATGATCTGGTGCAACTCTTTCTGAAAGCTGCATGATCAGCCATGTGCTGGCCTGTAGACTGGGATTTGATCTCAGCAGTCTCCAAAGTTTATATATTGCCCAACTAGAATGAATCATTGCCTGTAAAGGGATTTAAAGGACAGTGTCACAGTGAAAAGCTGATTGGAACCATCCCACACTGTGGGCACTGCAGATTGTCTAAGTGAGCTACTGCAGGTGTGGACAACCTGTGGCTCTTAAGCTGTTGGTGGACTTCAACACCCCATCATTTTCTGTCGACCACTGGCGTAAGGGAGTAGTAATACAACAAAAGCCAGACAGACACACGTTTCTCACTCCACTCCTACTGGGAGAATATCTGTATCACTAACATTATTTTTGCCACATACACCAAGACAAAATAGACTGTGATTTGCACTGTGTTGCAGGCCCTTCTGGGAGGGAAAAGGGTATGATCACTTATAACTAGGTGTGGGCAAAATGAGGCCCTCCAGCTGTTGCCTACAACTCCTATCACTGCCAGAGGATGATGGGAGCTGTTTTCCAGCAACAGCTAGAGGGCTTCATGCTGCCCACCATAGCCTACACTGCAGGCAAGTTACCCTACACACCTATACTGGTTCCCAAGGGATCTGCAGTATTACACCCACTGACTTCACAACCCCAGAATGGTAGCTTAGCTTCCCCCACATCTGCTTCCTGTCACGTGTCTGTATCCACTACTATTGCCGCAAGGATGATTGAGCCATATGTCCAGTATCAAAGGGGATCAATT
The DNA here is from genome assembly GCA_037306005.1 of Rhinophrynus dorsalis. Taxonomy (NCBI): domain Eukaryota; kingdom Metazoa; phylum Chordata; class Amphibia; order Anura; family Rhinophrynidae; genus Rhinophrynus; species Rhinophrynus dorsalis. The sequence goes on from CM074721.1 coordinate 337,613,314, forward strand.
CCATGGAAAACCAACTGTCCCATAGGAAACAGATACAACTTCCAGCCGATTTCAATAGAACTTTTAACCACTTGAATGCCAGACGTCTTTAGCTTTCAATGCAGGGGAGGGCTGGCCTGCGGGGCAATTGCCCCCTGGGCTGGTCATATGTCTGAGCTGGTGGGCCACTGCACCTCACTAAATCTCCCAATTGATGCTGTAAATTGAGCTATACTAGTGATGCCACAGAGCTTACAATTGAAATGGAGCTAAACTAGTAGCATAAACCATTTCCCTTGTAAGCTCTAGATTATTACTTGGTGAGCTTTACTTAAATTTTAAGCTTTCTAGTGTAGCCCCATTTCAACTGTAAGCTCTGTGGTATCACTTGACTTCCGTCACAAAATTAATGACAATTTTAAAATTAACAAAAGGGGGTGGGGAGGGACAGTGGGCTCGAACCATAATATAAATGGACCACTTGAATGTATTTGCCCCTTGGGCCACAGTTGCCAGTCCTCCCCTGTTTCAATGGGTTAGACCTGTAATTTAAATCAATGCACTCAGACTGTTGTAATTTCAGTGTAATCCCATATGTAGGTTCATACAACTGTTTTTTTAGAAGAAGTGTATTTTTATTTCATTTAATTTCTTTCTACCGATTTTGCAAATATATATGAATTTAGAAATGTAAATAAACATAGAATATTATTTAGAAACTCAAATAAAATACGCATGCATCGAAATGCAGCAATTAACCCTTTAATGACCTAATTACCAGTGGGATGTACATCCCACTGGTCATTGAATGGTTAAACAGGCTAATAGCAGACATATTTGCATTCAGTATGTCTATTGTTTTATCAATACACTTTACAAGCCACACTTTAATTGCAAATGTATTTATACAGATTTGTATTAATATGATCTATATTGCTTTATTAATACATACATATACTATATTTAACGGAATATATATTTACATACACTTTATTGCCTATAGTTTTACTAATACATATTTTTCAACATACATTTAACTGAATGGTTTTTCTAGTACATATTTGATCAAACTGCATTTAAATGAATGTATTTTACACACACATTTTTCTCTTATTTTCCAGGACACTGCCTATTATTTCATAAATACATATATTGTTAATGTATATTTACCTCCTTGGCGCTAATGAGGTTTTTCAACACTTCCAGTGGTAGTTAACTGACTGCCATTTATACACATATTTTTTATTCTTAATATAATACTTACCGTTTTATTAACACACAGGTTTTCATCTTACATTTTATTTAATATATTATCAGTATAGTCACCTTTATCTCATATTTTGTGAGTATAGATAATTAAATCTACCCCCACACACTTTGTGTTGTATATATGTTATACATTTCATGTATACATTCCTATTTCCAGAAGGATGGGGAAAATGAACATAACATTTCTAAAGAATAAAGTGGGATCTGGGCAAAATATGGTTTATTCTAGCCATCAAGTGATTAAATACAACTATTCTTCGAATAAAGTATATCTGACGTTTAACAACACAGACTTGTAGAAATATTATCATTCTTGTACAGCAGAGAAAGTTGAAAATAAGGATACGAGAAACTTAATCTGAAATGTGTTGAGGAGAACTGTGGAGCTGAGGGAGATAATTATACTACCTATTCCATTTTAAGAAATATTTAGTTTAAATGAAATAGCCCTGCAGTTTGGAATAAAATTGTGATAAACTATACATTACTCACATTACAAATAGACATTAATAAACTAATGCCATCAATGTAATACATTTTGATAGATATTTATTTTGAGCGATATTATTTTGAGGGATCTTAAATACTTAGGAACTTAAGAGCACTTTCTTCTGTACATCATGTCTGTGTTATAGACATCCCGATCATAAAAAGAATACACGTTTTATAACACACACACACACACACACACACACACATATATGAGCAATTCGTAATATATAATGTATAGTTTGTAACGCTTATATATAATAACGACCATAGATTAAACAGTACTCTCAGGTCTGCTTATTAAAGAAAAAAATGGTTTATTGAGGGATCAACGTTTCGATCCCCATTGGGATCGAAACGTTGATCCTTCAATAAACCCTTTTTTCTTTAATAAGCAGACCCGAGAGTGCTGTTTTTGATGTATAATAGATACATAAATAGATAGAGAGATGGGTAAGAATGACGATATACATATTCAATACTTGAATTCAAGCTGTAAAATCCTTTAAAACCACTGGACACTGGCACTTCAAAGGTTAACACACTCAACTCAAAATACACCTCCATACACATTGAGCGTTAAACTGCATATTAATGTGTATTTGTATAATATATATACTTTAAGACATATCATGTGTGTAATTCATGCACTGTAAAGCGCAGTACATACATACCTATATACATACACACATACACTGCAAGGCACAGCTAATTGAATATTGCACTGGATCAGAACGAGGATAATGATTTCTCCCCCTTACTGGGGCACATAAATTGCACTGCTGAGGGAGGCAGGATAAGTAGACAGAACATGCTGCTCACACATCTTTAAATATTAATCATCTTCCTAAGTGATCCTAATTGATGCCTTGGGCAGATCCTGGGATGGGGCAGACGTGCTGGGGGAGGTATTGCAGGGAGGGGCTTCTCCAAATCCTTTTGACCCTGACATCTTTTAGGAGCTATTGATTTTTGGAGGAAATGTGTAAGGAGAAGATGACCTGCTCAGGGAGCCATTTGGGTACCTAAAAATCACTTAAAGAATAGTGCAGAATCAATGGGCCGTCATGCAGGCCGGTGTGGGAGAGCTAAAACTTTACAGTCAGGGATACAGAGAGAGGCAGACAGAAAGAGATAGTGGCAGGCAAGGACATCAGGGGACGTGGGGTGTGAGATGCCTCAAGGGAGAGGAACAGAGGGAGGGGTAGTAAAAAGCATGGTGGGAAATAAAGGGCCATTCAAAGAGCTAAACAGGTGTAATTCTAGAGCCAACCAGTGTTGCCAGACAATCCATTAAAACCTTTAAATGTCGGAAAGGTACTAGAAGCATTGCAACGCAATTCGTTGGATATCTCCCTTACTTCTCTGGCACTCCAAGGGTTAAAACTGTACACATGTGAAAAATGCCTGCTGCATGGATATATGAGAACCATTGCAGCCCTGCAGCAAGCACTTTTCATATGTGTCCATTTTGAAAGGTATGCTCTGGCAACCCTGAGTCTGCCCCATAGGGGATACGTAAAATTCCCCCTAATCCCCATTTATTCAAATTAGGATTTTAACATATTGAATGCAAGAGATGCGTTGTAAACTCCTCTCTAGAATCCAAGGCGTCACAACCTCATTTAAATCAATGGAAATTTTACATTCTCCCCTGGTGGTTGGCTCCAGAACTGCACCTGTTTTGCGTATACAATTGCACCATAAAGAGGTGACGGGAATAGTAGGGGAGGGGGAAAAGAAGGGTGTACAGTGCTAGTTATACAAGATTATAATGTGCTTGGGTAGAAACTCGGGGTGGTGCGTAATACAAGAACATCTATCCTCAATGGGGTACAGAACACTGGTTTAATGATTACAGTGCCAGAATGACGACCGGTGCATTGCTATTCCTGTTAAGCCATCCAAACTGTGGAAATAAAGGGTAAAACAGTATGTTCCTTGACCTTGAAGGAAGGTCTGTAACTGTTTCTGATGTCTCACGAACGGGAGATACCACTTTACATTTAGTATTGTATGAGAAGTAGTTTGACGTCTCAAATAGAGAGCTGATGATTTATTTGAATACAATTGATGTGGTGTTTAACCATTTGAGTATCAGAGGAGTACGCAACGCAGTGCTTTACATTGCGTTGTGTACCCCTCTCGGTTAAGGGACAAATACAAGATATATCCATTTTAACAGGGCTGTCCAAACCGATCATCATGGATTGCAAACCGGCATAATAATCTCACATTATCCCATATATATATATATATATATATATATATATATATATATATATATATATATATATATATATATATATATATATATATATATATATATATATATATATATATATCCTGCAGCCCTGTTGTCATTTGTAGCCTGAATATTCTAGTTGTCTCCCTGATTTAAATGTACTAGAAGTTGGAGGGATAATGTTAGAATATTTTCTACACAAAACCATAGTACACAGATGTTTTCAAACCTCATAGACTTCAGCTTTAGGGAGTAGCAAATGTTAATAATTAAAATATGTGTTGTAGTGCTTTTCCTGTTGAGTAGAACAAGGGGAATCACACTACTTTGAGAATTTTCATTCAAAAGTTGTTACAGCTCAAACTTATTTTTCTTTATAATCAAATTGTTAGTAACAGTGTCAAAAGGCTAACCGCATTCTTATAATGTACTGTATGGAATAGTTTGAGTAATAGACTAAGTGTCTTAATATTAAGTGATAGGAACTATCTGGTGAGCACAGTAGACACCTGCTTGACTTACACTATTCTAGTTTTAAGAAATAATATTTAGTCACATAACTTAAGCGGAACCTTAAGGTAATACCAAGTCGCCATGCATTAATGAAACTCATGGCGACTAGCTTGAAAATAGATGTCTTACCGTTAAAAAATAGCTGTGTCTAAAGTAATACTTCCCATTTCGGGATTGGCAGGCAGGTTAGTGCAGTCTGTACACCTGAGCTGTCAGTCCCTCCCGGTGACCATAAGGTGCAGAGCAGTCTACTCAATGGAGACTGGGACTGATGGCGCAGGCGCACAGACAAGATGCATGCGCTGTAGCCTGGGTTCCGGACTCCAAACATGAAGGATTTCTTTAGACACAGCTATTTTTAAACAGTAAGACATCTATTTTCAAGCTGGTTGCCATGTGTTTAATGAATGCATGGCGACTTGGTATTACTTGAAAGTTCCACTTTATTTCTACAGACTGTGCTAAACTTAGAATTAATCTCACATTTCCCCTATAATCTATAGTAAGATTTTTTTAGCTAAACTCGAGTGATGACATTTTCACATTTAAGAGAATACAGTTAATTGGCTGCAAAATCATGTATGGCTGGGAGGAAGACGGGAGAACTACTGAAGTTTGGTTGTTAATTATCTGAATTGATAGCTTCCTTAGTATTGGTCTTGTGTATAAAAGGAAACGGAAGTAATTCTGGGACAAACCAAATGCATCACAGTGGGGTGAATTAACATTCCCATTGCTTTAAATTGTGCTTTTAATCCCTTGAATTCTACAGAGGTCGCCAACGCACTGCAAAGGAAGCATTCAGGGGGTTAAAAGTGCCTCCTACATAATTTTACAATTTTATTTCTCCCCTATGTCCCATCATTCCTCCACTTTCTTTCAAGTGTAAGGCTTGGTTTTGATGAAATAAAAAAAATTGCTGTATTACTTTTCTCCTTGAGGTTGCACCACTGAATGATCCTCAATACAGATGCAATTGTGACTTTAATACACACTTTTACATCTCTTATCTAAGGACAGACACACCCACATTTCACACCCCTTAACTAATTAGCATATCTGAGACACAATTAATCTGATGTGCTAAGAAATGGAGAAGAACTACACCACTGGGAACAAATGATTCCCATTGATTGCCATGGGACTTGTAACCATTTGAGTGCCAGAGGGGTGTGCAACGCATTGCATCACAATGCATTGCACATCTCTCTAGCACTCAAAGGGTTGGCCCTTTTACTATCACTCAGAAGGTTAACCTTTTGAATGATAGAAATATCTTCAAAGCTTTGCTTAGCAACACATTGAAGACTTCCCTAACATTCAAGTGGTTAAAGCAGAACTATCACCTAAAACTAAAGTTTTACCATGCGTTTTAATGTTTAACCCGACATTAGTGCTGTGTGTGTGTGTTCCTGGAGTCACCTGGTAGTGGAGATATTTGCCCTGCAAAATCGGGCACTTCCGCGTTCTACGGTACCCTGTACCGTCTCAGGACTTCCCAGCTGCCCCAGGGAGCACGTTCACACTCCCCTTTGAAGCTGAATTTCTGTGATGTAGCGTTACAGCAAGAAATTCAGCTTCGAAGGGGAGCGTGAACGCGCTCCCTGGGGCAGCTGGGAAATCCTGAGACGTCATGGAGTCCAGCAGAACGTGGAAGTGCCTGATTTTGCAGGGCAAATATCTCCACTACCAGGTGACTTGAAGAACACACACACACACAGCTCTAATGTCGGGTTAAACATTAAAACGCATGGTAAAACTTTGGTTTTAGGTTATAGTTCCGCTTTAAAAGCCTATTTAAATATTTGGGCATTTGGGGACATTTTTATTTGTCCACTATAGTGCAGTTGATTTGCTTCCAAATGTCTGTAGTGTTCTAGCTGCATCAGCCACAACATGTCACAATGTGAAACGTTTTGGATACATTGTGCTCTTTTCTAATAACTCTATTTTTTATGACTGGGTATAAGAAATGTCAAGGTCAGATCAAGGATATTACTAAAAGAAGTCTAGAAAAAATAGAATCCTGCTTCTTTAATATGAGCAGGAAATCCTATGTCCACTATGAATCAATTATTTGTTGATTGGTTACCCTAAACCAATATTTAATTAGTACTGTATATTATGTACGCAGAGGTGGATACTATTTGTTGTGTCTGGATTACAGGTCTACAAACTCATCCCACACACATTTTTCTATTTTCCAATGTATTCCCTGTCATATGTAAATCATAGTCTGCTATAAAATGCACCTTGAATGAGACGATGATGAGAAGACTGTAAATGTTTTAAATGTCTCACTTAAAGAGACTTAAATACTTAATTTAAAATGTCATTTAGGTTTTGGTATGTGCAGATATAGTTTTCTAATTGTTATAGGTCAAATCAGCAAAACATAGCAGAGAGAATGAACTGGAGATTTTTAAGCTGCTTTTTATGATTATATTGTGCAGACGTAATTCAGAAGCTGAACAACAAGGTAAAGCAAGATACTTTGTATATTACAATTACACTGCATTTCAACACTAAAAGGACTAGATAAGATAACTGAAATTAGTATAACCCTCTGTGTGCTGAAAACCATATTTTGCTTCAGTGCATCAGAAAATGGAAGCCATCATAACCCTTTTATCTAAAAGTAGAGGTAATTTGACTTTCATACTCTGCAAGTGCATTTTTTGTAACATTGGTATCACTTTAAATAAATCAGGGAAAGTATATATTTAGGTATATGTTTCCTTATGAAGGAGGAGTCAGTATGAGCTAATTCATTTAAAGGGATAGTAATACTTTGTTTTAACTTTATTTTATTTTGTAGGTACTAAAAAAACATGAAGAATGATATAAGTCTTATCTCTCAAACCTTTGTGGTTTATGAGATATTCACAAGCAAAGTTTCCCCCCCCCCGCCCCTTTTACCTACTGTAAACAATCTCTTCTCAGATGTGGAATGCAGTCCATAGACTGGACAGATAACAGAAGGGGACACTCTTATTCCTATGAAAACAATAAAAATCCCTGCCCCCCTTGACAAGCTTTTCAGGTTTTTCCCTTATCTTAATTGAAGATTGTCCCTCTCTGCAGTCTACCTGGGCACCTCCCTTCTGCTCTGGCTGAACAGTGTGACGTCAGTAAAAGGGGTGGGAGGGGGACACTTTGTCATTGAATTACTCTGGAACTACAACTCTGACAGAATTGAAATAACACTCTCCAAAGTCCAAATACTATGATGATTAATTAGAGCTGTTTTTATTATGAAACATTACTATCCCTTTAAAAAAGAGTATTGTAATCCTTTTTTAAAATAATTCTAGATAATGCTAAAACCCGTGTACATTTCCATGAGTATTTACATCTTTTTTAGATTTTATACCAAATTATTGATTGTTGTATTTGTCCTGCATGCAGAAAAGCAAATTCATTGCAATTGGACATACATTCTAATACAGGTATGCCATATTTCAGTTCCCAGGTGCCACAAATAGGTCAGAGTAAGTGATAAATTAACACTGGTCTAAATGATAAATATGAATAAAGGATATCACACAAATCTGTCCTGTTTCTGCTTCTTGATGACAGAAATGGGTTGCTTCTATTTTAGTGAGTCAAAAGAACACATTTCAAAGATAAAGCACAGTTTTGGGACATTAGTAGAAAATGTTCATTCTACTGCTAAAATAATAACTTTATTGAACTCTGCTTGCCAAATAACCATAGTTTAAGGTCTTTTGAGGGGTCTTCCAAACATCAGTGCCCCAAATGGGCCTTATTCTCCAAGCGAAAGAGGTGAAATTCTGGAGAAAACGATAAAGGACAAATAGATATTCACAATATTCATTTAAATTTACATGAGGGATTTAACTCCTTGAATGCTAGACAGGTCTCCAACACATTATGAAGCATTGCACTGGAGACCTATATGGCATTCATAGATTAAAAGCTACATCAAAATCAATAATAGTTTCCATTTCCCCTCCCCTCACACTGTGGTGTACTTGGTTTGCTCCAGGATGCTCTTTAAAGGGATAGTAATGTTTCACAAAAACAGCAGCTCCAATTAATTTTCATAGTATTTGGGCCATGGAGAGAGTTATTTCAATACTGTCAGAGATATTGCAACTAATAAAATCAATATGATATGTTTTATTAACAAGTCTCTAGAATTCTAGAGGTAAAAAATATAAACATTTCTTAACTTCCCTTTTTACTGCCCTTTTTAGAGTCTCACTTTCAGCTCCTTGTTGCTTGTAGCAGCTACTGGAAAACATCAGTCCTTAAGAAAACATGTTATTGTGAGGGAATCGAATAAAAAATATATATTATTAAATCATATACAAAAGAGGTACAGAAAACCAATCCTCCAAAAAGAAAAAAAAAAAAAAAGATGGGATGATATTTCAGAAGAAATGTATAGTCGGGTCCCAAATGTCGTAACAATGTCACCAGGTTCTGCTTACAGAGGTTCTGCACTTCCTATTGGTCAGAATGTAGTTCTTTCTGACCAATATTCAAATTTTTAATGTATAACATGATCCATTCTTAATGCAATACATACCTTTAAACCAAAATACGTTAATATTAAAGATTTACATTTTTGCTGTAATAATTTAATACTGAAATCACTATGCTTTAAATCAGAAATACATGAAACCAGAAAGTCAATTCAATTATAAACATATTTTATTAACAATTTTTAGGTATTGTATGTATGGAAAATATAAATATAGATTTATAATTATTTCTCCACTCATTACTATTTTTGTTGTTTTAACCTTTCATCTACTATATGTGCTCTTCCATGTGTCTCTGTTTGAAATCAGAAGATTTATTGAATGATTAATCATACTATAATGTTGAAAATATAGTTTCGTCCTTTAAATAGGCATTGCACAAATATCCAAAATGTGTTACTATAATGCTTTTTGTTCACATGTAAAATTGCTGAATTTTTGGTAGTACAATGTTATAAGTGCAATGAAGTTCATGTGAATAAAAGGGAAATTAACAAAACATTGTTTTCACGGTCAGACTTTTACTAGTTAATCACCACTACCTCTAGCATTGGGTGTACTAGCATTATAAATGTGCAGCCATAAATTTAGCTGTGAGGGTGGGTGTGATACAATAATATCAATAGAAATCATTAAGTGCCTTTCTAGAGCTCACAGCACCAGCTCTGTGGAGCACAGCACCAGCTCTGTAGAGAAACAGCCTGGTGGAAACCTGTACACTGAGGGCTGTAATCATATCCGGGAGCTCTCCAGATCTGCCCTGGATACTGCGGTTTTCAGATTTAATTACCGGATCTCCAGGGACAGAGGCTGATTCTCTGGCTTGCTGAGTTCCCAGGTAATCTCGTCCACTCCCAGTTTAGTACTGCTCACTCCATTCCATCCATTTTACAATCCATTCCATAGCAAACTCTACCGTCCCACCGCCCAATCCTGCCTGCCTGTACTAAGCCCCACCCACAGTGTGCTGTGAATCGTGTCACATGGACACTCTCTTCTTCTTGATATTCTAGAGGGACTTGGACTTAAAAGTTCCCTAGTATGGCTGTAATTCATGTTTATTGACCTTCCCGTGTATATTCAGACCAAAGGTTAAAGGAATACTACCACCTACAAATGTTCTGAGGTCATACACACTTAAACACCTTGTACTCAGTGTTAGCTTCTGTAACAATTCTCTAGTTGTTTTCTGTGGCCTGAAATCTAGTCTTACATGCACACTTTGGGGGCTCTCATTTCTCCAGGGCCTTTTACAATAAATATATTTATAGGTGTCTCGGAAGTGACAGAGCTTTATTGTCTGTAAATGGGCCCAGGATAAGATATCAGTCTTCCTGAACAGAAGAGCAGTGGGTACTAATTTCAGTAACTTAACAGCATTGGTTCTGCACAAATAATTAACCAAATTGGTTCTGTATATGAGTCTACACATTCGTTAGAAATGCAAGTTTAGGATTAGGCATTTTTAGGGATTTAACATACAATAACTACATTTTACAGAGCCTGTCTTCAAGTTCATGGTATTTAAAATTACATAACCCGTTTCATTTTTGGTGTTTGTGTTACTTTAAAAGCATGGCAGAACACCTATCTCAGCACACTACAGTCAGCATGGCAGAACACCAATGTCAGCACACTGACATTGTATAGCAGAAAGAAAGAGAAAAAAACAACAAAAAGCCCCACATGAATATGCTTATCTATGTTTGTCACAGGGAACTCTTGCATTCAAAAGGATAACCCTTTGAGTGCCAGAGGGGTATGCAATGCATTGCAAAGAGCTTAAAGGGTTAAACCATTTTGTTCCCCATTGGTCAAACATAGGACTAAGTTTAAAATGAGTCATATTCCCAGATATATATATATATATATATATATATATATATGACATTTATAAACAAATTATATAAATGTAGTATTATTATCTAATATTAGGAAACATGAACCAGTGGGGTATTGTGTGTGAAATAAATGCGATCACATTTACTTTCTGTCCTAATGTGATTACATGAAAATTCATTCTGTATAAACAATGTTATGTAAGATTTTTTTATTATTTTTATTATTGACACCAAACCACAGGATTGTTTATCCAGAAATGTCTCCACTGCTTTGTAAATCACCCAAGGGGTTAATGCATTTTTAATAACAGCGCTTTAACGATAAGACAGATGCTGGAGTATACATGTTTTGCCGCAAACTGACTCACCTGGAACATAAGAGCAGGGATTAGTAGAACTGTTTATCAGTGCAAGGACTGGTGTGATGAGGATTCTGATAAAAATCAGAATTAGTCTAAGACCATGTATTAACAACATAAGCGTAACTTCATTAGCTAATGCAACAGAGATATCCTGAGGATGTCTTCATTACACACAGCAGGACAGGAGATCGGACTAGTGGGAAAGCAATATAATACTTGTGATAATATTCCTTCTGCAGAGATAAAGAACTGTGTTGGGTTACTGTGTTAACCCTTTGCGTGCTATAGGGGGTGTCCAATGCATTGCAAAGGCATGCCTTGGGCACCCCTTTGGCACTCAAAGGGGTTAACACTTTATGATGAAGACTTCTCTAGCATCTAAGGGGTTAAACGGAGAATATTACTCAAATTTGCCTTAAAAAAGTAGTTTCTCCATCCATGATTTTTTATGAATATCAGCAAAATTTGGTACAAAGCATGATATTCAAGGAGCCGTTTGTTTTGCTAGTGGGTCCGAATGTGTTTATAGCTGGACACTTATGAACATTTCAATCTCCAGGGTTGCACAGGAACTAGTGTAACCTTGCAGTGTGTATTTTCCATACGTACCCTGCATTAAAGGGGATGTTCAGTCACAGTCATAAGGCAAACACAACATTTATAAGAGACGTTAGCACAAAAGACATTAGAGAGAGATTATACTGAAAGTGTTAATTAGAAGTGGGTAAGTAGGGAGAGTAAATCATTATAAGCCCTTTTAGTATACTTGTAAGTCTGTACTGTCAGTTTCCAAAAATAGTTCTTCTTTTTACTGTTTTGGATAAAATATCCTCCAAAATGATTTATTTTCATGTGGCCAAATACCGTTTCTGCATCGGTGATATAGGCTATGAAAGCCAACATTCCAAATGGAAGATGGGGGAGAAGATGGTTTTTCTATAAAACAAATAAAATTGTTAAATAAATTGTAGCTTTCATTTTAGGTGTGTATATCTATATATATATATATATATATATATATATATATATATATATATACATACATACATTTATTTATTAATGTATTTATTTTAAAGGGGGTTTAATTTTTAGGGCCTTATGCTGAAAGCAAGATGAACGATTCTCAGTCAATGTTGATTTATATTTTTTTATAAAACCCCTTGAATTGCTAGAGATGTCTCTGACAAACTGAGATGCAATGCTTTGAGGGCCTCTCTTGCATATAAGTGGTTAAAAATCTCCATTTAAATCAGCATGGAGCTGCATTTATCCTCTGTGGTGTTGGTTTGTGCCAGAATTGCTGTAGTTTTTCTTTCTGCATAAGACCCTTATGGTAGAGAGTTATACAAAGAATTGCTGTCTATTGCATTGCAGATACCACCACAGTGAAGGGATTTAAGATCAGTTCTACAAAAACCCTAGCTAATTCCAGCCTGGATTCCACTGCAGTTAATAACTTTATCACCAGTGTGATTTACAGTGGTTCACATAGACTTCAATAGGAATATGAGATAGAATCAGGGATAACATTCATCACCTGCGATGGAACTTAGGCCTTCATATGTAAATGTCTCATAAACTACAGTGCAACATCTTTCCCACTCTCTAGTTTGGCCTGGCCAGCAGACATGGCACACAGCTGCCATATTTCTGTGCTACTGTAGGACCCACACAGAAAGGGTGATGTGCTAAGAGGAATGGAAGCAAACCAAGTGCCCCAGAGAGGGCATACCTGGGAAGTTTCTGGATCTGACCAGAGACTTCGTTTTTTATATTTAATTACTGGCTTCCTGGGGACAGTTCCATTGTAGCTCCGCCCATTTCACAGCAAGTTTTGGTCACTTTCTGCCCATTATAATGGAAAACACCACTTCCCCTTATCCAAGCTCCTCCCACCCCACCACTTTATGCCATTTGGATACTCCCACCCCATACCTTAGTGGACCTCAGGAAGCTTGGGAAATGAAGGTTCACAGGTATGTTCATAATAGAAAAATAACATTTCCCACTGATTTAACCCTTTGAATGCCAGAAAGGTACACATGCATTGGAAAGCAATGTGATGAGCACCACTCTGGCACTTAAAGGGATAAATTGGGCTTTTTAAGCACTTTAATGCTAGAGAGGTGTCCATCGCATTGTAAGTGGTTAAAAGCCCAATCTGAACTGAGGAGAATTTTGGGAATGTTTACTTGCCCCCTATGGTGCCAGTGGCTTACTCCAGTTCCTCTTGGTACATTAGCCTGGGAGTCTCTTTCGGCCTCCACATAAAAGACAGATTGTTAGCAAAAGTCAGCACTCAGAGAGGATGCCAGCCTGGTATTAACTCTGCACTTGGCTACATAAGCAAAAAGTCCAAATGGTTTTAACCCTTTGAGATGCAGTGTCAGTTTAGATGAAGGGTGGGAAACCTCCTGCTCTCCAACTGAAGTTGAACTAAAACTCCCATAATCTTGATAGAGGATTTGACTAACGCCAAAATATGGTTCACAAAACCACATTATCACTGTCCCCCCTCCTAAATTCAAGCCACTGTAGTACGCTGTACAAAAGAGAAGCAACCCTGGAGCAAACCACCTGCAATATAGGGAAGAAATAAAACATTCCCCAAATTTCCATAAATTTTAGTTAAATGTGTCTTTCTACCACTTGACTGCTAAAGAGATCTCCAAGCCATTGGAAAGCAATGCTTTGGAGACCTCTCTAGCATTCAAGGGGTTAAAGTCCCCATATAGGAGGCAAGATTAACAGGGTTGTGTGTACGTGATGGAGCTCCAGATTCAGGCCCCAATGAAAACAATAGGCCCATTCTTATCAGCCCACATGGAGATCCACATCTCACTCATATAGCTGGAATCTACTGCTTCTCTCACAGGCCATCAACTGAGGTGAGACTGTTACTGTCCTAGTACAATTACAAGCTAATATCTCACTATAATAGGTTTAGCTAGAAACGATAGCTAAGATAAGTGTGTTTTATAGATGTAGATTTTATATTCAATGAACACTATCACCATAGATACAGTTTAGGTACAATGTTATATTTTCAAAGAAAATAATAATCTGTCCTTGGCCTGAGATGTGCTGGTAACTGGCTCTTTCCTCGTTACAACATTTATAATACTAAACACATTAACACTTTAACCTTTTGAGTGCCAGAGAGGCATTCAGATACCTCTCTGTCACCCAAAGGGTTAAGCAACAGCAGTGTGTGCAACACATTGCTTTGAAATGTGTTGCACTCCTATCTGGTCCTTCAAATGTTAACATTTTAGTTAATGTTTAACTCTTTGGATGCCAGTGAGCTCTCTAATATGCATTACTGGACAATTTGGCTTTTAGCAATTATATTATTATTAATTAATGTTATTGGATGTTAACTTCCTCAATGTATAGAATATACTCCATTTACATCTGGTAAACATGTATAGGAGTATTTTTTTCACTATGTGTGTACATAATGAATGTGAAATGATTAGGCATGATTAGGCATGGGGCTGCAATATATATTGTATGGAAGAGGAACTATGTATCTTATTGTTGAATACTCACCAGTTCTTAAGCTAGGAGGTCATCCAGTCATATGAACATTTTAACAGCTGGTAAGAAAAACAACTGAACGTGCTTTATGAGAGAGCATGAAACATTCCCAATGAATGAAATGGGACATTTAACCGTTTAAGTGCTGAGAGAGGTCTCCAGCTCTTTGCTTTGCATTGCATTGGTCACCTCTGCTAGCTTTCTAGGGTTTAAAACGCTCCAATTAAAACAATGAGAGATTCCGGAATGTGTTTTTGACAATATGTGGTGTCACAAGTTGATTGGCCCAACAATTAACCTTTTTGCCGGGTGACTATTAATTGTATTCATCAAAAGTACTGTTTACTCCCAAACTTTTCCATCTGGCTTCATATCAAAATTCTCCCACAGAATACAGTATGAATTTGTGCAATAAAATCATCTGATAAATGTCACTTAGAATCTTTTCCCATTGGAAGCTCAGAAACCCTGGAGTTCCCCTTATTCCAATGAATGGGTGGGTATATAAAATGGGAGCAGTGTGGTGGATGGAAAATAGAAATTTCCACTACGCAACTAATAATAATCCAGTCCATAACCACTAAGCATTTCACTGACAATATTATTTGCAAATGGTTCATCTGTATTTTTGCAGGCTCTTCTGGTTGTGAAGGCTTATAGGTTGATTTTTGTTTACACCTGAGAAAATGGCCATCACCTCATCCAGGACTAGGGTTGCCACCCAGCCGGTATTTTACCGGCAGGCCGGTATAAAATTGGCTTCTTTCCAATGTTAAGTCTATGGAGGGAATGCCTTGGACTGTATTTTTTTGAAGAAAAGGTGGCAACCCTATCCAGGACAGTAAGGCAAGTTTCCTATACCAGGAGGACTGCATATGAATCACTGTAGCCCATAGTAGCTGTGCAGCATTCAGTAGTTCCGGTGAAGTCCTGCAGGATGTAGTGTTTCCTATACATCTCTGCAGTATGCAGTGATTTTTATGCAGTACCGCAGGACGCAATGATTCTTATTCAGCCCTGCAGTATACAATGGAACCTATGCAGCCCTGCAGTATGCAGTGGTTCCTATGTCGCTCTACAATGAACAGTGGTTCCCATGCAGCAGTGGTCAATGTCCAGTTCTGTAGAGTGCAATGGATCTTATGCAGACCTATAGCATGCATCCAATACAGTTCTACAGCATACATTTTGCAAAATTCGGCAGTATTAAAGGATAGACTGACCTCATATTAAAACTCAGCAAACTCAGTGAATCTTGAAAAAATGAAACAAATACAATTGTAGTGCGAGCAGATCAGATCTCTAGGTTGCTTCAGGAAATCTGTAACCCAGTCACATGACCATGCAATTCGACCTCTACAGATACTCACTGCTCTATACACCCTCTGAGGATTTGACATGAGATGTATTTTTGTTTTAGAAACCTATCATTGCTGCACCTGGGAATTCAATTCCAGACATGCTGTACATTAAATACAGTACGTTAAGCTTCAAAATGACACCCACTGAATAGTGAGGTTGATGTTCTTAAGAGAAATGGAGAAATTCTAGGGCAAAACAAGAAGGACACAGGGGGCAAATAAAACATTCTCATTTATTTAAATGGGACATTAACTCCTAGAAGGATAAAGAGTTCTCCAAAGCATTGCTTTGCAATGTGTTGAAGACCTATCTAGCATTCAACAAGTTAAAATTGCCATTTATATCAATGGGGATTTGGGGATTTTTTAAAATGTTTCACTTGTGGTGCTGTTGGTTTGCTCCAGAGGTACTCCAATTCTTATTAATGAAGGCTCACTGAGTTGTTATAGAATAGGTAGGAGTGGCATAAAGAAAGGAACTGGCTACATTTTTAAGCAGAAATTAATTTATTTCTACTAGGAAAATAGGAACCGTACTGGTTCAGTGTTGAAATTATGGTGCAATGTGACATACCTTACAACTGGGGATGATGGGAGCTTTGCCCATGAGAGCTGGTGTAGAGCTTGTGGCTTTGAAAAACAATTATAGAATAATGTTTAACTCTTTCTATACTAGGAGTCATGAATAACTTGCAAATTTAATGTGGTGGAGAGCTATCTAGAATTCAAAGGGTCTATATATATATGTGTGTGTGTGTGTGTGTGTGTGTGTGTGTGTGTGTGTGTGTGTGTGTGTGTGTTATCTTTGACCGCACCATGAAGTGTGCCATCTCATCTTGTACAAAGGTCATGTCCAAGGTCAAGTGGCATCCACAGATTATTTACATTTCCTTTCCAGGCTGTCTCTGAGTGAGCATCCCTCCTGTTCTGTGTATGGCACTGGTAGAATTCACTGTGAAAACACAAAATCAGTGAATTACCATAGGGCCATAAACAGAGCAGAGAAAGAACCACAAGACAACGTTTCATCATTCTGATCTGCCTTCCTCTGAGATCTGTGGAAGGCTTCCAACTCAAGGCTATATATACTCTTTGAGGAGCCAGGAATACCAATGGCAATTTAAAAAAACAAACAAACAGCAATTTTATCCATTATACACTTTCATCTCAGTGAGGCTCATATACTAAGAGCTGGCTTGCATCAGAATTGCTCCATTACTTCTCAGTACATCAGCCTCAGCATTCCTTTTACACCTAATTATATATATTCCTGTTGGGGTCCTAATATACATTTATTTCATGGGCAATACAAATGTTATGTTTGTGGTTCTTACATTTCCTAGTTGAGACAGTAAGAACAGGGGAGTATAGGTAATAACTTTATTGACTGGGTTTGTTACTATTAAAGTTAAATAGTCTAAGTCAGGGCTGGATTCCATTGCAGGTGATAACATTTATCACTGATGTTATCTCCAGAATTCCCCATAAACATCAATAGAAAACCGTGAGGGAAAATAAAAACACTAATAAATGTATCATGTACAATGGAGTCCAGTCCATAGTTTGTTAGCTATACTCCTGTCCTCTTCCTGTTTTATCTACAGCTAACACTGTACATTTATGTAACTGTATTACAGTAATAATGACACTTATTTATCCCCTGTGGTATTGTTGGTTTGCTCAAAATTGCTCCCCTATTCTGTTAAGCATAAGGCCCTTATTCATCAAGCTAAAGATGTCTAGTTCTGAAGCAAATTATCTTCACCATGGGGGGAGAATAAAAATCCTACCCATTTCCATTAATTTAAAAGGTTACATTAACCCCTTGAATCCTAGTAAATTTCCAATGCACTGCATCACAATGTGTTGGAAAGTTCAACAGCATTCATGGGGTTAAAATCAGCCTTCTAAATCAGTGGAAATGTTCATTTCTCCTTTATGGTGAGGTTAGTTTTTCTCCACAATCACACTTTAACTTGATAAATATGGCCCTTGGTTCCTGCAGACACTGTGAAGGAGAGAAGTGATTAGCTATGTTTCATTAACATTCTCTTGGGGCAGGATCACCTATATGGTATCCTTTTAAAAGGTCGCACGCAAAAGCGTGTGTGACCACACAACACATTCACCATGTCGCCATGATAAAAATGGCGTCATGAGAATCTCACAGTGCATGACAGCGAGAGATTCTCATGTTGCTTACTGAACGTTGCATACCTTTAACCTGTTCACCAGCTGGCAAGAAGAGGATGTGGAGAAGAGGCTGTGCCTTTCCTGGATCTTGAAGAGAGAGTAATAGTTCTATTCAGTCTATTCACCATAGGAGGAGAATAACAAGGGCTCTGAGAGGCCTAGCCTCCACAAAAGCATGTACAGATATTCTAACCTACTGACTCCACCCATCCATGGGCAGGCTCTGGTGCTACAACACTGACCCAACATCATGAGAGGACTCTGTCTGGCTTACTTTGGCACTAGCACATTTTTGCTTTTGTACGTATACTTTGAGCAATTATGTGTAGTGCCAATATAGGACAAAACAGAAATGTCTGCAACTGGACCGTGGCACTAATATATTTGCTACCATAACTAGTTCATTGTTTTAGCAGCGGGGTTGATAAGCACTGCAACCATATTCACGGAAAAAACTCCAAGTCACTTTTTCCAGATTTCTCTTCTGGAAGTATAAGTATTGTATATATGTATTTTTTTAAGATTTCAGTTTCCATCTGATTTCTGTGGTATAGAAAAAATGCCTTACATAACTCTTTACAAGCCACTAATTGTACTGTGAATTGCTTCATATAGTGAGGCTGATGTACTAAGTGGATTGGAGCAATTCTGGGGGAAAACCAGCTGAGCAGGAGGACGCAAACAAAAATCCCTGTTGATATAAATTGGGCTTTTATACCCACTGAATACTAGAGACTTCTCAAATTCATTGCTTTTCAATGTGTTAAAGACCTAATTAAATAAATGGAAATTTTGAAAAAATTGTCTGTGCACTTTGAAGCAGGGCCCCAGAATTGATGCACTTTCTTTTCCTACATATGGTTCTAAGAAGCATAAACCCAGGACTGTATCTATGTTCCAATGCTGACCAAGAGTTAGGCCAAGACTCCATTCTGTCAGCCTTTGCTAGCCTTTTTCCTACTTCTGCCATTCCATTCCAGCAGGCATGTATACTGAATTTTGCATTTCGGTATACATATCAAAATGTCTAAAAAGGAATTGTAAATGACCATTCTGCTATTATATTGAAGCAGAATGCCCTTTACTGATGCTGGGAAAAAGGCCTAATCGGCCTCTAAAGGCCACAATCATCAAAGCACCCCCTAGTGTCCCTGTGTGAACTCAGCCATCATCCCCACACTCACACGAGTCCTCTTAAAGGAGAGGTTATATTTGTTAAACATTAATCAATAATTGAATATAAGGCCCAAATGTCCTTACATATTTTGGGGGATAATGTTATCCCCCCATCTTTCCAGTGATCCATAAGGATTCCAAAGAGGTGTTTATGGGGGGAACAAATACCCCTCAGTACAGCAATCCAAATCAGACCCTCAGTCAGATTGTGACTACATTGTGACTAACTGGAAATGACTGTTGAATTGAAAATAAAAAGCCATTCAGCAAATATTCAGATTGGAATAGAATAGTGGCCTTAGTTTGATGCAAGGTTAAATGTGTAAGAAGGGCCAATGATATATACAAGCACTCTGTAGATGGATTTTAGGCTATGAATGGAAGACACATCATCAATAACATGGTCCTGGAACACCATTATCTTGTCTGGTCTGTATATCGAAAGAGTCATTTGCTGTAAGATAGAGGAAGTCAGACAGACCTGCTTGTATCTGTCTGCTGCATATCCACTGGTAGTCTGAGTTGAGCTAATCATTTGATTAGGGTTTCTGACAGAAAGAAATGGAACCGCAGGATAGCATGCTAATGGAAGTATTCTTGGCTGGAAATGTGCTGAAAAAGGTCTCCTGGGTGATTGTACACAATTCTTGAAGGAATGGAGGTTTTAAGTTTCAAGTCATATAATGGAATGCAATGTATGTATAAAATGGTGTGTGTATATGTGTGTGCTTGTGTGTACATGTGTACATGTGTACCCTTAAATGGCAGAAATGGCTTTATCCAGTAATATATATATATATATATATATATATATATATATATATATATATATATGTGTGTGTGAAAAGCAATTGGAGTGGGAAAAAAAAATATATATATATATATATATTTATTTATTTATTTTTATTTATTTTTTTTTATTTTTTTTCCACTCCTGACAATTACTAAATGCATAATAAAATTATTCTCTATTTTGTGAAGTGTGTGTGTGTTTACTGATTTTTTGACATGGCTTAAAAGTGTGGTAGAATCTAAAACCCATAATCCACTTGCAGTAACAATTACAGTAAATCAGGAATCTGACATTTGTGCTGCTCCCAAATTGGACAAGACTAAATTGATATTTTATTGCTACATTTTTTCCTATCAGTAGACAGCAGAAACAAGGCAGGTCTAATGGGCATGAAAATGGAGTCAGCTCTTAGGGCATTATGTGCAAAAGAAAACTGGAAAGTGCATCAAACAGCATCTAGGGGACAAATCAAAATCCCCACATTTCCCATTAATGTAAATATGGCTTTTAACCCACTGAATGCTAGAGAGGTCTCCACTGTGTTGTAATGGGGATTCTGGGAATGTATGTCACTTTTGGTACAGTTGGTATGCTGCAAAATGGCTCATCTTTTTTCATATCTGCATAAGGACCTTAGATAAAAATCTGAAGTGAAATCAAAGCTACATGACCATGGTTTTGGTCCCATGGTTTCAAAAGAAAACTGTGAAATTCAGTACTGTAGGTCTATACTAGAAGTAGACAACTTCAAGAGCTACCAACAGATCCTGTTTTCATGGTATCTCTGCCCGAGTACATATGGAGCAGACAGTGGCTCAATCACTTTATCTGACACACCTGAACTCAAGCAGGGATATCCTGAAAACATACATTGTTAGTAGCTCTTCAGGAAAAAGGCAGTTTTAAGAGCCCCTGGTGAAATTGTGAATTAAGGCCCCTAAATAAAGGCAACATTTAGTTTTAAGTTTACTTGTAGCCTTTATTTTTTTCCCCTTCCCGTTTGCAGGAAAAGCAGCAACCTTTAGGTGGTGTGCACCCAGAACAGTCTCAGTCAGCTGACCACTAAATTAACTTGGTTCCTTTCTGAACCCAAGGAGAGGGCTCCCTGTAATGGGAGGCACCCAGAGAATTGCATGTTCATCCATGCATTAAATACCTCTGAGCACAAAGTTGGATACCCTTGTCTAACTGAGAGTAAGTTCCTGAAGTGTTTCAGCTGTTGCTGAAATACAACTTTCATCATTACAACTGGCTGCCTAAGGATAATGGGAATTGCAGTCTAATAATCTAAATACGTAGGAGAAAGCACTTGGGGCTATGCTTGCACAGATTCAATGCAAGTTTTTCTGTATTGTGTTTAACATGTTTGGGGTGTAAAAACCCTTTCACAAATGTAACCTTTGGATTGCACTGACCTTATCTGTAATGGCATGCTCAATTGGGGTTTCAGCACCAGCTTGAGTAATTAAACAGCGTGCAGACATCTTCCTTCTTCATAAATTGTAGCCAAACAACCCATTGGACTATATGATCTAATGGAAGAGAATTACCTCCAGTGAGAGAGACTCTTCAGTCTCTCTGTTACTCTACTGAGCTCATGCTGTATAATCTCTCCAACTTGAAAAGGAGGTTCCATAGAATAATATGTGTATCAGATAGTCTCTATCACTGGATTGCCTTCTTTCATCTGAGCGCATACTTCAACCCCCAGAAACCACAACTTTATACATACATTTATTTTATACATATCCACATCTGTGTTGGAACATTCTGAAACATTTTCAATGCCCCCTAACCTTAAGATGCAGTTAGGCCACGGAAACCTAATAGTTGTATCACAATCTACCAGTAGATCATTAAGTAGTTTCTGGAAGAAGAGTCGTGTTAAGTTGATACAGTCACACAATGGTATAGGCCAATGGTATTTTCTGTACCACGAAATAATGGATGGGACTGAGTATGTGGGCCATGTCAAGGAGAGGGGGTGAAGCTTAAGGCACCTTTAGTGCCTTTCTATGGATGCCTGGGATACATCTTTAAAATGATAACATACATGTATTATGTTTTCTTTATGCTATAACCAGATCTGTAGTAGGTCAAACTGTGTATAAATCTAACCACAGGCAGTGAAAGTTAAGGAACGTAGACAGCTAATACCAACAGATGTAGTATAATTGTAACCATACAGAAATATTTAACCCTATGAGTGCCATAGGGATGTGCAATGTATTGTCCTGCAATGAGTTGCACACCCCTGAGGCCCTGAAAGTGTTAACCCTTTGCGTGTCAGAGGGGTTCGCGTTGCATACCCCCCTGGCACGCAAAGGGTTAAATGCTATAAACGATCAAAATTAAATAAAAGAAAATCTTTACTGCCAGAACATGAATTTTACCCACAAATGCTAAGAAACCGCTACCGTGATTTCATAATTTATGTGTATTTTCATTTATATAATGATTCCAGGGCGCATTGCACTTAATCCCTAGAGGAGGTGTACAGTGATTTGCAGATCAATGCTGTACACAACTCTCTGGTCCTATAGCAGTTATAAGTGTATGGTAGGTATGGAAAACTAGACTGAAACAGATATATACAGAGGAGAGTGGATGTCACAATGCACTGACATCACACAGATCTAGTTACTCTGTTTCTGTTTCATAAATTCTGATTTCCAAATAAATAGAATCACTTTATGAAATAAAATAAAAAGTTCTTATGATCAGTTAATTCCAGAGCTGTGTGATTGAGTATACGTGTCTATTTGCTAGCTGATATAGTTAATGTCCTGCCCCCTACCTCCACTTACTGGATAACGCATTCAGTCACCCTACGCTGTGTCTGCTATCAAATGGAGTGACAGACTTGTACCTCTTGTTGAAAGCCCTTGCAAATCATGTGGTGAGCAGGCATTTTGTTCCAACAGGCCAAGTAAAGTACAGCAACCGAAGTCAGTTTGAGTGAAGAGATTACAGGCTTCCTTGCTCAGTAGTTGTTTTTTTGTTTTTTTTTTGTTCGGTTGTTTTTTTTTTTTTCTTTTTTATAATTATTATTATGTTGGATTTTGAAAATAGCATCATAATTTACAAATAACCTGAGCAGACCCATTTTTTTTTTTTTACTTTGCCCTTTGAGTGCCAGAGTGGTATTCAATACATTGCTTTTACAATGCATTGGGTACCCCTCTGGCACTCAAAGGGTTAAAATTCAGCACACACCAAGAGAATGACATCACTAGAGAATGCTGTTGTTCTCTATAAAGCCATGGTACAACTATTTTGTTAATTCCCTTCTAAAGAATTTGATAGACAAGAAATGCAAAATCACAGGCATGCCTTGTAACTGAAGTATATTGCTATATTATTTTATATTATATATATATATATATATATATATATATATAAAGTTCAGAGTGATGGCACACACTGTAAATGAGTCTTTGTGCCCGGGTGCACATCCGAGTTGCAAAGCATACATGCATACATACATCAAAGACAGAATATAGACGGCACTCACAGGTTCTTTTAGTTAGCCTGTGCAATGCGGCCGAAACGTCGATCTCAATAAACCACCTTTGCCGACTTCCTAAAAGAACCTGTAGTGCAGTCTATATTCTATTTTTGATACATGTATATTATATATATATATATATATATCAAGCATGGTACATAATGATTTACATTTGTCACAAAGAAATCACATGGAGAACCCAGGGGATTAAAAGTTTATATGTGGGACCAAGAACACTGACCCTACAGAGTGTAAAATTAAAAGAAGTTCCATGAATTGGTTGTACCCATACAGTGTTCTTCCGGGAGTAGGCAACCGCCAGCATTCCAGTAGTTGGAGACTACAACTCCTATCATCCGCACCAACGATGGGAGTTGCTGTCCTCAACAGCTGGAGTGCTAAAGTTTGCCTACTCCTGGGCTAACAAGATAAAACAAGATTTAACCCAACTAATGGTATTGCCATTGATTTATTGCAAATGGTTTTTGTTTCTTACATTGTCTTTCTCTCTTCTCAGGCTGGAGGTAGGAGAAATTAAGGCTTCCCTGGCAGTGTTTGGCAATGGTAGAACTCACACTGGTGAGCTATAAGGATCCGGTGGTTCTAGACTTGCCAACTATGGCTTGGGAGGAAAACTCTCTGCAAGACAGAAACCGTGTTCCACCACCTTCTACAATTTTGGACCACACCAAAAAAAGTAAAAGCATAACAGTGTGTTTCATGAAACAGTAATGAAAACACCTCTTCTCAGTAATTGGTAATCTATGCTATGAGTTTGAATGACACATATCAGCAATCACTAAGAAGTGAGGCCCATCAGTTCTAAGTTCCCTGTAGTGTGACCTCAAGCACTGTGTGATTAGAACTGAGTGAAGAGCACAGATTGCAGTCTGAGTTTCGGTAATTTGACAAGTTAGGTACATGCAATGTATTAGAAAGCTGAGCAAATACTTTTAGCATGCCTGGCACGTCTCTGTGGGAGCACAGTTGTCACATTTCAGAATCCTGGACTACAGTGGCTGAAGGTAGTGCAGTAGGACTGTTTTCATGTTTCCTCTGCACACCTGAAGTCACAGGACACTACAGCTCTGATCCCCCAACTCATCATCTGGACTTATCACTATACAACAACATTCTATTGTCTTCAAACCAGAAGTGTCAAACTTCATTCCCCAAAGGCAGAGACAAAGTAGCCCTCAAAAGGTTATATATACGATCTAGCACAGGTGCTGCAATGATTAATTCAGTTTGACTGAAATAATCAGGAATATCCCAAAATATGTTTTAAATTTGTGAGAGGTCTGCAATAAGTTGCTCACTTTTCTGGCTTTGAGAGTGTTAAATCATTTGGTTGCTAAAGAGTTCTCCAAAACATTGAAATGTAATGCATTGGATCTCTTCCTAGCATCCAAAGGGTTGACAAGAGTCAAGGTAATTGTGTTTAGTAAGTATCAGAAGGCAGGAGCAATCAATACATTTTTGGAGGGAGGCAGCCTTAAGGTCTGTATTTACTAATTTACAAAAATGATTGGGCAAAATATTACATTTCTTCCTGCAGTGAATGTAGGTTTGTATTAGATTTTGTAATGAACATTGTTATAATCTTGTCTACCTCTAATATGAACCATTTACCAAAATGTATTTGTGACTGCTAAAAATAATAAAGCTATCATATTCATTATGCTAACAAAAGTTGTGCTATGTGTTCATTTAACTATAAATCACCTATTCATGTTGTGGTTCTAACTCTTTGATATGACCATTGGACTGACTTAGTTTGTTATGAGCAACTGTGTGTGATCATGGATAATTAGGCCATTCAATAAGAAGGAGATGTCATGCAACCACGCCTACACCATGACTCCAATTGCATTAGATCTGATCAGTAACATGCCAAGTCATAGAGTCAGGGATGGATTTATATTTAGGAGGCCCTAGGTGAGATTACCCTAAGCACCCTTAGACCATACCTGGGAACTCTCCGGATGTGCCGTGGAGACTCTGGTCTTCAGATTGAAGGGGTTATGCTCTAATGTGTGATAAAGTGGTGATAAACTGGAGATGACTTATCCAGTGATATCACTTCTCCTGTAGCTATGGAACCAATGCACTAACATTTCTCCATCTTTGGTGATCTTAGTAGTGCACAGGCGCCATAGAATTACATAGGAACTGGAGAAATGATATCACTAGAGAAGTCATCTCCAGTTTATCACCTCTTTATCCTGACTTAGTGCACCTTCCCCCCCGGGTCTCCAAGGACAGAGGGTGATTCTCTGGCTAGGGGAGTTCTGTGGTAACCCCACATACTTTCCCACCCATTCCACACTCAGCCCACTTTCCTGCCCTTTCTGCCCACTTGTTACAGCTTACCTTGGTTTCAGCATCATCTACAGGCTCGAGGCTTCAAGCATGCAGCAGGCCTCTGTTTTATATGTTTGCTTCCTGTAGTCTCCTCCTACCTACTTCCTCCTACCTACTTCCTTTGTCTGAGCTGCTCCTCCTACCTACTTCCTTGGAGGGGTTTAAAAGGCAGACTGAGTCCTGACTCAGTTACCCTTGCGTTGTTGTTCATAGCAGTTCTATTACCTTGGGCTCTGTGTATGACCTGGCTTGTCTGACTAACCCCCTCTGGTGCTGACTTGTGGCTCTGTCTGACTACTCTTACGTTTGTTCCTTGTACCTAGAAGACACCCAGCCTAGTGCGGACCTGGGGCTCTGGTAGACCATATGTGATACTGACTGCAGGTGAGTCAGCTATCTATTTCCCATTCTGACTGCAGGCATGAGTCAGATATCTCTCCCTACTGACTGCAGGCTTGAGTCGGTACGCCCGCTACATTGGATCAATATCCTGTGTTTATGTTCCTATTCCTGCTCCTGCAGAGACTACCAGTGGCTTAGGCCTAGTCTCCAGCAGATTGGCCAGGCTCAGCAGCCTACTATTCCTGATAGCAGAGCTCGCTGACTGTAACCATCTGCTTGTTCCTGCTATATATATTGTATATATTTTTCTTACCTTTCAGTTGTCAATAAATTGCATTTAACTATACCGTACTCACTGTTTAACTTCTCTGGGAACCGTGTCACCACTTTCCTGCCAGTTTCATAGCAAACTCTTTCCAACCTTCTAAACACACCTACCAGATAAGCCCCATGCACATTGTGCTTCATTTGGCTACATAGTGTTTCACTGGTGATTTGAAACAAGAGGGTTTGTGGGTATGCCTTTGCCCCATCTGCTTCCACTGTTCCCATATGCTGTAAAATGTGAGCACAAAAAGAAGTTCTTAAATATTGAGATGCTAAAGAGGTTTCCAACACAATTACATCAATGCACTAAAAAGAACTAGACTAATTCTTGTGGTAAACTAACTGCACCATAGGGGACAAATAACAATCCTGATTCAATCCCTTGATGGCTGTTTGAGTATAAGATGTGTGTTCTAGAGCAGAGGTTCTCAACCCGTGCCCTCAGTGGCCACTAATAGGCCAGGACTTAGGAATTTCCCTGCTAGAACACAAGTGTGTTGATCAGAGGCTCAGTCATATTGCTTAACTCACCTGCGCTCCTAAAAAGAAATTCTCAAATCCTGGCCTGTTAGTAGCCCCTGAGGGCACGAGTTGAGAAACACTGTTCTAGAGCAATACCATTGTAGCTGAATAGGTACATACTGTACAACCAACAGATAATGTATATCATATAGAGCACATTAATATATAAAATATGGAGGAAAGATGATAGAAAAGGAATATAATCCAAACTTTCACATGTATTAAGCTACTCAACATTTTCTTAAAAGAATTAACCATAGTGAAAGCAATCAATGACGCTAAAGATGGAATGGTTTAGGAATAATCTGAGTATGTATTCAAGAGAAACTATGCCATAAATGAAAATGTTATATGCCTTTAAATGTCCTTATCGAATTAAGATCATTAGACTGATCAAGCTTATGTAACATACTTTTTCAATAAAAAAAAATAGTTAAAAAGATTAAACAATCAATATCAAGCAAACAGAGGACAAAGACCACATATTTGTAGTTTATTTTAAAATGATGTTTATGTTATATTGATCAAGACCTTGCAATATTGATTAACCAAACAATACTGATTGTAGAATTGCTTTACAATGCAAAGCAAGCTTAAGCAAACAAAACAAATAATTTGCCAAAAAAAAAACAACCAGTGGCAGAACATTTTAAGCCTATTTTACTGTTCCCAAATTCAGGGATATAATTTCTCAAACTTTTAGCTGGAGCCTCATTGTACTTTTCTTTAATTATATTTATTCTCAAGTTCTGTGATGTTAACAAAACACAGGGATGGTGGAAGCAGATTTAAAGTTCAAAGCACTATACCCTTGAATATAAATGCTCTTGTACATTTGAGTGAGAAAATAATGATATGACTGATACTTGGATAAACACTGTTAACCCTTTGAGTGCCAGAGGGGTACGCAACGCATTGCTTTGCAATGCGTTGCTTACCCCTCTGGCATTCAAAGGGTTAAAAATCTAAGTACAAGCTCTAAGTACATTGTCATACATTATAAAAATAATTTGATTATTCAGTTAGTGATGTCATAAGGGACCACAACTAGATTTCACAGCTTTATTTTCCACACACAAAAGAAAACAACAAAATGATTGCATTAGTATAGTCCATGATACTGTCACATTGTTTGAGGGGTGGGCAACCTTTACCACTGCCATCTTCCTCAGACCATAACTTTAGGATGAGCCACTGATGGACACATCAGCACTCAGACACATCCTAAAGAAATGACAGACCTAGGATAGATCTGAGAATCACCACTCTAAGCAACCCAGTTTTCTCTTTATTTCATCGTTGCAAAGATGCTCCTTGGTTTTCAGTTAGGGCATCATGTCTGCTCCTGGGTCCTCCTCATTTTGAGTCTACAATACTTACTTTGTAACCTGTAAAGTCTATCATTTGAGACTCTTCTACTAGCATCAACAGTGTAAATATGCATCTGCTGGGAGCAAGCCATGAATTGGTTAATTATCTGCCTAATTCAGGCTGAGTCGATTAATGGGATACATTTGACATTTTTAACTGTGAATTGGGCTTGATCTATACAAGAAAGCCTTGTATGATGACAGGGGAATTTATGTTTGCCTGTTACTCTGTGTGTGTGTGTATATCAACATAGGTGAAGGTCATTTCACTAGCAGAAACTTATAATTAGCCCAGTTTTTGCATAACATGGTGTTTCTAACAATAGCCAACTAGGGTTGCCACCCAGCCGGTATTTTACCGGCAGGCCGGTAAAATCTTGGCTTCTGTCCAATGTTAAGTCTATGGAGGGAATGCCATGGCCGGTATTTTTTGAAGGAAAGGTGGCAACCCTATAGCCAACACCAACTAAGGACTGACTTGCCTAGCTTCCTAGGCCAATGATGGATGGCTTTTGTCTGGGACAGAATAAAAAGAAACCCCCTCTGTGGAACTCATCTACTTTGGGGGTTAAACTAGAGGATTCTAATATTCTTGCTGCTTCAGTCTGTTGTATATCTACCTGTTCACAAGGACATTTTTGTTATCTAGCTGAAGTGTTTCAGTTGTGTCTCTGTGAAATAACTTGGGTAACTCTTTGATGTCAGAAATGGGATGCAAAGGTGGTTGATAATCCCTGAGGGGCCCCAAGGACTGTTTTGGAACAATTGCTACAACAAATGTTTCAACATGAGTTAAAGGGATAATAATACTTCGTTTTATCTTTATTTTATTTTGTAGGCATTAAAAAAAACATGAAGAACGATATAAGTCTTATCTCTCAAACCTTTATGGTTTAAGGAGATATTCACAAGCAAAGTATCCCCCCCCCGTTCAGGCAGATTAGAAGGGAGGTGCCCAGGTAGACTGCAGAGAGGGACAATCTTCAATTAAGATAAGGGAAAAAGCTGAAAAACTTGTCAAGGGGGGGGGGCTTTCATTGTTTTCATACAAAGAAGAGTGTCCCATTCTGTTATCTGTCCTGTCATACAACCAGATCCACATCTGAGAAGAGATGGCTTACACTAGGAAAAAGGGGCGGGAGGGGGAAACTTTGCTTGTGAATATCTCTTAAACCATAAAGGTTTGAGAGATAAGACTTATATCGTTCTTCATGTTTTTTTAATGCCTACAAAATAAAATAAAGATAAAACGAAGTATTACTATCCCTTTAAAATGACAGGCTCAGTACACTCAGCAACATTTGTAGTAATGCCAAGCATAACAGGCCGAGCTGACACCACTAAGTGAAACATTTCTGGGAGAGATAAGCCTAGAGTCTATCCGTTAGCCTAAGAAGTAAGAAGAGGTACTATTCTGGATGTTTTCCAGGATCCTGAGTCCAGAGGCCTGATATGAATGGCATGAGACAGAGTGATGTCCTTAACAAAGAAAACCCCCATATGCCTTACATATAGGTAGCACAGTCACCAACCAGTAGATCGCCTCAAGACTATGACATCTTCAGTTTATCTAAAGGCAATATCAAGGACACTTGTACAACATGTACTGAACAACAGGAGAATGAGGCCAGGTTTGTTTATCTTTGGCTAAGCACAGTCCATTGCCAGGGTCTGATGCCGTACTCATCTGCCTCCTGTGTCACAACTCACAGTGACAGAAATAAGTACATTATTGGAGATACCAGACATTGCTTTACTGAAAAAAATTGCCTCAAAGACAATCTAGCTTTTTACCTTTTGGTTGTCTCCCTATGGACCCTAAGATGTATCCCTCTGTCTTTTATAACCCCTTGGATGCTATAGTGGATTCCAGAACACTGAAAGGCAATTCATTGGAAATTTTTCTAGCATTCAGTGGGTTAAAGGGATAGTAATGTTTCACAAAAACAGCAGCTCCAATTAGTGTAAATCACCTCCCCTCAGGTGTGGAATCTGATCACTTGACCAGACAGATCGCAGCAAGGGACATTCTTCTTACAGTGAGCATAAGGACAACCCTGCCAAGATTTTTCCTTATACTAACTGAAGATTGTCCCTCTCTGCGATCCATCCAGACAGTCTGACAGTATTGAAATCACACTCTACATGGCCCAAATACTATGAAGATTAATTTGAGCTGCTTTTATTGTGAAACATTACTATCCCTTTAATAATGGCTGATTTGTTTTATTTTTATTTCCACCTGTTTTAATAGCTTAGGTATATATCAAGGGTATTGTTTGACAATGCTGAAGAGATGACACTTTATAAACCATAAAATAAAAGGGGAAGAAAGGGAAATGCAGATAACTCATCTCTCCAATAGAGACAAGGAAAGTGGTAGGGATGTATAGAAGTCCCCATTTACACATTTACAGCCGCTTTCATCTAAGGGAGATTTATATATATATATATATATATATATATATATATATATATGTGTGTGTGTATACATTTACACTTTCCGTAATACACAAAATAGGCACAATTTTACCCCTCTTCACCTTAAAATAAGTGGGGGGTACTTATTTTACCAGAGAGTTTTTTTAGAATTAAAAAAAAATTAAAGTTAGAGCTTCCAGCTCCCTCCTTCCCCCAGCGAGATCCGGTGACAAAGTAAAACTTACTTCTTTAGGCTGCACTTCAATATTGTTATAGTGTATCTGAAAAAGATCCCTCTCTCCCATCCTCCCTGCGGGCAGCACGCTTGTATCTGGTGCCCGCTTCCTTCAATCGGTTTTCAGGACCTTCCTCCTACGGTATTGCCCTGTGAGGATCTCAAGGTCCTGAAAGCCAATTGAAGGAAGCGGGCGGCAGATGCAAGCGTGCCGCCCGCAGAGAAGATGAGAGAGAGAGGGATCTTTTTCAGATACACTGTAACAATATTGAACTGCAGCCTAAAGAAGTAAGTTTTACTTTGTCACCAGATTGCGCTTGGAGAGGGAGGGAGCTGGAAGCTCAAACTTTAGTTTTTAGTAAGGGGGAAAAACAAGGGTGCGTAATACATAGGCACTCTTGTTTTCCCCTAAAATCTTGGACATAATATACACCTGCATATTATACACAGGTGCGTATTATACCTGAGATTTTACGGTAATATAGTTTTATTGGACTGACATTCAGTTTTCAGGACAAGGTTTAGAGAGGAACAGTTTACCTTTATGAATTTAAAAGCATACTAAATATGAAAATGAGACATCAAAGTTTAATGCTTGGATTAAGAAACACAAACCTATAAGCTAAAAATCACATCCGTTTCATTATAAAAGGAATGTAGAAAAGGGGTCTGGATGACAGGCAAGGGTGAGGGAGAGAGAGGTATCGAAATGTATGTAAAATAAGGAAAATCACATGAGGAAGATGGGTCAATATGAACTAGAAGTAAATAAAATGAAGAAAATGTTTTATGAAGTATGATGGGAATCCCAAGTCCTTATTTAGTCCAGTGACTGCTGAGTATTTTGATTTTAAGGTTATGGATGGAGTGGTTTTTCTGTCTGAAATGCTGACCAACTGGGGTATGGTTAGTTTTTTTAAAATTGTATTTCTCAGTAGATTGTGTGAATTGAGTTTTAGATTAAAGGGGAACTTTCACCCCTTAATAACTAAAGCTCCCCTTACTGCTGACCTGGCGACTAGCTGCTTAGTAGCGCTAGTCGCCAGAAAACTTACCCCGTTCTCAAGATTTCGCCGTTTCAAAGGATCAGGAAGCACGGACGTCTCTTCACAGTGAAGTCCGTGCGCCTGCGCTGTCAGTCCCTTGTCAGTCCCTTGTGCACCGTATGCACCGTACGGTGCACAAGGGACTGACAAGGGACTGACAGCGCAGGCGCACGGACGTCACTGTGAAGAGACGTCCGTGCTTCCTGATCCTTTCAAACGGCGAAATCTTGAGAACGGGGTAAGTTTTCTGGCGACTAGCGCTACTAAGCAGCTAGTCGCCAGGTCAGCAGTAAAGGGAGCTTTAGTTATTAAGGGGTGAAAGTTCCCCTTTAAGTTGTAGGCCGGTTCCACTAATGTAACATGACATCCAGTTTCACTTTTAGTGCATTGTATCATATATATAGCATTTGCTGATATCCATGAATATAATCATTTAATGTTGTATATCTTGTTGGTGTGTTGTGCTGTATTGTTTTCACAAATGTGTTGACATAGTTTACAGTAAGAAAGCACATGGTGCACTGCCACAATAAGTATAGAAGTGCCTGATCAGCCAAAGTAAAATTTATTGCACAGTTTGGTCCCATTATCAGGGTTTGTCCGTTCCTTGATCAGTTTTCAATGAACCAGTTTTTGTTTCAGATTCGGTGGTTGCCTGAATGCAAGACTAGGAGGTTGGGAGAATATGCCATTTAACACAACATCATGTTAATACAGGCTGCAGATCTTTGATGTTGCATATTTTCTCTACTGCGGAGTTGTATGTAGTCACTAGTGGCATTTGTGTAGTACCTTCCTTCTCTTTGTTTTGTAACAGATGTTCACAGGGTGGTCTCAATGCAGATGCTATTTTCTTTGCTATTGTCCTAATTTTGCTACTTGTTTGAATGATTCAATGTTTTTAGAATATTATTGCTGTTGTTGGTATCAGAGCATATGCGGTGGAATCTGATACCTTGATTATCAATGATGTCTTGTTTTGTGTGAGATGGGAGAAAGTAGGAGTTGCGAAGATAACTGCACCTGTCTGTGGGTTTTCTGTATACAGAAGAGTGTACTCTGCCATCAGATAAGGTTATGGTTGTGTCAGGAAATGCACTATTTCTGTAGAATAATCTGTTTTAAGTTTAATAGATGGATGAAATGCATTGTGTCCATATGATGAATATATCATCAATACAATAACATTTATAAGCTATGTAACAAGAAACTGTGTTCCAGGCCAACCATAAGAAGATTTGCATATTGTGGTGGTCCTTGAGCATCCCTAATAAAGAAAACCCACCACTCACTTCTGCAGGCCAATGCCATTTGTCACTTCCACTACCTCACTTCCTATGATGTATTACGCTTGACTGTATGTACTATAGAATAATCATAACCAAAACATGGTGGGTTTTCTTTATTATGCTTGCTCAGTGAGCTGGTCAACAGCGTATAGTGGGCTCTGCTGAGGAAAGGGATGGAGTAAATTCCATGGAAAGTTCAATGGCCTGAAACTTCTATTCTTATCTATGCACTACAGATTTTTTTTTACCTGAATAAGAACACATTTTGGTAAATACCAGAAACTGGGTGAGTGCCTCTCTTCTTCTGGTTTACTAGAAGGGCAATGCATCCAAATTGTATCATAACAGAAAAGAAAACTAAAACATTTTCTCTTGACAGGAAATGCACTAGCATGGGATAAAAGCCAAAGTATACAGAAATGGCAGATCTGCTTTAGGAGTGAGTAGGAGGAAGAAACCAGTTAATGACCACACAATAACTCACAATCCATACAGAATGCTGGAAAATGTGTTACATTACATGCAGGGCCGGATTTGCCATTAGGCAAAGTAGGCATCTGCCTACAGGCACACGCCAACGAGGGGCGCCTGCCATTTGTATTTTTTTTTTTTTTAAATATTCTTTAAAAAAAAAAAAAAAAAAAAACTAGCCGCCTCGCTGGCTGCGCCGGCGGCACCCACTCACATTGCCCCCCCCCCAGTCTTGTACCTGATGGAGCTCCCTCGTCACCTCTTTAGGAATGCAGAGCGCTGGGAGATGACATAATCTCCCAGCGCTCTGCATTCCTGAATAGGAGACCGCGCGGGAGCTCCGTCAGGTACAATACTGTGCCAAAGGAGACACATACAGATCTCCTACCAGGGAGGTAGGAAACGGACAACGGGGGGAGGCAATGTGAGGGCAATGTGGAGCTAATGGGGGGGCAATGTGGAGCTAATGGGGGGCAAGTTGGAGCTAATGGGGGGCAATGTGGAGATGGTGGGGGCAAGTTGGAGCTGATGGGGTGGAGGGCAATGTGGAGCTGATGAGGGGCATTGTGAGGGCAATGTGGAGCTGATGGGGGCAATATGGAGCTGATGGGGGACAATGTGAGGGCAATATGGAGCTGATGGGGGCAGTGTGAAGGCAGTATGGTATATGGAGATGATGGGGGCAGTATGGAGCTGATGGGGGCAATGTGAGGGCAATATGGTATATGGAGATGATGGGGGCAATGTGAGGGCGATATATGAGATGATGGTGGCAACCTGGAGCTAATGGAGGGCAATGTGGAGATGATGGGGGGCAATGTGAGGGTAATATGGAGATGATGGGGGGGGGGCATCGTGGAGATTAGGAGCATTGTGGAGGTATCCAGTGCAGATGGCCCACGGGGGGGGGGGGGGGGGGGCGGCTTCAAATTTCTGTGCCTACAGGCTCCTGAGATGTAAATCCAGCCCTTATTACATGCATAGTTTTGTTGGTGTCTCTTTCCTGCTCAAATATTTCTAAGAATTTCTCGTTTTTGTGCATATTTGTTGCATTTTGAACAATGGTCATACATAAAATCAGAGGCACAGGTACCATGCACAATAGAACTAGTAAAAGGATCTTGTTGAAATTCTTTTCCTTAGATGCTGATTCTTGTAAGAATAGACCATCAATCACTCTTATATTCTGTAGAAAATGGTGTCACTCCACTAATTAAAGATTGTTAACTCAGGCAGATCCTTCAGAATGATGATTTAACCACAGATTGATTCACCTGTCGTCATTCAGAGGTGCTTCTGGCCAGGTACTAGATCTTTCGTGGTGATACAGAAATTCACTGATTATCAGGTTGCACCTAAACCTGACACAGTCGCTTCTCCAGACTATTTTGAGAGGTTTGTGACCAATGCACTTTCAGTATCAATTATAAGTGGCAGTTTATGGAAACTGCAGTTTAAGGAAATTAATGTTCAACAAGAGGCAGCCAAAGCTTTCATTGTGCACCTCTTGTGGGCTGCTTAACTCTGCAGGCTTCATTCCAAGTTAGTAATTGTCCATCCGACAAAGCTACAGGATAATAATGGCCTTCAAAGAAGGACTGTGGGGATATGCAGCATAGTGTATTGGAATAGGAATGTTACACAAGTGATGTCTAGAAGCTAGTTTATAGATTATGTGGGACTTGTATTTCTGTTGGAATAGAAAGATGTGATGCACGGGGGAATTGAAGTATAAAATACGTTTCTGGCATGCAAGTGTGATGTGGTCAATGATACTTAAACTATGCAAATAGGAAAAGTTAGCTCTTGTTTTGTGTTTTAGGGTGACTTGCCTAAGTGGGTGTCCATGTGGTGTTCCAGTATATTGGTGTATTTGTTTTTAAGCTTGTCTTTGCACTAGAGGTCTGCATTTGGGTATATTGACAGACATGAGATTACATACTGTTCAGTTAACTTCAAACACGACCATAAACCTATACATTATGAATAACAAAATCCATATCAATGGTCACTCTCTAGTATGGGTATGGGTGTCTGCGGGCAGGGGCAAGAGGGAGCACTTGCCCCACCTCCTACACTTGCCTCCCTGGATAAACATAGGGGGCTGGGCGGGCTAGTGTTGGGGGCATATTGTGGCTTTACCTCCCCATAGATGCCCATGCTCTCCAGTCCCTCCCACTGGTCTGCAGAACAATGCAATAAACTGTTCAACTTGAAAATGGAGGTCTCCAGGTATAAATCTCTCTGGAATTCCAATGCAGGAAACTTTTTTCATATATATATATATATATATATATATATGTCTAGCTATATATATATATATATATATATATATATATATATATATATTATATAACTTTTTTCATTATATATTTATATATATATATTTACACGGGCCACAGTTCCACCTCTGCATTGAATGAGCAGTAGGCTGATACGGAGTGAAGCGCTCCAAATTCAGACCGGAGTCCTCTCTGTGCGACTCCGGTCTGAATTCGGAGAGCCCCGCTCTGTAACAGCCACGGCGCTGGCAGTCTGTACTGCGCATGACAAAAGTGTGCGCAGCCATCTCTACTGTGCATGACTGCTTCTGACAAACCTTAGCAAATTATTATATAGGATATATATAACAGATAAATAGATAGATGGATAGATCATAGATAGAGGTGTATATTGTGTGTAGGATATGCGCTTTCATTGAACAAATAAAGAGCCACTTGTCCCTATCCTGTAGGTATAATTCCCCTTTATAGGATTCTTCTATATCAGTGTTTCTCAGTGTTAGTACTTGGGGTATATCAACATTGCAGGTTTTCAGAATAATTTCATTAAGGTGTGAACTGAGAACCAGGTAGCTCTTTGCAGAGTTGATCTGTAGAAGCTTAATGTTTCAAGTCCCATCAAGTACTAAGTAAACGTCTAAAAGTAGTTGGAATGGAGCAGGCTTATTTAATAGTCCATTTAAGCCATGTAGCATTCTTGATTTTGGAAGCAGGTCTGCCTTTCCTGGCTCTTTAAGGCATAACAAATACTGTATACGTTTTCCTAAATTAATCAGCTGCTTGCAAATAGTATTTAAAACACCTTATGATATCCAAGGTGTAAAAGCAAGCATCCTTGTGGTTCTGAAGACTAGGAAATAAGCAAGGGAGTAAAGTTCCTGCTTAATATGTAAGGACGGGTCAACTTTTGGATGAGTCAGGAACATTTCAAAGAACTACTTTATCCTCATGAAAGACAGTGCATGGGGATTTGCAATAAGCTCCAAATTCTGAAACTAAACTAGCCAAGGAAATAGCCATAAGAAAAAACAGCTTGCAAGTAAGATGTTTGATAGAACTGAAGCAAGAGGTTCGAAAGGGGCTGACTTCAGAACTGCTAACACCATATTCAAATTACATGGATGAGTAGATGCTCTGTGAGGAGGGATAATGTGAATGACTCCTTGTAGGAATGTCTGTATTTCAGGAATCATGGCAATTTTTTTCTGGAACACAATAGATAATGCAGAGAGCTGCTCTTTGAGACAGCTTGCTCTTGAGGCCAGCCTGCAGAAAGTCCAGAATTTAGGGACATTTAAACGTCAGAGGATCAATCCTTGTTTAGATCACAAAATGTGAAATAGATTCTCCATATTCTGTGGTAAATTTATTCTGACTCTGTTTTGTAGGCTTTAAATATTGTCTGGATAAATGGATTGCTAAACTTGATTTGGGTTTCAATTTACAAGTCATCTAGGTAATGTTGTATAGACTAGAATGTCGGATAGGACCTTGCATGAGCAGATCCAGCAGCAGAAGCAGATGCCCAGAGTCTGTATGAGCATGGCCTGAAGATGTTGGAACCATGTCCTCCTTTCTCTCCTGGGCCATAATGGAGCCTTGAGAAGTGTGTGAATCTGTTCTTTCATTATCTTGTAAAGAAGTCTGGGAATCATGGAAAACTTAGTGAAATACACTAGGTACTGCCATGGAATCCCATGTCCTCCACTGCCATTGATCTTGAGTCTCTTCTTTTGCACAACATTTTGGAATCTTTGTGTTTATTTCTGGCATTTTCCAACAGTCTGGGATTTGGAGAAACATTTTCTACATTAATTCCCATTCCTCTGGATCCAGAGTTTTCATGGCATATCCAACTAGTTTGAAAAGAAGACCTCTACCAAGCCAGGGGCTTCTAAGCATCTTCAGCCTGAAGATGATCATAAAGATCTTCTCCTGAATCCTCCACTGGGAGCAAGAATCCAACATTTCGTAATCAATGAAGAAACTCCATCTCAGTTGAATGAGTATGATTTTTTTAGTATCTGCATTCCAAATTTTCAGCTATAGGGTACGTTGTACCACAACAGAAGCAGCTGAATATTTGGCCACCATCCTGGAAACCTCCAATGTTGCTTCTCCTTGGTAAATTATGGCATCCTGCAAATGAGGTAACAGGAAAAGGACATCTTCTTGCGGGGTATTGTCCTAGATATCCCTACAGAGCAGGCAATGTCATACATACATGGCTCAACAGGCTCATGCTGAGGCAAATGCCAGGTGAATAATGCATTCTACTCCTGTTTCCAAACAGAAGCCATCTTCTTTTCTGGAGGGTCTTCCGGGGCTGCAATATTTTGTAATAGAATAGAGACATGTTTGGATAGGCAGGAGACTGATCGGATATATACACAAAAGCAAGAAAAGGAGGAAAAGAAGAAAGAGAACTCTCAATTAGCAAAAGGAGTTCTCTATTCTTTTAGCGCTTAGGTACCATGTACAATAATAGATAATATATAGTGATGAGCGAGCACCCCAATGCTCGGATGTTCGGGTGCTCTGACCGAGCACCCCCTGAGGCTCGAGTGCTCGGCCGAGCACCCGAGCCCCATTGAAGTCAATGGGAGGACTCGAGCATTACACCAGGCACCCCCTGCTCTGATGAGGGGAGGGTGCCTGGTCCATAGGAAAAGGGCAGAAAAAGATGGAAACACTACAGAAATGGTTCAGGGACAGCATAGGGAGGATGTCTGGATGCACCTTGGACTCCAACATCGCTGCTGGGAACGATCTTTCGCCCGTAGTACGCCATTTTTACAGACTGACCGTAAAACACACAAAAAGGAAAATAAAAACGACTTTAGGCGAAAAATTGTTACCAAACAGTATTTGCTGTATATTTACTTGTATATCATCTGCAAATTCTCCCAAAAATTTCATCGATTTTCTGAAGTGAGGCCATGATTAAGAGGGAAACGTGCGCAGAGGCAAATTATCCCAAAAATTTCCTTGATTTTCAGAACTGAGGCCATGATTAAGAGGGAAACGTGCGCAGAGGCAAATTCTCCCAAAAATTTCCTTGATTTTCAGAACTGAGGCCATGATTAAGAGGGAAACGTGCGCAGAGGCAAATTATCCCAAAAATTTCCTTGATTTTCAGAACTGAGGCCATGATTAAGAGGGAAACGTGCGCAGAGGCAAATTCTCCCAAAAATTTCCTTGATTTTCAGAACTGAGGCCATGATTAAGAGGGAAACGTGCGCTGAGCTGACCATCTAAAACATTATGGGTGAGGGTCTGCTGCAGAGCTGACCATCCTAAACATTATATGCGAAGGCCCGCTAGTGAGCTGACGCTATAAAACATTATATGAGAGGGCCCGCTAGAGAGCTGACCCAATAAAACATTATATGAGAAGGCCCGCTGGTGAGCTGACCTATATAAAAATTGGCAAACAGGGCCCGCTGGTGAGCTGGCCCTATATAAAAATTATATCACAGGGCCCGCTGGTGAGCTGGCCCTATATAAAAATTATATCCCAGGGCACGCTGGTGAGCTGGCCCTATATAAAAATTATATCCCAGGGCATATGGAAGAGGAGGAGGAGGATGAGAACATTAAGAGTCAACCATATACCCGTTTTTGGGGTGGAAGGGGTGAATGGGAATACAGAGTATTCCCATCATTGTAAATAACATATATAAAGTGAGTTTATGTTCCCCCGGGGCTTTCCTCCAGTGGAGTGGAGAAGTCAGGGGAAATCCAGGCCTTGTTCATTTTTATAAGTGTCAACCTATCAGCATTGTCGGTGGAAAGGCGGATACGCTTATCTGTTATGATGCCACCAGCAGCACTAAATACCCGCTCAGACAGAACGCTGGCGGCAGGGCAGGCCAGCACCTCCAAGGCGTAGAGTGCCAGTTCATACCACGTGTCCAGCTTGGACACCCAGTAGTTGTAAGGCACAGAGGGATCATTGAGGACGCTGACACGGTCTGCTACGTACTCCTTCACCATCTTCCAAAACTTTTCCCTCCTTGTGACACTAGGCTGCGCATCAGGGTGAGGGTGCTGGCGGGGTGTCATGAAGGTGTCCCACGCCTTGGAGAGTGTTGCCCTGCCTTTGTCGGAACTGCTGTGTGCTCCCCTTTTCTCCCCTTCTCGGTTGGCCAAGGTAGCACGTACTCTGCCGCCAGCGTTGTCAGATGGAAAATTTTGGAGCAATTTTTCAACAAGAACCTTCTGGTATTGCACCATTTTGCTTGTCCTCTCCACCGGAGGAATGAGAGATGAGAAATTCTCTTTGTAGCGGGGGTCCAGAAGGGTGAACACCCAGTAATCCGTGTTGTCTAAAATGCGTACAACGCGTGGGTCACGGGAAAGGCAGCCTAACATAAAGTCAGCCATGTGTGCCAGAGTACCAACAGTCAAGATTTCGCTGTCCTCACCAGGAGGCTGACTCTCAATATCCTCATCCTCTTCCTCCTCTTCTGCCCACCCACGCTGAAGAGATGGAACTAAAGTTCCATGGCTACCCTCTGTAGCGGAGGCAACCGTGTCTTCCTCCTCCTCCTCCTCCTCCTCCTCCTCCTCCGCCTCCTCCAATTGTCGCTGAGAAGACGAAGTGAGGGTGCTCTGGCTATCACCTTGTGTAAGCTCTTCCTCCCCCATTTCCACCTCTTCCACATGCAAAGCGTCGGTTTTAATTGTGAGCAGCGAGCGTTTCAGTAGACACAGAAGTGGGATGGTTACACTGATAATAGCGTTATCGCCGCTCACCATCTGTGTCGATTCCTCAAAATTGCGTAAAACCTCGCAGAGGTCTGACATCCATTCCCACTCCTCACTTCTGATTACAGGAAGTTGAACGGAGAGGCGACGACCGTGTAACAGCTGGTACTCCACTACTGCCCTCTGCTGCTCACAAAGCCGGGCCAACATGTGGAAGGTGGAGTTCCAGCGCGTGCTCACGTCACACAGCAGCCGGTGAGCTGGCAATTGTAAGCGCTGCTGCAGCTTCAACAGGCCGGCCGAAGCTGTAGATGACTTACGGAAATGTGCACACACGCGGCGCACCTTGGTCAAGAGATCATGCACATTGGGGTAGGTTTTTAGAAATCGCTGCACCACTAAATTAAATACATGCGCTAGGCATGGTACGTGTGTGAGCTTGCCGAGCTCCAAAGCCGCCACCAAGTTACGCCCATTATCACACACAACCATGCCTGCTTGCAGGTTGAGTGGCGAGAGCCACTGCTCGGTCTGGTGACTAATCCCCTGCAACAGCTCTGAGGCCGTGTGCTGTTTGTCCCCAAGGCAGATCAGCTTCAGCACGGCCTGTTGACGCTTCCCCACTGCAGTGCTACACTGCTTCCAGCTACTGGCTGATGGGGGAGTGGCGGTGTGTGTAGAGAATTCGGAGGTGGAAACGGAGGAGGAGGAGCCAATAACGTAGGTGCTGGTGGAAACCCTGATGGAGGTAGGGCCCGCAATCCTCGG
This sequence comes from Rhinophrynus dorsalis, assembly GCA_037306005.1. Lineage (NCBI taxonomy): Eukaryota > Metazoa > Chordata > Amphibia > Anura > Rhinophrynidae > Rhinophrynus > Rhinophrynus dorsalis. Next base: position 337,655,241 of record CM074721.1, read on the forward strand.
CGTGGGTAGCACCCGTGCCATCCCAGGGTCCGAGTCGCTCCCAGCCTCCACGACATTCACCCAGTGTGCCGTCAGGGAAATGTAGCGTCCCTGGCCACAAGCACTTGTCCATGTGTCAGTCGTTAAGTGGACCTTCCCAGTAACTGCGTTGGTCAGGGCACGGGTGATGTTACGGGACACATGGTGGTGTAATGCGGGGATGGCACACCGGGAAAAGTAGTGGCGGCTGGGGACCGCGTACCGAGGGACAGCTGCTGCCATCAGGCTGCGGAAGGACTCAGTGTCCACAAGCCTAAATGGCAGCATTTCGATGGCCAGTAATTTTGAAAGGTGTGAGGTTAGTGCTATGGCCTGTGGGTGGGTGGCTGGGTATTTTCTCTTGCGCTCAAATGCCTGGGGTAACGACATTTGGACGCTGTGCTGGGACAGGGAAGTGGATGTGGTCGCTGATGGTGCTTCAGATGCTACAGGTGCAGGGCGGGAGGTATGCGGGCCTGCGCCTTCGACAGGCGATTGGCCGGCACCGAAAACAGGGGAAGAGGAGGCAGTGGTGTGGCCTGCAGACACAGATGGGCGATCCAGGCGTTCCTCCCACTTACTACGGTGCTTGGATGCCATGTGTCGGATCATGCTGGTGGTGGTGAGGTTTCTAGTGTTCATGCCTCGGCTCATTCTGGTGTGGCACAGGTTGCAAACTACAAATCTTTTGTCGTCCGCACTTTCCTTAAAAAAACGCCATACCGCTGAACACCTACCCCTTGGCAAGGTAGATTTACGCAAGGGGGTGCTCCGTGGAACATTTGCGGGCCGGTTTGGTGCGGTCCGCCTTCTTTCTGTAGCCACACCACTGCCTCTTCCAGCCTGTTGCGGTGCTGCAGATGGCTCACCCTCAGGACTGCTGTCATCGCTCGGCTCTACACCTTCCCAGGTGGGGTCAGTCACCTCATCGTCCACCAAGTCCTCCTCCACTTCCTCACTCTGATCATCCTCCTCAAGTCTTGATCCCACCACATACTCAGTCATTGACAACTGTATAACATTCTCCTCAACAAGGTCTTGAGACGGAAATAGTGGTTGATTTAATGGCAACTGTGTCTCATCATCATCATCATCATCATCATCCACTACTTCCTTTGACCTTAAATGCCGTTCACATCTGTCATCTTCTTGTGATTGGGTAGCCTCTAGAAGTTGTGAATCAGGGCACAAGATGTCATGTTCCTCTGCAAGCGTGCTTGGAGAGAGGGTCAAATGAAGGATTGGTGATGAGACGAGCTCATCACTATATCCCAGTGTGGGATCACTTCTTTGACCAGACCGTGTATGGTGGGAGGAAGGATGATCAGAGTGAGGATTATGTTGACCAGACTCTTGGCTACTGAGAGTGGACTTGGTGGAAGACAGGGTGGTGCTTAACCGACTGGAAGCAGTATCAGCTGTCATCCAACCGACCACCTGTTCGCACTGGTCGGACCTCGAGAGTGATGTCCTGCGACGCCCTGTGAAATCAGACATGAAGCTAGGTATGGTGGATGTCTTTCTTTCTTGTGCTCTGGCACCAGGCACAGTTTCTCCGCGTCCTGACCCGCGCCCTGAACTTTCAGGATCACGTCCACTTCCCCGTCCCTTTTTACCCGCCTTCTTCATCTTACACGATATATATGACTTTAATATATATGAGTTTGAAAACTTAACAGTATTTCTTACTATTCTGCAACTCTGCAGAGTATACAGAATAGGCTGCTAAACTGCGGTGACACACACTGAATGGAATAAGTGACTTTAATATTTGAGTTTGAAAAATTAACAGTATTTCTTACTATTCTGCAACTCTGCAGAGTACACAGAATAGGCTGTTAAACGGCGTTGAAACACACTGAATGGAATATGTGACTTTAATATTTGAGTTTGAAAACTTAACAGTATTTCTTATAATTCTGGAACTGTACAGAGTACACAGAATAGGCTGTTAAACGGCGGTGAAAGACACTGAATGGAATAAGTGACTTTAATATTTGAGTTTGAAAACTTAACAGTATTTCTTATAATTCTGCAACTCTGCAGAGTACACAGAATAGGCTGTTAAACGGCGGTGAAAGACACTGAATGGAATATGTGACTTTGATATTTGAGTTTGAAAAATTAACAGTATTTCTTACTATTCTGCAACTCTGCAGAGTACACAGAATAGGCTGTTAAACGGCGTTGAAACACACTGAATGGAATATGTGACTTTAATATTTGAGTTTGAAAACTTAACAGTATTTCTTATAATTCTGCAACTGTACAGAGTACACAGAATAGGCTGTTAAACGGCGGTGAAAGACACTGAATGGAATATGTGACTTTAATATTTGAGTTTGAAAACTTAACAGTATTTCTTATAATTCTGGAACTGTACAGAGTACACAGAATAGGCTGTTAAACGGCGGTGAAAGACACTGAATGGAATATGTGACTTTAATATTTGAGTTTGAAAACTTAACAGTATTTCTTATAATTCTGCAACTCTGCAGAGTACACAGAATAGGCTGTTAAACGGCGGTGAAAGACACTGAATGGAATATGTGACTTTAATATTTGAGTTTGAAAACTTAACAGTATTTCTTATAATTCTGCAACTCTGCAGAGTACACAGAATAGGCTGTTAAACGGCGGTGAAAGACACTGAATGGAATATGTGACTTTAATATTTGAGTTTGAAAACTTAACAGTATTTCTTATAATTCTGCAACTCTGCAGAGTACACAGAATAGGCTGTTAAACGGCGGTGAAAGACACTGAATGGAATATGTGACTTTAATATTTGAGTTTGAAAACTTAACAGTATTTCTTATAATTCTGGAACTGTACAGAGTACACAGAATAGGCTGTTAAACGGCGGTGAAAGACACTGAATGGAATATGTGACTTTAATATTTGAGTTTGAAAACTTAACAGTATTTCTTACTATTCTGCAACTCTGCAGAGTACACAGAATAGGCTGTTAAACGGCGTTGAAACACACTGAATGGAATATGTGACTTTAATATTTGAGTTTGAAAACTTAACAGTATTTCTTATAATTCTGGAACTGTACAGAGTACACAGAATAGGCTGTTAAACGGCGGTGAAAGACACTGAATGGAATATGTGACTTTAGTATTTGAGTTTGAAAACTTAACAGTATTTCTTATAATTCTGCAACTGTACAGAGTACACAGAATAGGCTGTTAAACGGCGGTGAAAGACACTGAATGGAATATGTGACTTTAATATTTGAGTTTGAAAACTTAACAGTATTTCTTATAATTCTGCAACTCTGCAGAGTACACAGAATAGGCTGTTAAACGGCGGTGAAAGACACTGAATGGAATATGTGACTTTGATATTTTAGTTTGAAGACTTAACAGTATTTCTTCCTATTCTGCAACTCTGCACAGTACACAGAATGTGCTGCTACACTGCGGCGAAGCACACTGAATGGAATATGTGACTTTGATATTTTAGTTTGAAGACTTAACAGTATTTCTTCCTATTCTGCAACTCTGCACAGTACACAGAATGTGCTGCTACACTGCGGCGAAGCACACTGAATGGAATATGTGACTTTGATATTTTAGTTTGAAGACTTAACAGTATTTCTTCCTATTCTGCAACTCTGCACAGTACACAGAATGTGCTGCTAAACTGCGGCGAAGCACACTGAATGGAATATGTGACTTTGATATTTTAGTTTGAAGACTTAACAGTATTTCTTCCTATTCTGCAACTCTGCACAGTACACAGAATGTGCTGCTACACTGCGGCGAAGCACACTGAATGGAATATGTGACTTTGATATTTTAGTTTGAAGACTTAACAGTATTTCTTCCTATTCTGCAACTCTGCACAGTACACAGAATGTGCTGCTACACTGCGGCGAAGCACACTGAATGGAATATGTGACTTTGATATTTTAGTTTGAAGACTTAACAGTATTTCTTCCTATTCTGCAACTCTGCACAGTACACAGAATGTGCTGCTACACTGCGGCGAAGCACACTGAATGGAATATGTGACTTTGATATTTTAGTTTGAAGACTTAACAGTATTTCTTCCTATTCTGCAACTCTGCACAGTACACAGAATGTGCTGCTAAACTGCGGCGAAGCACACTGAATGGAATATGTGACTTTGATATTTTAGTTTGAAGACTTAACAGTATTTCTTCCTATTCTGCAACTCTGCACAGTACACAGAATGTGCTGCTAAACTGCGGCGAAGCACACTGAATGGAATATGTGACTTTGATATTTTAGTTTGAAGACTTAACAGTATTTCTTCCTATTCTGCAACTCTGCACAGTACTCAGAATGTGCTGCTAAACTGCGGCGACGCACACTGAATGGAATACGTGACTTTGATATTTTAGTTTGAAGACTTAACAGAATGTGCTCTAATCTGCAACTTTGCACACTAAACAGAATGTGCTCTAATCTGCAACTTTGCACACTAAACAGAATGTGCTCTAATCTGCAACTTTGCACACTAAACAGAATGTGCTCTAATCTGCAACTGTGCACACTAAACAGAATGTGCTCTAATCTGCAACTTTGCACACTAAACAGAATATATATATTTTTTTTTTTTTTTTTTTGTTTTTTTCCCCCCACACCAAATAACCTGCTGCCCCCACACACAGTAGTCCTAAAAAGGACTTTTGGTTCTTTTTTTTTCACAATTTTTGTTTTTTTCCTCCCTACACTGCCTTTCCCTTCCTATCCTCAGCTCTCCCTGGCTCAGACTGAGCCGAACTCGATGGTCAGGTGCTATACAGCACCTGACCACGGGTTCTGGCCAGCCAATCAGTGTAATGCCAGCAGCCAACATGGCTGCTGGCATTACACCGATGTCAGAGCCTCCCTGCACGTTTATTGGCTGCGCAGCAGCCGCAAAACGTGCGGGGAGGAGACCCGAACATGGCGGGCGAGCACATGCGGTACTCGTACGAGTACCGCCATGTGCCGAGCAGAGCGATGCTCGAGCCGATCCGAGCATCGGCCGAGCATGCTCGCTCAACACTAATAATATACTAAAAATAATAATAAAAATAAATAGATAAAACAACAACATGCACTAAGATTCAGAGTCAGTCTTCAGTTCACAGTTGACTTATCAGTTCAAAGAACAAACATATATCAAGCTTAAAAATAGCCAAGAATAAGAAGAACTGACAATAATTTTGGACTCAGATGGAACTGTCTTCTTAATTGGTAATAGGCTTCCCACTTATGGCATCATATTTAGAGGTGTCCTTTGGGTTCACAAAACGTCACAGCTGTCTCCCTCAGTTCGCTGCCCGTTTCACACTAATGGATCGTGTGGAATTCAGAAAACTATAGAATACAAAAGAAAAAGGGGCGCAGAACCCTCTAAGAGCACAAACTGTTTATGTGAATATTATTGTGACCCCCAGTAATCAAAAATGCTTACCGGATTCAAGCAAATGTATACTCCATAATCCACCTCTTATAAGCCACAGGCCTTCAAATTTTCAAGTCCATCGAGGTTCCAAAATGATTTATTTAGTTAGATGCAGTTTAAAACAAATTTATAAAAACAATTATCTGTTTTCTAAATGAATTAATCACCCAACGCATTTCGTGTTAAAGGGTCAAAACAAATGAAAAACATAAACAGATTTCTTAGAATAAAATAAAACTTAACATTACCAGGGTTTATATGTACCTTTCATTAGGGATATTCCAGTACACTCTCTCTAACGCTCCTTCATAGGACTCCCTATGCTGACGTCTCCTACGTTCTGTTGGACCCGCCTCATCCCTCCGGAAGTGACATTATGCGTTCCAGTTCTGAGATACATAGGTCTCATACAACTGGAGTGTCCCAGTATCTTACTAGGGACTCTCCATTCCAATGTCTCCTGCGTCTCAACGAACCTGCTTCACCAAAAAACGGAGGTGATGTTATGCGTTCCATCAGTGAGACGCATAGGTTCACATACAATTATAAATTAAATAAAATAACTATTTAGTTGACATTATTGGTTAATATATATATATATATATATATATATATATATATATATATATTGTAAAGCAAATATACCTGTATATTTATACTTATATTTAAAGTATTTGAAACATCTAAAATGTTTATTTGAAACATCCAAGATGTTTAGAAATACTGTGCACGACCGGATCATACAGAGATAGTTATCCCTTATCTATATATTGTATTTATCTTCCAACTCTGCAGCGTTTTCTATTTTAAGATGATGTTATTATTAATTTTGATATTCATAAAAATTACTGGAATCTTCTCCCTTAGAAAGGTACGATTCATACATGGAAATATTATTGCAAATACACATGTACATTAATATAAAAGAACATATACATATATATTAGTACAAGAAACCACAAGACATAATTCTTATGGAGATTCTTTCTTGTAAACTAAAGAACACAATAGATATCAACTGAGGAAGTACACACTTGAGAACCTATACATGTATATACATCATTAAGAATGGAAACTATAACCTCTCCTTATAATAAATATATAAATATATTAGTATTGTTCTGGAGTTTGTATACATATCCACACACAGAGGTAAGAGGGAGTACAGCATACTATGTATATATGTGTGTCCAAACACATCCATATACATACTCAAAACGTTGGGCAAGTCACCACATTTTAATAAGATCCTGCCCTCTAATATTCGAGATATCTCCCAATATCCATACGTGGACATTTAACCCCTTCCCGACAAGTGACTTACCAGGTACGTCACGAAAAAATGTCACTTAGTGACAAAGGACGTACCTGGTAAGTCACGGAAGTCATTCGCTACAATGGAAAAAAAAAAAAAAACCCCGTCGTTAAGTGCCGGCCGCGTGCGCTCGCGGCCGGTCACTAAGGGGTTAAAAGACATTAAATTATGCCTCTATACAGATTGAGTCACATTGATATTATAAATATATCTGGAGAAAAATAAAGATAAAGGTTCTTCAAACTAGATGACATAAATCTATTTCTTCATTTAGACCCCTGGGCGACATAGTTCTCAATTTGTAAATCCAAAAAGACTCCTTCCTACCTCCTTCCCTGTGGACAGTTGTTAAAATGTTTAGGTACACTGTGCATTTTTAAGCCTTTGAGTGCTTTGCAATGTGTTGCATACCCCTCTGGCACTCAAAGGGTTGATTTTTGTAATATAGATCTGAGACTGATCGGTCCATTGATGGGGGTACTGACCACATATCCACTTGTTCTTGAGAAAAGAGATAAAGTGGTGAAAACCTTTTAGGAATGTATAATGTCTAGTGATGAGCGAGCATGCTCGGCCGAAGCTCGGTTCGGCTCGAGCATCGCTCTGCTCGGCACATGGCGGTACTCGTACGAGTACCGCATGTGCTCGCCCGCCATGTTCGGGTCTCCTCCCCACACAAGGCGCCTGCCTAGGGCCCGGCCAAATGAGGGGGGCCCGGAAAGCCTCATTCAACTTGAATGAGGCTTTCCGGGCCCCCCTCATTTGGCCGGGAGATTCAACCCCCACGCCCGCAGCTTACCTGATCTCTCACTCATCTCGCCGCTCTAGTAATACAGAGCGCTGGGAGATGACATCATCTCCCAGCCTCTGCATTACTACAGCGGTGCCGGGAGCTTCAGTCAAAGAGATCTGTGCCGAAGGAGGCACAGATCTGTCAAGTACACCGCTAGACCACCAGGGGAAATGTGAAGATGAAGGTGCAATGTGGAGGTGAAGTGGAGATGGGGGCATTGTGGAGATGAAGGGGGCATTGTGGAAGGGGCATTGCGGAGATGAAGGGGGCATTGTGGAAGGGGCATTGTGGAAGGGGCATCGTGGAGATGGAGATGAAGGGGGCATTGTGGAGATGGAAGGGGCAGTGTGGAAGCGGCAGTGTGGAGATGGAAGGGGCAGTGTGGAGAAGGTGGCATTGTGGAAGGGGCAGTGTGGAGATGAAGGGGCAGTGTGGAGATGGAAGGGGCATTGTGGAAGGGGCATGGTGGAGATGAAGGGGGGCATTGTGGAGATGAAGGGGCAATTGTGGAAGGGGCAGTGTGGAGATGAAGGGGACATTGTGGAGATGAAGGGGGCATTGTGGAAGGGGCAATGTGGTGATGAAGGGGCAGTGTGGAGATGAAGGGGCAGTGTGGAAGGGGCATTGTGGAGATGAAGGGGCAGTGTGGAGATGAAGGGGGCATTGAGGAAGGGGCAATGTGCATCCAGACATCCTCCCTATGCTGTCCCTGAACCATTTCTGTGGTGTTTCCATCATTTTCTGCCCTTTTCCTATGGACCAGGCACCCTCCCCTCATCAGAGCAGGGGATGCCTGGTGTAATGCTCGAGTCCTCCCATTGACTTCAATGGGGCTCGGGGGCTCGGCCGAGCACTCGAGCCTCCGGGGGTGCTCGGCCAGAGCACCCGAACACCCGAGCATTGGGGTGCTCGATCATCACTAATAATGTCCAATCTGGGAATTGCCATTCATCTCATATAATATGGTCCAGTTGTTCATAGGCAGGAAAGAGTATAGCACTCTTCTTGGCTGTTTTAATTTACTTTTTGTCAGATCAGTCTTGAAGATCTGAACAGATACTTGGCAGAAATGAAGGCTACTATGTATGCATCATCCTCTATTAGAAAATGTATCAGCTATAGATAGAGCATTAGTATTACTGTGTATTCTTGCACATCCTCTGAATTCTCTGAGTCAGAAGAAATATAGGCTTGTTTACCCAAAAGTTAATGTTTCCCTAGAAGCCACCCATATTAGGAGAGATATGCCCAGATGAAAATACTGCAAAATACAAGAAAAATCCATACTGGGGCCCTGAAAGTTCAACCCTGCATGAGTTACGGGTAGACGCAGTAGAAGGGGCCTTGTTGGCCAAACTTTTACCTTCACTGGGACAAGTAAGAAAAACAGAGGGATAAAACCACCAACAGAACTGAGAACTAAGGACTAAATGAGAATGGTAGTAAAAAAACAAAACAAAAACAAAACAAGAAATACACGCAGAGTGCTAACACTAAGCATCTTGAAAACAATGTTGCCAGTTGATAAGTATCATGCAACAGAACTGTGGAGAAAGCAATAAGTTAACTCTCATTAGATTTCTAATTCTGTGAGAATCCCAAGCCTATAGGGACGTCATTCCATGAGATCTCCGAATCCTCAACAGTAGACATCTTGAGGCCCCAAAGTCCTGGTACCAGCATTACCATTGTCTTCCCTAAAGAGGCAGGGAAATCTCGGGCTATATTCTTACCATGCTGATTAGTTAAGAACAAGTAAGTGAAGCATATTACTGTATCAAATGACTGAATAAATCAGAAAATGACACAGCTAATAAAGCATGGCATAAAACATAGCATAAGAGAAATATATTGAGGCATTAGCATGGTGCTGTCCCGTCACCCGGGCCCTGGGAAACCGCTGCTCCCGTGCAGTTTTTTTTTTTTCCTAAGAAATTGTCTAAGGCTGAGAGTTTATATGATGTGGGCAATCGGGAACTGCTCGCCATCATCCTTGCCTTGAAAGAATGGAGGTATCTGTTGGAGGGGACCACTGGTCCAGTCCTGATACTGACTGATCACAAGAAACTCACATACTTGTCTGAGGAGAAGTAGTTGTCTCCTTGTCAGGCCAGATGGGCTCTATTCCTCTCGAGGTTTAATTTTGTGGTCTCCTACCTCCCTGGTACAAAAAAATATTAGAGCAGATGCTCTTACTCGACAAGGTGGGGCCAAGTCCCAGAAGGAGTCTCCTCCGGTACCTATTATTCCTCCTAACCCCATCCTGGCTACAATATATACCAGTATTACTTCTCCGTTGGGTGAGGAGATTTTGGCTGCTCAAGCTTCTGCCCCGATGGAGAAGCCTAATGGGAAGTGTTTTGTGCCTGAATCTCTCCGTACCAGACTGCTGGAGACATACCATTCATCGAAGGCTGCAGGGCACGTTGGTAGAGACCAACTGATATGGTCTATGACCAGACTCTTTTGGTGGCCCATCCTAAGGGTGGATTGTTACACATTTGTTGTCACATGTTCCACTTGTGCACAGACCAAGACATCTAGACATTGGTCTCCTGCAACCCATCCCTAATGGGGAGCGTCCATGGTCTCACTTTTCTATTGACTTTATGGTAGAGTTGCATGTCTCAGAGGGTTACATGGTCATCCTCATGATTGTGGATAGATTTTCCAAGATGGTCCATTTTGTGCCACTGAGGGGACTTCCCTCCTCCAAGGAGTTGGCCGAAATCTTTGCTAACAAGGTGATTCATCTCCATGGTATACCCAAAGTGGTGGTCTTGGATTGTGGGAGCCAGTTTGTGTTGTGTTTTGGAGAACTTTTATCGGTCATATTGGGATCCAGCTTTTGTTCTCCTCGGCTTACCATCCACAGTCTAATGGTGCTGCAGAGAGGTCTTATCAGGTGCTGGAACAGTTTCTCCATTGATTTATCTCCCTACTCCCTACTGGGGTGACCCATGTACCTCCATGATGAACCAATTGTAGAATACCCCTGTGTCTCAGAAATCAGTGAGTATGCATGCAATGCTGCTTTTAAGGAGGCAACATGAGAATCCCGCACTTGCGATATGTTTAATGCAGTGTGCAGCTGCACAATATTTAAAATGCAACCTTTTAAAAGGATACCCCAGGGATGTGCATTGCAATGTGTTTTTCAACCCACTATGGCTCAAATAGTTAACGAGGCAGTTAGAGAAAGGAGCTGTATACTCATTGAGAGTGTTCTTCTTTAATCCCTTGAGGGACAATGCACACCCCTCCAGTCCTTTATGGGTTAACCTCTTCACTGCTAGAGGGGAGTGCAGGGCTGACAGCTAGATGTTTTGGACATGCCCCCTGCTAAATGACAAATTTGCCACCTCTAGTGATGGATGCCTAAATATAACTACTGTATTTGTGTGAATATAGGGTAACCCACAACAAAGTTTAATGTTACAAGGTGGGGGGGGGGGGAAGCCCTGGATATATAGCAACCCTTATTCCCATTTTCACTCTGCACACGATCTTCTCATTGAGGCTGTTATTACATCTTCTCCATTCTAGCCTACTGGACCTCTCCTGTGCTGCACCTGAGCTTTGGAATTCCATTCCCAGTTCCATCAGACTCACCCAGTCTTATGATCTTCAGATGTTGTCTGAAAGCTCATGTCTTCAGCGAAACCTGTCTACTGCTCCCATACCAGTTGTGAGAAATTAATATATTAAAAAAAAACCTAAAAAAACCCCACAGTAATAAAGTGTAAAGGATGCTCTATCTATAAATCTCCACAATAGCAGCTATATATCCACTATGGTCTCGGAGTAGATGATCATAAAAAGAAAAACTCAAAATTATAATAATATGTGGATAAGGGCTTAAGTCTTAAAGAGATAAGATAAATATATAGTGAATGATGGTATAGAGATGTTTGAAAGTACAAAACTACACTTTATTAGACACAATAAAATATCAGGTATACCTGTAACAATCAAATATTTAAAATATAAACTCATTATCAAATCAAAATGCACAGGATATATTTATGTAATAATGCATAGAACATCGAGAGTCCCCGTGATGTTAAAAAAGAGATTTACCAGGAATAAGTATTTAGGATAATTCTTTTTGGACACATATTATGATGCCGATTCCACTTGTCAGATACAGCAGGCAGGGTTGTTTTCCTACTGTTTCCTATATACAGTGTGTGTACAAGTTGTTCAGTTCATTACGGCAAATAGCTTATATCCTGTGCATATTGATACAATGTATTTATAACAAGTTTATATTTTAAATATTCAATTGTCACAGGTGTACCTGATATTTTATTGTGTCTAATAAAGTGTAGTTTTGTACTTTCAAACATCTCTATACCATCATTCATTTTATACATCTTATCTTTTTAAGAGCTTATCCACAGGTTATGAGAAATGCCAGATCAACAGTCTGTCCAACCTCTACTCCCTCTCATTCTCTTCTACAATCCCTCTCCCACCTACAACCCCATCATGACCTTATTGTTTATACAGAGTCTTTTTCTCCCAGACAGAATCTCTACCTGACTGCACCACTGCACTGAAAAGCACTTCTTTCTCCCACCCATCTACTGGCAGTTCATGTGGAAGGAAGCACTTACACTCGATGGCACTTACTCCTTCGGTGTACCACCTACCTTCCTCTAGACTGTAAGTGCTCACAAGCAGGACCCTCTGATCCTTTTGTTTTCTATGTTCCTTTTGTACTCTTTAACCCCTTAAGGCAGCGGTTCTCAACCTGTCTAGTGCCAAGACCCTTTGATAAAATTTCCCAAGTTGTGGCGATCCCTAACAGTAAAATTATTTTCGTTGCTCCTTCATCGCTGTAATTACTGAATTACTCCGTTGTAAAGAAATCCTTATTGTTCCATGGCCGGAAGCCAGGCACCAGCGCACATATTGTCTGCGTATCTGAGCTGTCAGTCCCAGTCTCCAAGACAATTACAAGTTTTACAGATTAAAATAGACAAAAAAACAATTTTCTGATGGTTTTAGGCAACCCCTCGCAAATCATCATTCGACCCCCGAAGGGGTTGCGACTCACAGGTTGATAACCACTGCCTTAAGGACCCATGACGGTCCTGGACCGTCATGGGTTGTTATACCCTTAAGGGCAGCAAAGGAACAGTAGTGACTAAAAATAATCTCAGTCATCTACTCGATGAGGTTATTGTTCTAGCCATTACTATAACAATGTTAGTAGTGATGCCAATGTAAGTAATAATTCATACAGTTCCACTTTTATCCATCCCAGGACCTGGAAGATCATTGGAAGTTAAATGTCAAGAACTACTAAGGAGAAAGTGCCCTGTGGCTTCATGGAGGCTGAGAGTTTTTCGGGGAGGAGACCACATGGGGCCAGCAGACCACAGCTGACATTTTATTTAAAGCATAATTTATCACATTTTTGTTGATGCATTTTTCACTGAAAATTGCTGCAATGGGGCCAGTCAGTGACTATGAAACTTTGTTGCAGAGACAGGTGTGCATCATGTTTACTATCCCACAGTATGATTAGATTTATTTTCTCTGGGAAAAAAAAAGCACTGAGTCCTGATGTAGACACACTTGTATGCAAAATATCCAAACATCCTGAAGGCTTTGTGGCAGGCAGGGAGGGAAAGAAAGTAAAGAAGTCTTCCAACCTCTCCAGGTAAGGGAGACCCAAAGGCCAAATACCTAGCCCCATCCAGCACTGGGCACCTGTATGCTGTATCACACAAAGCACAAACTGACTCACAGAAGGAAGCGTGCATGTCAGCCTTTCACTGAAAAAACATAGGATGGACTGATGGTTTTTTGGCTTATGTAATTAAAGCTTTTGGGATGTTTTGCATGATATGTTGCACAGCAAGCATGTATACAGAGAACCATGTAAATAAATGGAAACTAAGAAGTATTTGCATTGTTCACCATTTGCATATCTTTGCCCTAATATATGATTTTCTGACTCTAAGGAAACATGGCATGCCGTGAGCTACTTTGTGGAAAACTGTATGACCTTGTTTTTGGTTTTGTTTGAATTTGTTCAGTTTGTTTGTTTGTTTGTTCCAAAGTTATTCTGTTACAGCCTCCCCGGCATAATCACAGATCATCCTGAGGCTCGCTGCGACCATTAAGCCTTGACTTGCCAGGACCATCATCTGTCCTTAAAGACTGGATCCCTGTGACGGTCCTGGCTTGTCATCTGGTGTCATGCAAAGAACACATTTGAGAATGGAGCTTCATGACAAAGGCAATTTAAATATGCATTGCCTTTGTCAAAGTTCTCTGCCTTTCTCTTCCTCACTGTGATCATGAGGAAGAGAGGAGCAAAGAACTGAGGTCCCAATAGGTAAAATGGCCAAAGAGGGGGCACTTTGATTTTAATTTGTGGTGTTTTGGGCAGGACTAGGGGGTAAAACAGTTTTGATTGCTGGATGAGCTGTTGCCACCTCTTTGTATAACTGAATGATTTAGAGCAAGACCAAAAGTATTTTTTCTTCTGTGTCCAAGGCAGTAGAAAGGGCTTAGTCTCCACCCACCCCCCCCAGTTGGTAGGACCAATCCAATTTTGTTAAAGGCTCACCCTTCACCTTTACTCCTCAGTTATGTTTGGTCCTATCAAGCTAGTGGACAGAAGAGGACTTCCTCTCATTGCCTTTACTTTTTTTTTTTAATTATTATTTTTTTTAAAGAAATTTTGCTAATTTCAGCCGCATCTTGATGCTGTACCTGACCCGGTGGTTCACCGCTATGTTTTCCCCTGATTGTCTCCCTAATCCCCACAAAATGTGGTGTGTTGGAGTTGGGCTGTGTGGTCTTGCATACTACCTGCAATAGGTCTGTCTGGTCTCCTCCTCGTGTTGCCAGCATCTTGATTGAAGTCTCTACTACTTATCACCTTCGTCAGATGCACTGCGATGATGTCATGCATGCGCTTCATGGATGGAATGCACGCTATAATTTGCTATAGCATATAAGTATTCAACAGGGGAACCACTCTATGCAGGTCAGTGTATAATTTTAACTTGTTATATTGCTTCTGGGGCTTTGACATCATGTCCAGCTCTTCCACAGCAGGGAGGAAAGAGAAGAATTCAGCTACAGGGCTGAGCGAGGATGAGAAACTACAAAAATCTAAACTCTGCACAGCATGTGATCTAACTTGACCACATCGGATACGGTATCCTTTAAAAAGATTGAGTTTTAAATATTGTGTGGCTGCACACCACATTAAACATGTTGCATGGATGAAAAGGGTGACATGAGAATCTCTCCCTGCACATAAGCGCAAGAGTCTCATGTTTCCTCCTTAAAAGCCGCACTGCACGCATACTCATCGATTTCTGAGGCACAGGGGTATTATACAATTGGTTCACCATTTAGGTACATGGTTCACCCAAGCAGGGGCCTTTTTGGGAGCGAACATCATGACCCTTCATTACAAGGGACTAGTAGACGGCTAATGGATTGCCTGTGATCTCCTGGTACAAAATTTTATTTTTTTTTGTGTGGCACTCAAAGGGTTAAGCTACAAATCGAACAAAGGAGTAAAAATCCTAGATATGTTTGTACAATATTTATTGTATTTATATAAGTATTGTATGAATTGCAAGTAGTGTCTCGGTCTTTGCTGATGACACTAAGCTGTGTAAGGAAATGCATACAGAGCTGGATGTTTTTTCTCTGCAGAAGGATTCAGATAAACTGAATGAATGGGCAGAAAAGTGGAAGATGACATTTAATGTAGATAAATGTAATGTTATGCATTTGGGCTGTAGAAACAAACATGCTACATACACTAAATGGGAAACATCTTGGGGAATCCTCATTAGAGAAAGATTTAGGAGTATTGGTAGACAATAGAAAATGGGGTACTATATTGCATAAAAAGAGGTAAAGATGCACAGGATGCTAATATAATTCTACCTCTATATAAACCCTTGGTTAGGCCTCACTTAGAATATGGAGTACATGTAGTTATTGAACTGGAAAAAGTGCAGAGATGTTCAATAAAACTGATAAAGGGTCTGGAGGATATGAGATCTACTTAGACAGTAACATTTTCAGATCAGGAAGCTCCCTTGTAAGCTGCTGGATAAGCTTGACC
This sequence comes from Rhinophrynus dorsalis, assembly GCA_037306005.1. Taxonomy (NCBI): domain Eukaryota; kingdom Metazoa; phylum Chordata; class Amphibia; order Anura; family Rhinophrynidae; genus Rhinophrynus; species Rhinophrynus dorsalis. The sequence continues at coordinate 337,670,904 of CM074721.1, forward strand.
AGGAATAGGATCCTGCCAAGAGGTGACAAGCAGCTATTGATATAAAAGAAACAGAGCAACACAAGACAAAACTAACTCTATTGCTAGTTAGGCCTCAGAGAGGGAGATGCTAGAGGGCGTAGGATAGAGAGCGTAGCTGGGGATCACGGGCTGCTCTAGAGAATCCATGCTGCAGCCAAAGCCGGTTTTAAATGTGCAGGCAGCAAAGCCTGATGTCAAGATAGCGCCCCTAGATACATACAGACTACTACTCTCTGAGAACTGGAACAGATGTAGACGAATCTACCAGCAACTGAACTTGCCTTGGTTGTAAATCTGGAACCAAAGGGAACTAGCACAGGAATCTCTGACTTAGGAGGTCACAGGAACTAATGGCAGGGAGTTGGAGACTGGATGCACAGGGAGTCGGCAACAGGGAGTCAGAGACTGGTTGCACAGGGAGTCGGCAACAGGGAGTCAGAGATAGAACAAACAAGGAAGAAATACAAGGGCGTCTTCGAGAATCGTCAAACAAACCAGAGTAGATAATCAGTCGGATAAACACAGTACAAAGGAGCAGGCAAGAGAATGGTCTAAGGAGCAAGCCAGGGGTTGAAGTTGAGGAGGTATACAAGAGTCAAATCAGTTGGCAAAGAGTTAGTCAGGGTCTGGAACACAGGAAATCACTCGATCAAGACTGGATACAATGTCACAGCAAGAACGCTTAGATCGTGCGCAGCTGCAAGGTGCCAGTGCTAGATAAAGAGTAGAGAGACTGGGGGTGAGGAAGAACCAAGAGTGAGACCAGAAAGCCAAAACCAGATTCCAGTAAGACATGGAAAACAGAGAAACATGACATATTTGATGTGAATACAAAGAACTCTCAAATTAATTATTTACTTAAAGAACTAAGCTAAGAAGGAAAGCTCATGCATTAAGACTAGAGGAAAGGCACTTCCGACTAAAACAAAGGCAGGGATTTTTTTTTTTTTTTTTTTACAGTAAAGGTGGTAAATCTATGGAATTCTTTGCATTTTGATGCTGTGCTTGCAGATACTGTAACTGCTTTCAAAAAAAGTAATGGATACATATCTAGCACAGAACAATACTGAGAATTATGACAGCTTTACAGCAGATAGGGTGTTGATCCAGGGAAATATCTGACTGCTATTTGGAGTCAGGAAGGAATTTTTTACCCACTTGGGGCTTAAATGGAAATTACTTCAATGTTGGGGTTTTTTTTTGTTTTTTTTTGCCTTCTTCTGGATCAAGAGGGGTGATTTGGCATGGGCTAGACTTGATGGACACATGTCTTTTTCAGCCTCATCAACTGTTACTTATATGGTAATCCTTGAATAATAGGCCACTAAGGTGTGAGTTTTGATTTTTACACATTAAGATCAGTGTTCAGGACTACTTACCCTAGACCATGAATTTCAAATTCAGATATAGTTGAGGGATGCATATTCAGTTTTTCCATCTAAGGATGCACCCAACAATGTCCACACTATTATTTTAGGGATGTCTTGAGAGAGGGATGAAATGTAAATAGTTTGCTGCTCTGCTGCACCTCTTCTGATATGGAGCATCTATATTACATCTGGAACAGGGGTATGTAGCTTATGGCTCTCTAGCTCTCAGAGACTATACCTCCCATCATCCTTTTTTTTTTTTTTAATAAACTTTTTATTCAAATTTTCAAAATATAAACACCTCCATATTTGAACAATAATGACATGAGACATTCTAGGTAGTAGTTCTATAAAGGAGAACACAACACCAGTGTGCACAGTAAGATAATCTCCTCCCAAGTTTTGAGAAATACGTCCAACACTGACTAGACCAATAAATATACAGGAAAACTGGGAAGAGTAAACAGTATGCTTAGAGAACAACAGCGTAAGTTGTATGGAACGCTGTAACCACCAGGGTACTCAACGGAGCCATCCTGACAAATAATGTCCCAATTAGAAAATCCAGAGATCAATAACAACACAAAACAAAACAAAAAAAACAACAACAGGTGCATGTCTCCAGAGGGGCTCAACCCCCACTTCCCCAAAAGAAACAAAAGAAAAAGGTAGAGAGAAGGGCCAGCTACTCCCAGGTCTTCCTCCCCAATATCCAAATGAGGAAATGAGGAATCATTCTCTCTCTCTCCCACCTCTAGCAGGGATTCCAAGGCAGTATCCGTTAACAGCTGCTCCTCCATCCATGAAGTATATCTAAAGCAACAGTAAAAGACCACCCACCAAGAAGCAGGCAAAGATAAAATAAAGGGTTCCCAGAGAGTGACAAACTGAGAAGTTCCCAAGGAGAAAAGCTGGAGAAACAAAATCAAGAGGAATCCCAATTTTTGTTGTGCTATAAAAGAAGACCTTGGTCCAAAAGGAAAAACTTGTGGACAGGAGTATACCATATGGAGTAAATTCGCACTAGGAGTTTGACATTTAGGACAGGAGGAGACAGTGGCAAGGCCAATGCGATGGGCCACTAAAGGGGTCACGTAAATCCTATGCAATAATCTATAAGAGAGGTCATGGAAATAAGCAGAAGGAGAGCAGCGCAATTGAAGTAAAAAACTGGACTCCAGTAAATCTAGCGTTAGTGTGGGAATATCCGTCAGCCAGCCTGAAGATCTCAAAGGATTCAAATCTGTATGGGCCATTGAGAAAATAGTTCTATAAATCCGGGAAGTTTTAAACAACGCTGCTGAAATCTATTTAATTAGGCAATCCAGCGGATTATCGGTAAGTTGCTTGGACAAGACCGGTAGAAGAGACTGTACATAAAGTTTAGCTTGCAAGAAAGCAAAAAGATGAGTAGACGGTAGCGTATATTTAGATTTAAAATCTGGGAAAGAGTACATCTGCTGAGTCAAGGGGTCGAGCAAGTGACCCATTGATGTTATACCTTGAAAGGCCCAATGAAGAAACCGGCATCAGCCTCCCCACCTTGAAAAAGAGGAATTACGAGTGAAGGGTAGAAATACTGAAACTTAACGCATTTTGAAAAGATGATATCATACGAATTTCTAGCCCTTCACAGTAGGTGTCAGCAAAGGATTAACCACACAAGGAGGTGGGGGGAGAGCGGACAAAAGAACATGCAGATTATAGGAAAGACTCAAGGAAGGACAGAAACATTGGTCCCTATCAGAGTCTGTGTAGACAGAGGTGCCATCTAGCCAATCCTTTGCATACCAGAGAAGGCAGGCTACATTATAAAATTGTAGATGTGGAAAGTTAAACCCACCAGATTAGGTTAACCCACCGTTTAGGTTGGGTTAATTTGGCCAGACTCAACTTGGGGCATTTGCCACCCCAGATAAACCCTTGAAAGCGACGGTTAAGAGACTGAATGTCCGTTGCAGAGAGATATAGTGCATATGTAATAAATACAAGCTACGCGGAAACACTATCATTTTAATTAAGTTAATGCGGCCAATGAACGTCAGAGGCAAAGCCTTCCAAGCAAGAAAATCCGAAGACAGCTTAGTCAGCAAGGGAGTAAATTTGGTCTGGTGAAGTGTAGAGACATCCTTAGGTAGGATATCCAAAAACTTAAGATGACTAGTGGACCATTGCAATGGACAAGAGAATGATAGAGAAGGAGGGGGTTGTGGAGAAAGCCACATCGCCTCAGACTTGTCAAAATTAATTGTAAAACCCGCAACCCGCCGGAAGCTCTCAAAAACCTGCATAATGGAAGGAAGAGCGGATTGTGGGTTATGGGCAAACAACAGCAGATCATCTACAAATATGGCAAGTTTAGTTTTCACAGTTCACACTCGTATACCCTGAAAATCTGGTAGCGCCAATAAAGTATGCAGAGTAACAGAAGCATGTGCCGAGATAAGGATATCGTGAATCTGACAATCTGTAACTAAAGGGAGAATAGCCGCTGAGCCCAAGAAATAATCCGGCCTAGTATAAGTACCATGAGGATGAGAGAAGAAGCTATACTATCGGTCTGTAGTATGAAGAAGACGCCAAATGTCAGTGAGAGGGACCTGATCCATAAAGCGTTGCAAAACATTTAAGGAAGAAGCTTCGGAGATTGTAGGGCACCCGCCTCTATCTAATCGCTGGTTAAGAGTAACATTGAAATCCCCACCTAACAAAATATTACCGGGAGTATAAGGCAGTAAGTGTGGAAGAAGATATGTGGAAAAAGAGTATGTGGGATCATTAGGGGCATACACGTTACAGATTACAAAAGGTTTTTGATCTGTTTTCGCAGAAAATGCCCTTCCGGATCACGAATGGTCTGTAGGGGTACAAAAGCAAGTGATTTATGGATAAGAATGGCCAAGCCATGTTTTTTGATGTAATAGGAAGCAGCAATACAATTCCCCAACCATTTCCTTTGAATGTTATAATGTTCATCATCTGTGAGATGAATTTCTTGTAAAAGGGCAACTTGAGAATGTAAATGGCGTAAATGACTCAAAATCTGTTTACGTTTTATTGGACTATGTATGCCCCCAACATTCCAAGAGGTAAAGCAAAGAGAGTGAGGAATAATTCTAGTCTGACAGGATGAGTCTGCTATGGAGGCAGCCAGTGATAGAGAAACCAGAAAGAGTGAGCATAAGTGAATAAAACCAAAGTCTCTCCCAGTGAGGAGACATTAGGTCAACAAGGAAGAAGGGGTATGGGGAAGGAGAGCCACCGATCAAACCACCCAGAGGCACGCACCGACAAAACAAAAAACAGACAGAAAAAACACAAGAAACATAGTCCTTAATGAACTCATCAACAAATTAAAGAACTTAAGTTCTAATGAACCTGTGGTTTATACCCCAGAATGTATATTATTAATATAATGATAATACTGGCATTTCAACAAAACAGGGAGACCAATGCAATGACAGACAACAAAATCGATCCCCGCCACAGCACTGCACCCCCCCATAAGAAAGCCCAGTCAACCAACATTTAAGAAAAACCCCACAATTTAGCAGAGCTATCCAATGTCACCCCCATCCTAACAAGAGAAAGAAGCGAGGAAGCACAGTACCCCTGTGCAGCCCAAAGGGCCCAACGGGCATCCTGCCCAACCCCCGTCCAGCAACCAAATATCCCCACCCATTAACAATGACTTATATGTAACCATTGCAGGAAGCATCCAACCCATCCCTGTCCCTCACATTCCTAGACATACAGTCCCTGGCGGGGCAAGAATGTCTCTATATGACTGACCCCCAGGTAACCCGGGAAAAAACCCAGAAGGACTGCAAATCCAGGGGGAAAGCCAGACAGAGAATGGAAACCCCCAGCCAATACGGAAAGCAATGATAAGTAATCAAAACATAGACCCCCCCCATCTGACCCGCCCCCCAGCAACCCGGGAAAAACCCGGAGCAGAGTGAACATCAGTCCAGGGGAAAGGCCAGACAGAGGATAGAATCCTACAACCTGTATGGAAGAAAACAATGGTTAGTCAGCAACAGAACAACTGTAGAAATAACCACAATAAAATATCAATGAGTCACATGCAATGAACCAGGCCTATGTAGAGGGATCACATTGCAGGATCTTAATCATCAGGCCCTCGGATGACACAGATGGGGGCACCATGGAACAACCTGGGTGTCTATAATAACAGACACTCCTGGATATGTCCATGATACAGTGAAGATGCCCTCCAATACAACAAGAGGGGTCAAGTGTCGAGACAGGTATCCAGAACAGAGTAGCCATGACAGGAAGCCGAGTAATTAGAAGACATGGAAAGCCTCAATATGTAGACAAAGTTCTCCAGGAAGGGATCTCACAGGTCCAGGGTGACATTTCTTCAAGAACCGAAGAGGTTGAGAACAACAGAACTAGCAATGTCCCCCAGCTCTCCTCTCACTATTACTTGCTGATAAACTCTCATAAAAGTCCCAAACCTCTGCAGGTGAATCGAACCAGCATGTGGATGAACCATCCAGAACTTTAAGGCGTGCAGGGTACAATAGAGCAAATTTGATGTTGCTCCTGAAGAGCCTGCTGCAGACCTCCGAAAAGCCACACCTCTGTACGGAGACTTTGGCAGGAAATTCCTGAAAAAACAAGACCTGAGAGTTAAGATACTCAACTCTGTCTAACTTTCTGTAAGCGAAGAGAAGACGTTGCTGGTCCTCATAGTGCAGGAGTTTGAAGATGGCTGGCTTAGGAAAACTCCCCTCCGACGGTGCAACTTGTCCCAACCGATGAGTCCTCTCGATGACCAATGGAGTATTATAATCCTCCAGTTTCAGAAGTGTTGGCAACTCTGTACTTAGAAAATGTGTTAAATATTTGGCTCGAAGTGTTTCAGGCAAACCAATAATGTGAAGATTGTTTCGACGACTGCGGTTTTCGAGATCATCAATTTTATCCGTAAGAGCATGAGCCTTGGCCTCCAAGCTGTGGATAGCAACACTGAGATCATCCACAAGAGTCTCGCAGTCATCCGCTCTCTGTGTGAGACTCACGATCTGTTCACCATTAGACAGACTTAACCTCACCCAAGATAGAGTGAATGGAGGATTGGAGTGCATCCAGTTTAGTATCCAACACTGGCGTAAGCAATGCAAGAACTGCCTTGGCTGTATCTTCAGCAATCAATGACTGTACAACAGTGGTAGTAGCAGCAGGAGAGTCCGCAGCAGGCTCCCCAGCAACGGAAATCTGAGTATGTTTCTTTTTATCTTGCTTCTTTTCTCCGCGCTGAGGGCGCGGGGTTTTAGTTTGATCCGCAGACCATACAAAACGTTCCATGATGTCAACAATGAAGCAAAATAATTGAGCAAGGTAGCAGATGAAATCCAGAGGAATATTGTAGCTAGAGAAGGAGGCTGGGGGAATTCCAGGCAAGAATATCACATGTCTGGATGCCACAGGTGAGGAACTGGGAAGCCCACAGGATACAAGGAGGGCCTACATAGCAGTAGAGGCCCCCCAAAACATCACTGCAATAACAGTAGGCCAAAAAGGAGAGGAGATCATCCCGCAGAGTGATACCTCATAGGTGGTAAAATACATGGGAGAGGCTGGGGAACAAAAAGGGAACATAAACAGGGCAATGAATTGCAGATAGCAATGGTGTCTCAAACAGCTAAGTGAGTTGAACAGCAAATATAGAAGTAGCTGGAGACCAAAAAGAGCATCACGGAGCTGAAGTAATACACGGGGCAGATGTGGGGCACAGATAAGAGAAAACAACAAACATGGGGGAAATGGAAGCAGGAGCAGTCCCAAGCAAAAGCCAGACCAGGCTAGCAAACACAGGAAAGGCACCAGTAGCTGAGGTGGCTAAGGATGAGGCCAATAGCCCTGTATTGGTAATAGTCAGGACAGCTGATAACTCCAGGCGGTGAGTAGATAACAGCAGAAGTGAAGACAGCTCCACAGGCAGCAAAGCAGAGAGAGGGCATCAACAGAATATAGAGTTGTAGGTCACATTAGGGCCTCCGAAGGTGTCGCTAGAACCTGATCTAAATGGCAGCAAAACTAGGGGCAACGGTACACTCAGAGGGAGAAATAAAAAAGAGGATGGTGACCCTAAGGGAGCAGGCGGTAAGAGGGGAAAATGTGTGTGGGGGGGAAGGCTGACGGGCCGCAATGCACAGCAATGGCTGACAGAAAACACCAGTGTAAACCCTCTGTAGGGCAACTCACTCAGCATCTGGCAGGAGGCTGTCAGAGAGGAGGAGGATAGATCCAGGCTGCCGCCCCCAGGAGGAGATAGAGATGCTGCAGGTCCACGTCTGCCGCACCAGCATATACAGCCCAGCAGTTGTATTGCGCTGGTAAGGTGCCAAATAGGGCTCCGGGAGGCGATACTGATCCCAATCCGACCAGCAGGGCCCACCCAGCAGACCGCGTCTGACGACAGTCCCGGCACGCAAGACCGCTGATGTGCGGTCTAGGCCACGGCCCACCCCGCGTGGCCGCGGGGATACCTGATTTCAAGAAAGCCAGTATCCACAGAGAGCCCAAGACGTAAGGCATCGTACAGCTGAATTACAAAGATCTAAAGCAGATGGCAATGGATTAAGCAGTGAACCGACAGAGCTGTGCAAGATCACGTCTGTCCTCCATGGCCGCCAAGCCCTCCCATCAAACTTAACCAGCTAACAGCTGGGGAACCAAAGGTTGTCTACCCTTGCTTTAGAAAGTGACGGAAAGCCAAGCTGATCTAAAATGGAATTTTGGAGCATCAGGTCCTCACTGTAGTAAAAATGAGAATGAAATATGGTTAAGGGCCGGCTTCAAAAGGGACTGACAGCGCAGGCGCACAGACGTCACTATGGCAAGATGTCCGTGCTTCCTGCTACTGTCAGCCTCGGAATAACTCATAAATCAGTTAAAACAGGTAATAATTCTGATGACTAGCGCTACTAAGCAGCTAGTCGCCAGATAGAGACTTAATTTAGATAAAGATTTTATGGGGTGGTAGTTCCCCTTTAAAGATAGTTATAACTCTCACTCACTCAATCAAAATATCATGTCAGCTTTCCCTTAGGTGGTTTGCTTTACAAAGTCTGCCTTTTTTGTCATTGTTTTGTTAGATCAAGTGCACTATCAACTATTTTTGTCAAATGTTTTGTTTGATCAAAAGTGCTTTTCAAGCATAATCAGCTTTTGGTTTAATTGATTGAGTGCACATTGTACACCTAGATTACTTTTTTCTAAAATATTGTTTGACTGACCATATTTCAGATTCACAGTGTTTTGTTCAGTTGAGCACATCAAATTCCTTACTCTCCACTTATACTTTTTTTTTCTAAACATTTCTTTTATCGGTCAAACATGCTGCAATATGAATCAATGTACAGAAGACCTCTGTCATTCAAGGGGTTAAATTCCCGATTTAAATTAATGGGGATTTTCATCAGTCTCTAGCTGCACAGCTGTTTTGACCCCAAATGCTATTGTTTCTTGACATCTTATATAATAATTCGCTAATGTATGGTTTGTCAGAAGATGTCATGCGCAGCACAGACGGCTGTGTGTGCTGCAATCATGCGCAGTACAGACTGCCCGAGCTCCCCGCTCTGTTATCAGCCGTGCCGCGGGCAGTCTCTACTGTGCATGACTGCACCGTGGCCATTGCTGCCTGGCACTGTGGCCCGTGTACATGGGCTGTTCAACTAGTCCTATATAACAATTCGCTAGGATCTTTGTCAGAAGCTGTCATGCACAGTAGAGACTGCACGTGTTCGGGCAGTCTCTACTGTGCATGACTGCATCGTGTGAGTAAGGCGACGCATGACTGCATTGCGTGGAGAAGTGAGGTAGCGGCCGCTTAACATTAACCAGACCTTGGCCCATGTACACGGGCTTTTACACTAGTATAACATAATTTCCCATAGATGCTAGAAACAGGGGTAACCAACCCTGGTCTTTAAAGGGGCATTATCACCCCTATACAAGTTTACCTAATTGCCATCCTGATAACATTGCTAAGCTTTAATCAGTGTTTTTTTCTGCATACTCTTTTGGAAATTTACATTATTAAAAATCTTTTAAATGTTGGAATAAAAGCAAGGTTTTAAGTATAGCGTGCTCGACTTGTATGGGAGACTTTGCTATGGTATTATTAAGTCTGAAGCACCTCATGTTTATTTCTTAAGTGTGTGTGGCAACAAGAGTCGAGACGCATTATTAAAAATCTACCATTCACTTAGTTCCAGACAGACTGAGATTACAGATATGTACTGCAGTCTGTCAATCTTCTCCTGTTCCCTCCCCAACTGTTGTCACATTCTAACCTCCTCCGAAGACGTGGATTTCTCTATGGAAGCTGGTTGGTACGCGGCAATAGTTGGGGAGAAAACAGAAGAGGATTGACAGACTGTGGTGCAGAGCTGTAACTGCAGTTTGTCTGGAAGTAAGTGCACGACAGATTTTTAATAATGTAAATTTACAAAATAGTATGCATTTAAAAAAACAAACAAAAAAAAACACTGATTAAAGCTTGGCAATATATCAGGATGGCAATTATGTAAACTTGTATAGGGGTGATAATGCCCCTTTAAGAATGTGTTCAAGATATCCCAGCTGGAGAACAGGTGGACTAATTAGTGGCTCAGTCAATTTAATTGGTGTACCTGTGCTAATTCAGGGTTATCCTGAAAACGTGCACTGTTGGTAGCTCTTGAGGACCAGGGCTGGCTATCCACGCACTAGAGGGAATTGGTGACCCTGGAATCAAGCCACTTTAGGTCTTGGTTTGTTGAGCACCGGTAACATGACTAGAAATGTAGAACCTCCCATCTGTGATATTGTTTACTGATATTCTATCCAAGACCCACTTTTACCTACATAGAATTTGATTATTCATTTGTCTATGAAAATAAACAAATTCCTACACTGAAGAGTCACACTATACTTTCTCCAATATTTTAAAGTTTGGAACAATTGGTTTGTTACAGAATTGTTCATTTTTTTGCTTTCCGCACAAGCCCCCCAATCCACTTAAAGCCATCAGGAAGCACAGTAGGCTATACCAGTGGTTCTTCACCCATGCCATCAGGGCTCACTAACAGGACAGGACTGTAGGATTTTGTTGCTAGAAAACAGCTGAGAATCAAAAATGACTGATCCCCTGATTAAGTTACCTGCGCTCTAGTGTAGAGATCCTCAGATCCTGGTCTGTTAGATGGTCCTGAGGGCATTGGTTGAGAACCACTGGGCTATACTGATCAAGACAGAGAGTTACAATTCTGGCGCATACCAACTCCACCAGAGGGGGAAGAATGAAAATTCTCATTAATTTAAATTGTGTTTTTAAACATCTTTAAGGATAAAGAGGTCTCCAATACATTGCAAAGCTCTCTAGCCTTCAAGGTTTTCAACACCCAATTAAAGTTACAGAATTTTCTTGTCAACCCCATAGTGCTGTTGGTTTGCTCCAGAACCTCTCTAGCTTGATTTATAAATAACTTTCTTACCGTATATTTAACCATTTGAGTGCCAGAGGACTACGCATTGTCGTCAATGTTGGTTCATACTTATATAAAGTAGTAAAGTCAAGTTTTTAAATGTCTATCCAACATTTTCGGATAATACTGAGAAAATTCACAACTGAGAATATTTTTTTGGCACAATTAGTACATTTCTTTACAAATACATTGCAACAATTCTTATTTGGGCAAGATCATTTCTACTCCATATATATATATATATATATATATATATATATACATATACATATATCTATACTAGTTGAAGAGCCCGTTACATGGGCCAAAGTGCCACTGCCGCCCGGTCGCGGGGCAGTCATGCGCAGTAGAGACTGCCCGTGCCGCGGCTGATACAGAGCTGGACTTTCTGAGCCGCGGGCAGTCTCTACTGCGCATGACTGCTTCACGCACAGCAGTGTCTACTGTGCATGACGTGGCATTACACACGTTTTAGCTAATTATATAGGGTATCTATATATATAAAAGAATAAGCCTCATTGCATAATTTATGGTACCTCACAAAAAGAACATAATTTATGTCTCCTCAGAAAAGAAACTCGCATTGAACAGAATGTCTCATTAGGAGACACAACTCCCACTGGGTGATTCAGTGGGGAGGTTACTGCTCCCATTGGGTGATTCAATCATGCAGGGACTTGGCCCGCCCCCACTTTCCAGGCCAGCCACCACTATACACACACACACGCACGCACACGCGCACACACACCACGCACGCGCACACACCACACACAGCGATTACTACTTTTGCTCCACTACATATTCACGAGCTGACTCTCTCTCCCCCTCCGGAGTGGGGGAGAGAGAGTCGGCACGTGAATATGTAGTGGAGCAAAAGTAGTAATAGCAACGGGAGAAACCACTGTGATGTGATGAAGGTATTTCAAGCAGGATACATGCAAGTTAAATACACATATTTCCCTGTCAACTCTGTCATGTATGGTGCCTTCACGTTTAGGCCTGCAGGGTATGGCCAACTCACTGTGTCCGCGGCACTGCAGCTGAAGGGAGTGATGGCTACACTATCTCCAGGCCCTGTGCCCAGCATCACCCCCTACTCCTTCATGTGCCTGCAATGTATCCTCCGGTTTCACACACACACACTTCCACCCTCCGATCACCTTGGCAGATAGAACTACATTTCCCATCAGGCACAGCCAGCCGTTCGCCATGGCCGCATCACTGCGGACCTTGGAGGCAGCTGAGGCGTTGGACCATTTCTTACTCTGCCCTCTCCAACTCCTGGTAAGCAGTGTAGTATTGTGCTCCATTGCCAACAGTGTGCTCTGTGTAATAGCGACTTTCAAAGAGGCGACATGACAACCTTGCGCTTTTATGCAGCATGAGGTTGTCATGTCGCCATTTTAAACAGGGCGACATGCTTTATGCACCTTCTAGCTGCACGATATTACGGCAAATAAATCAAACTTCACATGTTTTTCCGGTCCGCCTCACTGTACCAACCAGTATACACTGACATGCACTCTAAATCCATGAACCTCTCGCCTACATACTCAAAACATGGATATTTCCTCTCTCAGCTTTCTCTCTATTTCCGTTACCAACCTACCCACCTCAGTGTACGATCCAATAAACACTGACATGCACTCTAAATCCCATGAGCCTCTCACCTACATACTCCAACTATGCACTTTCACCCTAAGGACAGTTCTGACAGTAAATGGGACTTAAGGAGTTAACTGAAGATTTTACTGAGGGGTGACTCGCTTTTTTGTTCTGCGGGAGGGCTATTGGTGACTGTCACATGCACATACTAAAGTTATCACAAACTTATGTTTGGAATGAAAGCTCAGGGACACGATCAGCGGTTGTCTGTTACAGGAGACACAGGGCTTTGTTATACTGCCACAACACATCATTTGCCAACCCTCCTTCTGCCTCCTCATACCTACATGCCTCCGTTTCACTGCCACAATGCGCACAGCAGCGACCAGGAAGTTGTCGTGAGGATAGTCGCTTGTGAGAAACAGAGGCATGTAGGTATGAGGTGGCAAAAGAAGGGCTGGCATATGATGCCTTCTGCCACTCAAATGAAGGCACTTAAAGGGTTAAGCCATTTAGGTATGAGGAGGCAGAAGGAGGGATGGCATATGACGCGTTCAGGCAGTGAAACGGAGGCACTTAAAGGGTTAACCCTTTGAGTCCCAGAGGGGTACGCAACCCATTACTTTGCAATGTGTTGCGTACCCCTCTGCCATTCAAAGGGTTAAAGGCATTTAGTTATGAGGACGCACAAGGAGGGTTGGTATATGACCAACACATTAACCCTTTCATAACCAGGGATGTGTGCTTCCGTACAGGAGCAGACATCCTTGGTTATTAAAGGATTAAAGTGCTCTTGTATGTGAAACACTGATATGTAACATTGCTGCAAATGTAAAAAAATATTGACAGTAATAAAATATAATGGAAAAAAAAATATAATGGAAAGTGTCAAATGAATCCATTTCTGCACAGGGAATGTAACCTGGGGAGTTGGTTGGCTTTCAAAGACCTGGAGCTTAACCCTTACAGTGAAGATCTTAATCCGCACGGGCAACGCTGTGCACCTTCTACTAGTATTATATATATATATATATATATATATATATATATATATATATATATATATATATATAGTTGACTGGAGTTAGCACTTAGAGAACGTGCCGCTCAACGTTTATACATTATACTTATGTTGCTTTGCGACAATTTTACAGACACTTTAATAACTTACATTTTATACATCGCCTTCAGTGGGTCTGTGTGCAGGAAGCATGAAATACCATAGACTGGAAGACATAATTATCAGTCACATGCCTAATTTATTAGGATCTTCAGGATTATAGGCTGTGTACGTCATACATGCAGGGTACACGGAATCCAAGGGGATGGAACACACCAAGGTAGAATAAACAACAAGGAATAAAATAGTGGTCTACAGAACGGCGGCAAACACAAAAATGACGCACAAAAATATCAGCAGACCAATTTTAACCCTTCATTAACAAGTGGGGTGTGAAAACCTATGCGTTCCACATGCCTCTGATTCTTAAAGGGATAGTAATACTTAAAATGTAAAAAAATATATATTGTAGGGTTCATCACCCTGAGTAAAACAAAGGTACTCCCACTGCTGAAAGGTGTTTTATTCAAAAGTTATTGCAGCTCAGACTTGTATTTTGTAGGCGCAGTATCACAGTGGCGCTGTTACTACACCATCCTATGGACAGATCTGGTCAATTGACCATAAATCTTCATAGGATGGTTTAGCAACAGCGCTACTGTACAGTTTCAGGCAACTGAGATACTGCATCCTACAAAATACAAGTTTGAGCGTTAATAATTTTTTAATAAAACACATTTCAGCAGTGGGAGTACCCTTGTTTTACTCAGGGGAATAAACAATACAATATATATTTTTACATAGTAAGTATTACTGTCCCTTTAAGAACTGGAATAATTCTGGAGCGAACCAACTGCACTACAGGGGACAAATAAATATCCCCATTGATTTGTGCTAAAGAGGCTCCTGGCAGTCCTGCCTCAGTATATATTGTTTTATCTTTATGGTACGACTCCAATATGTTGGTGACCATTCTAACATTCAAGGAGTTAAATATCCCATGTAAATCAATGGGAATTTGTGTTCCCTGTGGTGCAGTTCTACTTGTACACCGATCTCAATGTGTCTGGCACAGAATGGCTGATTTATATAAAAGCTTATTCTAAGATCCAACCATTAATTACTTTATTGCCAAAGGTCTGTGTAACCTGTTACTCTGCAATACATTTCACACACCCCTCTGGCACTCAAAGTGTTAACCATTCCTTTGCAGATGGATGTCACAGTTATATCATGCTCCCACCCTGCCACGCTTGCGGCACACATTACTTAGCTTTGTTCCTGGGTTATTTAAACATGACACAGGATTAAACAGAATTGTACAATGAGCAGAAGGTGAAGCCAGCAGGTGGGCCTGACCCTCTCATTTAATAGCGATTAGTGAAGATTAAAGTCACCATTCATCTGTTGACAAGAAAAGACTCCCTGCCCCCTGAACACCCCCTCGAGCTGACATGTTAAGGCACATATCAAATCATATCTCAGGCCATATGGACGAAGAAAGTGGATCAATTGTGGCATAAACAAATTGCAGTGTAATGAACACATAAAGGTCTCCCAACATTCAAAATGATTTAACCTCTGGAGGACCAGTGGGTTGTGGTGAAACATTGCTTAGCACTGAATCACACACCCTGCTGGTGCTCAGGGAATTAAATGGGGCTTTTAACCCCTTGAATCCTAGAAATGTTGTATGCATTGTAAATCAATGTACTGGTAGGCCTCATTAGATCTATTTGAATAAACAGTGGCAGGCCCCATTAGCTCTATTTGAATAAACGGGAATGGGATTTTGTCCCCAGTGGTGGCTGGTTAGCCCAGAATTGCTTTGCCTGTCCTTCTCTACACAATGACAGGGATAGAGTTTGTAGTGTAAGAACAAGGGGCTCCACATGCAATCCTAAGATTATTACATTAACCCAGGTTGCTCTGGTAAATGATTAATCACCAACTGATCCATCTCCATGTGTGGAGATGCTTAATCCTTTGAGTTCAAGAGGGGTGTCCAATGCATTGCAGATTAACATGGTTCCTCTGGCAAACAAAAGGGTTAAATGGACATCATTGCCCAAAAATAGAAATATTCTATAACCTTTTATACACCATATCAAACTGTATGTTCAAAAGAAAAGTGGAAACATTCTGGTGCAAGACTATAAAATTCAGATTGAATAATTGGGGAATTTAACCCCTTGAATGGTAGAGAGGTCTTCAACTCAATTCTATGGAGGCTTCTCTAGGAACTAAGAGGTTAAAATCCTCACATAACTCAATATGCAAGACAATACTGTGCTACTCCTTTCAAATTCCTCAAATATGAAATCATAGAGATTTGCCTCGTAGTTTGGCCAAAGTATGTTTAAGCTTTCTTACCTTGCCAAGGTTCCCCATTTTAAGCAAGTCCTACCCAATACATATTACCATCTTTATTACAAATAAACACACTGAGGATTTTTTTCCTAAATCCAATGTGTATTGGATATGATTCACTTAAAATGGGGAACCTTGGCGAGGTAAGAAAGCTTAAACACATTTTGGCCAAATTACGAGACAGGACTGTGTTTTGCTGATTGTTTTAGGTTGTTCCTAGTTTGTGGATTTGGAGAATCCCCTTATTCCTTGCTGCACTATAGGTTTATTATATGCAGTGCTCTGCACTGACATTCAGAGTATGTGTCTATACCAAAAGAAAATGGAGGCTTCTAAAACATAATTGGGTCATGAAGTTCACAGGCCTTTTAATAATACTATTTTTTTATTTTTCCATAAGTTGGTTAAGATGTGATAATGTACCTTTAACACCCACATAGTGGAGAAGTTTGAGGATTATTTTCCTGAATAGCAAAATAGATATCCTTAATTAGTTTACTATAATTTTAATTTGATTTTTTTGTAGCAGATTGTATAAACATCCAAATATTTTACTGACATTTTCATGAACACCATCTTACTACATCTGCAGTTCCACTGATATTTTCATGAACACCATCTTACTACATCCATCTGCAGTTCCACTGACATTTTCATGAACGCCATCTTACTACATCTGCAGTTCCACTGATATTTTCATGAACGCCATCTTACTACATCTGCAGTTCCACTGATATTTTCATGAACACCATCTTACTACATCCATCTGCAGTTCCACTGACATACTGAAGCCATTTCCAAAATACATAAAGTGTATGCAGAATCAATTTAATCACTCAAACAGCACTGTATTTCACTAATTTATAGTAGGTTTTTTGCTTTATATCAATATTTTTACTAACATCTCAATTTGTTTTGCCAACACCTATGATTTCAGTAATTTTATTACTGACACTAGACAAAACTCCTGGCCACTTATTAACCCTTTGAGTGCCAGTAATGTATCCAACTCATTTAATGTTATAGGGTATCCAGTATTACAAAACAATGCCTTGGAGACATCTTTAGCATTCAAGCCCCAGTTACATAGTTGCATAGTAAATTAGTTTGGGGGAAAAAAAAGACACAAGTCCAACATTTGCCACAGTATAACCAAGAAAATGAGAATTATGTAAACCTTCCCAAATCCTAAATGGATATTACACTGTTCACCAGAACTTCCTATTTTACTCACTAATACACAGGCTAATCATGTATGATATATTCAGCTAGAATTGTATCTAATCTTCTCTTAAAAATATCCATTGTTTCTACCATTAGTACATGCTTGGGCAGAGAATGTCAAAATTTAACAGAGTTTACAGGAAAGAAAAACCCCTTCCTCTGCCGAGGCTGAAACCTGCTTTCTTCTAACCTTAAGGGGTGACCTCTAGTTATCTGACCAGGTCTTGGAATGAAAAGCTTTGATAGATCCTTGTATTGACCTCACATATACCTTTACATTCTAACAAGATTTCTTCTTACTCATCTTTTCTCTAGACTAAATAAACCAAGTTTGTCTAAATGTTCCTCAAAACCTCCACATTCCCTTAATTTTGTTGCTCTTCTCTGTACTTTCTCCAGTTCTAGAACATTCTTTTTCAGAACCGGTGCCCAAAAACTGCACTGCATATTCAAGGTGAGGTCTTACCAATGATTTGTACAGTGGCAAGACCCCTTTTTATGCAAGGCAGAACTTTTGTTTTTGTTACTGTTGTTTGACACTGTTTACACATTTGTGGTTTACAAGGATTCCTAGATTTTTCTCTAGTAACATTTCTCCTATTATCCATTAAGTTGAATTAAGATTTCTCCTCCCAAATGCAAAATGTTACCACATTAAACATCGTAATCCATTTGTTTGCCAATCTGCCATTTTCTATAAATCCCTCTGTAGAGAACAAACACACTGCTCTGAATTTATTACCCAGAATAATTTGGTGTCTTCAAACATTTACATTTTTGCAATCTATACCTATTTCCAGGTTATTTGTAGGAACTAGACTTGTGCGATTTGGGTCGGCGACATTCGGAATTCAACGAAAATGGGGTAATGCAGCGACATTCGGACCTTCCGACAGGCAAGGGTCATTCGCCAAAAAAAAATCCAAATAGCCTTGGTCCGAATGTCATCTAAACTTTCGGAAATTCTGAGACTACTACCCGTGCTTGATTACTTTCCCTCCATGTCTCTAGTCCAGTTAGCTTCCATGTTTCATGCACTACTTTCCCGCTTTGTCTCTATTCCAGATGGCTTCTTCGTTTCATGATGGGGGTTGGACTAATGACACAGACACCCAGGCAGAAAGCCTGCATTCCCTCATTGTGTTGTTGGAGCTCAGAGAGAGAAGAAGCAGAAAGAGAGTGTCCAGCATTAGTGCCTTATTGCCACTGCAAAGGAGAGTCATCTTTGTTCCTGTGCAAAAAAAATGTAAAATATTAGGCATTTGTTTGAATAATTTTCAGAGTGACACATCAGCCAGTCTCACAGTTCTGCAGGCAGGCCTAGAACCTTATTACCACCACAAGGGAGTCACCTGTGTTAAATATAAAAAATACTAAACTAGTAGGAATTTGTTTGAATAATTACACTTCAGCCAATCTCACAGTTCAATAGCCAGGCCTAGTACCTTATTGTGTCCGCAAGGGAAAGTCACCTTTGTTCCTGCGTAAAATATTAAAAGTAATATTAGGGCTTTGTTTGAATAATTTTCAGAGTGACACTTCAGCCAGTCTTACAGTTCTGCAGGCAGGCTTATTACCTTTTTACCACAGCAAGGGAAAGTCACCTTTTTTTCTGTGTTAAATATTAAAATTAATGTTAGGGCTTTGTTTGAATAATTTTCAGAGTGACACGGCCAGTCTGACAGTTGTCGTGTGTCCAGGTTGTAAAATTGTCAAATTATTATAGTACACTACCTACCTATCTGTAATGGATTTGAGTCCTAGTGAACAACCTCGCTCTGGTATCAGCTGCAGTGATCCAGCAACCACCAACACCACCACAGTGATGTTGCTTTCAAGCAGAGCTAGCAGTAGCAGGCGGGCAAAGAAGAGTACTAGTACTAGTCAAACTCGGCAGCAGAAATCAAAACAAAAAAATAAAAATAAGAAGGGAACTGCAGGTCATTCTACCTCTACAAGTAGGGTAGAGAGCTCCAGGTCCTCCTCTAAGACCATGAAGCAGCAATCACCTGTCTCTCGTCAGCTGTTTGGTGATGATCCCCCAGAACCACCTGCTCAATGACTAGTGCCACTGCCAGTTTAGTAACCACCTCTGCTACAGCCAGTTCTGTAAACCTGGGACACCTAGTGTGTGTAACTGTACTGGATGGACACCGCGGGCAGTATCAACATAGGATTTTTATAGCAAACATCCGTGTAAGCAGGCCAAATGGAAATTATTGCAATATTTGAAGAAAATTTCTCCTGCCACCACTGTCACTGACACTGAAAGAATATCATCTCCAGAAAATGTTATTGAGGGAGATATGTTACCATTTCCGGGTAGCCACCAGGAAGAAGAGGGAATTGAGCAGGTCTCCCCAAAATCTGCCGCTGGTGATCATTTTTCTTCCTGTCAAAACCTACAAGAGGTAGAAGAAGAATCTGAGGGATCAAGGCCTCCTTAGCTTGATTTGTCCCCTGAGCTTGATTTTTTCCCCTGCTTCCCCTAGTACTCCTCCTGTTTCTCCAGTTACACTTGTGTCTTCTATTGACGACTCAACAACTGCCTCTCTAGTTCCAGGTAGTAGCTGCTAGTGTCTCTGCCACCAGTACCACTGTTACTCCACTATCCTCCTTCAATCCCAGTCCCAACATCCCTGCTGCCATCTTTAGGTCTACTGGTATCCCTGTAACAGTATGTAGAAAGAAAAAGCAAAGTGAGGTTGCGCCAGCAGGTGAAGATGAAGAAAGTGTCATCTCAGTTTCTTCTTCTCCACCACCTTCCAGAGTCATCCGTTGCTCCAAAGCGTGGGACCATTTTGTGACACTTGGCGATGGCTGGCTAGTGAAATGCAAATTGTGTGGCAGGGAAGTCAGCCGTGGGAGGGTGTTGGGTCATCTAACCACCTCTGGGATGAACCAACACCTGAAAACTACCACAAGTCAGTGTTGATTAGTGCAGAGAGTGGTACTACTGCATATACCAGTGTCACGCTCACCACCAGTAGGCAGGAGAAAAGGGCAGGGGGATCATGCCACATCTGGTCCTAAGAGCAGACAGTCACAGCCCATCCCAAAATCTGGAAGATTTTGGTGTGTTTCATTCAAAGGGGATGTGAAGACAGCAGTCCCGAAAAATCAAATGCCTCATTGCACAGCTCATAGTGGTTGGGGTGCTACTTTTAATTTGGTGGATGGGGAGCCCTTCCAGCAACTTTTGGAGGCTGTTGCATCCCGATATATATAATTCCATCCCGCACCACATTTATTAGAACTATAGTGCCCTCACTGTACCGGTCATGCGTTGGGCTTTTGAAAGACCTGCTAGGAAAGCTGGTGGCCAGTCAGTGCACTTTACCACTAACTTATGGAGTGCCCACGAGTGGCCAGCATGGCTTCCTGTCCTTGACGGAGCATTGGTGGCAGCCCAGTGTGTTGCAAGACACATCATTACCGTCAACAAGTTCAGGTGCAGTAGCTAAGCGGCAGGGCACTGCTCTTTCCACCTCCATGCTGAGGTAATGGATCAACAGCACACCTCAGATAACATTCACAAAGCACTGCAGAATATGGTGGCACAGTGTCTAGGGGAGCAGGCAGGCACACAGGCACAAATGGGGTTTGTGGTCACTGGCGGTGCAGCACATGTCCTTCATCTGGTAGTGAAGGCTGCTCTTGAGGATGGTAGTAACACTGGAAGGTTGCCATCACTTCTGGAGTCATCCCGACAAATTGCTGACCACTTCCATCAGAGCGTCAAAGATAGCCAGCTCCTCAGGGAAGAACAGAAAAAGGCAGACCTCCCAGAGCACCGCCTGAAAAAAGTTTTGGGAACAGGTGGAACTCCACCTTAGATATGCTAGAGCGTATCCTGGAGCAGAAAAATGCAATTCATGCAGTGTCATGTCACCATTTCATTGGTATAACAGAACACTGGGCAGGGCTGACTGGGCCCTGATGGAACAGGTAGTGACAGTTCGCACGACTTTCCGTGCTTTGACGGAAATTTTAAGCAAAGAGAACACTAGCCTGGCAGAAGTGATTCCCCTCTTCGCACACCTCTCCTTAAAAATTGACGATTTCCTTGCCCATAGGGAATGCTTGTCTGGTGCTGAGGGTAATATACTTCCTGATATTGCTGCCCTTCTAACAAGACTGAAGAAGGAACTGACTCGGCGCATGGAAGAGCGCATGGATGATTGTCCTGACTTAATGCTTGCCACAATTTGTGATCCTCGAATCAAAGGCAAGATTGCACTTAGTTCCAATTCACTCACTGCCTGGAGGGAACAATTGATAGTGAGGGTGCATGAGAGGCAAAGAAAAAACAGGATGCAGTCACAGGAGGCAGGAGAAGATTCCGCAGATGAGTTGGAGGAGTGTGGTGGTCTTCTGGGGCCTATCAGTAGCAGCGCCGAAGCACGTCATCTTCTTCCTGTGGAGCAGCAGCTGCTGCTTTTTATGCTTCGGACAAAACAAAGAGCTCCCCATCAATAGAAAAACTGCTGAGTTTGATGTTAAGGCTTACCTTCCGGAACCTTCTTTGCCCCCAAGTACAGATCCCTTGACTTTCTGGGATAACAAGAGGGCTGTGTAGCCTACTTTATTCCTGGTAGCCCATGAGTTGCTTTCTTGCCCCCCAACCACTGTCCAGAGGGAGCGGGTATTTTCCATAACCAGAAATATACTCAGTTGGCACCCCAGCTCATGGAGCAGATTTAAAAAAAAAAAAAAAAAGTAAAGTGAGCCTGCCAAAGCTGGGTTACCCTGGTCTCAGGTTCAATGGATTTTAGAAGAAAAAAGTACTATAATATGCTGAGCACTCAAGCTTACCCAGCTCTAGAACAGTGGTAGGTTGGGCAGAGGACACCCCCCGACTTGGTGGGACACAAGGGGTGGAATTTAAAATCTACATTGTTGTCCCACTATACAGGATGTTCAGCCTGACTCTATTGTTTTTCATCTGCTGCTGGCTACATCTACAGCGTTCCAGTCATCCTGAGTCTGCCCTGTACCAGTCATCCTCAGTCTTCCTTCTTCCTTCAAATTTAGCTACATCCATACTTCATCCATAGTACCATAAGGCTAAATGTCCACCTTACCCTGTTCCACCATCTTCATTTAGCCCCTGGAAATAGTACCATTCATTTAATTTTCATTTTTATTATTGTATTTTTACAATAATTTTTTACTTTAGTCCGAGTCGAACAGATCGGATCCGAATTACAGAGTCGACGAATGAGGGGAAAAAAAAAATTGTCCGACATCGAATTTAACGAAAATTTTTGTCGTGCACAAGTCTAATAGGAACATGTTGAAAAAGCAGTAGACAGATTACTAAACCTTAAGGTACTCCACTCTGCTCTGTTGGTGAATTTCCCGTTTACAACAACACACAATTCCACATCCAGTTTTCTATTCAGTTGCAAAAGTTATTCCCCCAATTTCCTTATTTTTATATACCAGACTTGTGTGGCACTGAATCAAAAGCCTTTGCAAAATCTAGATATACATCTACTGCTTTACCATTATCTAGTTTGCTACTTACTTCTTCAAAGAAGCTCAAAAGATTAGTTTAGCAAGATCTAGTCCTCATAAAACCATGTTGATAATTCAGTGTAATCCTGAATATAATCCCTTATTATCTCTTGTAGCAGGTTTCCCACTACAGAGGTCAAACTCACAGGTCTACAATTCCCATGTTCTGTTTTAGTTCATCTTAAAGGGTCAGTAATGTCCCCTAAAAAATATTTAGATTTAGGTAGAGATTGAAAAAATAAACTAATTGCAACAAACCCTATCTCTCAAACCGCTATGGTATGAGATATATAGGGATTCCAAGATCCCCCATCTCTCCCCATGTCAGCGTCTAGCTGATCGCAGGAGATCCCGGTCCGGGGACCAGCAGGAGGCTCTGCAGCAGAGCCGAAATTGCGGTACTTAAAAAGAATTCATTTATTGGAAAGGTCTACAAAGTGTGCTTGCAAACCAGGCACACTTTGTAGACAGTTCAAATGAATTAATTCTTTTTAAATACCACGATTTTGTCTTTGCTGCAGAGCCTTCTCGAGTCGTACGAAGAGAAGGGGAGGAAGGGGGAACTTTGAATCCCTATATCTCTCAAACCATAGCAGTTTGAGAGATAGGGTTTGTTGCAATTAGTTTATTTTTTCAATCTCTACCTAAATCTAAATATTTTTATGGGACATTACTGTCCCTTTAAAGGCACTACATTGGCTTTACACCAATCTTATGGCACTGATCCTGTGTTGAGAAAGTCTTTAACCCCTTAGGGACCCTTGACGTACCAGAACCGTCAAGGGTAAATTTGCTCGAAAGACCCTTGACGGTCCTGGTACGTCACGTACTTTTTACTTACAGCGCTCTACCGGGAGCGGTGTAAGTAAAAATAGGGCATGAAATAGACCGCTCCAAGATCGGAGCGATCTGTTTCAAGCCCCATAGTGACGCGCCGATACACGTGATAGGTCACGTGTACCGGCTCGTCAAAGTGCCCCTATGCGGACGTTATGGGACGGAAATGTCCCATAACGTCTGGTCCTTAAGGGGTTAAAGAGTAAAAGGAATGGTCTTCCTAACCCTGCACTAAGTTCCCAAAGAACCTTGAGATGTATACCATCAGGACCACGTGCTTTGTCAGGCTTAAAATTTTCCAGTCTTTCCTCAATCTCTTCTTATGTTAACTCAATATCTGATAACGGTATGCTTTTATTTGTTACTTGCTGAGGTTCTCCTGTCAATTCTTGCTCCCTGTAATATACCAATGCATAGAAAGTGTTCAGCATCTCAGCCTTTTCCTTATGCTCCCTAACAACTCACCCTCTCATTTTTTTAAAGGGACAATGAACTCTGTTTTAATTTTTACTATTGTTTTTTTTTTTATTATTAGTCTTCCTCTCCCTTGAAATTTGAGTTTCATTATCTATACTGACTAACCCAATTGCCCTTTTTTTGCAATCTTTGTTTCATTCCCTCTCAAGAAATAATTTTCTGATCTTTCAGACTTAAACAATTTCAATGCCATTTATTTCTTTACATTTGCATTTAAACACATTGGTTTTGATCTGCTTTTGCATTTGCTCCCCACTGGTATCCTATTTTGTGCATAAGGCTCACTGTATTTAGAGTCCCGATTGCTCTCTGAAGGGGATGTAGAAAAGTGGTGCAATGCTGGAGCAAACCAGTTGTAACATAGATAATAAATAACAATTCCCATAAATTGAAATGGGACTTTTAAACCCTTGACCACTAGCTTCGCAATGTTTTTGAGTGTCCAAGGGCTTAAAAGCTGCATTTAGATTGATGGAGATTTTATAATAAGGTTAAGTGGGGGTATTAGGTATGACTTCTCCTTTATAACACTCTGGTCCTTAGAGGGTTAACAGTGGAGTTTTGCTTGTGAACACTGTAATCAAGGGAGGCAGAGGTTTGTGAACAGATATGCAAATTAATTCTCAGTACTCTTCCTGCACTAATGATGCAGGGCAGGCATATGGCTCTCTGTGTGTTGGACTTCACTTCCCAGCATCCTTAACTGGCTAAGGATGATGGCAGTAGGAGTCCAACAGTAGCTGAAGACATTCAATCTGACACCTATCCAAGATACAGTTTATCAGAATTGCTCCAGTTTACAATGATCTATACAAATAGGTTGGAAATAACTAGAATATGAAAACAATTAACACGACCATGTTATATGTCCAACATTTTTCTAAAACTCTGCGGCCAAAGCACCAAGATCAACAGAAACCATTTAGGGGCAAATCAAAAAGCACCATAGATTTAAAATAAAAATAAGAAAGGTGGTGTTGGTGGGGGTGGTTATATACTTGCGGAAAAATCCTTTTCTTTTAGTCCATGGGACACACAGGAACCAGGGGGTAAAGGTCTCCTCCTACATGAGGGCAGGACATTTCAACCAAAAAGTATCGGAGGTGGTGACTCCCAAGCCACTTTATTCCCACGTGAACATGGTCAATTTTAACATACAGCAAAGATGAACAAGAAAGGGAATCCCCTGAACCAGAGAATCCAAGGGGACCCCTTTGCCCAGGACTCAAATAAGTATGCTTTTCTCTAGGAGAGTCCTGTGTTCCACACGGACTAAGAGAAAATGATTTATCTGTAAGTACACAGAAATCCCCTTTTCTTGTACTTCCTATGTGGGACACAGGAACTATAGGGATATACCAGAAGCATCCACCAACATTCCAGGGAAGGAAAGAAAACACAGACCAGTTCTTACAGAAACAAATGACAAGAACATTAGAAGCCAACTGACACCAAGACTGCAACCCAAAGAATAGGAACAGGTTACTGACTAAAAGAAAATCAAGACAGATACCTGCACAAGCACAAAACTGGCTTCAGCCTCAGTCTGAACACTGACACAGTAATGTCTGACAAATGTGTGGAGAAACAACCAGATAGCTGCTTAACACAACTACTCAGGAGAAGTTGCTCCAACTGAACTGGTGAAATGAGTCATAACCCAAAAGTGCACAGGCTTCTTCCAGAGAACAGTTGTCTTAATCCAAGAAGCCGCTGTTACATTAGATACAGACTGAACCACACAATAGCTCTAGAGATGAAAAAAGCAAATCAGATGGATATGGTTAGGTGCCTGACATTCTAAGCCATGAAGCTCACGCTCCTGTTAGATGGAGATGCACAGAGAGAAGAAAATTTCCTGGCTGATGTGAAACTCAGAAACAACCTTAGGTAGGAACCATATGGAAGCCCAAAGAACCACCTTATCGGGAGAAAAAACAGAAAAGCAAGCTTACAGGTAAAGCCTGAAATTCAGCCACCTGCCAAACTGATACAATACCCAAAAGACAGACTACTATGAGCATCAAGAAATGCAGGAAAACGGCATAAACAAGGGATTAAAATGAGCCTTCTGAAGCACTCCCAGAACCAGGTTCAAATCCTATGGAAAAGGGATCCCAAAACACAGGCAGTCATGAGACACCCTTTGAACAAAAGTTGGCACATCAGACAGTACAGCAATATGCCTCTGGCAAAGGACAGAAAGAGATGAAATCTGAATTTTAACAAAATGAAGACCAAGTCCATTCTGTAGACCATCCTCAAGTAAAACCAAGAAAACTGCAAGCCAAAAAGGTCACAGCCACAACCCTGGTATTCACACCTCTTATTTAACAGGGACCACATACGCCAGAGGAAAATTTCATGGAATGACCATTGCTTCTACAACAAGAGCTACGGGATCCGGAGACATAGAACAGAACTGATGAACCTTGTGCTTCAGCACGCATGCTAGTAGGTCCACTTTCGGAGACGCCCCAGTTGAACTATCAGGTTAAATATGCTCTGATTGAGCTCTCAATTTCTGGGATCCAGGCACTGGCAACAGTCTACCACAACATTGTCCACCCCTCGAGTGTTTACTGCGGCGAGCGCGGGCAAGTGAGCCTCCATCCACATGAGAATCAGCTGGACCTCAGCCATGAAGATGCACTTCTGGTTCCTCCCTGGTGGTTGATGTAATCCACCGCTGTTGCATTGTCAGACTGGATTCACTCCTGGGATCCCTGGAGGGACTGAGACCAAAGATGAAGGGCTAGGAAAATCACCCAAAGCTAAAGTACATTGATGGACAGAATACACTCCTCTCTGGTCCAATGAACCTGAGCAGTCTGAGGACCATGAGTGGCACCTCTAGCCTGTCATCCAGTTTGGGATAACCAGTGGCCATCCCAGAAACAGATTAGACTCTGAAGACACCAATGAAGGTCAGCCTTTGTCCATTTGGACAGACATGACACGGCTGTCTTGATCAATTCTTGAGAATGTCCGGCAGCAACTCCCACATATGAAAATTAAGCAAACGGGACTGCCTACAGAGCAAAGATGAGGTATCTTTATGTACTGCCACACCATTGCAGATGGCGGAGACACCACCTGATAGAATCTTGTCTGGTAGAAAAACCTTCCCCATAAGTGTATCAAATCCCATATTGAGAATGTGGAGGAGCTGGGACAGGACCAGAAATGATTTCTTAAAACAGAGAAACCATGTTGCTCCAGAGTGGACATGCAAGTCTGAATCTGAATGTGCAAGGCTTCCCGTGAAGGAGACTTTAGCAAAAGGCTGTCCAGCCAAGAAATCAAAGTCTGTTCTAAGCCTTACCTACAGCAGCCTACCAAGATCCTTTGTACCTCTTCTTCATTACCCAGAGTATCAGGCTTTCAGTGAGTTGTTAAATAAGGTAGAGGCTAGTACTTTGCCTATGCATAGGGCATACGACTGTACCATTAATTTAATATCAGGTGCTATACCTCCTAAGGGGAGTACTTATCTTCTGTCTGTGGAGGAGAACAGAGCCATGGAGGAGTATGTGGCCGATGCTCTGTCCAGTGGGATCATGTGGAAGTGTTCCTCACCCGCCAGTGCAGGATTCTTTTCTTTAAAAATGGATGGGGAGTTGAGACCCTGCATTGACTATAGAGGTCTGAATAAACTTACAGTCAAGAATGCTTACCCTATACCTTTGATTACTGAATTGTTCGACCGAATTAAGGGCTTTTCGGTTTTCACCAAACTGCATTCAATACACTATTAATACTTGGTTATGCCATTCGGCTTGTGTAATGCTCCGGCAGTATTCCAAGAATTTATTAACAATGTATTGAGAAATTTGCTACAGAGCTGTGTAGTAATCTATTGGGACGATATCTTAATTCACTCCCCGCCTCAAGTAACACATCAGAAGGATGTTGCAACAGTACTACGGCTTCTGGGCGAAAACAAGCTGTTCTGTTAATTGGAGAAATGTGAGTTTCATAAGACTCAGGTGACATTTCTAAGTTATGTAATCTCCTCAGACGGCATAGCTATGGACCCCCAAAAACTCTTGGCTGTTCTGCAATGGCCCAGGCCAGTGGGCTTAAAAGCCATACAGAGATTCTTGGGGTTTGCCAATTAATATAGGATATTCATATGGAATTTCTCCACAGTGGTAAAGCCTCTAACTGACATGACCCATATAGGGGGCTAACCCATCTGATTGTCTCCCAGC
Source organism: Rhinophrynus dorsalis (assembly GCA_037306005.1). Lineage (NCBI taxonomy): Eukaryota > Metazoa > Chordata > Amphibia > Anura > Rhinophrynidae > Rhinophrynus > Rhinophrynus dorsalis. The sequence goes on from CM074721.1 coordinate 337,699,108, forward strand.
GTGATCCAGACTTCTAAGGATTTGAAGTCTGCCTTCGGTAAGGCTCCAATATTGTCGAATACCAACCCCACCCTGCCCTTTACTCTGGAGGTGGATGCATCTGAATCAGGAGTAGGAGTCCTCCTGTCCCAGCATTCAGGCCCTGGTAAACCCCTTCGTCCATGTGGGTTTTTCTCTAAGAAATTGTCAAAAGCTCAGAGTGTGTATGATATAGGTGACTACGAGCTCCTGGCTATTATCCTCACTCTCCATAAGTGCGTCACCTACTTGAGGGGACAAGTTCCCCAATCCTGATCTTGATGGCTCATAAGAATCTGACATATCTGTTAGAGGCCAAAAGACTGTCTCCACGACAGGCCAGATGGGCATTATTCCTGTCCAGATTTAATTTTGTGGTCTCTTATCTTCCTGGCTCAAAGAATGTCAGAGCGGATGCCCTGTCCAGGCAGTTCGGGTCTGACCCTGAGGCCGAGACTACACCTGTGCTTATCATTCCTACCGATCGTATTCTAGCTACTATATGCACCAGCATCACATCTTCTCTGGGCGAGGAGATTTTGGCCTCCCAAGCCACTGCTCCTGCTGACAGACCCAGTGGTAAATGTTTCATACCGGAAACCCTTCTTACCAGATTGATAGAGACGTATCACCCATTGAAGGCTGCTGGTCATGTTGCCCGTAACCAATTGATTTGGTCGATCTCCCAGTTGTTTTGGTGGCCCAGTCTTAGGGTAGATTGCTCAGCCTTCGTGGATGCATGCTCCATTTGTGCTCTTGCCAAGACCCCGAGACATCTTCCTTTGGGTCCCAATGGCAAATGTCCCTGGTCTCACGTTTCCATAGACTTTATGGTAGAACTGCCGGTTTCCAAAGTTTACGCGGTCATTCTAATGATAGTTAACAGATTTTCGAAAATGGCTCACTTTGTCCCGCTCCAGGGGACTCCCTTCCTCCAGGGAATTGGTCGAAGTGTTTGCAAGAGAGGTGTTTCGACTCCACGGAGTGCCCATGTTGTTGGTCTCGGATCAAGGGAGTCAATTTGTGTCTAGGTTTTGGAGATCTTTCTGTAACCAGATGGGTATCCAACTCTCGTTCTCCTCTGCCTACCATCCCCAGTCCAACAGTGCTGCTGAGAGATCCAACCAAGGGTTCGAACAGTTTTTGTGTTGCTTCATCTCAGACCATCACGACAATTGGGTGCCCTTGTTAACATGGGCGGAGTTTACCAGGAATTGTGCCGTGAACTCTTCCCCAAAGAGTTCTCCGTTCCTGATTAACTATGGGTTCCAGCCTTCAGTGCTTCCTGACTTCTTTCATGCACAAGACATTCCGGCTCTGGAAGAGCATCTTCAGCAGCTCCGCTCCACTTTGGTACGGGTCCAGAGAGCCCTACAAAGGTCCACACAGTGCTATCAAAGACATGCAGACCAGAGGAGACTGCCTGCTTCTGTTTTTCAAGTTGGGGACAGGGTTTGGTTATCCTCCCACAATCTGAACCTCCAAGTGACTTGTAAAAAGTTGGCCCCTTCACAAAGTGAACCCCGTCACTTATGATCTGGATCTTCCTGCTAGTATGCGCATCCACAATGTGTTTCACGTATCCTTACTCAATCCTCTGATAAGTAATCGCTACACTATGGCAACAGTGGTGCCAGGGCCTGTGCAGGTGGAGGTCCATGAGGAATATGAGATACAGAGCATTCTGGATTCTCACAGAGTCAGCGGTCACCTCCATTATTTGGTACACTGGAAAGGCTATGGCCCTGAGGAACGTTCTTGGTTGACGAGTGCTAATATCCATGCTCCTGCTCTGCTTCAGAGATTCCACTCTTGTTTTCCAGATAAGCCTAGTCCTTTTACGCAGGGGAGAAGTCATTGAAGGGGGGGTACTATCACGGTGCCCGTGATTCTGGCACTTTGCTTTACCTGTTCGCTTTCTTGTGATTGCTTGGCGGCAGCATGGTGGGTCACTACTTCCTGGTTACTCGCGCGTCATTCTGAGAGCTCGCTATTTTATAGTTCCACCCTGATTGACCTATCTGGACTCCGCCTCCAAAGGAAACCTTATATGCTACATCCTATCATTGCCTCAGGGCCCTTTCATTGTGTATCTGAGTGCTTTCTGAGTCTACCATTGTGATCTGTTCCTTGTGGTTGAATCTGTTCTGTGCATGACCCTGGCTCCGTCTGACTACCCAATTTGTGCCTGAACCTCTGGCCTGGCTGACTGACCACTCCGTGTCGACTTTGGCTTTGTCCGACTACCTGCTCTGTGTATGACCTTTGGCCTGGCTGACTTCCCACTCCGTGCTAGTATTTTAGCTTGTCTGACTACCCTAACCGTTTTGACCATTGGCTAGTCTGTTTACACTCTCACTGTCTGGGGCCTGGCACCCTCCTTGCAGGCTCTGAGTCTCAGTCCTTGGTCAGGTAGTTTCTGTCCATAGTTCAGCAGTGCCTAGTTCTACCGGGCTTGTGCCCCTAGTGTTCTAGGGTGTGTGGTAGTTTCTGTAAACCTAGCGTTATAGGCCTCCAGTACCTCCGCTGTAGAGCACACTTACCACTATCACTACCTCTGTGGTTCTGCTCACCTCTAATCTATTCATTAGTCTGGCTAGGTTCAGTGTCAGCTTCTTGTAGTGGACTGCGCACTGTCCCCACGCCTGACCCCGGGAGGGCTGGGGAAGTGTCTATATTCAATTTTTCTTCTGTTTGATCCTTAATAAAGTGGAATTGATTTCATATGTACCTGTCTGAGTTATTTGCAAGTCCCTGTGACACCACCACTACAAAGACAGGACTGAACCAAAGTGAAAAGTACCATAGACCATTAAAAAGGTAAAGAATGAATACAGAAAGGCAGTGCAAGGGTTTAATTTTTGGAGTGCAATTCACACTCCCAAACCTCAGAGAAATGTGACCGCCAGACAGAGAAATAGGTGACACACTCACAGGACCTGTGCATTGAGGAGAGAGAATCCAGGCTGTTCATTCTTTAGGCTCTTATACAAGTAAGCTTCAGAGAAAAGAGGATTTTAGTCTTACCTGTTAAATCCTTTTCTTAGTCCATATGACATACAGGTACCATGAGGAGGTGACAGCTCCTCCCAGTAGGCTGGAACATTTCTAGGTGGGAAAAAAAATTTGTGGGTGGTACCTCCCCTCTTCCTTATTAGGCTATCCCACTAACCCCGCCCTAGCTAGACTTGAGACAAGCAGGACAGCAAGAAAGAAGAAAGGGAAACTCCTGTGAGCAACAGACCCAAAGCAGACTCCCACGTCCAACTAAGTGAAACCAAGAGTGGTCCCTTTCACTCGATTGGAGACCTGTATGGACTAGGAGAAAAGGATTTAACAGGTAAGACCTTCAGCAGAAGTACCAGGGTCTTCCTCATAAAAGTCCCCAACAGAGAAGGACAAACCTAGGCTGTCCGTATCAGTTTCCCCTTCCTTGGTGGGAGAATCCCCAATAATGGGGGTATCACCCTCTGTAACATTTCTCAAGCTTCTTTTGGGAGGACACAGTATGTCCCGTGGACCAAGAATCTAAAACCTCTTGATGATGAGGATACAACAAAATGAGGAAAATTAAGGCCTTAACCCAGGCTCTGTTCAACAGGTGACAGCCCCAGAAGTTGAGTCGGGGCCACAGAGCAAGAGACAGAGTACCAATACATTCTCCAGGAAGACCAATCTGGCATAAGGAGCAATGGGTTAGAGAAACCCTTGAAGCCAGGACTTTCCTGCCAAAGCTGGCTTCAGCAGAAGCCAGAACATCAACACGATAGTTTTCGCAAAGCTGTGCGGAGGACCAAGTCGCCACCTTGCCCAGCTGTTCAGCAGAGGCCTGATTCTTGTAGGCCCAGGAGGCCGCAACAGACCTGGTGGAGTATGCTGTAATGTGGAAAGGAACTGTTTTTTTCTGAGTTTGTAAGCCTTGAGAATGGCACACTAAATCCACGAAGCAATAGTGACCTTGGACACAGCCACATTTGCCCTAGGACCCTCTGGGATGACAAACAAGGAATCAGTTTTATGTAAAGACTCAGTACGGTGCACATAGAACTTGAGGCACCGCACCACATCCAACAAGTGGAAATCCCTTCTCTTTGTCAGATGTGAGGTCAGGAGAAAATGATGGCACTGACTGATGAAAAACTCAGAGACCACCATAGGAAGGAATTCCTGGGAGGTAAGAAGAACAGCCTTATTCTTGTAAAACAACAGGAAAGGTGGTTTGCAGTTCAGCTACTCTGGGGACAGAGACCACAGTCAGAATTAAGGTCATCTTCCACGTCAGAAGGTGCAGAGGAATGGTAGCCAAGGACTCAAAGGGAGGCTGCTGCAAGGCTCCCAAAACCAGATTAAGGTCCCACTAGGGAGTGGAAGCCTTACAGACAGGGAAGGCATGAGTGCCATCCTGAAAGACCTTAGCAATACATCTCTGGAAAAAGACAGAGACAAAGTATGAACCTTCAAGGAGCTAAGACTGAGCCCTTTGTTCACACAGTCCTGTAAAAAGGACAGGACCCCGGGAGATCAAACTCTTGTGAAGACAGGTCCATGTCAACGCACCAAAACTGGAAAATAGACTAAACCTTGTGGTAGGCTTTGGAAGAGACCGGTTTCCTAGCCTGGATCATAGTGGAGATCACCTCAGGAGAAAAACCTTTCCTCCTTAGGATGGAGGCTTCAACAGCCTGCTCTCCACAACCTCTTTCCATAGGTAACCCAGGAGGATGAGATCCAGTCTGAGTGTGAGTGGAAACGGATCCCGAATGCAGAGGACCACTAATTCTGGGAACCACTGCCTCCTGGTCCAATAGGGGCAATCACATGATAACCGTAGGACCATCCATTCGAATTTTACTCAGCACCCTGGGGATGAGAGGGATTGGAGGGAAGATGTAAGCCAGATGAAAGCATCACGGAATCGCCAGAGCATCCACAGCAAAAGCCAGAGGATCCCCAACGGGAACAAAACATTTAAACCTTCCAGTTGTCCCTGGTGGCCATCAGGTCTATCTGAGGAAGACCCTACCTCTGCACCAACAGGTCGAAAACATCTGGGTGGAGCTCCTACTCCCCTTGATACACCTGTTGGTGGCTGAGAAAGTCTGCCAGGACGTTGTCCACCCTTGGAATATGCAAAATGTGGAAATGGCCAGAACGTGATCTTCTGTCCAGGTCAAAATACACTACCTCTGACCAAGCGGGAGCTCTTCTTGGGCAGCTTTACTCGATGAATGCAACAGCTGTGGCGTTGTCTAACTGGATGCGGACTGGATAACCCCTCAGCTGAAAGGACCGGCACGCTAGAGCATGCCGAATCGCCCTCAGTTCCAGAACATTGATGGACTATAGGGACTACTCCAGAGTCCATCTGTCCTGAACTCCCAGGTGACCCAGGACAGCTACTCAGCCCCTTAGGCTGGCATCCTTCATCACAGAGGTCCAATCCTGGATCACAAAGGGTTTCCCATTCTCCAGGTTGGACTGGTCCAGCCACCCAAACAGGTACTTCCTGACATCTGGTGGGAGAGTCACTCTGAGATCCAAGAGGTCTGGATTCTCATGCCAAGAGAGCATAGTGAATCTCTGGAGCTCCCTGGTGTGTGCCATGGAGTAGGGAACCGCCCCCATGGTGGACACCATGTGGCCTGCAAGAGTCATGAACTTGCGGACCAGATCTGAGGGCCACTCCAGAGCTTAGGATACCAGATGCATGGTTTGCTGAATGGAGTCCTCTGTCTAAAAAAAATCTTCCCTTGACTCGCATTGAACCTGAGTCCAAGGAAGACCTGAGAGGGGAACGGAGCAGATTTGTCCATGTTAAGAATCCACCAATGGTGGAGGAGAATCTGAGCAGAGTCCTGGACATGCTGGTCCAGGAGTTCCCTGGACTGAGCCTTCAGCAGGTCATCCATATAGGGAGTCCCCTGAATCTCCCGGGTGTGCAGGAAGGCAATCAATGCCCCTAAGACTCTAGCAAACACCTGAGGAGTGGAGGTAAGCCCAAAGGATAGAGCGGTGAACTGGAAGTGCCCCAATTCGCAAGCAAAACGGAAGTACTTCTGACTGTCTGGATGAATCGGGACATGCAAATAAGCATCCTGTAGTTCCAGAGATGCCAAGAATTCTCCTGGACGCATAGCTGCGATGACAGAACGCAAAGAATCCATCTTGAAGTGTGCAGTCTCCACAAAAGACTTGAGGTCCAAGATGGGACGACTGCCACCATCCCTCTTGGCCACTATGAACAGGTTTGAAGAAAAACCTAAACCTCTCTCTTGAGGAGGAAATGGAATCAGGAATCCCTTGTCCAAGACAGCCTGGACTGCCTCGTTGAAAAGAAGCAACTTTTCTAAGCGCAGAGGAGTTCTGGACTGGAAGAATCTGTAGGGAGGAAGGAATTTGAAAGCGATCTTGTATCCTTCTGAAACCACCTACAGAACCCACTGGTCCACTACTGACACTGCTCAGGCGTTTGAAAAATGGCGCAGACGCCCACCCACAGGCTCCTGCTGACCAGGATTCTGTGAGTCATGCAGAGGCAAACTTGGCCTTGGCTGGGCGCGGGGTGCCGGATTGAGACACTGTCAGACTCTGCCTTTGTGCCTAATTTTGGTGGTGACCAAAAAAAGATGCTGTTTCCTTGCCATGTTAGAGTGTTTGGAGACCTGAAATAACAGAGTGCTCTTGCCTCCTGTGGACTCATTGATAATCTATTTCAGTTCAGGCCCACACAGAGATTTGCCCTGAAAAGTAAGAGAAATCAGTGACTTCTTATAAGAGAGGTCAGCAGACCAAATCTTGAGTCACAATGTGCGTCCAGCAGAAACAGAGAAGGCAGAAGCCTTAGCTGAGAGTTTGACAGCATCAAAAAGAGCATCAATGACATATGTCTGAGCCTTTGACATGCTGGCCAAGAGGGATAAAAGGTGCTCCTTAGGGGCATCATTTCTGACAGCCTCAGTAAGTGGCTCACCCCAGACGGAGATAGTTCTAGTGACCCATACAGAGGTCAAGGTAGGCTGCAGGGCAGCACAGAGGGCAGCAAAATTAGACTTTAGGATAGCCTTCAGCTTCCTATCAGTCATATCTCTGAGCTCTGTAGCATCAACTAAAGGCAGAGAGTAGACTTAGAAAGTCTGGAAATAAGGGGGTCAACTTGAGGAGGTGAATCCCACTGAGCTAAAGCTGCCTCAGAAAATGGGTACAGCTTTGAGAATCTCTTACAAAGAGAAAGGCTTCTGTCTGGCGTCTTCCATTCATCCAAGACATCCTGGTCCAGTGTGGGATTGGGTGGAAACACAGTGTAGGACTTCTTGCGCCTTTGAAAGACACCTGAAAACTGGCCCTCATCAGGGGTAGTAGTGACCTGCAGGGTTGTCAAAAATGCCTTAATGAGACCCTCTGCAGAGGGCATGAGGTCAGCCTCAAAGGGGTCGCCAAAAGCATATGTCGAGTCCCCTTCCTCCATATCACCTTCAAAAGAATCCTCCTCAGAGGTTTCAGTGAGATCAGGAATGCCAGGAGCCTTGGAGGTGTCAAACCTGAAGGTAGTGGGGGGGGTTCCAATAATGGAGGAGCTCATGGAGGGTAAGAGGAAACCATGCCATTGAGGATTTTAAGTCCTTGACCCAGAGTGTCTCTGGTTCAAGACTGGAGGGCCTGGGTGGTGTACTAGGGGCCACAGCACAAGAAGGGTATGTGTCCTGAGTACTCTATGGGGGGCCCAGTTTGGCATGAGGAACAGTAAGGGGGGGGGCAGAGATGCCCCCGAGTCCTTTGCCTTACGTCTAGTTCCATCTCCCTTTGGATCTGACATCCTAACAGAAGGGCAGGCTAATGATTAACCAGGGAAGGAGAGCAAGGCGAGACAAGCCTATGTGTAGGATATTTGAGCAAAGAGAGAAAATGGTGTCTGTAAAAACACCAGACAATCGGAAGAAAGCCTGAGAAACAGGCATTCTGGAAGTTGTAATCTTCTCTCTTTGATGTACCTAGCAACACCTGAATTTGCACTTGCAGGGCCTCCAAGACACTGGGGATGTGATCCGAATCATAGGGAAAGAAGAGACAAGAACGAGCCCTCTCTCAACTCTCTATGTCAAATGGTTGCAGGGATATGTCCCATAGAAGTCAATGGAGCAAGTACAGCCACGTGGTAAGCTCTCCCTTAAAGACTCAAAAAATGACACATTTTTTTTTTAAAAATGAGTGAATTTACCCAAATATCCAATGGAAAATGTAGAGATAAAAACAGACTATACTAAAGGGAAAAGTCTAAATAAGCCCCATAACCCAGAGAAACTAACAGGGAAGGGGTTAAATACATAAATGCAGCCATCCTAACTCAAAAATCCCTGGGATCAAACCAAATACGATACCAAAAATGAGTGCAGGAAGAAGACCCCTGTATGGAGTGGAACACTGGGACAAGTGGACCATGGCACTCAAAGGGTTACTCACCAAGCTTGATTCTGTCTTCAGTTTACCATTGAAAGAATAGAGTCTCAGAAAGACCCAGTGAGGAGAGAGAAACATGTTTTGCATGATTCTCTCCACAGGGCTGCAAGGGTCTACAACAGTACCTGTTAGCTGGACAATCCTCCAGGGGAAGGCAAGAATGGTAATCCAGCTAAAGGGGGGAATTGTGACACCCCATATATCTATCATCTATCATAGAAAATAAAAAAAAAGAAATCTAAAACTAAGCAGAAAAGTTCTCAGCCTTCACTCAGGTTGTGGACCAAGTCTAACTGTGGCGGTGCTAGTGGGATAGACTGATATGGAGGAGGGGAGGCTCCACCTACAGCTTTTTTTTTTTCTACAAATGTTCCAGCCTACTGGGAGGAACTGTCACCTCCCCATGGTACCTGTATGTCTTACTGGGTGACAGAAAAAGCTATTTGGAAAAAGGCTGATAAAGATGAAAAAGGCTGATAAATCAAGTCACCCTTCACTAAGGTCCTGAAAGCCTGTGCTCTGCTCAGTCATTCCAAAGGAAGCCAGGATTAAGAAGCACACCTAATGGGGGATTATACAGCCCTAGAACCTAAATAAAAGGCTAACTAACCTGCAGCTCACTCTTAGTTGGTGTCCTGCACATAAACAAACACAAGCCTATTTGACCCCTTAAGGACCAGTGACGTGTCAGGACCGTCACTACTGTCCATGCATTAATGACCGGTGATGGTCCTGGCACATCAATTTTTTTTTTAATCAATGTGCTCCTGCGGGCTCACTGTGATCATGCGGGGAGTCTAAAATGGACTGCTCCAAGAACGGAATAGTCGGTTCCAACCTCTCCCATGGCGAGCCGGTACATGTGATCTCTCACACGTACCAACTCTCCAAACAAAATGGCTTTGGTCTTCCAGTGCACACAACCCCTGGTACATAAGGAATTAGGAAGTGCTTCTACACTTAGGTATGTAAGTCTGTTAAGTGAAAAGCCATTTATTCTTAGAGGAAATTCCCCCTTAAACTCTTTGGGTGCCAGATGTTGGATACCTCTCTGGCACTCAAAGAGTTAATGCATGTCAATAATACACATTTTAACCCCAAACTGTATGCAACACATTGTAAGGTAATGTGGACATCCCCTCTTCACACTGAAAGTTATATGTGATGGCATTTTTTGTGTTCTGTAAATTACATATGTTACATGTCTAACAAGTAAAGCAAGAAATTGTTTGTAGACATTTAAATGACTTTCTTCCAGCTCCAATTTCACTGAGCTCACCTCTTGCAGCTGTCTGCTTTCTATATAAAAGGCAGCTCAATGACAAGACTCCAGTGCTTTTCACAGAGCCCTGTGGGTCACGCTCACCTACACAGACACATCCATCAACACTGGGAACATTTCTGTTCACTGGGAAGCAGGCACAGGTGAATATTGCTTTTCTCCCCAGCACCTGTCAGAAGCTGCAGAGCCTTTTTGTTTTACATCTTTATATGTACTGGCAGCTGTGAAAACAAAACTACTTTAATTGAAACCCTTTTCATAAATCACTGAATCTCTAACATGAACAAGATCAGAGACATTTACCATTAAAACTATACTTATCCTTTTAGATACATATGGCAAATATTTGAAGCAATGCTCCCTGTAGAAGGGAGTTATTGACACCAGAGGTCTGGTAATGTCCCATTGCTGACTTGACACCTTTACCTTCTCTGCCAGGTGCTGAAGGAAAGGTACATCTGTGGTGTCTGCTCTCTAGCACTACTCCCCAGCATCGCACTCCACCATCTTGTGTTAGTCAGTTCTTTGGTTCCTTAGCTGAGGCCCATGCCATTAGGCTTCAGTCTCTGATCCTTTACCTGTCCCTGACATATACAGGTATTGTTTGTGCATAACCACACAAAAACAAAACACTTATATTTTAGAACATTTTATGGATGAAGACATAATTATATAACATAAAGGAGATTATTTAATGATGTGCAGGATTAAAGCATTCAAATTTTATCTGCACTAGGCATGTAAAAAAAAAAGGTAAGGGAATAAAATCAATCTGGTTCTCAAGATAGATGGCAGACATTGTGACGGCTAAAAAAAATACATTTCATATTATACAGATGTGGCTAAGCACATAAATGTACCAAATCCAAAGCAGAAGACAGCTGCATACATTGAAAGGGATCAGCTTGGGAGACAATATTAGAGCCTTGAAAGAATGCAAGTTAAATGACAGAATGCAGAAAGTTGTTTTAAAAGGAACAGTTTCAAGCTGGTCTTAACCCTTTGCGTGCCAGAGGGGTACACAACACATTGCAAAGCAATGCATTGTATACCGCACAGACACTCAAAGGGTTAAATTATAAGTAGAATGCATCAGTGTTCAGTCCTGGCACCAATGCTTTTAATTCATTAATGACATGGGTATTATAAGTTGCATCTAAATTGTTGCTGAAGACACCAAAGTAATGAAATGCACACAGAGTAGGATGCTTTCCTCTGTGTACTCCCCCGCACCATATAGTCAATGGGCTTTTATCTCCCTCCTCCAGCTGATAGGACTGTTCGATTCTTCTATTTAAGGTGACTCCACCCCCTCCTCCTCAGTTTTTTACGGTCCTACCAGCTGATGGAATGGGAGGTAAAAGCCTCCGTTGACGTTAAAAAAAAAAAAAAAAAAAAAATTTGCATACAAGCGGGATAAGAGTACTCCTCCATCCACTAAGCTCAGTGGTATGGAAGGGGCAAGCGTCTAACACTCTCTCACTAACTTCGCTGAGAGTGGTTTTGCTCCAAATGGATCCCCAGGGTGCCACAAGGAAATGTTGAATCCCTTTCCTTTTCACTGCTAAGCTCTGCGGATAAAAGAGTACTAATCCTCAGTGTGCAGTCGCGTTCCCCGATACAGCCCGCACCAACGGAGAACTGTGATGATTGATCACAAACTCTGCAAAAGCAGCGTGCGTTCCAGGCATAGAAAGCACGCATTACAGGAAATTGGTCAGAAAAAAGGGGCAGATCTAAAGGTCTGAAATACCAGATGTGGATTCGGCGTGTGTTCCAGTCATGGAATACAGGCAGTATAAAGGGGCATATGAAGGAGCTCAGGTAAGTACTTTAATTATATATATTTCTGTTTTTCAAGTGGCTATATGTTTTAGCGCTGGCTGAAGCATAGGGAATCTTCAGCATGTCCTCTTCCTCCAAAACCCCTGCTGCAAAGGATAAAGAAAAGGAGAAATCTAATGAGGGCTCATCTAAGGAAGAGAAGGCTCACAAATACAAAAACTGTCCTGCATGTGATAGCAAAATGCTAGCATCAAATAATTCTCGTTTATGCCAGGAATGTGTTAAAAAACTTGCTGTATCAGAAATGCCTAATCAATTCCAAGAATTCATTACATGGATGAAAGCCTCCATGCAGGAGACTTTCTCTCCAATGCAAGATGCCATTACCCCAAAAAAAGAAGCCTAGATTAGAAGATCCTGGGGAAGGAACATCTAGAAGATCCTGGGGAAGGAACATCTAGTACAAAAATGCAACAAGAAGATGCATACAGTTTACAGGATTTGGATTCAGAATACTCATCAGAAGCTGAAGAAGGTGAGATCCAGGATGAGATCGGTTCATTTAGTGCTGAGAAAATGGATGGGTTCTTAAAAAACCTAAGGAAAATACTGGGTTTAGTAGAAGAGCAAAAAGAAATGGGTATTCTTGACACCGCTTTCTTGGGAAATAAAAAATCTGCACCTTGTTTTCCTGTACATCACGCTGTTTCGGACATTATCAATTCTGAGTGGAAAAGATCTGATAAGAGATCATTTACCACTAAACAATTTACTAAAATGTATCCATTTGATGCGAATGATGTGAATGCATGGGTTACGCCACCTAGAGTGGATGCGGCTGTATCCAGATTAGCACGTCACACTACTATTCCATTAGAGGACAGTGCTGCATTAAAAAATCCAATGTACAAAAGAATGGAATCAGCTCTAAAGAGGCAGTTCTCCCTGATAGGCCAAAATATGAAGGCGGCAACAGCCCTGGCCTGTGTAGCCAGAATCATGTGCATCTGGCTATCAAATCTGGAGGAAAAAAGAGATTCCAGAAACAGATTGCTTAAAGAAGTAGCTACCATTAAGGAAGCAAATAACTTCGTATGTGATGCATCTATGGATTCTCTCAGGGTGGCTGCAAAATCATCAGCCTTATCCATTTCTGCCAGAAGAGCATTATGGTTGAATCATGGGAAGCAGATGGATCATTGAAGAATAAGCTCATGTCACTTCCCTTCTTGGGTGAGAAATTATTTGGTGAACAACTTGAAGATTTGATCAAAAAGATGACTGGAGGGAAAAGTACCTTCCTTCCACAAGATAGGCGAGTTTGGACATCGCCATCTAGGAATGTATCCTATAAAGCAAGAAACTATTCCTTTCGGGAAAACAAGAAATTCCAGGGAAGACAAAGGAAACAAAGACAAACCTCATATAACCAACCAAGAGGGGGCTTCAAGAAAGATGTCCCCAGGAAGAGTCAATTCAGAAAAGAGTTCTGAGAAACAGCAGATCCTGTCTCTAGGGGGTCGACTATCACAATATCAGACAACCTGGGAAAAAGCAGATGCCTGGGTGAAGCAGATACTGAAGACAGGATACCCGCTGGAGTTTCAGACGATCCCCAAAGTCAACAAATTTCAGAAGTCTTGCTTGCCAGTGAACAAAAGAAAAGGAAGACTGATTTCAAAAGAATTGACCAAGATGTTGCAGCAGCAGGTGATAGAACCTGTTCCTTTATGCCAAAGGTACCTTGGGATATATTCTATACTGTTTGCTGTTCCAAAACCTTCAGGAAATTACAGAAAGATTTTAGATCTAAAATGGCTCAACAAATTCCTGGTGAAGAAGCACTTCAGGATGGAAACAGTTTCACCTGTCATCAAGTCCCTGGTTCCCAACAGTTTCCTAAGAAAAATAGACCAACAGGACGCTTACTATCATGTCTCAGTAAAGAAAAGCCATCGCAGATTCCTTCGATTTGCAATAAAGGAACTACACTTCCAGTTCAAAGTGCTTCCATTTGGACTCAAAACTGCCCCAAGGGTCTTCACAAAGGTACTTGCAGCAGCATTAGAAGATTTAAGGATGGAATGCATACTGGTGATTCCTTACCTAGATGACTTATTGCTGATAGCTCCATCAGCACAGCTGGTGGAAAGTCAGACCCTAAGAGTAGTAAGGCACCTGGAGAATCTGGGTTGGGTGATAAACCAGAAAAAGAGTTCACTCATCCCATCTCAGAATATAGAATTCCTGGGGATGTCAATAGACACCTCAGCATCAACAGTCACCCTGACGGAAAACAGGGTAAAATCAATTCAGCAGAGTCAAGAATTTTCTGACCAAGACCATCCATTCGGCCCAGACAATAATGAAATGTTTGGGACACGTGGTATCAACAGTACAAGTGGTTCCATGGGCAAGATTCCATATGAGACCATTACAGAACTTATTTCTGCGTTCATGGAGCAAGGATTACAGTAATACTTTTCAAAAAATAGTAATTCCCAGGCATGTCATGAAGGAAATGACAAGGTGGGTGAAGACAGAGAACCTGAAGAGAGGAAAAACCCTTCAAGATCATGAATGGGACATTCTTATGACAGACGCCAGCTCAAGGCACAAGGACAGTGCAATGCACTTGGTCAGAGCAAGAGAAGAGCATGCACATCAATGTATTGGAAATAAGAGCAGTAACAAACACCCTAAAATTCTTCCAGGAGATCTTAACAGGAAAAGCGGTACACATAAGATCAAACAGCACCACGGTTCTATACATAAAAAAATCAGGGTGGAACCAGAAGCAGAGCCCTAAACAGGGAAGTGGAACCCATCCTCAAGTGTGCAGAAAAGAATCTAAATTATCACAGCCTCCCATATATCAGGTATTCAAAACACAGAAGCAGACTTTCTCTGCAGAAATGCAATAGATCAGGAGAATGGAGTTTAAATCAGGAAATTTATCTTCAGATAGTTGCTCTCTGGGGGAACCCAGAGATAGATCTGATAGCAACCCACAGCAATACAAAGTGCAAGAAGTTCTTTGCAAGATGGCAGAACCCAGCATCCCAGGGGCAGGATGCGCTCAAGCATTTTTGGAACTTCTCGCTGGCATACATCTTCCCTCCCATCCCTCTTATACTGGAAGTTCTGAAGAAAGTACGCAGAGACAAAGCAGAAGTCATTCTGATTGCTCCCAGGTGGCCCAGGAGGAGGTGTTTTGCCAGCCTAGTTACAATATCAGTCACACCCCCTTGGATCCTGCCGGACAGAAAAGACCTGCTGGTTCAGGGACCTCTAGTCCACCCAAATCCAGACCTCTTCCACCTGACTGCCTGGAGGCTGAGCGGAAATATCTAAAGGAAAGGGGTGTTTCTGATGCTGTAATAACAACTATAATGTCAGGAAGGAAGGCATCCACCACTATAGTGTATAGTAGAGTATGGAAGATGTTCATAAAATGGTGCAGGTGAAAGAACTTTATGGAGAATGATATCTCTACAGCAGTCATTTTAGATTTCCTGCAAGATGGATTTGATTTAGGTTTAAAACCGGCATCTATCAAGGTACAGATCCCAGCTCTATCTGCCATTATGGTGAAACAAATTGCACAGGATGAGTTAATAAAGAAATTTGTCAAGGCCATAGGAAAAGCTCGCCCTAGAGTTAGAGAGGTCATTCCACCTTGGGATCTTAACCTGGTACTCAATCAGCTAATAGATTCTGCTTTGTTTGAACCTCTTCAAACATTACAAATTTGTCATTTGACCTGGAAAACGGTATTTCTGACGGCTATAACTTCAGCAAAGAGGGTCAATGAGATTCAAGCCTTTTCCTGTCAAACTCCTTATCTTACTATTCATCAAGATAAAATAGTATTAAGGATGAAACAAAGCTTTATAGGAAAAGTTATTTCTGAGTTCCATTTAAATCAAGAAATAAGCCTTCCCTCATTTTGTGCCAATCCTTCAAGCCCAAAAGAGGAAAGACTGCACTCCTTAGATTTAGTCAGATGTGTTTCATCATACTTTGAAAGAACAAAAGATTTAAGGAAATTGGATGCCTTGTTCATTCATTTCCACGGCAAATTTAAGTGATCTGCAGCATCAAAATCTTCATTTTCCAGATGGAAGCTGACATCATAGCTGGAGGCTAACCTAGATCCTCCTATACAAATTAAAGCTCCCTTACCCAGAGAAATGTCTACCTCTTGGGCACTCAAAGCAAACGCATCCCCAGAGGAGATGTGTAAAGCAGCTACATGGTCATCAGCATCGCCATTCATCAAGCACTATAAGCTAGATGTAACTTCATCAGCAGACGCAAAATTCGGATGGAAGGTCCTGGAGGCAGTCATTCCAACGTAACTGGGTAGGAAGTATTTGTTTTCAATTTATTCCTCACCTTGATACTGATAATTTACTACTATGACAATGCACTTTATAATGTTTAATATGTTTTATATTATATATATATATATATATATATATATATATATATATATGGTTTTTTACCCACCCAGTATATTGCTTGGGAACTTCCCATTGACTATATGGTGCCAGGGAGTACACAGAGGAAAGGATGACATTTTCTTACCGATATTTCCTTTTCCTCTGTGTATCTCCACGGCACACCCTCCCTTAATTATATCTCATTATATGTTCACAGCTCAGCTACAAAAGAAAATTGAGGAGGAGGGGGTGGAGTCACCTTAAATAGAAGAATCGAACGTTCCTATCAGCTGTAGGAGGGGGGAGATAAAAGCCCATTAACTATATGGTGCCGTGGAGATACACAGAGGAAAAGGAAATATCGGTAAGAAAATTTCATCCTTTTTCCTCTACAAAAAATACACCAACCGACTAGGAGGAAAAGTGGTAGATGAGGTTTAATACAGATAAATGTAAGGTTATGCATTTGGGTCACTAAAACAAACAAGCTGCATATACACAAAATGGGAAACTACTTGAGGAATCATTATTCGATAAAGAGCAGTGTCACTCTGCTGTTGGAAGAGCCAATAAGGTATTATCATGTTTAAAAATGTATAGGAATAGAAGTCTACCTCTTTATAAAACCTTAGCAAGTCCTCTTCTAAACACAGAGTACATCTGGCATCTGTTCAGAAAAATGAACTAGAAAGAGTACAGAGATGTGCAATAAAACTTATACACAGCTAGGAAGGTTTTAGCTGTAAAGAAAGGGTAGCCAAACTGGATTTGTTTTAGTTTGGAGAAAAGGCATCTAAAGGGGTGATATGATTGTATTAAATATATTCAATCTCTGATTAACAGCCTACTCAGAGTTGAGCAAAAAATATGTATGTTGAAAACCTTTCATTGGGAGACTATACTGGCATATATTGTAGCTACTTTAAACTGGATACTGTTGCTCAGAATAGTAGATATGATTGTGAATGTTTGTTTCAATGCCGTTGAGAAGATGTTGATCCAGGGAGATAGACTGTCTTTTGAATCGGGCAGATTTTTTGTTTTTTTTTCTCCTTCTTCTGGATAAACAAAAACAAGGGAGAACTTAGACACAAGTCTCTTTTCAACATCAACTATGTTACTAACAAACATGTAAAAAAATTTAAATATATTAGTAAAAGGAGAGAAATAAATGAGTCACAATAAGATTATAGTCAGAAATGGCATGTTATATGGAGGGAAATAGCTGAATAAGTAATTATTTCTGATCAGTTTTTACAACATGTTGCAAAGAACAGGACTTCAAGTTAAAACTGTGGATACTAGCCTTTTTACTAAGGAAGAATTATTATGGATATTAAAATCAGTTTGTCCCTCTGAAATTCATTCAAGAATATTTAGAGATTAGGTCTAAACTTCCAACACAGCTGAGATTTTTAGCCAATCACTTAAGTCGGGAGTGGTTCCAGATGCCTGGAAAATTCCAGTGTAATGTTGCTTCAGTAAAAGGGCAGTAGAGAAGACTCTAGTAACTAAAAGCTGGTATATCTGGCATTAGAGCTGGTATATAATGGAAATGCTATTGAAAGGAAAATTGTTACATATATGAAGTCTTATGACTTCCAAGGCATCATGGCTTTACATCAAGAAATCTTGCCAAACACATGTAGTTTACTTTTTTTTTTTTTTATATTCTGTCACTTATGATAGACCATGGTCTTGATGGATGCATGTATTTTTTTTTCAGCCTCATCAACTGGGTTGCTATGTAAAGGTGTAGCAGCAGATATAGCTTATTTTGATTTTTATAACACTTTTGATACTGGTCTATAAAGCAGATTCATAAGATGTACAGTTTAGCATTGGACTCAAAGGTAAACACAGCTGGATAAATAATTGTCTGTAGGAGATGAAACAGGGTCTCATTGTCAGTGATATTCATTCAGAGGAAGAATGGGTACTAGAACACCTCTGGGTGCAGTTCCCACGCTCCGCTGTCCACCGTGTGTTGACTGAGGAAGTCTGCCATGACGTTGTGTATGCCGTGAACGTGTACCGCAGATATGGCAGGAACATGTTTTTCTGCCCAGGACAAATTAGTCTTGACCTCTAACCAAGCAGCAAGACTTCTTGTTCCGCCCTGCTTGTTGATGTAGGCCACGGCCGTGGCGTTGTCGGACTGTACCCGGACTGGGCATTCTTTCAGCTGGGGAGTCCAATGACGAAGGGCATGGAATGCAGCCCGAAGCTCCAACACGTTGATGGGAAGAGATTCCTCCTGAGACCACGACCTTGTGCACACAGGTGACCCAGGACTGCTCCCCAGCCGGAGAGGCTAGCATCCGTCCTCACCGTGGTCCAGAAGGATACCAGGAAGGACTTGCCCTTCAGCAGATTGGAGAGGTCAAGCCACCAGGACAAACTCCGTTCCACATGAAGAGGAAGTGACACTGACATCTTCAGAAGGTCTGACTGACCCCTGTGCACCTGGATCAAGAACCCCTGGAGTTCCCTGGTGTGAACCATGGCAAACGGGACCGCTTCTGTGGTGGAGATGAATTTCCCCACTAGAAAGGACAGCTTCTTGGCTGGAACTGGATTGTGAGCCAGAACAGAAGAAACCCTGTGGGTGATCTGGTGAGCCACCTTGTCCATGAGAAACACAATACTCTGCTGTGTGTCGAAGAGAAGGCCCAGGAAGACCAAATGCTGGGATGGGACAAGATCCGACTTGTCCATGTTGATGATCCACCCATGATGGGTGAGAGCATGAATGCAGTCCTGAACCTGCTGATGAAGAAGTTCCGCAGAGGGGGCTTTCAGAAGCAGGTCGTCCATGTATGGAGTAACTCTGATGCCGTCCCGGTGGAGGACAGATACTAAAGCTCCCAGGACAGGGTTAAAAACTTGAGGAGCTGTAGTCAGACCAAAAGGAAGAGCTGAAAACTGAAAGTGCCCTCAGTCACAGGAAAATCTGAGATACTGCTGGCTCTCTGGATGAATGGCGAGGTGTAGATATGAGTCCTGAAGATCCAGAGGAGCAAAGAATTCCCCAGGGGACATAGCAGCAATCACTGTCCTTAGGGACTCCTGGTGATAATGAGACCTGATCACAAAGGAATTGAGATCGTATGAGAAGGGGAAAAATGAAAGGGAGGAAGAGAGACGAAAGAGATACTGTACCCTTCCATCAACACCTATAAAACCCATGGGTCCGCCAATGAATCCTCCCAGACACTGTGGTAGTGACGCAAACGGCCACCCACAGCAGAGTGGGGCCCTGGGTTCGGTGAGTCATGCCGAAGGAGGCTTGGAAGCCTTGGGCTTTGAGAAGACCTTGGGCTTCCATTGCTGTTTGGGCTTGGAGGAGGTGCGCAGAGCTGAGGGAACCGTCTGGTTCGCAGGACGTGTCTCAGTCTGGAAGGAACGTAAAAACAGATTACTTTTGAGAGTGGTTTTCTTCCTGGGGACCAAAGGCAGAAGGGTACATTTACCCCCTGTGGCCTCACTAATCAGATCCTTAAGATCTGGCCCAAACTATGAAGTGCCTTGAAAAGGCAAGGAGAGCAAGGCTTTCTTAGAAGCAGTGTCAGCAGACCAGATCTTGAGCCAAAGAGCCCGTCTGGCAACTACAGACATGGTGGAAACCCGAGCCACCAAATGGATGGCATCAAATAAGGCAGCAGAAACATAGTGCTGGGCCTCAGAAATGTTGGCAAGAAGGAGTAACATATCCGAAGTAGGAGCACCCAGACGGACAGCCAGGGTGAGCTGTTCAGTCCAGACTGCAATGGCTCAGGTAACCCATGCCGCAGCAAACGCCAGATGCATGGCAGTCCCAGCAGTGGCAAAAATGGACTTGAGGGAAACAAAGTTTTTTGTCAGTCAGTCTTTCAGAGCGGACGCATCAAAAACTAGCCAGGCAGTAGACCTAGATAGCCTGGAGATAAGAGCATCCACTTTGGGGGGGATGAACCCACTGAGAAAGCATTGCCTCAGAGAAGGGGTAAAGTTTGGCAAATATCTTTCCTGTCCGGAGATTTCCACTCATCAGACACAAGGTGGTCAAGAGTGGGGTTGGGTGGAAAACAAGTAAAGGGCTTTTTACGCTCCTGAAACACATCAGAGGGATCTGATGAAACCTCCTGAACTAAGGGAATGTTTAGGGTAGTCAAGACAGCCCTGATCAGGCCCTCAGCCGAGGGCTCAGGATCAGCCTCAAAGGGGTCCCCCCAAAACTGAGAGGAACCCACAGCAGAACATTCCTCAACATCTGAATCCACCAACAGTTCCTCCTCAGAGGAATCTGATACATTAGGTACTCCATGCGGTTTAGGCAGGCAAGATTTGACTGAAGATGGGGTCTGCCATGAATGGAAGACCCCCTGTAACTGGGATGGAAAGAGTTGCAATGTAGACCGAAGGTCCCTAGTAGCAGCCTTGAACTCTTGCACACAAACTGGCTCTAATGCATGGCTGGAGGTCCCTGGGAGAGACTCAGGGACATCAGAACATGCTAGGCATAAATGACCTGAGAATTCTCTAGGTAACACTGAATGACAGGAAGAGCAATGTGCAATAGGGGACACAGAGACCCCAGCGTCCTTAGACTTAGGCCTGGCCCCAAGCTCCAACAGATTAGATATTCTCACAGTGTCAAAAATGTTTAGTATAATGATTCACCCAATTACAGTGTGAAAGATTAAAATTTCACCCCAGAAATTGCTACAAGACACTTATCTGGCAGGCGAAGGGTTAATCTGCAGAGGAGAGAAGGAGAGAGTCCAAGCCATGCGTAGGATACTCGTTCTAGAAAAGGCACAAAATGGCTGCCGTGGCAGGAGCCAATCAGAAACGAGCATGCGAAGCAAGCGCTTATGGGAAATTTAGTTTTCCCAGAATAAGTACCCCAACAGTGCCCAAAGCCGCCCAACACACTTGCAATGGTAACCGGGTGATAAGAGCAAGGTCAGACAATTAAAATGAGTTCTCTCTGAATTTGCTACGTTAAGCGGTTGCAGAGATATGTCCCAAAATATACAGTCCCATAGGCTGGAACTCAAATTTTGTCATAGTTAAAACTGAAATAAAATTACAAGAGACATCACTAGATCAAGTGAGAAGACCCAAAAACACTGAACCCAGTAAGGAAAGTGACAATAACCCTCCCCCAAAGATGCAAACCAGCAGCTAAAGGGTTAAGTTACCATATACACCTGCTCCAAAACACCCAACAGACATACAGATCCCAATGAGTGCAGGAGTGTGCAAAATAAGAACTCCCAAGGAAAAAAACCCTGTGCAGAGGGGCACTGTGGGACACGTGGACCTGCAGCACTCAAAGGGTTGCTCACCTTTCCTGCAGATCTTCTGTCTTCAGATTACCATGCATCAAGAAGAAGCCTCTGTGGGCAACTCCCCCCAGGGCTTAAGGTCCACAAAAAGCACTGAGCTAGCCACATCTAAGGGCATTGTCAGTTATGGTAATCCGCCTAATGGTGGTATTCCATTTCTAACAGAAAAATAAAAAAATTCTAAAACTATAGCAGAACTGTTCTCTTGCCTGTGTTTTCACCAAGGAACAAATCTTTCTGGAGCTGGTTGGCTAGTTGCAGCCAAGGAGGGAAGGTAGGCTCCACCCCCTGCAATCAATTCTAGAATTGTTCCTGCCTACTTAAAGGGGTGGATCACCTACCAAAGTTAACAGTAACTTGTATTGGACGACAGAGAAAGGGTCTTGTATTGACCATATACTGCCCCTTTAAGTGCTGCTTTTGACCTGCTGCACGGTACAGAGGTCTCAATGCTGGAGCTCTCTCCAACATTAAAATGGATAACTGTCTCCTATCAATAAGAATTTGTAAGCATTTTTTATGTCTCAGAATTGCTGAACTTCATCCTAGTACACCAGCAATGTGTCTTATTAACTCCATTCACATGAATCAATGCATCAGCCTCCCCCATTTGTCCTCAATGGGTTAATGGGAACTTTTTTTTTTATTTATGAATAAATATCTTACAGGGCACCTCATATGAATGCCCAGAAGAAGCAGTAGAGTAGATTATCTAGTGAAAGTAAAAACCATTAAAAAGTGAAATATCACAAACCTTTCCCCATCTCTTCTACTTTCCCCTCAACCCTTCCTATTCCTTCACGCCTACATCTTGATCTCACAATCCCTTTCCAAATATCAATGGCAAAAGCCACAAGTGCCAAATATATTTTATGAGCAACTGCATATATTATATTGGATTCATGCTCAGTCATGATATAATTAATTTCTACTATGTGTAAATAAAAGATGAAAAAAATGTCAAGATACATTTGTATAGCACATTAGTCTGTACTGGATATGAAATGTGTTGCTGTCTGGGTTTACCATTAACCCCTTAGTGACGGCCGCGTACAGACGCGGCCGTCACTTAACGCCCGTCTAACATTTTTTTTTTTTTTAAAGAATCCGGAGTCCCCGAACGGCGTGCAGCCGCGCGGGGAGCCGGATTTCCGGGACGTACATGTACGTCCTCTGTCACTAAGTGACAGCCACACAGGACGTACATGTACGTCCTGTGTCGCGAAGGGGTTAAATAAACCGATCAATTTCACTTGTTTTGCAAGTCAAAAAGACAGTTTGTATAGGCCATAGCTTTGATAACCTAGACTACTTAAGTAGAGGTCAGGCCTTTTGTCGCAGAGGTGTATGGTGGGGAAGCTTAAAAGGCAACAATTTAATGTATTTTGTGTTTTTAAGCTGATGTTGAAGGGACATAGCAAGGAATAATCCTGACGACACACTGGGACAGGCCAAGATCACCATAGGAACAAATAAAATGCACATTTATGGGGGGCGTGGCCTGGCTTCCGAGCAGAATGGACGCGTGAGATGCGAGCTCCACTCCCCAAGGACTTTAACTGCTGATTTTCTCTGTGTTTTCCCCCTTGCCATCCCTCTCCCAGTTATTTCTGATTACTCTGTCATGGTCAAAGGCAGATCCTCCAAGAAATCTTTGGCTCTGACTATTTCCCATCAAAGCCAGGGAAGAAATCCGCTGGCGCCTTGTCCAAGATGGCGCTGATAGAAGATGCCTCTAGGAGTTCTTCTTCTCCCTCATCTCCAGCGTCACAAAGCGATCCTCCTGAGGACCTCTGGTTGGGTTCATCAGAACCGGACGACCCGACCACGAAAAATGATCTCCGAGTGCTATTAATGGATCTGAAAGCTTTCCTCAAAGAGGAACTTGTGGACATTAAGCAAGACGTTGCTCACATTGGTGCCCGTGTGGATTTACTAGAAACAGAGGTTGCTACACAAACAGGACAGATGACTGGATTAAGATCGGAGGTACTTGCCCTACACTGCCAGAATCTGGACTTAACTCTTAAACCAGATGACCTGCATAATAGACAGAGGAGCAATCTGCGCTTCCGCGGCATCCCTGAATCGGTTGCTCCGCAGGATATTCCAGAATATCTTCAGCGCCTTTTCCGTCACATTCTGAAAAGGGATGATACGATATCATTCATGTTGGATACAGCTCACCGAGCCCGACCCTCCGATTCAGATAAACCCCGGAATGTTATAGTTAAATTCCATCGCTTCACCGAAAAAGAAGAGATTTTTCAAGCCGCCCGGAATATACAGAGTGTGGAATTTGAAGGGGCTTCTATCTGTTTAACGATTTCTCCCCCATGACTATCCAGTGGCCTAGAGAATTAAAGCCGCTCACTGATCTGTTGCGCCAAAATCAAATCCGATATCGTTGGGGTTTCCCTCTTATGCTATAGGTTTCTCGAGATGGCATTACACATGTGCTTCGTTATAAAGGCGACTTTCAGCGTTTCTGGCTGCCCTGCAGGTGGACTTGTAGGAACAGGTGTCTCAAGCTTTGTCCCATCTGGAAGGTACTGATAAGAAACCCACCTCTCCTCCAGCTTCCGCAGGTTGGTCTACAGCCTCCTAGAAACGTAAGACCCTTTCGCCTGCGGTATCCGATGGGCCTTCGATACCGGCGAGAGTTGGACCTGGTTGATCCATGGACTATCGCTTAGTTTGTTTAACCCTTGAGACGACTTTGCTCTCGCTTCCGGCTGTATGTGGCCAGGTTTGAAATTTGGGCCTTTGTTCTCACATTGCCCTACTGCTCTGACCTTTTTATTATATTTTTTTTTTATAACGTTCTCTCTCGATCTGCAGGGTTACCCTTTTTTTTATTATTATTCCCCATTCTCGTTTTACTTATTAGCTTATACTCCCTTGAGGGTTCTCTGGTGCTCACTTGTTATGGGGAAATCATGTTCCGATTTTGTGGAGACCCGTAGCTCCATATTATAAGTATGGCTTGACTCTACACCTTGCCCTGGGGCTCTTTATTAGTGACCATCCTGACATACCCCTGCAGATTGTGAGACGTCTATATTTCGTTTATGAATGTATGTACTCATTGTGTTATTACACTTTACGTATTTTGAATGTTTACCTCGTTACGCTACACCTATAGGATGACAACTTGTACAGGTTTAACTTGGTTTTTCCTTTTATTGTTGTGATGGAACCTCTCGAGCAGTCACGTGGTCCATATTTTCTTATCCTTTCCCCATTACTCGTCTTTTTGGAGCATGATCCAGATTCCTGTGCGGGGTTTCCCTTGACGTCATAGTCATCCAGAACTTCTCTTTTACTATCTCGCCCTGCCTTTTCTTCCCCTGGCGATTGCTGGCCCTTCACTATAGTTGTGACGTCTCGAGAGATTCCAGATATAAGTTTCACTATGTTCTCCTCCCCCCCCCTTTTTTTCCCCCCTTCCTCCTCCCAGTTCACTGAATGTTTTTCCTTTGCAGTCCTCTGGGATGCCTCTGGCTTGCTTACCAGTTGGTTCCCCCGCTTGCACTCTTACAGTGTGGTTGTCTTTTGACACTCCATCGTTTCTTTGATTTTGCATTTTGATATCTCCTCTTGTTGTACCATATGCCCCGTATCTTGTTGCATTTCTATGTTTATCTTTATTCTGTTGGTTTGGTTGGTGGGGTTGAATGGGACCCTACTATTTACAAACTGAGTGCTACATACTTTTCTTCCCTCTTCTCTCTGTCCTCCTCTTCATTTCTTCTCCTGGGACTTCTCGTGCCGGTCATGTCTCAATCTGGAGCACAGGACAACCTCCTTGGGCCTGTTACAACTATGGATGAGCCCCTCATTCATAAATTGCTTTCTATCTATAATGATTATGGCTAGTCATCCAAGGAAGGGGGATTCTTTCTCCCTTTTATCTTATAATGTTAAGGGTCTGAACTCCCCCAGGAAGCTCTCCATGAATTTCATAGATTACGTGGTGATGTGGTGTTTGTTCAGGAGACGCACTTCAAACGTAGTAGAGAACTGCCTCTTATTAATCGATTATAGTGCCAGGTGTTCACAAGCTCTGGTTCCACTAAGAGAAATGGCGTGGCAATTCTTATACATCGTACCCTCCCTTTCCTTCATGTTCAGACACTTAGAGACCTCGCTGGTCGTTTTCTTTTTGCCAAGGGTCTTCTGGACAACATTAGATATACATTTGCGAACGTGTACTCCCCAAATACCTTGCAGAGCACCTTTCTGTCCACAGTTTTGGAGAAGCTAGATTCCTTTAGAGAGGGACTGCTGATGCTTGGTGGCGATCTTAATCAGCCACTCCTCCCAATATTAGACTGTTCTAGTGGTTGATCCTCGTAGTCTTCTGCCCAAATCCATTCTATGCAATTACTTTTACATTCTCACTGTTTAATAGATGTCTGGAGGATTTGCCACCCTTCTGATCAAGACTACACATTTTATTCTCACCCGCATAAGATCTACTCCCGAACGGACTATTTTTTTCTACCCCATTCTGCGTTATCTTCTGTCCTTTCCTCTGAAATAGGTCATATTCCTTGGTCTGACCATGCTCTGGTTGTGCTTACGCTACATCGCTCACAGGAATCATGGGATCGACCTCCCTGGAGGTTGGACGACTCTCTATTAACCAATCCTTCTACATTATCTGCAGTCACCTCTGCTTTATCAGAATATCTTCAGATTAATGATAGTGGGGATATTTCGGCGCTTACAGGTTGGGAGGCGCATAAAAGTTTTATCCGGGGTGAACTTATTAAACAAGCTTCTATTCGACGAAAAACTCAAGACCACCAAATTCGTACTACGCTCGCTGAAATTGCTATTTTAGAGAACCGACACAAAGCTAACTCTGATCCCGATACGCTTCGGTCTCTTCTTCGTCTTCACTCACACTTACGCTCATTACTTAATCTTCGTATTGAACGATTTCTTCACACTAGACAGCTCTACTTCGAATCTGGTAATAAAGCTGGAACGATACCCGCGAACCAATTGCGAGTAAAGCAGGGATCTGCTTGTGTTCATTCAATTAAATCTTCCTCTGGCACACCTGTATACGCTCCTTCGAAGATTGCTTCGACCTTTCGAGATTTTTACAAGGCGCTCTATAACCTTCCCTCAACTTCTTCTGTAGGCTCTGAACTCTCCTCCAGGATGCAAATATACCTACGTAATGCGCATTTACCTCAACTTCCCCCCCAAGTTGTTGTTGGCCTTAGATTCCCCAATTTCAGTGGATGAAGTTGAGAAAGCTATTGACCATATGCCTAAAGGGAAAAGTCCTGGGCCGGATGGCTTCACCCAGCCCTATTACTCTACCTTCAAGTCGATGCTCAGCCCTTTGCTTACTAGAACCTTTGCTCTTTTTCCGAACGAGATCTCCAGACACACTAGTCTTTCTGCTGCACATATCACTCTCATCCCTAAACCTAATAAAGATAAATCTCTCTGTGCAAACTATCGCCCTATTTCTCTACTTAATCTGGATTTTAAATTGTACGCTAAAATACTTGCCGAACGGTTACGACCGATTCTTCCATCTTTAATTCATCTGGACCAGGCAGGCTTCGTTCTCTGTCGTGAAACCAGGGATAATACCTGTAAGCTCTTGAATATATTGCATTATGTTACTTCTCGTAATCTTCCCTCATTCTTGTTCACTGACGCGGAAAAGGCCTTTGACAGGGTGAGTTGGTCTTACCTATTTTGCACTTTGCAGGCCTTTGGCTTTGGTCCCGGATTTATCTCCATAATTAAGGCCCTCTATGCTAATCCTTCGGCAAGAATTCGTGTGAACAGGTGTCTCTCAGATTCTTTTACTATTGCTAATGGCACTCGTCAAGGCTGTCCTCTGTCCCCCTTACTGTTTATATTGGTTATAGAATCCTTCGCCCAACACGTCCGTCTGCGTCAGGATATATCTGGGATAGCCTTAGGAGGCCGGGAACATAAATTGTCTATCTTTGCAGATGACGTCTTCTTCACCCCTTCAGACCCGGCTGACTCTATGCCCATGGTCATGGACAAGCTTCAACTTTTTTTCCAACCTATCTGGTTTTAAAATCAATTTATCTAAATCAGAAGCTTTACCTCTTTGCCTCCCCTCTGCTCTTAAAGCTACTTTCTCGACATTATACTCTTTTAAATAGGCTACCAAAGGTATTAAAAATCTAGGGGTTTGGATCGCTTCTACGATCCGATCCACATATGCTTTGAATTATCCTCTGCTGTTGCAAGCAGTTGCGAAGGATCTTATGCGCTGGACCCCTCAATATATCTCCTGGTTGGGAAGAATTAATTCTATCAAAATGAATGTCTTACCTAGAGTGTTATATCTTTTCCAGACTCTACCCCTCAAAATCCCGTTGACTTTTTTTTCTCAATTGCATTCCATCATATTTAAATTAATTTGGAGGTCCCGTGCCCCTCGGCTCAACCGCCATATATTGTTTCGCCACAGACTACAAGGTTCCAGACTTTAAAAGGTATTAACATTCAGTACCGTTACCCTCCCTGTTAGATTGGAGGCACCATACCTACTCTAAACTGTGGGTTTCTATTGAACGGTCGTACTTTCCTACCATGGATATACTTTCTGAGCTCCTTCTTCCTTCAAAGTCTAGAATGCTCAAATCCACGGATCACCCAATTTTATCTGCAGTTTTATCTGCCTGGCATTCCTATACCGCATCTCCCTCTTTCCTTTCTCTTCCCTCCTTGGCTTCCCCGATTTTTTACACCAGAGCCTCTGCCTCTACGCTATTAGATAAGGATTTTCCTCAATGGGCAGTTTCCCCGAGTTTATGTATTGGTGATGTGATAGCTAAAGTTAAAATTGTTCCTTTTGATATTATATGTGCCTGACTCTCCCTCTCTCTGGGAGAGATGTGGAAATTCTTCCGTATACGCCCTCTCCTTGAGTCACCTGAAGTTAAATCGGCCTGGACTCGTCCCCTGACCAAATTTGAGTCTCTTCTCATTCGTCCCCCTGCAGCAGGTCATTATCTCAGCAGGATTTACCATATCTTGCTAGAGGCTGCTCCCTTAGGAGTTCCTTCTTATGTACAACCCTGGGAATCTGAAATCGGGGAGACATTATCAGACTGACTGGAGTTCTATTTGGCGCATTGCTAAATCTTGTTCCATTTCAACTATTAGAATCTCATTCGCTTACACTCAATGTTTCCTGCTGTCAGTGATAGGTGCTGGAGATGTAGTCATGGCGAGGGAACTACTTACCATATTTGGTGGACTTGTCCAGTTCTGTGGGAATATTGGTCGAATTGTTTACACTGCATTGAACGTAGCTTAGGTATGGCGCTGTGCAGGGACCCTTGGCAAATACTCTTTTACATATGCTTACCCCGTATGCGTACTGATACTCGTTTGATATTAATAGCCCTGTTGGGGACTGCTAAAGCACTGATTCCAGTTCACTGGAAGTCTGCCACACCACCTACTTACTTGGAGTGGGTCTCTAGGACCAGAGACCACCTCACCTTACTAAGGTTGACAAAACTGAGGGAGGGTAAAGACCCTGATGTCATTACAAATTTTTTTCTGTTCCACTTTGATCCATGAGAGATCTCTTTCAGTTACTGACACGGGAGGTTCCCACCCCCTTTCCTATCTCCTTATTCTCCCTCTACTCTTCTCTTCTTCCTTTATACTGTCCTATCTTCTCTGACTCTGCCCTGATTGGGCAGCCTCTCACCATTCTGTACTCATTGGTATGTATCACCTCATGAAATTGAACTAAATAGTTGGCTCTGTTAAGTCATTTGATGATTGTTCTCTTTGTACTGATGTATCCTATGCATTTGTATTTCCTACTCCTTTTTTCGTAACATTTTCGTTTCCATCTTTACTAAAGGATTTAAAAAAAAAAAAAAAAAAAAGTGGTGGATCAATTTTTAATCTTGAAAATTGCCTGGAGGAGCAAGAACTTAGATGTCACCCAGTTAGAACCGTGGTTATCGGCCTTTTTAGTAATAGATGTCAACTAGTCCATTTTTTTCTGGAACGATGACCCTGGTTCATGTTTCTGTCTCTTTCTCCCCCCACTCCTTCCCCTTCCATTTGCTTCAGTACCCCTCTTGGCTTTTACTTTCCTTTCTATTTCTCGCTACCCATTCCGTTTGACGATGATTACATGGCCATTTTGCTTCTGCCAAGTATGGGGCCTGCTTTATAGTCCCTCTTGTGGACCCAATGTTTACCCTTTTCCCCTATAGCTGATCCCCCCTTCTCTTTTTTCTTTTCCTTACTTTGTTTCTCCTTTCCATCTTTCCTCTCTCCCTTACTATACACCTCAAAATTAGGGCCTTCACAGGTTTGAGGTTTTGGGGCCTGTAATGGTACTACCATGTCATGACTGGACTCTTATTGTATTTCATATTATACAAATCTTAAATGTGTTATTTATTGAGCAGTCTTTGTAACACTTATCTCTGACAGCTCTGTACCATGATGTTTTCTGTGGTCTCTTTAAAAAAAATCATTTGAAACGGAAAAAAATAAATAAATAAATAAATAAATAAAATAAAAAAAATGCACATTTATTCCAGTGGGGCTTTTAACCCCTTGAATACTAGAGAGGTCTCCAATGTCCAACTTTTCAAGAACAAGGAATTTAACCTCCCTATCTAAATCCACAGGCATTTTTCTTTCCCCACGCTGATGGTTTGTTTGTCCCAGAACTGCTCCTCTTTTCTTTTGTGAATACAGCCCTTTTTATCATACATCAACACCACCAGAAGTGAATAAACCAGAGTATGCGACATCCTCCTCCTATATAATAAAAGGCCAGAAAGTTTGTCGCGATGCAGTCATGCACACTACAGACTGCCCGTGTTCGTCCAGTCTCTACTGAGCATGATTGCATCGCATGAGTGAAGCGACGCAATCGCATGGAGCAGTGAGGTAACTGCAGTAAGCAGAGCAGGTCTGGGTAATGTTAACCCAGGGCTCAAAATTTCCACTCGCCTACTCGCATTTGGCGAGCAGAAATTGAGCGAGGGCGAGTGCAAACTGAAACCCTGTAGTCTTTATTAAAATGAGGACCTTTCCATGTAATCTCGCGTTGCTAGTGCCCCCCGCCTCTGCAATTTGGCGACATGAGAATCTCCCATGACAACGCAAGATTATTATGTCGCCAAATGAATGGTGAAGTAGGACACAGTCTATTGTGATGCCGGAGAGAGGCATATTGCTGCATGATCCCTGGCTGGAGCAACACACCACCAGAAGCTGATCAAGGCTTGGTAAGGATGGTTCTATACACGTGCGAGAGGGTATGGCAGGGGGAGGGAAAGCTGCTCTTCACTTACTCCTTTGAGTGCTTGGTTACCACCCGGCCGATATTTCGTGGTCCCAGTGGGATCTGTGAGGAATGTTTTCTGCTTCTTGTTGCTCTTCCTGCAGCTTTTCCTCGCACAGCGTGACCCGCGGCCTTTCTTGCGATAGTTCATCCTTAAACAGCACACTCCTGCATGTCAATCTCCTCCTTTCTGCACCCAGAGCAGAGATTGTTGGGAAACTGGTTATGACATTTTGGTCGGGACAGTGATTGTCTAACCGAGACCCCCATATCAAGTCTAGCGCCCCCCACCTCCCCCGTGACATGAGGCACTATGAAACGCGCATCACTGTGCTCCACTGAACTCCCTTCTCACAGGGATCCCGAAATCACGAGCAAAGCCTCCAACTTCCCCAGGGATCCACTACGCACAGGGGCCATCATATCCTTCTCCTACCCCCTCCCACATGCACTGAACTTTCTCCCCTACCAATGGGTCCCCCCAATCACCTGGAGGAGCCGCCGACTTCCACGGGGATCCGCTACTACCGACCAGGGACACTCACTCATGCATGAAGCTCGGACTGACTACAGCCATGGACCGTGGGTCCCAGCAGCCTCCCTCTGCCCCGCAGCCTCCCCCGGTGGGTCACCAGATAGTGTATGTCTGGGGGGACTTGCAGACTGACCTAGAGGAGCTCTTCAATTCAGTCACAAACCCCAAAACCGGCAACATACCCCAGACCCTGCCGATTAGGAAACTGCCCAACTCCTTCAAGCAGCCCGAGCCCAAGTCCCACTCCCTACACGTTTATGTCTGGACAGCTGTACTGGGAAGCTAGGGTGACCATTCTGGGTGCTGGATCCGTCCCTCAGTGCATATACACCGGATTGATGAATTTGACACATGAGGTTAATTAACCCTCATAATGCCAGAGGAGTGCAGCACTCAACGTGTCACTTATTTACCAGAGCTGGAGCTTCTTAAACCCCCCCCTCATCCAGTCTGGTATTGTTTTGGGTTAATCCATTCCCGTGTTATGGGGGTTGCAATCTTAGTTGGTACATTAGATCTGTAAGAGCTGTTGCAGCCTACAACTCCCATCCCAATCAGCCAAAGTCTGGGGATGATGGGAGTTGTAGTCACCAACTGGCGAGCCAAGGGTTTGCCTACCCCTGAACTAGGATATAATATGGTGCAGTATTATTGTAGTAGACTGTGCCAGATTTATTATAGGAAAAATGTCTCTTTCGTCTTTGTGATTTCTTTGATTAGTATGGTGCAACTTTTGTGTCCTGATTTTCTCCAGCTTTGCGGACTAGTAAATAGCCGTAGTCTGTTTGGGGGATGGGATAATGTACAGCTAAAGGTATCTCCTTTTTGGGAAGAGTTTGTGGCCTAGTGTGAAATATCTGATCAGAAGATAGGGGAAAGTTTATAGCTCCCGTGAAGATAGGAGAAAAGGATCAGATGAATAGCATTACTGCTTAAAGTAACATTAAAAAAGCATAACCTAAACCAGCGGATCCTATCTTCACCTGATATGGGTGGAGTTAAAGGCGGGGACATGGGTGGAGTTAAAGGCAGGGCTATGGGTGGGGCTAGGAGTGGAAACTGGTGGCGAGTAACTTTTCAGGCCTGGCTAGTAGCTCAGGACTTGAAATTTTGACCCTGGTTAACCTTTTGCGTGCCAGAGGGGTACGCAACACATTGCAAACCCTTCGGGCACTCAAAGGGTTAAGAGGCTGGTCCTGCTCTGCGTACTGCCGTTACCTCACTGCTCCACGGCCCGTGCACACGGGCTTTTACACTAGTATTTAACAAAGACGAGTTCTTGCTTTGTGATAGCCCCACTTTGCATGGATCCATTTTCTTTTAGTATAGGTTCTAGGTTGCATAAAATATTAAACTGGTCACTATTTCATTCCTGCTTTATTTTATTTCCTTCTGTTTGCCCCTTTATCATTTCTACCCCTGCTTAACCCCCCTGAGGAGAGACAAACTGAATATGATAAAACAAACTTTATTTTGCTTTTGGCCTGGAATCCATCCCAGGTTAGATGTGTTATCACTGGCTGTCTCTCACAGATTTCTGTCTATTGGAAACTTTGTAGCTAAAACCACTGATAAAGTTATAACCTGCATGGGAATCCAACTTTTTACTGCTGGAAATAATGAAACTTATCTAGGTAAATTGCATGGCATTCAGGTCCTTTATAGGTCTCTTCACCCTGAATGTTGGTCTATAGGAATGAGGCTGAACAGCTGCACCAGACAGAACACTATTTTTGAGCAAGAGGTGGCACTCACTTCATATGGTGAACTACAGTGAGGATGCCATGGCAAGCAGGCAATTAAGGTATAATGCAACAGTAAATAGGAAAAAGACATCTAAAACCACTTAACATTTTTTCTTAAATAACAACTTTCCTTTAAACGCACTGTTGAACCAAACATAGCAAGATGCATTTAGGAAAAAAAAAAACCACACACACGGCTTTTCAGCTACTACTTCCACTGCTAGGATTGTTTCATTCAAATGTAATTATAGTCCAAACCTTTGTGGGGTTTTTTTGTTTTTTTTTAATTAGTCAGAAACAGTGCCACTGGCTAAGGTTCTCCATAGAATTTGATAGCAGTCACTTTATGACCGTTTGACCGCTTAAACTGCAATAGCATTTGAATAAATGATCTCCCAGAAATGGAAGTAACATTGTTGTACTCCAAGAGAGACGTTTTTTTAAAAATAAACTTTTCTTTTTTTTCTTCTGAGAATGCATGAATAAAGACAGAAATTCTTTATAAATTATTGCCAATAAATCATCACTACAAAGAACATCTGAATAAACATTCATGATTTGGAAGTTAAAAGCAAACAAAACAAGTTACCTAATAATAAAGCAGTATGCACAATAGTATGGATCTAAAACGCATGTTATGGTTGGAGAGTTAAAGGGATAGTAATATTTCACAAAAACAGCAGCTCCAATTAATCTTCATAGCATTTGAACCATAGAGTTGTAGTTCAAGAGCAATTGAATGATAAAGTATCCCCCTCCTGCCCCTTTTACCTAGTGTAACACTGCTCACCTCAGATGTGGAATCTGGTTGCTTGACCAGACAGATAACAGCAAGGGACAATCTTCTTACAATGAAAACCCTGCCCCCTTGACAGGTTTTTCAGCCTTTTCCCTTACCTTAATTGAAGATTGTCCCTCTCTGCAATCTACCTGGACACCTCCCTGCTGCTCTGAGCTCAGCAGTGTTATATCAGTAAAAGGGGCGGGGGGATACTTTATTATTCAATTACGCGTGAACTACAACTCTGTCAGAATTGAAATAACACTCCCCAGGCCCAAATACTATGATTAATTAGAGCTGAACAATCTGATGTTAGTTTTTCATCTTTTACAGAAGAAAATAGGATTTTAGCTTTCTTACCTGTTAAATCCTTTTTTCTTTATTCTATAAGAAACACAGGTAGAACTGGGTGCAAGTCTCTCCTCCCAGAGAGCACAGTGCATCACAAAGACTGTCTTTGGGGTGGAGACTCCCTCCTCTATCTCAACCCCCCCCCCCTCGCTCGCTAACTCCCAGAATTCATGTGACCAAAACCACACAATAAGGAGTAATCAGGGAAAACAAGAAGAAAATCTCATGTGGTAAAGACTGTAAGAGGACTCCTCTGCACAGGAAAGTAGTACCACAAAGGATCCTCTCTCTGGGTGACAGACCTGTGTTCCATAAGGATTTAACAGGTCAGAACACTAAAATCCTAATTTCTCGTATTTCCAATATGGAACAGCTACCATGGGGATATACCAACTCTAAGCTCCCCGTGGGGAGAAAGGAGAAACGACCTCACGCATGTCCCCATGTGTTCCCTAGGACCATCCAGTATCTGAATAACCCAAGCAACATGTGTCAAGGGACACTGAACTTACAGCAGACTGAAACAAGAACCAATAGAGCTCAGAAACTTCTGAACAACAAATGGCAGAAAAAAGTGCAGGTCCCTAAACAGGCAGAGTCGCCTGCAGAACCTTCTGGCCAAAGCTGGCCATGGCCGAGGCCAGGACATTGACATGGAGGTGTTTGCTGAAGGTATGCTCTGTGATCTTAAAGGGAAAAGGTTTCTTCCAGAGTTCATATACCTGGCAAATGGTAGCCTTGATCCAAGAGGCAATGGTGCCCTTGGATGCAGTCTGACCATCTCTGGACCCCCCCTGGAAATAACAGTCAGCCTTGCAAAAAACTTAAGGCAACACACCACATCCAACAAATGGAGATCTCTCTCCTTATCAGATGTAGGGTCAGGAAGGTACAACAAACTCCTGATTGATGTGAAACTCTGAGACCACCAAGGGAAGAAACTCACAAGAGGCAAAACACTGCTTTATACTGACGAAACACCAGGAAGGAATGCTTACAAGACAGAGCTCGTTACTCAGCAACTCAACACACAGACTACTGCCAAAAGAAAAAACGTCTTGAGCATTAACTGGCACAAGGAGATGGAAGCAAGAGGTCCAAAAAGGAGACATCTGCAAAACACCCAGGACCAGGTTATGGTCCCATGGGGGAGTGGGATACTTGAAGAAAACTAGACATCTGGAAAGAACCTTAAGGGAGCTCAAACTGAGCCATCTTGGCGGAAAAACAAAAACCAGGGAAGGTCAAAAGCCTGCAGGGGCACTTTCTTGTCTGCACACCATTTATGAAAAATATACCACAACCTATGATATGCCTTGGGCCAGTAAAGGGCAATCAGAATAACTGAAGCCCCATCCATTCCAATCTTCCAGATCACCCTGGGGATGAGTGGAAACTGAGGAAAGAAACAGAAGAGGTG
The DNA here is from genome assembly GCA_037306005.1 of Rhinophrynus dorsalis. Taxonomy (NCBI): domain Eukaryota; kingdom Metazoa; phylum Chordata; class Amphibia; order Anura; family Rhinophrynidae; genus Rhinophrynus; species Rhinophrynus dorsalis. Next base: position 337,734,597 of record CM074721.1, read on the forward strand.
AAGGCTCCAAAGAATCTACATTGACCCATGGCAAAGAGCAGATGATAACCTATTGGGCAGTAGAACATTGGATCCTTTCTGTTCTCCCTTGTTGCCTTGATATCTATTGCTGGCACTCCCCACTGATAGACAGATAAAACAGTTCCTGGATGGCCTTCCCAGTTTCCTGATCTATGCCTTGGCGACTTAGAAAGTCCACCAGGACATCTTCTACCCCTGTAATGTGAACGGCTGAGATGGCTACAACGTAGGCCTCCTCCCAGAAGAGAAGACCCTTCATTTCCTGCCAAGTCAGCTCACTGCAAGTTCCACCCAGGGATCACAAAAGGCCTCCCCCAACAACTGCTGGTGATCACCCCTGGCTGAGAGATAGAAGATGAAAGAAGATGCTCTAGGTTCATGGATCAGTTCCTAGGAACATCCATCTGCATCTCCCTCATGTGGACCTGAGAGTAAGGGACAGCATGCAGGGTTGACACCAGCCAACACAACACGCTCATTAAATCCTTGATCGTGGCCATGGACCACTTATGGAAATTCAGAATTCACCTGTGGTGGACTAGAATGAGGATGCAGTCTTGAATATGAAAAGCCAGAAGTTCCTCTGTAGGGTCCTTAATAAGTATATAGTTCAGGTATGGCATCAGAGAGATACCTTGAGAGTGAATGATCTTGATGAAGATGTGAGACGGCAAAGCAAGGCCAAATAGCAACGACATGAACTGGTAGTGATCAGAACTGAAGGCAAAGCGCAGGTAGCTTTGGCTGTCTGGGCGTATCGGGACGTATAAGTACGCATACTGAAGATCCAGAGAGGCTAGGTATTACCCTGGACAGATCACCGAGATGACAGAACGCAAAGATTCCACCTTGAGTGTGTATCAACCACATACTTGTTGAGACATTTGAGGTCCAGAATGGGCTGGTAGCCCACATCCTTCTTTAAAACCACAAAGTTGGAATAGAAACCTGAACAGCGATCGGTGGTTGGAACTGACACCAGAACCTGTTTCTCCAGCAGGGAGTCCACTGCTTCCTGGAACAGCCTTGCACTTTCGGAACCCTTGGAAAAAGAAGAAAAAAAAAAAAAAAACATATGGAGGAAGGAATTTAAAATCTATGCTGTACCATTCTGAGATTACCCGCAAAATCCACTAGTCTATTACTGAAAAGAACCAGGAGTCTCGAAAAAGGAGGTGCAAGCTCTGAGGCCTCTGCGAACCTGTTTGGGGGGGGGGGGGTGTAAAAGAAGCACATTCCTCGCCAGAAAGGGATGCTTGGTGGAGATCTGAGAAAACAAGGTACTCTTACCAACAGTAGCGGCACTGATTAACTGTTTCAGTTAAGGTCCAAAAGGGACTTGCCCAGAAATTGCAAGGAGACCAGCGTCTTTTTTGAAGATTGTCCCGCAGATCAAATCTTGAGCCACAAGATGTGGTGCCTAGAAACAGAAAGGGCGGATGCCTTAATGGAGAATCTGACAGATTGCCTCAAACAGGTATTGACCTCCTTGCTGTTAGCCATCAGTACCAAGAAGTCTTCCTTGGCCACATCAGCACGGACAGCATCAGAAAATTGGTCACCCCAAATGGCAACTGCCCTGTTAACCCAGGCAAAAGCAAAAAAAATAGCTCTTAGCCCTTGAGAAGAGAATCCAACCACTTATCTGCTGGCTTCTGCTGAGCAGTGATCTTCGCCACCCCACGGTGGGGGGAGAAGCCCACTGTGCCAAAGCCAAAGCAGAAAAAGGGTATAGCTTACAGAAGACCTTACTGAGGAAAAGCCTTTTATCAGAGGTTTTCCACACGTATATAAGGATCTGATCAAGAATGTTATTGGGTTGAAACATGGGAGAATACTTCTTGCTCCTCTGGAAAATATCCGGAGTGGGAGCTCCCTCATCAAGAGCATCAGAGACCTGAAGGGTCTCCAAGACTACCCTGATGAGCCCTTCAGCAGAGGGGAGCGGATAAGCCTCATAGGAATCTCCACAGGAACAATCCATGTCCTCATACTCCCTATCATCATCCCCGTCTTCTGGGGGCAATTCTTCCTCAATAATAACCCAATAACCTGTGAATGACCCCTAAAAATGGGGGAAATTTGCTTAAAGGTAGGAATAGCCTTCCATTAATGTAGTACCCCTTGGGCAGATGGAGAGATTTGGGCCATTGAAGACAGTAATGTCTTGACCCATGCTGGTTTTTGATCGGTGCAATAGGGGCCTGGTGGTGTAGTCGGGGGCCACAGCACGAGGGGCATAGAGAATACCCCTGAATACTCTCTAGGTATCCCCAAGTGGTAACAGTGTGTGAGGGGGGGATAAGGGTAGCCCCTGAGTCCTTTGCCTTGAATTTACCCCAATGCACCTTAGAGTCTAACATACTTCCAACTTACAGTGTCCCAAACACTGGAGAATGTCCCCAGAATAAAAGAGCACCCTTAACAGCTCAGAAATACACTTATCTGGCAAGTGAAGGGTTAATCTGGAGAAGGTGAACAAGGAGAGTCAGCCTCTGCTTATGATAAGCAAGAGAGAAGATTGCAATGGCAAAATTACCATCAAATAGGAAGAAAGAGAAACGGGCATTATGGGTATTATGGTCTTCTAATTGGCCATTGCCTAACAATGAGTAAAATGCCTTTCGCAGATTGCCACGAGCCCCCTGGACACTCAGAAAGTGGATGATAGTGCATGAGTAGACAAGAAGATAGAGTCTACTCTGATCATTGTAGCTGAAATGTTTGCAGAGCTATGGAAGTGAATGGAGCAAAGATGGTGGTGAGTGGGCTCCTATTCTTAAAGGTATAGTAATGGCTGAAAAATATGCATATCTGATTAATCCTCATTTGCCACGGGTCAGGTAGAGTGGTATTTCAATATTTTCTGATTTGTAGTTCAACAGTAACTCAATTCTAAAGGATCCCCCTCCCTCCCCTTTCATGGCATGTAAGCAGTCTCCACTCAATTGTGGAATCTGGTCCTGGGACCAGACAACTCGCAGAGAGGGACAATCTTCATACACAGAGTATAAGGAAAATCCTGCCACCCCTCCTTGATGAAGGAGGGCAGGATTTTCCTTATGCTCAGTGAAGATTGTCCCTCACTGAGCTCCATCCAGGCCAGCTTAGAGTCAATATGATGTAAGTGAAAGGGGAGAGGGATACTTTAGAATTTAATTCCTGTTGAACTGCAAATTGGAAAACATTGAAAAACAGCTCTACATGTCCCAGGGCATAGGAAGATTGATCACAGCTACATATTTTTTCAACTATTACTATCCATTTAAAGGGGCCGTTCCACTAAAATAGGTCTAAACACAAAATGTTGTCCAGAAGAACCAAAACCCCCAAGGAACAGCTGAGAGTAACATAAAACTAACATACAATAAATTGTAGTGTGAAAAACTTCCCAAGAATATTAAAAACCCAATAAAGGCAGATAAAAGGTTAATCCTATAGGGAAAGCAGCCATAGCCCTCTGAGGGAGATATATAGTAAGAAAGTACCCAAAATGAGTTCCAGAAACTGCCAAGGCTCACATCAGCCCTGTATGGTGAAGCAAACACAGGTTTGGGACTTAAAGTGGGCCAAGGCACTCAAAGGTTACTAACCAGTCTGTCTTCAGGTTACCACTGTAGAAAGAAGCCAGAGTTCCATGAGAACCTGTCATGAAGGAAAATTTGGCTGCAAGATTCCCTCCACAAAGCATCTGTAAACTGGCCAATCCACTCCAGGGAAGCCCAGTAATGATAACCCACCTAATGGGGGGATTATACAGCCCCATATCTAATAGGCAAACAATAAAACCCCTAAAGAAAACTAAGAGGATGGCCATGTCCCCCTAGCAGGACACATGAATTCTGGGAGTTAGTGGTGAAGTAAAGAGGAGGGGGTTGTGCTGGAGAAGGAGGGAGTCTCCACACCAAATACTGTCTTTTTGTGATGTTATCTGCCCTCCAAGAGGAAGGGCTCAACCCCATGGTAATGGTGTTCCATATTGGACTACTTTTTCCCACACCAGTTGTTTCTACAGCATGAGCTGGTCGTGAGGCAGTGAAGATGATGACTTAACCCATTAAGTACCAGGGGGTTACACGACACATCCCACCTTCTGCTGGCTGGCCGAGGAGGAATGGATTTTAAGACCACAACAGCTGGAGGGCCTCAGGTTGCCCAGCTTTAATTATAAAAACAAAAAAACAAACACACAACCCTGATAGTTACAAGACTATAGTAAAAGCTTATTAACCTTTTTAGGATCACGTACTTTGAATAACCCTCGAGTCGTTAAAATGATTAAAGATTAAATATCTTATTCTTTTATGGAAGAAAATGTAAAGGGATAGTAATGTTTGAAATAAATTAGATTGCAGAGTCTTCTTTATAATAAATAATAAATGTAACTGTTATTTTTAGCAGCTTACTTTTCTGTAGTTCATAAGATTTTAGATGTAGAAGGATCCCCCTCCTGCCCCTTCTGGCAGCCTCCCACTGAATCTGCAATCTGGTCCCAGGACAGGACAGATGCAGCATGGGACAAACTTCAGTAAGTATAAGGAAAACCCCGTCCCCCTTGACGAAGGAGGGCAGGATTTTCCTTTGCTTACTGAAGCTTGTCCCTCGCCGTATCAGTCCGCATCAGACAGAGAGGCAGCATGATGTGGCCAGAAGGGGAATCCTTACACAGTTAATATCTTATGAACTACAGAAAAGTAAGCTGCTAAAAAATAGCACATTGTTTTAAATTTATTATAAAGGAGACTCTGATCTAGTTTATTGCTAACATTACTATCCCTTTAAATATTACTTCTAAATTATGGATGTTTGAAATTGGTTGTATGAAATAAGCATTAAACAAAAGTCATGCCAGGTTTGTAAAAAGTAGATAACACACAAGCAAAGTTTTATTCATAGTGAAATCTTACTTTATCTTTAGCACATTGGATGCTAAGGAGGTCTTCCACGTGAAGCAACACACTGGAGCTGTCTTTAGCATCGAGGGTTTAAGTGTAGGTTATTTTTTAAAGGGGAAAAATAGCTAAGGTTGCTTAATATTATACTTTTGTAACTCTTCAGTGCAGCTCTTATAACATATACAAGCACAGTATACCCTTCAACCAAGCAAACCTCCTGAAATTCTGGAGAATTCTAAAATGTAAAGAGCAAGTATCTTGTAATATGGATTACTGATACACACACACATATACTAAGACTTTGCAGGCTAATATAAGGGTACTTCCCTTGCTGGAAGAACATTCCACAGTTGGGAGCCGTACTTCCATGACCTGCCATTTTAGAGTGGAGATGTTGCGATTTGTCCCTATGGATGACCTCTGACACTGACAACAGCCTTTCATAGACTGCTGTTGTAACTGTGCCAGCCCACAGAAGCACTGCACCCAAAAGAGGCAATATTCATCTGTAGTAACTTTTTAATCAAAGTTCTCCCTGCCATGGGTGCATCTTGTTTACACAGTAGGAAAAGCCCTACTATATTTATTTTACATATTACACAATACTTTCCCTTTATATAACAAAGTTTCCTTATATATAAAGCACAGCACTTTAGGTCCCTGGCAGGAAGATGCATAAACCATTACTATTTTATCATGTTTGTGTAAAACAAGCATTGAAATTATTAAAAAAAAACTGATGCATCTGTGAGCAGGGTAGGGAAGTCATTTTGAGTTGGATTATGGCTGTCAGAAATCTATCATCTCAAACTACAAATAGAAAGTTTCCCTTTCACTTAAACCTTATGATTATTTCATCTTCACTCCATTGCACTCAAAGCAGACTATGGCAAGGATGACAGGATTGACTAATGAGATCCAAAAAGTATGTAACCTAGCAAAATCCACCGCTTTTAATGTTGTGTAGCATTCCTGACAGACAACCCATATACCACACTGAAGAATCCAGCCAATACAGCCTATTATATATATTTGCTTCTTTTTGAAAACCAAGTGGGTAAATGTGAGGTCCTCCAGCTATTGCTTTGTTACAAACTCCTATCATCTTCTCACCAACAGCAGGCAGGGGATGATAGCATTTGTAGTACAAAAATACCAGGAGGGCCTTACATTGCCAAACCCTGATATACATTAACAGCACAGAGATGAAACTGGAAAAAGAAGTCCTTTTAGACAGTATCCAGATGCAACGTTTTGAATACATGTGCCCTAAAATATTCAGAATGCTGCTTCACCAACATTTTCTGGAAACGAACCACATCATGTTGCACTGTTGGGCTCCTGCTAGGAGGTATAATGGAGCACAGGCTGTTCCGGCATTCCAAATTTGGGCCCACCTTAATCATATGAACATGTTGTAAGAGGATTTAGCCATTTTGTAGTTGTCATTACATTAAATATGTTGCCACACCCAACTTCAGTTGATACATATGTAAAACTAAATTGTTTTGGTTTACAGTTCATTCATTCTCAACCTCTTCAAACTAATCCCAAAAAAAGGGACAAATCGTTTTGTGAAGTCTTTGCTTCCAAAGTTGTCCATGTTATGGTGTGCTATTTGGGAAGGTGCAAAACAGTCCATAAGTACACGGGAAATGCTGACTGCTATCCAGCTTCTTTTCCTCAGTGTGCTTCATGCTCCTCCCAGAGCCGAATATGTTAAAATGAAGATTTGTTGTTAATTTAGTGAAATAAATTAAATGATAGTGGGAAAGAACAATACTAAGCACATGGGCAAATACATACATTTTCATGATAAAAATAAATGTTTGTTTTTTTTTGCCTTTCTTATTGTAGGCCTCCTTTCACTGCCTGGAGCTCCAAGAAACTGCATGGTTTGGTGTTGCCCAAAAGAAGCCCTGCTCACAAAACTGGGAATACAAGGGATGCAGGAAATTACATAATTACTCTTCCTTGGCTAGAGAGTCATTGTTCCAAGGTCACTACCTCCACTGCCTGCCCATCAACAGTGACTGTGGAGTCAGATATCCTTGCAGTAACTGGAGCCATGGCAACTTGGACAGGCCCATTACCCTGGGAGAGGCTGGTGACCACGGTCTGGTACATACTGACGGGAATCTGGACCAGACCTAGAAGACAGAAGCAGAGAGATATTTTTTTAAAGACTGGGCAACAAGGATTTTACTTCACCTCAACAACTTGATACAGGACTCATTCCTGCAGAAACAGCTTTAATGCACTGAATATTTTTCAAACAGAATATTTTATTTTTTGCAAAATATTTTCTCCACAGTTTTTATACACCAAAGTTCTCCAAAATCAGAACTACAAAGATCTTCCCCAACTAAGATAGATGCACTACCACTGTTGTCATAAGTCACTTTCATAATGGGGGGTGACTATCACAATATTTTATTTATTATAAAGGCTTTCAAAACAAGCAGATTACATGGTAAAATAAAAGAAAAATGCATACAAGTGGGCAGTTAACAACAGAACATTTAAATGTCAGCTAAACATGTATATTATAGAGTTTATCCTTTTCAGCAAAACAAGGGTACTCCCAACTTTTGCGAGGTGTTTTATTTAAAATTTATTGCAGCTCAAGCTTTAATTTTTTTTAGGTGCATTATCTGAATGGGCTGAAATTGTACAGTGGTGTTATTGCTACACCATCCTGTGGCCAGCTCTGGTCAGTTGACCATATACCTCCATAGGACAGTGTAGCAACAGCATTACTGTAAAATTTCAGGTCGTCTGGATACTTACCTAGAAAATGAAACTTTGAACTACTATAACTATTGAGAAAAAAAAACAGCAGTGGGTGTACCCTTGTTTAACACAGGAGGATAAACCCAACAATATATCATGTTTAAGGGTTACTATACCTTTAAAGGTAAAACATATCCTCAGATCATGAAAAGGTAATTCACCTGAAATTATGATGCAGGTTCTGAAAACAAGAACTTTTTTTTTCTTAATTTTTTTCATCAGAAAGAACATATCACTTGGTGAAGATTTGAAAGTTAAAGTGCGTCTCCATTTTGTCCTTGCAGCTATCTTAAAGGGATAGTAATACTTTGTTTTATCTTTATTTTATTTTGTAGGCATTAAAAACACATGAAGAACGATGTAAGTCTTATCTCTCAAACCTTTACGGTTTGAGAGATATTCACAAGCAACTTTTCCCCTCCCGCCCCTTTTACCTAGAGAAAGCCATCTCTTCTCAGATGTGGAATCTGGTTGTAAGACCAGACAGATAACAGAAGGGGACAATAGTCTTCCTATGAGAACAATGAAAGCTGTGCCCCCCCCCCCCCAAGTTTTTCAGGTTTTTCCCTTATCTTAATTGAAGATTGTCCCTCTCTGCAGTCTACCTGGGCACCTCCCTTCTGATCTGGCTGAACAGTGTTACATCAGTAAAAGGGGCGGGAGGGGGATACTGTCATTGAATTACTCTTGAACTACAACTCTGACAGAATTGAAATAACACTCTTCCAAGTCCAAATACTATGATGATTAATTAGAGCTGCTTTTATTATGAAACATTACTATCCCTTTAAATGAGTTGATTACAGTTCACTATGCTTTCAAGTCTGCATCTTGTAGAGGCAGGAAATGACATCACTGCCTGTTACTTCTGCTCCAAGCTTGTCATATTCAAAATAAAGCCTAATTTAGGAAGCAAACTGGCTTCAGTGGTGCTGCCTCTTCTTAGGAAGCTGAAAAGTAAAGCTTGATAACCCAGCATTTTAAGCTTTATAACTACACCAGGTGACAAAAAGATGCGGTAGTGGTGGTGGGGGGTAACTAATACATTTACTTAGACTAGAAAATAACCAATTCACAGAGGATATATTCCTCATACAACATATTGTAATATTAATCTTTTGAGAACCAGATGAGTACGCCTCTGGCACTCAAAGGATTATATAACACACAATAAAGAAGAGCAGAATCTATTCTGGAGCAAGCCAACTGCAACACAGGGGAAAAGTAAAGATTCCCCACATCACCATTGATTTAAATGGATCATTTAACACCTTTAATGCTAGACAGATCTTCAATACATCCTATATAATAATTCGCTAGGATGTTTGTCAGAAGCAGTCATGTGCAGTAGAGACTGCCCGAACGCACAGAATGCTGGGAGTTCTGTGCTGGGAGCATTCTGTGCTTTTGGGCAGTCTCTTCACTGCATCAGCGATACGACGCAGAGCAGGACTGGCCTCTTAACCCTCTGAGTGCCAGAGGGGTACTCAACGCATTGCTTAGAGGGGCATGCAACGCATTGCAAAGCAATGCGTTGCGTACCCCTCTGGCACTCAAAGAGTTAACATCACCCAGACCTTAGCTTTTACACTAGTTTCAAAATAATGTAACTGAAACCTCTCTAGGACTCAAGTAGTTGAACACCCCATTTCAATCCATGGGAATTTTTAGTTGTCCCATATGGTACAGCTGGTTTGCTTCAGAATTTTTCCATGTTTACCTTGTAAAACAGCCTTACTCTGGGGTATAATACTAGGCCTGTTAGACAGGAACAGTTTTTTTTTCTGTTTTGTTTTTCTTCATTTGTTTCATCCTAATTTCCTTATTTTATCGATTTTGTATCACCGACAACCTCGCTGTATCTCGTTCCCAGATAGTCTGTCAGGGGTAGTGATACAGTTTAAACTTTTGAATGCCAGAGGGACACACAAGGCATTGCTTTGCAGTTCCTTGCGTACCCCTCTGGCACTCAAAGCGTTAACACTATACCTGCAGATGAAAAGACTGAATGGAGGGGGATATGCTGCTACTATCACCACTGATTAAAGTTACACAGCATACAGAGTTCCCTTCATGCTGAAAACAAGACTAGACTATCCCTGAAAGACTGATATCTAAAAACAAGAAATACAAGGAGTTCATTGTCAGATGAAAAAAAAAAAAGATGATAAAAAGTAGAGGTAGAATTACTAAATATTAAGCAATTGCAGAATATGCCGAATCAAAAACGAAACTTGCTTGTACTCCAATTTTCAGAGCTTCCTTTAAGATGGCGAAGCTGGGATCCTTTATTTGACACGTGTGGATACAGAATGCTTGGAGGGTGGACACACACCCCCACGTGACAATACACAGTTGTTTTAGTAAACGATGGGAAACATGCAAGTAATTTTAACACGAGTGAAGCATAACACTACGGCCAGCTATATTCAAAACGTGTTACAAATCACATGATGTCACCAACCATCACTCAGTAGGAGAGCAGAGTGTGACATCTTGTAGTGCTATTCCCATGCAGTATACAAAGCTGGCAACACCATATGAACATATAAATTGCGTAAAATGTTAAATATGCTGTATTAAAATACTTTACATGTATTTTAATACTATGTAATACTTGAGATGGATGTGTTGGTGGTGGTTTGGGTATGGGTGGGTATGTTGGGGGGGGGGGGGGGGGGAGGAGGAGTTCCTTTAACCATTCTCTTCCTTCCACAAGTTACTTTTCAGTTTTGCAGGTCTTCTGAACCCCAACGACCACCCGGACTTCTGCAGTTCTAAAAAGGAAGGTGCACCCGGGCCCATCTGCAAATTCTACTTCTGGTAGTGAAGACAGAAGCAGGATCACATCACACATCTGACTAATCTAAATAACAAAGTGCTAGAATGTGTCGTTCCCTGTGTGTGTAACCGTACATGCGTTGTAGAGATTGCCCGAATGATGCAGTCATGCGCAGTACAGACTGGCCGAATGATGCAGTCATGCGCAGTACAGAGTGGCCGAATGCGCTGGCTTCCAGTCAGAGGCACTGCTCTGAGCGGCCCACCGCCCCCGACGCTGGCTGGCACTCTGGCCCGTGTACAGAGGCCTTCAATACTAGGTTATATTTTAAAGAGTGCTAACAGGTCAATCAAACAGGATTCATTGTTTAATATTTTTTTTAAAACACCTCATTAAAACTTCAAGAAAGGCATTAAGTGACAGTTGCCTGTGCCGTAATATATACACAGCACTGTACGTGCTTTATACATCGAACGAATGTCTGTTGTAATGCTATCCACTTTATACTTGTTCGGCACACTCAAATATCCTACATCCATTAGTCAAAAGATCAGTTTATACGTTGGCAGCCTGTCAGTTACGTCAAATGGTATGTCACTGACAACATATATGGGAATCTCATTGTGTAACAATGTGTTGCACACCTCCCTGGCATTCAAAGGGTTAATTAGAGGTGTGTGTGTGTATAAATCCCTGAAGAAGTGTTATACATACACGAAACGCGTTGGAGATTGAGGGGGTCCCCCATTGTTCGAAGAATCTTTATTGTTGTTTGCTATCATTGCGGGAGGAGTGTGGACACTATACTACCTGTTCAGTGCATTTTATTGTGAACATTGTGGAGAGGTAGCTATCTGTATTGAAGTCGGGAGTGAATTGATCATTCGGGCTCAGTAACAGCCGGAGAGCCTACAGCTGATTGCCTAACACTGCCCGCGAAAGAAGTCTTGTATTGGAGACGGTGTTCCAGCCTTGGTCGGGAGTGGGTGCATTTGGAGGGCTGTGCACTGCCCGTGGAAGGTACATGGATTACGGTCACTGTTTTATGAGCAGTCGGGAGTGAATACATCTAGCTATATTAACGGCTAAGAGGTAACAGCTGATTTTTATCACTGCCCGCTGGATAACATTCAGATAGCGGATACCGTTAAACACTGTAGCACCAAACGGGACTGTTACAAGTTACATTTTGGACTGTGTCCAACCACATACCCGCATTGATTTTTTTAAGGATAGTATAAACATTTGTTGTGATAGTATACTATACTGATTATCAGATTGATGTGTTGATTGTTTTTATGTTTAATGTGATATATTATCTGTGAATTTTATATACACACACATACTGGTTCTTGAGCTCGGACCCAGTATAGTGATTTTGGTGTATATTATGGTTTAGATGTTTTTTTAGGGGGGTCTATCAATAAACATTTGATACTTTTTTGTATATGCTTGTCTCTTCGTATTTTATCTTTAAAGAATACAGATTAGCGCTCTCCTTTATTGTTTTGTTTTTTACCCTTGCACTACAGAGTTTAAGGATTGTAGTGATAACTGTACTCTTTTTATTATCATTATTATATTTTTTTATACGGAGCAGGATAATAGAGGGCGCCTTTTCCCCAGTATTGGGGCCGTTTTTTTGTAAGTGTATATATATATACATATATATAAATATACACATACATACACACACACACACACACACACATTATATATATATATACACATATATATACATATACATATATATATATATATATACATACATATATATAAAATAGATATTGCAGGGCACTCCTTACTTCCAAAACGAGAAAAGTACCTAGGTGCTGCTTCAAAAATGTAAATAAAGTGTGCGTTATTAAGCAGTATTACATTTTATTTATACACACACACACTTTAGATAGACGGCTTGCTTCTAGCCATGCCTGCAGAAACTAGTGTTGGTAATCCCAAGTAATACAGAAATACTTTGGGGAGGCAGTTTACGGAACTAATAAACAAAGTATTATAGTTCATATTCAATCACCAGACCTTGCATTCCTAGGCTAGAGTAATAGAAGGATGGTGAGCATAGAACAGCAGTTCAACCAATGCCATGTATTAGCACTCACAGGACAGACAGTGGAGTGATTAAGCCCCTGACATGTATTAATCTGGTTTGCGATTGTCCCGAAACTGCATCTGGTCAGGCGTGGGGCTTTGATTAGGCTAATCTAGTCTGCACATGTTCATAATCCAAAGTGGTGGATTAAGACCCTTTCAGTTTTATTAAATAGGCAGACACGTCTCTGTGACACTTATTTTCTCACTGAATTGCCCTTCTCACATTTGTACTCCCCAAAACAGACAGGAGTGAGCAGGTCCCTGTCAGGAAAAAGGATATCCCATGTGTGAACAAAAAGGAGAATGCCAAATTCAACATGTTACTAAGGACGAATTTCTACTAGAAAAATGAAGTTTATAGGTAGCAAACAAACAGCACCACAGGGGACAATCAACATTCGCAAATCCCCCACCCCACCTCAATTTAAGTGGGGCATTTAACCCACTGAATGCATAAGGTCTCCAAAATGATGCACAGCAATGCACACTCTCTGAAGCATTCAAGGGATTAAAAGCCCCAGAATTATTTCATTTCTGTGAACATACCGCTCTAAGTGATATTTATAGAGGACAAACCAGCACTTACATTCATTGTAAATATTAACCTTATGGATGCTAAATAGGTCTCCATGCATTGGCACTGGGCGATTTATCAACCAAAGTGGTTAACCTTTTGTGTGCCAGAGGGGTATGCAACTCATTGCTTTGGCACTCAAAGGGTTAAATAAAGGTTTATGTAAGTAGAGTAGGAATTGCAGTATCTAACCAGTATAACAAGCATTCATTCCCATTTGATAAAATATTAAGGGCCTTATTCACAAAAGGAGAGAGTAGCAATTATGGAGACAGCAACTGAACCATAGGAGAGAAATAAAAATTCCACAAATATATTGATTTAAATGGGTCTTTTGTCCCTTGTCCTCCAGAGAGGTCTCCAATGCACTGCTTTGCAACACGTCTGAGACCTATTTAGCATCTGAGTTGTTAAAGGTCCCATGTGACTCAATGGGACTTTTTATTTCTTCTCTATGGTGTAATTGGCTTGCCCCAAAAACACCTCTTCACCCTTTCTTGCATAAGACTTTTCCTTCTTTCCACAGGGACTTGCCAAATTCCCCAGCAGCATCTTAATATAGAGTGCAAATGATAACTGCACGGCAGTATAATAGGATTTTAGTCTTACCTGTTAAATCCTTTTCACTTAGTCCATACAGGTCACTGGTACTCTGGGAGGCGTAAGTCCCCTTTAATAGGCAGGAACAATTATGCAAATAATTTGCAGGGGGCGGAGCCTCCCCTCTTACTTAAGCCACCTTCTGGCCAGAGCCACTCATATTGATTTGAGACCCCAAGAACTGACCTCAGGTAAGCAAAAAGAAAGACTCCTGTGAGCATGCCCAACAGTCTCCCACTGAATGCCACAGGAGAACCAAGTCTGGTCCCTTGACAGGGTGGGAGACCAGTGACCTGTATGGACTAAGTGAAAAGGATTTAACAGGTAAGACTAAAATCCTATTTTCACTGTCGTCCAATACAGGTCACTGGTACTCTGGGATGTACAAACATTGAGCTGATCCAGAGGCGGGAAGTAAGGCAAGGACCAGGCGCAAGGCCCAAGTCACTAGAACTGCTATGACCAGTTGAACATAGCCCAAACTGTAAGTGTCAACGGACACCAATCAAGGGAACAATCCCTGAACTAACACAGCACACGGAACTAGAGCCAACCGGGCTCAACAGTAAAGAAGCACTAAGGATCACAGAGCGGAAGACCTACACAGGCAAGACTGCCTCCAGGACCTTCCTTCCAAAACTGGCATCAGCCGACGCCAGTACATCAACTCGATAGTGCTTTGAAAAAGTGTGCACAGAGGACCAAGTGGCCGCTCTGCACAGTTGATCAGCAGAAGCTTGATTCTTGTAGGCCCAAGAGGCCCCAATAGATCTGGTGGAATGGGCAGTCACCCGGAAGGGAACATGCTTATTCCTCAACTTATAGGCTACACGGATAGTAGCCTTAATCCAAGAGGCAATGGTAACTTTGGAAGCCGGTCTCCCTGCCCTAGGCCCCTCAGGAATGACGAATAGAGCGTCAGACTTCCTGATAGACTCGGTGCGATGAACATAAAACTTGAGGCAACGCACCACATCCAACAGATGGAGATCTCTTTCCTTGTCAGATGAAGGATTAGGGCAGAAAGAGGGAACCACAATCTCCTGATTGATGTGAAACTCGGACACAACCTTGGGTAAGAATTCCTTGGTAGTGCGAAGCACAGCCTTATCCTTGTGGAACACCAGGTAAGGAGGTTTACAAGACAAGGCCTGTAACTCTGCTACCCGGCGCACTGACACAACAGCCAAGAGGAAGGCCATCTTCCAAGTCACAAGACGTAATGGAATGGAAGCCAAGGATTCAAACGGTGGTCGCTGTAGAACTCCCAGCACCAAATTGAGATCCCACTGGGGAGCAGGACTCTTGAAGGCAGGTCGAACATGAGTCACACCCTGGAAGAAGACTTTCACATCAGGAAGGACAGCAATCCGTTCCTGGAAAAACACAGACAAGGCAGAAGTCTGAACTTTGAGGGAACTCAGACTGAGCCCCTTATCCACACCGTCCTGCAAGAAGGCCAGGACAGTGGGAAGATGGAAGTCAAGTGACAACTTCTTGTCAGAACACCATGTCACGAAAGTTGACCATATGCGATGATAGATCTTGGAAGACACAGGCTTACGAGCACTGAGCATCGTCGATACCGCAGAAGGAGAAAAGCCTTTCTTTGCTAGAATCGAGGATTCAACCGCCATGCCATCAAATGGAGAGAGTGAACATCCTCTTTCCACAGATACCCCTGAAGAAGCAGGTCCGGACGGGCTGGAAGTGGGATCGGATCCTTCACTGACATGGCCATCAACTCCGGAAACCAGGACTGGCGAGGCCAGTTTGGAGCAATCAGGATGACAGGACAACGTTCCCTCTTCAACTTCTGGATAACTCTGACCAATAGAGGAAGAGGAGGGAAGATGTAAGCCAGGGGGAAGTCCCAAGGGATCGACAAGGCAACCACTGCTAGAGCAAGGGAGTCCCTCAACCGGGAGCAAAACACCGGAACCTTCCTGTTGTGTCTGGTAGCCATCAGGTCCACCACAGGCATCCCCCACCTCCGGGTGAGCAACTGAAACACCTCTGGATGAAGAGCCCATTCTCTGCTGTCGACGGTGTGACGACTGAGGAAGTCCGCCATGACGTTGTCTACGCCTGGGATGTGAACTGCAGAGATGACAGGCACGTGATCTTCTGCCCAGGACAAAATATCCTTGACCTCCCACCAGGCGGAACCGCTTCTTGTGCCGCCTTGCCTGTTGATGTAAGCCACCGCCGTGGCGTTGTCGGACTCTACTCTGATCGGACGACCGGTCAGTTGAGACTCCCAGTGCCTCAGGGCAAGCCGGACAGCTCGAAGTTCCAGAACATTGATGGAGAGAAGGGATTCCTCCAGACCCCATTTCCCCTGAGCACTGAAGCGACCCCAGACTGCACCCCAGCCCCGAATGCTGGCATCCGTTGTGACCGTGGACCAACGAGGAACTAGAAAGGATCTCCCTTTCAGGAGATGAGAGATCCAACCACCAGTGCAGATTCGACTCGACATAAGGAAGTAGAGACACAGACAGATGTTGATGATCTGGATGATTCCTGCACGTCTGGATCACAAATCTCTGAAGTTCCCTGGGGTGGGCCATAGCAAATGGCACTGCTTCGATCGTGGAAATGAACTTCCCCACCAAGGACGACAACTTCGGAACCGGAATTATGTCCCTGTCCAGAATCCCAGCCACTCTGGTGGCTATCTGGTGAGCCACATCCTCTGGAAGAAACACCATGCATTGGTGAGTGTCGAACAGGAGACCCAAGAACCGAAGCCTCTGAGATGGAACCAAGTCCGACTTGTCCAGATTCAGGATCCAGCCATGATGGATCAGAGTGTGCATACACTTCTGCAGTTGCTGATGGAGAAGCTCCGCTGAGGAGGCTTTTAGTAGGAGATCGTCCATGTAGGGAGTCACCCTTATCCCATCCTGATGAAGCACCGCTATCAAGGAGCCTAACACCCTCTGGAAGACCTGAGGGGCTGAAGTCAGCCCAAAAGGGAGCGCTGTAAACTGAAAGTGTCCCCTGTGGCAGGCAATCCTGAGATACCGCCTGCTCTCTGGATGAATGGGGATGTGAAGATACGCATCCTGGAGGTCCAGGGAGGCAAGAAATTCCCCCGGAGACATAGCTGCAATCACAGATCGCAGGGATTCCTGGCGGAAGTGGGAAGTCACCACATAAGCATTGAGATCTTTGAGATCCAAAATGGGACGGGCCCCTCCGTCCTTTTTGGCCACCACAAACAGGTTGGAATAAAATCCTGAACCTGTGTCCTCCTGAGGAACCACCTCCAGGACCTCTTTGTCCAAGAGATCCTGAATAGCGTCTTCGAACAGACGTCTCTTTACAGGTTCCTGAGAAGGACGAGTAAAATGGAACCGAAAAGGAGGAAGGGAGGAGAAAGGGATCCGGTATCCCTCTGACACCACCTGGAGAACCCACGGGTCCGCCACTGACTCCTCCCAAATCCGGCGAAAGATGTGGAGACGTCCACCTACAGCCGAATGCGGACCCGGGTTCGGCGAGTCATGCCGAAGCAGTCTTGGAGGTCTTGGCCTTGGGGGCAACTTTGGGCTTCCAGGACTGTTTGGGCTTGGAGGAGGAGCGCGCAGCGGGAGGACCCGTCGGGGTCGAGGAGCGTGTCTCAGTCTGAAAGGAACGAAAGGACCGGTTGCGTTTGGCTGGAAACTTTTTCTTAAAGACTGAGGGTAGAAGAGTACTTTTACCACCAGTAGCCTCACTGATCATTTCTTTGAGTTCAGAACCAAATAGCAAGTTCCCCTGAAAGGGCAAAGAAAGCAAGGCTTTCTTGGAGGCTGTATCAGCAGACCAAATTTTCAGCCAAAGGGCGCGTCTAGCCACCACTGAAGAAGTGGAGGCCCGCGCCATCATGCGCACAGCATCAAAGGCAGCGTCAGCAATATAATTCTGAGCTTCAGTAATGTTAGCAAGAAGCTGCAACTGTTCAGAAACTGGAGCATCCTGGCGAACTGCTTCAGTCAGTCGCTCAGTCCAGGCCGCGATAGCCCTGTTTACCCAAGCCACTGCAAAGGTTGGACGCATGGCAGTGCCGATAGAGGCAAAAATGGACTTAAGAGAAAGTTCCAATTTCTTATCCGTCCAATCATGCAGGGCAGAGGCATCAGAGACAGCCAAAGCGGTAGACTTGGATAGCCTGGAAACAGGGGCATCCACCTTTGGAGGATGTACCCATTTCGCCAGCTCAGTCTCAGGAAAGGGGTACAGTGTAGCAAACTTCTTGGAAACAGAGGAAGACCTATCAGGATTCTTCCACGCCTCAGAGACTAGACGGGCAAGAGTAGGATTAGTTGGAAAACAGACAACAGGCTTAGATGGCTTTTTCTGAAAAACATCAGAAGGATCATAAGTGGATTCTTGAGTCAGAGGAAGATTGAGCGTATTCAAAACCGCTCTGATCAGACCCTCAGCCGAAACTTCAGGGTCACATTCATAGGGGTCCCCAACGGACCTGTCAGATTCAATAACAGTACGTTCCTCAGCATCAGAATCCTGCAAGAGTTCTTCCTCAGAAGAATCAGTGACATCAGGAGCCCCCTGTGGCTTAGGCAGGGAGGTCCTGATGGTAGAGGGGGACTGCCAGACCTGGAGAGCCCCCTGTACCTGAGAGGGAAAGAGTTGAAGGGTGGATCTGAGATCCCTAGTGGCAGCTTTAAACTCCTTCACCCAAGATGGCTCAATAGCATAGCTGGGAAGCCCAGGGTTGCTATCCTGACTAGTACAATTAGGGCATAGATCCCCCACATTATCGCTAGACAGCCCAATGTGGCAAGAGGAGCAAAACGCCATGGGGGTAGCAGACCCCCCATCCTCTTTAGACTTGGGTCTAGCCCCTAGCTCCAGTGAAGTAGACATGCTCACAGCGTCAATATACCCCACTAATAACTCTATCACCCAGAAAAGGTGTAAAGGATCAAGGTTTCACCCCAGAAATGTCTAAAATTGGACTTATCTGGCCAGCGAAGGGTTAATCAGTTGAGGAGAGAGAAGGCTCGGTCCCTGCGTAGTGTACTCGCATAGGAAAAGTGCAACAAAATGGCGGCCGTCATGACAGCCAATCAGAAACGAGCGCGAACCAAGCGCTCATGGGAAATGTAGTTTTCCCTATACAAGTACCCCAAACAGTGCCCGAAGCCCCCCTGAACCCCCCACATTAATAAAACACCATCCGGATGATAGAGCAGGAGCCTAGCATTAAAATGAGCCCTCTCTGAAGTTGCTGTGACAAGCGGTTCCAGAGATATGTCCCACACGGTGATTTCCCATAGAGAGTAAAGGAGCCATGCGTTTGAGCGGGAAACACCGCGCTTAAAGGCGCAGAACACAATTTTTAATAAAGTTTAAGAAAACTTTCAAAAGTGCCCAAACAAGCATAAAACACATAAGAAACATAAGTAAACAAATATACTAAGCTCCAAAACCCAGAGAATACCACAGAAATTGCATAAATCTAGAATAATGCAATAAAAACACCCTATGAGTGCTGGAGTAAATTGAAAACTCCCAAATACAAGCCCATCAAAGGGACACTGTGGGGACAAGTGGACCTTCAGCACTCAAAGGATGACTTACCTTTCCTGCAGGACTTCTGTCTTCAGGTGACTATGATAAGGGAGGAATAACCCAGAGGCAAATTCCTCAGCAGGGGAGCTGCTCCACACAAGCTGTCCCCTCATCAGGGTTTAAGGTCCACAGAAAATCCCTGGAAGCTGCACCAGCCACTTTAAAGAGGGCAATTCACAGCCATGGTCACCCTCCTAATGGTGGTATTCCATATTTGAATAAAAATAATAAAACTCTAAGAAGCATAGATGTTCTCTGCCTGGTGTGCAAGCACACCAGGAACAAATCAATATGAGTGGCTCTGGCCAGAAGGTGGCTTAAGTAAGAGGGGAGGCTCCGCCCCCTGCAAATTATTTGCATAATTGTTCCTGCCTATTAAAGGGGACTTACGCCTCCCAGAGTACCAGTGACCTGTATTGGACGACAGTGAAAAAGGGTTAACCCCCAAACACTGCAATGCTGCACTACCTTAAGGACTACTTATGGACTCTGACACAAGAGTTGAATAAAACATATGAAAAAGTCCCAAGGAAGGAAAACCAGTGTTCCCAGAAGATCTTTTCCAGACTTCCTGTCCTCTTTCTCGCCTGCGGCTGTCTCTTTGGTTACCCAGACACGTGACCAAGGCTTTCCTTTGGCTATGTGTATATGTATATATATGTGTGTATTATCTATATATCTATCTATATATATAAAAGAATAAGCCTCATTGCATAATTTATGGTACCTCACACACAGAACATAATTTATGTCTCCTCAGAAAACAAACACACATTGAACAGAATGCCTCGTTACATAATTTATGTCTCATTAGGAGACACAACTCCCATTGGGTGATTCAATGGGGACATTACTCCTCCCATTGGGTGATTCAATGAGGGCGTGTTTATCATACAGGGAGTTGGCCTGCCCCCTCCAGCCCTCCCACCACTATCCAACTGACAAAAAAAAATATAGCTGCCACTTGCTCCTGAAGTAGGGGATATCAATAACTTCTCCTGGTCCACACACACTCTCACTCAGGATTATGACCCCACAAACACACTGTTTCACCTCCCACAGATAATTGTAACCCTCCATACACTCTGTTTCAGTACGAGGGCAAAATGTTTCCATAAAATACAAACTAAGGGATAAACTTAATAGCAACTCTTATTTAACCCTTTCAGTGCCAGAGGGGTACGCAACACATTGCTTTGCAATGCGTTGCATACCCCTCTGGCACTCAAAGGGTTAACTCTTCATCTCTTCAGTCACCTCACGGTCTGTTTTCAGCTGTCACTCCTCCACTTCCTGCTTCCCGCCCTTTCTCCTTAAAGGGAGAGAGATGCTTTGCTGTATGTTACAGAGGGCAAGCCTAAAACACCTCTTTCTATTCGATCCCTCAGCATATTGTTACGTTGCCTCAACTGAAGAGCCACTGTGTGTTATATTGCTATGTTACCTTAGCTTAAGTAAGGAGTTACTGTTCCCATTGGGTGAGTCAATGGAGGACTGATTTAAATCATTCAGGGAGTTGGCCTGCCCCCACTATCCAGCCCGCACACCACTATCCAAGTGACTGAAAAAACAAAATGGCTGCCACTCGCTCCTACACCACACACACACACACAAGCCACACACACACACACACACACAAGCCACACACACACACACACACACAAGCCACACACACACACACACACACAAGCCACACACACACACACACACACAAGCCACACACACACACACACACAAGCCACACACACACACACACACAAGCCACACAAGCGCCACACACACACACACACACACACACACACACACACACACACACACACACACACACACACACACACACACACACTCCCCAGGGGTCCCTATACCAACCTGAGGCACACAATGAGCTGATCCAACAAAGAGAGGGTGGGACTGGCTCCAGTGTACCTTCATTTCTGGTATCCGCAACACAACAATGCTTTCGGCTCCTGGTGCACAATGTGCTTCTGCTGCAGGAAGCCCAGCTGCTTCATGTAGCTCGGTGGCAGGCAGGCCCAGTACCAAATCCTTCATGCTCCCCCTTCATGAAGCACAACACTCCACCCCGAAACAGCCCAGTCATGTGGCCCTTCAAGGAGCTCTCTACAAGCAGCAGCTGGATGCGGCTATTACCCGTGGCTGAGGGGCTGGAGACAGACCATGCTGGGGCCACTCTGTAGTACACACTCTTACACACAAGCTTCTTCACCGCCGCTCTCTGCCCGCTGTCACACACCTGCATTGTGTAAGTACCCTGGCACAAAAAATATACATTCCTCACTATAGCTGCTCCAACACCACACACCATCCCTGCTCCAACCACACACACCATCCCTCTTCCGTTCCCGCTCTTGGTGCCCGGGCTGCATCCCTAGTAACGCTCTTGGCCGAGGCAGGAGGTGTCTTCCTGGCCAGGGAGCCGGGCCAGCGGTTGTCTGGCAGCCTCTGAGTGTGCAAGTACAGAGTCCACTTCAGGGACTGTGGACTCCATGACGCTCGCTACATACTGGGACAGCTGGTTAACCCTTTCAGTGCCAGAGGATTAAGCAACACAATGAGCAATGCCTTGCCTACACCTCTGGCACTTACAGGACTGTAATAATATCTGTGTGTGTGTGTGTGTGTGTGTGTGTATACGCATGTATGCACGTGTGTATGTATGATCAATGTCTGTATATGTCACTGTATCTGTGTGTGTCTATGTATGTGTGCAATATGATTCTTTCTGCTTCACACAGTACACAAAAAACATCAGTCAATACAGCTAAATGAAATGTACAAAACAAACAAACACAAAAAATTCTTACAAAATACCTTCAACATGCCACCTACAACAACATTTCAAACAAAAAATGCTACATAACACATACCCTACTACAATGACTGGCAACGCCGTCACACACACACACACACACACACACACACACACATTATTACATATATTTTTTTTTTATTTTATTTTTTTAAAGATTGTTCCTTTTTTCCAGGCCCCAATGAACACATTTCGTGAGGAAAAGGTGAATGAATGTTTGGAGTGGATGGAACTAGGCAAATTGGTATTTGAGACAAGCATCGATACCCAGAGGCTGGTATAGCCTCATCATATTGTAAATACCCATTTTGAGGGGAAGGTGAAAGAGGGAAATTGAACAAGCCCTGAAAGTCTGCACTTAGAGGTGCTGTTGCGCTGTCTCTTTTCTTTCTGTTTCTTAGCATCTCAATATAAAACATATCAGTATTGCTAAAGGCCCATATTGCATATAATATCCATTTCTAGAGGCAACTGATAATTGCTCTTAGCTTCTGAGATACCAAACTCCCCTGTACAGCTAGTAAGAATGATGCTACAACTTGCAGCATTGGCTCTTGTAGGAGATGAAGCAGGAAGCTTTGGCTGGATGTGCACATGTAATGCTGTAATGTAATAATGCTGCTACTGGAGGTATCCCACTGATAAACTTGTAAAAGACAGATTTAAAGTTATAATAATACTTAACAGTCAACAGATTTAGTTCTGTAGATACTTAAAAAAATAAATTAATTGTACCGTTTCTGATCTCCCAAACCTTTATGATTTGGGAGATATCAGCCTGCAAAGTTTCCCCTTCCCTCCCCCCTTGTGTTGACGTCAGCTTTCAAAGTTAGAGACGGAGATCATAGTCCATAGACTGTCCTGCGGCTCTTCAGCAGAGCCGTGACCGCGGTAGTTACAAAGAAATACTTAATTTGAACGGTCTACAATGTGTGTCTGCAAACCAGGCACACGTTGCAGACCATTCAAATGAAAAGGTGCAATTAAAAAAAAAAAAAAAAAAAAAAATTTAAGTATCTACAGAACTAAATTTGTTGAATGTTAAGTATTACTATCAATTTAAAAGGGGATGTTTGTGTACTTAACAATAAATCATTATGGAACACAGGAACCATGGGGTAAAGTATCCTTCTCCAGGAGGTAAGGCACCTTCATAAAGCGTTCTCTGGGGGAAGAGAGTCCTTTCCTCCTCCATTTTACCCCCACCATTCATGCTCAGTTTTAACCTATACAAAATCAAAAGTGAAAATGAAGTATGGCAGGAGAGCCAGTGAACCAAAAGGGCAACCCTGCATGGAACTCAATTAACCTGTGCTCCATAAAGATGAAGAAAAAAAAAAAGATTTATCGGTAAGTAAACAAAAACCACGTTTTCTCTTTTATCCTTTTCTGAAACACAGGAACCATGGAGATATGCCAAAGTAATCCACAGATCCCAGGGAGGGATAAAAAAAAAAAAAAAAAAAAAAAAAAAACCCTCAAAATACAAACTATTCTCAACAGATATAAACCAGAAACAATTATGAACCTCAAGTGTTAACAGATTTACAAAACCAAGTAACAGCAAAAAAGGTTACTAGAAGCGAAGACAAGAAAGGCTTCTAGATAAGAACTACAGCTTATAAAAGCTTCCGACTCAAACTGGCTTCAGCCAAAGCCAGAACTTTTACTCAGTAATGATTAGTAAAACTGTGAGAGGTGACCACGTCACCGCCATGCACCAATGCTACATAGAAGCCTGAAACTTGTAGGCAAAGGAAGCACCCACCGATCTGGTTGGCGAGCAGTGAACATAAAAGGCACAGGCTTTTTACTAAAGACAAATGCGTGGCAAAAGGAGGTCTTGATCCAAGAATAACAAAAAAGTGAGTCAGATTTGTAGAAAGGCTGTGTGTGATACACAAAATACTTCAGACACCTAACTATGTCCAAACAGTGAAGCTCTTTCTCCTGTCTGTTAGATGGGACCTGGCAAAAAAAAAAAAAAAAGTGTCCCTAAATTTGAAGGTTAGTCCAATAAGTTATTATTACATACTGCGATACTCATTCATTTGGCATCTACGCCACTGGACTAAAACGGGTATCCTAAATAAAAAAACAAATTATTTTGTTTCTTTAATACACAAAAGCATACCCTAGCAGCCAATGTGGTGTTGAGTATATGGCCCTCAACTGTATTGGAGTTTGACATGTCTAGTGTAAGCAATTAACATCAAGGACTGGACCCAGGGCTGGCACCTCCTATAGATGAGATAGGCGCCGACCTGGGGAGTACAGCTGGGGAGGTCGCCAGAGTGCCTGCTCAACAGCAGCTTAACCCCTTGAGTGCCAGAAAGGTGATAAACGCATTGCAAAGCATGCTTTGCAAACCTCATTGGCACCCAAAGGGTTAAGTTGTCCCACTTCTCCCTTGTACTTCGTAACATAGGGTATAAAGAAAAATGGAGAGGCAATGGTGACAGGTAGGGTATTTAAGCTCCCCCATAGAAGACATAATGAAGATTAAAAGAAAGCACTGGTGTCTATCAATCAGGCATGTTGTTAAAACACAGAGTTTGTACTTTAACACTTGTAGGCGTGGGGGGAAGGGGAGATGGGGTGTACCTGTAATCTCTGAAAATATAAACCATTCATAGCAACTCTGCTTAACTAAATATTGTATTATCTAAAATGTGAATAAGAATCCCTCATTAGAGGAGAAAAAGTGAGGTGCTAATTTACAGCTAGCACAATGGAAAAAGCTGGCAAAGAGAGTATGGCTTACACTTACCAAATTTTTTTTTCCCATCAGTGACAGACTACACAACTACACAGCAAAAAGGTCTCTGTTCCCGGTGAAAACATTCTTGGTAAATCATGCAACAGAGGAGCCGAGTAAGAATTAGTTATCTTACTTCCTTTATTATTGATCAAGGGACATCTCGCCACTTAATAAAGACCAGCCAGTTTGTGCTGCCAACAGATAATGAAGCACAGAGGTGTGCAGCTTCTCTTTAGGTGGGGCTATTTTTCCCACATCTAGGAGGCCTTTCAAACTGCATTCCCAAAGGACAGATATAGTACAGATTGTAGAGATATGCCTGAAACTGACCAGGTAGGACTGCCCCACTAAGGAAGGTCAGGGTAAGGGAGGCTGACCTACTTGAGTTATACAGTTTTAGAGCTGCCCTACAGACAAAATCCTCGTCATCTGCAATGATATCCAGACTGGAATGGAAAATGGTGAACATACCTTGATTTTGCAAAGGCCTTTGATACAGCAGCTCATAATATTCTGAGAAGAAAGCTCGAAAGCTTAATATTGAGCAATCATTCTCTAAACTGGTTCTGATCCTATTTATCAGACAAAATGTAGCATGATTCTATTGCTGACAATGATTCCTTTCTGCTCATAGTAACAAGTGAGATTCCCAAGGCTCCTTTTATAGGCCCTCTTCTATTCTCCCCATTTATAAATGATCTGCCCATGGCATGCAAAGCATCTTCTGTGCAAATGTATGCAGATGACACTATAATCTAAATAAAATGAGAAAGCTGGCACATGGACAAAATTCTCTTTCTGGAGAGGTAGTAAGGAGGAGATTTTCCAGCCTCCATCATAGTGCCTCTCCAGGACAAACAGAGAGCGATTTTGACAGGAGTGGCCAGGGAACCAAAGCCCCCCTTGCCATTCCTGTTAAAATCTCTGCATGGAGTTGGGCCCACCCTCATTCATCTGCCACTCAATGCACAGTCTCCTGCTCCTGGTTTCAGCTGCCTTCAAGCTCATGCCACCCTCAGCCAGAATGTACAACTACATGCATTTGTTTTTTCTGGCTGGTGAGCCTTTTAACCAAGTCTAAGGATTCCATTGTCCTTGTGACTCACGTGATCTGTATGAAGTTTATTTCAATACAAAGTATATGTGAAGGACTCCCACTGATCAACAGAGAAATTTCACACATTGCTGAACCACTTACAGCTGAGGATCCCGAGGACATTAAGGTTTGTCTATCCACTTATGGTAGACATCCCATCCTCCATCTCTATGAACCCTTTCAGTCCCAAAGGAGTAAGCAACACATTGCTCTGTAATGTGTTCTCAACTCTCTGGCACTGAAACGGTTAACTGAGTAAACACTACCCATATGCAATGAATACCTTGGTGGCCTGTGGTAATGCATTAGTCACAGCTCCCCCTTCTGTTGCTTTCACTACACGCATTACCCATTTAGACTGTAAGCTCCTTGGGGCAGGGACCTCTCGCCGATTGTTTCTATGACTGCAACACCTATTTTATCCCCATTTATTGTAACATACTACTGTTGTAAGCTGCTGCGTACACCGTGTGGCGCCAATTTAATGTATGTAGTGCAACAGCAGTTACACATTTAACTCTTTCAGTACCAGAGGTGTAAGAATGCCTACTGCATACTCCTCTGCCACTCAAATGGTTAATGCCAGCCTTCAAATTGACTTTGTACATGTGTGTGTGTGTTTATGGATGCCTCTCTCATACTTAAGGGATTAACCCTTTATGAGCCAGAGAGCTACTCAACACATTTTTTCTATTTTTTTCCAACTGTTTCAGTGCCAGAGATGTATTCTACACAATGCAGTGTATTTCATACGTTTTGCACTCTAACACCTTTTCAGTGCAAAAGGGGTACTCAACACACTTAATCATTTCACTTTACAGACCTATGCCACTCAAAGGGTTAAACCACACAGGCAACACTGTGCCATTATTGCTAGTCTACACTAAAAACCCAAATGTATCACAACTTGAGGCAGTGTTACAAGATGATTTCTCTGAAGTTGAAGGATGGATAGCTTCCCATAAGGACCCATGACGTTCCTGGAGCGTCAAGGGTTAAATGATAGCAGCAAGCCTCAGTGCATGCTGTTATCATGCTGGTGTGGCTGAAACTGAGCACTCCAGCCCCAGAGCACTCAGTTTCAGTCATACTCTGTTGTGCTGGTACACGTGATCACTCCTACAGCGGTCATGTGTACCGGCTCTTTCATTCACTGTGACTGTTCTCTGCCTCTCCATTCCTTACTATGAGAGTAATGGAGAGAAGAGCAGAGAATAGACAAATCATTAAACAAATGGAGGCCAGAGTTGGCGGTATTAACCCCTTCTGTGCTGGGGGCAGGAAGAATGTAGGTCCATGTATAACCTACTGGCGGCAGCAGCATCTATTTATTTATTTTAAGGGAAGTTTTGCCGTTGCACGATTGTGCCCTCTTCCCTTCCTTTGTGTTCCATGTTTGCAGTGATGTGTTTTTGTTGTGTAAAAATTGGTGTAAGTTAAGCAATAGAAACATGAAAGTAGTACCTGATGACGTAACGTTCGTTTAGAGGTCTCCCGCTGTGTACCTTATGGTATAGAAGACACTCCCATAGGGCTTTTCACTGAATCCTCCGTCCAGCCCCTGAATCCTACGTCAAGCCCTTGTAAACCACGTGACCTGGCGCGCTCCTTCAATCCTGCGCATCCAGGTCATGTCTGTGAGATGCGAGCACATTCATGTACAGCGTTCGCACTGTATAAGTAAGCACCCAATTGTAGCCTATGTAGAGTTCTTTTGTGCCAATATGATTAATACAGTTTAACCCTTACAGTGGCAGACGGGTACACAACACATCTAGGGGCCATTCTTCCTCTATGACTGACAAGACACAGGGAGAACTTCCGCATGTGCTCTGTAACTTTTTTGGCAAGATGGCTCCAATCTCTCTGGTCTTGCAGCAAACTTACAAGGCATAATTGCATAACCTAGGGGGACAGCAGGGGAGTTATATATACACACAAAGAGGATCATGTTGGGCATATCTTCCACAATAATAGTAGTTATATGAAGGTGAAAGTTCCGCTTTAATAAACCTGAACAAGAGCAAAGTATTTTATTTACACACACTAACACACATACATGTACGTCATGGGGTGTAGGTCCCTAAAGGACCAAGGACGTACATATACGTCATGGAATTCAGGGCTCCCTGCATGGCTGTATGCTGTCCGGGGAGCCCTGAGTTGGACTGCACAAAAAAGGTCCATGGTCCTTAAGGGATTAAACAAACATTACGGTCAGTTTTACTGTTGTAGACTACAGCATACACTTATACACACTACACAATTTTATCTCCCTAAAAGTGGGAAACTAGCGGGGTGTATCATTTATGTGGCTGGGATAAAAGACTTAGGGGGAAAAAGACTGTTTAACAAAGACAAAGGTCAAAATTGCTCCGGTACTTAACTGCAAACCACTCCTGATTTTCCCAGTCCTTAAGGGGTTAAATACTGACAAAACGGCCACGATGGTATTTGGTACAAAGTGCAAACTACTTAAAAGCTGCAATACCCATCTAACCATAAGTTAGCGCCGGTCAACTCCTACAATTATCTTGGTACTAGTTTAAAAGCCCGTGTACACAGGCCACAGTGCCACCCAGCAGCCTCGGCTGGAGCCCAGAGCTTCTCTGCTCACCAAGCGGTCCCAGGAAGGTGCGCAGAGAGGACTACGGTCCGAATTCGGAGCAGCCCGCTCTGTATCAGCCACAACGAGTTGAGGCAGTCTGTACAGAGCATGACTGCAGCCTGTACAGTCTCTACTGTGCATGACGGCTTCTGACAAACATCCTAGAATATTAGTATATAGGATATATATATCCATGTATATATATAGATGTATATGTATATATACACACAAAAACAGGAACCATGAGGTGAAGTTCTTTCTTCAGGAGGGCAAGGCACTTGCAAATAAGAGCTCTCTGAGGTGGAGACTCCCATTCTGTACTACTTCACCACTCCCTGACAAGAAATGTTTCATGTATAGCAAAATCGAAAAGATAATAAAAAAGCAGAAGTGGACCAAGACAGGGGATCCCTTTAACAGAGAAACCAATCATGATGCTGCCTTACACAACTGCTCAGTAGAGACCTGATTCTTATAGGCCCTAGATAAGCCCACAGACCTGGTAGAACTCTTGAAGTGTGTTGAATCTCATACAGAGAAAGTGGAGGACCTAGAATAGAACCAGAGATTACTTCTTGAGAACCCAATTGTGTTGCTCTAGAATGGACATGCAAGACTGAATCTTGGTGCGCAAACACTACCCTGAAGGAGCCTTTAGTCAAAGGTTGCCCAGATAGGGAGTCCAAGATATTCCTTGACAGCGCTTGTGACATAACCTTTGTGAATACCCACAGAGCAGACTCCAGACCAAAGGGAAAAGTGAACTGTAAATGATGATCCTGGAAGGCAAATCACAGGAAACGCTGATGCTCTGCATGATAGGAATGTGCCGCTAGACATCTTTACTGTCCAGGGAAGCCAGAAACTCCCCAGGGCACATAGCAGCAATGATGGAGGAGCATGGACGCCATCTTGAACCATGGAAGGACGACAAAACAGTTGAGGTGTTTCAAGTCGAAAATACAATGAAATCCTTCTTTTTGGGGAATATGAAAAGATTGGAGTAGAACCCTTTGAATCTTTCCTGAGAAGAAACTGGAATTAATACCTGCATATCTAGCAGGGTACCTAGCAGGTAAGTCCCAGTGTTCAAAAATAGCTGGTTTCACACACTATCACAAGGAACTCTGAACATGAAGAAATGACATGGAAGGACAGACTTGAAATCTTTACTGTACCCTTCCAAAATTACCTACAAAACCTACTGGTTCACCAGGGAAATGGCCCGTGTACAGTGGAAACAAAGGTTTCTATTGCCTGAGACAGACCAGGCCCCTGTGAGTTATGGGGAGTGAGGTCTGAAAATGTTGGCCTTTTGCTGGGCTTCTTGTCCGCCCAAGCCTGCTTGTGTGTGGAGAGGGATGTGCTTGGGTCACTGAAAAGTGGTGCCCTTGGAGCATACACATACAGGAAGGGGGTGATGAAAACTATGCATCCTCTGTGGGGAAAAAAGGTTTAGGAGTAACCTGAAGCAATAAGGCACTCTTGTCTCCAGTGGAACGACTGATAACCTTGTCTAATTCTGGTTCATAAAGCTGTTTGTCCACAAATATAAATGATACCAAGGAATTGTTGGAGGACTGGTTGGCCGACCAACCTTAAACCACAGTGTGATGCGCGGCCAAAAAACATTAAAAGGCCACTTCAGTAAGGTTCAAAAAGGCTCTTGTCCGCCTGATCCTTAAGAGCCATAGCATCTGCCAGCAGCAAAGCTATATTCTTGGCAAGGTAAGAAATTGAGGGATCAACTGCAGGAGTGGCGGCTTACTGTGCTAAAGCCTCAGAGGAAAAAGGGAATACTAGAAATACGCCGGTTAAAGGGATAGTAATGTTTCATAATAAAAGCAGCTCTAATTAATCATCATAGTATTTGGACTTTGGAGAGTGTTATTTCATTTCTGTCAGAGTTGTAGTTCAAGAGTAATTCAATGACAAAGTATCCCCCTCCCCCCTTTTACTGATGTAACACTGCTCAGCCAGAGCAGATGGGAGGTGCCCAGGTAGACTGCAGTGAGGGACAAGCTTCAATTAAGATAAGGGAAAAACCTGAAAAACTTGTCAAGGGGGGCAGGGCTTTAATTGTTCTCATAGGAAGAAGCGTGTCCCCTTCTGTTATCTGTCTGGTCTTACAAACAAATTCCACATCTGAGAAGAGATGGCTTACACTAGGTAAAAGGGACGGGAGGGAAACTTTGCTTGTAAATCTCTCTCAAATGATAAGACTTATATTGTTCTTCATGTTTTTTTAATGCCTACAAAATAAAATAAAGATA
Organism: Rhinophrynus dorsalis; assembly: GCA_037306005.1. Taxonomy (NCBI): domain Eukaryota; kingdom Metazoa; phylum Chordata; class Amphibia; order Anura; family Rhinophrynidae; genus Rhinophrynus; species Rhinophrynus dorsalis. The sequence goes on from CM074721.1 coordinate 337,765,525, forward strand.
AAACAAAGTATTACTATCCCTTTAAGGAGAAACCTCCTGTCAGGGGTTTTCCATTCCTCTATAAGTAATGAGTCAAAGGAATGGTTTCAGGTGGTGGGGACCACAACCACTCTTCTTCTCTTAAAATATTTGGGGAAAACAAACTAGAATTGTAAGCTTCTGATACCTAAAGAGTCTCTAGGACAGCCAGAATAAGACCCCTCTGTGGAAGAGCAGGGGTCTTCCTCAAAGTCACCAACAGAGAAGGACAAACCTAGGTTGTCCGTATTAGTTTCCCTTTCCTCAGCAGAGGAATCCCCAATAATGGGGGTATCACACACTATAACATCAATTAAGAGCCTTCTGGGTGATGTAGGAAGTCCCATGGATAAAGAATCTAAAATCCCTTTAATAGGTGAACTTGAGGAAATTAGGGCCTTGACTCATGCAGGCTCCTGTTCAACAGATAAGAAGGGCCCATAGAGAAAGAAGGCCATAGCAAATCAAAACACTACCTAGAAAGCCCAACCTAGCATGAGGAGCAATGTGTTAAAGGAGTTATAAGGGGCCCTGAATGCTTAGTAGCCTTGAAATTGTCCATGTCTCCACTGGGCACTAACACAGGCAGTAGACCCGTGAAGAAGAAGAAAAAAAAAAAGGAAATGGGAAGAGATTAAAAGTACAGTGATGGAAGTTAAGCATGCAAGGGATAGACATAAAGCTGTCCTGAACAGAAGACAAGACCAAGGGCCAAATAAGGTTTGAGGTTTTTACAGTAGGAAAATAAGCAGACTACATGGGCCAAATGGCTCTTTTCTGCAGTCAAATTCTATGATTCTATGTTATTCAAAAAGCTTCAAAAGTATGTATCTGACTACAATGGGTTAATCAGCAAGCAGGAGGGAGAACCCAGCCTCACTGTAGCCAGCCGTGTCCAGAAAGGAAGAGGGTCCATCTTCCCCAAAAAAGCCAGGGAAGAATGGGATGCTGGGAACCTTAGTTTCCCATTGATCAAAATGGAGAGATATTAAAATATAGAATGTGTGTGCACAGGTGCATAAAGCAACAATTCACAGTGGTTGACAAACTGTGTTCAAATAAAGATTTCTGATGTATGCATCTGCAAGTTAAATGCAAACATATTTCACAAATATACTAGGTTCCCAAAATATTTAAGTTCTGCACAAGGCCCAAACCTTAACATGTATGGACTTTTAGAAAGGCTCTGAATTTGCTTCAGATTGTGATTATATTATTATATATTCAGTATGCACAGTCATTACATTTCTCCCATCCAGTGTACAATAAGTATCCTAGTTAAAACTGCTAAAAGCTTGAGCTAGACATTTTTAAAAATCAGAAAGGTAAGATTTCTGAAATAAATTGTTTAAATAAATGTGGAATTTCTGTATTCTGAGTGTGAAATTAATGTAGTTGTACTGGTAGTACATGCAACCAGACGGCATATACTGCACTCAACAAAACTCCAGGTACAATTTCACCCACTTACAATAGGTTCCAAGCAGAGCACTCAACAGAGGCTGCTATACAAAAATGGTCAGGTCTGCAGTGCGGAACAATAGGCTCGATTCATCCAGCAATGTTCCTGCACAGCTGTTTACTGGCTCCGGATTACTGCAGTCACATGAGCTGCTTTACAGCACAGCAAGCTGTCAGGGGCTGGGAAGGTCATGGGGAGGAGAGGGGAGTCAGGACAGAGGCTCTGGTTCCATCCCTCCGCACTGCGGTATAAGGAGGAGAAGAAAGGGAGATCTGGGCCTACTACGCATTCTGTCAGTGCAGAGGTGCAGGGAAGACTAGCAAAATGTCCTCTATCAGGGGGCAATTAAGTCCATAGGGCCAAAATTATCCGCACTGAAACCCAACCCAATTTGTGTTCCCCTTAAAGCATTAGAAATACTGTACAAAAACATGCAGTGATTTGGGACATATTAACCCTTTGTGTCCAAAACATTATTCTAGGTCACAAAGGGTTAAACCATGTTTTAATGGGGGCTACTGCAAGCAAATTATACTTTTTTTGTTGCTGCTGTTTAAAAAAATTGCTTTACAGCATAATTACACAACAGTGGACTGGCAGTTAAAGGGATAAAAGATGGAGTTTTCAATATGTCACTTGTGGAGCTTTTTGGATAGTTTTATTCCTTATAAATCGGATTTATTATTCATCTATACTATATGATCTCTGTTATCATTAAGGGTATAGTTCCTCTTTAAATGAGCAGTATACGGTTTTATGGCAAAAAATACATTTTTCCTGTTAATGTAAAGCAAGAATATTTAAACAGATCACAAAATTGAAGTTTAAGGTAACCCAGTTTTATTGATTGTGACTTTTGAATTAACATATGGTGCTGTTTTTAATCACCTATTATGGGAAGCCAGGGTCAATGACTCAAGCACTCCTACAGAGTGTGTGATAAAAAAGGTGCCTTTTATCACTAGATGGTGCTGTTATTATTATTATTATTTTTTTAAATATATAAAATTATATATATATATATATATATATATATATATATATATATATATATATATAAAATTTATTTTACTAAGCAGGAAATGCTCTATATCCTTATTTATTGCTCTTTTAACCCTCTGCGTGCCACATGTGTGTCCACTTCAAAGGTATAACAATAATTGTATGAACAATGAAAAACGGAGCAAAAAATTCTAGTGTATGGAATAAATGGACATTTTAATACCTTTAACACCAGAGATATACTCAACGCATTGCAAAGTAATGTGATGGAGAACTCTAGGATTCAAACTGTTTAACCTTTGGGAATGTCAGTGTATTCTCACCGATGTCACTGGTTTAATCCAGACATCAAGGGTTTTTGAGCACATGTGCATTGCTCTGTGTATACTGAGCTGCATAGTGTGGAGGGAAAACACACACAGACACACACGGTCTGTACACGCCATGGCTGATACAGAGCTGGACTCTGTATCAGCCGCGGCATGGGCAGTCTCTACTGCGCAAAAATGCAGCACGCACAGCAGTCTCTACTGCGCATGACTGTGTCGTTACACACGTTTTAGAGAATTATTATATAGGATATATATATACACACACAAACACACACACAAACACACACACACACACCGCACTATGAAAAGTCCATAATTCTGTTCTGGGGATATATATTAACTCTTTGAATGCCAGAGGTGTTAACAGAATGTGTGTCTCTCTGATATAACATATCTCTTTGTGTAAACAAGGTTTCTCATCATAATGTCATAAGATAAATGTTACTAAGTAGCAATCCACTGAAATCCCTCAGGAATAACAGAGAACCAATGTTTCCAGTGCTTGTGTCACTAGTACGTAGACATGGAAGGGGAGTATGAGATGCATTTGGTGTGCATGTTCCTCTTATCAGCTACCCCATTTAACTGCCAAGTGGGCAGTGAAGGAATAATCAAAGGCCAACATACCCCCCCCCACACACACACATTATCAGACCCTATGGGTATTATTCATCATGCTAAAGAGGTGCAATTCTGGAACAAACAAAGTTCTCCAGGGGAGGTTCTCATTTGTTTAAATTGAACTTTTAACCCCTTGAATGGAGAGAGAACTAACACATTGCAAAGCGTGTGAGAACCCTCCAGCATTCAAGGGGTTAAAAGCCGCATTTAAATCAATGATAATTTAAGGAATTTTCATTTCAACCCTGTGTGATAGAACAGCACTTATTTAGCTTGAGGAATAAGGCCCTATATGCACAAGAAAAGTGTAGTATCATCCAATCTTACGTCTAGTAAGTGTTTTTCCCTGTTTTTCATCTCAGGTGAAGTGGGTGTTTCTTATTATAGAAGAGGAAAAAGCACACATCTTGGGAGATCTGGCCAGCATGCTTACATTTGTCACCCTGTTCCTCAGCTACCTCTGCAGTCCTTTTAAGACCTGAAAGGTCCTGTCAGAACTTGTGCTTGAGTGTACAGACTCAATACGACTGAGCATCAAAACATGCACCACAAAGAACCTTCAGGTCCTGAATGGATGACAGAGGTAGCTGAGGAAGTGAGTGGCAAATATAAGCATGTGACCGGCGGGAGAAATCTCCCAGCTGCATTGCAAGGGGGTTTTCATCATGGATTTGGGTAGCTGGAGGGAGAGAAGGTGAGATTGCGTAAGGGAGGGAGAAACAAGAGAGCGGTAGAGATAAAAAAAAAAAAAAAAAAAGGAAGAAGGGAGGAAGAGAGAGGAGATAAGCTTTTACACACACTATTATGGGAGGCTGCAATCTCGAGTTCCGAGTACTGTGGGAGGTGCAATCATTGGTGCTTATTATACACAGGTACTTCATTTTTTTTTCTACAAAATACTGTAATAACTTACAACTACATACTATACACAGGTGCGTAACATGCCCAAGATTTTATGGTAATTCTAGGGCAAACCAACTGCACTATATTGGGAAAGAAAAAAAAAACTTCCCAAGGGAACTGGAGACCTCTATAGTGGTCAAGGTGTTAAGAGCCCCCATTTAATTAATTGGGAATTTGTATTTCTCCCCAAAAGTGCAGTCTGCTTGCTCCAGAATTATGCTGCTTTCCTAACCCTATGAGGACCAGAGAGGTGTACAAAGAAGTGTGAAGCAAGGCACTGCCCACAGTCCTGTCCTCACTGGGCTTGTATTTCTTGCTCCCACCTATGGTTGTAAGAAGTCAAACACCGCTAGAGCGATATCAAATTGACTGGAGGTACAAAGACCAAAGTGGAGCAATTCTGGGGCAAACCAAATTCACCATTAGAAACAAATAACCATTCCAATTTATTTAAAGGGTACTTTCATGTAGATTGTACCAGTTCATAAGCAGGCCTGCCCATAAGAGGAAGAGCCAAATGGAGGTCTGAAGAGTGACCCCCGGGACTCAGAACTATGAGCATTCAAGTCTTGCAGTTTAGTTGCATAACGACCGCAATTGCAGTTTCAGTAGATTTCTAGGGGACATTTGTTCTAATAAACGGCAATATTCCCAATGATATAAATTTAATTCTAGAAAGTTCACCAACGGTTTGAGAAATAATGCACTGGAGACCTTTGTAGTATTCAGTGGGTTAAAAGAACCACTGAAGTAAATAGGAATGTGCATTTCCCCCTTATGGTTTAGCTGGCTTACACAGAAACACAAGTAGAAAAAAGTCGTAATCCTTCAGGACAGTGGGCCTCAAAATTAACTGTTCCCTGTGGTGAAACCCTTTAGTTTCATTTGAAATCCCAGTGGAATCTTAACAAGGAAACCCTTTAACTCACTGGATGCTAGAAAGGAGATGTATCCAATGCATTGCAAAACAATGCTTACAGACCTCTCTAGTATCCACTGGGTTAAAGTGTCAAATGAATAGGAATGCTAGTTGGTACTGTAATACAAAACTAAATTATTTGACTACAACGTATTGTGTAAAAGTTATGTTATTGTATCTCAAATTATCTCAAATTAAAAGTTCTCTGAACAACAGTTTGTATTACAAAACTAGCGACCTCTGCACAGCTTTGCCTATGGGATTTGATAGTGCATATCTTGTTTGTACACGGCGCTTAGTTGGGGTAGGCAGTGTTTCTCGGACACATTGCTCCATCTCCCGTCATGACAGAAGTGCTCCATCTTTGTCTGAAGGCGAAGGAAAGAGTAGACATTGTAACTCAATGCAATGATTTTGACAGGAGTGGCCGGGGGGGGGGGGGGGGGGGCTTCACCACTCCTGTCGAATCCACTGCCCTATGGCAAATGGCTGCTGCCTTGAGAAAGAAGCACAACAAACCAAAAATAAATATTTATACAAATAAAGAGTGTGCGTGTGTGTGTATACAAAGACTCACAGGAAATCCAGTTTCCACCTGCTGGCCATTACTGTCTGTGGAACCCTCTGTCTCACCTCGGGGTACCCTGGAGTTTCACAGACCATAGTTTGGGAATCATTGTTCCATAAGATTTTGTTTATTTCAGATTTTTGCCTGAATGGAAAGCCATTTCACTACTCAAGATGATGTTCACTATTACAGCAGCCTTCTGGGACTGCAGCCAACTTCCCTTTCAGATAACATTACTGCTCTCGTATGACATTTGCCTGTGAGCATCTAATAATTGCTAACAAATAAAAAAAAAACTCTTTGATGTGTTTGGGAAGGTAAGATAAAATTGTTGCAGCCAATGAGAAAACGCCTGTGGCAGTGGAAGTGTTAAGTTGCCTTGTTTCACTGTTATAGCTTATTTAGTGCTTGCAAGCAGTTCAAACCAAGAATACTGCTGGCATTGACAAATGAGTGAAGGATGAACCCACAAACTAATGCCCTTCATTTCAGCTTCACATTTTTTTTTGTTAATGTGCCTGGCCCTCCTGTTCAAATTCCTATTATGTGGCACGTGGAGAGGAGTTGCCACCATATTTAAAGTTCAACAGACCAGCAGTAGGGACAGCTGGTGGGGTTAAATCTCCCAGGACTGATTATGATATACGTTTCAGAGGCCCCTGGGGGAGGGTGGATGGAGACGTAGTATCTCAGAGACTGAATAAAGAATCCTCAAGGTTATTAGAGATTTTAAGATACAATGGTAACACACTGTCAAGTCTTAGAGCAATGTGGGATTTCCTTTGGTAAATATAAATAGGAACACAAAGCCCACTTTTTTTATTTTTAATTCTTTTGTATTTGCTCTGACAAGAAAAAGAAGAAAAAAAAAAAATCAGAAAACAAAATTTTTAGTTTTAAAGGGGCAGTATAGGGGTTGATACAAGACCCTTTTAAACACACCACCACTGCCCTTAGAGTTACAGGAACAGAGTTCCCATAGATCATAATTCAACTGTTGCCTTGCCAGTTTGATGTGCAGATAACCAATAGGTGCACAGTCGGATGAAATAATCACATTACTTGGTGTTCATGAAAGGTTTTAAGGTCTCTGTAGAATTTCCTGTGTCAACATTTATGCTGCTAGTGGGCTTCTATGGAGACAGGAAAAAGCTTTCACAAGAGCACAGTACGGCCTTGATGTCAACCAGCTGTGCAGCTATTGGTGGACTGGACAGCAAACTAGCAGACAACAGGAAGTTATGACAACTTTGTTCTCATAGCCCTGAGGGCCCTGGCTGTGGGTTTAAAGGAACTTCTATTGACCATATACTACCCCCTTTAAGTTATACAAAACTATCAATTGATAGATTTTAAGACAATTTAGTTTGGTTTGTTCAAGTGCTTTTTTTGTTAAGAAATTCTTTCGCTTGATCAAGTGTGCATCACACTATCAATTTAATGTAATCCATTTAATCAACTAATGTTTGTTTTTATTAATTAAAATCCCTGATATATGTGTGGCCCTTATACTACTGTTTGAAGCTCCTAAACTTCATAGACCAATCCAGCTTGCTGCCAGTGCTCCTTCTATTATGATCTGCCTAAAAATGAGACAGAGAAGTACAAATTATGAAAAATGTCCTGTGCAAGGCTGTGCAGTGTAGTAACAGATGCATCACGCAGAGATGACATTTTTAAATTTAACAGTTCGGTGATATGCTACTAATTCTAGGGAGAACATTGCTCTCTGCACATACTTGAATGATCTAAAGGCACACATTTAAATTATAAGGCTCGTCAAAGCATACTCATGAATTGACTGTGTAAAATGTAGAGTACTTGAAAAAAGCTGTACTATAGAACTACTGACAGTATTGAAATAACACTCTCTATGGCTCAAATACTATGAAGATTAATTGGAGCTGCTGTTTTTGTGAAACATTACTATCCCTTTAAGAAAGACAAAACCTGCAGTACCATTGCCAGCCAGAGAGGGAGCATTGGACTAGGGGAGAGGGAGGATGCTTCATACCTTGGAAAAAATCCAGAATAAGATGCAAAGGAGAGAGGTAAAGGATGAGACACAGGTTTTGGCCTCTTTCCTCTCTAAGTGTCCCTATGGAACACACAATATTTCCACCTTCCTTCCATTTGCAGATTCATTCTGCCTTCTCCCATCTCTTCCTTAGGGACACATACACAACCAAAGAAGAGAGTTCACATGCTGTTCATGTACGACACATAACAAGCTCCCTGTAGACGGTAAGGAAGGCAATATGACATGGAGCTGAAGTTGGAGCAAGGGTAAGCAAGTTGAGGCCTGTAGCTGACAATTCCTATCATCTTCAGCCAGCCAACTGCTGGAGGGGGATGGTGGGAGTTGTAGTCCAACAAAAACTGGTTATGTGCTCAGATCGTGAGGAATAATCACCTGGAGCCATTGAGTAATTACTCAAAAACTGTGAGCTTATATTTAATTAATTTCTTATTGTTTTCATTTCTTTATTTTATGTTTATTTGTTATATATATTGGTGTTATTTTTATCGTTTTGTGGTCTATAGACATTGAAGGGAGGTTGCTGGAACCTGTTTCTGGTGCTGGTTTGGGGGATATAATTTATTGTGCCTCACCCACACTGGGCGCCGGGAACCTTACTCTGCCAAATGTACTGTATGACCAATTTTTTATAATAATGTTGTTGTGTATATTTTAGATATATTTACTTTTTACCACCTCACATATCTCATGATATGAAGAGGTAAAAGTTCACCCCATACACATTGTGGTTCCTCAAATTATATTGAAATCAAACGTTCCATTAATCCTCTAGTGTAAAGAGGAAGAGTTCACATATTTTATCATCATATATATGTGGCTTTTTACCCATTTTTGGAACAATAAACATCTATATATCAGAGCCACTGAGTCACTGGCCTGGAGTGATGCTCACAATTCCAGTGCAGGAGATTTACATGGGAGGCAGGAAAAGCCTCCATTAGATGTGAGTAGATGACGTGAAGTGTGAATGGATATTCAACTATTGATAACAGAAATACTACACTTAGAGGATTTTCCGGTGCGCAGTTTCTTCTTCTTTCAACAAAATCTGGAGGCTCACAATTTGGTCATCCCTGATTTAAGATAGGAGATGATTGTGTGACCAGTAACAGACGGGTTATGGAAAAGATGTAGGGTTTAATCATGGATGGTGTAAAGTAAGTCTGCCTCCTTCACGTTCCAAGATTTAAAAATAAATAATATTTTCTGAGCTTTATAACAGTTAAAGGGATAGTAATATTTAACACTGAAACATATACATTGCATGGTTTATTCTACTGAGTAAAACAGGGGAATTCCCACCACTGAAAGATGCTTTATTGAAAGGTTAGTTCAACTGTAACTTGTTGTCGTGCAGTTCCTCCATGGTTTCAAATATTATGGTGGCACTGTTAACCCTATGAGTGCCAGAGTGGTACACAACACATTGCGTACCACTCTGGAACTCAAAGGGTTAATACAGTTCTCTACGGACAGCTCTAATCAATGGACCATAAACCTTAATAGGATGGAGTAGCAACAGTGCTACTGTAAATGTTCAGGCCATTAAGGTTCTGTAGTGAAAAATACAAGTTTAACATGGTGCCATCCTGCACGAATATTAACACAGTGCCACCGGCCATGAATACCAAGTGTCATCCGGCAATTTACAGAGCAAAATATTCATAATACAGGGTGCACCAGACTCATTTGGAGAGGAGTCCCTGACTAAAAGATCTTAATACAAGAAGAAGGAGAACGCTTTGATTTCATTTTAAGTGCTTCTGCTAAGGGGTCATGAAACAGTTAAAGCAAATAAACAAAAATAGTCTTGGCTTCTGATTCTAAATTTTGTGTAGCAAAGTAAAAAGAAGGATTGGGGAGGAAAAAGAAGGGGGATGAGGAAGGGGTGAGAAAAGCAAAGAAGTAATAGGAAGATAATAGGGAAAGGGAAATATGAGAGGAAAGAAGCAGATTATGACAGGAGGGAAAAAAAGAGAATGAAGCTTTTATACATTTAAGAGGTGAAAATGCAGGACAGATTCAAGCCAATAAGCATACTCATATGTAGGGCTAAGGGAGGTTTATATATGGATTTCCTTAACATAACATGATTAGTAAAAATAAATGAACAACAAGTTCTAGATTGCAGACATTTACAAATGTGAAGATACAAGAAACAGAGGGTAGAGGTTCGGGCATGGGGGGATAATGGAAGATTCAGACAGGCAAAGATACTAACAAATGTCACTGCAGGGAAACTGTGGAATGATCAGTTTGGGCAAAATGCTTTATTCCTTTTGTGATATTACAGATATCAGTCATGCCTCTAGCACAATGGCTGCCAAACAAAGATGGAAGTTGTAGTCCAGCAACAACTGAGGAGCCTCACCTTCCTCACCCCTACTATTACCAAAGATTAACTGTGGAACACATCCCAAGTGAAACATGTATGTTTGAAAGCTTTACCTAAAAAAAAATCTACACTGCACAGGCTTGTACAGAGAATGCATATAACCTGCTCCATCTTGAGCTTCCCCTCTCTGCTGCTTGTACATGATGCCTCAGATTAAGAGGAGTGCTCTGCCCTGATCTGCTTTGTGTACTATATTTAGAGTGGGTTGGTGGGTAGAGATGGTCTAATCATTAGTAGCAATGATCCAGTTCCTTCAGAAGACACAGTGCAGAGGGGTGTCAGTTACAATACACATCTCTACTGCAGTAGCAGAATATATGCTTCAGCAAAATGCACACATATCAGGAGTAAACAAGTGAAATAATTGTCTTATTCCATAGGAAACTAATGCAAATTTCCACCAATTTAAAATCCAGCTTTTAGCCCATTGAATGCTACAAAGCTTTACTGGCATAGTAGTATGAAAAATCTCATGCTGAGAAAGAGGCAAGTCTTTTTCAAGGAGCTTTTCCTTCACAAAAAAACATACAATTAGGAAGCTTGTTTTCATGCTAGCCAATGGTAAAAAGGCACCAAATACACACACTTGATGTTAGGAAGAGGCAAGCATATTATATAGAAAAGATATAGAAAAGAGGCTAATGAACTTTATTGCTGTGATCTGAAAATACTCAGCGGTATTGAACTGGAAATAGGCCAGGACTTAACCCTTTCAGTGCCAGCACACCCTTCTGGCACTGAAAAGGATGAAACTCAGAGTGTGGTGTATGTATATGGTATGTGTGTTGCATTCCCTGCTTGCACTTAAAATCTTAAATATTTGCCAGCTATAACATAAGTGAGTACATGAACCATTCTGGGCCCATGCAGGGAAACCAAAAAATCCTGGCCTGTAAATGCTAGCTAATGACAGTTCTGTATGCCCTGAGCAAGGGACATTTTAACCCTTTGAGTGCCAAAGGGTTATGCAACACATTGATTTGCATAGGTAGGGGTTCTTCACATAACCGTCAAGTACATCTGTATAATTTATTTATGAGCATTTGAGCTCTCTTGTATTGCACTGCTAGCTGTTTTTGTTTACAATCTGATAAAGACTGAATAACTTGTGTCCCTTATGTATCATTCAGGCTTAATGGAGCCTATTATTTCATTTAACCTAGAAGCAGGATTCAACAGAGATCACAAAACAAACACAGTAAACTGCAGATATAATGCAAACAGTAGCTAGCTAGATATACCCGACTGCTATATGAAGGACAACTGCCTAGGTAAGTTAATCTGTTAAGCAAATTATCCCTAGTACAATTTCCCCATAATGTGGATGTGTGTGGGTGTGTGTACGTACATTGAGTTGTCTCAAGCATCCAAGGAGTTAATGTCATCCCAAGTAAGAATTATTATTACAATCATAACTGTAACAGGGTCCACCATTAATATATTTTAGTTATGGTTAAGAGAACACCTAAAATCCATGCACTACAGAATAAAGTATTATGAATTACAAGCACATACCAAAACAAGTAAATCTTTGCTCTAAAGTCATATTGTTCTTTCCCACAATTCCTCAGAACACTCCATTTCCTTACCTCCTTTATGTCCCAGGCCAGGCCGCGGCAAAGCAGCCACTTTGATAAACAATGTGCTTGAAGGATGGGTACCCAAACCAACCTTTTGATCCTACACTTCAGAAGCTGCTGCCCTACATTGTGCCTATGTTTAAAGCACTTTGGTAGCTGCAGCTCTGCAGTAAATAGAGCAGAGAAGCGACAGCCTTGGCACCGTGTATAGCCTGCTCATGGAAAAAAGTACAGTGAAACCTTGCCAAGGCAAGGGCAGGATTGTGAAAGGGTATGTAACAGTGGTTTCTAGCTGTATCATTATGGAATACGAGGGCTTAGTATTCAGAACATCAGTTACAAAGGAACTGTCACAAGTGGTGACTGAATGCCTTGCAGAAAACATTTCAGATAACTAGAAGCAGCAGTATATTATAAATAGTAACTTGTAAAGCCAATGTGGACAAACATTTATCTGAAATTTTTTGGTATGGTTTACTACCTTTATTTCTGCCATCACTCTCCTTCATCACAATTCTTTTCCAAATTCCACCTGGAACAAGAGTAGATGTGCACAGATCTAAACACTAGAGCTAAGCAAATAAAACAGACAAAACCCAATTCAAAGCCCTTGATATAACCAAATAATAAGGCAAATACTTTCAAACATGCCACTGAAAGGCCCTATATGATGCACTGAAAGGGGAAGAATGGGGACGGTGAAAGTTCTTGTTTCTTTTCAGAGAATTTGGGTCCTCCGTGCCCACAGGAGGCACAGGAGAAGAAAGCACATTCTCTGAAGAGCTTACACTTCAGTCAGAAAACTGAATGCTCCGATCTCTGTTCCCCATGTGGCTGTGCCCTGTAATCCCAGCCTGTGTGCGTCAGACAACTGTAATGCATGGCTGCTTTCAGCATTAATTGATAATCTGGACTCACTATTCTGTAATCCGTTTCAGGCTGTCTGTGTTACATTACAAGTGTAATTGGAATAAGTGAAAACCTAACTGCACCAGGGCTCAAATACATCTACAAGCAAAATGTATTAGGGAAAAAATGGTAAATGGGATGTTTATTTGTGAGATGTCTAGATGAAGTTTTTATATACATATATTATTTATAATGTCACATCTGTAGAGTCATAGTAAAACTTTTATGATCTGTTTACTACACTTGTAGCTACTAAAGCGCAGTTGTTTAGAGGTGTGCAGCTCATTGCAATGTGACAATCTATACACAGGGATCTGAAATTAACATTGTTGTATATTTCAAATTGCAGCTAAACATTTAAATGACCTGATCCTATTACACAATTCACTATGATACTGTTTTAGTTTTCTTCACTGCGTGAAAATGCATGAAGTTAGGGCTTACAGATGCCATTTACTGCAGTGCAAACAATACTGGTTTACATTTACACCCATGTTGCAATGTAAAAATCACATATGAGACCAGATAAAGGGCTTGTGGCGAGACTACTGCTAACCTGCACTGGTTTTCTATAGTGTTATCTGGTTTGGATGAGGTTAAGGAGAGTAGTGTATAGAAAAACGCTCTCCTACCATTGGCATCCTGTACGCCGGTCAGGGCTCCCACAGCTGCTGCAGTTTCTCCTGACAAAACGATCTGTCCTCCCCCCTGCAAGGTGGCTTCAGCCAGGGTGGCTACAGCATGTGCCGCAGCTTCACTGCAGTGAGAAAAGCAACACGGTCCAAAAAAAAGAGAGAAGATATGAAACATACAGGAAAAGGGGTAACTGCAGATATTCATCACTAATATACCATTATTTTATAAGAAAAGAGCTAGATTTAAAATAAATTGGCACTTGCATAGAAGGGTCTGTATTCACCAAACTGAATATGCTGAAATGTGGGACAAACCAACTATCACAGGGGACAAATAAAAATGTCACAAATTACTATTAAAAAGGGTTTTTAACCTCTTGAGTGCAAAGAAGTTCTCCACACATTGCTCTGCAAAGCACTAGACACCTTTTAACATTTACGGGTTTAACTCCCCCCATTTACACCATGGGATTTTCATTTGTCCTGTATGGTGCAGGTGGTTTGCTCCCATGTCTTCAGTTTCCTGTGCGCAGTTCAAGTTGTTCTTATATGACAAAAAGCATTCCTCAGTGGCAAATCCTTGATTTCTTAATTTGCAGCCTCTCATTCTCAGCTAACAAAAGCTAGAGAAAGCAAGTCACCAACACCTAAATATTATCTGGGATTATATACACAAGATAATTCATGCTACAATCTGTATAAATTCTCAATTTGTTTCCCGAGGTCTAAAATCTAGTTTCAATATAGGCACTGGAGGAGCACAAATTCCTGCCTTTTGTACGGCTCCAGGACTCTCATTAAAGGGATAGTAATAAGAGGATTTTAGTCTTACCTGTTAAATCCTTTTCTCTTAGTCCATACAGGTTACTGGTAACCATGGGTAGGCAATCCGCCCCTTTAAGTAGGCAGAAAAATTCTAGAATTTATTGCAGGGGGTGAAGCCTACCTTCCCTCCTTGGCTGCAGCTAGCCAACCAGCTCCAGAAAGATTTGAGACACTAACTATTGACTAGATAGTGAAGGGAAAGAAGTCTCCTGTGAGCATGACCCCGAAGGACCCCCACAGTCTGCCACAGGAGAGCCAAGCATGGTCCCTTGACAAGGTGGAAGACCAGTAACAGTAACCTGTATGGACAAAAATAAAAGAATTTAACAGGTAAGACAAAAATACTCTTTTCTCTGTTGTTCAGTACAGGTTACTCGTAACTCTGGGATGTCCAACCATTGAGTTTCCCAGAGGCAAAAAGTAAGGCAAGGACCAGGTGCAAGGCCCCCAAAGTAACCAGAGCAGATATGAACCATCAGATCAGAGATAGCCCAACAAAACAATGAAGTGTCAACGGACACTGAACAGGGGTAACAACACCCCATGAACTGTTACACAGCACACTGAACTAGAGCCAACAGGGCTCAAAAGTGAAAGAAGCACCAAGAATTGAAGGAGATCCTAGACAGGCAAGACTGCCTCCAGGATTTTCCTCCCAAAGCTGGCGTCTGCCGAAGCCAGCACATCAACACAGCAGTGTTTCGAAAAGGTGTGCACAGACGACCAAGTGGCCGCCTTGCACAACTGATCAGCAGAGGCCTGATTCTTGTAAGGCCAAAGGGCCCCAATAGACCTTGTAGAATGAGCCGTGACCCTGAAAGGGACAGGCTTCTTCCTCAGCTCATAAGCCTTATGAATAGTGGACTTGAGCCAGGACACAATAGTCACCTTGGATGCAGGTCTTTCTGCCCTTGGACCCTCAGGAATGACGAACAGCGCGTCTGATTGCCTGATAGACGCAGCGTGATGTACATAAAACTTGAGACAACAAGCCACGTCTAACAAGTGGAGATCCCTTTCCATGTCAGAGGTGTGGTCCGGGCAGAAAGAGAGCACCACAATCTCCTGACTGATGTGGAACTCAGATCACCTTCTGGAGAAACTCCTGAGAAGTGTGAAGCACCGCCTTGTCCTTGTGAAACACCAAATAGGGTGGTTTACAGGACAGAGCATGTAACGCCGCAACATAGCGGACAGACACAATCGCCAGGAGAAAGGCGTAGAGGAATAGAAGCCAAAGACTCAATTGGGGGGTGCTGAAATATACGCCCAAAACCAAGTTAAGATCCCACTGAGGAGCAGGAACCCTAAAGGCAGGATGAGCATGAGCAACTCCCTGGAAGAAAACCTTGACATCAGGAAGGATGGCAATGCGCCTCTGAAAGAAAACAGAAAGCGCAGAAGTCTGAACCTTAAAGGGAATGTTTCATAATAAAAGCAGCTCTAATTAATCATCATAGTATTTGGACTTTGGAGAGTTGTAGTTCAAGAGTAATTCAAATGACAAAGTATCCCCCTCCCGCCCCTTTTACTGATGCAGCACTGTTCAGCCAGATCAGAAAAGAGGTGCCAGGTAGACTGCAGAGAGGGAAGTCTTCAATTAAGATAAGGGAAAAACCTGAAACACTTGTCAAGGGGGGCACGGCTTTCATTGTTCTCATAGGAAGAAGATTGTCCCCTTCTGTTATCTGTCTGGTCTATGGACTGCATTCCACATCTGAGAAGAGATGGCTTACACTAGGTAAAAGGGGAGGGAGGGGAAACTTTGCTTGTGAATATCTCTCAAACCATAAAGGTTTGAGAAATAAGACTTATATCATTCTTCATGTTTTTTTAATGCCTACAAAATAAAATAAAGATAAAACAAAGTATTACTATCCCTTTAAGGGAACTCAAACTGAGGCCCTTAACCACACCATCCTGCAAGAAGGCCAGGACTGTAGGCAGATCAAAATCCTGAGACAGGTCCTTGTCAGCACACCAAGACAGAAAAGTCGACCAGACACGATTGTAGATCTTGGAAGAAACAGGTTTGTGGGCACTGAGCATAGTAGCCACCACACCAGAAGAGAATCCTTTCTTCTTCAATATTGAGGATTCAATTTCCAAGCTGTCAAGCTTGCCGATGAACATCAACTTTCCACAGGTAACCCTGTAGAAGAAGATCCGGACGGCAAGGGAGCCGAAATGGCTCAGCCACAGACAGATCCAGAAGCTCCGGAAACCAAGACTGATGAGGTCAGGACAGAGCAATCAGAATAACTGGACAACGCTGCAGTCGTAATTTCCATAACACCCTGTGCAAAATTGGGAGAGGAGGAAAAATGTAGGCCAGAGGGAATAACCAAGGAATGGACACTGCACCCACCACCAGAGCTAGAGGGTCCCTCTAACGAGAGCAGAACCTCAGTACCGTCCTGTTGTGTCTTGTCGCCATCAGGTCGATGTAAGGAAGACCCCATTTCTGAACACAGAGGTTGAACACCTCTGGGTGCAGCTCCCAATCACCGCTGTCCACTATGTGTCGACTGAGGAAGTCCGCCATGACGTTGTCTACGCCAGGAATGTGACCTGCGGAAATGGCAGGAATGTGATCTTCTGCCCAGGACAAAATAGCCTTTACCTCTAACCAAGCAGCGAGAGTTCTTGTTCCGCCCTGCTTGCTGATGTAAGCCACGGCCATGGCGTTGTCGGACTCTACCTGGACTGGACAGACTTCCAACTGAGATGTCCAATGTCAAAAGGCATGAAATATCACTCGAAGCTCCAATTATGTTGATTGGAAGGAGAAATCCCTCAGTTGGAGCGCTCAGGCGACCCAGGGCCGCTTCCCAGCCGACAGGCTGGCATCCATTGTCACTGTGGTCCAGAAGGATACCAGGAAGGACTTGCCTTTCAGCAGGTTGGAGAGGTCAAGCCACCATGACAAACTCAGTTCACATGAAGAGAAAGAGACATGTACATCTTTCAGAAGGTCCAGTTGACCCTTGCACACCTGGATCACGAACCTCTGGATCTCCCTGGTGTGCGCCATGGCAAACGGGACCACTTCTATGGTGGAGATGAATTTTCCCACTAGAGAGGACAGCTTCTTGGCTGGAACTGGATCTTGAGCCAGAACTGCAGAAACCCTGTGAGCGATCTGGTGAGCCACCTTGTCTGTGAGGAACACCATGCTCTTCTGAGTGTTGAAGAAAAGGCCCAGGAAGACCAGACGCTGGGATGGGACAAGATCTGACTTGTCCAAGCTGATGATTCACCCGTGATGGGTGAGAACATGCACGCATTGCTGAACCTGCTGATGAAGTTCCGCAGAAGGGGCTTTCAGAAGCAGGTCGTTCATGTATGGAGTAACTGATGCTGTTCCGGTGGAGGATGGACACTAAGGCTCCCAGGACAAGATGAGTTCCTCTTTAAAGCAGAACTATTACCTCAAATAAAGTCCCCCCCAATAATTAGTCATATAGAGATAAGCTTAGAAATAGTACTATTATCCAGCATAAGTACAGTGTTATTAAGAAATCCTACTTCTGAGACTGACGGCAGGCATCAGTACAGACATCTTGGCTTAGAGACATCTGCGTGCCTGTGCTGTCCGTCCTGGTCTCCTCTAGGAGGTGTTGCATTGTACCTTAAGGTAACAGCAAGGGACTGATGGTGCAGGCTCGCAGATACCTCTAAAGCAAGAAGCCTGGAAGTCAATCTCAGAAGAAACAGTATTTCTGTACTTAAGCTTAGAAATAGTACTATTATCCAGCATATCGCTATATGACTAATTATTGGGGGGGGGACTTTATTTGGGGTGATGGCTCCACTTTAAAGGCTTCTCTGATACCATCTCTTCTATCGCGGCCATGACACGTAAAGGGGCTGATCCACATCATTGGAGTCATGAAGCCTTGCAAGCTTTTGAGACGTTGCCATCTGCCTTTTCCTCTGCTCCTATACTTAAGCATTCGGATCCCCATGCTCCGTTTGTTGTAGAAGTGGATGAACCGGAGACTGTGGCCAGAGCCATTCTGTCTCCATGATCCACTGGTTCAAGAGTGCTCCATCCCTGTTCCTTTTCTCCCAGCATTTATCATCTGTGGAGAGAAACCATGATACTGAGAACAGGGAATTGTTAGCAGTGAAGCTAACCTTGGAAGAGTGAAGGTCCCTGTTAGAGGGGTCACCTCAAGCGATCAAAATTCTTACAGACCATCAAAACCTCAAGTACATTGCATCTGCTAAGAGTCTAAACACTCATCAGGCTCACTGGGCCTTGTTCTTTTCCCAGTTTCATTTTGTTATCGCTTATAATCCGGGGACAAAGAACGATGCCTTATTTCACCATCATCTGGTTCTTCTCAGGCCACTTCTGTGACTATATTTCCTCCTTGTCCATAAACCTTCATACCCGCCTCAAGAGAGCTCAGTCTGTTTGTCCGCCTTGAGTCTCTTTACCCCCCAATGTGTATTTTGTTCCTGACCAGTATCGTCCAGACATTCTTAAGTCAGCTTTTGTTTCTTCTTGTACAGTCTGTGCCAGCATGAAGATACCTATATCTTGAACTGTGGGTCTGTTACAGCCCTTACCCGTGACAGCTCTTCCATGGACTCAGATCTCCATGGACTGTGTGGTAGACCTCCTCCTTCCTCTGGAAACATAGTTATTTGGGTTATTGTGGATAGGTTTTCTAAGCAGCGATACTTTATTCTACTGCCCAAACTACCTACTTCTGTCGAGTTGGCTGACCTCTTTATCCGTGAAATCTGCTGTATTCATGGGAGACACACATTACACCAGGTCGTGGTTCTCAATTTGTGTCTCGCTTATGGAGGGCATTTTTGCACCAAACTCGGAATCAATCTTCAGCATTCGTCTGTATACCACCTGCAGAAGAATGGGCAAACCGAGAGGTTGAACCATAATTTAGAGTACTTCCTCCGTTGTTAATGCTCTCATCATCAAGATGATTGGACCAAACTTTTACCAATGACCTAGTTTTCTTACAATTCCCTTCTTCAGTCATCCCTGAAGTGTTCACTGTTTTTTGTGTCTCTTGGATAAAACCCTCCAAGCTCTTTCCCTCTGTGTCTGAGGTTCCCTCTACCAAGACGCATACTTATAATCTGGCAGAACACTGACAAGTCATCTGCCATACTCTTCTGTTATGGCAAACACGTCAGAAAATGGCAGGTAATCGCCATCGTTCCTTGGCATCTAGATTTGCTCCTGAGGGTCTGAGGGCAAGCTCCTCCATTCCTCTGATAAACTGGGTCCCCAGTATCTAGAACCATTCAAAGTTGAGACCCATCTACCCCCAGTCTCTTACCATTTGATCCTTCCCCTGACTTTGAAAGTGTACCCGGTCTTTCATGCTTCCCTACTCAAAGCCCTATGCCAGTGCATGCATCACACTCCTCCTCAACTCCTCCTCCACCAGTCTCCATGGATGATTCTGAAGAATTCATCATTGATGCCATTCTGTACTCTTGTGTTTTCTGTGGTTCTTCCAGTACCTTGTTAATAGGAAGGGCTACAGCCTGGAAGAATGTTCTTGGGTTGTGGCTTCAGACATCCACACCCCTTCTTTGGTTCCCAGCTAAGCCATTTTTGGACTTTTGTATTGACCTGGCTCTTCCTGTGACTTCCCTCCTGTTCTGAGAGTTGGTACTGTGCTCACCTGATATCCTGTTACTGACTTTGGCTCAGTTGATTCAACCATTCCTCCTTCTCCTGCCCTGTACTGCATTGCCCGCCTGTTCCTGATCTGGCTTGTCTGACTTCCTTTTTGTCTTGATCCTGGTGGACTTCTATCACCTTGACCATCAGACAATCAGACTACCTCAACCAAACAGGGAGGGGGGGGGGGGGGGGGTTTGAGATGGAGGAAAGGGAAGGAGTCTCCACCACAAAGATCTTATCTTTTGTGATGTGTGCTGCACTGCAGGAGGAGGGACTTAACCCCATGGTACCTGTGTTCTATATTGGATGTAAGATTTCTTAGATGCGTAAAGATATGTGTTATCATGCTTTTCCTATTCATCTGAAGGCAGCTGTGCATGACCATTTGAGCTTTCTGCATTTATACAAATAACAAAAACAAAGTATGAGCATGATTTAAGTAAATAAGAGTTTTCAGTGAACTGATCTGGGTGGGTTCTATTCTCAAAATAAGTAGCACTGCTTATGGTTTTTTCATTTTTTTTGACAGAACTGATAAAAAGTGCAATGTTTTACCTTTTATTTTGGGAGGTTATAGAACTTCCTTACCAGAGAAAATGAAAATTGAAAAACTTGAGAATTTTTCCTTTAAGTTATAGCTTTCAATCCAAAAATTTCACAGGCAAGCAGTGACAGACACTTTCATTTATTCATGCACACACTGGTGGACATGCTTTTGCTGAATCTAATCTCAGCTGGTCAATCTCTATGAACTGGGAAATCTGTGGGTAATTTTTCACTGTGGATTCCAGGTTCTTCAATCTCTAAGGACTGTAATCTATTTGGTTCAGTTGCACTACTGATTGCAATCTGAGCCAGTCTACATTTTGATTACAGGATTTGTGGCACCGTCTCTATGAAGTGTATGAAAAAGTAATAAAACAAGACTAGATCCGTTCACAAAATTAAAAACTAGTACATTAATTGCATTAAAAAATAAATAAACAAAATTACCAAGCTAGCATTTGGGAGCAATAAGTTGTGGTCTATGCATCCTTCTAATCCTCCTATATTATAATTCGCTAACTAAGTTTATCAGAAGCCGCCATGCGCAGTAGAGACTGCCCGTGCAGAGGCTGATATGGAGCGGGGCACTCCAAATTGAGGCAGTACTACGATCTGAATTCGGAGCGCCCCGCTCCTTATCAGCCGTGGCACGGGCAGTCTCTACTGTGCATGACTGCACAGCGCCATTGCTGGGTGGCACTGTGGCCTGTGTACACGGGCTCTTCAACTAGTGTTGATATATTTGGACTCAGAGTCTGATAAAGGTTTTTCCTATACATGCGCAAACAAGCAATGCGTTGGAGATCTCACTTGCATTTAAGGGGTTAACAGTCCCATTTAATGCCTCCATTGGACAATATTTCTGTAACAGAACTGCAGTAGTCTCTCCAGCCATTTCATAAAATGGGGGTTGTTGCCTTGTGCTGTACTCTGCATTTGATTCAACTTTTCAAAAAGCAGTTTTCAAAACAAAAAACTAATTTAACTCCTTCAGTGCCAGAGGCACTGAAAGGGTTAAAATAAATATGGAGTTTCATTTGTCCCCCATAGCAAGGTTGGTTGCTCCAAAATGACACAAGAATATGAATATGTTATTGAGGGTTTCAACTCCAAGAGAATTGCTGTGTCCTGTTTATTCAGCTGGTGTAAGACAGGCTTAACTATTTCATTAAGACAAGCCTGCAGTTTGCAGAGATGACAAACATTCCTCTCCCCTGGTATAACTACATGATATATACACCAGTTAACAAGGCCTTGGGGAAAACCCTTCACACACCTAACCACAAAGAAAGTGGCAGCAAAGTACAACAGGCTACAATTGCAAGCAACTGAGCAGTGTGTTTCCAGCCCGAACAGGATGGCCCTAATACAAGAGGGCTTCTGTATAAAGAGTATAGGGCCGTATACACCAAACTAAGGATGAGCAGTTCTGCAGTAAACCAAATGCCCCAAAGGGACAAACTCAAATGACAAAATACCCATTGATTCCAATAGGGCATTTAACCCCTGGAATGCCTGAGAGGTCTCCAACAAAATGTGTTGGAGACTAGCTTTCTAAGGGTTAAAAGCCCTTTTAAGTCAGTAACCATTTTTATTTGTCCCCAACGGTGGAGCTTGATTGCTCCTGAATTGATTCTATTCTTCTTTGTGTTACTGTCCCCATGGGTCCACACTGATCCAGTGATACAAATACAAGCCAGTGGACCATCACTACACTGCAGCCAGCAATAATCAATACACCATGTTTAACATAGTTAAATACCTGTTTAATGCCATGGTCACAGTAGCTCCTGGTGCCATATCATGTGTTGCTGCTACGGCCGCTTCTGCCAGGGATGCCACGGCTTGGGTGGCCTCAGACGCCTGTGTTGTCTGGATTGTCATTTCACCCCCCTGAAGTGTGGCCCAGTTCTGTTCTACCTGGAACAGTATAAAGAGAGTCACTCAGAGGGACAGATGATAATGAAGAGCTCGCAAATGGTTATTAAAGTAACAACTCAAAATACTTAATTTTCTATGGCCTTAATATCCAAATCTATTAATACTGTCCTTATAGCTTATCTATTAGTTCTGGATGCCACGCCAGTGGAGGCAGACATGACAGTAAGTAGAAGAATCACAGGACCTCAACCCTGCTTACTGCACTGTAACCTTATAGGGATAGTAATACTTAAAATGTAATTAAAAAAAAAAAAAAAAAAAAAATGTTGTAGGGTTTATCCCCCTGAGTAAAACAAAGGTACTCCCACTGCTGAAAGGTGTTTTAATCAGAAGTTATTACAGATCAAAGCTTAATTTTTTAGATGCAATATCACAGTGGCATTAAATTGTACAGTGGTGCTGTTGCTAAACCATCCTATGGACAGCTCTGGTCCCGGGACCATAAATCTCCACAGGATGGTGTAGTACCCTTCTTTTACTCAGGGGTCTAAACCCTACAACTTTTTTTTTTTTTTTTTTTTTTTTTTACATTTTAAGATGTACTATCCCTTTCTAAGACTTTAAAGGAACTGGAACAGAAAAAAAAATGAAATAGGTAGAATTATTCATGTCACATGCCTAAAAAATAATCATAAACTTGCATTTTAATGCATTAATACATTATTGTCATGATCAGAAAGCATTTGTTTAATGTTGCTTGTGTTTAGTTAATTTGATTATCATGCGGTCTGGACCATCTTGATTGATTTTTTCAATTAACCTATCAGGGAATAGGAAGGGGGATTTAAACTTGACGAGCTGCAGTCAGTTTGTTTTAGCTTTTGTGACTGAAAGTTTACATTTGAGAAAGTAGCTAGAGAGCTACGAAACGTTATGTTATATCTATCAGTCTAGTTTTATACATTTTTATTTTATTTTGTATGGAGAAAAAATATTTTTGTATTAAAATCTTTTTTGAGATATTAGACTGCAGCATGGTTCTTTGAATCCCTTCAATATCTTCGAGGAGACCTGAGCAGAGACAGGTGGAATTTCTCTGCAAGCCTGTTGTGTTATTTGTGGGCATAAGCCCTCAAGTAACATTTATACTTGTGAGTATACTCATAAACTTTTAATTGTTTAAAGTGGTATTGTTGGATAACAGGCGCCCTCCTGTTTGTGTTTATTTCTATGTGTCTACTACCTTCGAGTTGAAGTGAGGAGCAGCCCTGGTCCTGATTTAATCACCTGGAGAAGGTATCACTGTGTGGGGGACAGTGGTGAAAGAATATCCCCTGAGTGCTTTTGTCAGTGAACATAGAGGTGTTACACTGACCACGTTATTTGTGAGGATACTACATTAAGTGGTGAAGGGTGGTGAATTTAGCAGTATACAAGCAATATTGCACCAGAAGCGCCTTCTTTTCTTCTTGCTTCTACACTGTTTTTAAATGTTCCCATATTTCTACAATTTCTACTTGCTACTAAGAGAAATATACATTTTGATTTTAAAATGAACAAAGTTTATTTTTAATCGTTATAAGGCCCAGTTGGACGAATACAGAACTAAATGGATCTCTTTTACAGTTATATAAGTATAACCCAGAATACAATAGATTTACAGTACCTTTGTTTCTTCTTGTTTGAGATATATAAGTAATCAGATCTGCTGTGTATGGGAAAAATGTTTGACTGCTAGTGCTTTCCATGATCAACACTTTTTAACCAATAATTTTTTGGTTTAGCAAACTGTTCACTTACTTGCTGAAAGAAACACTATTTTTCGTACTAATTTACTATGTTACAGTTCTCACCTCAGCGAACTCATCTCCACTGCACATATAAACGAAAATGATATCCACTTTTGCAAAAACTTGCTGTCAAATCACAAACTAACAATTTCAGCCAGGCAACTGAAGGTTAAGTACCCCCTACAAAACCAACCTCAATGCCAAATTTTAAACATTTTTTCAGTACATTTGCTCATAGCCCTTTCAAATTTTTCACAATAGCAGGACAAATTATAATGGGCACTCGTTTTTCGGGGTGCCTCACCTCTCTACCTTCCTTTATGGGAGCTTGCACAGGCTAAATTTCCACATTATTCTAAAGTTTTAAAAACCGCATTAAACATTGTATGAACTATAACCAGCTGGAATGTGTTGAAAGGTAAAATGGTTGAAAAAAGGGCTAAAAATAAAGAAGTACAGAGTCCAGTACGTGGTAGATTTAGCACTGACAGGACACTGCACATCGTTCAACAAACTAATTAGGATGGTTAAAGATATGGGGCAGCCAACTTTGGCATCAAACGTGAGGTTAATAGAGGCAACAATATGGCTTCGGTAAAACCCACAGCTCAAGGCACACTTAATTCATCACTGCTCCCACAAATAGCAGCAATTAATATTGTAAAATTACCTCTTCGCATTGGCAAGATTTTATTTCAGAAAACAAAAATGCACAAAGGACAGTTCTTGTCCCTCTCTTTGGCAGATCACAACATCCCTTACCTCTCCATCACCGACTGTGGAGTAATTAACTTGTGCCACTGTTACTGTTGTTGGGAGTTCTGATGCATCTGCAAGAGTGGCAACAGTAGCCCCTGTGCCAACCTGTAAGAAATAAAAGTGAAAAGAAGCAAAAGGTTTCTGGAGTCATGCCAAATGACTTTAAAGGAGGATTTTAGTCTTACCTGTAAAATCCTTTTCTCTTAGTCCATTTAGCTTACAGGTAACATTGGGAAGGAGCAAGCCCCTTTAAGTAGGCAGGAACAATTCTTGAAAATAATGCAGGTGGAGCCTTCGTCTCCTCCTTAGTTAGCCACTAGCCAATCCCCTCCAGTTAGATTTGAGATAATCAACCTAGCTAGCTAGCAAGAAGGAAAAGAGAAAACTCCTGTGAGCATGAACCCGAAAGGACTCACACATCCAGCCACAGGAGAACCAAGCATGGTCCCTTGACAGGGTGGGAGACCTGTAAGCTATATGGACTAAGAGAAAACTACTTAACAGGTAAGACTTAAATACTCTTTTCTCTGGCATCTAATATAGCTTACAGGTACCTCTGTGATGTACAAACCTTAAGTTCCCAGTGGTGGGAAAGGAGGCAAGGACCAGGCACCAGTCCCCCTGATACCAAAGCTCTCATGGACTAGTCAGAGCACAGAATAACCCAAACAAACTAAGTGTTAATGGACCCTGAACTGGAACACAGCACATAGAACAGGGCTCAACAGTTAAAGACTTCTAAGACACAGGAAATAAAGTCCTAGATAGGCAAAACTGCCTCCAGAACTTTCCTGCCAAAGCTGGCTTCAGCCGAAGCCAGAACATCAACACAGTTGCGTTTGGCAAAAGAGGACAAAGTGGCCGCCTTGCACAACTAATCAGCAGAGGTTGAAATCTTATAGGCCCAGGATGCCCCAACGGACCAGCTGGAATGAGCTGGGACACGAAAAAGAGCAGGCTTCATACTGAATTCATAAGCCTTGCGAACGGTAGCCTTGATCCATGAAGCAAAAGTCACCTTGGATGCAGCCTTACCAGCCCTACGACCCTCAGGGATGACAAAAAAAAAAATGCTTCAGTCTGCCGGTCAGACTTAGTGCGGTGCACACAGAACTCAAGGCAGCGCACTACATCCAACAAGATCCCTCTCCTATCAGATTTGGGGTCAGGACAAAAGGAAGGCACAACAATCTCCTGAATGATGTGGAACTCAGAGACCACCCTAGGAAGAAATTCCTGGGAGGTACAAAGAACTGCCTTATCCCGGTGAAACACTAGGAAAGGTAGAACTGCAGGACAAGGCCTGCAAATTCAGTGACTCTGCAAACAAAGACGATTGCCAAAGGAAAAGCCATCTTCCAAGTCAGGAGACGAAGAGGAATGGTAACTAAAGGACTCAAAGGGAGGACGCTGCAAGATTCCCAGAACCAAATTAAGGTCCCACTGAGGAGTGGGGTGCTTAAAGGTAGGGAAAGAGTAAGCAACACCCTGAAAGTAGACCCTGACATCCGGGAGAACAGCAATGCGCCTCTGAAAGAAGACAGAGCCGATGCCCTGTAGAAAAAGGACAGGATGGTTGAAGGTCAAACTCCTGCGAGGACAGATTCTTGTTCACACACTACGAGTGGAAGACAGACCAAAATCTTGTGGTAAGCTTTAGATGAAACAGGTTTCTGAGCTTGAAACAGTGATGTTCACCTCAGGAGAAAATGCTTCTTCCTCAAGATAGATGATTCAATCGCTAAGCCATCAAACCCAGACGCTCCACATTCTCCTTCCACAGGTAGCCCAGTAGCAGGAGATCCGGTCTTTGTGAAAGCCAAAACAGTTTGCACACAGACAGGTCCAACAGCTACAGAAACCAAGATTGCCGGGGCCAGTATGGAGCAACTAGGTTAACCGTAGTCTTCTCTATCCATAACTCCAGCAGAACCCTGGGGAGCAGGGGAAGAAGAGGAAAAATGTAGGCTAGATGAAACTGTTAAGGAATTGACAGAGCATCCACTGCGAAAGCCAGAGGGTCCATCCAATGGGAGCAAAATGTCAGAACTTTCCGTTCATGTCTGGTGGTCATCAGGCCGATCCAGGGAAGTCCCCATTACTGAACGATGGGGTCGAACACCTCCTGGTGAAGCTCCCACTGTCTGTTGTCCACGGTGTGACGACTTAAGAAGTCAGCTAAGACATTCCTACACCTGGAATATAAACTGTGGAGATGGCAGGCACTTGTACTTCCGTCCAGGTTAAAATATTCTTACCCTCCAACCAAGCTGCGAGACATCTGGTGCCGCCTTGCTGGTTGATGCAAACAACAGCTGTGGCACTGTCTGACTGGACATGAACGGGACAGGCTTTGAGATGAGAAGCCCAATACCTCAGAGCACAGAATATGGCCCGGAGTTCCAGAACATTGATGGGTAGGAGAGATTCCTCTGCCGACCAACGACTCTGGACATTCAGATGACCCAGGACCTCTACCCATCCGGATAGGCCAGCATCCCTTGTCACCATGGTCCAAAATGGGATCAGAAAGGTCATCCTGTCTGCAAGTTTGAGAGATTCACCCACCATGGAAGACTCAGCTCCACATGTAAGGGAAGAGAGACTAAGAGCCTCAGGAGATCTGGAGTCCCTTGCACACTTGGATCACAAACCTCTGTGGTTCCCTCGCATGAGGAGCTGAAAATTGTACCGCCACCATGGTGCAAATCAATCATCCCCCAAGAGAGGACAAAGTCTTGACTAGAAAGGACTCGCAAGCCAGAACGGAGGACAATCTGTTTGTGATCTGTTGATCCACGTCTTCCATCAAAAGGACCTTGCCCTGCAAAGTATCTAATAGAAGACCCAGAGAGCGCAATCTCTGCAATGGGTTCGGGTTTGACTTGTCCATGTTCAGAAACCAACCGTGAAGGGCAAGTGTGTGAATGCAGACGTCCATGAACAGAGTGACTGTGCATTACAGAAAATAAGACACCCAAGACTCAAATAAACACCTGCAGAGCTGTGGTCATACCAAGGGAAAGAGTCGAGAACTGGAAGTGTCTCTAGTCACAACCGAAGCTGAGGTACTGACAGCTTCCGGAAGAATGGCAAATGCAGGAAGGCCTCTGTAGATCAAAGAAAGCCGGAAAGTCGCTTGGACGCATCACCGCAATGACTGACCACAAGGACTCCTGTAGAGAGAGGATCATAAAGGAATTGGGGTCCTCGAAGACCAGCTGCCATCCATCTTGGGAATCACAAATGGGTTGGAAACAGAAAGAACCCACTGAAAAGACAAAGCTTTTCCTGTCCCTGAAGGGAGAACACTGAATTAGAAAGGAGCTCTGTACCCATCGGAAAACCACCAGTAAAAACCATAGGTCAGCAACGAAGTCTGCACAAACGCTGAAAGGAAGCATCACAGATGACCACCCATAGATGCGTGCGGACCAAAGGTCGGCACGTCGTGCCGAAAAGGGTTTGGTGGAAGAGCAGTTGGGCCTGAGGGTGACTGAGATACCACCAGGTTTATCCTCAGCGCTTCATCATGGCGAGCAGGAAAAGGACGCAAATGAGTGCAGGAGTATATTCATAACTCCAAAAGGAGACCCCTGTGCGGAGGGGAAACAGTGGGACAAGTGGACTATGGCACTCAAAAGGTTGCCGCCTTTTTTTCAGTTCTTCAGCCTTCAGATTACCATTAAGAAACGGGGAAGCTTCAGTGAGGCTCCTCCAGGGAAAAGACATAGCACGCAAGGTTTTTCCCCATGGCTGGAAGGTCCACAAACAGCGCCTGTTAACTGAGCAAGCCACCATTGGGAAGTCAGTAATGGTAATCCGCCAAATGGGGGATTTCTACATCCCGTATCTAAAACAAGAAAATAATAAAAGAAACTAAAACTAAGCAGAACTGTTCTCTGTAGCCACTCTCTACAAGGAACAATTTTAACTGGGAGGGGACTAGCGAGTTACCAGCTAAGGAGCAGAGGAAGGCTCCACCCTGTATTCTTTCCAAAAATTGTTCCTGCCTACTTAAAGGGGCTGTCACCTTCCCAGAGTTACCTGTAAGATATATTGGACGACAGAAAAGTTTGTTTTATGTAGGCAAAGTGAAATAATTTTCATGCAGACAAACTAAACAAAAAGAGAACATACACTTCTGTGCTGAGCAAATATTACAATTAACTTCACTAGGAATGAATCTAGGCAGTGCCCACAGACTGGGCCTTTCTAATAGTACAGCAAGAGGTTTGTTTAGCATACAGTGTCATGCAGTACCACCAAAACAGGTACATTTGTCAAAATATTTTACATGAAAATGGTAGTACAACATAATGCCATATTTTAATTCTCTATAAAATATTTGTCTAAGGCTGAGAGGCCCACTTTAAGAAAAAACCCACCTGAATAAGGGACACTGTACCATCAGGATTACTGATAGTTTGTACCACAGTCTGTGAGGGCACAAGGTGAGCGATGCCATGTGCTGTTGCCACCTGTTGTGTCTGCTGGTCTTCAAAGGCATATAACAGATCTTCCCTTCCATGCTGCTTGTAACAGTTCTTTACTATTGTTCGCAATGCTTGAGTCCATGAAACCTGCAAAGAGATTTTTTTTTATTTTTTTTTTAAACACAAATTGCGTCATTTATCTCTCCACAGCATGCCGCAGGACTCCACCCTCTGGGGAGTCAACAAGAAAAGTTCTCAGGTATGGTCATGTCCATGAGGGCAGGCATAGCCATTGCTGGAAGCTTCTTCTAACTGCAGGCAGAATGTGTGGGCCTACTTAAGATTACCATGTTATATAACAGCAATATTTGAGGTTCTGCTAGCAACTCTTATATTCTCCTCCAGACAGCACATCACTTATTGAAGAGATCACCTCTTTAACAAATTCACAAGGACAAAATTAACAGGAGTTCATTAGGTTTTTTGTCACCAAAAAGGTAAGTGGGGTTATTATTAGAAGTTATTGCTCCTTTAAGATTACCTTGCGCAGTGAGTAAAGTGGAGGTGGTTATTAGAAGCAAGTGGAGGTTATTAGGTAGTGTTCACTTTCCTTTAATGTACATAAATTTACACACACACACACACACACACACACACACACACACACACACACACACACACACACACACACACACACCACTTTTTTATTGTGTAAAGCAAGAATATTTTATATAGAAAATTATTTGGTTTCATTTAGATTCCTTCTTTAGGTATTCTTCATTAACTATACAGCATATAAACAGAAGGGCTCACATACCCTCTGCTTCTGCTCTTCAGAGCGAACGTCACTACGAACATTAGCCCACGGGATGTCATCTGGCCACCATATGGGTTTACAACTTTCTTTACCCCAGCCAGGTTTCCCTCGTCCAGTAGAATACTTCAGCATCTCGGGGATAAATGCACGAAGCTGAGCCTGTGGGGAAGAGGATAAGGGAAGGCCACACTTCAGCATAAAGATGGGCAAATGACTGAATATGTACAAGTATGCACAGGCACACACAGCTTTCATACACTCACTGAGGAGACAAATTCTGACCAAAATCCCAATTCCATTTGCAGAAATGCAGCCCCAAACTTGCAAGGAACCTGTACCATGCTTCACAGTTGCCTGCTGACACTCATTCTTGTACCACTCTCCAGCCTTCGGCTAACAAACTGCATTCTGCTACAGCCAAACAGCTGCTGCATTTTACTTGTCCGCTAGGTGTCTCCTCTCTGCCCCTTACTTTGATGTAAGGGACAGACAGGTGGAGGAGAGACACAAGAAGCAGTATATTACACTGCCTCATTCATTCTTTCACAATGCCGGTACATGGGATCGCTGCTGCAGCGATCACATGACCCAGCAATCATGAAAGTGGCTGAGACTGAATGCTTCAGTCCCGGAGCGCTCAGTCTCAGCCGGGAATTAATGACAGCAGTGTGCACGGAGGCGTGCTGCTATCATTTAACCCATGACGGTCCAGGACCGTCATGGGTCCTTAAGGCAAAGCAACCCATGACGGTCCTAGACCGTCATGGGTCGTTAAGAGGTTAATCATACACCTGAATATATGCCTACAAAACCCGACTTTGTGCAAGTGTACCTAGAAGAATTGATGCGGTTTTGAAGGCAAAGGGTGGTCACACCAAATATTGATTTGATATAGATATTTATTTTGTTCACTCACTATGCATTTTGTTAATTGATTAATATAAACTATTAACACGTCTATTTTTGAAAGCATTCTTACTCTACAGCAGTTTTTCACACCTGGATTTTACCATTACTTAATTTATTGGTTTAGATGAGGGGTGTCCGAGTTCAGTCCTCAAGGGCTACCAACAGTTCAATATTTCTCTTTTTGAGCACAGGTGAGCCAATCAATGAACAAGTCACTGATTAACTCACCTTATGTTTAATCAGGGAAATACTGATACCCTGGCCTGTTGGTGGCACTTGATAATGTGACTTGGACACCCCTGATTTAGAAGCAATGAAACAGTGAAAGTACAGCATCTTGCACTGCCACATATAGTATGTTGTTTTATTAGATTATCAGTCTAAACATCACCTTTCTCCAGCTGTGCTAGTGTGAACCTGTCATATGCACATAATTCCCTGGTTCTGGCTGGTGTAACCTCTTGTTCTCAAGGGTAATCATCACACAAATGCAATTCTACAGAAAGATTTCAAAGCCAAGAGACCTCTATATTCCTCCTCAGGGACCGACATTAAACATGGTACCTGGCTTTTCATAATAGTCCATGTTTTCTTAATTGTACTGCATCCTAAAATGTTTTAAAAAAATATGAATAGTTTTACTGGTTATGTTATTATACAGAATCAACTATTCCACTAATAATGGCATAACCAGTTGAGAACCAGGAGGGTTACGCATTGCTTCAGAATAAAAAAATGACAAAATAAAATATAACATTATATTAATGGGACAGTAATGTTTCACAATGAAAGCATAGTAACAGTTGATGAGGCTGAAAAAAAGGCATATGTCCAT
The DNA here is from genome assembly GCA_037306005.1 of Rhinophrynus dorsalis. Classification (NCBI taxonomy): domain Eukaryota; kingdom Metazoa; phylum Chordata; class Amphibia; order Anura; family Rhinophrynidae; genus Rhinophrynus; species Rhinophrynus dorsalis. The sequence goes on from CM074721.1 coordinate 337,797,379, forward strand.
CAAGTCCAGCCCATGCCAAAACACACCCCTGTAGAACCAGAGAAAGGAAGGGGGGGGGAGCCCTCTGAAGCCATTTCCAATTTAGCCCCAAGTAAGTAAAAACAATTCCTTCCTGTCTCCAAATGTCAGTAAGATATTTCCCAGGATCAACAACCTATCTGCATTGAAGCCATCTGTAATAATTTGCAATATTGTTCTGTGAGACAGGCATCCATACATTTTTTGAATGCAGCTGCATTATCTGCAAATACAACATCCTGAAGCAAAGAATTACATATATTTACCGCCCTTACTGTAAAGAATCCCTGCCTTTGTATTTGGGCCATGGAGAGTGTTATTTCAATACCGTCAGAGTTGTAGGTCCCTTTTACCTAGTGTAAGCCACCTCCACTTAGATGTGGAATCTTGTCCTGGGACCTGACAGCTTGCAGCAAGGGACAATCTTCTGGCTGAGCATGAGGAAAACCCTGCCCTCCTTGACAGGTTTTTCCTTATGCTCACTGAAGATTGACCCTCTCTGATCGATCCGGACAGTCTTGCTGCTCTGAGGTGAGCAGTGTTACATCAGTAACAGGGCAAGAGGGGGATACTTTATCATTCAATTACTCTTGAACTACAACTCAGACAGTACTGAAATAACACACTCGATGGCCCAAATACTATGAAGGTTAATTGGAGCTGCCGCTTTTGTGAAACATTATTATCCCTTTAAGTCTTTAACCACAGACATTCTATATAATAAAATTCAAATTCTCATTGATTTAAATGGGGCTTTTAAACCCCCGAATGCTAGGGAGGTCTCCAACCAATTGCAATTTTATTTTCCTCCCATAGTGCAGTTGGTTTGATCAAGAATTGCAAAATGTAAATGTCTGCATAAGGCTCTATATACATTATGGGCACTGACTTGGGATTACACAATAGGGGTTAGTGGCGCTCTTTTTGAGTTACTTCCCTTAAATAAAGGTGGAGATAATTACTGGTACCTATAAAATTTAGAGGACAAGCCCTTTAATATAGTCCCCTTGAGACTTAATCAGTAAGACAAACACTTGTCCATCTGTGAGAATCTGTCTAATTAACAGCAGGACAAGAGACCATGAGACCTGTGCACAGTGACAATAACACTGTGCACAAATTAAGATGCAGTTCTGCACTCTCACAAGTATCTCCACTGTGACAGTTTTGCTGCTAACCTCAACCATTAAGGGACTATCCTCACACTACAGATGTTGGACAACTCATTAACAGCATTTTTCGATCCAGATCTTGGTGACTGCAATGCCCATCATTCCCAAACAGCCAGGAATATGCTCCCATGTGCATAACATAACACTTTCACTCTAAAATTACTTCAAGCTAGATAAACACACAGCTACCATAAAAAGCTCTTCTCTTTTTTTGAATCGCAATAATTAAAGAGTATTATTGAACTAGAAAAAGTAGAGAAGAACAGAAAGTGAGAAATGGGAGATTTTAGTACTGAAGAGCCAAAGTGGGTTTAACAATAGAAAAAAGGCATCGAGGGGAGGAGATACGATTACTTTTACAAACATATTCAAGGCCAATATAATCTCCTTGGTGGAGAATTCTTTACACAGAGCTGAGCTAGAAACAAGGACATCTATGAACCCTTTGACTGCCAAAGAAGTATACAATGCATTGGATACCTCTCTGGCACTCAAAGGGTAAAGGCTAAAGGAAAAGTGCTTTCAACCACAACAAAGGCAAGGATTTTTTTTTTTTTAAATTTAAAGTAGGGGAAGTAATGATGGGAAGTTCTTCGTCTCAGGTGGCTCTGTTGACAGATACTTTATAAAAAAACAAAAACAAAAAAACAACACCATTGGATACTTTTTTATTCCTCTAGCACAAGAGATATACAGCATTAGATAATTAAGGAATGTTGCTTTTTTTTCAACCTCAACAAGTAACTTAGGCTTTATCTACCAGATATTTATTGATGTCTATGGAGAAATTTGGAGATTAAACCCTTGATAACATTATCAATTAGAATGTTGTGCATGACCCTATTAGACTTGATGCAATTTACTGTATAACATCTGATTATTCATTTGTGAATTCTCCAATTTTTTTTAAACGGGTGGGAATATTGAGGCTCAGCCGTTGAACTGCAATTCCCTTCACCCTCAGCCAATCTTTAGCCAGTTAAGGATGTGATCTGCAATCCAACAACTGCTAGGGAGCCACAAGTTGCCCACCTCTGTGCTAATTAAGTACTTATTAAACTCTTCTTTGAATTTGTCAGACTAACTTCACTTTAGAACACTGGGTCCCAACTGTGGGGCATACGAATCTTCCAGGGGAGAGCAAGGTGCTTGTTGAACACAGTAATTTTAAGGGCACCCCTAACACTTTAAAAGTATTGGTGAAGGACTTAATGAAGGGAACAAGTACATAAACACAGTGTTATTCTCAGGTCCCCAGCTGTAGTGCCAAGGGCTGCTTATTCCTGGTGTAGCACTTTGGGCAGCATATGAACTAACTGGTAATGAAAGTTGGTATAATTCTAGAGAAGACGAAATGCTTGGATGCTTCTTTTATACTTGAAGCAGTTTGCAATATGGAAAAGATGTGTGGCTTTGAAAATGATCATTTTGTAGAATTGCGTATTGCTTTGTGGAATGATTCTCAGTATGACCCAGTATTATAGTGAGCAGCGGCACACTGGCAGAAGCTTGCTCACCTGTGTCATCTTGTCCACAGACACGGGTATGCCATCTATGGTCAGTGGGGGTAGGTCTGAGTTGATGTCCTGCTGCACAGGGGCATGCTCAGCTAGGGCAGTTTCCAGGTCCTCCAGGATCATACTCTTATACTTGCGAACCTGAGGGAGAAAGATCTGTAAACACAAAGAACAGTGGCCCCCAGCTCACAGCGCTAGGTAACCGTGCAGCCCCAGGGCACTGAGGCTCCACTGGCAACAGCACAGCTGCTGTCTAAAAATACACACATTCTTCAAGGTCTCTGGTGGTAGGACTGGCAGGAAATAATGATGAAACTTAACGTAACACCATTCAATATCAGGGCTAAGAGGGAAGAGTCAATGGGCCTTATGCAAGAGGTGATATTCTGGAGCAAATTAGCTGCACCATAGGTGATAAATACTCATTCCTCGAACGCTACTGGGGTCTCCAACACATAGCTTCATAATGCACTTGTGACTTCTCTAGCTTTCAAGGCAATAAAAGCCCCATTTAAATAAATAGGAGTTGTCATTTGTCCTCTTGTGGTACAGTTGGTTTGTTGACTAATTGCTCCATTTCTACCTTGTAAAGCAGCCTCTTTGAGAAAAATATTAACCCCATAATTAATGGTTCTTCCAGATGCAGTTCCACTTACAGGTAATACAAATTTCCTGGAATAAAAGGATAAAACTATAAATTGGCACCTGCAGCCTTACATTGGTTATACTCCAGTTCCCACTGCCAAGATAAGGCTCACAGGAATTACAGTCCCAACAACAGCTGGAGGGTCACACAGCTTGCCTACCTCCTGTTCCAATCTCAGTTCCATGTGTCATTACCTGCATTGGGCTTGTGAGGCCAGGCTACACACTGATTACATGTGAACTCCATTCAATGGAGGTATATACTGTATGATAGGACCAAAAGCATCACAACAGAAGAAAATCTACAATTCCCTTTCCCCGATTTAAAGTGACAGTAACACATTTATTTAATGATATTTAATAAGGTACCTAGTAAAAAAAATAAATTAATTGCACCCTGTACACCTCTCAGACCTTTATGGTTTGAGAGATAAGCTTACAAAGTTCCCCCCTTCTCTCCCCCTGCATCAACGTCTGCTTTCTATCTTACAGGAGATCCCGGTCCGCAGACCGTCCTGCGGCTCTTCAGCAGAGCCACAATCACGCTAGTTAGAAAGAAATACTTAACTTGAACGGTCATCAACATGTGCTTGCAAACCAGGCACATGTTGTAGACCGTTCAAATGAATTATTTCTAATTAGCGCGATTTTGGCTCTACTGAAGAGCCGCAAGACGGTCTGCAGACTGGGATCTCCTTCTGTAAGACAGAAAGCTGACATCAGTGTAAGGGGCGGGAAGGGGGAATTTTCTAAGCATAGATCTCTCAAACCATAAAGGTTTGAGAGATTGTACAGGGCGCAATTAGTTTATTTTTTTACTAAGTGCCTCATTAAATGTCATTAAATAAACGTATTACTATCACTTTAAATTCTCCCTTCCAGGAAGGTCAGGGCCTATTTTAGATGCAAGGCAGGGTATCCCATCAGATAAGGTATTAGTAGGCCAACTCCTATAATGTCTTTTCAAGGGGCTGTTTGACTTCAACAACAAACAGGTCAAATCTAGATGATACTAATGAAGTAATCAACACAAAGTGAACTGTATAAAGACAGAGGAACAATTTAAACTAAATGCACCATAGGGAACAAACCAAATGCTCATCAGTGAAAATGGGGACCTCTTGAATGCTAGGGAAGTCTTCAAAGTATTGATCTGCAATGCCTTTGACATATCCAGCAATCAAGGGGTTAAAAGCCCAAGTTAAAAGGAATTTGGGGCATTTTTTTCTCCCTTATGGTGAGAAAAATTTGCACTGCAATTGATATACTTTGAGACACACACACACACTATATATATATATATATATATATATATATATATATATATATATATATAGAGAGAGAGAGAGAGAGAGAGAGAGAGAGAGAGAGAGAGAGAGAGAGAGAGAGAGAGAGAGAGAGAGAGAGAGAGAGAGAGAGAGAGAGAGAGAGAGAGAGAGAGAGAGAGAGAGAGAGAAAAATATTCTGGAACAAACCAGCAACATAATAGGGAACATAACTCACAAAATTCCTGATTATTTAACCCGTTGAGTGCTAGAGGGGTGTGCAACGTGTCGCTTTGCAATGTGGTGCACACTCCTCTGTCACTCAATGGGTTAGAAGAGTAATTTAACCCTTTGATGCTAGAGGTGAATTGCAATATGTCAGGCCCTGTATTTTAAACACACCTATTAGCCTATGTAAAGTGTTGCATACTCTGAGGCACTATATGAATAAACATGATCTTGCACTATCCACTCACCACGTTCTCTAGCGGGGCTGCCCCGAATACTTTAAACACTGGGTTAGGCTTGGAGGGAGAAATGCACAGGACGATGGCCTGCTGTCCCACTCTAGTTGTGTACTCATCCAGAGTTGCTCGCAGTTTCCTAGAGCACAGAGAAGAATAGCATTAGGAAAAACAACAGAGGACAAGCGTAGTCAATCTTTTGACCTTCAGCGGTTGCAGACTACAACTGGGCTGGTTGGGGATCACGAGAGCTGTAGATCCCAAACGTGGAAGGCCCAGAGATTGACTACCCCTGACCTAGGACTCAGTTAGTGAAAGGACATAAGTGAGAAAGAAATATCAAATTAAATAAAGTCTGAGGCCTCAAGTAACAGCTGAATAACAGCTCAGTTGACATGTCAAAGAAGTGAGCTGAATATTTAGTCCTTTCAGTGCCAAACATGAGTCCAGCTTTGGATTTTGGCTTGCATTCAAGGGTAAACAATTTAGATGGGACCACATGTGTACGATCCCCCTTCACACACAAAACAGATGAATAAAAAAAGCACACAATTGCACTGTTTGAACTGTTACAATCTTCCCCCTTTAGCTATAGTAACAAACATAAGATACACCAGTGGTTCCCAGCCCTATTCTCAGGGACACGTAAAAGACTAGGACTTTAGGATTTGCCTCCTTGGGCACAGGTGAGTTAATCAAAGGCTCAGTCATTTAATAATAATAACTTGCCTGTGCACAAGCATGGAAATGTTAAAGCTTTAGCCTGTTAGGTCAACAGAACTATATGTAAGGGCACTCTCAATATTGAGAGCACCCCTAGAATACCCTCCACATGTATTATTGCTAATGCTGAGTATTCCTCAGTGGTTAAATTTAAAAATTAGTTTTTTTTGTTTTTTTTTTTGTCGTTTTTTTTTTTTAAACAGTCTCTCTCTCTCTCTCTATCTGGACATTGTTACCTTATGCAGTGCCCTCTCTCTTTTTTTGTGTTGTGGTCTGTTAGATATCACTGAGAAGAGGATTGGGAACTACCACAGTACAATGTCGGCCACTTCATCCCTTTTCTATTGTCTGTGGAAGCCCATTTACTTCTTCAGGGAACCCTATGGTTCAACACAACAGTTTGAGAGCCACTAGGTTAGCATTTATTCTTAAATTTACACTTAATGTTAAATTAAAACAAAGAAATATACCTCAGGATTAAATGGTTCTTAATGTAATATGTTTAGTGAGTTCCACTGAAGTCTGCCTCCAGATCATACACCATCTCAACAAAAAATAGGCTTCCATGCACCTAAGCGAGTTGTAAGGGAAACTAGCCTATCAGATTGTAAACAAACAATTAGCAGTGGACTACAAGATATCAAAAGCAAATAAAATAAAATATACATATGAAAACATAAGAAGAGTAATTCTGGAGCAAACCAACTGTACATAATAGAACAAAAAGTTCTCATTGATTTCAAACTGGCTTTAAACCCCTTGAACTGTGTGTGTCCAACTCATTGCTTTATATTACCTCTAAACTCAAAAGGGTTAAAAGCTCCATTTAAATCAACTGGAATTTTTACACTATTTCTCCCCTATAGTTGCAGATGGTTTGCTCCTGAATTGCACACCTTTAGTGCATAATGCCCATTATCTTATATTTATCTAATGTTTAAGTCACAGGCAGCTTATGATATAGATATTCCATGTCAGTCCTCTGTCATTTAAAAGTGTCAGGTCCTGATACTTGGTAGTGGCAGTAGCGTACATCTACTCACTGGCACAGTTCTAGAGTACTGTAGAGAAGGGGTAAAACAGTCCGTGTGCAATGTCCTACACCCTGTATGATATTTCAAGGTGCCGAGACTCTGCCAAGTAGCACTCACCGGAGCAGGCGTGTTTGCTGCCGTTTACGAATGGAAGGGTTGGACTCAAAGATGTGAGGTCTCTTGCGTTTCTTTCCTGTGGCAACAGCAGCTGCAGCGGCCATCCCAACAGGACCTGCAAACCAATGGGTCACTGTGAGAGCAGCCTTTACTGGTCCAACTACTGGGTGCTTTTAAAGGACCAAACAGGACTGACAAGTAACAACTGATGAAAGCAGCCTCCAAGAGATTATGAAATAAAAATCAACACAATGAAGGGGACATTATTTCTGATAGATTACTGAAGTATTTTTTATTTCCACTTTAACCCCTTAACGACCGGGGAATCCGGACGCGACTTAATGACCACGGAGCAATTTTTTTTTTATTGCTCTGTTGCGTTCCGGACTCCCTGAACGGCGTGCAGCTGCGGTGGGAGCCCGGAACTCGATGACGGTCATAGTACGTCATCGGTCGTTAAGTCAAATCGACCCTTGACGTACTATGACCATCAAGAGTCGTTAAGGGGTTAAATGAACAGCAGCAAAACAAATACAATCAGCCTGTATGTTGTACTACCTACTTTACTGTGTGTATTATATATATATATAAAAAGCTTTTTTGATGGCATGTGGCACTTTATACAAATTCCTATTCGTTCTGTTCAAGGTAATACGTATTGCAGTGCACCAGTGTGTGGGCTGTGCCTAGACTCATTCATAGCACAGTGTGTGGGCTGTGCCTAGACTCATTCATAGCACAGTGTGTGGGCTGTGCCTAGACGCATTCATAGCACAGTGTGTGGGCTGTGCCTAGACGCATTCATAGCACAGTGTGTGGGCTGTGCCTAGACGCATTCATAGCACAGTGTGTGGGCTGTGCCTAGATGCATTCATAGCACAGTGTGTGGGCTGTGCCTAGACGCATTCATAGCACAGTGTGTGGGCTGTGCCTAGACGCATTCATAGCACAGTGTGTGGGCTGTGCCTAGACGCATTCATAGCACAGTGTGTGGGCTGTGCCTAGACGCATTCATAGCACAGTGTGTGGGCTGTGCCTAGACGCATTCATAGCACAGTGTGTGGGACTGGTTTTACAGTACTACTGAGCATGAAGTTTGATACTGTGCCACCAAGAAAATGTTAATTTCTTACTTATTTCAAACTGCTAGTACAACAAGCATTTTTTAATTTTCTTTATAATTAACGGTCCTTATCTTAGGGTAGCGGATCCACTTTAAAATACCCTGTACTTCGTTGCTAGCATCTTTAAGAATTCTCCGTGTTTCTGATGCCTATTATTTCGTTTTACATATTCTCTGTGGGAGCAGACATCCATGCCTTTTGCATGGCTCTCTGACTGCCATTACTAGAACAATCTTTGGAGGCTTCTCAGAAGTAGCATTGAACAGCTTGAGATAAGGTAATGGCAAGAGCCGGCCCCTACATGGGTTCCAGTGGGTCCATGGACCCAGGCGGCAGTCTGACAGGGGAGGCAATCAATCTGATCTCCCACTAGTCTCCGGCGCTCTAGTAATACAGAGCGCTGGGAGATGACATCATTGAATTGAAGGGAAAATATGGCTTAACAAAAACATACTAAAATGGCCCAGATTTCTCTGATCCTCTAGTGTAAAAATAATCCAAATGGGTTCAATGGGCTTTCAGTCCCTTGAATGCTTTGTAATGTGTTGGAGAAATCTCTAGAATTGTCACGGTTACAACCCACATTTTAATCAATTTAAATTTTTCTTTATGGTGCATATTTGGTCTGTCCCAGAATCTCATCTCTTTGGTGCACAAAGACCTAAAAATCTCAGTTCTGGAGAAAACCAACAGCACCAGGGGAGCAGATACTTCTTCCTAAAACTCCCTTGGGTTTAAATGGGTCTTTGAACCCCTAAATGCAAGAGAGCTCTCCAATGCATTGTAAAGCAATTTGCTGGTGACCTCTTCAGTGCCAGAGGGGTATGGAACGCATTGCTTTGCAAAGGGTTAAAATTGTTAAATGTCCTTTTTAAAACCATGGGGATTTTGATTTGTCCACTATGGTGCAGCTGCTTTGCCCCAGAATTGCACATTATTATCGTGGCATCACTGCAACATATTACTTTAACCCTTTCAACACACTGCATACCCTTCTGGTGCTGAAAGGGTTAAGCGCCTGAGAGGAATAATAGATAAGGAGTACCTGTTTCCCCATCTATACATTTTGGATTGGGCTCTTTGTCTCTATCCTGCTGCCCCCCTCTTTGTTCCTAGTTTTAAAACTGCATTTTAAGCCCATATTTTCTGTGCTAATCATTAACAGGTTAAAGTGGAACTGGTATTTTTTTTTTTTTTTTTTACAAAATAGGTGATTTTGAAAGTGTTCAATATAACCTATATTTATGTTAGTCTTTTTTTATTATTTCAAACAATAGCTTGAAATATTCCGATTTGTCAGTTTTTGCTGCTGAGCTAGTACTTCCTGGTACGAAGTGGTAGTTGGTAATGTAGAACACAGTGCGGAATGTTACTGCCATGCATGCCTGCCAGGTTTTCATTACCCTAATAATAACTAAAGCTAAATATCTCTATGTAATGTTTTAAATTAAAAAGGGATAATCTAAGTAGAATGCTTCTGAAACTTCTTTCAAAATCACCTGTTACAACAGTTTCCCTTTAATAGTTTATGTGCTTCTCCTTATGATAGTCTTGTATATTTATATTATGTAACTAGTTTTAAAGCCCGTGTACACGGCCAACAGTGGCGGCGCTGCAGTCATGCGCAGTACTGACTGCCCGAGCCGCGGCTGATACGCAGCGGGGCACTCCGAATTTAGACCTGCGAAGAGAGGACTACAGTCTGAATTCGGAGCTCCCTGCTCCATATCAGCCGCAACACGGGCAGTCAGTACTGCGCATGACTGCAGCGCGCTCAGCTGTCTCTACTGCGCATGACGGCTTCTGACAAACATACTTAGTGAATTATAATATAGGATGTGTGGGTAAGATCTATTCTGCTGTAGAAGTGCAGCTCTAAGTCTTTTGTATATGGTTTTCTGTTAGCATTGTGCTACACAGTACTATGGACTACTAGTACCTGTACACCAAGTAATGTGTACTGCACAGGGAAGAAGTGTCCCTGGAAATGACAAGTATTGGACAGGGGTGAGCAATCTGTAGCCCTCCAGCTGCTGTTGGACTACGATTCTCAAAACCTCAGTCAGGCAATGATGAAGATGGGAGATGTAGTCCAACAGCAGCTGGAGGGCAATACATTTCCCAACCCAGCTCTAGTATCTAGTAGGTAGAGCTAAAACACTGTTGTTCATTTTCTAAGAATAAAGTGAGATGCAATGTTACTGCTCCCTCATGTGGAGATGTTGAAGTATTAAAACTGCATGAATATACGAATGATAATCTGATGTTGCTGACTTCTTCACAAAACTATGTAGCACCATGTGTGTGTTCACACCAGTCTAAAATAACAAATAACCAGGCAGGACTGTAGGATATCCCTTGAACATAACGCAAACTCTTTATAACCGAGAGACTGATTAAGCAATTTGTGTTTAAAGGAATAGAAACACCTTTATTTTTACATTTTATTATAAGGAGGAGGTTGTGTTTAAAGGAAGCGTAACCTTTATATTTTTTTTTAGATTTTATTATACATACTAAGACACCCTTGACCTGCTGAGGTCTCTCTTACCCCAATGCAGAAGTTACATCAGTGGGGCAGGAGACACTAGAGTTAATCTCTCCCAGAGAACACAGGCTCCAAGGACCCATACATCACATGCAGTCTGGTAATGCTAAAGGTTGCAGAGCTTACAGCAATTTCATTACATGATGCACTGGGGCTCAAAAATAGACCTCAATCCCCAGTTCAGCAAAAACTGAAGTGCCAAATGGCAGCCTAAAACCCTGCGCCTGCTTCTCTGTCTCTCTCTGTACTGGCTGTGACAGATGGAATATCTCCTCTGCATAAGTTCTTAGACCTACGTCACCACAGTCCTGCAGGAATATGAGGACTGGGGCTGATCTCCTGAGTAGGGCATATGTACCAAGTAAACAGGAGCAATTATGGTGTAAATCAACTGCACTAAAGGTGAACAATAAAAAGTCCCACTGATTTAATCCCCTCTGACTGTTCTCCAGTGCTTCACAAAACAATGGAGAACTCTAGCATTCAAGGAAATAAAAGCACCACTTAAATCAATGGGAGTGTATATCTGTCACCCACTAATGCAGTTTAGAACTCATTTACTCTTGAGCTACAAAGCGGAGAGTAGTCTATTAACACTGCGCATGGACAAAAAAAAAAAAAAACACTATGGAGAATACGCCACAAGGCATTTATTTTACAACATTACTATCCTTTAAATAAAGAAAGGCTAACATAATACATAATTTGAAAACTTTCAAAATCACCAAAAATAATTAATTCATTAAAACATGGTCAGTTCCACTGTAACGCCTTAAATTCTAGAGGTCTCCACTGTATTGCTTTATAATTCTTTTGGGCCCTCTCTAACATTAAAGGGATAGTAATGTTTCAAAATAAAAGCAGCTCCAATTAATCTACATAGTATTTAGGCCATGGATAGTGTTATTTCAATACTGTAAGAGTTGTAATTCAAGAGTAATTGAATGATAAAGTATCCCCCTCCCGCCCCTTTTACCTAGTTTAAGCCACCTCCCCTCAGATGTGGAATCTGGTCCACAGACTAGACAGCTCACATCAAGGGACAATCTTCTTACTGTGAGAACAATGAAAACCCTGCCCCCACTCACAGGTTTTTCCCTTATGCTAATTTAAGATTGTCCTTCTCTGCAAGCCATCTGGAAACCACCTTTCTGTTCAGAGGTGAGCAGTGTTACATCAGTAAAAGGGGCGGCAGGGGGATACTTTGCCATTGAATTACTCTTGAACTACAACTCTGACAGTACTGAAATAACACTCTCCATGGCCCAAATACTATGAAGATTAATTGGAGCTGCTTTTATTGTGAAACATTACTATCACTTTAAAGGGATTAAAAAAAAAAGCATTTTAAATGAATCCAAGTTTTGGGAATTTGTATTCCAGTTGTTCTTAGTATCTCATCCTCACTAACTGAGAGAAAAATACAGCAGTAGGTTTCTTGCTGCCATCAAATTCTAAGAGCGATTGGATTTTCTTCTATGGAAGAACCCTGTATTTTATACAGTAGAAGTAAAAACCTCCACACAAATCCTCTGTGTTTTTGCTTACTGGAACCAATACTGAAATACAAAAGGGAATTCCCTCCTTGGGGAAATCTGACATAAAAAGGAAGGAATGCAGAAGGGTCCTAAACTTCAGGAGGGCTGGAAAGACATATGTCACGTTTCAGTTCCAAATTGGTGTGCGCTGATTCCAGTGTCTCAGATTACTTAATTGAGCCTCTAACTAGGTGCCTAAGGGGTATAATAATACAGAATGCTGTTCTTTACACAGAGATCCAATTACATTTTCCATTTATGGCACCTACTTTGAAGAAGCAAATGAGTATACACAAACTAGTGTAAAAGCCCGTGTACACAGGCCAAGGTCTGGGTTATGTTAAGAGGCCGGTCCTGCTCTGCATCCTGCCGCCTACACAGTCATGCACTGTAGAGACTGCCCGAAAGCACAGAATGCTCCCAGCACAGAACTCCCAGCATTCTGTGCGTTTGGGCAGTCTCTACTGCGCATGACGGCTTCTGACAAACATCCTTAGCGAATTAGAATATAGGATGATTTAAAAGAAGTTCGGCCCATATTTATGAAAGCAAAGTTATTCTGGAGTAAACCAAATAAAAATTCCTATATTGTCATTCAGTTGACTATAGTTCTTTAACTCCTTTGAAAGCTAGAGGTGTGCAATGCACTACATTCAAGGGGTTAAAAGCCCAATTTAATTTAACAATAATTGTTATTTTTCTCCTATGGATCAGGTCATTTACTTCAGTTTGCCTTTATAAATATGGGCCTTTGAACCTTATGTATAAAGACAAAGTGGAACTTTCCTGGAACGATCAACTGTGTCCCAGGGGAGATAAATACAGATGTAAATAGGATTTTTGTCCACTCCTTGAATGCTATAGAGGTCTACAATGCATTGCTTGCATTGCAATGCACTGGAGACCTCGAACATCCAAAGGTTTAACCCTTTGAGTGCCAGAGGGGTACGAATTTCCTCTGGCACGCAAAGGGTTAAGAGTACCATTTAAATCAATGTAACTTTGGGGCTTTTTAACTTGCCCCAACACTGCAGATGGTCTGGATTATCACAGAATTCCTCAACTTTGCTTTTATACATAAGGCCCATAATTTCTAAATATATAATGGGCTGGTAACAAACTGCCCTTCTGAGTAAGTCTCTTTTTGCCTTTGAGTGCCGAAGGGTCAGCAACAAATTGTGAAACAATGCACTGTTTGGCACTCAAAGAGTTCAGAGCGATCACTGACAAAACAGTCAGAAGGCATCAGACGCTAAACTGGCAGTTCCTGAGAAGTTGCTCAGAGGAGGTAGTCTCTCTTCCTGGCTGCAGTCAGACATGAGGCAGATGATGGGGGTCCCCTCAAGGACTGCCTGGAAAAAGCACCAGGACCTGGCTATCTCTAGGACTGGCAAAATTATAATCTCCATGCATTTAAGCTTTACTTTCAGAAATTCATTGTTATATAAACTGTTAACGAATCAGAGAGGAGTGCAACACATTGCAACATGCTCTGCACAACTTATCAACCAAGGCTGGTTGCAGAAAACTATGGTCTTTAAATTGAATCACTTTAGATCTTGATCTTGCCACAATCAAATTGTCCATGTATGGGATTACAGAACTCCCTCGTCTCAGTTGCTGAAACGATACTGCAAGGTTTTTGTGAATACTCTGGGTGCTGATTATAGGCCAGAGTGGAGAATGCGGACCTGAAGGTTATGGTCTCCCAGTGCAAACCGTAGGAATTTTCTGTGACACAGTCTTATCAAAATGTGGTTCTAAGCATCCTTTGTTCTATAGTTGTCATAAAAGCGTGAATTGGATTTGCTTTGAGAACAGAAGCTATAGTTTCCATCCTGAACTGGGTTAGTTTCACAAAGCTGTTGAGGTATTTCAGATCCAAGATGGTTCTGCATCTCCCTGAAATCTTGGCTGCAATGAACAGAACCTAGTAAATACCCAAGCCCCTATGAGACCAGAGAACTCTCTTTATTACTCTCTACTGAATCAGACTGTGTACAGCTTGTTTCATACTTGCCACAGTGTAATTATCTGATGGCAACTTGGATCTCTAAGACCTTCCTTGTTAGGACAATCCTAAACTCCAGCGGGTGTCCCAGTCCCGCTATCTGTTGAACCCATTTGTCTGAATGGCATGTAAACTCCAAGGCCTAAAGGAAACATCCTGGTCTGCTGCCAACTGGGACCAGGAATGGGGCCCACGACTCTTCGCCGATATTCTTTTGAATTGACCTCTCTGGGGAAACGCCTTCTTGTATCCTCCTTTTGTCTGGTGGGAGCCTTGTCTTCTCTGATCATAGGACCAGCCTGGTTTGTATTTCCTGGATTCCTGAAAGGCCTGGCCCTATAACCAAAGAAGCAAAGTGGAGGGGAAGATCTAGATCTCTCTTGAGGTTAAAAAAAAAAAAAAATAACCTCTTGCCTACTGAAGTCTTATCACCTCTTTCAGATGTTCATGAATGAGCAAAGTCCCAAAAAATGCCACCAACGTAGCCTTAGAAGAGGTGTTTGCTCCCCAAGACCTAAGCCACAGGGAAGGTTTTTCTGTAACAGTGCTGAGGATTTTGCCAAAAATGTAATATCCAGTGAAGTGTCACCTGAAAAACGTGGTAGTCGAAACATTTCATCAACCTTAATCTATTAAAAAAAAAAAAAAAAAAAAAAAACAATTCAGCTCTGTTAGCCAGATGCATATTGTCCTTGCTATTCAGACCATTGCAGTTGCTGCTTTCAAATTTTGACCCGAGAGAGTGTACTGCATCTTCTCTTCTACCAGAAAGCACTGAACACAGATACATGGGACTCTTCTAGGCACCAACCTCTGGTTGGATGGCATCAAGTAGGGACATATCACAGGAGATTGCAGAGCACTTTTTCTTGTTACCTATCAGTCCAACCATAATATTAAGCAAGGAGGTTGTAAAACTAACTGGGTAGGACCAAACTAACATGGGAATATCCACAGGGAGATGTCATTTATGTGGCAATTGGTTTTATGAAGCTAGAGGGTGGAGACAATACCCATTTTTTGCTGTGGAACAGGGCACAGAAAAACAGAAATGGATTTATCTGCCTGACAGAAAGCACTGTGTGGCAGGGTGAATTGATGTGATGGAGGAAATCACTTGCTCTTCCACTTCCCCATTGCACTGGTTTGCAAACATTTCAAAGTTCTTTGTAGAAACTCAAGGTAACACCATCATGTTTGAGAAGAAACAGTGTACATAAATTCCTTTCATTCTAAAGAATGCCATCAGCATGACCTTCACTTGAGATACTGACACACCGTTGTCAGTAGTGAGGGGGTCTTGCACTGGCAACTCTGATTTTGTTTCATGGATATAGCCTCAAATCCAGGACTTATCACCTATTATCGCTATGGCTAAGATTGTTCGATTGGTCAAATAACTGACAAAATTATGACACGTTATGCGTTTTGTGTGTGTATACCAGTGGCAAGTTGTGCAAATTTTGACATGTTGCGACAACAGCTGATTATCACAAACACTTTCTGACACAAAGCAATCTCACAGCAACACTGCCATGTAGCACAGTCGGGTTGATGAACAGATATCATCATAATAGGCCCTGCCAACTGGCATCAGAAACCATGATATGCTCAACAGTAGCAACATTCATCAAATATCAATTTGGTAAGTATGTATTTCCATGGAGAAGACAAAAGAAGACTCTAGAGCGGGTCACAGGGGATTTCCTTAAAACTGTTATTAAACCATTGGATGTTTAAGAGATACAATATCATGCTGCCTTTTCATAGGGGAAAGTGAAGCAAAGAAAGAGCAAAAGAGTCACTGATATACAGTGAAATATATGAACATAATAAGTAGCTCACTGACTCCATCACATGTCTCGCAAGGTGCTGACTCTCAATGGACCGCCAAGATATTCTCATGACAAGCAGAATAAAAAAGAATCACACTCTTGTAACTCAGGATGGATGATAAATAAAAGTGTATTTAATGGAATCAAAAGTAACAAGCTCATCTTACGCATTTAGCACAGGACCGGGCTTACTCACAGACTTACATAGGCATTGGGGACATTTGCCTGTAGTTGTGCTAAGGAAAACGATCCATGGATCTTTTGGAATTAGTATCTGTGTCACAACTGATATGATGGTGTAAGGGATGTTTTTTTTTGGTGATCTCCTCATGGTTAGTTGGGGGTTAATTCTCTGCAGTTTTGGCTGGCAACAGCAGAGGGGCAGGCAATGCTAGCTTACGTAGTGTTTATGAGAGACGGGTAGTGTCATCTCCAATATTCAGTGTTATATAACCAAGCACATACGCATGTGTAGTGTTAGACATCCCTTGTATCCTAGAAGGGCGTAGTCTGTATTTCACCCTTTACTCAACACAACAGAGCTCAGAGCCATTTTGGAGACTTAGGGAGTGTGTACCTGGTCTCAAGTCTGAGAGGTAGAGATTGTACCTCATCCAAACCTGTGTGTTGCTGTTTAGCCATTTGGGACGTCAGGTCTGTTTGGCTGTTCACCTGTGTAACGATACTACAGAGTTTAGTGTGGTCGGCTCCAGCACAGCAAAATAAAGAAGTGACTGTCAGACTGGCAACCGAGCAGCAAGACCAATGGACAATCAAAGAAAAACCCCCATGGGGTGGTACTGGATTACGGCAGATCTTGTGGGCACAAAGCAACAAGTGGCCCATTGCTGGTGGACATACTGGTCTCTTGGAAAATGAGATGGCTGACAGTGTGGCACAGATCCCCTTCCAGACTATGAATGGACTGTTGAAGTTGGGGGACTGGGCTCAAGCCCAGGGTGGACACAGAGAAGTATTAACATTCTACCAGTGGACCGATTTGAAGGGAATCTCTCTGACTATGGATCAAGTGAAAGAGATTGTGATCAAGTGTCTCATTGGTCAGGCTATACAGAAGAAAAAACCAAAGACCACCACTGAACAAAGAGATCAAGGCATTACAGGTGGTGAGGTTGGGCAAATCAGTTTCCTCGGGCCCCTACCACAGGAAGATCAAAAGCTGAAACTAGGATCTCTGAGCACCAAGTTCTATGGAACCCTACAAACTGACGATACGGACATGTTGCTGAAGATGTGTGCTCCAACACGGGATGTGCATTGGGTGTTTCATATCCCTTATAAACCCGCAGGAAGTGGGTATATTTGAAAGAATGCATGGCTTGCTGAAGGAACAAATACGCAAGATGACTCCCACACACGCTCTGGGGAAGGGTGTCTTGTTCAGGATGTTACTCCCTTGGAGCGAATGTTGGGTCATGACACACAAGAACAGAGTAGGGTGATTATGGTTGCGTCTAGAGATATTACAGAAAAGACAATTGAGGAAGGGGTGTAGTGTGGCATTGTGAGTGTTTCCTGTTTTTGTTTCACATCCCACCCCACAATCAGGGAGGTATGTGCGTGGAATGAGATAATGCGAGTGGAATCAGGGAGATATGTACGTGAAATGGGATAATGCGAGTGGAAGAGAGGAGGAGGAGGTGTGTACTTGGAATGGGATAATGCGAGTGGAAGAGAGGAGGTGTGTACTTGGAATGAGATAATGCAAGTGGCAGATTGGGAGCTAAGTGGAAGTTTTGTAACTAAAACCCATGTATGTTTGTCCCATAGGTTATCCCTATTACCATGACTGGGACTGCATGTGGGAAACCTGCATCACAAACAAAGGACAAGGGACATCTGATATAATAAAAACATTATGCTTTGCTTGCCATGGCATCTACTGCTTTGGTGTACGACACTTGTGGTTTCCCGTTTGGGTGGGACTGAACATTATGGATGCCACGAGACTATGAACTGCATATACATCTAAGATCTAGTTCAGTTAATCAAGGATATCACTGAACTGCATGATGATGCTTTTTGCTTAATCGCAGAAGTTTTGAGAATGACCCAGAGACAGTTAGCGCAAATGACTTTTGTACTAGATTATCTTACTGCTAGTCAGGGGGGCATGTGTACTATTGTAGGCCCATCCTATTGCCATTATGTTAATATGTATCCAATGCAATTGAGGCTCACATTCAACAGGTGGAACAGTTGAAGGAACGTTTTGCAGCTGAGCACCACACTGAAATGCCAGGCTGGCTGGATTGGTTCTGAATCCTGCCGACTGGGGGGGTTGGTTTGCAGGCATCCTTCAGATCGTGTTGCATGTGTTTATCATGGTTCTTATTGTGTATATCATGTGGAAATGTATTGGGTGCCTGCTTTTTGTGCTGTACCACTTCTTCAGAGGTGCACCACTTACCTATCTGACGTGAGGAGATCAAGGGTGGAGTGTAAGGGATGTTTTTTTTTGGTGATCTCCTCATGGTTAGTTGGGGGTTAATTCTCTGCAGTTTTGCCTGGCAACAGCAGAGGGGCAGGCAATGCTAGCTTATGTAGTGTTTATGAGAGACAGGTAGTGTCATCTCCAATATTCAGTGTTATATAACCAAGCACATACGCATGCGTAGTGTTAGACATCCCTTGCATCCTAGAAGGGCGTAGTCTGTATTTCACCCTTTACTCAACACAACAGAGCTCAGAGCCATTTTGGAGACTTAGGGAGTGTGTACCTGGTCTCAAGTCTGAGAGGTAGAGATTGTACTTCATCCAAACCTGTGTGTTGCTGTTTAGCCATTTGGGACGTCAGGTCTGTTTGGCTGTTCACCTGTGTAACAATACTACGGAGTTTAGTGTGGACGGCTCTCCCACACTGATGTGCACTCCCCGTAGCTAAGTATCTTTTAAGTTCTCTTTTTATATCCCAGAGTTGGTATGTCTCTCATACTCCTGTGAACTCTGGCAGAAAGTTCTCTTTTTATATCCCGGAGTTGGTATGTCTTTCATACTCATGTGAACTCTGGCAGGATGTTTATCTCATAACCTGTTTAATTATTCCATGTTTAATAAACTGTAGTTCTAGTTTCACTGCAGTGTGTCTTTATCTTTATTCTGAAATTCCAGACCTCTAATTGTATCAGATGGAAAAGATCTCTTCCCAAAAGGATCTAATTTATGTCAAGTCCACCAGACACTATATGTAACACTGAACCCAGTCCTCTGTCTCATCTGCAACAGCAGGATAATGTTCCAGTGAAATTTTTTATGCCAATAAATGTGACAAAGTTGATTTCTAAGTGTAGAATACTGAATGTTTACTTCTGAACAGATGTAATTTATTTTTACACACTTTTTATAGGGCATTTAACTAGATTTTTTTTATATTAAGATGGAATATTTTTGGCTTTAACATGCTTTATCCATTGTTTAGCTATCAGCATGTCTCATTTGCGAGTGTGAAAGTATAAAATCTGCCTGTATAACAAATATTTCCCATCTTTCAAATGGCATGATGGTTTTGGTTCATACTAACTGACTGAATAACTGAGTTAGTTAGCGTTGAAGTAAATTATTAAAAGGTACAGGAAAGAGTAGAATTAATGAAATGTATATCATATACCATCAACATTGGCCCAACTGACACATGCTCTTGAATTGTTTTATATCTATGCTGTTGTGAATTCAACAGAAACAATGTCAAGGGTACAAAGCCAATTTACACTTGTTCGATTTTTATGCAGGTTATAATTTGAGTGTTTTTAATAGCGTAATAAAGATGTGTGTCTGGGATCCCAAAGCCTCCTGTTTTCTTCTTATGGGACAAGACAATTGAAGAGAATTTATGGTGAGAGTATGGCTACCAGCGGACCTGAATGGCCACACATTTAGAATCCTTTCAGCCCTAAAGCAGATAATGGTGTTCTAATAACCTAATTGCACCTCTTGGAGATCAGCACAACTCCTCCTCACTCTTCTCATTTACACAAGAAGAAATATGCAAAAATAACAGCTTACTTAGTTGAATTCAGTGACACCAGAAGTACCCCCAAGTCCGAATACCTGTCATAAAATGGCCGCATCAGGGAGAGGAAACTGGCTTCAAGATATAGGTTGCTTTATCACCAGGAAGGATCTTAAATTTCCCACTAGAAAAGATCGGTTGATTTAATTATAAAAGGATGATATTAAGAAATTACCTTCTTGCAACAACCTAGAGCAAATAGTGGGAAAGCTAAGGGACTCAGTATGATTTGAACTCTCTGACTAAAGGAAGAGATATAAAACAAATAGATGCCAGAGCAGAGACCAATGAACCCAGGATTCTCATGTAGTTTCTAATAAAGGCCAATGGCCACTCCAGCTCCTGTGACATCCTGAAACAAGAGCTGAATATTCTCCTCCGTGAGAAACACCTTCCCATGAAGGGTGTTGCATCTCATGCACAGAAACACCAGAACCTGGAATGGAAAAGGAGCAGAATATCTTGAAGTTGGGAATCCAGCCGTGAAGCACCAGAATGTGGGCACATTCTGTGATATGAAGAGCCAAGAGGTCTTCTGAAGGCACCCTGATCAAGAGATCATCCAAATATGGCATCAGAGAAATGTCTTGGGCATGGATGTACATGACCAGAACTGTCATGATCTTGGTGAAGAGTTTGGGAGCCGAAGCCAGGACAGAAGGCAGAGCCATGAATTGGTAATGATTGCAACCGAAAGCAACACAGGTAGCTTTGGCAATCTGGGTGGATCAGGACATGCAGATATGCTTCCTGTAGATCCCGGAAATCTAGAAACTTCCCTGGGGCACATCGCTGCAGTGACAGAGCTTAAGATTTCCATACTGAAGCACGTAGCAACCATGTGCCCGTTATGACATTTGAGGTCCAGAATAGGACTGCAGCTGCGGTCCTTTTTGTGACAACGAAAAGGTGTGAATAGGAACCTGAAAAAGTGCTCTTGGGCTGGGACTTAAAGCAGAACCGGTTTTCCAGAATGGTGGATACTGTGCCTTTTCTGGATTCTGTGGAATCTTTGAAGAAAAGAAGCAATATGAAGGAAGGTATCTGAAATCTATGTGGTGCCCTTAGATACTACCCACAAAACCCACTGGTCAGTTACTAGCATCTCGAAAAAGGTGGTGACAACAGCCTACAGGCAATGATGAACCTGTATTCAGCAAGTCATGAGGAGGCTGGTTTGGCAGGCAGGCTTTGCAGCCAATTGCTTATGCTGCCGAGTCTGTCTGGGTTTTGTGGCAAGGTGCAGTTGGGAGATTGAGGAATTTGCACCCTCTGTGCCCCATTTTCCTTGCAAGAAAAGACTCTGTGGAAATCTGGGGCAACTGTGTTTTTCCACCCATAACATACCTAATTATCTGCTTCAGGTCAGGCCCCAATAGAGCCTTGCCCTGAAAAGGCAAGGACACCATTCACAGAAATCTCTGTAGGAGAAGGTAAAATCCATATCCTCATTGTCTTCTGAGTCCAATTCCTCTTCAGAAGACACCCCAATAACCTGGGTGTGAATACAGTTTCAATCTGTTTAAAGACAGGCAAAGGTTTCCAGGAATGAAGCACCCCCTGAACTGAAGAAGAGATAGCGGATACGGAGCATAGCAGTGTTTTAACCCAAGCAGTCTCTTGCTCAGTGCTGGAGGGGCTTGGAGGAGTGGTAGGGGCCACAGCACAAGAAAGGCATACAGATCCAGAGTATTACCTTGGAATCCCAATATGGCATGAGAACAGTGAGTAAGGGGAGTAAGGGAAGGACTTAAATCCTCAGCCTTGGATTCCCCCATACACCTCTTAGAGCCAGACATGACCAGGAAAAATGGTCTAAAATTAGCTGAATTTGTTTATATATCCACAGTTGAAAGCAAAGCCCTCAGAAAGGAGTAAAATCACCTATCTGGTATGCAAAGGATTATACTAGAGAAGAGAGCGCGAGAGTCAGCCTTTGCATAGGATAAGCAAAGCAGAAGATGGCCACCAGAAAGCATCAGCCAATCAGAAGAAAGCCCACGAAACAAGGCATTATAGCAACTGTAATCTTCTGCAGGCCACAGCGTTCTCTGTACACATTCAGAAAGTAGGCTGCATGATAGCACATGAAAAAGCAAGACGAAAGAGCCCTCTGACCATTGTAGCACAAAACGCTCGCAGAAATAAGCCCCAAATTGTTTTCCCTCATAGAAGTCAACTGAGCAAAAATAGCCAGGAACGAGCATAGGTTCTTAAAGGAACATAGTAATTTAGTGGAGTGGAAATAAGCCCCCCACCCCAATTCACCCTAAAAAAGTATTGCTCCTATAATAAAATAGTAAGAACAGTGTTAATCAATTAAACTGCAGCCATCTGTACACCAAACCCAATGCAGAGAATGAGAGCTATAAAGGAGTGCACAGTAAAGCAAACATACAGTGTGTGAGGCTCAATATGGGACACACAGTGGACCAAGACACTCAAAAGTTACTGACCAATTTTCTGTCTTCAGGCTCACATCTTAGAGCAGAATCTCAAGGAGACTCAACCATGAGGAACAGACTCAACAGGGCATTAGGTCCACAAGGCACCTGTGAACTGGGCAATTCAAACTCCAGGGAAGCCCAATGATGGAAGACTGCCTAATGGGAGACTAAAAAGCCCCACATCTAAAGATAAAACAATATAACCTAAGAGGGTGGCCACGCCTCTTCGTAGGACTGATGAATTCTGGGAAGTAGGTGGGGGGTTGAGCTAGAGGATGAGTAGAAAGTCTCCACCCCAAAGATCATGTCTTTTGTCAAACCCTCTGCCCCCATACCTGTATATTCCATACTGAACGAAAGAGAAAACGAATTATCTGTATATGCACAAATATTCCCCTTTATCTTACATCCTATATGTAACACAGTAACAATGTGGATATACCTATGCAGTCACCAAGATTCCAGGAAGGGAAATAGAAAAACTCATTGAAACACAGACCACTTCCTGAACTAGTACAACATGAACCTCAGGTGTGGGGGAAAAAAAAAAAAAACACCAACACTGCACATCAACAAACAGGAACAAAACAGGTTACTAGCCAAAATTTATATCAGAAAAGATACATGCACAGGCACAGCAGCCTGTAGGACCTGCTGGCCACAACTGGCTGCAGCCATAGCCAGCACAATAAACATGGTGGTGCTTGACAAAAGAATGAAGGATCACTTTGTCACCTTACACAACTGTTCAGCAAAAGTCCAGATTCTTGTACACAAACTGATCTGTTGGAATGTACCTTAACCCAGAAGGGCATGGGCATGTTGAATAGTCGCTGCCTCAATCCAAGAAGCAACCTTAACCTTAGACACAGCCTGGCCTGCACAAGGGTCTTCAGGTATGACAAAAAGCAAATCAGATTTCCTATAAGGCTGTGTGCGGTGAAAACAGAAGTTCAAACACCTGACCATATGCAACATATGAAGCTCCTTTTCCTGTCTAGGAGGTAGAACGGGACAGAGAAGGGAGAACAATTTCTGAGTTAATATGAAACTCAGAAACAACCTTAGGGAGAAACCTTAAAGGAACACACAAAGCCACCCCTTCAGAGTGAAAAAACAGAATGTGAGGCTAACAAGACAAAGCCTGAAGTTAACCACTCGTTGAACGGACAACAGCCAGCAGAAAGGCCATCTTGAGCATCAGGAAATGCAGAGAAACTGAAGGAAAAGGCTTAATAGGAACTTTATGAATCACTCCCAGAACCAGACTTAGGTCCCATGGAAGAGTGACTTAGGCCAAGCTCTTTCTGAAGACCATCCTAAAGAAAAGCCAAGACAATGGGAAGCCAAAAAGGTTGCATCATTGTCTACTGGCCTTCACACCACTTATGAAGAGGTACCATAATCTATGATATGCCTTGGAATAAAATGGCTTTCAAACCTGTTGCATGGTAGCAATAAGAGTCAGAAAAGCCCTTCTTCAAGATGTTGTGCTCACAGGCCCGGATTTGTCAATAGGCAGACAAGGCACTTGCCTAGGGCGCCGGATTTTCAGGGGCGCCTGGCAAAGGCCTTGTCACGCCCACATTCCACCCCAAAGTGCATAATAAATAATGCTGTGCCACACTGCCACTTAATTTAAAAGTAACTATGCTGTGAGCAGTCGCCTGTGCTCGTTCGCCCTTCAGGGCACATGTGCACATGAGACAGTAACATGTTCCCCATTCTACTCGTGGCTGTGCCCATGCTGCCGGGCCGCTCCACTGCTGCTCCTGCGTGCCACTGCCTCCAGACTCTATTGGTCTTGCATCCCGCCGGGACCCCCTGTGACATCATCACTACGCTGCTGGGCAAAGGTGGGGCTAGGGGCGCCGGAGGGTATTGTGCCTAGGGGCGCCTGAGATGTAAATCCAGCCCTGTGTGCTCAACAGACAACCCATCAAAGCTAATGTATCTGCCTGTGGATGACAGAGGACCAGAGACAGCTTGGCAACAATAAGATTGAAAGGATCCAAAAAACAGAACAGGGCAATCAGAGTGACATGAGCCTGTACATCCTCAACACCCTGGGGACAAGAAGAACCATTGAAAACGTATGCCAGAATAAAATGCCATGGAATGAGCATCACACTTACCACAAGAGCTAGAGGATCCCAGGACCAGGCACACAAATGAGGAATCATGCGGATCAGTGAGAGGCCATCAGATACACCAATGGGTGACCCCAATTGACTAAAATATGTTCTGATTAAGCTCCCAATTTCTGGAACCAGGAGCTGGAGGCAGTCTGAAACAACATTGTCAATCCCTGAGATATGAACCACGAAAAGAGCCAACACATGAGCCACCAGCCTGCCTCCATGGCAGTTTATGTAAGCCACCACTTTCATACTGTGGGCCTGCATTCTGTAGAGCTAGTAAATCACATGGAACTCCAGAACACTGATGAGCAGAATGCTCTCAGCCTTGGTCCAAAGACTCTGGGCACTTAGAGGTCAGAATAGCACCCCAGAGTGTCAGGAGGATGGCATCTGTGTTAACTATAACCCAGCTGAGGATAACAAGCGGCCACACGACAGACAGATAAGATTTCAAACCACCAATGAAGGTCCTCCCTCGATCAGGCAGAGAGCAAAATGACTCCTATCTAGAACCATGGAGGGAACATAAAAGTGTTGAGATATTTTATGTCAAAAATGGGCTGGTATTCATGTTATTTTTTTGGGCACAATGAAAAAATTGGGAGTAGATTCCAGTAAATCTTTCCCATAAAGGAACTGGTATCAACAACCTGCATATATAGCAGGGAGGAGACTTCTTCTAAAAACAGACAACTTTTCTAGGGATCACAATGAATTCTAGACAAAGAAATGGGATAGCAGAAGGGACTTAAAATCTATGTAATACCCTTCCAAGACAACCTGAAAACCTGCTGGTCCGCCAGAGAAAAAAGGATTTTAGTCTTACCTGTTAAATCCTTTTCTCTTAGTCTATACGACATATAGGTATCATGGGGAGGAGACAGCTTCTCCCATTAGGTTGGAACAATTCTGAAAGGAGTTCAGGGGTGGAGTCTCCCCCTCCTCCATATCAGGCTACCTTAGTCCCTCCCTGCCAGATAGATTTGAGACAATAACCTATTGACTAAGATAGCAAGAAGGAAGAAGGGAAAACTCCTGTGAGCTATGAACCCAAAAGGACTCCCACGACCAGCCACAGGAGACCCAGTTGGTCCCTTTCACTGGGAGACCTGTATGTCATATGGAGTCATCCAATATGACATCCAGGTACCATGGGGATGTACCAACATTGAGCTCCCAGGGGTGGGAAGAGAAGGAAAGGACCATGCGTCAGTCCCCATGATACCAGAGTTCCCAAGGATTATCCAGAACACGTAACAGCCCAAACTAGCAAAGTGTCCACGGACACTGAACAACAATACACCCTCAGAGATGACAAACAGAGCAGACTCAGTAAGGTGCACACAGAATTTAAAGCAGCGCACCACATCCAACAAGAGGAGATCCCCCTCCTTGTCAGATTTAGGGTCAGGACAAAAGGCACAACAATCTCCTGATTGATGTGGAACTCAGAGACCACCTTAAGAAGAAATTAGAAGGGAGCCAAACAATACAGAAAAGGCTAAAAGAGAAAATGATTCCATAAATTATAGAAAACTTGCACCAAACTTGTACACCACTGCACCATGGTCTAACGTTTGGCACAATGCAACTAATGTATGAAACTGATAAAGTAACATTTATTCAGTTACACTCACTCCAGTTATTACCTAGGATACTTTTCTCGCACATTTTAGACCAACTAATGCTTTACAATGTGTTGGACACTTCTAGCATTAAATAGGTTAAAATCAATTTAAAAAACGTATTCCACCCTACTATGGTAACAGATGTTTTGCTCCGGAATAGCAAATATTCTGCAGAAAGCCGTTCGATCCTAATTCATCAGAGGTGCAATTCTGGAGCAAACCAACTGCACCATAGGATAGAAATGCAAGTTTCCCAACTAGCCGTTGATTTTAAAGGAGCAGCAAACATTTTATGACATGCAGGTTATAGAGCTTTTCCTGCTGAATAAAACAAGGGCACACTCAATGCTGTCAGTTGTTTTATTCAAAACGGATAACAGTTCATATAATCAAGAAGTGAATTTACTGTGGGTGAGTGTTTACTTCCTGAAAGTTCTGACAGGAAATGACTCGACAGTTTCTATTATATTCTATTGAGAACTGTATGTTGCTGACTTTCCTCTCCATTAGAATATAACAGAATAACTAATTGGAATTTGATCACTAGAGGGCACTCCTATTGTATAAAAAAAAAACAGGCTTACACTGTAAACACCCTGGAAATATGCATCATTCAGCAGTGAGAGTACTCTTATTTTACACAGCAGGAAAATCCTGACAATATATATTTTTTTTAATTAAAAAAAGTCTACTGCTCCTTTAAATAGGCGTTTTAATCCCTTGAATGGTTGAAAGGTCTTCAACACATTGTTTCATAATGTGCTGGAATCCTCTCCAGCACGCAAGGGGTGAAAACTCCTCTTTAAAATCAGAGAGAGTGTTTACCCCCATCCCCTTCGATGCAAATGTTTTGCTCTAGAATAGTAACTCATTTTTTTTTTTTTATAAAGACCATCATCTCTTTTGTGTACCACAATCCTTTCAATAGCAAAGGTGTAAAGAAGTGAATGGCATCTTTAAAAGTGAATAAAAGCAGGAGCCCGTAATATTATACCTAGGTGTTTTGAGGGATTTTCTTAACCCTTTGAGTGCCAGAGGGGTACGCAATGCATTGCATACCCCTCTGGCAATCAAAGGATTACAACAATTGCAAGGTTGGCAAAGGTTCCTGTTAATTTATTATCTTTATAAAGTTTTTGACACTCCGATTGTTGGTCTTCAAAACTGATGGCTATACGCAAAAAAAACTGGAGCAATTCCAGAGCAAACTAAGGAGAAACTGCAAATAAATACCGCGCATTCTCATCAATTTAAAAGATATTTTAACCCCTTGAATGCCATACTGGTCTCCTACACATTGAATCTTAGATTGTTGGTAGCATGCCTAGCATTTAAGGGGTTAAAAGTCTATTTCAATCAATGGGAATTTTCATGGTCCCTATGGTGAAGTTGGTTTGCTTTACAATTCTTCCTTGGTTGCTTTTTTAATACAGTAATTACAAACTACACCACGGACTGTCTTTAGTGGCATGAGGGTTTTAATACAGTACACTGAAGCCCCCTACTGTCATTGACACCTCTTCCTCCCCTTTCCCTTGCCAGTCTGCTCCTCTTACCTGCAGCCGCTAGGTGAGCCGTGATCTCATCAGCAGCAGTTGAATTAAGGATGTCAGAATCATCGTAGGATGTGTCCTCTGGAGAGGACGGAGAATCTTCATCAGCACTCAGCATGCTGTGGTCAGTGTATGTAGCAACATGAACCTGTTGGACTTGCTGGGCCACTGTATGGGCTACCGAATGAGCCACTGTATGAGCCTCGATGGTAGTCAGGCTATCCGTCTGGGTCACTGCATGGTCCTCCATAGTGGTCTAATGTCTAGATAAATTGTAGAAGACAATTAAAATTAAGGAATATTTACACAAAACAAGAAGAGCAATTCTGGGGCAAATCAACTGTACCACAATTGTTTTATATTGGGTTTTAGTTTTTTGAATGCTTCAAAATGTGCTGAAGACTTTTTTTTAGCAGTCAAGAAATATAAAACTCCATTTAAATATATGGTGTTTTTTTCCTCCATGTAGTGCAGTTGGTTTGAACCTGAATTGCTATGCTTGACTCTAAATACTAAAGGGGTTGAAGATATTAGCTTAACCTGTTGGATGCTAGACTTCTCCAGCACTTTGTGGTATACTATGAAGAGAGCTGTAAATAAAAAGTATGTGACGTGCTATGACCATCACTGATCCTTAAATGGGAACATTTACATTAGAAAAACTTGTCCATGGGGTTTAACCACATAAGGACCGGGAAAATCTGAGGTGGATTTTACTTAAGGACCGGAGCAATTTTGACTATGTCTTTGTTCAACAGTGTTTTCCCTCTAAGTACTTTATTTTACCCATGAAAATTATATACTGTTTTTTTACACACAAATAGAGCTTTCTTTTGATACCATACTTATATGGCTAGTCCACCATTTATTTTAGAAAAATTAAAAGGAAACTAAAAAACAAAAAAACAAACAAAAAAAAATGTAAAGCCTTTTTTTTCTCTTAGGATCATTTGGGCACGATGGGTTAAATTTTTATGGACACTGCATTAACCATATGACTGGTCAGTCATACCTACAAAATGGGCAGTTTTAAGTGGTCACTGTCCCCCCCTGGGTGAAAAACCGCATGTCCCCCCCCCCCCCCATTTTCCCACTTTTTTTATTGATGACATTTGGCGGTATGTATAAATGTATTACATGGCTCCACAACAATCACACTTCTTATTTTGATTATTGAAATGTTTTTTTTTATTTACATAAAATTTTCGTTTATTAAAAAAAAAAAAAAAAAAAAAAAAAAAAGTTAATTTTAGCAGGTCAAAAATGGACCTGCATTTAGCCAGCCTCCAGCACAGCAGTGAAGGGGGTTAATACCCCGAGCTGCTGCATTTTATTTGTTCACTAGGTGTCTCCTCTGTGCTTCTCTGTCCCTTACTTTAATAGTAAGGGACAGAGGGCTGAGGAGAGACACAAGAAGCAGTATATAACACTGCCTCATTCATTCATTCACAATGCCGGTACATGGGATCGCTGCTGCAGCGATCCCATGACCTGGCACTTGTGAAAGTGGCCGAGACTGAATGCACCGGTACTGGAGCGCTCAGTCTCAGCAGGGAATTAATGATAGCAGCGTGCCGAGGCACACTGCTATCATTTAACCAGGGCTTAAAATTGGAAGTCCTTTGCTACTAGCCAGACCTGAAAAGTTACTCGCCACTGCAAGCCAAAACATACCCACCAGGGCTGAATTTCTACTCGCCAGGGCTGAATTTTCACTCGCCATTGGCTAGTGGCGAGTGGAAATTTTGAGCCCTGATTTAACCCATGACGGTCCAGGACCTTCATGGGTCCTTAAGGCAAAACAACCCATGACTGTCCTGGACCGTCATGGGTTAAGAGGTTAATCAGCACAACTATGTTAGCGGGGTTTTTTTTGTTTTGTTTTGTATTTACTTACCTACTATTTAAGACATGAAGAGTTAAAATCAGGAACTTCCGCATTCTGTGGCACCCTGTATGTGCGGCTCAACAGAGCAGGACTTCCCACCTCCCTCCCAGTTGCCCCAGGGAGCGCGTTCATGCTTCCCTTCATGGTGGCATTTATTTGGGCTATCGTTACAGCTAACTGTTTGCCATGCTACTGAGCTTCCAAGCTGAGTAGCATGCTAAACAGAGCTTGCTGTAACGATAGACCACATAAATGCCACCACGAAGGGAAGCGTGAACGTGCTCCCTGGGGCAGCTAGGTGGGAAGTCCTGCACCATTGCGCCGCACAAAGGGTGCCACAGAACGCAGAAGTGCCTGATTTATATCTTGGTATCTTCAACAGTAGGTAAAGAAATGTAAAAAACGCTAATATAGTTGTGCTGATTAAACCCCATGGAATGTTCCCCTTTAAGGGTATAAACTGCGTGATGGTCATTTCACGTCACGTGGTCCTTAGTGGGTTAAATAGGTCAAGTGAATTTAAGGATTTCCTTTAAAACCAAACTATTGAGCTGCATCACCCAAAGAATCAACATTATACAGATATAGGCAGGGAGATATTCAGGGGTGAGACCCTATGCTCAATGCACCTGCTCTGGCCTTGAATGTCCGATTCAGAGGGTCAATAGAGGGAGGAATCGCAACACACAAGAGTTTGTAGCCAAGAGTCACATACTTCTAGGGCACAATCCCGCTGATAGGAAATGTTCTGGGATAGCAGAGGGCAGCCCCTGGATATGTACCAAGTCTGGTCTCATAGAAGGAGAATGCATAAAATATGATAACTGCCCTTTTAGAGCCAAGGAGGCTAATTAGCGGTTCTCAAACTGGGGGTTTCTGGGCTCTAAGTTTCAGCATCGGCACTGATATGCAATGTAACAGTATGCACACTTATGAAGTGTGATCATGATTATATTTGGGAAAGGCTGGTTCAAAGAACATTTTTTGAATAGCACACTGTCATATTTGCAATCACATGTGTGGATTGGAGCATTATACATAGGTTTGTTGATGTGACTGCAGAAAATAAAAGGATATGTAATGAATTGGTTTCTTTAAATAGGGTATTTTTGTGTACTTACCTATATATTATTTTCTCACAGGAACCATGAGTAAAGTACCCTCTGGCCAGGAAGGCAGGATACTTGTCTTAAAGGGTTAGCAATGTCTTATATAAATGAAAAGTAATCCTATATTATAATTTGCTAAAAAGTTTGTAACAACGCAGTCATGCTCAGTAGAGACTGCTGCAGTCATATGCAGTACAGACTGCCCGTGACGCAGCTGATACAGAGTGAGGCTCTCCAAAGTCAGACCTGAAGGTGCGCAGAGAGGAACCCGGTCTGAATTTGGAGTGGCTCGGGCAGACTATACTGTGCATGACTGCACCGCAACCGGCTGGCGCTATGGGCCGTGTACACGGGCTCTTCAACTAGTATTGTAGATAATCAAAACAGAAATCCATTGATGCCAGTCTGATCTCTCAGACCTTTATGGTTTGAGAGATAACGGTTTAAAGTTCCCCCCTCACTGATGTCAGCTGTGAAGCTGACAGAAGAAGATTTGTGTCGGGCGACTCAAGGCAGCTCTTCAGCAGAGCCAAAATACCACAATCTAAAAAGAAATACTTAACTGGAACGGTCTACAATGTGTACCTAGTTTGCAAACTGAAGAGCCGCCTACTGGTCCCAGGACCAGGATCTTCTTCTGTCAGCTAGAGGCTGAGGTCAGGGAAAGGGGAGGGAGAGGGAAATTTAAAAAGTTATATCTCTCAAACCATAAAGGTTTGAGAGATCAGAGTGGCATCAATGGATTACTTTTTTGATCATCTGCAATATTACTTTATATTTATACAAGACATTACTAACCCTTTGAGTGCCAGAGGGGTATGCAAAGCAATGTGTTGCATACCCCTCTGGCACACAAAGGGTTAAAAGGCTCTCTGGAGGCGAAGATTCCCTTCCTTTACCCTCATCTATCCAGCTCAGTTTTATCAAATAGTAAGGAAAAAAGAAGCAAGGCGGGAAAGGGGGTCACCTGAATCAGAAAACCCAAAGTATGCCCCTGCCTGTAACCCAAACAACTTGTTTCTCTCCGGAAGGGAACGCTGTCTTTCAAGCGGATTAAGAAAGTATTTAATAGGCAAGTACATAAAAAACCTTCTCTGTTTTGTCCACTGTGAAACACAGGAACCAATGGGGATATACCAAAGCTATCCACCAAGATTGAGAAGAGAAAAAACCCTCAAAACACAAACCAGTTCTAAACAGAGAGGAACTGGAGAACATACAACCCCAGGTGTCACTGGACACCTACTCCTCAAACCAAGTAACAGCAAAAAACACAAGGTTCTGGAGGAAAAGAAAAAGGATACCCACACAGACCAAAAAGTCTTATCAAGTGTCTGAAAACTGACTTGGTATCGATCAGCAAATGTGTGAAGGGACGGACATGTCACAACAGGACTTAAGTGCCTGATCCCTGTAGGCCCAGGAAGCACCCACCATTCTGGTGGAATGAGCTGTAACCCAAAAAGGGACAGATCTGTTTCCTGAGTGTATTGGCCTAGCGAACTGTCACCTTAACCTAGGGAAAATAAAAGAATACAGGAAAGAAATGTAATATAAACCACTTATCTGCCAGAAGGGGTTAAAGCAGAATTCCAGGAGGGAGAATCCAGAATCATGTGACTCACATTGCAGAAAAAGCCAGTAGTATAAGAATAAAAAAAAACCCTTCCTGTTCCCGGAAGCCCGGGAAATCAGGCCTTATGAATGAAAATGATGGCTCCACAGCAGTTGCATCTGACTACCGTCCTGCTTAAGAAGGGTATCCATGGGCATCACTTGTCTTTGATAATGAAGAATAAGCCTTATTTTGCCAAGTGGAATCCACGAGTGCAACAAAAATCACAACCGTACTGTCTATGCCCCATCCAATAAGGTACCATATGTATCTTAAAGGTAACAGCTGATCCAAAACCAAGAAGTATTAAATTGAGGTACAATTTGATAAAATTTGCACCAGACAGGACAGTGATAGTAGAAGGACCGAAAGAAAGGAAGAGCAGAGTGTAAATCTAGCTTTATCATCAGTCAGTGTGAATGTGGCTGATAGACACGAACATACAACAGGACCTGGGCACTGAAGGATCATCCTCTTCAGCATGTCCTACTCAGACAAACAAAGTAGAATTGAGAAGAAAAGGGCTGATTGTTCAGGACCTGTATCTGCTAGAGGAAGACTTGCATTCTAGTTCAAACCAACAGAAGCCAGGGGCCTGCCTACTGAAAGATTACACAGCCCCATCATACAGGGATGAGGAAAAAACAAAAAGTAGGCTAAGAGAATATTTGCCCTGATCCATCTCCTTTTTAAAGTGTAAATTTCACCTAAGCACAAGTTTGCTGTAATCCACTTATTATACAGATTGTAACTGTGCTGGGTTGTTTTTTTTTTTTTTTTTTTTTTTTAAACGTGATAGAAATGAAGTTTGAGGGTTAACTTTTTCCCTCTTCTCATTCTGATCGGCACCATCTTGCTGATGAGAATACAGGAGATCCTCCTCCCGCTGGTCTGTCAGTAAGCTGGAGTGCTCTCACTGGCTAGATATCGATCTCTGCCAATGAGAGTTCTCCAGCTTACTGACAGACCAGCGGGGAGGAGGATCTCTCCTGTATTCTCTTCGGCACAAATTGTGTCGCTCAGAATAAGACGACGTCAAGAGGGAAAAAGGTAAACCCTCAAAATTCATTTCTATCGCGTTTTTTTAAAAACCAAAACCCAGCACAGTTACAATCGGTATAATAAATGGATTAAAGCAAACTTGTACTTAGGTGAAAGTTCCGCTTTAAAAACGGAGATAGATTGGTGGGGGTACAGAGGAGTAGGCTCCAGAGAGCCCTTTAAGGTAAAAACCCTGCCCTCCTGGCCAGAGGATATTTTACAACATGATTCCTGTGTGCCACATTGGACGAAAGAGAAATATATACACACAATAAAAAAAAAAAAAATGAATAATAAAAATTTATGTAAAAGGTTACATTAATTTCAATATGGGGGGTGCATCAGGATTCAGTGAAAACCTATGGAAGTGTCATGTTAAGAATTTTGGGAAGCACTGCTTTAGAAGTTATGCACTTCTGACTCCCACCCACTGACTGGCAGGTCAGGTGGCAGAAGGCACTTACACCCCACAGCACTTACTCCTTCTGTGTCAAACCTACCTTCCTCTAGACTGTAAGCTCTCACGAGCAGGGTCCTCTGATCCTTCTGTTCTCCACATTTGATTGTACTATCTAATATCTCTGTATGTCTATTCCCTACTGTAAAGCGCTGCGGAATTTGTTGGCGCTATATAAAGATTAATTTTTGAAATAAGTGAAGAGGTGTAAGTACAGAGGCACATAATCCATACAGGCCAGAAGTAAAAATTTTAGACAAAACAAGAACAGGGCGCAGACCCTCTAAGAGCAAACCCGTGTAGACAATTCAATATTTCTACACCCCCCC
This sequence comes from Rhinophrynus dorsalis, assembly GCA_037306005.1. NCBI lineage: Eukaryota > Metazoa > Chordata > Amphibia > Anura > Rhinophrynidae > Rhinophrynus > Rhinophrynus dorsalis. Next base: position 337,831,628 of record CM074721.1, read on the forward strand.
CCCCCAAGCTTTTCACCAGAAGAACATGTAAAGAAGCATTGGCTTTGTGGTGCCGTGGCTATTGATATATGCCTGAAAAATGTGGAGTCTGGTGAGAAGCTTGGAGACTGGGGGGTACAAATATTGAATTGTCTGTAAGGGTTTGCTCTTAGAGGGTCTGTGCTCTGTTTTTGTTTTGTTTGGTATATGCAGGTTTCCTGTTTCACATGCTGGCCACTGGCATGTTGAGAGGCAGCGAGCATAGAGAACCCTGTTTAAGGAGGAGAATCTGTCCCCCCAAGATTGGACTTACAAGCAGACTATTTTATAGAGAGTCTACTCGTGAACCAGATCCATTTAGATTTTCCCCGGATTACTTGGTGTCCAAGTTCTTATTCAAACCTTTACGGATCGTTTACAACAATTTGTTATATTAAAGGTTGTCTCCAGAGGAAGAAATTCATAGAAAGTTATTGGAAATATTTTGTTGATTCTGTAGCGCTCTAATTTACAGTGTTTTGTAAAAATTTTTAGAGCCTGGACTCCTGGGATTCTTCCAACCCTGGGTAGGCATTTAAAGCAGAAGAACTAAACCTAAGCACTGAGGGAAGCAAACAGGATAGAGTTTAACCCTTTGAGTGCCAGAGGGGTACGCAACTCATTGCAAAGCAATGAGTTGCGTACCCCTCTGGCACTCAAAGGGTTAAAGAGAAACTATTGGCAAATGAATATGTTCCTTTTCATTTGTTTAATCCCTTGAATTTTAGAGACATCACCATAGCCTTATAATCTGAAGGCTCATTTAGCAACTACAGTTTGTATTTTATTTTTTATGTATTTAATTATTGTTTTATTATAAGATGAAGCAGAAGCTGGAAAGACATTTTAATTGTTGCAATTTTCCTCTCTGCAGCAGAAGCTGTGCTGAACGGCTTGCTATTACCTCCCCTTAGCCATGTGCCATGATTTCCAGTCAACAGTATTGTGTACTCCCTGTACATCCCTGCAAAGAACGTTGTGGCCAAATCTTTGGTAGGTAATATTATATTAAGTTTGACTTATAAAATAAAGTCTGTCTTAGCGCGATACAACTATATGGGGGGGGGTTTAGGTGAAAGCTCACTTTAAAGCAGGGTTTTTAACCCCATGAATGGTAGAGAAGCCACTATTGAATTACTTCTCCATGAGCCACAGACCTCTGTAGAATTCAAGGGGTTAAAAATACCAGTTTAAAAATCAAAATGTTTATTTCTCCCATATAGTGCAAAAGGATTGGCACAGAATTAGAGCCTGATAAAAAAAAAAAAAAAAAAAAAAAAAAAAAAAAAACACAAATATTTCAAAGAATATAATTCTTCAGAATGGCAACATAAAATGTGTTATTTAAATGCTCACAGTGTCTGGAAAAATAAGGGAAATGGAACAGGTTGCAAAGTGCGAGTAGTATGCTATAATTGGTGTGTCTGAAATCTTGTTAGATGATACACATGACTGGGCAGTCACTCTAGAGCAGTAGTTCTCATCTCATGCCCTCAGGGCTGCCTAACAGGCCAGGGCCTGTTAACTTCCTGCTAGAACACAGGTGTGTTAATTAGAGATTTAGGCAATTTAATTAACTCACCTGCTCTATAACAAAGAAACCCTAAAATCCTGGCCTGTTAGTGGGCCCTGGCAGCATGGTTTGAGAACCACCGATTTAGAGGGTTATTCATTATTTTTTTTTTTTTTTTTTTTTTTTTTTTTTTTTTAAGAGGGATAGGATTAATAAAAGGGGAGGTATGCCTATAAGAATAGCATGGCTTAAAACTTAGTATAAGGAAAAATATTAATGCAGGGTCCAGTGAGAATGCAGAGGCCCTGTGGGTTGAAATACAAACTGGGGGCATACATAATAACAAGATGTTAAAGCAGTTTTGGCAATAAAATTAATCTCTGATTCACTTAGTATACATTCAATAATGAAAATAGGGTAATAAAGTTTGTGGTGTCGGCATCATTTAAAATCATAACTTCGTGAGGGGTAGAGCTATGACGCGAGGGTGACGCGTGCGTAGCTCCGATGGCGCGTGATCCCCAGGAAGAGTGAGGCTGGTGTGGCGTACGGAGCGAGGGCTCTACTGACTGGGCTCGTGGCGTGCTGCCCGGTTGAGGAGGTTGGAGGTGCCGGGTGTAGAAAGGGAGAGCCCGGACCGTGAAGGGCGGCTGTTTGGAAGGGGTGCGATCGGTGGGAAGGTGGAGGAGTGGATGCAGCCGTGGAAAATCAAAGGCGAAGTGCGATAATGCGGCAGGGCCTGAGAGAGCCGCGGTCAGTGGAGTGATTGGCGTGGTAGCCGTGGGATTCGTGTGGAAAAGCACGGATTGGAAGAACACCCTGTATAGATAAGTACACCAAAGTGGCTGGTTTGGCATGTACAATTAAGTATTTCAGAATGGTTGGTGTACAGTGGGGTGGAAGAGTTGGCTGGGCCAGATGAAATGTATTACAATCATTGGCCTATATAATACTGACTGGAGATGGCTGCTAGGAAGACTCAGGAGTCTGCAATGTCAGGGAAGAAGAATAAAAAAGAGGTTAAAGAGTTAAAGGCTGATAAGAGAATGTCTGATTATTACCCCTCCCAATTGTTGAATAGCCCAGAAAGTCAGGCTAAAGACAATGTGGTACCCCTGGAGCATGCTGGGATTTGGGCAGAAATGTTGGACAAAGGGCTGGCGGCCCAGTTTGAAAAAAATCAAAAGAGATAAATGTCAGCACTCAAGATTTACGGGCAGATATGGCCCAGGTGGTGCATAATGTGCAAAAGATAGAAGATAAGATTGAATCTTTGGAATTTCAATGGGCATCCATACAGGATAATTATAAGCAGATGAATAAACGCTGTGAGGACTTGGAGGATAGGTTAAATGGCCTGGAAGACAGAGCAAGAAGATGTAATTTGCGGCTGCGTAAGATCCCTGAGGAGATTGGGAGTAATAATTTGAAGCAATTTTTGTTGGACTATTTTTCTGCTTTGGGAGTAAGATCTGGTAATCAGGAAGAGATGATGGATAGATTTTACAGGCTGAACAAACCCAAGAATGCACCCGAGGAGGCGTCAAGGGATGTGATTGTTTGTCTGCGCTCATATAGTGTGAAAGAACAGATATGGAATCTTTATAGGGTGAAGGAGAAGATGGTAGAAAAATTTGACTCTATAAGGATTTTGCCAGACATATCCTGGGCCACCAGGAATAAAATGAGACAATTTACATCTGTTATAGGAGAGTTGAGGGTTAAGCATATAAAGTTTAGATGGGGGTTTCCCTTTAAGTTGTTGGTTTCTTCAAGGGAAGGATGGAAAGGGTTTACGGAGCCATCTGCAGTTTCGGAGTGGCTGGGGGTGCAGTAGGGTGTTGAAGAATAGGATATCAGATAGTGGTGGTGTAGGGGAGGGGGGAGATGACTTAAAGGAGGGGAGATAGTGTTTTTTTTTTTGTTTGTTTGTTTTTTGCGAAGGTGATTTGGGTTTACATGGTGTGGGTATGTTGGATTATTATATGAAGGTTTTTTGTTTTTTTTTGTTTTGTTTTTTTTCTTCTCTCTCCCCCCCTTTTTTGTCTTGTCACCCTCCTCTTCTTTTTTTGTAATAATTCCTCGCAATGTACGAGATATAAAGGGGAGTTCTGGGTAACGAGCCATCTATCTAGCTAAAGTTTAGCTTAAATTGATCTGTGCCCTTTGTGGGGAGAGGGGTACAGTATGGTGGGTGAGGAAAAGAGGGGAAAGGAGTGTGCCCCCTATTGTGGTATGTTTGTGTGTGTGAGTGGTGGGATGATAGAGGCCTGTAGACACCCACCGCAGTGGTGTATGGAGATGTGTGAAGGTTAATGAGATTTCTTTCCCTAAATTCCCAGGGCTTGAACTCTCCTTATAAAAGGTCAATGTTATATGACTTGATTTGTAAAGAAAAAATAGATATCTGTATGGTCCAGGAGACGCATTGGATTGGGCGGGCAGAGTCGCTCATGGATAAGAGATTTGCACATGTTATCACCGCCTCTCTTGAGGAGGAGAAAAAAAAGAGGGGTGGCGATAATGGTGACAAAAGGTGTAGACCTACAGATTATCTATAAGGAATGTGATAGTGAAGCCAGATATATTATTATGATATGTAAGATTAATAATATTTTGTATACTCTGGTAAATATATATCTACCAAATTGTAACCAAGTGTCATTTTTGAAACAAATGTGGGGTAGAGTGGCAAATATAGCGGTAGGAACTGTGATATTGGCCGGTGACTTTAATTGTGTACTAGATCCGTTAATAGATAAAATGTTGGGGAGGGGACAAATTGTCGATTCAAGATGTGTAAGAAATGCCCGGGCTCTGGCCATTTTTTTGAGAAAAGAACAACTATTTGATGTGTGGAGAGTTTTTCATCCTACGGAGCGGGATTACACTCATTATTCATCAGCACATAATTCATACGCACGGCTTGATTTGGTGGTGGGGAATACCACTTTGGTTGATAATATTAGAAGAGTACTTATTAAGGATATAGTGTGGTCTGATCATAATGCGGTAATATGGCAATTAGCAGGTGATAATGGGGGGCAAAATTATAGGGAGTGGAAAATGAGTAATTATTTATTGCAGGATAAAGATAATAAAGAAAAGTTAGAGGAGGTGACTAGAGATTATTTTAAAGAGAATATAAGGTCTGTCGAGTCCAGGGCCACACTTTGGTGTGCTTATAAGTGTGTGGTGAGAGGGCACTTGATTAAGATGGGGATAAGGGCAAAAAGGATGAGAGGAGGAAGTCTGGCTAGTCTTTATCTCTCTCTTTATGAGATGGAAAGTAAAAACAAATTGTCTCCCTGTGGGGAGTATAAGAGAGAGATAAAGAAAATTAGGCTGGGCATCACGGCGCGGGAACAGGAGAGGGTGGCTAGGAGACTTAAGGCCTTGAAACAGAAGTACTATTATAGATCTAATAAAGTAGGGAAGATGTTAACTGATAAGCTTAAGAAGAAACAGGTTAATAGCACTATATATAAGATTAGGGAAGGGGAGAAGATATTTATGAGACCTGAGGAAATAGGGAAGTGTTTTGAGAAATACTATAGCTCTCTGTATAATATATCTACGGGAGTAACAAAACAACAGGTGAAAGAATTTGTTTGTAAGTATCCGATACCCAAGATTAATGAGGCAGATGATGAATGGTGGGTTTTCGGCACGGGAGGTGATGGAAGCAATTAATAAGCTGAAAATAAATAAGTCTCCGGGGCCGGATGGTTTCGGCGCATTATTTTATAAAAAACTTAAGATGGAAATCTCACCTTACTTGGCGCAGATGTTTAATTGTTTGAGTGAACAGACGATCTGTCCGGCAGAATTATTGAAAGCACATATTGTCCCTATACTTAAGCAAGATAAGGATCCAACGGTTGTTACAAGTTACCGGCCGATATCATTGTTGAATGCAGATGTAAAGATTTACGCCTCTATTATTTCAGAGACACTTAAGGGGGTGATAGGTAAAATTATACATCCAGACCAAATTGGGTTTATACCAGGTCGACTGTCATATCATAATATAAGAAGGATGATTAATGTGATAGATCATGCAAATGCGGGGGGAGTGCCAACCCTGCTGATCGCATTTGACGCAGAAAAAGCATTTGACCGTGTTGGCTGGGATTTTATGTTGGAGGTTTTATCAGCGGTGGGGATAGAGGGCCGCATGATGAGGGCGGTGGAGTCGCTATACAGTGAACCTAGTGCTAGAATTGTAGGGAAGAATTTCAGGTCAGATTGGTTTGAGATTCATAATGGCACTAGACAGGGCTGCCCTCTATCCCCACTGCTGTATATCTTGACAATGGAGTTATTGGCGGTCATTATAAGGGAAGATAGAAGAATAAGGGGTTGCATAACTGGGGGAGAGGAATATAAAATATCTTTGTATGCAGACGATTTGATGGTTACTCTGGAGGAACCACAGAGGTCACTACCTGGGCTCTTGGAAGTGGTGGAGGCGTATTCTTGTGTATCTAATTATAAGTTAAATGTGGATAAATCAACAATTCTTCCTATCCAAGTGGATAATAAAGAATGTAAAGAGTTACAAGCAAAATTTGGCTTTAATTGGAATTTAAGTGAAGTACGATATCTAGGGATATTCTTGACTTCTAAGGTAGAGGACTTGATGCAAAAGAATGTAATGCATATGTTTAGAGAAACAAAGATTTTATTGAATGGTTGGCAGAGTATAGAGATTTCATGGTTGGGGAGAATTGATGTTATAAAGTCGTATATATTACCAAAATGGAGTTATGTATTTGGACACTTGCCACTGCGCATGCCTGAGGCTTGGCTGAAGATGATACAGGATAGTTTTGGAAGGTTTATATGGAAAAGTAGGAAACCCAGGGTTGGGATAAAAGTATTAATGAAAAACACTAAGAGGGGAGGGTTAGGAGTACCTATTATTGATCAATGTTATAAAGCCAATATTGTTAGGCATGTGCAGATGATGCAAGTGGAGGATTATAAGAAAGAACCTTGGTATAAAATGGAATGTAATAGTATTTCTGCCAACTCTCTCTCCCCCTTGATCTGGATGCCAAGTAGAATCTACAAGAATGTTGGGAGCAAGAATAATTTTATTTTGGGAAATGTATTGCTGGAATGGAGGAGGATAAAACGGTTGTGGGGACTGGAGAATAGGATACCAGAGTTTGCCCAGGTAAGAGATTTGATGTGGTGGGTTGAGGAGATGGATCTGAGAAATTGGATAAGTAGGGGCATAGTAGTGATACGAGATTTGGTAGAGGGCTGCGGGATCAAATCATTTGATCTGTTGCAGAACCAATATGGAATGTCTGGTAGGGATATATTTAAATATATACGGATTAAGTATTTTCTGCAAAAATATTTGAATATTGGTGATCGAGTTGGATGTAGGGCTATAAATCGCATCTTTAACGGAAATTGCGTTGTAAAGTTGTTATCGAAATGCAATGGTTTAATTCAGATGACGATTGAAGATGAGACCCCGGTAGCGGTGGGGAAATGGTCTACTGAATTGAAAATGTCCATAGATAGGGATGAATGGAATTGGGGATATAGGAATGTTTGTGAACAAGTTCATTGCGTGTGTATTAAGGAAAACCAGTTTAAAGTAATGAACAGATGGTATTGGGTACCCAAAAGGTTGGCAGCTATAGATTTGCAGAATTTAGATTTATGCTGGCGCTGTCAGAAGGAAGTTGGCTCACAATTACATATTTGGTGGATGTGTGATAAACTGAAGCCATTTTGGATGGAGATTTTTGACCACCTAGATATATTGGGTAGAGTTAAATTGATGAGGAAACCGGAGGTGGCATTATTACATATCGGGTGGCCAAATATGGATAGAGCACAGAGGTTGATGGTTACCCATTGTATGGTTGCAGCTAAGGTGGTGATAGCAAGATTTTGGCAGTCCTCGGTGATAGGTTCTTGGGTACAGGTGGCCAGGCAATTGCATTTCCAATTAAGCATGGAGGTTGGTTTGTGGTGGGTAAGTCGATCAATGGGGAGAGCGAGTAAAGTGGCGGAAGAATGGTTGAAACATGATCTGTTTAAACATATACAGGAGAATTTAGTAGGGGAAGAGATGAATGAAGAATGATAGAGAAATTTTGTGGGTGTCTACGGGCAGTGTGGATGTATGGTTTGCGGATGTATTGTTTATGTTATGTTACATGTGTAGAATTTATATTTGTATTGTAATATGTCTTAATAAAGAATTAAAAAAAAAAAAAAATAAAATAAAATCATAACTTCGTATTGGACCTACACAAATAGGAGAGTGCAGCCATCTTGGCAAAGTGGGATCTGTGCGCCTGCGCTGTCCGTTCCTTTCATCACATGGATTTGCAAACGGGGAGTTGCATTGGAACTGTATGGTACAGTGCAGGGATGGACAGCGCAGGTGCCCAGGTCCCAATTTACCAAAATCGTTGCGCACTCCTATGCATGTAGGTCAGATACAAAGTTATTTTTAAGTGATGCTGACACTTTACAAAAACTTTATTACCCAAATTTCATAATTCCATGCATACTAACAATTAATCGGAGGTGACTTCTACTGACATGACAGTCCCACTTTTATGGGAATTTGCAATAAGTCACCTAATATTGGGGAGTTTAAAGTAGCCCAACTGTTACTGCAAATGGAAAAGGCTGCTCGGTCAGGGAACGCAATCATAATGGGTGATATCAACTTCCCTGAAATTGACTGTAGAAATAGTATTTCATATTATGTCATGGTTGAAGTCATAAGTATAGATAATGACAATTTAATTTCTCAGCTAGTAGAGGTGCCAAAAAATAAATAAATAAAAAAATGTTTGGTATTCTTAGCGGTTAAATCCTTTTCTCTTTAGTCCATATGGAACACAGGTATCTTGAGTCTCTGCATCTGGAGGGCAGGGCACATGACAAAAGACAGGAAGGAAACTCCATCCTCCAGCTGAATCACCCAACTTACTTTCTTCCTCTATTCATGCGAGTCACAAGTGAAGAAAATAAGCAGGTAAGAAGAAAAGTAAATCTCCAAGGACTACCACTCTAAGAGGACTCCTCTGCCCGGGAAAGCATCCGGGAAGGACTTTTCACCAGGTAGGAGGTCTGTGTTCCATAAGTACTAAGAGAAGAGGATTCAACAGGTAAGAAGACTAAAATCATTTTCTCTTAGTCCGAACAGATTACTGGTAACTTTGGTAGGAGATCCGCCCCATTAAGTAGGCAGGAACAATTCTAGAATAAATTGCAGGGGGTGGACCCTACCTTCCCTCCTTGGCTGCAGATAGCCAACCAGCTCCAGAAAGATTTGAGACACTAACTATTGACTAGATAGTGGAAGGGAAAGAAGACTCCTGTGAGCATGACCACAAAGGACCCCCCACAGTCTGCCACAGGAGAGCCAAGCATGGTCCCTTGACAGGGTGGGAGACCAGTAACCTATATGGACTAGGAGAAAAGGATTTAACAGGTAAGACTAAAATCCTCTTTTCTCTGTCATCCAATACAGGTTACTGGTAACTTTGGGATGTCCAACCATTGAGTTTCCCAGAGGCGGGAACTAAGGCAAGGACCAGGCGCAAGGCCCCCCAAAGTCACCAGAGCAGATATGAACCATCAGATCAGAGATAGTCCAACAAAACAATGAAGTGTGAACGAACACTGAACAGGGCCCCAAACTGTTACACAGCACACTGAACTAGAGCCAACAGGGCTCAAAAGTGAAGGAAGCACTAAGAACTGAAGGAGATCTTAGACAGGCAAGACTTCCTCCACGATCTTCCTCCCAAAGCTGGTGTCCGCCGATGCCAGCACATCAACACAATAGTGCTTCGAAAAGGTGTGCACAGACGACCAGGTGGAAGCCTTGCACAACTCATCAGCAGAGGCCTGATACTTGTAAGCCCAAGAGGCCCCAATAGATCGAGTACAATGAGCCGTGACCCTGAAAGCTCGTAAGCTTTACGAATAGAGTACTTGATCCAAGAAGCAATAGTCACCTTGGATGCAGGTCTTCCTGACCTAGGACCCTCAGGGAGGACAAACAAAGCATCAGACTGCCTGATAAACTCAATGCAATGCACATAAAACTTGAGACAACTCACCACGTCTAACAAGTGGAGATCCCTCTCCTTCTCAGAGGTGGTGTCAAGGCATAAGGAGGGCACCACAAGCTCCCGATTGATGAGAAACTCCAAAACCACCTTCAGAAGAAACTCTTGAGAAGTGTGAAGCACCGCTTTGTCCTTGTGAATCACCAAAAAAGGTGTAACTCCGTGACACAGCGAACGGACACAATCACCAGGAGAAAGGCCATTTTCCATGTCAGCAGGCATAGAGGAATAGTAGCCAAGGACTTAAAAGGAGGGAGCGGAAGAATGCCCAAAACCAAGTTAAGATCCCACAGAGGAGCGGGATTCTTGAAGGCAGGACAAGTATGAGCAATGCCCTGGAAGAAAACCTTGACATCAGGAAGGATGGCAATGCGCCTCTGAAAGAAAACAGAGAGAGCAGAGGTCTGAACCTTAAGGGAACACAAACTGAGGCCTTTATCCACACCGTCAGGCAGATCGGAGGTACTGCTGGCTCTCTGGATGAATGGTAATGTGCAAGTACGCGTCCTAAAGATCCAGAGATGCAAGGAATTCCCACAGGGACATGGCAGCAATCACCGTGCGTAGAGACTCCTGGTGATGAGTCAGGATCACAAAGGAAACGAGATCCTTTAAATCCAAAATGGAAAGACAGCTGCCATCCTTCTTGGAGACTACAAAGAGGTTTGAGTAAAAACCCATACCTCTGTCCTGAACTGGAACCGGCTCTAGAACGTCCTTGTCCAGAAGAGCCTGAACAATGCCAGACGGCATTTCTCTGCGCCCTGAGGTGTACGAGAAGGAAAGAAGCGAAATGGAGGAAGAGAGACTAAAGGGATCCTGTACCCTTCCGTCACACCTGTAAAACCCATGGGTCCGTCACAGAATCCTCCCAAATGCTGTGATAGTGTCGCAGACGACCACCCACAGTAGAGTGTGGACCCGGGTTCGGTGAGCCATGCCAAAGGAGGCTTGGGCATGGAGGAGACCTTGGGCTTCCATTGCTGTTGGGCTTGTAGGAGGTACGCGGAGCTGAGGGAACCGTCTGGTTTGCCGGACAAGTCTCATTCTGAAAGGAACGAAAATACTGGTTACGCTTAAGCAGTGTTTTCTTCCTAGGAAGCAAGGGTAGAAGTGTACTCTTACCCCCTGAGGCCTCATTGATCAGATCCTTAAGATCTGGCCCAAACAAAGAAGTGCCTAAAAAAGGCAAGGAGAGCAATGCTTTTTTAGAAGCAGTGTCAGCAGACCAGATCTTGAGACAAAGAGCCCGTCTGGCAACCACAGACATGGTGAAAATCCTAGGCACCAAATGGATGGCATCAAATAAGGCAGCAGAAACATAGTGCTGTGCCTCAGAAATGTTGGCAAGAAGGCGCAACATATTCGAGGCAGGAGCACCCTGACAGACAGCCAGTGTGAGCTGTTCAGTCCAGACCACAATGGCCCAGTTTACCCATGCTGCAGCAAATGTTGGATGCATGGCAGAGCCAGCAGTGGCAAAGATGGACTTGAGGGAGACCTCAAGTTTCTTGTCAGTCCAGTCCTTTAGAGCACACGCATCAGATACTGGCAGGGCAGTAGACTTGGATAGCCTGGAGATAGGAGCATCCACCTTGGGAGGATGAACCCACTGAGAAAGCGCGGCCTCAGAAAAGGGATAAAGCTTGGCAAATTTCTTGGAGACAGAAGGTTTCCTGTCCGGAGACTTCCACTCGGACACAAGGAGGTCAAGAGTGGGGTCAGGTGGAAAGAAAGTAAGGGCTTTTTAAGCTCCTGAAAGACATCAGAATGGTCAGAAGGAACCTCCTCCACCAAAGGAATGTTTAAGGTATTTAAAAAAAGCCCTTATCAGGCCCTCAGCCAAGGGCTCAGGATCAGCCTCAAAAGGGTCCCCAAAAAACTGAGAGGAGCCCCGACAGCAGAACATTCCTCAACATCTGAATCCACCAGCAGTTCCTCCTCTGAGGAATCTGACAAGTCAGGTACTCCCTGAGGTTTTGCCAGGGAAGACCTGACAGAGGAGGGGTCTGCCAAGAATGAAAGACCCCCTGTAACTGGGATGGAAAGAGTTGCAATGTGGACCTAAGGTCCCTAGTAGCAGCCTTGAACTCTTGCACCCAAACTGGCTCTAATACATGGCTGGAGGTCCCTGGAATACTCTCAGGGACATCAGAACATGCTGGGCATAAATGACCTGAGAATTCTCTAGGTAACCCTGAATGACAGGAAGAGCAATGCGCAATAGGAGATATAGAGACCCCAGCATCCTTAGTCTTAGGTCTGGCCCCAAGCTCCAGCGGTTTAGACATTCTCACAGTGCCAAATAACCTTAAAGTATAAGAAATCACCCGAGTACAGTGTGCAGGATTAAGGCTTACCCCAGAAATCACTAAAATAGGTTTTTCTGTCAGGCAAAGGGTTAATCAGCAGAGGAGAGAAGGAGAGTCCAAGCCCTGCGTAGGATACTCGTTCTAGAAATAGCACAAAATGGCTGCCGAGGCGGGAGCCAATCAGAAACGAGCGTGCGAAGCAAGTGCTCATGGGAAAGGTAGTTTTCCCAGAAAAGTACCCCAAACAGTGCCCGAAGCCCCCTGAGCCCCCCAACACATTAGAAACATGAATCGGATGATGGCTCATTTTACTTGTCTGCCCTTGCTCTGTCTCTGAAGTCGCTAGGTTAAACGGTTCCAGAGATATGTCCCGAACTGTACAGTCCCATAGAAGTGAATGGAGCAATGGCGCCTATGCGGTAAAGTGCGCCTGAACTCAAATTTTATGAAATTAAAAGTGTAAAACATCACTAGAACATGTTAGGATACCCAAAAAACACTGAACCAGTAGGAAAAGTATTAGAAAATCCCTCCCCCCAAAAAGGCAAACCAGCAGATAAAAGGGTTAATTACCACATAAACCTGCTCCAAACACCCAAAAGACGACATACAGATAGACCCAATGAGTGCAGGAGTGTGCAACAGAACTCCAAATGAAAAAGCCCTGTGCAGAGGGGAACTGTGGGACAAGTGGACCTGCAACACTCAACGGGTTGCTCACCTTTCCAGTAGGTCTTCTGTCTTCAGATTACCATGTTTAAAGAAGAAGCCTCGGTGGGCGACTCCTGAGGAAAGACCTTGTAGCCAAGATATTCCCCCCAGGGCTTAAGGTCCACAAAAAGCAACTGGTCACTGAGCTAGCCACATCTAAGCGCATTGTCAGTTATGGTAATCCACCTAATGGTGGTATTCCATTTCTAACAGAAAAAACTTCTAAAGCTATAACAGAACTGTTCTTTTGCATGTGTTTTCTTCACCAAGGAACAAATCTTTCTGGAGCTGGTTGGCTAGCTGCAGCCAAGAAGGGAAGGTAGGCTCCACCCTCTGCAATCAATTCTAGAAGTGTTCCTGTCTACTTAAAGGGGCAGATCACCTACCCAAAGTTACCAATAACCTGTATTGGACGACGGAAAATCTAGTTTTCTCTTACATGCAATATGGAACACAGGTACCATGGGTATACACCAAAGATAGGATTCCCAGGGAGGGAAAGTAGAAAAGACTTCTCACAAAACCCTATGATACCAGAGTTGCCTCGCACCATTCAGCATCTGAATAACTTACAAAAAAGAAGTGTCAATGGACACTGAACTAGAACAGTACACAAAAACAAGAGCAAATGGGTCTCAGGAACTATTGAACAGAGGAAAGAAAGAAAAAAAAGAAAGAAAGGAGATCGGTCCTTAAAAGAGCATGCCTGGCTAAAGGAATAAGCTGGAGACTGACACGTTAGTGTTTGGTAAAGGTTAACAAAGAGGAGCAAGTCGCAGCCTTGCACAGCTGGTGGGCAGAGGCCTGGTTTTTGTAGACCCGGGAAGCACCCACAGATCTGGTGGAATGTTCTGTGATCTTAAAAGGAACCCATTTGTTCCTGGTCTCTTCCACTTGGCGTATGGTTACCTTGGTAGAGAGCCGACCAGCTCTGGAACCCTCACGGATGACAAACAGCCTTAGGAAAAGGCTTAGTGCAGTGCATACAGAACTTAAAGGGATAGTAATGATTCACAAAAACAGCAGTTCCAATTAATCGTCATAGTATTTGAGCCATGGAGAGTGTTATTTCAATACTGTCAGAGTTGTCGTTCAAGAGTAATTGAATGATAAAGTATCCCCCTCCCACCCCTTTTACCTAGTGTAGGCACCCTCCCCTCAGATGTGTAATCTGGTCTTGAGACCAAACAGCTCACAGCAAGGGACAAACTACTTACTGTGAGCATAAGGAAAACACCCTGCCCCCCTTGACAGGTTTTTCTTTATGCTGTTTGAGGATTGGCCCTCTCTGAGATCCATCTTAACACCAACTTGCTGCACTGAGGTAAGCAGTGTTACATCAGTAAAAAGGGGCGGGAGGGGGGTACTTTATCATTCAATTACTCCTGAACTACAACTGACAGTACTGAAATAACTCTTTCCATGGCCCAAATACTATGAAGATTATTTGGAGCTGCTGTTTTTGTGAAACCTTACTATCCCTTTAAGGCAGTGCACCACATCTGATAGATGGAAATCTCTCTCCTGATCAGATGCAGAGTCAGGACAGAAAGAAGGTTCAACAATCTTCTGATCAATATGAAATTTTGAGACCACCTTGTGAAAAAATTCCAGAGAGGTACGCAGTACCACATTATCCTGTGAAATACCAGAAAAGGAGGGTTACAAGATCAAGTTTGGGGTGTGTGTGTCTAAGATCTTTGAATGAATGAAAGACCGGATACACCCCTTGACGTACCACCTTGATATCTGGGATGACAGCAATTCTGCTCTGAAAGAACTGCGAGTGCTGAAATCTGAACCTTAAGGGAACGCAAGCAGAGGCCCTTGTTCACTCCATCCTGGAAAAAAGATAGCACCGGGGGGGTCAAAGACCTGTGATGGTATATTCTTGTCGCTGCACACAGGAAAAAGTGGACCAGACCCTATGGTATGCCTTGGAAAAGACTGGCTTCTGTGCCCGACTTATGGTTGAGAGGACATCAGTAGATAATCCCTTCCGCTTCAACATAGTGACGTCAAGAGTCATGCCATCAAAGCCAGCCCCTCAACATCTTTGTACCACGTGAGACACTGGAGTACTGGATCCGGGCTGGGAGGCAGCCGAAGCAGCTTGTGAACAGAAACACTGACAAGGTCTGCAAATTATGCCCTCCTTGCCCAGTAAGGAGCAATCAGCAATCAGCTTCTTGGAACCTTTGAGGAGAAGAAGCGATATGAAGGATGAGATTTGAAATCTATGCTGATACCACCTGCAAAAAAACAAATAGGTCCATTACGGAGGATGCCCAGTCATTTGTACAAAGGCAGAAACAGCCCCTTGCAGGAAACAACGGATCATGATTCAGCAAGTCACACAGAGGTTGGCTTCTCAGACTTCGCCTTTGGGCCCAAAGAGAGTCTTGCCCTGAAAAGTCAAGGATACCACCGACTTCTTAGAATACTGGTCTGCAGACCAAATCTTAAGCCACAAGGAGCAGTGTGCAGAAATGGGAAAAAAAAAAAAAAAAAAAAAACGGGATGTGTCAAACGAAGCCTCCATGATCGGTATTGGCTTCCATGATATTGGCCGTTTAAACCAGTAGGTCTGACAGTTATTCACTACAAACGGCTACAGCCCTGTCCACTCAAGCAGAGGTGAAAATGTGCCTCAGTGCTGCCCTTGTAGCTGAAAAGTTGGCCTTGACTAGTGAGGCATGTTATTTGCTGATCCTTGCACCCTGCAGTGTCCGACAGGGGAAGGGTGGGGTTCTTCGCCAAGCATGAGATGGGGGTTAACGGCAGGGGAAGAAGCCCACTGTTCCAGAGGCTCAGCCGTAAAAGGATATAACTTAGTTAAGTGTTTTTGTTTGTTTTTTTAAATCAAAGTCTTTCTAGATCCGGAGAAGGCGATCCTCCATCAGCGGCATCATAGACTTGGTGAGTCTCCAGCACTGCCTTGATGAGCCCCTCATCAGGGGGAGTGGATCAGCTTCCTAGGAATCTCCTTAAGAACAGGAAGAATTCATATCCCTCATCCTCTGAGGCCAATTCTTCCATAAAGGATACCCCTATAACCCGAGTATGTCCCTTGAATACAGGATCAACCTTCTTAAAGGTGGGCATATGTTTCTAGGAATGTAGACCCCCCCCTCTGAACTGAGGAATGGATTTGTACCACTGAAGAGAAAGTGCAGACTTAACACATGCAGGGTCTTGTTCAGTGCTAGAGGGTCCTGGTCACATTGAGAGGAATAGAGACCATGAATATTCCCTTGGTAGCCCAGTAGGGAAAGAAAACAGTGGATGCAGGGGCAAGGAAAGCAAATGAATCTTTTGCCTTGGTATTAATACAGCTATGAAGGAAAGCATAAACGCGATCCCTGGGGCAGGTGGGAAATCATGCGGCGTCTGCAGCACATACAGGGTGCCGCAGAAAGAGGAAGTGCCTGATTTGAAGTCTAAATATCTCCACTACCAGAAGAGTAAAAATTCAAAAACAACCTAGCCCTAATCTAGTTTTATGCATTAAAGCCCATGCTCAATTTTTTTTTTTTTTTTTTTTTTTTGATGAACGTTCTACCCCGAGGTCATTGACAAGATCCTCCCGTGCAGTTCTGGGCCGATTCCTCACCGTTCTCATGATCATTGAAACTCCATGAGGTGAGATCTTGCATGGAGCCCCAGACCGAGGGAGATTGACACTTATTTTATGTTTCTTCCATCTGCAAATAATCGCACCAACTATTGTCACCTTCTTACCAAGCTGCTTGGCGATGGTCTTGTAGCCAATTCCAGCCTTGTGGAGGTCTATAATCTTGTCCCTGACATCCTTGGACAGCTCTTTGGTCTTGGCCAATGTGGAGAGTTTGGAATCTGATTGATTGATTTCTTCTGTGGACAGGTGTCTTTTATAGAGGTAACAAGCTGAGATTCGAAGCACTCCCTTTAAGAGAGTGCTCCTAATCTCAGCTTGTTACCTGTATAAAAGACACCTGGGAGCCAGAAATCTTGCTGACTGATAGGGGGTCAAATACTTATTTCACTCAGTAAAATGCAAATCAATTTATAACTTTTTGAAATGCGTTTTTCTGGATTTTTTTGTTGTTATTCTGTCTCTCGCTGTTCAAATAAACCTACCAGTAAAACTATAGACTGATCATTTCTTTGTCAGTGGGCAAACGTACAAAATCAGCAGGGGATCAAATTATTTTTCCCTAACTGTATATATTGAATTCCAATGTTATTACAGTTCATAGTGCGCTTTGCTTTTGCAGCAGTGATACTATTAAAGGGATAGTAATATTTCAAAATGAAAGCAGCTCCAATTAATCTTCATAGTATTTGGGCCATGGAGAGTGTTATTTCAATACTGTCAGAGATGTAGTTCAAGAGTAACTGAATGATAAAGTATCCCCCTCCCACCCATTTTACTTCTGTAAACACTGCTCACCTCAGAGCAGAAAGACTGTCCAGATGGATCCCATAGAGGGACAATGCTCAGTCAACATAAGGAAAAACCTGTCAAGGGGGGCAGGGTTTTCCTTATGCTCACAGTAAGAAGAATGTCCCTTGCTGAGATCTGTCTGGTCAAGAGACAAGATTTCACATCTGAGGGGAGGTGGCTTACACTACGTAAAAGGGGCGGGAGGAGGATACTTAATCATTCAACATACAACTCTGATAGTACTGAAATAACACTCTCCATGGCTCAAATACTACGATTAATTGGAGCTGCTTTTTTGCGAAACATTACTATCCCTTTAAATGAATATTCGTGTACTGCTGGTGTCTTATGCTGTACAATTAACCCCTTCCCGACAAATGACTTACCAGGTACGTCACGAAAAAATGTCAGTGACAAATGACGTACCTGGTAAGTCACGGAAGTCATTCGCTACAATGCGGAAAAAAAAAACCCCGTCGTTAAGTGCCGGCCGCGTGCGCTCGCGGCCGGTCACTAAGGGGTTAATTTACAGCTAGAGTTACGATGCAAAATTGGAGTCAGAGAGTAAATATATACGGTATCCATGGATCCCATCTTCACTTTAATAAAATTATTTTACCCTGGAGCTCAGAGTGACCTGAGTGTTTGCACACTACAATTTCACACCAGATTATATTAGAGAGATCTGCAGTTGAAATTTCTCATTTGACTAGTAAGGTCTGGGAAGACCTCACTGGGATATATTATATTTAAAGGGATAGTAATACTTTGTTTTAACTTTATTTTATTTTGTAGGCATAAAAAAAACATGAAGAATGATATAAGTCTTATGTCTCAAACCTTTATGGTTTAAGAGATATTCACAAGCAAAGTTTCCCCCTCCCGACCCTTTTTCCTAGTGTAAGCCATCTCTTCTCAGATGTGAATCTGGTTGTAAGACCAGACAGATAACAGAAGGGGACAATCTTCTTACAGTGAAAACAATGGAATCCCTGCCCCCCTTGACAAGCTTTTCAGGTTTTTCCCTTATCTTAATTGAAGATTGTCCCTCTCTGCAGTCTACCTGGGCACCTCCCTTCTGATCTGGCTGAACAGGGGGGAAACTTTGCTTGTGAATATCTCTTAAACCATAAAGGTTTGAGAGATAAGACTTATATCGTTCATGTTTTTTTAATGCCTACAAAATAAAATAAAGATAAAATGAAGTATTACTATCCCTTTAAAGTGTCCCCATTTATAAGGAGTGACATCTGGGGTATATAATTAAAGCAGAGAGCCCAGTCTCAAGTGTGAAAACGGAGCTGAGTGACAATGGAGTAGAATGGCAAACTAATGGGGGTCTCTCCCCAGTACTCTCCAGGACTAAGTACTACAAATTCACACAGAGATCATTGTTAAAGGGATAGTAATACTTCGTTTTAACTTTAATTTATTTTGTAGGCATTAAAAAAACATGAAAAATGATATAAGTCTTATCTCTCAAACCTTTATGGTTTATGAGATATTCACAAGCAAAGTTTCCCCCTCCCGCCCCTTTTACCTACTGTAAACAATCTCTTTTCAGATGTGGAATACAGTCCATAGACTGGACAGATAACAGAAGGGGACACTCTTATTCCTTTGAAAACAATGAAATCCCTGCCCCCCTTGACAAGCTTTTCAGGTTTTTCTGTTATCTTAATTGAAGATTGTCCCTCTCTGCAGTCTACCTGGGCAGCTCCCTTCTGCCCTGGCTGAAAAGTGTTACATCAGTAAAAGGGGCGGGAGGGGGACACTTTGCTTGTGAATATCTCTTAAACCATAAAGGTTTGGGAGATAAGACTTATATCATTATTCATGTTTTTTTAATGCCTACAAAATAAAATAAAGTTAAAAAGAAGTATTACTATCCCTTTAACACGGAGTTAAAACAGGGCAATGAGCAGCTGAGATCTGGGTAACCTCAGTAGGTTGTATTCAATTCAGTGTCCCCTGCAGGACAAGTCAGTAATAAACACGTTTTTGAATACGTTTTTAATTTTGAAACAGTACATTTAGCTCTTCACCAGCAGTGTGTGGTAGGAATCGGACAAGCAAGACTCCTAATCAGAGAGATCATCCAAAGTTCAACTTTTTAAAGTAAGAAATTAAATAAAATTATGCATTTCTGGGGGAGTGGGCAACAAGCACAATGTCAAGTTATCTTTTTATTGATAAAGGATTTGTTTTTTCTAGTGACAAGTAAGCTTATGTGTGTCTTAGGTGGAGGACAGAGGGAGAGTGATGGGACTAAAACAGTCAAATATATTCAGCAAAAACCAATCCTGAAATGCTCCATATAAACTACTCAAATGTGAACCATGTGTAGAGCATATACAAAAGCCTTTTGCCATCTTTATGGATTACAGAAATACAACTACTTCTGAAAATTGTTGAATTTAAAAACACCTAAATGAAGAGTTGTAAGATATCTAGCATCCTCCTGATTAGAATGACCTGCTTTCAAACAGGAGTCATTTGCAGTGAGTGGGTAGAGACACAAAAGGACTGGAACACTGCCACCACTCCCCTTCTATAGGTCTATCCCACCCAGCACTACAAACTACACAAAGTCTGAATAACACAACATAATTACAGGAAAACCAGACAGGCCAATCAAAATAAGGCCATGTACTTTTCCTCCACATTTGGGTAATTTGTATGGAGCAGCGCAGGATAATTTTTTTGCCCTTGCTCTGTTTTATCCTAGTTTGGGGGCTTGGAGAATCCCCCTCATTGCTGGCTGCGTTCCGTGCTTTATTCGGGTTTTTATTTTTGTATACATATATTACATATTCATATTATAGTGGCTAGCTGAGTTTCAAATACATCAAGAGATTTAAAGAGATAGTAATTAAAACATATATGTCTTTTTCCAATAACTATCACAGTTTAAGAGTAATCTCGATCTAAAGATTACCCCTCCTGCCCTTTTTATCTATGTCAGACTTGGATTCCGGTCTGCAGACCAGACAGCTTTTCTGGAGAGCCGAAATAGCAATGGATACAAAGGAAATGTTTATGACAGTCTACTGCCTCAAAACATGCCCACTTTGTAGACCATTGTCATGAAGATTTCCTTTGTATTCCCTATTTCAATATATGTATAACTTTCAAGTGAAAATAATAGGCAATAAAACAATTAATGCATTAAAGGGACACTGATGTCCCATAAAAAATTATACTTGTTTTGTAGAGGTTTAAAAAGTTATTTGGCACAAATCCTCTCTCTCAAACCTCTACAGCTTGAGAGATATTCATATGTAAAGTTCCTCCCTCCCTCTTCTCCTGACGTCAGGGTCTAGCTGGCAGCAGGAGATCCCAGTCTGGGGACCAGCTGGCGGCTCTGCAGCAGAGCCGAAATTGCGTTATTTAAAAATAATTACTTTGTTGGAAAGGTCTACAAAGCGTGCCTGGTTTGCAAGGGGTGTGGGGGACTGCAAGGAATCTCATCAGCTCTGTCTTCTTTTTAGCAGGAGTAAGTGGCCAGAAAGGCTCTTCAGCCCTGAACAGAAAATATTGTCTGCAGTCAGCGAAGACTGCTATTCTGAATGCTGCCTTTAAAGGGATAGTAATACTTAAATTTGACTTTAATTCATTTTGTAGCCCTTAAAAAAACAAAAAAAAACAAATTAAATGACCCCAGGAGCATCTCTCAAACCTTTATGGTGTGAGAGATATCCGCTTTCAAAGTTCCCCCCTCCCCTGACTTCAGCTCTCTAGCTGACTGCAGGGGAATCCGGTCCTGGGACCGGCGGAGGCTCTTCAGCAGAGCCAAGATCGCATTATGGAAAAAGTCGTCCTTCACTGGAACGGTCTTCTACGTGTGTTTGGTTTGCAAGCACACACAGAAGACCATTTCAGTGAAGGATTTATTTTTCATTAACGCAATCTCAGCTATTCTGCAGAGCCGCCGCTTGTTCAGGGACAGGACACCCCTGCAGTCAGCTAGAGCGCTGAAGTCAGGGGAGGGGGAACTTTGAAAGCAGATATCTCTCAAACCATAAAGGATTGAGATGCCCCTGGGGTCAATTCATTTGTATTTTTTAAGGGCTAAAACATTAACGTTAAATTTAAGTATTACTATCCCTTTAAAGGGATAGTATTACTTCAAAATTACTATCCCTCATTTTGTAGCCCTTAATAAACTGAGTTAAATGACACCAGCGGCATCTCTCAAACCTTTATGGTATAAGAGATAGCTGCTTTCAAAGTTTCCTCTCCCCTGCTGTCAGCATTCTGCTGCCAGCAGGGGAATCCGGTCCCGGGACAGGCAGAGGCTCTTAAACAGAGCCGATATCTCATTATGGAAGGAAAAATAATTCATTGAAACAGTCTTATACATGTGCTTGGTTACCAAGCAGACTTGGAAGACTGTTTCAATTAATCATTTTTCCTTCCATAACGAGATATCGGCTCTGCTGAAGAGCCTCCTCTTGATTCAGAGACCGGATTCTCCTGCTGGCAGCAGAACGCTGACAGCAGGGGAGAGGAAACTTTGAAAGCGGCTATCTCTTATACCATAAAGGTTTGAGAGATGCCGCTGGTGTCATTTAACTCAGTTTATTAAGGGCTACAATATGAGGAATAGTAATTTTGAAGTAATACTATCCCTTTAAGAGAGATGACTCATTTACCTTCTTGCATAAGAAATTAGATATAGTTGCAACTGATCATCAAAATCTCTATATTTGGACCTGTTTGCATGAGCAAGGGAAGCAGAGTTAGATGGCAGATGAGAACCAATTAGGACATTGTTTGTCAATATTGCTAATGAAAAATGTCAGTCTTAGAACAGAACAGTCTTAGACACGCGTCTCTGTCACCTAGGTGAACCTGGACTAAGGATACACTAAACATCCAAAATTACGGTCACTGTCCAGATTGCTCACATTGGTGATTGTATCAAGGACAGCCCATGTGGGCATTAGCCAGTCATGTTTTGCTGATGATCACGTGCCCAGACGGTAACACCTCTGACACACACACAATGACAGGATTGCCAAGGAATGCAAAACCACCCAAGATAATTTAGCCAAGGTCGATTCCAACTTTAATGCATGTAACCTTACCACTTCATCTGGAAGTCTATTCTTTATCTAGCAATATACCCTTAAAACGGACTTATGTTCTTCTGATCTTTCAGTAGTTAATTTGTACCAAACTTCAATCTAGCTCCAATGTTGTGGGCAAGAAATGTAACAAGGCATATGGCATATATATATTATATATACACACACACACACACAGGATTTAAGTGTTCACTATTTACAACACACTAATTTGTAGTAAGGTATTTTATTGTGTGTAACACTGCATTTTAGTTTAGTTAGTTACAACCATTCTCTCTAAAGTAAAGGACACAGATGTTTTCATAAAAAAAATAAAATAAAATAGCGCTCATTAAGAGTAAGGAAAGTTGCCAGTTGAGTACCCAGGAGACCTGTACTAGGATCAGTGGGATATAATATCATCATTAGTGTTGAAACAAGTTATCTACAAGACAAAGCAAAGTGATGATAAAGATTTAGCAGGCTGATATTTCAGGTGGCTGCCAAACATATTTAATGAAACAAGCTGAATGGAGAAAAACCCACAGCAGCTCCACACTGATTTGAAAAGTGAATTCTGTTACAAGAATGCAAAAGCATAAAATTACAAGAAAGGAGAGGTGTGCAGCTATGTGAAGATATGCAATGTATGTTTTGTTGGCCAAACATACAGTTGAACATATGAACTGCATAAGGATCTTTGTTACATAGTTGACTTGGATGAAATGAGACAAGTCCATCAAATTCAACCTTTGTCACATTATAACCCAGAAAACAAGATCATAACACACCCAACTCCAAGATGTGTATTAGTAGGTTAAACAGGAAATACTGGTAAATAGACCAATATATAGAATAACCATGTATGTTCCCTTCTGCTAGAATGAATCTTCCCTTGAAATATATCCATTGTATCTGCCATTGTACCTGCTCCCAGACCAAAGAATTCCAGAATTTAACAGACCTTACTGTAAAGAAACCCTTACTCTGACGTTGAAACCTCCTTTCCGCTAAAATTAACGGGTAGCCCCTAGAAAATTGAACAGGAAATGAAAAGCTCAGTAGAGATCCTTGTATTTATCTCTCATACGCTAAACATACTAACACAATGTAACAAGATAATCTCTTAGGAGTCTTTCCTCCAGAGTAAATAAACCAAGTTTGACTAAACCTTCCTACTTCAGTTCCTCTATTCCCTTAAATGTTGTAGCTCTTCTACTCTCACCATTTCTATAATTAGTGGTCATCTATAATGTCTCATCTCCTACAAAATTATCCTACAAGTCTCTTTCTTCTTCAACATCCTCTTACAGTTCTGCTCTTATATCCAGCTACGCCACTTCCAGACACCTGCGTTCTTTAAAGGAGCAGTAAAGTTTTATTTATGAAAACACATTTTATAGAACTTTTCCTGCTGAATAAAACAAGGTCACTCCCACTGCTGTCAGATGTTTTATTCAAAATCTATAGCAGTTAAATAACCAGGAAGTGAATTTACTGTGTTTACTTCCTCATAGTTCCAACTGACAGGAAGTGACAGGCAGTTTCATTCACATTCTATGGAAACCTGTACGTCTCTGACTTTTCTGATTTTCCTCTCCATTAGAATCTAACAGGAAATCTAATTAGAATTTGTCCACTAGATGCCACTGCTAATGTAAAAAAAAAAAAAAAAAAAACAAAAAAAAAAATGGGATTAAACTGTAATAACTCTGGAAATATAAATCTCTCAGCAGTGGGAGTACCCTTATTTTACTCAATAGGAAAATCCCTACAATATATATTTTTTCATAAAAAAAAAAAAAAAAAAGTTTACTGCTCCTTTAAGGGTTCTTTCTGTCCTTTCCGAACACAACATTAGCAATCTCTGGTCTGCAATAATTTTCACTGGCTGCCTTCCCCATCAACATACATCCACACATCACTTTCAAGCATCCTAAAAATCCACCTGCTCAAGAATAGCATCTCCATAACAATATTCTCCACATGCATTTTGATAGTCACATCAGAATCATTCTGCACTTCCTTTACTAAAGACTTTTACTTATGATTCTGCTCCTATTGTCTCTGTATGTTATGATTATTTGTTAGGTTATAAGCTCATTGGCACAGGTTACCTTTCCCATTGTATGATTCCCTTTGCTGCACTTTTTCCCTGATAATAATCTTAACCCTGCACTATTTCTAAAAAAGTTCTGTGTACATGTATGGTGCTGTAGAAAGATACATATATATCCTTTTTGAAAACCGGTGCCCAAAACTGCACTGCAAACTACAGGTGAGGTCTTACCAACTATATGTACCGTGGCAAAATTATGTTATCCACTCTTGCATCAATATTCCTTTTTATGCAGGATTGTATTTTGTGGTCTTTTTCTACTGCTGTTTGACACTGTTCACTGCTGCCTAGTTTGAGGTTTACAAGTACTCTGAGATCTCTCTCCACCAAAGAGTCTCCTAGAATGTTCCTATTATGTTCATAAGCAGCATGCTTGTTTTTCCCTCAAATGCACAGCTTCACGCTTCCCTACATTAAGACACATTTCCATTTATTTACCCAGTCTACCATTTTATGTAAATCCATCACAATTTTCTATCAACTGCAAATACTGGAATGTTTTATCTATACCTATTTTCAGGTGAATTAGCAACATTATGAAAAGCAGTGGACAAGGTACTGAACACAAAGCATCCAAGGTGTTAAAAGCAGAGTCTAGCAGGGGTTACAAATACAAAATTCATGGTATTTCTAAACAAATTAATCTAAAATGCATCAGACAAAATCAAAAACAATAACTGCATGGTTCTTTAGATAACTGCATTTGAAAGAGCAAAATAGGTGCAATTAGTTTGTCCCAGAAATCATCCAATGGGAGGGAAAAAAGCACATTTAATTAAATGAGACTTTTACAATTTAATGCATTTTTGCTGATCCTTTTCACCACCTATATGAGATGCTCTCCTTCACAATATATCGGACTGGCACTCAATTTCTAATATCCAGTTACAGCTCCTTATCAGTCATGAACATTAGCCAGTGAAATAGGAGAAATTTGACTTTCAGAAAACACAAAGATCATGTCATGGTATCATTTAACCATGTGTGTGCCAGAAGTGTTTCCACTGTAAGCCCTTACCATCAGACTATGCCTTAAAAATAAATAATCTGCCAGGAAAAAAAAAAAAAAAAAAAAAAGGTCCACAATCCCTTCCCGGTTTCCAAAGGGGTGTCAAATGCATTACATAACCAGCTACTTCCTAGCAATCAAGAAGTGTAGAAATGGTGATGAGCACAGAATAAAAGTAAAAGTGTATCAGGTAACACGATTCTCCCCACCATCATTATGCAGCCCTTAAGTCCTCCAAGGGGAACAAATTAAGGATAGCAATTCTAAATGGGGGTTGAAAAACAGCAGATTATCCCATCACATATTAGAAAGTCCTGAAACATATTACTTGAATGTACTGGAGACCTATCCAGCATCTGAGGAATTAAGATGAAAGAGCAAAATGGGGGAAATGTAAGGCAAAGGCAAGAATGGGTTCATTGTGATTGTGCGTGCTAGATCATATACATGTGTTTGTTCGATTATCCCACTATGCATAATAATTGTCAATTGTGACTTTTCTGTATATTTCCAGCAATGTGACATTTTTTTACAAATCTTCTACACAGTGACAGTTTTGAAGCAGATCAGTTTTACCCATCTTTATTGTAACGCAGAGCTCTTCAATGTAATACTGACTTTTCAGTTACATGTTTTTACACACACAATTCTAAAATTTAGAACAAGATGGGAAATGTGCCTACAATCAATTTTATTGCAATACACCAGTGACAATTAAAAGGTTTGATTTATTTTAAATTTAGAGGCCCATGGTTTAAATGAATATGTGTTGAACACAATTTAAAACGATAGTCTAACATGCTATATATTGCATGGCCAATTACACAAATACAAAAGATGGATGAAATATTAGTTATCCAGTAACTGAGAAATGCAATAGCTATAAGGATCATTCAATCCATTGCTTTATTCGTGAGAATAACCTGCTTATCTGCATTATTCGGTTAGATGTCTTTGTATGAAACACTGCAATAAAGGCAAGTAACTACTGCAGCAGGAGACATTTCATCCGTCTATTATTCAGACGGGGCTAGTTGATCTTCCCCTCATTTTCAGAATACACCCATGCATATCCAAGATAGGCAGATCCGATCTCCTGTACATGTATGCAGCAGGTCTTTGCTGTGTATATATTAACACATAGAACTTAAAAATAAATGCAGCTTTCAGAGTTTACACCAGGCGTGACGTACACCCGGGAATGATAACCAGGCCTCGCATCTTCCCAAATCAATCCATAAATACCGGGGCCTAGTAAGGCCTGCTTGATCCTGATCACCTCCCTTAAGTCCCCTCAAACCGCTAACCGGCTACCAAACTCCCACTGTGCTCCCCAGCTGGCTTTATGCGGGGCGGAGCTGCTGGCAGAGCCCCGGAGCCCGAGCACCGTGTTGCGGCTGCGCCAGCAGGGCTGAGATAGCTGGAGATTGCGCGGTAGGGCACTCACCTCAGAGCGGCTGCGCTACAGCGAGCCTGCGCCGTGACACTCGAGCAGGGACCTCTCTGAGATGCAATGGCTGCGGGAGCTCACGCTGCAGACGGCCAGAGCTCAGGCTGCGTCAGTGACGACCTGACGTCATGCAATACTTTGAGACGTGGAGAAACTGCATGATCGCCATATTGTGAAGGTCGTTTGGTAGCCTATGTTAGGTGTTAGTGTAATTACTATTGGTCTACTGTGTATGGTGGCGAGACCAAGGTTTCCAACTCTTAACATAAACTTTTGACAGAATAACATTATACACATCACTAGATGCAGATGGCCAGGGACAGACTTTCAACATTTGTTCGGGGGAGGGGGGGTAAAGCTGACGTTAGTGGCATTTTATGGAATGACAGGGAACCCTTACCATAACCTCCAATATGTCCCATTTAAAAAATGTACAATCACAGTTGATGACCTAACCACCCCCATTTCACTATATAGCTCCCCATGTTAATATATTGTTTAGTGATGTGATTTTATTTAGAGTTCAGTTGTAGGTAATGTCTGTACGGTTGAAGGCTTGCAGCTTCAAGTCTGTTCAAGGTTTTCGGTAAGGACCATACTCGCCATCCCCCCCCTTTTCCCTCAGCCACCACACAACCCCAGAATCCCCCAAACCCCCCATAGGTCACCCCCAAATAAACACACTGACAACAATATAAGGTGGCAAATTGTGAGGTCACAGCTTTATTAATTGGGATACTGACCTATTTATAGGACCCCAGGAGTACCCTCCCCCCTCCTATGTGGCGCATCCAGGGCCCCTATTAGCTTGGGTCATGCCTGCACCCAGCCTGCGGCCATGGGAGGTAAAGGGCGAGACCTTTCAGGCAAACCACTGCCTCCCCACCTCTGGTCCCTCTCCATGGCCGCCTCTCCAACGTACCAGGGGAGGCAAACAAGGCCCAAATGTCAATCCGCCATGACAATACCTACATGCCTCCCCTCTTCCACAGTGCTTGATGGCTATCACCCGCCCTTCCTGCAGGCTGACCTGGCTGCACAGCACAAGTCTGCCCGCCCACCGTTACCGATTGGCTATGCCGCACTGCCGGGGCCCTGTAAGCGCCACACCCACCACCCATGGAGGGGACTCCTAACCCTTGACCCTCTATGCCCCCCCTTACGCTGTGACCCCATACAAACCCCTAGGGCCTCCCTAACTGCCTCTGTAAAGACCTGCAACCTCCTGTCCCCTAGGTGCACACCATCTCCCCTGTACCAGCCCTCTTCCTACATTTTTATCTTATTATGACTAATGGTAGCACCCCCACAAGAGACCATGAACCTGGCTATAGCGTGGTTCACCTTACGCCTGGACCTCTCAATGGCTCGGGGCGATACTGCCCCTTTCCATGAACGGCGTGGCGTAATCTATGATCAGATGATCTTCATCTCAGGGCAGATGGAGCTCCATACCCTGCATGTGGCTTTAATGCGTTCAATCAATTCTACAGATACTGTGGAAGTGAGATCGTTACCGCCAGCCTGCACTACCAAAATATCAGGACTCCCCCACCTCCAACAGGCGTCCTGAAATAGCGCTTCCATCTGCCCCCAGACCAAGCCCCTCTTACCACACCATATGATTTTCATGCTCTCCTGTGGCATTCCTAAATTCTCCCTCTGCCGCTGCTTGAGGTATTGGTGAGCCCAATGGACGAATGAATGGCCTAAGACAAACACTCTGATCTGCCTCTTCCTCCCCCTTTCTGCAAGCAAAACACAAGGTTAAATCATTTCCATACGAATGTAAGTTTTAAACGCATTGAATCGCCAGCTCCCTAACCTTTTAATGTCTCCCTCACTGTCCCCCTTCTGTGCTGCAGCTGTTGCTGCCCCTATTCTGAAGGAATGTGTTCCATACCCGCTTGAGTCTGACCTCATTCTATACAGCACCCTATCCATCACCTTTCTGAATTGGTATTTTGATAGTGCGCTGCCATCCTGGTGTATCAACAAACAACCTTTTTGTGGGGGCCTAATCCTCAAAAATTGCTTCACCACCCTTACAGGGCACACCTCTTCACTGCTCCTGTTGAGCACTACCCACTGGCCCCCACCTTCTTGACTGTTTTTTGCCTTAGCCAGCCAACAGAACACTACCTGACGTGACCATTCCACTCCATCCCATTGTAATCCTGTATCTTACCTACCCTTTGCTACTGCTACCAACTCACTAACCCTAAATGCTCAAAAAAACGCCATCACAAATGCTGCCTTAAACAATACCCTCTCATACTTGTCTCTACACACCTCCTTCAACGTCCTACACATTTGCCTCAACTTTAACTGGTCTATGGGTCTTCTTGTATCCGGCACTTTTTGCCACTTCCTCCCCCAACCTTTCATAAGCCTCCTTACCGCAAAATTATCAGTTAATGACTCCCCCCCCCCCCGACTTTTGTGAAGAATGCAATCACTGCCAATGTTGTTACTGCCTTCCCTTTGGCTGCCCCCTGTTGCCACAGCCTTTTTAAATATTCCAATAATAGCCTTACATTAACTACCCCATTTTTCCCCACCTGCACTGCAGTAAACTCACCCCAGTCCTGGAAAGCCTTCTTGTACGCCCTCCAAGTGCTTGGCGCTAAGGATGCTGTTATGAGCTCGTCTATATCTTCATCCCCATCTGCCAAACATATTGTGGACATAAACAACCATGTTTGTTAGCTCCTGGAGCCAATGCAAAAAAGACATCCCACTTCTCCCTCGACAGGGCATCCGCCAACCTGTTATCCACCCCAGGCACATGACGCGCTGTAAACCTAATATTATGCCTCATGCACCTCCACACCAGTCTTCTTAGTAGCACCAACACATATTGGCAACCAGATGACGATTGATGGCATAAACCACACTCATATTATCCGTCCAGAATACAACCTCCTTATTCGCTAGCCCCTCATACCACAACTCCAAGGCTACCACAATAGGAAATAGCTCCAATAGCACCAAATTCCTTGTCAACCCCTGCGAGTGCCATGCCTCTGGCCATCTTTCCGCACACCATTGGCCTTGGAAGAAAGCGCCAAAGCCAACCGCCCCAGCTGCATCTGTATACAATTGCATCTGGCCATTTGCCCTTGGTGGCTCCCTCCATAACCTGACGCCATTAAAATTTATGAGAAATGCCTCCCACACTTTTAAGTCCTCCCTGAGCTGCCTAGTAATCCTTATCTTATGCAACGGGCGCCTAACTCCCACCGTAGCTCTTTCTAGCCTTCTACTGAAAATCCTACCCATAGGTATGACCCGTGAAGCAAAATTTAACAAACCCAACAGTCCTTGCATTTCCCTTAACGAGACCTTCTGCCTGCCAACCATCCCTACCACCGCCGCCCTGGCTTTCAACACCTTTTCCAGGGGCAGACGTACCTGCCCCTCCTCTGAATCAATTTCAATCCCCAGATAGGATAATTTGGTGGTAGGCAGTACTGTCTTGTCATGCGCCACCGGCACCCCAACTTCCTCAAAAAGCTGTTCTGCACACTTCAACAGATTCCCAGCCTGCTCACTCCCTTTTTCCACCACGAACAAAAAATCATCTAGATAGTGAGCCACCCCTGCCCTCTTCTCAACTGCCCAATGCAACGCTGAACTAAACTTCTCAAAAAATGCACACGAAACTGAACAGCCCATTGGCAAACATTTGTCTACATAAAACCCCCCTTGAAAATAAATCTCCGTAAACTGAAAACTGTTAGGATGCAGAGGTAGCAGCCTAAATGCTGCTTCAATATCTAATTTGGCCAACAATGCCCCCTTTCCCTTTCCTAGAACTAAGTGCAATGCATCATCAAATGACTGATATGCCACACTACAATCTTCCTGGGGAATAGCATCATTCACTGACCCCCCCCGCTGGGAAGGACAAGTGATGAATTAGCCTGTATTTTCCCTCCTCTTTTTTGGGCACCACCCCCAGCGGTGACACAATGAGTCCCTCCACTGGCGGTTTCCCAAAAGGCCCCGCTATTCTGCCCAATGAGACTTCCTTTGCTAACTTCTCCTTAATGACTTCTGGCATAAGTGTGGCTGATTTCAAATTCCTCAACTGCTTCCTGCACGGGAATCACAAAACCCTCCTCAAAACCTTTCAGCAAAAAACTCACAGCCCTCCTATCAGGGTGATCCGCCAACACTCTACTTAACTTGTCTACCCTCACTGGTGTTACCGCTCTTCCCAGGGACGTTGCGAAAATCACTTCTCCCCTCCCTCTCTCCTTTCTTAAAACAGACTTTTGCTGCATGGTTTCCCCCACAGTTTGTGCATGCATGGCGAAATCTGCAAGCCGCCCCCCTTACACAACCGCGATCATTAAATGCGTAACACACATCTTTTGTCTTAAAGCCTAGCACTCCTGGCTTCCCTTGCGGCCTACATACGCTCTGTCTTCTATCATGCGTGAGCAATCTAGACCATGTATCCATGTCCCTAGTCCCAAATGACAACACCTTGCTATCCGCCATCCTGCGCCTGAATGATTTATCATAATTACACCATGCCTGTCCCCCAAAAGCACTATGTATATCCACAATAACATCAATATATTTCACCACATTCCTGCCCTCCTTTGGATGATACTTCAAATACAGACTCGCATATGGCACAAAACCTTTAAGCCACTCCATAAAATGCCTCGGTCTCACCTTCACTTTTTTCTCCCGCACTCCTTCCTCCTTTGCCTCTACTGCGTCTCTAGAGATCTTATAAATATCCACATACTTCCCCTCCTTTATCTGCCTCTGTATTTTTTTAGGTACATGTGCATGTGGTTCCTCTACCTCACAAGCAATAGCATCTCTCTTAACTTTTTCTTAACCTCATTCTTCCTAGCCTGTATGTGCTGACCCTTAGCCTGCTTCCCCTTAATGGCTTTAAAACATTTCTTCAACATATGAAAAGTTCTATTACTATCATTGCTATCATCCGAATCATCTGAGTCAGAGGCGGACTCCTCTGTGTCCGCCCCTGACTCAGACGAGTCAGCAACCCCCTCTTCCTCTGTTACAATATCAGAAACAGTACCATCACTTTCAGAAGACTCACCCAACTCCATGTTGATCTCCTCTGCCGTCGCCTGCCCCTCCTTCCGCGCTCTCTTACCGGTGACTTGTGTTTGCTTCTTCCCATCCAGATTCTGTTGCTGCAACACCTTCTCCTGTACCTTCCTTCTCTTACTTGCTGCTGCTGGAGAAAATAAAGGATAAGTCCTTTTCCACCACTCATGAGAGCCCATGCCACCATCTTCCAACCCCCACTGACTTCCCCCTTCCCCCCCTAGGTCCCAGCTCTCCTCCCCCCACTGCCTATCCCTCTGTTTCCCTATGCCCCCACCTAGCCCTGCTAACCTCTGCTTACCTCTGCAGGTAAGCTACTTTTAAAGGGTAAGCCTCGCCCCCTTTGTTTCCCGCCTCCCCCTGCCACGCGACCCCCAGCAAGGGAGGGGGAGAGAGCCCAGGCCTTTGTCCCAGGCTCCCCCTCCCACCCCCACCGAAACCACGCAACACAGAGAGGGGGAAGGGGTTTCGGCTCCCTGGCCCTTATCAGGCGTCAGGCGCCATCACGGCACCCTCCACTAGTGCATATTTTCCAACATTTCAAAATTAGTTCCAGGTACACTTTTCACCTAGGCAACATTCACAACCACACAACAGTGTTAGTAGTGTTCCATAGTAGCATGTGCATACCTGGGAACTCTCAGGGTTTGACCCTGAGACTCAGGGTTTTGACCCAAATCTCAGGGTGAAGGGCCAAATTCTCAGGGTGAGAGAGGTCTGTGTCACCTACTATATGAATTTGTCCAATTAAATGTTTCCTTAGCCTCTAAACTGGTCCATTAGTGCCAGAAAGACAGTGGGAGATGTCCTACTTGTCTTGTTTGTGTTCAGGCAGTGAGTTTTCCAAACTTTAGCATGTTAAAGGTCTCTCGCACAGGGACCAGAGCACCACTGTGTTAGAGCAAGCAGGCACATATCGCATAAAATGTACATTATGGGAAGCTTTAAGGGTTAATATTTCAAAGATCTCAGGGTCAGCTCATCTTGAAAGTTCCCAGGTATGAGCATGTGTAGGTCAATAATAGCAGAAAACCTTGTACAGGAGAACAGCATAACGGGGAACTTTCCAGGGGCTCGATTCTATTACCTGTGCTAAAACTGGCGTTACAAAAAAAAACGAGCAACATGTATTTTGCAAGCGTGTTACGCCAATATTCTTTTGCAGAACACAGTAAAACAAAACTGGCTTAAACAGCACATTTCAGAGTACTAACAAAATTGGAGCTGTCTGCTTCTAATCAATTACCACCTAAAAAAAACAGCAAAAT
This sequence comes from Rhinophrynus dorsalis, assembly GCA_037306005.1. Classification (NCBI taxonomy): domain Eukaryota; kingdom Metazoa; phylum Chordata; class Amphibia; order Anura; family Rhinophrynidae; genus Rhinophrynus; species Rhinophrynus dorsalis. The sequence continues at coordinate 337,864,743 of CM074721.1, forward strand.
GTCAAAGTCCAAGGAAATAGGTGTATGTTTGATGAAAGAAAGATCAAGTTTAGTGTTAGATGTGTTCCCCACATTATCATACCTGGGAACTTTTTATAGTTGTCTCCCTGGAGGGGAGTCCTCTGCTGCCATGGGTGTTGTGAAGAATGACGCGTATCACATCAATAAGGGGCAGGTCTTAACGCGAATGCCGGGGGAGGGCTTAAAAGAAGGCTGGGGGGAAGGAGCTACACTAGGGGAAAAAGTGGAAGTGGGTAGAGTTTCAATAGAAACTCACCACTTCCGGAGGACTCGGTCTCTGTCCCGGAGACCCGGTAAAGCAGTGCCAAAACCGGAGTCTCCGGGACAAATCCGGATAGTTCCCAAGTATGCACATTATCAAAATCCAACAGAGTTCCCCCCCTTTGACATATTAACCCCCCTTTAAAATTTGACTTACAGTGCCTTCTTTCACCACTTTAATTTGACAAATATTGTACACATTCAACATTTTAACCCTTCCCCTTGAAAATTCGACTTACAGTGCTCCCATGACTTTTTTTCTCCATTGAAATTCGACATTGTTCTTCTCCTATTTTTTAGGACATACCCTCGTATTTCTATTGTATAATTAACCCTATGAGTACCAAAGAGGTAGCAACACATTGTAATGTGTTTGCTACCCCACTGGTACTCATAGGGTTAATAGGCAAGGTATGCAGCTGCATACCTTGCCTGTATATGTGTATGAAATGTTTTGTATTTATTTATTTTTTTATTATATGTTTTAAAAAAAGTTCAAACTTCAAAGGGGGCATCAGGACCCCTCCTGACACCCCATAGCATGGATAATCCATTAGGATAGGTTATCCTTGCAGGCGACCACTGCCGTTTTTTAAATAAAGAGCATAAAACCTATGTGTGCCATAGGTTATATGCGCTTTTATTGTATAAATAAACATTTCAGACCTCGAGGGGGACACCAGGACCCCTCCTTAAACCCCCCTAACATGGATCATCTATCTTTCTGGATAGATGATCTATGTGGCATCTTTTGTAATAAAGCACATATAACCTATGTTATTCATATGTTATATGCACTTTGTATGCATAAATATAACTTTCAGACCTCGAGGAGGGCACCAGGACCCCTCCTGATATCCCCCCTAACATGGATCATCTGTCCTTCTGGATAGATGATCCATGTGGCGACTTTTGTAATAAAGCACATATAACCTATGTTATTCGTAGGTTATATGCACTTTGTATGCATAAATATAACTTTCAGACCTCGAGGAGGGCACCAGGACCCCTCCTGATATCCCCCTAACATGGATCATCTGTCCTTCTGGATAGATGATCCTTGTGGCGACTTTTGTAATAAAGCTCATGTAATTTATGATATTCATAGGTTATATGCATTTTTATGCATAAATATAACTTTCAGACCTTAAGGGGTCACCAGGACACCGCCTGATATCCCCCCTATCATGGATCATCTATCCAAAAGGATAGATGATCTGTGGGGTGACCCTGAAGGCATTTTCTGCCTTTTTGAGTACTGGAGCGGCTGTATAAGCTGCTGCAGTACAATAGCTTGTTAAATGAATAAACCCTACTGCCTGGTCATTCTTAGAAAGTGCAGCACTGCACTTTATCAATGAATCAGTCACTGTCAGACTGGGTGACTGATTCATTGATGAAAGCACATCACTGTGCTTTCTAAGAATGGCCCAGAGACAGGGTTCATTCAGTCAACAAGGGCTTGTCCTGCAGCAGCTTATACAGCCACTCCAGTACTCAAGAAGGCAGAGAATGCCTTTGGGGTCACACCATGGATCATCTATCCTTTTGGATAGATGATCCATGATATGGTGGATATCAGGAGGGGTCCTGGTGTCTTCCTCAAGGTCTGAAAGTTATATTTATTTCTCAAGCTGGTAAACTGACTAGTAGTCCAAATACAGTCAGGAGCTGATGCGTTTAGTTAGTGCTCAGTAGAGCAAGGATTTTGTTTTGTTTGTGATGCTGCTGTCTCACCACTTGGATACAAATAAACAGGCAAAGACTTGAATTATCCTCCTCCTGTGTGGGAAGTGTCTCTGCAACCTACATGGCTGATCCCAGGACACAAGGTACAATACATTAAAAGGTACTTTTGTCACAATATATAGATTACCTTCTTAGACCATATGTATATGATCTCAAGTCACAAAGGACACCTTAGATATCATAACTAAAATAGATGGACCCCAGATTGATGATGATGTGTTTCTAATTACCTGTGATGTAGAGTCCCTTTACAATTAAACACGAGTATGGTTTACAGGCTATCATATATTTCTTTAACAGAGATACATGGTTTTCAAACGAAATGAAGGAATTTATTGTGAAGTTACTCACATTTATCCTTCTTAGGAATTATGTTGTATTCAATGACCACTTGTGACCCCACCTATGCCAACCGGTACCACAGATGGTGGTGGTGGGGGGGAGAATGTTGTCTTTCATGATGATCTGAATACATACACAGACCATATTTTACTTTGGCAAAGGTATTTAATAACAATAATAATTTTTGATTTTATAGCGCATATATGCAGTTTTCAAATCTGCAAACTTGAATTAAGATGAAAATTCCACTTAATTCCAACTGGAGATAGGGTTGTTCAGATAGAAGCAATTTATAGACATCCAGGAGAAGATGAAGAATTGGATAAAGTACTGGTGGGGGAAATAACAAAAATGTCAAGGAGGGGGATGTTATACTTTTGGAAGATGTTAATATACCAGATGTGATCTGGCAACATAGGTAGACATGTGTAGGGGATAAGGAACTAGCTGACTATCTACCGTAAAATCTCGGGTATAATACGCATAATTTTACCCCTTTTCACCTTATGTGAAGTGGGGGGTGCGTATTATACCCAAGAGTTTTTTTGGCTGAATTAAAAAAAAATATTGCTGCCAGCTACCTTCCCTCCCTCCCCCCCAGCGCGATCCAATGTCAATAGAATCCTTACTTTACTTTGCTGCCCTTGAATACCGCACTATGTCTGGTTTAAGCTCTGGTCCCATCTTCCCATGCAGATGGCAGGCTTGCATTTGCCGCCCGCTTCCTTCAATTAACTTTCAGGACCTTCCGCCTTACTTTGGTAAAAACCCTTGGGGCTGATGCCAGCCCAAAGGGTAGAACCTTGAATTGGTAATGCTGATTCACTAGTTTGAACCTCAAGAATCTCCTGTGTGTCTGGGTTACTGAGATGTGATGGTAGGCATCTATGAGAGCCACCATTGTCATGAAAGCCTTGCTTTGTATTGACCTTAGTACTGATGAGACTGACTCCATCTTGAAGTGGCGCACTTTTAAAAATGAGTTCAGGTATTTCATATCCAGAATAGCCCTGTACCCCCTGGAGGTTTTTGGAGCCAAAAACAGATTTGAATATATATCCAAATTCCTTTGGGATAGTGGGACAGGTTCTATGACATTCTTCCCTAATATCCCTAGAACTAGTTTCTTGAGCTCCAGACTCGTTTGTGGGTTCCGGGGAACACTTGAATTTATCAATTGATTCCTGAGAGGAATAGATTCTAGTTCTAGTGGATACCCTGTCTCTATGATTTGGTACACCCATTGATCTGGAATAGGGTTAGATTTCCATGCTTGAAGAAAATATACTAATCTTCCTCCTACTGGTATTAGAGACAGGGCCCGCTCCTCTTCATTGTGGGTCTTTTTTAAAAGTGTTTCTTTCGGAGTGATCTTTCTTAAAACCTCCCCTGAATGACTGCAAAGGTTGCCTTTTCTGCTCATATCTTCCACTTTGCTGGAGTCACGAAAATTGTACCGCCTGTTCCATAATCCCATTGATATTGGTGGAGGGGATTTCGCTTTTCTTTCTTGTGGAAGAAAGGAACTCTTTCCTCCACTAATCTTCTTTATTAGTTTTTCTAGATGTTGTCTGAATAACATACCACCAGAAAAAGAAAGTGCCACTAACTTGTTTTTGGAAGATGTGTCGGCTCCCCAAGAACACAGCCATAGTGCGCGTCTTGCGGTAACCGATAATGCTGATGTCCTAGCAGATAGTCTAATAATATCTATGAATGGGTTTCATGAAAAGCTGACAGCCTCATTTATGGATGCTACCTCTTTAATAAGTTTTGAGCGAGAAATATTTGAGTCAATTTTCTCCTCTAATTCGCTTAACCAGATTCTGATAGTACGTGTGACACAAGCTAGTGCTGTAGCGGATCTCAAATCTTGGCCGATTATGGAAAACTGTTTCTTTAATGCAGATTCCACCTTCCTATCCATAGCGTCTTTTAAAGCAGATCCATCTTCCATAGGAATAATGGTCTTTCTGGCAATATGAGAAATAGCTAGATCAATCTTAGGAGGTGACTGTCATGTGCTGATGTCTTCCTCCTTAAAGGGATACATCCTATTAAAACGTTTAGTGAGGCCAATTCTTTTGTCTCCTTTTTCCTATTCAGAACATATGAGACCAGATACAGAATCATGTACAGGAAAAACTGGGGGAGTCTTGCGGCTCCCAATAAATGCAGCATCTAGTACTGCCAGTTGTTAATGTGCTTCGGTAAGACGTAAAGTTTTCAACATAGCTTTTAAAAAATTATCCATCTGATCCAAATTAAAAATCCCTGAATCATCAGGAATTTCTCCTTCCTCAAAAGATGAATATTCTGATACTAATTCATGAGCACGATCTAAGTCTTCAGGGCCCCCCATTCTTGAGGATGTACCTTCCCCAGGATCTTCCATACGAGGGTGTTTCTTAGGGGCTGCTGCTTCTTGCATAGCCATAAATGTCCTGCATGGAGGATTTTATCCAAAGGGGTAAATCTTTAAATTGCATGGGCATATCTTGTTCTGCTGACTTCTTAATACATTCCTGACAGAGCTTGGATGATTCCGAGGGGGATAATTTTTTATCACAACCCAAGCAAACTTTAGATTTTGTAGCAGCCTTATCCTCTTTGCCAGTACCCTCAGGAGGAGTTTTATCCTTGCTAGGAGCCAATTTTGTAGGGGCAGACATTATAATCTAAAAACACAACTTTATTAAATACTTGTAAAAAAAAACCTAACTTCTGTCTACAAGTCTACCCCTGTCTAACAGATCCAAAGAACAAACGGCCAGCTACCTTAAATACAGGGCCAGATTTACAATTAGGCAGAGTAGGCATCTGCCTACAGGCACACCCCACAGAGGGGTGCCTGTCTTTGTGATCTTTTTTTTAATTAGCCTGCCAGCCTTGATCCACGTCTGGGTGGACTACAAGAGGGGGAAGGGGGGTTGTATGCATGCTGTGCTGTGAGTGACTGCAGTGATGAGCTTGTGAGCAGAGGCGTAGGGGCACCGCCTGGCTCAGGGGCCCCCAGACAATGTAGCATGATTTAATTTCACCATTTCAGGCCCCTCTGAAATCTCACATAGTGGGACTGAAGACATGTGCTGATCACATGCAGCCCCATGCTGCTGCTTAAATATTGAAAATACCAGCTACGCACCTCCGAGTGCAGTAAAGAGTTGGTGCAAGTCCTCCCTGCTTTCTGTGACTCCTGTGCTCCACCTGCAGGCTCTGGTGCAGGTGCTGCGAGCATGCGCCAAGTGGAGGGACACGACACGGAGCATGGGAACAGCCAGAAGTGAGGAGCAGGTATGGCAAGGACACAGAGGCATTAACTCTCTGATTGCCAGGGTGCAGGCCAACTCATTTTCAAGCAATGTGTTAGACACCCCACTCGCACCCAAAGGGTTAAGTCTGAGTGCCAGATCGGAGCTCTAACAAGTGAGATTCCTTGTTCTGCATGGACTCTCAACCCCTCTGGCACTGAAAGAGTTATGGGGCTGCACACTTTTACTGTATGTGAGCCCTTTTGTTCATGGACAATGGTTATAATAAATCCTTCAAGACTGTGATTTTTACCTTCCTCCCCCTGCTGCTGCATTCCCAGGAGCTCCTCAGTCTGTGTCTCTGACCGGAAGCAGCTTTTTAATGGGTCATACACAGAGACTGTTAGGAAGCAGCAGCAGGAGGAGAGCAGCTCTGGAGGATTTATGACTGACCACTGTTCACAAATTACTCACATACTAGGATAGCATTTATACAATAAATCCATTCAGTGCAAGACTGAAGAGCAATGTGTTGCTTACTCCAGCACTGAAAGAGTTAATATGTCTACAGAGTCCCGCCCAGTAGGGTTGCCACCCAGCTGGTAAAAATTAGCTTCTGTCCAATGTTAAGTCTATGGAGGGAATGCCATGGCCGGTATTTTTTTGAAGAAAAGGTGGCAACCCTACTTCTGTCTCTCTGCCCCCTTCTTATTCCATGCCTCTCTTCCACCCTCATGTATTTTCCCTCATCCACCTCCAGGTCTCTTTGTGTCTCTTTCTCCCCTTCCACTTCCATGCTTAGATCCCCCTTCATAGGTGGAACAAGGCAGAGTTAGCAGACAGTGTATGTGTGGTGGTTCTGTGAATGCCACTGGAACATGGCTGGGGCGTCAGTCAGTGTTTGTGTGGTTCTGTGACTACCAGGTGAGAGTGGAATAAGGCTGGGGTGTTAGACACTTTATGTGATTACCATTGGCCAAGGCTGCCATGTCTGACAGTGTATGTGTAGTTCTGTGACTGTATGGCTGTATGTGTATACCTCTTACACTGTTACCTGACTCAGATGGCTGTATGTGTATACTTCTTACACTGTTACCTGACTGAGTTGACTGTATGTGTATATCTCTTACACCGTTACCTGACTCAGATGGCTGTATGTGTATACTTCTTACACTGTTACCTGACTGAGTTGACTGTATGTGTATATCTCTTACACCGTTACCTGACTCAGATGGCTGTATGTATATACCTCTTACACTGTTACCTGACTCAGATGACTGTATGTGTATACTTCTTACACTGTTACCTGACTTAGTTGACTGTATGTGTATATCTCTTACACCGTTATCTGACTCAGATGGCTGTATGTGTATACCTCTTACACCGTTATCTGACTCAGATGACTGTATGTGTATACCTCTTACACCGTTATAAGATGACTGTATGTGTATACTACTTACACCGTTACCTGACTCAGATAACTGTATGTGTATATCTCTTACACCGTTACCTGACTCAGATGACTGTATGTGTATACCTCTTACACCGTTATCTGACTCAGATGGCTGTATGTGTATATCTCTTACACCGTTACCTGACTCAGATGACTGTATGTGTATACCTCTTACACTATTAACTGACTCAGATGACTGTATGTGTATACCTCTTACACCGTTACCTGACTCAGATGACTGTATGTGTATACCTCTTACACCGTTACCTGACTCAGATGACTGTATGTGTATACCTCTTACACTGTTACCTAACTCAGATGGCTGTATGTGTATACCTCTTACACTGTTACCTGACTCAGATGACTGTATGTGTATACCTCTTACACCGTTACCTGACTGAGATGGCTGTATGTGTATACCTCGTACACCGTTACTTGACCCAGATGGCTGTATGCGTATACCTCTTACACCGTTACCTGACTCAGATGGCTGTATGGGTATAACTCTTACACCGTTACCTGACTCAGATGGCTGTATGTGTATACCTCTTCGCTGTTACCTGACTCAGATGGCTGTATGTGTATACCTCTTACACCGTTACCTATCACGGTGCCCGTGATTCGTGCTGCTCTCTGTCTGTCACTTGCTGAGTATACGTGATTGGCTGTCTGTCTTTAGCCCTCCTCATACAGCCTTTTTAAACCCAGGGTGAGCACTTCCAGGTTGCCCTTTCGTGGTGTTTCTGACTCCACTCTGCCTGACCTGCTTGTCAGATCTCTGGGCCTGTTTCCAGTGTTCCTGTATGCTACGTTCCGGTGTTCCAGTGTTCCTGTACATTAACGTTCTGGTGTTCCAGTGTTCCTGTACGTTAATGTTCCGGTGTTCCAGAGTTCCAGCGTTCCTGTGTGCCTGTATTCCGGGGTTCCTGTGCTCCAGCACCGTGCGGGTTAACTTGTACGAATTTCTGAGTCTCGTGCTCCAGCTGTCGCTTTGGCAACATTGTTCTCCTCGCTATTTGCATACACATTGTTGTTTCCAGCGTGCGGACGCTGGTTTACTCCACTAACCTGGTTGCAATACACATTGAAGGTTCCGGCGTACGGACGCTGGTTTACTCCACTAAACCTGGTTGCTATATACATTGTTGGTCCCAGCGTGCGGACGCTGGTATACTCCACTAGACTAGTTGCGAGATACATTGTTGGTTCCAACGTGCGGATGCTGGTTAGCTCCACTACCTGGTTGCAGTACACTTTGATGGTTCCAGCGTGCGGACGCTGGTTTACTCCACTAAACCTGGTTGTGATATACATTGTTGGTCCCAGCGTGCGGACGCTGGTTTACTCCACTAGACTGGTTGCGAGATACATTGTTGGTTCCAGCGTGCGGACGCTGGTTTGCTCCACTACCTGGTTGCAATACACATTGATGGTTCCAGCGTGCGGACGCTGGTTTACTCCACTAAACCTGGTTGCGATATACATTGTTGGTCCCAGCGTGCGGACGCTGGTTTGCTCCATTAAACCTGATTGCGATATACATCATTGGTCCCAGCGTGCAGACGCTGGTTCCCTCCATTAAACCTGGTTGCGATATACATTACATTGCCTTGCCCGGTATTGGCAGGGCCGGTAGAGCCTATATTTTGCATGCCATTGGGCTGCCTTGCCCGGTATTGGTAAGGCAGGTAGAACCGGTATAAGTCATCTCACGGTTGCCTTACCCGGTATAGGCAAGGCCGGTAGAGCCTGTCATTAAACTGTCACTTGGGTTGCTTGCCCGGTATTTAGGCAAGGCTGGTAGAACCTATTGTATGTTCTATTACCATTGATAGAACCTATTGTATATTCTATTACTGTTGTATTGTTATGTATGTTTACCCTACGGGGACTGCCTTTAACTTTTAATAAAGTTAAGTCATTTTACCAAACCTTAAGTCTGAGAGTCTTCAAAAACCGTGACATTACCTGACTCAGATGGCTGTATGTGTATATCTCTTACACCGTTACCTGACTCAGATGACTGTATGTGTATACCTCTTACACCGTTACCTGACTCAGATGGCTGAAAGTGTATACTTTTTACACTGTTACCTGACTCAGATGGCTGTATGTGTATATCTCTTACACCGTTACCTGACTCAGATAACTGTATGTGTATACCTCTTACACCGTTTCCTGACTCAGATGGCTGTGTGTGTATATCTCTTACACCGTTACCTGACTCAGATGACTGTATGTGTATACCTCTTACACTGTTACCTTATTCAAATTACTGTATCATACATAATTTTTTTTGTGGCTGAATAAAAAAATATTTAAATCAAAACTTTTTGCACTTTTTTTTTTTTGGGGGGGTGCTTCAGATTTCTGTGCCTACAGGCTCCTGAGATGTAAATCCGGCCCTGCGTAAATAGACAATCAGAACCTTTGTTTCCTGTTAAGAGAGCATAAATACATCTGGTACTTACCTGTACTTCCTATTGTTCATCTCGCTGTTGTCTCCAAACATTCTGCTCACCATTCTTGGAGCGCACAGCGTTACAATCTGTGTATACACATTGCCATAGCCGAACTTCTGGTTTCAGCAGGAACTTCCGGTATTTTTTTGAAGAAAAGGTGGCAACCCTACTTCTGTCTCTCTGCCCCCTTCTTATTCCATGCCTCTCTTCCACCCTCATGTATTTTCCCTCATCCACCTCCAGGTCTCTTTGTGTCTCTTTCTCCCCTTCCACTTCCATAATTAGATCCCCCTTCATAGGTGGAACAAGGCAGAGTTAGCAGACAGTGTATATGTGGTGGTTCTGTGACTGCCACTGGAACATGGCTGGGGCGTCAGTCAGTGTTTGTGTGGTTCTGTGACTACCAGGTGAGAGTGGAATAAAGCTGGGGTGTTAGACACTTTATGTGATTACCATTGGCCAAGGCTGCCATGTCTGACAGTGTATGTGTAGTTCTGTGACTGTATGGCTGTATGTGTATACCTCTTACACTGTTACCTGACTCAGATGACTGTATGTGTATATCTCTTACACTATTACCTGACTCAGATGGCTGTATGTGTATACTTCTTACACTGTTACCTGACTCAGTTGACTGTATGTGTATATCTCTTACACCGTTACCTGACTCAGATGGCTGCATGTGTATACCTCTTACACCGTTACCTGACTCAGATGGCTGTATGTGTATACCTCTTACACCGTTACCTGACTCAGATGGCTGTATGTGTATACTTCTTACACCGTTACCTGACTCAGATGGCTGTATGTGTATACCTCTTACACCATTACCTGACTCAGATGGCTGTATGTGTATACCTCTTACACTGTTACCTGACTCAGATGACTGTATGTGTGTACTTCTTACACCGTTACCTGACTCAGATGACTATATGTGTATACTTCTTACACCGTTACCTGACTCAGATGGCTGTATGTGTATACTTCTTACACTGTTACCTGACTCAGATGGCTGTATGTGTATATCTCTTACACCGTTACCTGACTCAGATAACTGTACGTGTATACCTCTTACACCGTTACCTGACTCATATGGCTGTGTGTGTGTATATCTCTTACACCGTTTCCTGACTCAGATGACTGTATGTGTATACCTCTTACACTGTTACCTTATTCGAATTACTGTATCATACATAATTTTTTTGTGGCCAAATAAAAAAATATTTAAATCAAAACTTTTTGCACTTTTTTTTTGGGGGGGGGGGGTGCTTCAGATTTCTGTGCCTACAGGCTCCTGAGATGTAAATCCGGCCCTGCGTAAATAGACAATCAAAACCTTTGTTTCCTGTTAAAAGAGCATAAATACATCTGGTACTTACCTGTACTTCCTATTGTTCGTCTCGCTGTTGTCTCCAAACATTCTGCTCACCATTCTTGGAGCGCACGGCGTTGCAGTCTGTGTATACACATTGCCATAGCCGAACTTCTGGTTTCGGCAGAAACTTCCGGTTGTGGCCTGCACACTGTACCGGCATAAACACAACTTTCCCCGGCTAAATAGAGATGGCCTGCTGGTGCTACACGGAGGATACCTCCTGATAACTTGCTTTAGCAGCACTGTACTGTGGCTCACAAGTATGCTATACATTTTGTAAATCAGCAAAAAGAAATCTCCTACTAGAGCGTAGGGCTAAAGCCCTACACCCAGCCTACGTAGGACAAAAAAGACTGGTGATTCAAAGGGGAGCACGCTCTTTTATGTTTTAATTTTAATTGGTCCTACTCCAGCCGGTGGGCGGAGACAATACCCATTCTTAAGCCGGGGATAGAACACAGAAGAACATGGGTGAAACAAACAAAATCATTAACCATCTGAAAGCCAGTGCGGTATGCAATGCATTTCAGAGCATTGCACACCCCTCTGGCTCTCAAAGTATTAATTCCCAGAAAGCTAAAACCATCTCTTACCTGTAAGTCTGAGGTCCATCGGGTTCTTCTGCACCCTGGTGTTCCTTTTTAATTATTCTTTTGTAAGCTTCTTTCTTATTTTTCTTCTTATTGTCTCTTCTTCTTTGTTCTTCTTTAAAGTGCCCCTATAACAGAAGAATAATGAGTCAATCCAGTGGCCTCGTAAAGTTTCGCTGTCGGCAGCAGAACAAAAAAAAAAAATCCCCATAGCAGCACCTTTATGAGAAATTTGAATAGTAACTTGCTTTTATATGGCCAGTCTCTGTTCAAAATAGTTCCCATGCTCCTATTGGCTGGGATGTGGAGTTATGCAGGGCACGAAGCAAGCCCTGCAGTAACCACACCTCCCAGCCAATCAGCTTCTTGCTGGAGGGGTCATGAATGCGCATTTTATTATTCAATGTTTGTTGGCTAGCTGGAGGGATGATGAAATGTTCCGTGCCCTGCGTGACCCCACATCTCTGGCCATATAGAAGCCAGTCTCTGTTCAAATATTCCTCTGTTTGGTACCGGAAAGGTACCGCTGTGAGGATATTTTTTTTCTTGTGTTCTTCTTGCGATCACTGCAAAACTTTAAGGGGCCATTCCATTGACTAATTTTTCTTCTATTATAGGGGCACTTTAAAGAAAAAGAGAAAAGAAGAAAAAAAAAGAAAGAAGCTTACAGAAGAAGAATTAAAGAGGAAAACAATGGTGCAGAAGACCCCGCTGGACCTCAAACTGGGGGGGGGAGGGTGACCCTATTTAGTGTGCACTATGGGAATAAAAAACTATGACAAACGTTGGGCTGCAAGTCATGTTCTGTAGGCCAACACTCATTGTAGTTCATGTTGGTAGGTCAATTGAATTCGAAAGTACAACCGTGTGTGCGCCTTTTGGAACTCATTTTTGCCCTACTGTTTGTTTTACCCTACCTTATTGAATCGAGCCCAAGGAGAGATAAACTAAATGCATGAGGATTTAGGAAGCCTGGAGGAATAGACATGAGTATAGGATTTAACTTTAATGCTGCAAAGTACAGATAATGCATTTTGGGCACAAAATCCAAGAAGTTCAATACAAGCTTACTGGTACTTTGCCACAGTCACATCGGAAGAAAGGGACTTGGGAAATATTATTTTAGATGACCTTAAGGTAGGCAAATAGTGTCGTAAAGCAGTGGAAAAATCAAATCAGGTACTAGGTTGTATAGTTAGAGGCATTAGCAGTAGGAGACAGAGTTATTAATGATATTTTAGAATCATTGATAAGGTCTCACCTGGAGTTCTGTGTACAGTTCTGGAGGCCACAGAAGGACATTAATAATTTCAAGCCAGTTAAAAGAGCCATTCAAATGGTGCAAGACATTTATGACAAATCATATCATATCTACTCAAAGACTTTGATCTGTATGTTTGTCACAGCTTTTTGTACCTCTAGGCCGGTGTTGTTTTTCCGGTCACTGGTGCCTGGCAGGGGCCAGGACTGACGCTCCTTCTTCACTACCTGTATCGCTATCTGCTCACGGCCTGGCCGTATCTGGTACCTCTCGCGGTAGGCCGTGTCCTTTCCCGGGGTGGAGCGGCTGGATTCCCTCATCCAAGCGATGCAGGGTTCGACGCATCTGTGCCAGTTGTTGCTACATTTTCGGACGCGCATCAGTGGGAGTGACGCGCGCACGGCTTTATACCTTGGGCCATGGGTAACTCTTCCTTACTACTTCCTGGCTAGGTATATAAGGGCTGTGGACTCTGAGCTCAGTAGCCCTTATGTTGGTGTCAGATACAGTCGCTTTCCTTCCAGTTGCGTTCCATGTATGACCTTGGCATTGTCTGACCATCCTATCTGGTGCTGACCTGTGGCTCTGTCTGATTATCCACTCAGTTTTGTTCCTGTTATAGTTTGATACCCAATCTGGTGCAGACCTGTGGCTTTGGCTGACTCCCCGCTCTGTGGATGACCTTGGCATTGTCTAACCATCCTATCTGGTGCTGACCTCTGGCTCTGTCTGACTATCCTCTCAGTATTGACCTGGGATAGTTTGATAGCTAATCTGGTGCAGACCTGTGGCTCTGGCTGACTACCCACTCCATGTATGACCTTGGCATTGTCTGACCATCCTATCTGGTGCAGACCTGTGGCTCTGTCTGACTATTCTCTCCGTATTGCCCTGGGATAGTTTGATACCCAATCTTGTGCAGACCTGTGGCTCTGGCTGACTACCAGCTCGTGTATGACCTGGCTTGTCTACTCTCCATCTTATTGCAGACTTGTGGCTCTGGATGACTACCCAATCCGTGCCTTGACCTTGGCTTGTCTCACTACCCATTCTGGTGCTGACCTGTGGCTCTGTCTGACTATCCACTCTGTGTTGTCCCTGGCTTAGTCGGATACCCAATCTGGTGCAGACCTGTGGCTCTGGCAGACTTCACAAATATTCACTTGGGCAAACCTAGTCTATGTGAGAGAACACCGGATTCAGTCTCCTACTTCTCATAGGACTATCTTGCTCCATGGTGGGGTCATCTCTATCTTATTTTGTGTGATTTACTTATTTCTATTATCGGTTTGCCTCTCTCAATAAAAGTGATTTTTACTCTCAGTATGTGTCCGCAAATCTTTGTGAAACTGTGACAGTAGCCTGGATTTACATTCTAGAGGGAAGCATTTTTCCTAAAAAGACAAATACTAGAATAAGAGGGCATGACCAGAAGTTAGAGGCTAGAAGATTCAGAAATAATGTGGGTAAGTACTACTTTATGGAAAGGGCAATAGATTCATGGAACAGCCTCCCAGCAGAAGTGGTAGGGACTATTGCCATAAAAATGTCTGGGATAGACATGTCTATTCTGAGAACTGTGTGAACTGCATTTTATCTCAACTGGAAAATGGGAAGACTGGATGGGCCAATTGGTTCTTATCTGCCATCAAAATCCATGTCATGTAGCTCTGTTGTTCAATGAGGTCTTTTCGACCAATGTAATCAGTTTACATACATGTTTCATTTGTTTGTAATGGGTATTCCCTGACTGTCCAGCACTGGTTTAAAAATGAATGATACTAATAACCTGGGCCTCACTATCAAAAGGGCATATACCTGGCTCAGTCACTTTAATTAATCCACCTAGTCTTAAACACAAATATCTAGAAAGCATGAATTGTTGGTAACTCATGAGGACCAGGGTTGGTTACCCCATATCTACAAGGTATGAGATTTAAAGGCACTTACATTGGGTGGCCTACCTAAATGGTAGCAAAGTATAGTATAGGTGTTTCCAATCTACCATTGACTGCACAATAAAACCTACAAATACCTGAAAAACCTTGATCAACATCTGTTCCAGGAGCTACCTGAGCTATGTATAAGAGGTAAACAAAATCATTCACAAGTCCTGACCACATAGTTATCTATATATGATAAGGATGCTGCATGGACTAGGTACACCATGGTCGCACACACACACACACACACACACACACACACACACACACACACACACACACACACACACACACACACACACACACACACACACACACACACACACACACACACACACACACACACACACACACACACACACACACACACACACACACACAGTTCCGTGTGGGATGCAAACATCAATACTGAGTACCAGGACCAGTTTTGGATGCGAGCCAAGGGTGCACCTGGCTCAGCAAGTTTACTGGCTCCGTGACACAGCTGGGTGCCTGTGGGAATATCAGACAGTTCTTCCCAGCCAGTCAGATGAGGTCTGTGCCTCCTCTGGGACAGACCTCTGTATCCATCTCCTTTGCTGTCCCTGACAACCTTGATAATGTAGAGTGCCTGCAATATGACATCAGATGTCAGCACTCTGTTTTATTGGTTGATGTGAAGACTGTGAGGGATCTGGTTACAGAGGTCTGTACAGAAAGAGGCACATATCTCTTGTTCCAAATGCTTCTGGACCACCAGGCTCTGTGACTACTATAGCACAGTGTGACAAGACTGGGGTGTCAGACAAAATAATTGTTTCTCTAATTACCAGTGGAACAAGGCTAGGATGTCAAGCAGTGTGTGTGTGTGACTCTGTGACTACCAGTGCAAAGTAAAACAAGGGGGATGTCACTGTTTGAGTGGGTCTGTGATTACCAGTGGATAGTAGAACGATGCTGGAGTGCCAGATAGCTTTATGGTTTGAGAGATGACACTGGGGCAATACATTTCTTTTTAATATGACATTACTATAGGGATTAGTAATTATTAAGTATTACTATCCCTTTAAAGGGGAACTATCAACCCTATACAAGTTTGGCTCATAATGATCTTAATATAGCGATAACCTGTAATATTTGTCTTATTTTGTTATTCAATGTGTGCTATGGCAAAATGCAAATGAGCAGTTACCTTACTTCTGGACAGACTGCAGTTAACAGCTCTGCACGGCTGCACCACAGTCTGTCAGTCTTTGTCTGTTCCTAACCTCCTCCAAAGACGGAGGATTTCTCCATGTAACCTAGAGCTC
Source organism: Rhinophrynus dorsalis (assembly GCA_037306005.1). NCBI lineage: Eukaryota > Metazoa > Chordata > Amphibia > Anura > Rhinophrynidae > Rhinophrynus > Rhinophrynus dorsalis. The sequence continues at coordinate 337,880,740 of CM074721.1, forward strand.
TCTCACTGGCCTGTTTTTCATGGGCTTTAGTACAGGGGAAAAGGCGGGCCTACATTGACCCTCTTCCTTGCTTGACACATTACCCCTTTGCAAACAGTTAATTGCTTTTAACTTAATATAAGTACTTTTATCCTACTATTAATCTTTATATTTAAGGGTCTATTGGCTATGTCTGAGTCTAAGGGAAACACGGGCAAGACTAAGGCTACTAAGGTTTCAGCAGTCCCCTTAACCCCTTTTACGCATTGTTCACCATGCCAGTTTTCTGGAACTCTGTGTTCTTCTTGTTTTGTGACCAGAACACAACCTCTGGGGCCTTCAGCAAATAAACATTACCCTTGATGGGTTAAGGCCAATTAGTTCTATCCCTTCTTCTATTCAATAGTTTTTAGATTCTTGGTCCCAGGGCCATCCTGTGCCACCCAAAAGACACTGACCATTATACAGAGGGTGATGTCCCCATGGTTGGGGATTCTTCCACTGAGGAATGGGAATCTGAAGTGCATGATATAGATTTATTCTTTTGTGTTTGGGATTATTTTGAGGAAGACCCTAGTTCTTCTGCTGAGGGTCTTAATCGGACGATTCTGTAGACCCCTAATGTCTCAGAGGCCTCAGATTCTAGTTCTTCCTCAGATTTTAAGAAATGTAAAAAGGAGGCTGCAATTTTTCCTCTTCAACACTCCCTATACTAATACTCCTGGAGGAATGGAGGATGCCTGACAGGAGGCTGTTCCTTCCTCAGCATATCTCTCCTGTATCCTTTTTCTGCTTATACTTTAGCGAAGTACCCCCCCCCCCCCAATCTCAAGGATCAAGTGGATAAACATCTGGATTCTCTTTTGAAGGGGAACTTTGTGGATTCTGGTACCACTTTGTGTCCCACATTTGCTGTTGCTTGGGTGATGAGGACTGTGGCTGTTTGTGGGGATCAGCTTTTGGATGTCTAAGAAGGATCTTGTAATGGTTATCTCCAAGCCTCTTGAGGCTAATGCATATCTTACTGAAGCACCATTGATGTTGCTAGGTTTACTGGAAAGTCCTCAGCTTCTTCTGTGGCCACATGTCATGCTCTATGGTTCAGGTTCTGGTCAGCTGACCAGTCTTCCAAAGAAGCTCAGATTGGTCTTCAGGAGAAATAAAACACTGAAAAATATAGTAGCACCTAGCTGTTTAAAGTCAAAATTAACCATGGAAAAAGAGATTTGTCTGGGTTTTTAGATGTGGAAAGGTGAGATGTATGATGTGCACATTTTTGTCACATAAAACTACCGAATTTAAATCTCACCAAACAGGTGAAGTATTTAAAAATTGTAATTGTAGTTCCAGCCATGAATACCTACTTAATTGTGTTTGTAGTGCCCGATACTTTGGGGGACCACTCAGACAATAAGACAAAGGTTTATACCACTTAAAAGAAATATTATGAAAGGGATCAAATTGAATAGTGTATCGAAACATTATGAAGAACAACATCAGAAAGATCCAAATGTTATGAAAATCATGCCAATGATTCTATGTTCATATTCCAGGAAATCGGACACTCACATCAGAGTGCCACCTTAGGGTTGGCAATTTATCGTTATATAGGGTCCTTTGATTTCACGACTAGGCATTTGTTTTTCAAGGGGCAGTCTCAGTTTATGCATCCCATATCATGATTCCATACACTCGGTTCCTGGGTGCCGTGCTGCACTTCTATTTTAGGTGCTCCATCTGACATTCTGTCACGGATTTGAAGACTCTCAGACTTAAGGTTTGGTAAAATAACTTAACTTTATAAAAAGTTAAAGGCAGTCCCCATAGGGTAAACATACATAACAATAACAGTAATATAACATATAATAGGTTCTACCGGCCTTGCCTAAACACCGGACAAGGCAACCCAAGTGACAGTTTTAATGACAGGCTCTACCGGCCTTGCCTATACCGGGTAAGGCAACCGTGAGATGACAAATACCGGTTCTACCGGCCTTACCAATACCGGGCAAGGCAGCCTCCACGAAATGCTGAATGTAGGCTCTACCGGCCCTGCCAATACCGGGTAAGGCAACCTTAAAGATGGTGAATTACAAGGTTCTACCGGCCTTACCAATACCGGGCAGGGCAGCCCAAAGAAGTACTGGAGTAGGCTCTACCGGCCCTGCCAATACCGGGTGAGGCAACCTACAGGATGGTATCGTCAAAGTTCTACCGGCCTCACCAATACCGGGCAGGGCAGCCTGAGTGAGTAAACCAGCTGTCAGGTGACTAAGACAGCATAGAGCATAAGTATAGAGGTCTTACTCAGCAGGAGTCTATTGCCAGGGATACTCAGGCAACTGCAAGGAAGTGGACAGCGACTGACCACAGTACTGGATGTTCAGGAGCAAACCAACGTCCGCACGTTGGGACTAATGGTAATAGTGCCACCAGGTTTAATGGAGCAAACGAGCGACCGCACGCTGGAACCAACACTGTATATTGCAACCAGGTTTAGTGGAGTAACCCAGCGTCCGCACGCTGAGACCAACACTGTATATTGCAACCAGGCTTAGTGGAGTAAACCAGTGTCCGCACGCTGGGACCAACAATGTATATTGCAACCAGGGTTAGTGGAGTAAACCAGCGTCCGCACGCTGGGACCAACAATGTATATCGCAACCAGGTTTAGTGGAGTAAACCAGCGTCCGCACGCTGGGACCAACAATGTATATCGCAACCAGGTTTAGTGGAGTAAACCAGCGTCCGCACGCTGGGACCAACAATGTATATCACAACCAGGTTTAGTGGAGTAAACCAGCATCCGCACGCTGGGACCAACAATGTATATCACAACCAGGTTTAGTGGAGTAAACCAACAAAGTATGATCAGCAGCGAGAAGAACGATGTCGCCAGAGCGACGGCTGGAGCAGGAGATTCAGGAACTCAGTAAGATTAACCCGCGAGGTGCTGGAACACAGGAACACTGGAACTCTGGAACACAGGAACACTAGCATCAGGATCACTGGAACACAGGATCAGCAATTACAGCAGGAACAGGCCCAGAAGCCTGACAAGCAGGTCAGGCAGAGTGGAGTCAGAAACACCACGAAAGGGCAACCTGGAAGTGCTCAGCCTGGGTTTAAAAAGGCTGTGTGAGGAGGGCTAATCACAGACAGCCAATCATGATACTCAGCAAGTGACTGACACTGAACAGCCCCAATCACAGGCACCGTGATAGTACCCCCCTTTCAAAGACCCCCTCTCCCAGAGTAGGGTCTAGGCTTCTGAGGGTATTTGGCATGAAATATTCATAGTAACTTGGGTGCATGAAGGTCCTTACTGTCTACCCAGGAACGATCCTCAGGACCATAACCTTTCCAATGCACCAGATACTGTACCCCTCCTCTACCTCTGCGGGAATCAATAATGTTTTGTACTTCATACTCCTCCTGCCCCTCGACTTCAACAGGACCTGGCCTCACAGGTGTGGTAGTATAACGGTTACAAACCAGAGGTTTAAGGAGAGACACATGGAATACATTATGAATGCGCATAGAAGCAGGTAATTCCAAGGCATAGGAAACAGGGTTAATTTTGCGAATTATCTTGTACGGACCAATGAACCGAGATGCCAGCTTATTAGATGGGACCTTGAGCTTTAGATTCTTGGAGGACAGCCATACTCTATCCCCGACTCGGAAGGAAACCGCTGGAAGCCTTCTGCGATTGGCATGAAGCTGATGTCGCTGAAAAGACTGGCCCAATGCCCTCTGAGCTTGTGACCATGTGGAACGGAGTTGCTCTATATGCTCATCCAGAGCTGGAATCTGCTGTGATTGAAAGGAATCCGGGAGCAGACAGGGTTGGAACCCATAATTGATCAAAAACGGAGAGCTCCCGGAGGAAGAATTAACTGCGCAGTTCCTGGCGAACTCTGCCCAAGGCAACAAGTCGGCCCAATTATCATGATGGTCAGTCTCAAAACATCGCAGAAAGTGTTCCAATCCTTGATTGGCCCTCTCAGCGGCCCCGTTAGTCTGGGGATGATATGCAGAGGAAAATGATAGCTGTATGCCCATCTGTTCGCAAAATGCCCTCCAGAATCTGGACACAAACTGGCTCCCCCTGTCAGACACCAGCACCCTGGGTACTCCATGTAACCGAAATACTTCTCGAGCGAATACCATTGCCAGTTCCTTGGCCGAAGGAAGGCCACGGAGGGGTACGAAGTGTGCCATTTTAGAGAACCTGTCTACCACCATCAATATGAAAGAGTACCCTCTAGACCTGGGCAATTCTCCCATAAAGTCGATAGAGACATGAGACCAAGGGCGTTCACCATTAGGCACCGGCTGAAGCAAGCCCACAGGGAGATGTCTAGGGGTTTTGGCACGGGCACAGGTGGCACAGGCATTCGTAAAATTGGCACAATCTGCTCTCATAGAAGGCCACCAAAATAGCTGAGAGAGAGACCAGAACAATTGATCCCTACCAATATGTCCCGCAGCCTTAGAGGAGTGGTAGGTCTCAAGTAATCGAGTACGGAATGGCTCAGCTACAAAACATTTGCCCACTGGAGTCTCATGAGGAGCAGAGGCTTGGGATGCCAATCAAATTGTGGGTTGTGCAACTGTAACCAAGGAAAGCCCAAAATCACGGCATGGTGAGGAGAATTAATCAATTGGAACTGCTGCTCTTCCTTGTGAAGAGCCCCAATAGTCATGGACAAGGGCATCGTTTCAAAAGTAACTTGGGCGGGTTCCAAAGGTCTGCCATCAATTGCTTCAATAGCAAGAGGGGTTTCTCTCTGAATCCGTGGTACCCCATGCAATTCAGCAAAGGTATTGTCCATAAAATACCCAGCTGCACCAGAATCAACCAAGGCCAAAACCTTAACCGAGCGTTGTGCCCATGACAATACCACCTGTATGGTGGGTTTAAGTGTGTCCAACAATGGGGACGATTGGACACCACCTAGGGCCTGTCCCCCAAGGTACCCTAGGAGTGTTCGTTTCCCGGACGTACCGGACAAGATCTTAACAGGTGACCATCTTTACCGCAGTACAGACATAATCCTTGTGTCTTGCGATACCTTCTCTGCTCCTTAGTTAACCTAGTGAAACCCACCTGCATAGGTTCACTTGGTTCCGAAATAGGTTCACTAGGTTTGGATGGAGAGGGAGGGTTGGGTGGGCAAAATATGCTGCTGGACCCATTATTCTTTAACCGTACTCGTTGCTCTCTGGCGGTTAATCTTTCACGTATTCTGGAGTCAATTAGAATCACGTATTCAATATAATCGTCTAGGTCAGTAGGTAACTCTTTTGCTGCAATCTCATCTTTAATCTGGTCACTCAATACTTGAGCAAAGGCTGCCAACAGGGCCTCGTTATTCCACCCTACCTCTGCTGCCAAGGTGCGGAATTCAATGGCATAATCGCCAACCGTGCGCCTGCCCTGTTGTATCTCCATGAGACATTTAGCAGCAGAGGTAGTTCTACCAGGAGGCTCAAATACTCTCCGAAAGGATTGCACAAAATCACAGAAATTCTTTGTGCAAGGTTTAGCGTTTTCCCAAAGTGGGTTGGCCCAGGCCAATGCTCTGCCAGTCAGCAGGGATATCATGAACCCAACCTTGCTGCGATCACTAGGAAATGCGTGTGCCGTCAATTGCATAAATATTTCAAGTTGATTAATTAAACCCTCTGCATAATTGAGGGTCCCCGTCATATCTCAGCGGCAAGGGTGCAGAAGCCGTTAACCCTTTGACTGCGGCCCCTGAGGGCTTAGACTCATTCTCCGGTGTCGGAATTGGTGGGACCACCGGGTTAGCACCAGACTTATCCGCAAGTACCGTGCGTTCAAGAATAGTTTGGATAGCAACCGCTAGCTGATCCAAATGTTGCTCGTGCATATCCATCCTCCAATGGATATTCTGTGCGTTACCGTCACTCTTAGTGTCTGAGGTCATGGCCCTTTCGTACTGTCACGGATTTGAAGACTCTCAGACTTGAGGTTTGGTAAAATAACTTAACTTTATTAAAAGTTAAAGGCAGTCCCTGTAGGGTAAACATACATAACAATAACAGTAATATAACATATAATAGGTTCTACCGGCCTTGCCTAAATACCGGACAAGGCAACCCAAGTGACAGTTTTAATGACAGGCTCTACCGGCCTTGCCTATACCGGGTAAGGCAACCGTGAGATGACAAATACCGGTTCTACCGGCCTTACCAATACCGGGCAAGGCAGCCTCCACGAAATGCTGAATGTAGGCTCTACCGGCCCTGCCAATACCGGGTAAGGCAACCTTAAAGATGGTGAATTACAAGGTTCTACCGGCCTTACCAATACCGGGCAGGGCAGCCCAAAGAAGTACTGGAGTAGGCTCTACCGGCCCTGCCAATACCGGGTGAGGCAACCTACAGGATGGTATCGTCAAGGTTCTACCGGCCTCACCAATACCGGGCAGGGCAACCTGAGTGAGTAAACCAGCTGTCAGGTGACTAAGACAGCATAGAGCATAAGTATAGAGGTCTTACTCAGCAGGAGTCTATTGCCAGGGATACTCAGGCAACTGCAAGGAAGTGGACAGCGACTGACCACAGTACTGGATGTTCAGGAGCAAACCAACGTCCACACGTTGGGACTAATGGTAATAGTGCCACCAGGTTTAATGGAGCAAACCAGCGACCGCACGCTGGAACCAACACTGTATATTGCAACCAGGTTTAGTGGAGTAAACCAGCGTCCACACGCTGGGACCAACAATGTATATCGCAACCAGGCTTAGTGGAGTAAACCAGCGTCCGCACGCTGGGACCAACAATGTATATCGCCACCAAGTTTAGTGGAGTAACCCAGCGTCCGCACGCTGAGACCAACACTGTATATTGCAACCAGGGTTAGTGGAGTAAACCAGCGTCCGCACGCTGAGACCAACAATGTATATTGCAACCAGGTTTAGTGGAGTAAACCAGCATCCGCACGCTGGGACCAACAATGTATATCGCAACCAGGTTTAGTGGAGTAAACCAGCGTCCGCACGCTGGGACCAACAATGTATATCGCAACCAGGTTTAGTGGAGTAAACCAGCATCCGCACACTGGGACCAACAATGTATATCGCAACCAGGTTTAGTGGAGTAAACCAACAAAGTATGATCAGCAGCGAGAACGATGTCGCCAGAGCGACGGCTGGAGCAGGAGATTCAGGAACTCAGTAAGATTAACCCGCGAGGTGCTGGAACACAGGAACACTGGAACTCTGGAACACTAGCATCAGGATCACTGGAACACAGGATCAGCAGGTACAGCAGGAACAGGCCCAGAAGCCTGACAAGCAGGTCAGGCAGAGTGGAGTCAGAAACACCACGAAAGGGCAACCTGGAAGTGCTCAGCCTGGGTTTAAAAAGGCTGTGTGAGGAGGGCTAATCACAGACAGCCAATCATGATACTCAGCAAGTGACTGACACTGAACAGCACCAATCACGGGCACCGTGATACATTCTGGCACCTGAGTGATTAATGGATACATTGGATGACAGCATCCACAAGTTTATTCATGGGTTTCCCATTTTGTTTTTGGCATGACTGCATATCTTTAGATTTTTATTTTGTATTTCAACCTTTACCATAACTATAGTTCATAATACTACATCATATGTAGCGATATAAGATTTCCTCATGTTTGTTTTGTGCTTTATATTTTCAAGCTGTTCCTGTGGACTACAGTGCATGAGTGATCAAGTGGCCGGTTTGCAGCCATCTGTGCGGGGGGTACCATTTTTCTTAGGCTGGCAGTATCTTTGAAGTGACTGATGTGTAAAAAATAAAATTTAAAAAAAAAATGTGCTTTTTTTCCTGTAGCACGAAATTCTGGAATTAGTTGTGCACATTAACTTAGTGGTGGAAAGGCAAAAGACCCTCATTCGATGCAGCAGGTTATCTTCTTTCCAAAATGGGACGGTTTGTCTTTCTTCCCTTCAGTAGCTGCTGTAATATTTTCGTACAGGCAAGTCATGTTTGAGAAAAAGCAGAGGTTGTAGCAGGAGTAGTTTTGTACTTCTAGCACTCCCTAAGGTAAGTCAACTCATACCAAGGGGTAACATTTTCTCCTAACAGCACTAGCTAATGAATACAGTTGGAAATGTCATGGTTTTCACAGATTTCAGTGCATTTAAAGGGCCATAAATGCAAGAAATTGCCATTTTATTCCTTTAGAGCCACTTTCTGGAAACATTTGTGCAAATTATGCTTGGGGTAAGAAGGCAAGTGACCCCTCATTCTATGCAGCAGGTTATCTTCTTTCCATAATGGTATAGTTTTTCTGCCTTTTTTCACTTTTGATAAAATGTCAGACAAATCTGAGATTGTAGTGGGTGCATCTTTGTACTTCTAACATCCCCTAAGGTATTTCAACTCATACCAATGGGGTGCCATTCTTCTCCTAAGAGCACTAGCTAATGAATACAGTTGGAAATTCCATGGTTTTCACAGATTTCAGTACATTTGAATAGGCGGAATTTTTTAAAAAATTGCCATGTTTTTCCTTTAGTGCCATCTTCTGGAAAGACTTGTGCACCTTAGACTTGCACCTCATTTGATGCGGTAGGATATCTATTTTCCAGAAATATAGAGTTTTATATAGTTATATTGCTGTTTTAGGTTAGTTTTACCACAAAAACTCTAGAATGTGCATATTAGTTCATAAAGTTGAAAATATAATTTTGCTCTCCTGGTAATTAGATCTCTGCACTAGCCATGGACTTTTCAAATAATTGAAACTTTCACAATTAAAGTAAATGTTTTTGATATAGAATATGTGATAGCTTTTTGCACAATGCAAAATTCACTTAATTTAATGTACCCATGCAAAAGCTTAATTTGTTTAAAAAAACAAACAAACATATTTTTCCACATGTAACTAGAAATGTACCCGCGGAAATCAAGCCTAAACAGACGGATAGAAAAATTGAGTCCTGATCACTGAAGAGGTTAAGAAAAGATGAATTTTTTGCAGGAGTGCAGGGTTATACTGTGTGTTAGTAGGTAAAACAGGATGTTCTGGTAAACAGGGAAATACCCATTTAGGAGTCGAGAAGGCTTATATAACTTGTTTTCTTGGTTATATTGTGGCAAAGGTTGAATATGATGAACGTGTGTATTTATTTCAAGCTAACTTACTATGTAACAATGAGAGCCAATGAGGTAGCCAACGCTTTACAACACAAGGGGAGTTATGCACTAAGGTGTGATAAAGAGGTTATTTAGCGAAGATGACTTCTCCAATGATATCCTTACACCAGTTCCTATAATATTCTATATAGCATGCACTAAGATCTCCAAAGGTGGAGAAATCTTAATGCTTTCTCTCCACTGAATAACATAGGAATTGGAGAAGTGATATCACTGGAGAGGTCATCTCCGCTTTATCTCCTCTTAATCATGCCTTAGTGGATCTCCCCCAATGTGCTGGATAATTCACTGGCTCTCAAAGGGTTAACTAGAGTGTTTAACTCATTGAATACTAGACAGTTCCCCATTACATTGGGGGAGATTCACTAAGTGGTGATAAAGAGCTGACAAAGTGGAGATGATTTCCTATGAGTTCCTATGTTATTCTGTAGAGCCTATGCATTAAAGTTGATGAAATCTTCATGCATGGACTCCAAAGTATAGCATAGGAATTGTGATAAACTGGAGAAGTCATCTCCACTTTATCACCGCTTAGTGAATCCCCCCCTTGTTTTGCAGTGTGCTGGAGATCTCTCTAGCATTCAAGGGTTAAAGGGGATCTATCACCCCAGTACAAGTGTGGCTTAAATGATAGCTTATATAGCGAATATGACAATTTCTTTATTATTTCCATATTTTAAAGCTCTATTGGGCCGAAAATTAACGTTTAAAGAGTGCCCTGCACCTTACTTCCGGATAGACTGCGTGTACAGGGGTGATAGATCCCCTTTAAAATCCCCATTTAAATCCATGGGATTTTTTTATTATTTTTCCCCAGAGTGGATTTGGTATGTTCCAGAATTGCTAATTTTTCTTTTGAATTGAAGACCCTGCAAAGTACCAGATTGCAGTACATAATATTTAAATGTATGTAACCCATGTTTTCTTCATTTTTAGTGGTTTGTAGGTCTTTATTCTATATTTAGAGTGCACCTTTAATTCTGTTAACCCACTACTGGGTTGGGAGTGCAACAAATTTTTGCCATTAAAGGGGTTAAATTGTGAATTAGCCTGGCACCATTTATTTTATGGCTTGAATGTAAATGTCAAACAGCTAAATAGCTTAACCTTTTAGGGACCTGAGTGGTGTGCAAGGCTCCATGATGACATGATAATTTTACACAAAAAAGTAATCCATTCTTTAAAAAATGTACTGATTCCATTGAAATTATTTTAATCAGTGAATGAATTACAGCAGGTAAAATGGTTTAAAAAGTGTCACTTTCACAACCACATGAAAATGTTAGCACACACAGTATTGTATTATAAAAATAAATATTTTTCAGTTAGATACAGTAGATAGATATGCATACTTACTTTCTGAGGCAAATCAATGGCAGATAATGCTGACACATAGCTATAAAGTGAAATACCTAAAAACTTCCTCTACTTTTTTTTTCCTTTGTTTTCACATATTTGCTAGGAAATGTTGGCAAATGAGAACAGACCACATTACCAGTATTGAGAGAATTGTCTCGCCAATATTCATATTCATGTTAAAATGAAGGTTCTTATAGTTGCTCTACTGGCAGATTTGTTGATTATGCCTAAGTGTGCCAATCTTATCAAATTGGTGGACAGGCTATAAATGGAACAAGATGGTCGGTAATAGATACTGGAAAGGTGAAACTGTGAATTACAAAGCATAACATATGCATCTTTTTATAATTATAGCTGTAAATAATGTTAATGAAAACTAACAACATTGACACCAAAATGTTTATTTTTACATGGTAAAATTTGGAAAGATGGTGGTCTACAGTATAGTTTACACTGACAGGATGTTTGGCAATAATTGGAAGTTAAAGTGGATCTGTCACCTTCTGTCACTAAATTTAAGTTTACACACTTGAAAGCTTCATTCAAAATTGCCTTTGTGTTCTGTTAGCCGAAATACGGGTAAAAGTACAGTTCAGGAGATACTGATGCTTTTCTTTTTGGAAAAGATTAAAATAAAAGTGTTTTGGTGTAATAAAGTTTAATTAGCATATGCAGATGCTTCATGTGCATATATTTGCATACAGTAATGCACACAGAGAGTTCACCATATAGAAATAAAGTATAACTATCTTCTAAACCACGCATCTGCTGGTCTTTTGCCTAACCTGATATATAGGCAGCTTTTAAACATGTTTTGAGATATGCAAACTTGAATTCAAGGTGATAGGCCCACTTTAATTCCTTTTCCTAGAATGCTTTGATTATTTTAAACACATGGCATTGAAAATCTTCGAAAATGGCACTTTGTAAGGAGTGGTAACTATTTGCCGATTACTTTTTTTTCTTCCCCTTTCTCCCTTTCTTTTTTGGTGCCCCAGACCAGCCGAAGCCTCGATATTCCAAACAGTCCACAGCATTGTGGGATATGTAGTAGGCATTCTGCATGGCAGCTGGGCTTAGTATGTCCACCTCAGGTTTGGGTGCTTTGGTCTTCTTAGACTTCTTTGACTTCTTCTTTCTTTTCCCACTGGACTTGCTGGCTCCTCTGGATTTGGCACTTTTGGTAGGCTGAAAACAAGACGCACATATGAAAAGTGTGCAGGAGCAGAGGACTGCAATATTCATATTGGGACTTATGCAGGATGGAAAAGATGAGCAATTCTGGAGCAAGCCTATTGCACCATAAGAGAAATAAAGACTTCCATCAGTTTAAATGGGACTTTATACTATTTGAATGCTATAGAGGTATCCAAGGCAGTGGGGATTCTTCTAGTATTCAAGGGGTTAAAAGATCCATTGAAATAAATGGTGATATAAACAATGGAGATTTTGTGCTAGAACAACTGGGGGCCAACCAACAGCACCATAGGAGAAAACTAAACATTCCTAAAAGTGCCATGGATTTAAATGTGCTTTCAACCCCCCTTGAATGCTTGCCAGTGGGTTAGAGACCTCTCTAACATTCAAGTTGTTAAAAGCCCAATTTAGTTTTTCCCTATGCTGCAGTTGGTTTGCCCCATAATTTTTCTAGTGTGCATTTATACATAAGGCCCCAAATCCCCAATAATTTTAATGGGTCTTTTAACTCTTTCAGTGCTAGACTATTCCCCACTGCTTTAGAAACTTCTGGCATTCAAGCTGCTAATTAGAAAAATGTTTCTGTCCCCTACTGTGTCTTTAGTTTGCCCCACAATTGTTCCACTTTGTGTCTATACAAGGCCCATAGGCCCTAAGTATAAAGACATAGTGGACAAATCCTAGAGCAAACCAACTGCACCAGAGTGGACAAATACAAATTCCAAAAACTGTCAATAATTTAAAGGGATAGTAATGTCAGAAAAAATAGGATTTTAGTCCTACCTGTTAAATCCTTTTTTCTTAGTCCATACAGGTTACTGGTAACTTTGGGTAGGCAATCCGACCCTTTAAGTAGGCAAGAACAATTCTAGAAATGACTGCAGGGGGTGGAGCCTACTTTCCCTACTTGGCTGCAGCTAGCCAACCAGCTCCAGAAAGATTTGAAACACTACGACTAGATAGTGGAAGGAAAGAAGACTCCTTTGAGCGTAATCCCGAAGGACCCCCATGGTCTGCCACAGGAGAGCCAAGCATGGTCTCTTGACAGGGTGAGAGACCAGTAACCTGTATGGACTAAGAGAAAAGTATTTAACAGGTAAGATTAAAATCATCTTTTTTCTGTTGTCCAATACAGGTTACTGGTAACTTTGGGATGTCCAACCACTGAGTTTCCTAGAAGCGGGAAGTAAGGCAAGAACCAGACGCAAGGCACCCAAAGTCACCAGAGCAGATATGAACCATGAGATCAGAGATAGCCCAACAAAACAATGAAGTGTCAACTGACCCTAAACAGGGGTAACAACACCCCAAAACTATTACACCGCACACTGAACTAGAGCCAGCAGGGCTCAAAAGTGAAGGAAGCACCAAGAACCGAAGAAGATACTAGACAGGCAAGACTGCCTCCAGGATTTTCCTCCCAAAGCTGGCATCAGACGATGCCAACACATCAACACAGTAGTACTTCGAAAAGGTGTGCACAGATGGACAGGTGGCAGCCTTGCACAACTGATCAGCAGAGGCCTGATTCTTGTAAGCCCAAGAGGCCCCAATAGATCGAGTAGAATGAGACGTGACCCTGAAAGGGACAGTCTTCTTCCTCAGCTCGTAAGCCTTACGAATAGTGGACTTGATCCAAGAAGCAATAGTCACTTTGGATGCAGGTCTTCCTGCCCTGGGACCCCCTGGAATGATGAACAAAGCATCTGATTGCCTGATAGACTCAGTGCGATGTACATAAAACTTGAGACAACGCACCACGTCTAATAAGTGGAGATCCCTCTCCTTGTCAGAGGTGGGATCAGGGCAGAAACTTGTCGAGGCCAGTACGGAGCAACCAGAATGACTGGACGTTGCTCCAGTCTCAATTTCCGTAACACCCTGTGCAACATAGGAAGAGGAGGGAAGATGTAAGCCAGACAAAATAACCAAGGAATGGACATGGCATCCACTGCCAAAGCTACAGGATCCAGCGAAAGCAGAACCTTGGAACCTTCTGGTTGTGTCTTGTTTCCATCAGGTTGATGCAAGGAAGACCCCACTTCTGAACAATGAGGTTAAACACCTCTGGGTGCAGTTCCCACTCTCCGCTGTCCACTGTGTGTCGACTGAGGAAGTCCGCCATGACGTTGTCTACACCTGGAATGTGAACTGCGGATATGGCAGGAACGTGTTCTTCTGCCCAGGACAAAATAGCCTTGACCTCTAACCAAGCGGCGAGACTTCTTGTTCTGCCCTGCTTGTTGATGTAAGCCCCAGCCGTGGCGTTGTCGGACTGAACCCGGACTGGGCATTCTTCCAGCTGGGGCGCCCAGTGACGAAGGGCATGGAATATCGCCCAAAGTTCCAATACATTAATGGGAAGGAGAGATTCCTCCAGAGACCACCGTCCCTGAGCACTCAGGCAACCCAGGACCGCTCCCCAGCTGGAGAGGCTGGCATCCGTCGTCACCGTGGTCCAGAAGGATATCAGGAAGGACTTGCACTTCAGCACATTGTAGAGGTCGAGCCACCACGACAAACTCAGTTCCACATGAAGAGGAAGGGATACTGACGTCTGCAGAAGGTCCGACTGACCCTTGCATACCTGGATCACAAACCGCTGGAGCTCCCTGGTGTGAGCCATGGCAAAGGAGACTGCTTCCATGGTGGAAATTAATTTCCCCACCAGAGAGGATAGCTTCTTGGCTGGAACTGGATCTTGAGCTAGAACAGCCGAAACCCTGTTTGCGATCTGGTGAGCAACATTCTCCGTGAGAAACACCATGCTCTGCTGAGTGTCGAAGATAAGGCCCAGGAAGACCAGACGCTGGGACGGGACAAGATCCAAGTTGTCCAAGTTGATGATCCACCAGTGATGGGTGAGAGCGTGAATGCAGTGCTGAAACTGCTGACGAAGAATTTCCGCAGAGGGGGCTTTCAGAAGCAGGTCATCCACGTATGGAGTAACTCGGATGCCGTCCCGGTGGAGGACGGACATTAAGGCTCCCCGGACACGGTTGAAGACCTGAGGCGCTGTAGTCAGACCAAAGGGAAGAGCTGAGAACTGAAAATGCCCTTGGTCGCAGGCAAATCTGAGATACTGCTGGCTCTTTGAATGAATGGCGATATGTAAATACGCGTCCTGAAGGTTCAGAGAAGCAAGAAATTCCCCCGGAATCATAGCAGCAATCACCGTCCTTAGAGACTCCTGGTGATAATGAGACCAGATCACAAAGGAATTGAGATCCTTCAAGTCCAAAACTGGACGACAACCGCCGTCCTTCTTGGACAATATGAAGAGGTTTGAGTAAAAACCCGTACCTCTGTCCTGAACTGGAACAGGTTCTAGAAAATCCTTGTCCAGAAGAGACTGGATAGCGCCGTTGAAGAGACGCCCTGGGGTGTATGAGAGGGGAAAAAGCGAAAAGGAGGAAGAGAGGCGAAAGGGATCCTATACCCTTCCACCACTACTTGTAAAACCCACAGGTCCACCACTGAATCCTCCCAAATGCTGTGATAGTGACAAAGATGACCACCCACAGCTGAATGGGGAGCCGGGTTTGGTGAGTCATGCCAGAGAAGTCTTGGAAGCCTTGGGCTTAGAGGAGACCTTGGGCTTCCATTGCTGTTTGGGCTTGGAGGAGGCACATGGAGCTGAGGGAACCGCCTGGTTCGCCGGACGTGTCTCAGTCTGAAAGGGGCAAAAAAACCTGTTACGCTTGAGAGGAGGTTTCTTCCTGGGGACCAAGGGCAGATGAGTACTCTTACCCCCAGTGGCCTCACTGATCAGATCTTTAAGATCTGGCCCAAATAAGGATGTACCCTGAAAAGGCAAGGACAGCAAGGCTTTCTTAGAAGCAGTGTCAGCAGCCCAGATCTTGAGTCAAAGAGCTCGTCTGGCAACCACAGACATGGTGGAAACCCTTGCCACCAGATGGATAGCATCAAATAAGGCAGCAGAAACATAGGGCTGGACCTCAGATATGTTGGTAAGAAGCCGCAACACATCCGAAGATGAATCACCCCAACGTACAGTTAGGGTGAGTTGTTCAGTCCAGACCGCAATGGCCCGGTTAACCCATGCCGCAGCGAATGCTGGACACATGGCAGTACCAGCAATGGCAAAAATGGACTTGAGTGAAACCTCAACCTTCTTGTCAGTCCAGTCCTTCAGAGAGGATGCATCAGAAACTGGTAAGGCGGTAGACTTAGATAGCCTTGAGACAGGAGCGTCCACCTTAGGGAGATGAGCCCATTCAGCAAGATCCACCTCAGGAAGCTTAGCAAACCTCTTGAAGACAGAAGGCTTTCTGTCCAGAGATTTCCACTCATCAGCCACTAGGCTGTCCAGAATGGGGTTAGGTGGAAAACAAGTATGGGCCTTTATAGGCTCCTGGAATACATCACAGGGATCTGAGGAAACCTCTTGAACTGGGGGAAAGTTTAGCATGTTTAAGGCGGCCCTGATCAGGCTCTCAGCCGAGGGTTCTGGATCAACCTCAAAGGGATCCCCAAAAAATTGACAGGAGCCCACAGCAGAACATTCCTCAACATCTGAATCCACCAACAGTTCCTCTTCAGAGGAATCTGAAACGTCAGGTACTCCTTGCGGTTTGGACAGGGAAGATCTGACTGAGGAAGGGGTCTGCCAGGAATGGAAGACCCCCTGTAACTGGGATGGAAAGAGTTGCAACGTAGACCTGAGGTCCCTGGTAGCAGCCTTGAACTCTTGCACCCAAACTGGCTCTAATGCATGGCTGGAGGTCCTTGGGATAGACTCAGGGACGTCAGAACATGCTGGGCATAAATGACCTGAGAATTCTCTAGGCAACCCTGTATGACATGAGGAGCAATGAGCAATAGGGGATACAGAGACCCCAGCGTCCTTAGTCTTAGGCCTGGCCCCAAGCTCCAATGGAGTAACCATTCTCACAGTGTCAACAACGTTCAGAATTAATCACTCAATTTACAGTGTGTAAGATTAAAATTTCACCCCAGAAATTGCTAAAATACACTTATCTGGCAGACGAAGGGTTAATCTGCAAAGGCGAGTCCAAGCCCTGCATAGGATACTCGTTCTGTAAATCTCACAAGATGGCTGCCGTGGCGAGAGCCAATCAGAAACGAACGCACAAAGCAAGCTTTCATGGGAAATGTATGTTTACCAGAAAAAGTACCCCAACATTGCCCGAAGCCCCCTGAGCCCCCCAACACACTTGCAATGTGAACCGGATGATAGAGCAAGGTCAGACAATTAATATGAGCCATCTCTGAAGTCGCTAGGTTGAGCGGTTGCAGAGAAATGTCCCAAACTGTACAGTCCCATTGAAGTGAATGGAGCAATGGCGTCTATGCCGGAACTGAATTTTGTCAAAGTTAGAACTGAGAAATAAAAATACATGAAACATCACTAGAACATGTAATCAGACCCAGAGAACACTGAACCCAGTAGGGAAAGTGCCAATAACCACCCCAAAAGATACCAACCAGCAGTTAAAGGGTTAATTTACCACATAAAGTTGTTCCATACACTGACAGACATAACAGAAAGACCCAGTGAGTGCAATAAGAACTCCCAGGAATAACCCCTGTGCGGAGGGGCACTGTGGGACAAGTGGACCTGCAGCACTCAAAGGGTTGCTCACCTTTTCAGCAGATCTTCTGTCTTCAGATTGCCATGTAGTAAGAAGTAACCTCATTGGGTAACTCCTGGGGAAGCACTTGGAATCAAGATATTCCCCCTCAGGGCTTAAGGTCCACAAAAAGCACCTGGATATTGAGCTAGCCACATCTAAGGGCATTGTCAGTCATGGTAATCCACCTAATGGTGGTATTCCATATCTAACAGAAAAATAAAAACGTTTCTAAAATTATAGCAGAACTGTTCTCTTGCCTGTGTTATCTTCACCAAGGAACAAATCTTTCTGGAGCTGGTTGGCTAGCTGCAGCCAAGGAGGGAAGGTAGGCTCCACCTCCTGCAGTCATTTCTAGAATTGTTCCTGCCTACTTAAAGGGGCAGATCGCCTACCCAAAGTTACCAGTAACCTGTACTGGACGACAGAGAAAAAGTATGAACTATATCGTAGATACAATTAAAGTTCTCTGCTCCCTCCCCTTTCTGCTTGAAGAGCTGTAAAGCTGTCAGAAGCAGATTCTGGTTGCTTGACCAGACGTGGCTCTTCAGCATCACCGATATAACGATATCTAAAGATAAATACTTCATCGGAATGGTCTACAACGTGTGCTTGCAAACCAGGCACACATTGTAGACCGTACCTAAAAATAAATACTTCATTGGAATGGTCTACAATGTGTGCCTGGTTTGCAAGCACACGTTGTAGACCATTCCGATGAAGTATTTATCTTTAGGTATCGCTATGTCGGCATTGCTGAAGAGCCGCCGTCTGATCCAGGAACCAGAATCTGTTTCTGACAGCTTTACAGCTCATCAAGCAGAAAGGGGAAGGAGCAGAGAACTTTATTTTCCTATATCTCTCAAACCATAACGGTTTGAGAGATAAGAATTAGTGCAAGCACTCTCTTTTAATTGTATCTACCATATAGTTAATACTTTTTTCTGACATTACTATCTCTTTAAATGGAGCCTTTGCAATGCTTTGAATGCCTCTCTAGAATTAAAAAGGATTCAATTCTAATATAAATCAAAGGGACATTTTATTTGTTCCTGATAGTGCAGTTGTTTTGTCCCAGGATTTCTCCTCTGTGGCTTTATCCCTTTGAGTTCCAGAGGGGTACGCAACACATTGCAGAACAATGTGCTACATAGCCCTCTGGCACGCAAAGGGTTATACACCTTTCCTCTTGCAAATATCACAGCACTACAAATTCTTTCTACACTAAAGGCCATATGCGCAGAGAAAGATGGAGCAAGCCAACAGTACAATAGCGTACAAGTAAAAATTTCCATCAATAGCTCTTTAACCCCCTGAATGCTAAAGAGGTCTCCAACTCATTGGAGACACAATAAAAAAAAGGTTATGTGTTTTGATAAACATAACTCAAGATCCCTATTTTCAAAAGAAAACTGGAATAATTCTGGATCAACCCATCTGCACCATAAAGGACAAATTAACCTTTTAACCCCTTAAGGACGCGGCCGGCACTTAAGGACCACGGACCATTTCTTTTTTTTTTTTGAGATCCGATTCAGGGATCCCTGAACGACGTGCAGCCACACGGGGATCCCTGAATTCCATGACGTACGATAAGGAGTTCATTTATTTAACCCTTTGATTGATAGAGAGGTCTCTAATGCATTGCAAAGCATTCAAAAGGTTAAAAGCAACATTTAAATAAATAGGCATTTTGGGTATTTTTATTTGTCCCCTGTGTTGCAATTGTTTTGTGCCAGAGTTAACGAAAAGAGAAAGAGGTACACCAATATATATATATATATATATATATATATATATATATATATGGTATTAATGGTGATAGTACTAAAAGTTAATGCACTGATTTTAACCCCTTAACAACCTGCGCACGCACACATGGCCAGCACTTGAGGACCATGGGGCATTTTTTTTTTATCCGATACAGGTCTCCCCATGTGGCATGCAGCCACGCAGGGGGCCCTGAATTCCATGACATGCCATGATCGTCACTGGTCCTTAAGTGCCGGACAGCCGTGACGGTCCAGGTACGTCATTGGACGTGAAGGGGTTAAAAAGTGTATTTTTATGTATTTACCAATAAATTATTTTCTCTTATTCTGTGTGGAATACAGATCACTGGGGTAAAGTATCCTACCAAGGGAGGGCAGGGCACAACTAAAGGCTGTCAGAGGTAGAGACTCACACCCTGCTTCACTTTACCCCTACCTAGACACGGTCAGTTTAACATATAGCAAAGATGAAAGAATCGGAAGTGGAACCAGAAAGAGAATCCCCTGAACTTGATAATCCAAGATGACACACCAAACCGGGGCACAAACAGTTGTTCTTTCTGCGAGAGGAAAGTCCTAAGTTCCACATGGACTAAGAGAAAAGGATATATTGGTAAGTACATAAAATTCCCCTTTTTTCTTATGTCCTATGTGGAACACAGGAACCATGGGGATATTCCATCCACCCAGATTCCAGGGAGGGAGAGAGAAAACCCCTAAAACACAGACCAGTTCTAAGAAACAAGCTGATACAACATGAACCTCATGTATCAACAGACACCAGCACTGCAAACTAAAGAGCAGGACCTCATAGGTAACAGGCCAAAATTTAAATCAAGAAGGACACCTACACAGGCACAGTTACCTGTAGGACCTTCCTGTCAAGCACTACCATGTTAATGTGCTGCCTTTGGCTGAAGCTTGAGGCTTGATTCTTGTAGACTCAAAATAATAACCCACCAACATGGTTGAATGTGCCATAACTCTAAAGGTTACAGGGTTCTTTCTTCCTGATAAAATGTGCCTGAGAAATATTCGCCTTGATCCAAGAAGCCACTGTTACCTTAGACACAGCTTGGTCCGCACGTGAGCCTTCAGGGGTGCCAAACATCGAATCAGATTGCCAGAATGGCTACATGTGATGAACACGGTACTTCAAGCACCTAGCCTCATCCAAGAGATGAAGGTTCTGCTCCTGTCAATTAATGTAAAAATCAGAGACAACAGTAGGGAGAGACCCTACAAGAGTCTGCAAGTCACCCCATCAGGATAGAAAACAAGAAAGGGAGGCTTACAAGATAAGGCCTGAAGCCTGACCACCCACTGAACAGACACAACTGCCAACAGAAAGGCTGTCTTAGTAGTCAAGAAACACAGAGAAACTGAAATGAGCTTTCTGAAGCACTCCTAAAACAGGTTCAATTCCCAAAGAGGAGTGGGATCCTGGTAGACTAGGTAGTCATAAGCTACCACTTGCTTAGAAGTCTGCATGTCATCAGTAAGGCAATACTCCTCTGGAAAAGGACAGGAAGAGCTGAAATTTGGACTTTAATAAAGCTTAAGACCAAGCACTGAAGACCATCTTGAAGAAAAGTCAAAAGAACCAGAAGCCAAAAAAAAGCCCCAGCAACAACCCCCGGTCTTCACAGCACTTACAGAACTGCTATAAAACCCTGTGGTATACCATGGAAGAAACTGGATTTCAAGCCTGCAGTATTGTAGCAATGGCAGAGTCAGAAAATACCTTATTCTCCAGGATACTGTCCTGAAGAGCAAGCTGTCAAAGCAAACCTGCTAATGACACAGCAGACTCTGAGTCAAGAGGACTCAAGGGAATCCAGAACAACTCTGCAAAGGACAGACAGAGAAGATCTGAAAAACAGAGCCACAATGGGAAATCAGAATGGCATGAGCCTGCTCCATCCTGATTTTCCTCAGTACTCTGGGAATAAGGGGAAATATAGGAAATACAGATGCCAGAGGAAGATGCCAGGGAATAACTGCAAGAGCCAGAGGATCCTAGGTTCTGGCATAGAACTGAGGAACCTTGCAGTTCAATCAAAAAGCCATTAGATCCACCTTCGAAGGACCCCAAAAGCAAACTATCAGCTGAACCTCAGACCAAGCGGCCACACTTCTGGACCCTCCCTGGCAATTGCTATAGGCCACTGTCGGCTGGATCCTCAAGGGAATTCATGAAGGGATTGAGGCCAATGCTGCAGAGCTAGGCAAGTCATCTGAAGCTACAGCACACTGATGTACAAAAGACTCTCCACCCTGGTCCAAATACCCTGAGCCTGATGACCCAGAGTGGAACCCCAGCCTGTTAGACTGGCATCTGCTATGACTATGACCCAAGTTGGGTTAGCCAGCAGCCATTTCAGAGAGAGAGAGAGAGAGAGAGATGGGTTCTCTGAAGCCACCAAACAAGGTCTGCCGTTGTTCAGTCCAGTCTGAACTAATGCCTGAGAATTTCCAACTGCAGCTCCAGTGTATAAAATTGAGCAAATGGAAATGCCTCCAGTTGGAAACTAGGTAACCCAGGGCCTTCATTTACTCCCGCACCATCACAGATGGTCGAAATATTGCCCAAGGCACCTGATGAGACAACAACAGTAATCTTCTGGCTGAAAAACCTTCCCTAGAAGAGTGTCAAATCTCATTCCGAGAAAATTAAGGACCTGGGAAGGAACCAGAGAAGAGTTCTTGAAATTGAGCACCCAATCGTGTTGCTCCAGAATGTACATGCAAGTCTGAATCCAATTGAACAGATTTTTGTCTGAAGGGGCCTTCCACAAAAGTCATCCAATAGGGAATCAGAGAGATCGCTAACAAGTGGATATCAGGACCTTTGTAAAAACCCAGTGAAGCAGAAACCAAAAGGAAGAGTAGAAAAGGAAAACAATGGTCTTGGAATGCAAACTGTAGGAAGCGCTGATGATCTGCTTGAATGCGAATATGCCGATAGGCATCATTTGTGTTTAGGGAAGACAAAAATTCCCCTAGGCACATGGCAGCAATGATGGAACTCAAACACTGCATCTTGAACCGCTGGGCAAGGGCAAAACAGTTGAGAAGCGACAGTAACACTTAATATGTAAAAAAATATACACTGTAGGGTCTATCCTCCTGAGTAAAACAAGGATACTCCTGCTGCCTAGAGGTGTTTTATTCAAAAGTTATTGCAGCTGAAACTTGATTTTTTTTTTTTAGGTGAAATATCTCAATGGCCTGAAATATTACAGTGGCACTGTTGCTGCACCATCCAGTGGAGGTTTATGGTTAATTGACCTGAGGTGTCCATAGTGTGGTGTAGCAACAATGCCATTGTAAAATTTCAGGCCATTGAGATATTGCACCTAAAAAAATTCAAGTTTAGGCTTTAATAACTTTGCATAAAACACCTCTCAACAGTGAGAGTAACCCCGTTTTACGCAGAAGGATAACCCCTACAATATGCATGTTTTTATATATTAAGTGATACTATCCCTTTAATTCCAGAATAGAACTACATCTGCAGTCTTTTTTTTTGGGGGGGGGGGGGGGACTATGAAAAGGTTAAAATAGAATCCCGTGAACCTTTCCTGAAAAAGGAACAGGTACCAACACCTGCCTATCTAGGAGAAAAGAAACCGTCTAAAAATAGACAGCTTCTCTCGGGATCGTGCGGAACTCTGGATATGAAAAAGCACATCCAGGCAGGGTTAAGTGGAACAGGATAGAAGCCTCCGCTTCTGAGAGACCTTTTTTAATCAAGTGGCCTACCCACCTAAATGAGGAGACTTTACCCCATGTTTCCTGTGTTCAACTAGAATATAATATAATTTAACTGATCCTATATAATAATTCGCTAAGTTGTGTGTAACGCACAACATGCGCAGTAGACACTGCTGCGCGTGCGGCAGTCATGCGCACTACAGACTGCCCGCGCCGCGGCTGATACAGAGCTGGGCGCGGGCAGTCTCTACCGCGCGTGACTGCCACGCGACCCGCTGCCAGAGGCACTGTGGCCCGTGTAACGGGCTGTTCAACTAGTAAGAAATAATTAGAGAGAGAAACCAGGAGGAAGATGCGCTAAGGAGTGACCAAGAGGTGATAAAGAGGGTTATTCACTAAGACGTGATAAAGAGGTGATAAAGTGGAGATGGCTTCTCCAGTGATATCACATCTCTAGTTCCTATGTTATTCTATGGTGCCTATGCACTAAGATCTCCAAAACTTAAGAAATGTTAATGAATTGGTTACATAGAATAACATAGGAATTGGAGAAGTGATATCACTGGAGAAGTCATCTCCACTTGATCATCTCTTTATTGATATCACTTCTCTAAGTCCTATATTATTCAGGGGAGCCAATGCACTAAGATTTCTCCAACATTTGAGATCTTAGTGCCTAGGCTTTATAGAATAACATAGGAATTGGAGAAGTGATATCACTGGAGAAGACATCTCCAATTTATCACCTCTTTATCACACCTTCGTGCATAACCTCCAAATCTTAATTAGCACCACTACTACCATCAACTCAACTCACCATGTCTGGAGGAGGAGGAATGCTGCCTATGACCCCAAGAACACCATCCCCACCGTCAAACATGGAGGAGGAAACATTATGCTTTGGGGTGTTTTTCTGCTAAGGGGTCAGGACAACTTCACCGCATCAAAGAGACGATGGACAGGGCCATGTACTGTCAAATCTTGGGTGAGAACCTCCTTCCCTCAGCCAGGGCATTGAAAATGGGTCGTGGATGGGTATTCCAGCATGACAATGACCCAAAACATACAGCCAAGGCAACAAAGGAGTGGCTCAAGAAGAAGCACATTAAGGTCCTGGAGTGGCCTAGCCAATCTCCAGACCTTAATCCCATAGAAAATCTGTGGTGGGAGCTGAAGGTTTGAGTTGCCAAAAGTCAGCCTTGAAACCTTAATGACTTGGAGAGGATCTGCAAAGAGGAGTGGGACAAAATCCCTCCTGAGATGTGTGAAAACCTGGTGGCAATCTACAAGAAACGTCTGACCTCTGTGATTGCCAACAAGGGTTTTGCCACCAAGTACTAAGTCATGTTTTGAAAAGGGGTCAAATACTTATTTCACTCAGTAAAATGC
The DNA here is from genome assembly GCA_037306005.1 of Rhinophrynus dorsalis. NCBI lineage: Eukaryota > Metazoa > Chordata > Amphibia > Anura > Rhinophrynidae > Rhinophrynus > Rhinophrynus dorsalis. The sequence continues at coordinate 337,904,955 of CM074721.1, forward strand.
AAATCTATATATATAAAAGAATAAGCCTCATTGCATCATTTATGGTACCTCACACACAGAACATAATTTATGTCTCCTCAGAAAACAAACACACATTGAACAGAATGCCTCATTACATAATTTATGTCTCATTAGGAGACACAACTGCCATTGGCTGATTCAATGGGGACATTACTGCTCCCATTGGTTGATTCAATGGGGGTGTGTTTATCATACAGGGAGTTGGCCCGCCCCCCTCCAGCCCTCCCACCACTATCCAACTGACAAAAAAAAAATACAGCTGCCACTCGCTCCTGAAGTAGGGGATATCAATAACTTCTCCCGGTCCACTCACACTCTCACTCAGGATCATGACCCCACAAACACACTGTGTCACCTCCCACAGATAACTGTAACCCTCCATACACCCTGTTTCACCTCCCACAGATAATTGTAACCATCCATACACTCTGTTTCAGTACGAGGGTGTAATGTTTCCATAAAATACAAATTCAGGGATAAACTTAATAGCAACTCTTTTATTTAACCCTTTCAGTGCCAGAGGGGTACGCAACACATTGCTTTTCAATGCATTGTGTACCTCTCTGGCACTCAAAGGGTTAACTCTTTTCATCTCTTCAGTCACCTTACTGTCTGTTTTCAACTGTCACTCCTCCACTTCCTGCTTCCTGCCCTTTCTCCTTAAAGGGGGAGAGAGATGCTTTGCTGTATGTTACAGAGAGCAAGCCTCAAACACCACTTTCTATTTGATCCCTCAGGATACTGCTACGTTGCCTCAACTGAAGAGCCACTGTGTGTTATATTGCTATGTTACCTCAGCTTAAGTAAGGAGTTACTGTTCCCATTGGGTGATTCAGTGGAGGAGTGATTTAAATTATTCAGGGAGTTGGCCTGCCCCCACTATCCAGCCCGCCCACCACTATCCAAGTGACTGAAAAAACAAAATGGCTGCCACTTGCTCCTACACCACAGACTCACTCACAAGCCACACACACACACACACACACACAAGCCACACACACACACACACACACACACAAAAAGCCACACACAGAGTCCCCAGGGGTGCCTCCACCAACCTGAGGCACACAATGAGCTGATCCAACAAAGAGAGGGTGGGATCGGCTCCAGTGTATCTTCATTTCTGGTATCCGCAACACAACAATGCTTTCGGCTCCTGGTGCACAATGTGCTTTTGCTGCAGGAAGCCCAGCTGCTTCATGTAGCTCGGAGGCAAAAAGGCCCAGTACCAAATCCTTCATGTTCCCCCTTCATGAAGCACAACACTCCACCCAGCAACAGCCCGGTCATGCAGCCCTTCAAGGAGCTCTCTACAAGCAGCAGCTGGATGCGGCTATTACCCATGGTTGAGGGGCTGGAGACAGACCATGCTGGGGCCACTCTGTAGTACACACTCTTACACACAAGCTTCTTCTCCGCCGCTCTCTGCCCGCTGTCACACACCTGCATTGTGTAAGTACCCTGGCAAAAAAATATACATGCCGCACTATAGCTGCTCCAACAATACACACCATCCCTGCTCCAACCACACACACCATCCCTCCTCAGTTCCCGCTCTCGGTGCCCGGGCTGCGTCCCTAGTAATGCTCTTGGCCGAGGCCTGGGGCAGGAGGTGTCTTCCTGGCTAGGGAGCCGGGCCGGCGGTTATCTGGCAGCCTCTGAGTGTGCATGTACAGAGTCCACTTCAGGGACTGTGGACTCCATGACTCTCGCTACATACTGGGACAGCTGGTTAACCCTTTCAGTGCCAGAGGATTAAGCAACACAATGAGCAATGCCTTGCCTATCCCTCTGGCACTTACAGGACTGTAATAATATCTGTATATGTGTGTGTGTGTATGCATGTATGTACGTGTGTATGTATGATCAATGTCTGTATATGTCACTGTATCTCTGTGTGTCTATGTATGCGTGCAATATGATTCTTTCTGCTTCCCACAGTACACACAAAACCATCATCAGTCAATACAGCTAAATGAAATGTACAATACAAACAAACACAAAAAATTCTTACAAAATACTTTCAGCATGCCACCTACAACATTTCAAACAAAAAATGCTACATAACACATACCCTACTACAATGTCGGGCAACGCTGTCACATATTGCTAGTCAATTTATAACTTTTTTGAAATGTGTTCTTCTGGATGTTTTTGTTGTTATTCTGTCTCTCACTGTTCAAATAAACCTATCATTAAAATTATAGACTGATCATTTCTTTGTCAGTGGGCAAACGTACAAAATCAGAAGGCGATCAATAATTTTTTCCCTAACTGTATATTCTTCAATTTAAATACACTACTCACCACCGTGACCCTTCATCTGATCTAACAGTTTTCTGCACTCCAGACAAATGCTGTACCTCTTCAGCTTAACATTCAAATAAGTTCTGGGCAAGATAAAAAACTGTTTGAGTGGTATACTTGATCCCACTGTTCACTGCACCTATAAACTGCCTCAAATACCATTTTGTGGTACCAAATACAAGAACAAATCTGACAGATCCCTTTTGTTTTCCTGTGCCCCGTCTCTGAAATAACAACCCAGTCTCTAGCACAGGGATGGGCAACCTTTATCTACTTCTGGACTATAAATCCCATCATCCTAAACCAGGCAACAGATAGCAGAGGATAATGAGATTTGTAGTCCAGCAGCAGCTGGAGAACCTCTTGTTGCCAACCACACTCTAGCACATTCATAATCAGACCAATTAGCTTCAAAACATATGTTTCCTATTTTAAACTGTATTTTTACACTATTTTCTCTAACATTCATTTTTTTATTGTACAATGTAATTTATACACTATTTTCTTAACAATTCCACAGTTATACCTTGCACATTCTTGAAAATAAGTGTGTCAATGTATTTTACAGGTAAAAAACAGTCAATGTATAAATAAACAATTTACTATTACAGTTCAAAGCAATATTTGCATGTAGCACAAGTGAATGAATACAGTATATATTACCATTCTCAGGTTTACGAAGAACCCACAAAGAGGACTTATCTTTCCATGATCTCAAGTTCTAAGGGAAAGAAATAAGATATGTTTAATAAATGTTCACTAGTTCTTGACAGGGTGGACAAAATGAAAAAGAAAAGGTGTGTGTCTGACATATGCTGGCATAAACAAATAAAGTAATTTAACCCCTTAAGGACCCATGACGATCCTGGACTGTCATGGGTTGTTATACCCTTAAGGACCCATGACGGTCCTGGACCGTCATGGCTTAAATGATAGCAGCGTGCCTCTGTGCACGCTGCTATCATTAAAGGGATAGTAATACTTAAAATGTAAAAAAAAATATGTTGTAGGGTTTATCCCCCTGAGTAAAACAAAAGTACTCCCACTGGTGAAAGGTGTTTCATTCAAAAGTTATTAATTTTCAAAGTTGAATTTTTTAGGTGCAATATCACAGTGGCCTGAAATTGTACAGTGGCGCTGTTGCTACACCATCCTATGGAAATTTATGGTCAATTGACCAGAGCTGTCCATAGGATCGTGTAGCAACAGCGCCACTGTACAATTTCAGGCCACTGTGATATTGCACCTAAAAAATTCAACTTTGAAAATGAATAACTTCTGAATGAAACACCTTTCAGCAGTGGGAGTTCCCTTGTTTTACTCAGGGGAATAAACCCTACAACATATTTTTTTTTACATTTTAAGTATTACTATCCCTTTAATTCCAGGCTGAGACTGAGCGCTCCGAGACCGGGGCGTTCAGTCTCAGCCCTTCTTGCTTGTGCCGGTTCATGTGATTGCCGTAGCAGCGATCACATGTACTGGCATTTTGAGAGACAGAGGCAGTACAGAAAGCATGCTGTCTCTGAGTGTCTCTTCTGCCTCTGTCTCCCTTTCTATCAAAGTAAGGGAGACAGAAGTAGAGAGGAGACACCTAGTGGTAAAAGAAAATACAGCAGCTGGGGGTATTAACCCCTTCACTGCTGGTGGTGGAGGCTGGCTAAATGCAGGTCAATTTCTGACCTGCAATGATACACTTTAAAAAACCACAACACACTTTTTTTTTTTTTTTTTTACAAAAAAATATTTTATTTAAAAAAAAAAATCTCATTAAACAATTTTGGATGTGTGATTGTTGTGGAGCCATGTAATACACTAATACACACCGCCAAATGTCAGGGATAAAAAAGTGACAAAATAGGGTGGGAAAAAGGGACATGGGGATTTTCACCCGGGGGGGACGATTGCCACTTTAAACTGCACATTTTGTAGGTATGACTGACCGGTCATACCGTTCATGCAGTCTCCATAAAAATTTAACCCTTTGTGCCCAATTGATCCCAAGAGAAAAAACAAAAATGGTGGGTTTCTTTTTTAACCTTTTTTTTTTTAATTTTAATAAAGTAAATGGTGGGTTATCCATATAAGTGGGGTATCAAAAGAAAGCCTTATTTGTGCTTACAAAAACAGTATATAATTTATGGGGGTGGAATAAAAGATTTAGAGGGAAAACACTGTTGAACAAAGACATAGTCAAAAAGGTCAGGATTGCTCCGGTCCTTAAGTGAAAACGACCTCAGATTTTCCTGGTCCTTAAAGGGTTAAAGAAAGTTTAGCAAGAGGCTACCTGGTGCTAAAACATTTTAAAAAATACACTTGCTTTCACAAGCAGTCTGCTAATGAATCACCATTATGGAATTCAGTCAGTCAATATGCTATAGGCACATAGAAAACTGGAGTAAATCAACTGCACTGTCAGGAAGACACATTCATATTCCCATTGGTTTAAATGGAACTTTTAATTACATGAATACTACAAAGCATGCCTGATGTATAGGTAAATAAACACAGTGGGGGTTATGCACTAAGGAGTGAAATGAGGTGATAAAGTGGTGATGACTTCACCACTGATATTACGTCTCCAATTCCTATGTTATTCTATATAGCGGTGTTTCTCAATGTTAGTCCTCGGGGCACACCAACAGTGCAGGTTTTCAGGTTGTTCCTGCTTAATCACAGGTGAGTAATTAGTGGCTCAGTCATTGTGATTGATTCACCTGTGATTAATTAGGGATATCTTGAAAACATGACCTGTTGGTGTGCCCTGAGGACCGGAGCTGAGAATCACTGCTATAGAGGATATGCACTAAGATATCCAAAGTAGGAGAAGCCTTACTGCATTGGCTCCACAGAATAACATAGGATTTGGAGAAGTGATATCACTGGAGACGTTATCACCTTCCTATCACATCTTAGAGCATCTCCACCCTTGTGTGTTTCAATATGTGTTGCAACAATGTAGCTTTCTGTCAATAAATTAGGATAGCTTTGGCCCTTATTTCCCAAAGAGGGAGTTAATAACATTTTTAAAATGATCTGAGATTATTTTGCTCATTAGCACCCTGAACTTTAGTCAATAGGACCTGAGGGGCTAAGTACCAAGGGGTGATAAAGAGGAGATCATAGGCATGCACAGCCAATTGCATTAGGGTGTGAACCCAAAAGCACAAACACACGCACGTGTGTGTGTGTGTGCTAAATAAAGGTGTAAGTTATCTTTCACACGCACACACATTAAACATTAACACACTCACTCATGCGTCATACATACAAGACACTAACTCATATAAATATCAAATTAAACAACAACCTTCCCCCAACGCAACGAGCGCTGAAAGGAAGTGACATCACTTCCTCTCAGCGCCGCAATGAAGGAGAGAAGGGTCATGCAGGCTTTTGCAGTGTTTGAGCCCGAGTGCTTGTCCCGCCCCCCCTTGGTGTCCCTGAGCACAGCAGTCAGCAGCAGATAGCCGTGGCAAGGCTAAGGTATAAAGCCGGTGCCGCAGCCGCATTAATATGCGGAAACAGTCATTTAAATTCTGAAAAGCCGGTGCGCACAGGCCCGTTTAGGGTGTGCCTAGGCACACCCGGCACACGCCTATGGAGGAGATAAGTCTTCCGTTGATATCAGTTCTCCAATTCCTATGTCAGTCTATGAAGCCTATACACGAAGACCTCTCAAGTGGGAGAGATCTTAGTGCACAACATTTGCAGAATAATAATAGGAACTGGAGAAATATCCTCTTTATCACCCCTTAGTGCATACCTCCCTGGTCTCTGACTGACACAGCATACAGATGTATACTATGAAAGGACACCCTGAGTAAACCAGAGTTCTCTTTACTTTTGTCGTCGCTGTGAGAGATGTGAACACATTTGTATTCACTATTTTAGTAAATAAGAGATTTATATGCTACTTCTTAAAGGCTATTATATTTTAATATTATTTCATATACATAACCTTTGTACTCTAACACCAGTGTATGACACTCCATTTCTGTTTAATTAATCTGGAAAGCTATTCCCTTGATTAACATTCATATTTGTTATACCTTGCTAAGCATATATTAGAGCAACTGGATCTTACACCTGCTACCTCTAAAGTTTTGTTTTAATCAAAGTTTTCCATTTGAAAGAATATTTTTTTTATAGAACCACATAGCAAATACATTTATTAGATTATTTTTATGCCCACTAATCTATTCTTTATTTTGCTATATGATTTAGTCCAAGAATGGGCAACATGAGACCTTCCAGCTTTTATGGATTACAGCTCTCATCATTCCCCAACCAACGGCAATGACCAAACATAATTTAGACTATGGATGGATATTTATCATTCTTAAACATTTGTTTATGACACATATTAGATCTTTCATCAAATCAGTACTTAAAAAATGCAGTTAAGAAACATAATTATATTCACATGAACTCTTTTCATTCTTATGAATTTAATATGACAATGCCATTCCATTTTCTGTAAATGATTAGTTTTTGAGAAATTAACCTTTATATTGTGATGACACGCCGAGCAATGCGTTGCATACTCCTTCAGCATTCAAAGGTTTAAGTATATTAGTTCTTAGTAGATGAGTAGTTCAGTTCTTGGTAAAATGAAAAGATTTTACTGAACGCATTATATACCATTTATGGACCAGGGGGTGTACAAGTCATTGCTTTGAACTGCGTTGCCCACAGCTCTGGTGCTTAACTTGACCCTCAAACTTATACTTTTCATAGATCTGACCTCTCAGTATAATTATACTTTCGTGAATAATTCTAAGCAACTAGTAATAATATGTGTATTGTAGTCAACTCATTGTATGTTATAACGACGTACGCATAGATTATCCATTTGGGGATCAGTGCTCAGTTCACACACAATCTGGTTCTTAACGGGTTAAAACGAACGGTTTTTAATTAAAAAAAATACGCTTATAAAAATAGGCATCGGTTGAATTCGTGTATGTACACATAGAAACATTGCTTATAATCCTTACGTTACACCGTAGGACTTGCACAGAGCGCTTCAGTAACTCAGTTCGGTTGCAGTTCCTCTCGCGTTTAGTGATATTTCACGTTGCCATGGATACCAGGAGCTCGGCGGAAACCCGCCCATTTGTTGCTGTGTAGAACCATAACTTACTGCTTATGCGATGACGTTATGGAGACGACCTGTTGGTGGTCATAAGGCTCTACAGTCGGTCCACAAGAAACTTTAAACATGCTACGGTTTACAGTTTATAATACAACTAGTTGAACAGCCTGTTACACGGGCCACAGTGCCTCAGGCAGCCGGTCGCGGGGCAGTCACACGCGGTGGAGACTGCCTGCGCCTCCGCTGATACAGAGCTGGACGCTTCGGAGCGCCCAGCTCTGTATCAGCTGCGGCGGGAGCAGTCTCCAGTGCGTGTGACTGCGGCACGCGCAGCAGTATCTACTGCGCATGTCGGGCGTTACACACAACTTGGCGAATTATTATATATAGGAGGATTTTGGCTTCGATTACACAAAAGCTGAATAAGATCTGTGTCTTGAATGAGGTATTTTGTCAGGCGTGTTTTGAAAATGACTCGCGGAGGTCCCGGACTGCAGACCGAAAGGTTGCTGTTATTATTTTGTATGGTGCTGTAGATGAAGCTCCTAACATACCTCCCAACATTTCAAATTGCCAAAAAGAGACACTTGTGTTTTAGGGGTTGTTGCTGGGGGTGTGACTGGTGTGTGGGGCATTACCGATAATTTTCAGGCTATTTCATAACCTATTGACACCTCCTTGTGTAATATAATAAATGACTTATAACAAGACCAAAGTATTTTATGTACACATGCTAATTTATAAACACATATACTGACGTTTAACCCCTTAACGATCGTAGCGTTGTGGTCACTTAAGGACCACGGAGCATTTTTTTATTATTACGGTTCCGGACTCCCAGAACGGCGAGCAGCCGAGGGGGATGCCCGGAATTCATGACGGTCATAGTGCGTAATGGGTCGTTGACTCGGATCAACCCATGATGTACTATGACCGTCAAGGGTCGAAAAGGGGTTAAACAAACAATAATGTGAGTTTTATTGCTGTAGAGTAATATGATACACTTACATACACACACCATGCAATCTGATCTCCTAAAAAGAGGGACGTCAGGGTGCGAAAGAGGGACAGAGGGATTTGGGTCTAAAAGAGGGACTGTCCCACCTAAAGAGGGGCACTTGGGAAGTATGTCCTAATAATATTTTGTTTAATACAAATCCTGTGAGAGATACCCAATCCAGAGTACTTGTAGGCACACCACTATGATAATAATACCCTCTTGTGTTATGAATTAATCGAAAGCCAGACACTCCCAATCAGATATAAAAATTGGCTGAAGAGTAATATCTCTTATCAAAATAAGCTATTTATTGTGGGAGCTTAACCTATGTGAGCTGAGCCACGGAGAACTCTGTAGTATTTGGGACCCAAGTATATTATGCTGTTTAGTCTATATGACTTCATTTGTTTCCTGTGATGCACTTGGTTATTGGAAAATGTGGGAAGGAAAGAATTGCTGAAGCATGTCAGATCCCATGCAGAGAAATTCTAGAACCTGGGATGGTACTAGAGGCAGGGCTGGATTTACATCTCAGGAGCCTGTAGGCACAGATATCTGAAGCGCCCCCCCCCCCCCCCCCGCCATCTCCACAATGCTCCAAATCTCCATATTGCCCCCCATCACCTTCACATTGCCCCCATCAGCTCCACATTGCCCTCACATTGACCCCCATCAGCTCCACATTGACCCCCATCACCATCAGCTCCACATTGACCCCGTCAGCTCCACATTGCCCTCACATAGCCCCCCATCAGCTCCACATTGACCCCATCACCTCCACATTGACCCCATCACCATCAGCTCCACATTGACCACATGAGCTCCACATTGACCCCATCAGCTCCACATTGCCCTCACATAGCCCCCCATCAGCTCCACATTGACCCCGATCAGCTCCACATTGACCCCGATCAGCTCCACATTGACCCCGATCAGCTCCACATTGACCCCATCACCATCAGCTCCACATTGACCACATGAGCTCCACATTGACCCCATCAGCTCCACATTGCCCTCACATAGCCCCCCATCAGCTCCACATTGCCCTCACATAGCCCCCCATCAGCTCCACATTGACCCCATCAGCTCCACATTGCCCCCATCATCCCCATATTGACCTCACAGTGCTCCCATTATCTCCAAATTAACCCTTTGAGTGTCAGAGTGGTACACAACGCATTGCAAAGCAATGCGTTGTGTACCACTCTGGAACTCAAAGGGTTAAGCCTCATTCTCTCTCCCGCACATCCGTTTCCTACCTCCCTGGTGGTCCAGCGGCTGGAGAGATCTGTGCTTGTGCACAGACATGGAGCTGCTGGAGCTCCCGCGCGGCCTTCCCGTTAGTAATGCAGAGCGCTGGGAGATTTTATCTCCCAGCGCTCTGCATTGCTAAAGAGCCGGGAGAGCTCACAGCTTACAAGGTGGCGGCTCGGCGTTGCAAGCCGCTCCAAGAAAAAAAAAAATCAATTGTAGTGGCAGGCGCCCCTCTGTAGGTTGCGCCTGTAGGCAGATGCCTACTCTGCCTTACGGAAAATCCGGCCCTGACTAGAGGGGGCTTTTTGAAATTGATCACCCTGCCGTGCTGCTCCTGTATGGATGTATATGTCTGACAATGAAGATGTTAGGCCTCCACTGAAAGAGCCTTTAGCAAGAGATTGTCCAGATAAGGATTAAAGGAGATCCCAAGTAAACAAATGTGGCCAGAAATCACTGCCATAACCTTTGTGAAAATAAAAAAGGTGGATGTCAGTTCAAAGGGAGGAGCAGTGAATTGAAAATGGCTGTCCTGAAAGGTGATGATCTCTGAACAGGAACATGCAGGTATGCGTCTCATGTCCAGAGAACCCAAAACTCTCCTGAGTACATAGCTGCAGTGAGGGAGTGCAAATATTCAATCTTGAGCCTTGGTATGTGACTGAAACAGATGACAGCTGCCATCCTTTTTGGGAACTATTAAGAGACTGGAATAGAATCCCATTAATCTTTCCTATGGAGTAACTGGAACATATAAATATAATATGAGGAGGGAGTTGAAATATATGTTATAGCCATCCAATATCGCTCTTAGAACCCATGGATTTATCACAGAAAGAACTCATGTATTGTGAAAGAAACACAAACATCTTCCAATTGCCAGAGGCAGACCAGACCACCACAGGCTTCTTATCTGCCCAAGTTTGCTAGGCTTTTGGAGCAGAATGTGCCTGTCTCCTAAAGTTAGGAGCCTTGTGTACATACCTGTACTGGTGAGGGGAGGGGCAAAAACCGCAAAATCCCTTGGAAAAGATGGATGTTGGGGGTAACCTGGGGCAACAGAGCACGGTCATGCCCCAGCAGAAATGCTAATGACCTTCTCCAGTTCTGAGCCCCATAATCTCCTTGCCCCTGAACGAAAGAGAAACAAGGGATTTTGTTTTAGAAGACTGGTCAGCAGAACAAATATTCAAACAAAGGGTATGATGCATCACAACTGACAGCAGCATGGACTTGCCAATGAATTTGTCAGTGTCTATGGCTGCTTTACTAAGATATGCATTGGCCTCAAGAATCTTATAGATGGAGAGGATAATATCACACTTACAACACCTGCTCATCCTAAATAGCCATGACTTTAGACACCCATGCTGTAGCAAATGCTGGGTGTAATGTGGCCCCAGAGGCCAAAACATTTACCTGAAGAAGGGAATCCAGGAATTTATCCTGCATCTGCAACTGGCAAAGCATGTACTTAAAAAGGCGATAAATGGGAGTGTCAACTGATGGAGGGGTAGCCCACTACTTCAGTGCTGCAATAAAAAAAAAGATCAACAGTTTCCTATCAGGCAATTTCCATTCCTTAGTTACCACTTGGTCAAGGAAATGAAAAGGCTGAAAAATCCCTTTTGTGCTTTTTAAAAATATCCAGAGATGAAGAACCTGAATCGGAGGCCTCAGAGAACTTAAGATTCTCCAGTACTTCCCAAATAATGCCTTTCACATAATACTCCTGGTCTTCCTTGAATTAATTCCCAGAAGTAAGGGAGGAATCATCATCTTCTTCCCCAGTCCCCCCCTTTCAAAGAGGAATCCCACGCTCCTTGGAGAAAATCCCCTTCCCCAAAGGGATAAAACCTTCTTTTGAGAAATAACTGAGCATTCATCATTCATTCCCATTTTAAATCTACATATGTTCTTGAAGGTTCAAAAGGGGAGGACTGTTGCACATATGGACTATGGTTTTTAACCCCATATGTACCAAACTGTTCATAAACAATTATTTTTCCACTTTTAATATCTGTTTACCACAAATCCCAGAATAGGAAGATTAGTGCAATGCACAGATCACTTGGATCTCTCTGCATGTCCACTACTGTTATCCCTCTGTCACTGGAACATGATATGAATGTGAGCACTGAGATGGTCATGCACATTAGCACTGTAGAAAGAAAAGTCCTGAGGGATCTGGTCCTCAAGAGGTTATACACAAATCTTACTAAAACATGTTTTACCCCTTTCAGTGCCACAGGGGTATACAATGCACATCCCTATGGCAATGAAAGGGTTTGTGATGCTGGATTTTGAGCATATCTTCTCCACTTGCCAACTGGACAAGTGGGGGAGCAGAAAAGATGCCCTCAGACTTCAGGGTTGTCGAACTGCTGGTGATGTATAAGGGAGGGCATCTTTTCAACTTCAGAGTAAAAAAAAAACAAGAGTAGCGCTAGTATGCAAGGTCAAGACAAAGTCCCTTCAGCTGCCTAAGATCTTAGAAACCGTGCTTCACACTTTCCTATAATATATACAATTATTCACATAAATCGACGCTAGAAACTGAAAAATGTGATGACATACCTGGACTGAAAGAAACATATATTTCCAGAAAACACCAATGAGTGTATAAATCAGATTTATTAGAATAAATATCTGACCTCATGCGTCCGCAAGCATCTATTCTAAAGATCTAGTATCAAAAACTCTTACAATATATGTAAATGGCAGTATAGTCTAAAATAATGGGAATTAGTTAACTAGTGTCACTCCATCTACGGATCCAGGCAGAATGATACACTGCTCTCCAAAACAATAATCTCAATAAGATATCAATTACAAATTACTTGTCCCCAATCCATATAATGAAAGGATGGTTTCAAGATAAAACTGGCTTCGTTGTATGCCTCCCAATAAACAGCAAACCACTAAAATAAAACGTTATGGACATTCCACAATGACTTCACCATATGCATCAAGTATTTAAATGGTTAATCCTCTACCGGTGCACCACCGACCAGGCACTGCCCAAACACGATGTATCCTATATGGTGTTCCTAGACTATTTCAGGACAACCCAGGAGCCATTGATTTCCCGCAAAATAACCTAAAGAATTACCAATGTCCGCCCATACTTAATATTCCCAAAGTTCTCAGAACAACCCCGGAACTATTGTCATCCAATGCACTCCTCCGCCTATCGCTCTGATGGAGAATAAACCAAATAATCTACCTTACCCTAAAGTACTATAACACAAAACTAAAATGTAATGATCGATCGTGAAAAAAGGGATAAAAAAATTAAAAAGAAAAAAGAGACCCTGTGTTGGCCCAACAATATGTTGACACTGTTCCAATAATGGTGTAAATGTCAGACACCGAATAAGTCAAATAATCTTATCATGACTTATAAACTCTTCCGTGTTATATTTCAAATTGAAACTTTGTATTCCAATACAGGTATATTAGCTGCTATCTAGTTGTTAAGTACCAATCTACACCTATTTATTCATATCAACATCCATCCACTTTTGTAGAGAGTGATTATTCGGCATGCTTTACTTCACTGGCATCTAAGAGTAACAGGGGTAAGATGCAGAATACAAATACCGGTATCTTATTATGTCTCAGTATAGTATTATCACAGTGCCTGTGATTGCTGCATTTTCTTGTCTGTCACCAGTAGGGGGCTTCTATTGGCTGTCTGCATTTAGCCCGCCTCATATTGCCTATTTAAACCTGGATTGGGCACCTTTCGTGTTGTTTCTGACCTTTTGCTATCACTATGTCCAGTGATAGTTGGGCCTCTGTTCCAGTGTTCCTGAGTTCCTGATTTCAACTGTTCCAGTGTCTCCTGCATGCTGAGTTGTTCCAGTCCTGGTTCCGGCCTAGTACTCTGGTGATGCAGTTCCTGCTGAACTTCTTCTCTGCTGTTTCCTGACCTGACTGATCGCTGCTGGTTCCTGTCATCTCATCGCCTGTCTCCTGTATCCTGGCGACCTTCTGCCTGGTCGCGTCGGCAACATTGCTTGTTAGTCCCAGCGTGCGGACGCTGGTTTGCTCCTAAGCCTTGCGGCTACACGATTCAGTAGTTGGTCCCAGCGTGCGGACGCTGGTTTGCTCCCAAAGCCTCGCGGCTACACGATTCACTTGTTACTCCAGTGTGCAGACACTGGTTTGCTCCAAAGCCTATCGGCTATACGATTCAGTAGTTGGTCCCAGCGTGCGGACGCTGGTTCGCTCCACAGCCTTGCAGCTATACGATTCGCTTGTTACTCCAGTGTGCGGACACTGGTTTGCTCCAAAGCCTATCGGCTATACGATTCAGTGTTGGTCCCAGCGTGCGGACGCTGGTTTGCTCCAAAGCCTTGCGGCTATATGATTCACTTGTTACTCCAGTGTGCGGACACTGGTTTGCGCCAAAGCCTATCGGCTATACGATTCAGTAGTTGGTTCCAGAGTGTGGACGTTGGTTTGCTCCAAAGCCTTGCGGCTATATGATTCACTTGTTACTCCAGTGTGAGGACATTGGTTTGCTCCTAAGCCTCGCGGCTATACGATTCCCCTGTTGGTCTCAGTGTGCGGACACTGGGTTGCTTACGATCCTGTCATTCTGCCATTATCATCCGACTGCTATTGATATCTCTGGGCTGCCCTGCCCGGTATTGGTAAGGCCGGTAGAACCTTTTGCCACATTCCATCTCAGGTTGCCTTACCCGGTATTGGCAGGGCCGGTAGAGCCTACACTGTGTACTTATTGAGGCTGCCTTGCCCGGTAATTAGGTAAGGCCGGTAGAACCGTTATGCTATTCCATCTGCAGGTTGCCTTACCCGGTATTGGCAAGGCCGGTAGAGCCTAATATTCAATTCTCTCAGACTGTCCTGTCCGGTATATTGACAGGACCGGTAGAGTCTGCCTTCTGTCTTGCTATTCCTCATGATTTATATATGTATGTGATTGCCATCCTAAGTGATCAATTTAATTATTTCAATAAAATTGATTTTTACCTAAAACTTGTGTCGGAGAGTCATAACAAACCGTGACAGTACGAAAGGGCCATGACCTCAGACAGCAAATGTGAAGGTAACGCACAGAATATCCATTGGAGGATGGATATGCACGAGCAACGTTTGGATCAGTTGGCGGTTGCAATTCAAACGATCCTTGAACGCACGGTACTCGCTGACAAAGCTGGCTGTAGCCCGGTGGTCTCGCCAAGTCAGACACCGGAAAGTGATACCAGGCCCCTAGGGGGTACTGTTAAAGGGTTAACGGCTTCTGCACCCTTGCCGCTAAGATATGATGGTGACCCTAGTCTCTGCAGAGGGTTCATCAACCAACTTGAAATTTTTATGGAATTGACGGCACACGCATTCCCCAATGATCGTAGTAAAGTGGGGTTCACGATATCGATGCTCACTGGCAGAGCATTGCCTTGGGCTAACCCCTTGTGGGAGAATGCTAAACCTTGCACTAAGAACTTTAGAGAATTTGTGCAATCCTTTCGAAGAGTGTTTGAGCCTCCTGGTAGAACCACCTCTGCTGCCAAACGTCTTATGGAGATACAACAGGGCAGGCGTACAGTGGGCGACTATTCTGATGCCCTTGCTAGAGGGATCATATGAAAATCTACCTCTCCAGCTGGGGCTGGGTTCTTTTTCGTAAAAAAGAAAAATGGCGAATTAAGACCATGCATTGACTACAGGGGCTTGAATAAACTAATGGCAAAAAACGCATACCCAATACCACTCATCACCGAGCTTTTTGATAGGCTTAAGGGCGCTTCGATTTTTACCAAATTGGACCTACGGGCCGCTTACAATCTGGTTCGCATTCGAGCAGGTGATGAGTGGAAAACTGCCTTTAATACTCGATCTGGGTACTACGAGTATCTAGTGATGCCATTTGGGCTGTGTAATGCACCCGCAGTTTTTCAGGAACTGATAAACGATGTTCTGAGAGATATGTTACAGACATGTGTTGTGGTGTACCTTGACGATATACTGATTTACTCCCAAAACATGTCACAGCACATCAAAGATGTATCCGCAGTATTGCTACGACTCCGTGAGAACAAATTATTTTGTAAATTGGAAAAATGTGAGTTTCATAGAACCAGCGTGCCATTCTTGGGGTTCATAATTGGCAATGATGGCATTGCTATGGACAAAGAAAAGTTGTCAGCTGTCCTACAATGGCCAAAACCCAAGGGTCTTAAAGCCATACAGCATTTCCTGGGTTTCGCTAATTATTATAGGAGGTTTATTAAGAACTTTTCTTCCATTGTCAAACCTCTGTCCGATCTTACGCACAAGGGTGCTAATCCTTCTTGTTGGCCGGTATCTGCTGAGGAAGCCTTTGAGAAATTGAAGCTGGCATTTGCTGCGGCTCCTGTGTTATCCCACCCCAATCCTCTACTTCCATTTACGTTAGACGTTGATGCCTCAGATATTGGGGTTGGGGCAGTACTTTCGCAACGACACGATAAAGGTGGAACACTCAGACCTTGTGGGTTTTTTTCTAAAAAGTTGACTGTCACTCAAAGCCACTATGAGATAGGTGACAGAGAATTATTGGCCATTATCCTCGCTCTTAAGGAATAGCGTCATTTGCTTGAAGGTACTAAGAATCCTGTCTTAATCCTAACAGATCATAAAAATCTGACTTATCTCTCGGAGGCCAAGAGATTGTTCTCTCGTCAGGCCAGATGGGCACTGTTCCTGTCCCGATTTAATTTCATTGTATCATATTTACCGGGATCAAAGAATGTCAGGGCTGATGCACTGTCAAGACAATTTGAGGCCGACAGTGACAGAGTGGAAGCACCAGCACCTATCATCCAACCCGATAGAATATTGGCTACTATACGCACGAGTATCACTTCTCCTTTAGGGGAGGAGATCCTGGCCTCTCAGGGGTCCGCTCCCCATGAAACCCCAGTGGGCAAATGTTTTGTCGCTGAACCATTTCGTACTAGGTTGCTCGAAACCTACCATTCCTCTAAGGCTGCGGGACATATTGGTAGAGACCAATTGTTATGGTCCCTTTCTCAGTTATTTTGGTGGCCTTCCATGAGAAACGATTGTGCTGAATTTACGAATGCCTGTGCCACCTGCGCCCGCGCTAAGACCCCGAGACATCTCCCAGTGGGCTTGCTTCAACCGGTGCCTAATGGCGAACGCCCCTGGTCTCATGTTTCCATTGATTTTATGGGAGAATTGCCTATGTCTAAAGGGTATTCCTTTATATTCATGGTGGTGGACAGGTTTTCTAAAATGGCTCATTTTGTGCCCCTCCGTGGCCTTCTTTCAGCTAAGGAATTGGCAATTGTGTTCGCCAGAGAAGTATTCCAGTTGCATGGAGTGCCCAGGGTACTGGTGTCCGACAGGGGGAGCCAGTTTGTGTCTAGATTTTGGAGGGCATTTTGCCAACAGATGGGCATACAGCTGTCCTTCTCCTCTGCCTACCATCCCCAGACCAATGGAGCCGCTGAACGAGCTAATCAGGGCTTGGAACAATTTCTCCATTGTTTCGTTACTGACCATCATGATAATTGGTCCGACTTGTTGCCTTGGGCAGAGTTCGCCAGGAACTGTGCAGTCAATTCTTCATCGGGGAGCTCCCCGTTTCTGATTAATTACGGGTTTCAGCCCTGTTTGCTTCCAGATTCATTTCAGACGCAACAGATTCCAGCTCTGGATGAGCATATCGAGCAACTCCGTTCCACATGGGCACAAGTTCAGAGGGCACTTGGTCAGTCATTTCAGCGTCATCAGCGCCATGCCAATCGCAGAAGGCTTCCAGCGGTTTCTTTTCAGGTTGGGGACAGAGTATGGCTTTCCTCCAGAAATCTCAAGCTGCAGGTTCCGTCTAATAAGTTGGCTCCCCGGTTCATTGGTCCATACAGAGTCATTCGCAAATGAATGCATCCATGCGTATCCATAATGTGTTCCATGTGTCCCTTCTCAAGCCTCTGGTTTGCAATCGTTATACTACCACACCTGTGGTGCCAGGACCTGTTGAGGTTGAGGGGCAGGAGGAGTACGAGGTTCAGAGCATTATTGATTCCCGAAGGCTTAGAGGAAGGGTACAGTACCTGGTACATTGGAAAGGATATGGTCCTGAAGATCGATCATGGGTGGATAGTAAGGACCTTCATGCACCTAGGCTAGCTAGGGTCTTTCATGCCAAATACCCACAGAAACCTAGACCCTATTCTAGGAGAGGGGATCTTTGAAAGGGGGGTACTATCACAGTGCCTGTGATTGCTGCATTTTCTTGTCTGTCACCAGTAGGGGGCTTCTATTGGCTGTCTGCATTTAGCCCGCCTCATATTGCCTATTTAAACCTGGATTGGGCACCAAAGGGTGCCCTTTCGTGTTGTTTCTGACCTTTTGCTATCACTATGTCCAGTGATAGTTGGGCCTCTGTTCCAGTGTTCCTGATTTCAACTGTTCCAGTGTCTCCTGCATGCTGAGTTGTTCCAGTCCTGGTTCCGGCCTAGTACTCTGGTGATGCAGTTCCTGCTGAACTTCTTCTCTGCTGTTTCCTGACCTGACTGATCGCTGCTGGTTCCTGTCATCTCATCGCCTTGCGGCTATATGATTCACTTGTTACTCCAGTGTGAGGACATTGGTTTGCTCCTAAGCCTCGCGGCTATACGATTCCCCTGTTGGTCTCAGTGTGCAGACACTGGGTTGCTTACGATCCTGTCATTCTGCCATTATCATCCGACTGCCATTGATATCTCTGGGCTGCCCTGCCCGGTATTGGTAAGGCCGGTAGAACCTTTTGCCACATTCCATCTCAGGTTGCCTTACCCGGTATTGGCAGGGCCGGTAGAGCCTACACTGTGTACTTATTGGGGCTGCCTTGCCCGGTAATTAGGTAAGGTCGGTAGAACCGTTATGCTATTCCATCTGAGGGTTGCCTTACCCGGTATTGGCAAGGCCGGTAGAGCCTAATATTCAATTCTCTCAGACTGTCCTGTCCGGTATATTGACAGGACCGGTAGAGTCTGCCTTCTGTCTTGCTATTCCTCATGATTTATATATGTATGTGATTGCCATCCTAAGTGATCAATTTAATTATTTCAATAAAATTGATTTTTACCTAAAACTTGTGTCGGAGAGTCATAACAAACCGTGACAAGTATCTTGTTGTACCGGACTTATTTTCCGCTTGATCACATATTACTTCGCTGTCATATAAAAATAGTCATATAATGCGGAATATGAATACAAATGTCAGTATGTTCCAAATCTCAATATATTCTTTTATATCCCGGACAATTATATTCTCTTCCTCTTACATACAAGAGATTATATCAATATGAGTATTACATGAATCAGTGAGATAGTTTCATGTAATACTCATATTGATATAATCTCTTGTAAGAGGAAGAGAATAGAATAGTGGTTTTCTGTTTATTGGGGAGCATACAACAAAGCCAGTTTTATCTTGAAACCATCCTTTCATTATATGGATTGAGGAAAAGTAATTTGTAATTGATATCTTATTGAGATTATTGTTTTGAAGAGCGGTATATCATTCTGCCTGGATCAGTAGATGGAGTGACACTAGTTAACTAATTCCCATAATTTTTAGACTATACTGCCATTTACATATATTGTAAGAGTTTTTGATACTAGATCTTTATAATAGATGCTTGTGGAAGCATGAGAGGTCAGATATTTATTCTAATAATAAATCAGATTTATACATTCATTGGTGTTTTCTGGAAATATATGTTTCTTTCAGTCCAGATATGGTACCGCCTTTGTTCAGCTTATAGTGCCGATTTATGTGAATAATTATCTTTTCAGCGTCGCCAGCAGTTTGGCAACCGTTCATGCTAATGAGGAACTCTTCCCCTTGTATCCCTAATTCTTAGTGCATATGGTGATGCTCATCATACATAGCATTTCCTCTTAGTGCATCCTCCCCTGTTGGCATATAGATAATGCCAACAATGTCCTAACCTTTACCCCAGATATCAGCCCTATCAAAATAAAAATAAAACTATGAAAATCCTTTATAAGCAGCAAAACAACAGAACAAATCCTGTTTTAAACTCATAAAATCCCTAATAATTTCCACAAAGTAATATTAGAATCCAAAATATCTGCTTATCTTTTTTTCGCCCTTTCAGATTATGTATAGTTTATACTTTATTTGCATTTGTATTTACTTTATTATTAGTTCTGCCCGGTATTGATAATGGCTGGCTAGCTTTAGCTGTGACATATACCCTTGTAATCCCAATGATACTCGAGATGCATCCGACACATTGGAAAGTAATGTGTTGGAGTGATCTGTCATATTCATGGGGTTGATGCTGTCCAGATACAACTTGTTTATATTTATTACATGCAAAATAAGTTATTTTTTCACCTTACCAGCTAGAGCCTGGGATCCTTTCAGTTGTAGTATAGTAACAGTTGAAAATATATTGGGGAGGGACTGTTTATTCAGAATTGATCATGAGGTGGGACCAGTTAACATTGCTCTCCTTTTCCTTGCATGACACATAGGCTGTGCAGATTACCAGACAAGCTGGATATTATCCAAGTGAGTTTTAACACTTTGAAATACTCTGAACATTACATCCAAGTGTGGGGCACACAGGATACATACTCATTCTCTGCTTTTACCTGTCAGATGGCAATACTGATGGGGACACAATATACATGTGAGCTATGATCCTATCTTTCTGGGAGTTGGAAGTCTGACCTTCCTTAAAATAAACCCCATATATTAGAAGATTTATCTAGATAGGGACTACTTCCTTTTTATACTGGGACTGTGCATGTACTTTTCTTGATTTTCCCTTGTAAGTCTGTTGCCTTGACATTGGACTTGTGAACTACAAGACTTATTGTGGACTCTTATTTCATCATCTTCATCTACCATTTCACCATGATGTCCCTATGATCTTACTGCGGCATTGTATACTAATAAGCAATAACTATACAAACACATTCAAAGATTTTTTACATTTTTTTGACAGAACACAAATATTTCTTATTGACTCAAGGATATCGTATTCATATAAATTGTTATATCATAAAAAAAATATATGCTGATTTGTTTGTATCTCATAGCAACATAGTAATTTCACTGTTTAATATAACAGACAGGTGGCAACCTTGTTCAATTCATGAGTCAATATGGAGTTCCACTGTAGCCCCATATTCTCCCTCCCATTTTGACACCATATACATCCCACAAAACAAATATGTTGTCCTGAAACAGCACACGATTAATATGTAATTAGATGGTTATTTAAGAGCCATAGAGGCAGTACAGGGAAGGAAAACCATGGAAATCTGCATTTCTGTTAGCTCTCTGGTTGATAAGGGGTGGGTACAGCAGATGAAAACTGTGCCAATCAGGGAGTTGTTTTCAACTACCCAATCTGCCCCGGGCTAACCAAACAGCTTCATATTTGACTGGAATGGAGTGAGCTACTCCCTTGTCAAGCTTTTGAGAGCTCACAATCTATTAGTTGCAAATACCTCTGCCAATGACCTGCACAAAGTAAGCCAGAGGGTGGTTTGTGTATTTAAGGAGGTAGGGGAGTCTTTCTGGCACATTTAAATCCTCCAGTGCCACTACGGTGTTGTAAAAAGACAGATCATATATTGTAAATATAATACGCATCGCTTGTAGTGCTGATGTGATTTCACTGGCGATACATTACTGCACATGTTATGCACAAAGGTGAAAATAAAGGAAAGAAACTCTACAATTCCTATGTTATTCAGTGAAGATTATGCACCAAGATCTCTCCAACTTGAGAACTTAGTGCATAGACTCCATGGAATAACAACTGGTCAAACACATGGTTCCTCAGTTATCTAAATGGCCTCCAAATGCCCTTTCACAATATGACGCTATAGCAGCAATGTTGTGATGGTTCTCTCGCCTATTTAACATGGATGACTGTCACCTCGTGTGGTTGTACAAAATCCAGCAACTTTATTGTGTTTGCTCAGGAAGACGGTAAAGTTGTGATACGGATGTTCTAAATGCAGCCTATGGGGACTGCCAGCATACCTTTCACGCAAGCAGAGTTGGAGATTGTGATTCTCAAAGCAACCTCCAATTACTGACCGGTACTCACATGGGTCAAGCCGGAAGATACCTCTCCTAGACCCAGATCAGTGATGGAATGCAGGAAAGATTTGTGTTAACAACGAGCCATGGAATTGTTATAAGGGGCTGCAACAGTTATATCACCTGTGTGAAATAGGCATAATAAACAAAATGATCACCAATTAATCCAGCCAGCAGCAATAAAGTTTTGATATACAATATGTTTTTGGCTGCATTCAGCGAAATAAATAACATGAACAACAATTCTGGAGCAAGCCAGCTGAACCGAAGGGGACAAATACCAATTCCCAGTTGTTTAAATGGGGGTTCTAACACCTTGCAAAGCAAATGGTTAAAAGTCCAAATTTAGATCAGTGGGAATTGCAGGCATTTGTATTTGCTCCTAAACTGCTCGTCTCTACCTGGATACGGCCCTTTAGGTCTGAAGAATTGATAAATACCATAATACTTACTACAGTTTAACATTGTGTGACTGGAAAGAAACAAAAAACAAGTGCAAGTTTTTGTGAACTTATTTTAATGTTTGATATGCAAACATGGTATTTGATAATGCATTTCAGAAATAGGTTTCTCTGCATTATTTTTTCAGAACAGTGTACTTTGTTAACCCCTTAGATGTTATAGGTCTCCAACACATTTTTTCTCCCCTCCTTCTGAGTTGGGGACATCCTGAGGTTTGGAGGGGTTAAACACAGCAATGCGGTAAAAGGATATGCAACTAGATGCACAGGTTTCAAGTCTAAACTAAAGGAGCAATAAAGTTTTACGATTGAACATATTGTAACTTTGCCTGCTAAGTAAAATAAGAAAATGCACACTGCAAATATGGGCTTCATTCAAAAGTTATTACTGCTCAAACTTGAGAAACCTCTCTGGAACTCAAGGAGTTAAACTGCAATCTTCCATTGTTGTTAATAGATGGTGCTATTCATTTCACTTACTATGGAGAGCTGCAACCTCCAGACACCAGCTGGCACAGTTGCCAACAGCTTGAAAATAGAATAAGTTTGATCTGTAATGATTTTTGGATGAAACATCTCCCAAATGTACCCATGCAGTAAAAGCATTATGATATATATTTTGCATAATAAAACAGAACTGCTCCTTTGTGTAAGGCATGGCTCATTTGTTCCAAGTAGATTTATGCAAAAAAAATTTGTTTAGTAACAATATGTGCATTTTCAGTATTTGTGGCCCAATGTGCAAATATTAATTGTCCTCCCCCTGGACCTGGATGATCCTAAACGCAAAATGATCCACTGAGGATACTTGTTATGGAGCTCCCCAGATTTTGGAAGCCCATCGTGATTGCAAAGTTTACAATATGGATGTTTGTCAGTTTGGCAATTAGAACTTTACACAATCCTTTCTGGAAAATACACAAATGAATTGAAAAGGATGCTAAGTAGAAGGAACTAACTTAAGGTTCTAAGTAAGTTGGCAAGAAAAGTGAGACATTATGACAGAGATGGACAACCAGAAGCTGTCCAGCTGTTAAGAAGATGGAAATGATGGGAGTTGTAGTGCTTAACAGCCTCAGGTTGCCCAGCCCTGCACTATGGGCTCCTTCACATGTCATTTACCAGAATTATTTGCTACAGTTGAATCACTGAATGATATGTCACGTTTATGAATAAACATGCAAATGTGATAAGTATTACTGATTTCAACACAATTCCCTAGGTCCATATATCCATCCTGTGAGTCCTATATTATGAATAAGTTATCTCCCCTTAATATTTCTTTAATTATAGCAAAATATAATTCTATTATGCAATACTAGTGTAAGGTCCGGGTGATGTTAAGAGGCCGGTCCTGCTCTGCGTCTTCCCGCCAACGCAGTCATGCACTGTAGAGACTGCCCAAAAGCACAGAATGCTCCCAGCACAGAACTCCCAGCATTCTGTGCGTTCAGGCAGTCTCTAATGCGCATGATGGCTTCTGACAAACATCCTAGCGAATTATTATATAGGATGTGAAAACATTAAATGCTGATGAGATTAATTTGGTGTTACATAGTTTAACATTTTGGGCCATATACTCAAAAGAAAAGAGTAATTCTGGGGCAAACCAACTACACCATAGAGAACAAAAAACTAACACTTTCCATCGATTTAACCCTTTGTGCCAGAGGCACTCAAAGGGTTAAAGGGGGGTTTCAACCTCTTGAATGCTAGGGAGGTCTCCAACACATTTAGGACCTCTTTAGCATTCAAGAAGTTAAACGTCAATTGAAATCAAAAGCACTTTGGCATCTACAGTGCAGCTGGTTTGTTCTTTTTCTCTGTGTATGTGGCCATTTGAATATTAAGTTGTGCAGCACTTCACATTGCAAAAATACTGAACTAAGAAGACACTTGAAGGTAATTCCCTTCCAAGGAAATATCCCAATATGGTGTGGGTTATTTATCCCCTAGGATACTGTCTTTAGATTGCCGTGTGCTGATCTGTATATTGCACAAAGAGCTGCGGTTCTGTGAACGTCTGCCATCCTCTGGCTGTCAGGAACACTGTAGGAGTTCCTCCCAGTGAATAGGATTGGAGAACACCTCCCTTTCCAACCAGAGTTCATAGGTGTAGTGGAAATCCTCTGGGAGCTCCAGTCTCTGTCCTGTCACACTCTGTAGACAATTATCTACTGGGGCAAACTCCCCATCTTGGCTTTTTTCATATCTCCGGTTGTTAAAGCTCTCAATGTTTCCCCGCAAAGTACATTCCTCAGCCTGGAAGTCCCATGGTCTAGCATCAAGGTCTGTTAGAAGAAAAAAATATAAAACACATAGCACTCTGGATCATATACACAATGCCAGTGACAAGCAATTCTGGGACAGTCCAACTGCACCATGGGAGACAAATAAAAATCCCCACTGATTTAAATTGGGCTTTTAATCTCATGATTTCTATAGGAGGTTTCTGAAGTATTGGGAAGGCAAGCACTGGAGATCTCAACCCTTTAAATGCCAGGGAGGTCTGCAGTGCATTGTGAAGCAATATCTTGGAAACCTCACTAACATTAAGGGTTAAAAGCCCCTTTAACTATTTATAGGACTAAAGGGGTGCACAATGCATTAGCAATGTGTTGCACACTCCTTTAGGCCTCAAAGTAGACCTGACACCTTAAAATAATTAGTTAATTTTAAAAAGAGCTAAAAACTGCCTCTTTATTTTTATTATAAAACATTTAATAAATTAATGTCAACTTGGTGGTGGCACAGTCTACACTTTATGCCAATTAGTTTTTGTGCTGGTTCAGTATTACCACATACAAAACTATGAATAGGTCCAGGTAGAGCCCCCGCACTGGGGACATTTCTAATAAGTTATGAGCGAGGCCAAAGTTACTGTTCATTCTATGTAGCAGAGAATTGTCAAAAATTAGCATTGAAATCACCATAATGTGCCAGACTGTGCCACCAAGACGTTAATTTCACAAAACAATTTATTTTATTTTACAGGAAAATGGCTAGTGAAATATATAGGTATATTTAATTCTCTGCAAAACAATCTAAACTTGTCTTTTTACCTCTTCCTTCCAGTACAGTTGCTTTCCTCAGAATCTCCCCAATTTTCTTGTGCATATGTCCCTTACTTTGTTATACCCCATGGACCAAGAGCAAGGTAGTGAGAAAATCAAAGTGCAAACCCTCAGGGTGGTGTAGCTACACCAACCATTCAATGCCCCCACCTATCCTGACTCAGCCCTTCACACAAAAGAAGATACCTACCATTGCCATAAGCCCAGTCATCGTTCATTCTGTGCCGCACCATCTGGTAGATGGCTGACATGGTCTTCATGTTGCTCTTCCTCCATTGGCGCCCCAAATACTTAGTCTGGAGCTTCAGGAGTCTCAGCACATACAGCTGCATCATAGCCTGTCTGACCTTTAGTGCACGCTTCAAAATGGGAGCAGATTTAAACACTACCAGCATCTAAAAGAAGAGATAAGAGGTCACTGGTTACACATGTCGTTCTCATATACATTTTTTATATATTTATATATATTTTTTTTACTAAAAAAAAAGTCATATGACAGACAGTTCTCTGTCCTTGCTAACCACACTCTGGGGCAGCAGTGAGGAGGAGATATGCTAATCTCCAACATACTGCCTGCCCAGAACATACATGGATGTGTGATTTTGCCACTCTTGTCAAAACCTTTGCAAGGAATTGGCCAGCCCGCATCGGTCTCCTGTTCAGAACAAAAAAAAAAAAAAAAGTCTAACTCGCACTGTTAATAACTGCTTCTCAATACAACCCCTCAGTAAATACTAATCCACTTTACAAACACCACAAACCCAACTACTACTTCAACACACACATGCCTCTTG
Source organism: Rhinophrynus dorsalis (assembly GCA_037306005.1). Classification (NCBI taxonomy): domain Eukaryota; kingdom Metazoa; phylum Chordata; class Amphibia; order Anura; family Rhinophrynidae; genus Rhinophrynus; species Rhinophrynus dorsalis. The sequence continues at coordinate 337,931,076 of CM074721.1, forward strand.
CACTCAAAGGCTTAAAACAAACAAAGAAGCAAAGGAAAACTTGTTTGCCTGTCAGTGTAAACCAGCACTGATATAATTCACCTGCCACCATTCCATGGATCAAAGCTCATTTCCAAGCTGTTCAGACTGTCGGCAACCCCCTCCCCCCCCACAAAAAAAAACAAAAAACCTCAGCCCCCCAAGCTAGTAGTCTCCCAGCCAAATTAAAGTGACAGAAAGCAACAGAAGCGACCCAGGGGAGCAGTACAATTCCGCTGCTTCCATTTTACATAAGCCTCCGACATCTCCAGTGACATGAGAGGCTTTCCCTGATCCCGCCCGCTCCTACTCTGTAGTTTGAGCAGGATGGAAGCAGAGGAATTGCTGCCCTGCATTGACTTTGATTTGGCTGTGAGATCAGCAGGTAGGTAGGTGTGTGTGTGTGTGCCTAAATGTGTGTTTCTGTTGACACCAGCACCGGTGGGACTTTTTAATACAAAAAAGGCAAAATATATTGTTCAAAGTTTCAGGCCACACAGGACCTTTTTCAAGACTGTCTTGAGAAAGGTCCTTATGGACTAAAACGTCAATTAACAAATGTTGCCTTGTTTTGCTTTAAAAAGTCCCACTTGTGTGGAACCCTGAGATAAAGTATCCTCTGGCCAGAAGGGCAGGGCACTTGCCTTAAAAGGCAGAGACTCCCTCCCTACTCAACTTTACCCCACCAATCAAGCTCAGATTTAAAAAGACCTCATTGGAGATGGTCAGGACACAGATTCTATTAGCCTTTTTTGTTTTTCTTGTAAGATGGGGCTATGTAATCCCCACCTTAGGTAGGCCCCTATCTCTGGCCTCCATTGTTGGTTTGAACTAGAGTGCAGACTGTACAGGACCTGGGTCTGCTAGAGGATGGCTTGCTTAACAGCCTTTTACCTCTCATTCTTGCTTATTTTGTCTAAGCATGGCATGCATGTACATAGAAGAATGTAGAGGACAAGATCTCTAGTATTCAGAGTGCATAGATCCTGTAAGAATGTCTCTGTCTGTCTGCTAGCAACCGGCAAGCAACTACATAGCGCATTAACCATGTCGCCGTGATTAAAAGGGCGACATGAGAATCTCGCACTGCAGGGAAGAGTGAGATTCTTAACTGGTAGCAAGAAACATCGCCTTCAAGTCCATTTTTGCCACATTTGATTGGCTGTTTTGCTGCTGTGTTCAGAAACATGTTTGAATGAGTTACTACAATGCCCATTATCCTTAGCCATCTGGTGGCCGCTGATGATGATGAGAGTTGTAGTGCATAAATAGTTGGAGAGCCTCAGCTTATCTCATACTACATGTACATTTTGAATCAAGCTGTATGCTATTTATGGCATTCTAAGTCATACTAATAATTATTTTCTAGCGATAACCTGATTCAAATGCTGATGTGCGCTGCTCCTGGCTCTCTCCCCCATTCTATGCATTCAGAATGACAGGGCGGAGCGGAGCACCCAGAGAAGGGGAGAGAGAGCCCGGAGTAGCATTTGGATCAGGTTATTGCTAGAAAATTATTATTAGTATGACTTAGAATGCCAGAAATAGCATACAGCTTGCTTCAAAATATACATATAGCATGTAGTATGGGATAAGCTGAGGCTTTCCAGCTGCTTACATGCTACAAATCTCATCATCCTCCACCAGATGGCTAAGGATGATGGGGGTTGTAGTAATTCATTCGAACATGTTTCTGAACACAGCAGTAAAACATCCAATAAAAATCAGCAAAAATGGATCTGAAGGCGACGTTTCGTGCTGCAACTTGAGTATCTCTCGCTTTCCTGCCGTGCGATACTTATGTCGCCCTTTATAATCGTGGTGACATGGTAATGCACCATGGAGTCTCACTCTCTTTTGCTTGCAACATATCTAAAGGATACCCTAGCAACCACATTCACAGTGTCTGTAGTAAAATCGCTAGACTTGCAATCTGTTTTTCTTGTCTATCCCTTTCCTTTTCTGTGGAGATTTCCTTACATTTTTTGTCCATTTAGTTTTGCTTGCTATTTGGGTCAGTGGTACTTTTAACCCTTTGAGTGCCAGAGTGGTTCGCAACGCATTGCAAAGCACTCAAAGGGTTAAGAACAGACATGCAAGGTTGCCATATTGGTTGGGGTACAGACGATATTAATGTGACTTCTGGCCCACTAGATGGTCATCATTGGCCAAAATGGGGTTTATTCTGCTTCCTTCTACCTTTGCTACGCAGTGATGCCTTTGGGGACCCCCACCCAAATAACAGGCTTTGGGTGCACAGTTACCTCCCACCTTTGCTGTTGTTTGGGTGACTAGGGACTTTCTGTTTGGAGGGGAATCAGTTACTGAAGGCTGTCTATGTGGATGCACCTAAAGAACATGTGGTTTTGGTTTTCTCTAAGATCCTTGAGATGAATATTCATCTTGTAGAAGTGGCCTTTGATGCTGCCGGATTTACTGGGAAGGCCTCAGAATATTCTGCTACTCACACTGTACTCTGTGGCTAAAGATCTGGTCAGCTGACCCGGTCTTCTAAGAAGCTCTTCATGCCCCTTCTGTTAGTGGGCAAGCAGTTGTTTATTCCAGAAATGAAGGGTACTAGCCAAACCACTGGAAGGAAGAGTGATTTGTCTCAGGATACACCCAAATGTTCCTCCTTCCCAAGGAAGACATGTGTATATGAGTATGCACCAGAGCATCTACTCCTAAAGTGACCCAGTCACACCATACTACAAAACAGGACTGGACAGGCAAAATGCCCGCTCAGAAATCCTCAGCTGACAAGTCTCACAGGCTGGGGAGCCACCTTGGGCCGTCAGATGGCTCAGGGCCTTTGGACTGGAGTGGAAAGTCTTCTGTCCATCAATATGCTGTGGCTTCAGGCAATTCGTCTAGCTCTGCTCCATTGGTCTTAGTCCCTCCAGGAATCGCCAGTGCAGATCCAGGCAGTCAATATGACAGCAGTGGCCTACATCAACCAGCACAGAAAGGGACCAGGAGTGCAGCCACATGGTCCAAAGTTTGGCTGATCCTCGTATGTGTGGAGGCTCATGTGCCAGCTCTCTCTGTGGTTTACATTCCAGGGGTAGACAACGTCTTAGGAGACTCAGTCTCCAATGTCGGGACCCTGGAAAATGTCAGCTCAAAATTCTATGAGTTTCTTAAAAAAGTGGACATAATGTCCTCTTGATTGAACTGCAAGATGCCCTGGTTCTGTACCAGAACCAGAGACCCTCTAGCTTTCGTGGTGGATGAAATGGTCATCCCATGGCATTTTCAGTTCCCAGTGTTGAGGAAATTCAGGATGGAATTGGCTCATGTCATTCTGATAACTCCATTCTGGTCCCCAGGGCCTGGTTTTCATACCTTCTCAATCTATCCCTGACAAAGAAGTCTTGGCTCCCTCTGCAGAAGTGGGGAAGTTGGCTTTGATGGCTTGGCTCTTGAGGTACAAGAGTTTTTCTGTCATTGCCACTATGCTAAAGGCTTGCAAGCTAGTTTATTCAAAGGCATACCATAGAATATGATACTGGTTTTATAAGTGGTGTGAAGACCATGGGTCATGACCATGCCGCTCGTGTCCATTTGTCTTAGCATGGTCTTCAGAAAGGGCTTGATCTTAGTTCCATGAAGGTTCAGACTGGAGAAGCACAGAGAGAACTGCAGAAAAGTATCACCTTTTTGCCGGATGTACAGAGCTTTGTGCAAGAGTTGGCTAATACATACCATTATTTTGTGTTCTCACTCTTCTATAGAACTTGAACTTGGTTCTGGCAGTGCTTCAGAAGGCTCTGTCTTCTGTTTTTCCTGTTGGCAATTGTCTGTTTGGCAAGTTGCCAAATTTGAGAACTGTAAAACCCACTTATGGATTTTCATTCTGATAGGGTGGTTTTGAGGACTCATTGTTTCTCTGTAGGGTTGCCTCAGAGTTTCACATTGACCAGGAAATTGTTTTTCTTCTTTCTGCGCTGTTCCTCCATCTTATGGATGTGGTTAGGTGCTTGAAGTACTATGTTCATCTTAAGCAGCCCTTCCAAAAGTCTGATTTGCTTTTTGCCATTCCTGAGGGCCCTTGTGTGGGGCAGGCTGCGTCTAAAGTTACAGTGGACTCTTGGATTAAGGCAACCATTCACCAGGCATTTGTCCTTAAGAAGAAGCCTTTGCCTTTTCAGATCATTGCTCATTCCACCAGATTGGTGGGTGCCTCTTCAGCTTACAAGAACCAGGCCTCACTATTGGGCTACTAACAAATCGGTGCATTAAACATGTCACCGGAATGAAAAGGGCCACATGACACTCTTGCCCGCATCAAAAGGGTGAGATTGTCCTGTCGCAGGCTTAAGTGTAGCTAATGTGTCTGTATTACCTGTGTGTATTCCCGCTCTCCTTCCCCTCACTGTCCACAGCTCAAAATAATAAAGAAAAAAGTAATTGTGAGAAGCGCATGTACCACACCAACTCTGCAAAAGAGCCAAAGATTGAAGCAGAAGCTTGCGCTATATTTAACTTTTGCTTCAATCTTTGGCCCTTTTGCAGAGTTGGTGTGGTACATGCACTTCTCAAAATGATTTTTTTCTTTATTGTTTTGAGCAGTGGACAGAGAGGGGAAGGAGAGCACATCAGCTAAACTTAAGCCCGTGACATGACAATCTCGCCCTTCTCATTCCGGAAACATGTTTAATATGCAGTTTACTTGCTCGCCCAATACTGGGTGACATTTTCATAGCGAACCTGCCTCTGGTTAGCAGCTATGTAAGACAGCAATGTAGTCAGCCCTTCACAAGTTTGTCAAACACAACTGTGCCAATGTGCTGGCTTAGGTTGTAGCCAGTTTCGGTTGGAAAGTTCTACAGACTTTTGTGCCTGTGTAGGTTATTTGGTTTGTAGAGCTGGTGTCCGTTGATGCCTAAGGTTCATGTTGTTTCAGTTTGTCTCTGTCAGAACTGGTCTTTGTGTGATGGTTTTTTTGCTTTTCCTCCCTGGAATCTTGGTGGATAGCATAGGTATATCCCCATGTTTCCTGTGTTCACACTGGAAGAAAGTGGAAAAAAAGAAGGTTTTTGTGTACTTGCCTATAAATCCTTTTCTCTTAGAAGAAACAGGTGTTTGAGTTCCTGGCAGGGGGGTTAGTTTGGTTTTCTGGTTCAGGTGACCCACTTTCCTACCTTTCTTCTGTTTTTGCTTTTTTTTTTTTTATTTGTTAAAACTGAGCATGCCTCATGGGCGTAAAGTGGAGTAGGGAGGGAGTCTCTGTCTCCAGAGAGCCCTTTAAGGCAAGTGCCCTGTGTTTCTGACCGGAACATACTTTACCCATGGTTCCTGTGTCCCACATGGACTAAGAGAAAGGGATTTATGGGCAGGTACAGAAAATCCTCTTTTATACAATCACAGGAAGAAAATATTTCAAAGGTTTTAACCCCTTGGATGCTAGACTTCTGCCAACGCATTGCAAAACAATGCATTGGGAGACCTCTTAAAGCCAAGGGGTTAAAACCTTTGACATAATTCCTTCCTGTGTTTGTATATTAATTAACTCCTTGGATGCTAGAGAAGTCTTCATCTCAGAGACCATTCTAGAAAATGGGTAATGCAGTATTTTCTGAAAGAGTGTCTGATAGCTAAACTCAGATCTTATTACTCTATGTACAGTATAATGCCGGGGTAAACCAATTGCACCAGAGAGAAAAAATAAAAATTCCAAAAATTTCCATTGATTTTAAAAGTGGATTTTAACCTCTCGAATGCTAGTAAAGTCTATAATGTGAGGCAATGCATTTTATATCTCTAGCATTAAAAGAGTTAAAAGCCTCATTTATATGGTAGGGGGTGATATGAAAAATGTTATATGTCATATATAAATGCATATTGTTACAGGATGACCCCACATTTATTTTTAACATAGGGCCCCTGTTAAACATGGGCCCCTTTCTATTGCTCCCTCTGGGCTCCAAATTGGTGCTGCATTAACCTCTCACCATAGTACGGGAATGTTTCCACTTTGTGAGTTTGTTCAGGATTCTCAAGAGATTGATGCAGGAGAACAGGTTTCTCCAGCAGAACTGATTGTTGTCTCCTGTTTCCTGTAATAAAGACAAGGAAATAAAGGTTTATTTGTATGTTATTGATAGAACCTATCCATGTGATTTAAAATGAGACAGAAGTTTATTCTGTTAGTCTTATCACACACATTATCAGGCTAAGCCAAATTAAACCATACAAGGTGCTATGGGTAAGAGAAATCTATAATTTGGTAAATACTGGAATAGAAGACCCACTACTGGCATTCAAGGCAAAATGTAACATAAGTAAACATAATAACCACAAAATATCTGAATATAGTAAGGTCAACCTAACCATACTTGATACCTTGATGAAGCCCCTGCAATCGGGGCGAAAAACATAGTTGCGGAAGCACTATTCTGCACTGGATGATGTCTACTAGAACATTAAACAGATCCCCTGTGTACCCCACTTTCCAGCCATCTGAAGGATTTAAGACTGCACTGGAAGCTGTTGCATGGAATATAGACACCTAAGGCATATTCTGAGACGTGTGAATCTCTTACTCTTTATTGTTGTGGTGATTACTGGATGAAAAGCCTGTATGTAGTCATGTTCAAAAGTTGCAGAGTTGCCGACATGAACAGCCTGATGAGCAGTAATGCTCCTTATTTTGGTACAATTAGATCAGCATTGAAAACTGTACACTAAAATCACAAATGTGAACATAGGCTTGAAATATAAATGTATTAGTGACACATGAGACAGAACTCTCAGAACATGCATAAAGAACATACAAAAAGATTTAGCACTAAAAATTAAGACAATTGAGGCAGTCTTATTCACGATAATCTACTGAATAGTGACTTTTCAGTGACACATTTATACATGAGACTAATAGAGGAAAAGTGATTTGTTTATTGGCTGAGTAACTTTAGAATGCAAGCTTTCAATGCAACTTAGTTCTCTTCTTCAGGCATGTTTGCTTGTATTCTAAAGCTACTCAACCAATAGGTATCACTTTTACTCTACCAGCCTCCTGCTTTTTCTACGGCTAACAAGTACTACCTTTTACCTACATTTATAAAGGCATCCCTTTACAATTCCAATGGTTTTATATACTAACTAATGTAAAAGCGCGTGTACACAGGCCAAGGTCTGGGTGATGTTAAGAGGCCGGTCCTGCTCTGCATCCTGCTGCTGACACAGTCATGCATTGTAGACTGCCCGAAAGCACAGAACGCTCCCAGCACAGAACTCCCAGGATTCTGTGTGTTCGGGCAGTCTCTACTGCGCATGATGGCTTCTGACAAACATCCTAGCAAATTATTATATAGGATTATAACAAGTTATAAACAGCTGGAAGGCCAACAGTTGGATACTTCTGCACTAGGACACACTACCTAAAGGTACCTGTATTGTCACTTGTGATACATACTGACATCTGTTTCTAAGCTAGATAAGGGTACAGGGAAATAGATCAAAGCACATCCCAACAACCAGCCACTTGGTGGCAGCACAAGACCACAGTAATAAAAAGAGAAAACCTATAAACTGATACAGTAGAATGTAGGTCAATGAATTGGATATTACAGTGAAACAGATTAGTCTCTTCCTATTATTAAAAGAGGACATATCACTTTAAAAACATGCCTATTAAAAAAAAATGTTTTTCTTTTTTTTTTCCTAAGAAGCACTGATTTCTTTACTTGTTATAAAGAGGATTTATCAGCTTGCCACATCCTCCTTTCAGTGGAAGCATGATTATTTCTCCCCATTCATTTATTACACCCCTCTGTCAGAAGCCTGTAGTTTCTGGCAGCTCAAAAAAGGGGGAGAGAGGTGATTTCCTGGACATGTGAATAATTAATCATGTAGGCTTTGTCTGCACAAATCAGTACAAAGCGGTGCTGAGATTAGATTACCCAACTAGTAAATCAAAACTCTCTATTAACTGGTTTGTAATTGTTAAACCAAAAGTACAAGGTATAGTCCATTTAAATAGATACATTTAAAGCAGAACTACCACGCTAGGTAAAGTCTCCCTGCAATAATTAGGCACGTGGCTACTAGCTTAATAATAGTAGTTATATTACATCTCAAAAGTAGCCTCTTGCAAAGTAATCATTAATCTCCGAGACTGACGTCCAGGTTAGTGCAGTCTGCATGCCTGCACCATCAGTCCCGTCCAGTCCCTTTCGGCACAGTGCAATGCTTTGTAATGGAGATCGGGACTGACAGCGCAGGTGCGCAGACAAGATGTCTGTGCTGGTGCCTGGCTTCCGGTCTCGGAAGATTAAGGATTACTTTACAAACGGCTACTTTTGAGAGGTAATATAACTATTAAGCTAGTCGCCACCTGCCTAATTATTGCAGGGTGACTTTACCTAGTGTGGTAGTTCCGCTTTAAGGAGGCTAACATTTTTATATCCTTAAAGGGATAGTAATGTTTCAAAATAAAAGCTAAGTAATTGAATGATAAAATATCCCCCTCCCCTTTTACTGATGTAACACTGCTCACCTCAGAGCAGCAAGACTGTCTGGATGGAGGGTCAATCTTCAGTGAGCATAAAGAAAAACCTGTCAAGGGTGTCAGGGTTTTCCTTATGCTCACAGTAAGAAGATTGTCCCATGCTGTGAGCCGTCTGGTCCCAGGACCAGATTCCACATCTGAGGTGAGCAGTGTTACAATAGATAAAAGGGGTGGGAGCGGGAAATGTTATCATTCAATTACTCTTGAATTACAACTCTGACAGTACTGAAATAACACTCTCCATGGCCCAGATACTATGAAGATTAATTGGAGCTGCTGTTTTTGTGAAACATTACTATCACTAAGTTTGATCCCCTTGGATGTTAGCTACATCTAATTCATTGCAAAACAACACATTGGAGAAGTATCTAGCATTCAAGGGGTTAACACTGAACCATACCTCCCAAGTGTCCCTCTTTAGGAGGGACAGTCCCTCTTTTAGACCCAAATACCTCTGTCCCTCTTTCCCACCCTGATGTCCCTCTTTTTAGGAGATCAGACTGTGTGGTGTGTATATAAGTGTATCACATTGCTCCACAGCAATAAAACTCAAATTAATGTTTGTTTTAATGTCAGTATTTGTGTTTATAAATTAGTCTGTGTAAATAAAATATTTTGGTCTTGTTATAAGTCATTTATTAGGTTACACAAGGAGGTGTCAATAGGTCATGAATTAGCCTAAAAATTATCGGTAATGCCCCGCCCACCAGCCACGCCCCCAGCAATACCCCATATAACACGAGTGTCCCTCTTTGGCAATTTGAAATGTTGGGAGGTATGCTGAACAGTCAACAACCTCTGCATGCTTTGTTTTCCCAATTGCATTATGCTGAGGAATAGGTTGTTTTTTATAAGTAAATTATATTAAAACAGAGGCTACACATCCCAAACCTCATTATGCACGGACCAATAATAGTATATATAAAATGCCCCTCACTGCCAATGAGGATGGACAGAACTGGTCTGTGAGGCTGATGTACTAGAAAGAACCGCAAAAGCTCTGGAGCAAACCAAATACACCCCAAACTCCCAAGGAATAGTGAAAGAATATGGAGTTCTGCAAAAATGTATATTGTAATGCACCAATATGCTAACAGCCTCCAAATATAAGCTAGCTACTATCCAGAGATTTGTGTGCAAAATCTGTACTCCGACAAGAAATAGAACCAAATGGAGAGCGCTTATAAGTGACCCATACAACTCAGTTTACTTTAGAAGTGCTCTCCATTTGGTTCTATTTCTTGTTGGAGTACAGATTTTGCACACTCCAGACTCCCACTGATTTCATTGGGAATTTCAGTCTCTTGAATGCTAGACAGTGCTCCAACACAGGAGACTTCTCCGTTATCCAAAGGTTAGTAACAGAGAAGGTATTTGTTCCTTATGGTTTACCCTACAATTGTTCCAGATCTTCTAAATAAATGGGCCTTATGTGGATCAATCCAACTACACAGAGGGGAAAAATAAAGCTTCCCATTGATTTATAGGGGATCTATCACCCCAAATAAAGTTTCCCCCCAAGAATTACGCATCTAGCGATTAGCTGAGCAATATTCGTATTTGCCAGAATAATTATCACGTTACAGAGAAATCCTACTGCTGCCAAGATTGACGGCCAGGCAACAGTGCAGACCTCTTCGATTAGAGACATCTGCATGCATGCGCTGTCAGTCCCGGTCTCCTCTAGGAGGCGTTGCTTGCTACCTTAAGGTACCAGAAGGGACTGCAGGCACGCAGATTCCTCTAAAGCGATGTTGACTGGCCATCAGTCTCGGCAGCAGTAGGATTTCTCTATAACACTATAACACCTTAATTATTCTGGCAAACACTACTTTTGCTCAGCTGATTGCTAGATGGGTAACTGTTGTGGGTAAAGTTTATTTGGGGTGATAGTTCCCCTTTAAATAGGGCTGTTAAATAACCTCTTGAATGCTAGAGGTCTCCAATGCCTTGTAAAGCAAGGCATTGAAGACCTCTCTAGCAGTTATGAAGTGGAAAAAAAAAGAATTCCTTTCAAATCAGTGGAAATGTTGGGAATTTTTTTATTGTTCCCTATAGTGCAGGTGAATTGCCCCAGCATTGCTCCCCTATGCTTTTATACATAAGGCAAAGTACATCTGTTGGCACTATATAACTAAAAATACACATACTGATCTACTGACTGACACCTATGCAAAATCAGGGACATCCCTAGAGCTGCACTCAGTCCTTGAAGAATGCAGTTTGAGACCCCTGGGCCTTATGGGTAAAAGCTGCACTAAGTATACCTGTTGGCCCTATATAACTAAGAATATACATACTGATCTTCTGACTGACACCTATGCAAAATCAGGGAGCTGCACTGTCTCAACCCTCAAGGAATGCAGTTTGATTTAACATATCAGCCTCTGTGGCCTTTATGTATCGAAAAAAAAAAAAACTCTACTAATTCCTGGGAAAACCATTTGTACCATAAGCAACAAAGAAAAATTCCCATTCGTCTAAACGCTAGAAAGGTCTCCAAGACCCCTCAGTGGGAATTTGGGGAGTATATTCCTTTGAGTGCCAGAGGGGTACGCAATGCGTTGCAAAGCAATGTGTTGTGTAGCTCTCTGGCACTCAAAGGGATATATTTCTCCCCTGTAGTGAAGTTGGTTTGGCACAGAATTGCTCCAGCTTTCTTTTTATATATCTCTTATGAGTGGTGAATAAATTCCATACCAAGCTCTCAGCGGTCAGCTCAGGTAGCTCGTGAACAACACATGATGGGAACTCCAAGACCGAGATACTGAAAAGAAAACAGAAATGCATACCAATAGTCAGTTTTACTAGATCACAGAGTTTAGGAAAGAAATATAGTCTTCACCCAAAAAGGCAAGAATTACCCCTTACATGTGTAAAAAAAAAAAAAAAAAAGGTGAATAGTCTCAATTTATTTGATTCAAATGCTGTACAAAAGGAAGAAATGCTATATGAGTTGGAAAACAGAAGCCATCCAGATGTTGCCAGACTACCACTCCGGCATCCATCTTGACTAGCAGGGGATAATGGGAGTTGTAGTCCAGCAACAGCTGGAAATCCTCACTTTACCACCTGGGTCCTATGAATAGAAAATAATCACTTGTAGCCTTCTCTGCACAGAGTTTGATTCATTGCACAAAACGCTTGCTGTTGAGTAAGTGTTTACACTGCAGTATGCGCTAGTGCTGGCCACATTGTTTTTTTTGCCATTACTTACGTGGATCATCATTTCAGCCTACAACACGTGTGCTGTAACCATGTCACATGTGGGGTGGGGGCACTCCTTGGAGCTAGACAGTGTTCAAATAAATAATTTACCAACCCATATTCTGAGAAAACAGTCCATAAAGATGTGCCAGGGCCACCATAAATGTTAAGACTGATGCCCCTGAAATACATGTATTACTTTCTGTGGTGACGTATTCTGTAAATTGCTGCTGACGTGGAGGAATCCAGTAGTAGCAGCTGTAGTTCCAACAGTATCGGTCGTCAGCAGCAAAGCACACCAGGTAGTGCTGCTACAACCCCAATCACATACCCTGTGTCCAAGACGCTCCACAGCCCACCAGCAGATAGTGCTGCTACCACCCCACCACATCCTTTATGACAGACTGCAGAGTTTACCAGCACAAAGTGCTGCTGCCACCAGCACCTCTATCATATATCCTGTGAAAGTAACCAAGAAACCAATTATTGTACTTGCCCCCACTCCAGCAGATATTGCTGCTAGTAGATACCCATGGTCCTGATGTGAATTTCTGAAAGGGAAAATGTATTTTTCTCCCCCAGGTGGCTGTGAGTGGAAGTAGCAGAACAGAGTTACTGCCTGTCTCTGAGCCTGCTGCTGCTGTGTCTGTGAGAGAGTGAGTGTGACACCAGGTGAACCACCTACACCTAGATATCGATCTCTGCCAATGCGATCGCTCCACTTTAGTGACAGACAGCCTCCGTCATGGGAGGATGATGGGTAGTGGGACGGAGCTGTCTCTGGTCGGCAAAGTTCGGCAAGCCGGAAGTAGGCTGCCGGACACTTTTTAAAGTTTAATTCTTGCGAATGTAACTGCTTTTTCAATATAATGAACACTATTTTCAGTGTTTTAGAGAAATGCTCTAAATAATGAGCATTACATGGTGTTAGGTGAGAGATCCCCTTTAATTTCTCTATCATCCAATACAGGTTACAGGTAACTTTGGGAAGGCAACTGCCTCTTTAAGTAGGCAGGAACAATTCTTGAAAAGAAGTGCAGGGTGGAGCCTTCCTTCTCTCCTTAGCTGATTCCCAGCCAATCCCCATCCAGTAAAATTTGTTCCTTGATCAACCAAGGCATGAGAACAGTTAGGTAAGCAACCCTCTGAGTGCTGAGGTCCACTTGTCCCATGCTTCTCCTCCGCACAGGAGTCTCCTTTGGAGTTCCTACTACATACTCCTGCACTCACTGGGCTTATATGTATGTCCGTTGGGATTTGGAGCACTGGGATTTCTGTGGTAAATGTACCCTTTGGTACCCTGGTATTTTGAGCACTTTTATGGGGCTTATTACACTTTCCCTACCGAGTTCAGTGTTATCTACTCTTATTCTGGTGATTCTTATATGTTTTTCTACTTTTAGACTCCCTTTGCTTGTTTTGCATTATTTGAGTTTTACCGCATAGACTCCATGCTCCATTCACCTCCATGAGACTTTACACTTTGGGACATATCTCTGCATCCGATCAACTTAGAGACTTCAGAGATGGCTCATTCTGTCTGTCTACCCTTGTTCTGTCATCTGTTTAACATTCTGAGTCTTTTGGGGGCTACGGGCACTGTTTTTGGGGTACTTGAAGGGAAACTACATTTCCCATAAGCGCCTGTTTTGCGCACTTGTTTCTGATTGGCTGTCATCGCGGACACCATTTTCTCCTTTCCAGTGGGCTCATCCCCCTAAGGTGGATGCCCCTATTTCCAGACTTTCTAAATCCACAGCTCTGCCTGTGGCAGATGCTTCCGTTCTTAAGGATTGGACTGATAGAAAACTTGAGGCTTTTCTAAAGGCCATCTTTGCTACTTCAGGCACATCCTTACGTCTCTCATTCGCCACTGCTTGGGAGAACAGGGCCATGGCTGTCTGGACAGCCATGGCTCATTGTAGCAGTACGTCAGGGTGCTCCCACCGCTGACTCGTTGCGGCTTTTTGGCCAACATCTCTGAAGCTCAGCATTATGTTTCTGCAGCTATCTTTGATGCTTTTCATTTGGTTGCTAGGGTTTCTACCTTGTCTGTAGTTGCCAGACAGGCTCTCTGGCTTAAGATCTGGTACGTGGATACGATCTCTAAAAAATCCTTACTTTCGTTGCCCTTTTTGGGCATGTCCTTATTTGGGCCGGAGCTTAAGGGTCTCATCACCGAGGCCACTGGAGGCAAGAGTACCCTCTTGCCCTTAGTTTCCAAGAAGAAACCTTCGATTCGATGGAATCGGCTTCTTCGTCCCTTTCAGGCTGAGGCTCATGCCACGAACCCGGCGGTTCCCCAGGCTCCGTGTTCCTTCTCCAAGCCCAAACAGTAGTGGAGGCCCATGCAGTCCTCCAACAAGCCCATGACCTCCAAATCTTCGGCATGACTCTCCGAACCCGGACCCCGGACAGACACTGTGGCGGATCCGTGGGTTTTACAAGTTGTCTCAGAGGGGTACAGGATTCCCTTCACCTCTCTTCCTCCTTTCAGGTTCTTTCCTTCGCACACTCCTCAGGGAGTAGAAAAGCACCATCTTTTTAACGGTGCCATTCAGACCATTTTGGACAAGGAGGTCCTGGAACCGGTTCCTGAACTGGAAAAGGCCTCGGGTTTCTATTTCAACCTATTTGTGGTTTCCAAGAAGGATGGAGGCTGCCGTCCGATCTTAGACCTTAAGGATCTCAATTCCTTTGTGGTCAAAACTCATTATCACCAGGAGTCTCTAAGGACGGTGATTGCAGCCATGTGTCCTAGGGAATTTCTCGCTTCTCTGGACCTTCAGAATGTCTATCTGCCTATAGCCATCCATCCGGAGAGCCGGCAGCACTTCAGGTTTGCTTGCAACCAAGGGCACTTCCAGTTTTCTGCTCTTCCCTTTGGTCTGACTATGGCCTCCCAGGTCTTCAATCGTATCCTAGGTGCTTTAGTTTCCGTCCTCCACAGGGACGGCATCAGAGTTACTCCATACATGTACGACTTGCTCTTGAAGGCCCCTTGAAGGCTGTCTTGCCTGTCTAGGGTTTTCATCATTACTTTTTAGTACGCCTTAACTGTTGAGCCCTGTTGGCTCTAGTTCTGTGTGTTGTGTCAGTTCCTGGTGTGTTATACTCCAGTTTTGTGTCCTTTGAAACTTTATTCATCATAAGGCTGTTTATGATCTGATGGATTCATGTATGCTCTGGTGACTTTGGGGACTAGCGCATGGTCCTTGCCTTCATTCCCACCTCTGGGAAACTCAATGTGGGTACATCCCAAAGTTACCTGTAACCTATATTGGACGACAGAGAAAAGAAGATTTTAGTCTTACCTGTTAAATCCTTTTCTCTTAGTACATATGTGACCGGTTCATGCTCACAGGAATCTTCTTTTTCCTTCTTGCTACCTAGTCAATAGTAGCATTTCTAATCTTACTGGATGGGGATTGGCTGGTAACCGGCTAAGGAGAGAAGGAAAGCTCCAACCTGCGCTTCTTTTCAAGAATTGTTCCTGCCTATATAAAGGGGCGGTCTCCTTCCCAAAGTTACCTGTAACCTATATGGACTAAGAGAAAATGATTTAACAGGTAAGACTAAAATCCTCTTTTCTCTCGTCTCAGAACTGATCCCTTATTTGTCTGCATATGGTCTTGAGAAGCCATTAACGCTTTAAGTGCCAGAGGAGTGTGCAACGCATTGCTTTGAACTTCATTGCGTACCCCTCTGGCACTCAAAGGGTTAAGGCTCAGACACCCATAAATATTTTCTGATGCACAGATGGGTGAAGACAATTTCTTATTTGTTTTTTAATAACCCTTTCATGACCAGAGGGTTGTGCAACGCATTGTGCACCCCTCTGGCACTCAAAGGGTTAAGGCTTGGACACCAATAAATATTTTCTGATGCACAGATGGGTGTAGACAATTTCTTATTTGTTTCTTATTAACCCTTTAATGACCAGAGGGTTGTGCAACGCATTGCTTTGTAATGCATGCACACAACTCTGAACCTTATAGGGCACACCACTCTGACCCTTATTATGAAAAACAAAATACTTGTGGTTAGCATTTCTTGTTGAATACAACAAGGGTACTCCTGCTGGGAGTTGTTCCATTCAAAAAAGTTATTACAGTTCAGTTTTCTCTTTTAATAAACTGTTAGCAACAGTGTTGCCTGTTAACAGTGTCATCTTCTATCCAGAGTTATTCTATCTAAATAGACTGTGATCCTAACAGCTCCACTGCTACATAACAGCTTATGAATAAAGCTGTGAAAAAAGTCCTAAAACACGTCCTCCCCATTAAAGTGGAACTAACACCCCTATAAGATGTAGCCTGAATTAGAGCGCTATATTCCGTTATAACACGCTGTGTATTTATTTTGTTTTGTAAACCTGTTATTAAAGAATAATCACTAATTGCAAAAGGTACCTGGTGACGTCTTCCCCCCGGAAAAGCGCATTGCGCATGTCAGTACAGAGCCGATCGGCTCTCTTGTAACTCCCCCACGGCTACACGAAAACACCTACGTCATCAGCTATAGATTCTTCACTGGTATTAAAAAAGTTAAGCCTTTGAGGAGCAGAGGGGTGCACAATGCAGTGCATATTCCCCTTGTCCTCCAGGAGTTAATATATTAATTGACAATCTTAAATTACATGTAATTTTGCCCAACACAAATTCCAGCTTAAATAATTAACAGTGATCAATTAATAGGGTCTATTAATGCTTCATTATACAGAATTTATTTTATCTAATGTATAACCTAACAATAAGAGCCAAATGCATAGTTTTGGAGTAAGCCAACTGCACCACAAGGACCAATATTCCCTAATGATTTATACTAAAGAGGGTTATCTCTCACGTTTAAGGGGTTAATCGTTTGAGTGCCAGAGGGGTAAACAATACATTGCAATGCGCTGCATACCCTTCTGGCACTCAAAGGGTTAAAAAGTCCCAATTAAATTAAAGGGGGATTTTCAATCTCCCCAAATGGTACAACTGGTTTTTACAGCATTGCCCCTCTTCTCTTTGTGCATATAGCTCTATGAATTAAATGGTGGAAGAGAGGACACAACTCAAGAGGATAGGAGGGAATCCACCTGCAAATGGTAAAGGGATATGGTACTGGTTGGACAAAATCCCCCAAAACATGCTTTAGGTTGACTAAGTGTCTGAGATGTGCAGGGAGTCTTGGGTGAAAGAGGGAACAAGTTGCCAGAGAGGCATAGGTGGTGTTGGGAAGGGGGAGCTTTTTGTACCTAGTGCCTCCCACAGCAGCAAATCATTGGAAAAGGCTTCTAACAGTTCCTTGAGAATACCAGTAAATAATTATTATATACATTTCATATGATACTTGCAGTCCGGTCACAACTCTCACCTGTTCTTGGCACAGATATAGGACATGATGTTCTGGTTGAAGAATTTCAGAATCAGAGGGATGCAGTTGGCAAACACTAGGTGCTGGGAGACGAATTCAAACTACAGAGCAGAAGAGGAAAGAATGGAAGTCACGCTATACAACTGAGAAAGATTACATTGCATTAGAGGACCAATGTAGGGAGGTTTCACTAGATTGATGACAACAGTATTACAAGTTGACCAAATCAATTATAAAAAGGCAGCTAGAGTTCATTAATAGTATAAGTCCTTGTTGTTCTACTGGACAAGAGAAGTGCTCAATACATTTTATAGAACACGAATGGGCATGGATAGAAATGTGACGACAATTTACCAAATGTTTCAGCCTAAACATGGACCATTACTCTCAATGCAGGGAAAAATGCAAGAAAAGCAGAGACTGCTTTATAGGAAGGAAATAAATGGTAATAACTAATACAAAAATAAAAATATAAAGCTATTAGTTCCAAGTTTTTTGCTGTACTAGTAATTAGTATTCTTTTAACACAGAAAAAATGGATGCCAAGTTCAGCCATCAAGAGTAAAGAGAAGAAGAAAATGGATTGTGCTTATTGCCCTCATCATATTAACCCTTTAATTATCAGAGGGGTATTGCAATGCATTGCATCCTTCTCTGGTCCTTAAAGGGTTAAAAAGTAATTTTTGCTATAAAAAAATAAACTAACTGGCATGCAAAAACAAAAAAAAACAACATTACAGTTATGAGTAAAAGAAATTCCCCTTATACAAAAAACCTTATGTGTAGCAGCTGGCATAAAACACCAGTAAGTGGATATATAGTAAGGCACCTTTGGAATAAGTAATTGTCCCAGTAGGTGAATAATTAAGTTTATCACATGTGAGACCAGCACTGCAGGAGGACATCAGAGGAAAATGTCCCCAACAGTAAAACAAAAAAGGCACCTAGCTAAATGACAGCCGCTATATTAGGTGGGACACACCACTGCACCTCGGTGCTAATAATAGTCCTAGTCAGACACTGTGCCTTTCAGAGCAGGCACTAAAATGTGGATGAAAATGGTTGTGCAGCACAGATAACCTGACTACCAGTTGCTTAAGAGGCTGAGTGAACAGACGCTCAGCAGCCTCCTTTCCAGGGAAAAAGAACTACTGCATTTAGATGTAAGCAAACCATTCCGCCAATATGTGGGTGTCAGAGAGATGCCGATGCAGTGCTGTGTGTACAAAGTATATGTGGGAGATAAGAGGATTTTAGTCTTACCTGTTAAATCCTTTTCTTTTAGTCCATACAGGTTACTGGTAACGATGGGTAGGTGATCAGCCCCTTTATGTAAGCAGGGACAATTCTGAGAAGTGAGTGCTGGGTGGAGCCTACCTTCTCTCCTTAGCTTGCAGCTAGCCAACCCCCATCCAGGAAGATTTGAAAACTATTGACTAGGTAGTAAGAAGGTGAAGGAAGACTCCTGTGAGCATGAACACGAAAGGATCCCCACTTTCTGCCTCAGCAGAGCCAAGAATGGTCCCTTGACAGGGTGGGAGACCAGTAACCTGTATGGACTAAGAGAAAAGGATTTAACAGGCAAGACTAAAATCCTCTTTTCTCTATCGTCCAATACAGATTACTGGTAACTTTGGGATGTCCAACCATTAAGTTCCCCAGGAAGGGAAGAAAGGCAAGGACCAGGAGCAGGCCCCCAAAGTCACCAGAGCACCAATGAACCAAAAGATCATGAATAGCTCAACAATAACCACAAAGTGTCAATGGACACCGAACAGGGGTGAAACAGACCTCAATAATTGTTACACAGCACACTGAACTAGAGCCAACAGGGCTCAAAAGTGAAAGAGTACAGAGAGACTAATGAAATCCTAGACAGGAAAGGCTACCTACAGGATCTTCCTCCCAAGACTGGCATCAGCTGATGCCAGCACATCCACACAATAGTATTTGGAAAAGGTATGCACAGACGACCAAGTGGCCGCCTTGCACAACTGATCAGCAGAGGCCTGATTTTTGTAGGCCCAAGATGCCCCAATAGACCTCGTAGAATGAGCCATGACCCGAAAGGGAACAGGCTTCTTCCTAAGTTCGTAAGCCTTACGAATAGTGGACTTGATCCAAGAAGCAATGTCTACCTTGGAAGCAGGCTTCCCTGCCCTAGGACCCTCAGGAATGACAAAAAGTGTGTCAGACTGCCTCAATGGCTCAGTGAGATGCATATAGAACTTGAGACAACGCACAACATCCAACAGGTGAAGATCCTTCTCCTTGTCAGAAGTAGGGTTAGGGCAGAAAGATGGAACCACAATCTCCTGATTAATGTGGAACTCAGACACCACCTTCGGGAGAAACTCCTGCGAAGTACCACCTTGTCCTTGTGAAACACCAAAAAGGGTGGCCTACAAGACAGGGCATGCAGCCCCGCAACATGCCGAACAGATACAATCGCCAGGAGGAAAGCCATCTTCCACGTCAGCAGACGGAGAGGAATAGTGGCCAAGGACTCAAAGGGAGGGCACTGAAGGATGCCCAAAACCAAGTTAAGGTCCCACTGAGGAGCAGGAGACTTAAACATAGGACAGGTGTGACCAATGCCTTGACATCAGGAAGAATAGCAAGGCACCTCTGAAAGAAAACAGAGAGAGCAGAAGTCTGAACCTTAAGAGAACTCAGACTGAGACCCTTATCCACACCATCCTGGAGGAAGGAAAGGACCGTAGGAAGATCAAAATCCTGAGAAAGGTCCCTATCAGCACACCAAGATAGAAAGGTAGACCAAACGCGATGGTAGGCCTTAGAGGAAACCGGGTTACAGGCACTAAGCTTAGTAGCCACCACACCAGAAGAAAATCCCTTCTTCAAAATTGAGGATTCAATATCTCTTGATGCAGTTCCCACTCTCCACTGTCCACTGTGTGTCGGCTGAGGAAGTCTGCCAGAACGTTGACTACGCCAGGAATATGAAGTGCGGAAATGGCAGGGACATGAGCCTCTGCCCAGGACAAAATAGCCTTGACCTCTAGCAAAGCTGCGAGACTTCTTGTGCCGCCTTGATTGTTGATGTAGGCTACCGCCATGGCATTGTCCAACTGTACTCTGACCGGGCGATCCTCCAGTTGACGTGTCCAGAGTCGCAGGGCATGAAATATCGTCCGAAGCTCCAGGATATTGATGGGAAGGAGAGATTCCTCCTGGGACCACCGGCCCTGAGTATTCAAGTGCCACAGGACCACACCCCAGTCGGAGAGGCTGGCATCTGTTGTCACTGTTGTCCAGAATGGCACCAGTAAGGGCCTTCCTTTCAGGAGATTGTTCAGGTTGAACCACCATGAGAGGCTCAGCTCCATGTGAAGAGGAAGAGGTAGGGACCTCTCCAGATGATCCGGTCGACCTCTGCATGCCAGGATTAGAAACCTCTGAAGTCCCCTGGTATGAGCCATGGCAAACAGAACCGCTTCTATGGTGGAAATAAACTTCCCCACCAGGGATAACAGCTTCTTGGCTGGAACCGGATCCTGAGACAGGACAGCTTGGACCTTCAGTGCTATCTGATGAGCCACTTCATCCGTGAGAAACCCCATCCCCCTCTGGGTGTTGAAAAGGAGGCCCAGAAACACCATCCTCTGTGAAGAAACAAAGTCCGACTTGTCCAGATTGATGATCCACCTGTGACTGGACAGAGCCTGAATGCAATCCTGCACCTGCTGATGAGTTCCTGAGAGGATGCCTTCAGAAGGAGGTCATTCATGTACAGGGTAACTCTGATAACGTCCCTATGGAGGACGGAAATCGATGCTCCCAGGACTCTGTTGAAGACTTGAGGAGCCGTGGCCAGGCTGAAGGGGAGGGCTGAAAACTGGAAATGCCCTCAGTCGCAGGCAAAGAGAAGATATTGCTGACTCTCTGGATGAATGGTGATGTGTAAATAAGCATCCTGAAGATCCAGCGATGCCAGAAATTCCACAGGGGACATGGCAGCGATCACCGTGCGTAGTGACTCCTGGTGATACTGGGACCTGACCACAAAGGAGTTGAGATCCTTCAAATCCAAAATGGGATGGCAGCCGCCATCCTTCTTGGAAACCACAAAGAGGTTGGAGTAGAACCCCAACCCCCATTCCTGAGGAGGAACAGGTTCCAGGACTGCCTTGTCCAGAAGGGCCTGAATGGCTCCCTTGAAAAGGTGGTGCTTTTCTGCTCCCAGAGGAGAACGAGAAGGGAAGGTCCGAGAAGGAGGAAGGGAGGTGAAGGGGATACTGTATCCCGTAGCCACCACCTGCAAAACCCACGGGTCTACCACAGATGCCACCCAAGGCAAAAGGTAGTGGCGTAAGCGGCCACCTACCTGTTGGTGGGGACCCGGATTCGTCAAGTCATGCAATTTATTAACACAATGATAGAAAGAACAATATATACACAGGAACAAGCAGAGGGTTACCAGCCAGAAAGCACTATTATCAGGAATAATAGGCTGCAAAGCTAGACCACGCTGCTGGAGACTAGGCCTTAGCCACTGGTAGTCTCAACAGGAACCAGGAGCAGGAGTGTACCGAATCACACCTGCAGTCAGTAGGGAGCGAATTCTGACTCACTCCTGCAGTCAGTATGGAGAGAACTGACTCACGCCTGTAGTCTGTATGGATTAGGGATTAAGTGTTGAGAATAGGGACTTGCCACTAATGAGGAACCCTGGCGTGGTTGGTGAGCTTACCCCCTCTTTTTTGGGCCAAATAGTTGGCACTAATGCCTCATTTTTTCACAGTGTTATTATATATGCCCAATACAGGGCGCATTAATCACTAGTATACTGGAGGAGAGCAGGTTTATAGTCTGTTCTATGTTTGCACTTGTTTGGGGGATTGGAGAACCCTATAATTTCTTGCAGCACACTTCAGTTATCTTTTAAATTCTTTAATAATAAAATTATATGATATTATACACACACACACATATATATATATATATATATATATATATATATATATATATATATATATATATATTGCATACACATTTTTCTATACACTTAGGTGAGTTAGCGCTGAAAGCTGTCTTCTTTGTCAGTATGGAGCAAACTGACTCACGCCTGCAGTCAGTATGGAGCGAACTGACTCACGCCTGCAGTCAGTATGGAGCGAACTGACTCACTCCTGCAGTCAGTATGGAGCGAACTGACTCACGCCTGCAGTCAGTATGGAACGAACGGACTCACGCCTGCAGTCAGTATGGAGCGAACTGACTCACGCCTGCAGTCAGTATGGAGCGAACTGACTCACGCCTGCAGTCAGTATGGAACGAACTGACTCACGCCTGCAGTCAGTATGGAGCGAACTGACTCACGCCTGCAGTCAGTATCAGAGCTTAGGCTACCAGAGCCCCAGGTCCGCATTAGGTTGGGTGTCTGCTAGGTAGAAGGAACAAACGTAAGAGTAGTCAGACAGAGCCACAAGTCAGCACCAGAGGGGGTAGTCAGAAAAGCCAGGTCATACACAGTTCAGGTAGTCAGCCAGAGCCACAGGTCTGCACCAGGTTGGGTGTCCACTATAGGGATAAGCAAGAGAATAGTCAGACAGAGCCACAGGTCAGCACCAGGATGGATGGAAGACTAGCCAGTTCATAAACAGAGGCCAAGGTAATAGAACTGCTATGAACAACAATGCCCTTTAAACCCCTCCACAGGAAGTAGGAGGAGCAGCTCAGAGGGAGGAAGTAGGAGGAGACTACAGGAAGCAAACACATAAAACAGAGGCCTGCTGCATGCTTGAAGCCTCGCGCCTGTAGAAGATGCTGACACCAAGGTAAGCTGTAACACGTATCTGTGCATCTCTAAACATTTCTATCAACACCAGTGAGGTCATGAACTGTTGGGGCTTGGACACCATACATTTGGGTATTAGAGGTGAAAAACTGGAATGCAAAGGCATATTTTGAGTTATCAGTCCTTAGTGTTTCCTCAGTCTGGGTTTGTCCCCTTTTCTAATGTACTGTTCTTTGTTATACTTGTGCCCCTACTTTGTCAGATGTGTAATGTTAACACATTGTGTTTTGTTTATTTAATTATATATATATATATATATATATATATATATATATATATATATATAGATATATATATATATAGATATTAGGATATGCACTCACGCCTACCACATTCCAATGCCGGGTGCTCCAGTTAAATAATAAACATATCAAAATAGACGCTGTGCACTCACGGACTTAAAAAAATAGAAAATACCAAAATTTAATGGTTTAGAAATGCGACGTTTCGGTCCCTCTTTGTGGACCTTTATCAAGCAAACATGTTTGCTTGATAAAGGTCCACAAAGAGGGACCGAAACGTCGCATTTCTAAACCATTAAATTTTGGTATTTTCTATTTTTTTAAGTCCGTGAGTGCACAGCATCTATTTTGATATATATATATATATATATATATATATATCAGCGCTCAAAATTTCCACTCGCCACTAGCCAATGGCGAGTGAAAATTTAGCTCTGGCGAGTACAAATTCAGCCCTGGTGAGTATGTTATGGCTTGCGGTGGCGAGTAACTTTTCAGGTCTGGCTAGTAGCAAAGGACTTCAACTTTTAAGCCCTGATATATATATATATATATATATATATATATATATATATATATATATATATATATATATATATATATATCTGTTGCAAACATTCCCACCACTCCCATCACACCAGTGATAAGGCAAAATAGCTGGAGCAAGTTAGGTGCTACAAATGATCTTAAACTTTGGACCACTTGTTAGGGATAGTCTCAGATGTGGGGCACCATAGTCTAAGTGAATCCTTTTATTCAGTCCAGAGAACGAATATAGTCCACACACAAACACACTGGTGTTTTTAATTGCCTTAATCACTTGGTTTGGATGGTCTAAATATTGGATTACTCTGATTCACCCCTTATTGTTGAGGTCCTGCTGCCTTCATAATAAGCCTTTATTTCTCTCATTCATGCTCTGTATATATGCCATTACACAAGTGTCTGATACCCACATGTAGTCAGACTGACTGGTTTATATCAGACAGCGGTGTTTTTTCCCTGGAAGAAGGAAGTGGCTGAGTGGCTGTTTACTCAGCTACATAATCAGCTGCCTGTTTACTGGTGATGCGGTTGGGGATTATTTTTTCTCCACATTGCAGCGCCTGTTGTGAGAGGCACAACATCTAACTAGAACCCTTATTAGTATCAGGGGTGCAACCTGTTAGGCTGTCTAGAGCAGTGACAGTGATTGGATAGACCCAATTAAATCAACATAGATAAAATGCTGTTCTGAGAAATCACATTTCCAAATAAATGAAAAAGAATATCAATTTTATCTGACTCTGCTTAGCTTAGAAAAACAAAGAAAAGCTAACCCCTGCACAAACTACGGACATTATTCCTGAAGGTAAAATTGTACAATTCTGGAGCAAACAAACTGCACTGCAGGGGACAAATGAAAATCCCCATTGCTTCAAATGTAACTTTTCAACCCCTTGAATGCTAGAGACATCTCCAAAGCAATGATTTGAGACCTCTCTCTCTCTATCATGTAAGGAGTTTTAAAAGTCCAATTTAGATGAATGGGTATATTCACTTGTCTTCTATGGTGCAGCTTGTTTGCTCCACAATTGCACCTCTTTAGCTTCCTTAATCTGGCCCTAAAATCCAATGCTCTGTAAAGTTTTCCTAGTCGAAGGCACTGCCAGGGCTGCCATTAGAGGAGGTACAGGCAGTAACGGTGTATGGGGTGGCAAGCAAGGTGGGGGAGTCTGCCGCAGCATGTCCACTCTGACAGTGGTAGGCTGGCCTGGCCCGGACTGGTGTATGCTTGAGCTACGTGTTGGCCACGAATCACATACTGCGCATAGTGCTAAAAGTGTAGGTGGATCCTTGTTCTTCTTGATGATCAGTGGTCCACAATTCAGTAACACAATCATACATCAGCTGGTCTGGGACAAGCTCTTCCTCACAATGACTTGAGTGAGGAGCATGGCTGCCAACCAGCAGTATGAAGCTGTCTCACCCAATGAGGAGGAAGACAATGGGCGGGCTTGCTAGAGTCAGACCAATACTACACTCTTCAAGTGATGCTGGCTTAAAACAAGGTGTACCGAGGAGAAGGACTAGACTAGATGAAGCAGGGGCAGATAGGGAGAGAAGAGACATTACTGTGCACTGAAATAGCTTGAAATGGAAGGAAAGGAAGAAGTTATATGTGGTGTGGGGAGTGGGACAGTCAATAAATATGGTTGATGTTGGGGGTTCTGATGGCAGCCCTAGGCACAGTCAGATCACCAACAATATTTTGTATAGAGATTGTTAATTACAAAGGGTGAATGTCTGCATGCTAAAATGAACATTCAGCCCTATTATAACATTTCCATTTGCTTGTAAGAGTTTTATTAACTTCTCCCCATAGAGCATCAGGAGAAACACAATCTCTTCTACATGTACATAAGAATCCACTTTGGGTAGGGAGTTATTTAAAGTTTTCTCAAGGTTCACAAACAAAAGGAAAATTGATTGTAACTGGAGAAGGTGTGATCACCAAAATCAATGTTACCACAGTACAGATCACTGAACCGCAGGACTGAGAGGAAATAGTTCTAAATATCAGCAAAACTGTTAATGAACAGTGAAGTCCACTAAATGGTTTATTTTTCACTCCATCTACAAAGTTGGACATTGTACTCTTGGTAAAGCCTTATCCATATCTCGTTTATAATGTAAATTTATAGCAGGGGAAGTCAGTGCTTGGAATATACCTCCCATTATGCCCAATCAGCCAGTGGAAGCTTGTAAACCCCAACAGATGGAGGTTCAAGTATTGGCTAGCTCTGCTTATAGCATTTTTCTACTGATAATATGGGAAATCTATCATTGTTGCAGGTAATAGCGAGTTCATATAGAAATAGAATTTATAGAATAATAGAAAAATGTAGAAACAAATATTAGTTTTAACAGTTCCTGTTGTACATGACTTTTATAAATGCTTTTTCTGTAGACCCTGCACTCATGTTCAAATAAGTGAGCTTTCCAAATCTGTCTAGCAGTTGTGTGCTGTGGAATGACGTGCTGCGGTTTCTCAGCCTACCTGGTAAACATGATTCAGTTTTAAGTGCTTCAACAGCAGCAGTAGAAGGCCTGAGACACTCTTGACAATTATCTCTTTGTGACGGTTCACATCAATTCCCAACTTCATGCTCTGCAGGACAGTGATCCTAGGGACACAGGACAGAAAGGGCCTTATGTATAAAAGTAAACTGGTGCAATTCTGGTAAAAAGTAAACTGGTGCAATACCTACTTATTTAACCCATTGAGAGCCAGTGGGGTATGTAACGCATTGCAAAGCAATGTGTTGCGTACCCCTCTGGCACTCAAGGAGTTAAGTGGAGCTTTTAGCCTTTTGATTGCTACAGACGTCTCCAACGCAGTGCAAAGTTAATATAATTTACTACTGCTAGGGACAAGGAAGGTAGGTGCTCTATAGTTGAGGTAACATGCAGTATCCATTTATATCACCAGCAAACTTTTTTTATATAGAAGAAAATTATTTATATGTAAAAAAAAATAAAATAATGTCTTTTCTTGCCAAGTTAAGCAAGGGCTCTTTCACTGCTGTGAGTACCTCTCTCTATTATTTAGTAATACCACACTCCGCTACTGTTTGAATGAGAACCAGTGTAATAAAAATGATAGCTTTAACATTTTTGCAATTGCTCAGACAGATGTGTAAATACAACATTTTGAATGTACATCAACTGTACAATTAATTGAGGTACAAATATTTTATATATATATATATATATATATATATATATATATATATATATATATAATACATTTTGGAGGGAATTGCAGCAATACATTTGAAAATGCAATTCTTACACAGGGATAACAATATGTACTCAGCACTCTGCAGATATTTTTTTCAGGAACACTGTCAAGCTAACATTCTAAGTTTCATAAAGTGACTTGCCTAAGGTCACAAGGATTTATTGATTCTGGGCACTGAACCAGGTTTTCACAGCCAGCGTCTTGGCTTAAGTTAACTGATTAACTAAACCACTCCTTCTTGCCCAATTCAAACCTTAAAAAGGGAAAATTCCAGTTCTTGTTCTACTAAATAAACCTTGCAGTGTTACATATACATGCTGCTATTATACCCCCCACCCCCCTCTGCTCACTCTACTCACGGCATCTCCTCAGGAAGAACATCAGCCAGAATATTGATAGAGTCAGTCTTGGCTTTGGAGGTGGGAGCGGCTGCCAGGAGGATCTTCAGCAGGGCAATCTGCCAGAGGCCAAAGGTGTTCAGATACATGCACAACAATGAAAATGTCTATCCTGCTGTCAGCTGTATAACCAACATAACCCTATCTGCATTTGCAATTGATCACAGACACTTTGGGACATTATTACTAAAGTGGAAAAATAATTTAGCAATAAATGACTCAGCTTGTCTAAAATATGGATTTCTATAATAATTATGTCAAAGTGGGATTTTTGAGATCTTGCTGATAAATCATTTTCTCTTAATCCATGTGGAACACAGGAGCCATGAGAAAGTATCCTCCTGTAGGGCACTTGCCAAAAAAAAAAAAGTCTCAACGGCAGAGACTCCCTTCCCGCTTTACTTTACCACCACCAGTCTAGCTCAATTCTAACATATAGCAAAGATCAAAGAAAACAGAAGAGAGGCAAGAAAAGGATTTATTGGTAAGTACACAAAAATCCCATTTTCTCTTAAGGCAATGTGGAACACAGGAACCATGGGGATACACCATATCATCCATCAGCAATGGAAAGATAAAAACACATCAAACACAGGCCAATTATAACAGACAAACTGGAACAACATGAATCTCAGGTGTCAATGACCACCAACATAGCAAAAGAAGGAAAAGGAAACCAACAGGTTACTGGAAAAAATAAAGCCAAGAAAGATACCTAAACAGGCACAATGGCCAGTAGGACCACCAGACCATACCTGGTGTTTAACAAATGTGTGAAGAGATGACCACATCACCACCTTATACAGTTGTTCTGCAGAGGCATCCCCCTGGTGGAATGAGCCGTGACCTGAAAGGGCACAGGCTTCTACCCCTTCGCGTCCGGTGATGTACCCGGACCGTCACGCTGGACCGGCACTTAAGGACCAGTGACGGTCCTGGTACGTCACGTACTATTACTCACCGCGCTCCTGCAGGAGCGCGGTGAGTAATACCAGGGACTGAATTTGATCGCTCCAAGACCGGAGCGATCTCGTTCAGTCCCTCCGTTTGACGTGCCGCCCCACTGGATCAGTCACGTGGGGCGGCACACCGAAATTCCATATCTGGTCCTTAAAGGACCACACACCCCCGGACTGCTGGTCGTTAAGGGGTTAATCCATTAAGCTGATGTCACCTTACACTCAGACTGGCCACAGGAATGGAAAGAAAGTGAATCAGATTTTCAAGATTTTTCAAGCACCTAACCAAATCCAAAAGATGAAACTACTGCTCCTGTCAGTTAGCTGGAGAAGGACAGCTAAAAGGAAGAACAATTCCCTGGTTAATATTAAACTCAGACAACTTTAGGGAGAAACCCTATAAGAATTTGCAAAACCATGCTAATCAGAGTGGAAACCCAGAAAGTGGAGTTTACAAGGCAAGTCCTGAAGTTTGGTCATCAGCTTAACAGGCATAATGCATGGTATGAAGGCTGTCTTGAGCATCAAGAAACATAGAGAAAGACAGAGGCTCCCAAACAAAGTTCAAGTCTCACGGCAGAGTGGGATCACAGAACACTGGATAGGAATAAGCCACCCCTTGCACAAAAATCTGTACATCTAGCAATAAGGCTATATGACTCAAAAAGCAGAGAAAGAGCTGCTAGCTTCTAGAGCTAATCTTGAGTCAAGAGGTGTGGAAACAGAGAAAGACAGATAGATTGAGAAGATTTGAATCTCGATTTTCCCTAGGAGAAAACACGTCAGGAAATGCAAAGGACTGATCACTGAGTACACCACAAGAACTAGAGGGTCCCAGTATCTGGCACAAAAATGAAAGACCTTGCGGTTCAATTGAGAGGCCATTAGGTCCATCATAGGACCTCATAGATGAGCTATAGCGTCGAACACCGTTTGGTTGCGTTCCCAATTCCCAGGGTACAGACATCAATGACTGAGAAAGTCTGCTATGACATTGTCTACCACAAGATAAAATGGTAGAGAGAGAGCTGACATTTGTGCCTATGCCCATATGAGTCTCAGCAGAACCTCGGGCCATGCCTCCACACTTCTGGTCCCTCCCTGGCAGATGATATAAGCTGGAGCTCTACAAATTCCAGGCTCCAGGTCACCATGGTGACTAAAAATTGGGGCCTGGCACCCAAAAACTTGCACTGCATGTAGGGATGCAGTCTTGTGGAGGAAGACTTGTCAGCTGTGGACTTCTGAACAGGCTTTTTTGCCTGTCCAGTTTTGTTTGGGTTTTGGGGCAGGGCACATGACAGCTTCTGAAGGAGTAGAAGCCATTGGAACAAAGCCATGCTGGTGGGGTTAATGAAAGTAATGTCTTTCATAGAAATAAAGAACAGTTAGGTGGAACCTAAGGCAATAAGGCACTCTTACCTTCAAGGGAAACTGTTTAGAAACTTCTCCAGCTCTAGGCTGCTTGACCACTGCTTCCACACAAAAGGAAGGGACATCAAGGACTTCTTGAAAGACTGGTCAGCAAAACAGATATTTAACAGTGTACAATGTGCAACCAAAGGAAAAAATGGAGGTCTTCCCAGTAAATCTGGCGGCATCAAAGGCTGCTTATTAAAGATACACATTAGCCTCAAGAATCTATGATGGCCAGGACAATATCTTCCTTAGGCACCTGCATGGATAGACTCCCAAAGTTTTTACCCCTAAAAAGCCAAGGCTCTAGTCACCCAAACAACAACAAAGGCGAGACGTAAAGTGGCTTAGAATCTGTAAAGTCTGCTTTCAAGAGAGATTCTAGACACTTATCCCCCTGGTCCTTAAGTGCTTCTGCAAAAAGGCAAAGCTGTATTCTTGCAAAGTAGAGAGACTGGATGGTCTACCAATGGCCCTCAGCAGTAAAAGTATACAAGAGAGATATGTCTGGGAAGGAACACCCTCTTGTCGGGTATCTTCCATACTTCCAGGAGTACCTGGTCTAAGGAATGGCGAGGAAGAAAAAAAGCAATTTCCTTTTGCTCCCTTCATGGGAAGAAGAACTAGAATCTATGGTCTCAGAGACCTTCTGAGTCACCAGAACTGCCCAAATAAATACCCTAAGCAGGAGAACCAGGGTCTTTCTCAAAAGAATCTTCAGTAGTGAAGGACAAATCCAAACTGTCCTCAGAGTCCCCTACTCTGGGAAATTTTCCTCAGTGAAATCGCTGTGATACCTTTTAGGGGGGTGGGGGTGGGGACATGATGGTCCTGAGACCAAGACTCTAGAATCCCTTGAATAGAGGAAGGTACAGAACTCAGAAGACATTAGGGTCTTAATCCATGCAGGTTGTCCAGTAAAGGAGGACTCCATAAGCTGTGTGAGGGTCACAGAGCAAAATGAACATAAAGTACCAGAGGAGTACCTATAAAGTCCAATCTGGTATGAGGTGTAAACGGTTAAAGGAGGGACCACCGAAGGTTTTTTCAGCCAAGGCCTTGCCCTTGACTCCCTTGGCCTCAGACACAGCGAGGAGACCTCTTAAAATAGAATGCAGAACAAAACAAAACAAAAATGTGCTGTGGCTCTCAAATGGCCTCACAATAGCTCCACCCCAATATTGCAATGGGGGAAGAGGCCTGGGCCACCAATATGTTGTATGATAACAGAATCAAAATAAGCCCATTTACAACCACCAGAATGCACCCAGGGGAAAACAAAGTGCCAAGCGCCATTGAAATCCGAATCCAATATTGCCACTGCATGTGCCTGTTCTTAAAGGCATCGCTGTCCTAAAACCTAAAGGTGCATGTAGCACCAATAAAAATAGAAAGAATTTTGAGATAAGAAAATGAAAGAACATGAAATAAATCCCTCCCTTTAACCTGGAGAGGGATAGTGAAGACAGAGAGATAAGTAGCATGCCAGTCCAAACATTTCCCCCACCGAACAATGTGAATGTGGTTGCCAGACAGGTACTCACAGTACCTGTGTAGTCTTGAACAGTGGAGAAGCATTTTTAACTTCATTCTTCAGGCTTCCATGCATTACAAAAAGCTCTGCTCAGGAAATCAAAGTAGAAATGGCTGATAATGCAAGCCATCCTCTAGAAGACCCAGGTCCCATTAAGTCTGCACTCTACTTCAAACCAGCAAAGGAGACCAGAGATAAGAGACCAACAAATAGGGTATCACACAGCCCCATCCTACAGGAAAACAACAACAACAACAACAAAAAGAATAACTAAGAGAATCTTTGCCCATGCACACTCCATGAGGTCACTTAAGACAGAGCAAAACTGATATGGGTAAAGTGAAGTAGGAAGGGAATCTCAGTTTTTGAGAGTCTTACAAGGCATGTGCCTTGACCTCCATGGTTCCTGTTTTCTACATTGGAAAAAACATTGGACATATCTCCATATCTATGGAATGCTCTACCATCCAACCTGCGCCACTGCACCTCGCTGATAACCTTCAAATCTCACTTGAACGTGCACCTCATGGATAAAATCTCAACATGCTAGAGGGCATTGATGTTGTACAAATGAATGCTCTTATAAATTATTTACTTTACTGATGTCTTCTATCCTCATCAGAACTAGCGCTGTATTCAGCACTTGACCCTTATGTACTCTGTATGTCTCCCATTACCACTTTAGATTGTAAGCTTTTGGGCAGGGACCTCGCACCCAATGTTTCACTCTACAAAGCACCTGTAACCCTGTATTGTTTAAACCCTGAAATTGTAAAGCGCTGCGTACACTTGTGGCGCTATATAAATAAACATATTCATTCATTCATTTATACATGGGTACACTTCTTTGCTGGACATCGGGACATAGAAAAGTTACTGTGGGTCATGGAAGCAATAAACACCAAAATAAGAGGATTTTAGTCTTGCCTGTTAAATCCTTTTCTCTTAGTCCATACAGGTTACTGGTAACTTTGGGTAGTCTACCTTCCCTCCTTGGCTGCAGCTAGCCAACCAGCTCCAGAAAAATTTGAGACACTAATTATTGACTAGATAGTAGAAGGGAAAGAGGACTCCTGTGAGCATGACCCCAGGGGACCCCCACGTTCTGCCACAGGAGTGCCAAGCATGGTCCCTTGACAGGGTGGGAGACCAGTAACCTGTATGGACTAAGAGAAAAGGATTTAACAGGTAAGGCTAAAATCCTCTTTTCTCTGTTGTCCAATAAAGATTACTGGTAACTTTGGGATGTCCAACCATTGAGTTTCCCAGAGGCGGGAAGTAAGGCAAGGACCAGGCACAAGGCCCCCAAAGTCACCAAAGCAGATATGAACTATCGGACCAGAGATAGCCCAACAAAACAAATGAAGCGTCAAAGGACACTGAACAGGGGTAACAACACCCCAACTGTTACACAGCACACTGAACTACAGCCAACGGGGCTCAAAGTGAAGGAAGCACCAAGAACCGAAGAAAATCCTAGACAGGCAAGACTAGACAGGCAAGACTGGCTCCAGGATTTTCCTCCCAAAGCTGGCATCAGCCGATGTCAGCACATCAACATGGTAGTGCTACGAAAAGGTGTGCACAGACGACCAAGTGGCCGCCTTGCACAACTGATCAAGGGAGGCCTGATTCTTGTAAGCCCAAGAGGCCCCAACAGATCTTGTAGAATGAGCCGTGACCCGAAAGGGAACAGGCTTCTTCCTCAGCTCGTAAGCCTTATGAATGGTGGACTTGATCCAGGATGCAATAGTCACTTTGGATGCAGGTCTTCCTGCCCTGGGACCCTCAGGAATGACAAACAGTGTGTCAGAATGCCTGATAGACTCAGTGCGATGTACATAAAACTTGAGACAACGCACCACATCTAACAAGTGGAGATCCTTCTCCTTGTCAGAGGTGGGCTCAGGACAGAAAGAAGGCACCACAATCTCCTGATTGATGTGGAACTCCGAAGCCACCTTCGGGAGAAACTCCTGAGAAGTGCAAAGCACCGCCTTGTACTTGTGAAACACTAAATAGGGTGGCTTAGAGGACAAAGCATGTAACTCTGCGACTCGGCGAACAGACAAAATCTCCAGGAGAAAAGCCATTTTTCACGTTAACAGGCGTAGAGGAATAGTAGCTTAAGATTCAAATGGAGGTCGCTGAAAAACACTCAGAACCAAATTAAGATCCCACAGAGGATCAGGATTCTTGAAGGCAGGACGAGCATGAGCAACTCCCTGGAAGAAAACCTGGACATCAGGAAGGATGGCAATGCGCCTCTGAAAGAAAACAGAGAGAGCAGAAGTCTGAACCTTAAGAGAACTCAAACTGAGGCCCTTATCCACACCGTCCTGCAAAAAGGCCAGGACCATAGGCATACCAAATTCCTAAGACAGGTCTCTTGTCAGCACACCAAGATAGAAAAGTCGACCAGGCACAATGGTAGATCTTGGAAGAGACAGGTTTGCTGGCACTAAGCATAGTAGCCACCTGTAACGGTTTTTAGGACACTCAGACCAGCTGGTAAAATTAAACACAACTTTACTGAAGGAAAAATAATGCAAACGATCGCCCTCTACAGGCAGCAATAATAATAAACTGAAATGGCAGGGATAACCCAAAGGTACAATATATAGAATGAGGTAGGCACACTATCTAGGAACAGATAATGGTAAACTGACACAAAGAGTTAAATGCAATAATCAGTCAGTCTCAGATGTGGGGGTTTGGCATGCCCAAGGTGGTAATAGGAGCTGCTGGGTAGATATAGCCAGCACAGAGTTCTTTGAGGTATGATGCCATAACCAATTCATGACCAGTTCTAGATACAGCAGAACAGCGACCCGAAATAGCCCCCATGGGCGTACCCAATGTGACAACTGATTCTGCGAGTGCAAGAGTGGATAGCCCCCACGGGCGTACTAGGACTTAGCCTGAAATGCACAAGCTGGCATTTAGCCCCCACGGGCGTATAACCGGAGACCAACGTTAACGACAGTTGAGCCAATAGCCCCCACGGGCGTAAACTAACAGGAGCCTGCCAGAGCTTGGAGCCTGCCCTTTGCTGCAACACGAGCCAGTAAGCCACAACGGAGTCGACTGGTAAACTGAACATTAGACCAAGGGCCCATGGTGCCCAACCGGACCAACTTAATGTGACCACTCTGCAGTTGTATAGCGTGAGTCGCCGTCCACACAAGCGGCCGACTCGGCAGATGTAGCACAGCGAGTAAGGCTCTAAACCGGGGAATGAAGGCTTTGCGAGAGTAAGCAGCACTGCAAGGGTTAAAATGCACGTTTAACAACAGAAGGCTCAGTATGGCATCGTAGCTCTGCAAGCGTACGGAGGCTCTATAGAGGAAGCACAGCTCAGCAAATCAGCACGGAACTCTGCACTAATCGGAGGCAACCAAAGGGTGAAGTGGTCACACGGCAGTTGGGTAACAGCGATGGCACAAGAAGAATGTCGCGGCGGCGACAACAGGAACAGGCAGGTCACTGGAGCAGGTCGGTAGTCTATCACGGAGCGGGAAGTCAGCCGGGCCGGGACGTAGCACGAAGGAGGTTCTCATACAAGCCGGGTCATACACGGGCAGGAACGTCAGCCAAGCCAGGTCAGGAAACAGAGGTGGTTCGCAGACAAGCCGGGTCAATCACGATCAGGAACACTGGAGCGTAGTCAGGACAAGCCGAGTCGGTACACAAGAATCCGGAACACAGGAACACTACAACAGAAAGACTGGCTCAGAAACACCACGAAAGGGCATCTGACAGTTGTCCAGGCCAGGCATAAAAAGGTCACCAGAGGGCAGGCCAAACCA
Source organism: Rhinophrynus dorsalis (assembly GCA_037306005.1). Classification (NCBI taxonomy): domain Eukaryota; kingdom Metazoa; phylum Chordata; class Amphibia; order Anura; family Rhinophrynidae; genus Rhinophrynus; species Rhinophrynus dorsalis. The sequence goes on from CM074721.1 coordinate 337,966,137, forward strand.
ACTCAGCAAATCAGAGTGTAACACAGGCGAGAGTGACAGGAGGATCACAGGCACTGTGATACCACCACACCAGAAGAAAAACCCTTCTTCCTCAATATTGAGTATTCAATTTCCAAGCCGTCAAAGCTAGACGATGAACATCCTCCTTCCACAGGTAACTCTGTAGAAGAAGATCCGGACGGCAAGGGAGCCAGAATTGCTCCGCCACTGATGGATCCAGAAGCTCCGGAAACCAAGCCTGTCGAGGCCAGCACGGAGCAATCAGAATAACTGGACAGCGTTCCAGTCACAATTTCCGTAACACCTTGTGCAACATAGGGAGGGGAGATACTGCCGGCTCTCTGGATGAATGGCGATGTGTAAATACGCATCCTGAAGATCCAGAGAAGCAAGGAATTCTCCCGAGGACATAGCAGCAATCACCGTCTGTAAAGACTCCTGGCGATAATGAGTCCGGATCACAAAGGAATTGAGATCCTTCAAAATGGGGCAACAACCGCTGTCCTTTTTGGAGACCACAAAGAGGTTTGAGTAAAAACCCATGCCTCTGTCCTGAACTGGAACTGGCTCTAGAACATCCTTGTCCAGAAGAGCCTGAATAGCGCAGTTGAACAGCCAGCGTTTCTCCGCACCCTGAGGAAACAAGTGAAAGGGAGGAAGAGAGACGAAAGGGATCCTGTACCCTTCCATCACCACCTGTAAAACCCACAAGTCCTCCACTGAATCCTTCCAGATGCAGACGACCACCCACAGCAAAGGGGGGACCTGGGTTCGGTGAGTCATGCCGAAGGAGGCTTGGAAGCCTTGGGCTTAGAGGAGACCTTGGGCTTCCATTGCTGTTTGGGCTTGGAGGAGGCACGAGGAGCTGAGGGAACCATCTGGTTCGCCGGATGTGTCTCATTCTGAAAGGAACGAAAATACCGATTATGCTTAAGCAGCGTTTTCTTCCTAGGGACCAAGGGTAAAAGGGTACTCCTGTGGCCTCACTGATCAGATCTTTAAGATCTGGCCCAAACAAATAAGTACCTTGGAAAGGTAAGGAGAGCAATGCTTTCTTGGAAGCAGTGTCAGCAGACCAGATCTTGAGCCAAAGAGCCCGTCTGCCACCACAGACATGGTGGAAACCCTAGCCACCAAAAGGATGGCATCAAATAAGGCAGCAGAAACAGTGCTGTGCCTCAGAAATGTTGGCAAGAAGGCGCAACATATCCGAAGTAGGAGCACCCTGACGGACAGCCAAGGTAAGCTGTTCAGTCCAGACTGCAATGGCCCGGTTTACCCATGCTGCAGCGAATGCTGGACACGTGGCAGAACCAGCATTGGCAAAAATGGACTTGAAGGAGACTTCAAGTTTCTTGTCAGTCCAGTTCTTCAGAGCGGACGCATCAGAAACTGGCAAGGCAGTAGACTTAGATAGCCTGGAGATGGAGCATCAACTTTGGGAGGATGAACCCACTGAGCAAGCACTGCCTCAGAGAATGGATAAAGCTTGGCAAATTTCTTGGACACAGAAGATTTCCTGTCCGGAGATTTCCACTCTTCAGACACAAGGCGGTAAAGAGTTGGGTTAGGTGGAAAGCAAGTAAGGGGCTTTTTAGGCTCCTGAAACACATCAGAGGGACCAGAAGGAACCTACTGAACTAAGGGAATGTTAAGGGTATTCAAAATAGCCCTGATCAGGCCCTCAGCCGAGGGCTCAGGATCAGCCTCAAAAGGATCCCCCCAAAACTGAGAGAAGCCCACAGCAGAACATTCCTCAACATCCGAATCCATTAGCAGTTCCTCCTCAAAGGAATCGGATACGTCAGGTACTCCCTGAGGTTTTGGCAAGGAAGACTTGATGGTGGAGGGGGTCTGCCAAGAATGGAAGACCCCCTGTAACTGGGATGGAAAGAGTTGCAATGTAGACCTAAGGTCCCTGGTAGCAGCCTTGAACCCTTTTACCCAAACTCTCTAATGCATGGCTTGAGGTCCCTGAGAGACTCTCAGGGACATCAGAACATGCTGGGCATAAGTGACCTGAGAATTCTCTAGGTAACCCTGACTGACAGGAAGGGCAATGTGCAATAGGGGATACAGAGACCCCAGCATTTTTAGTCTTAGGTCTGGCCCCAAGCTCCAACGGTATAGACCAGAGGTTCTCAACCCATGCCCTCAGTAGCCACTAACAGGCCAGGACTTAGGAATTTCTCTGCTAGAACACAAGTGTGTTGATCAGAGGCTCAGTCATATTGATTAACTCACCTGTGCTCTTGAAAGGAAATTCTCAAATCCTGGCCTTTTAATAGCCACTGAGGGCATGGGTTGAGAACCACTGGTACAGACATTCTCACAGTGTCAGATAACCTTATAATAAAAGAAATCACCTAAGTACAGTGTGTAGGATTAAAGTTTCACACCAGAAATCGCTAAACTAGACTTATCTGGCAGGTGAAGGGTTAATCAGCAGAGGAGAGAAGGAGAGTCCAAGCCCTGTGTAGGATACTCATTCTGGAAATAGTACAAAATGGCTGTGGTGGCAGGAGCCAATCAGAAACGAGCACGTGAAGCAAGCGCTCATGGGAAATGTAGTTTTCCCAGAAAAAATGTACCCAAACACTGCCCGAAGCCCCTTGAGCCCCCCAAGACACTAGAAACATGAACCGGATGATAAAGCAAGGGCAGACAAGAAAAATGAGCCATCTCTGAAGTTGCTAGGTTAAGCGGTTGCAGAGATATGTCCCAAACTGTACAGTCCCATAGGAGTGAATGGAGCAATGGCGTCTATGCTGTAAAGCGCGCCTTTATTTTACAAAAGTGAAACAGTAAAATAAAAATGCATGAAACATCACTAGAACATGTTAGGATACTCAAAAAACACTGAACTGATGCAAAACCAGCAGCTAAAGGGTTAAAGTACCACATGAACCTGCTCCAAAACACCCAACAGACATACAGCTATACCCAATGAGTGCAGGGGTGTGCATTAGGAACTCCAAAGGAAAACCCCAGTGAGGAGGGGCACTGTGGGACATGTGGACCTGCATCACTCAAAGGGCTGCTCACCTTTCCTGCAGATCTTCTGTCTTCAGACTACCATGTATTAAGAAGAAGCCTCAGTGGGCAACTCTTCAGGAAAGAACTTGTAGCCAAGATTTTCCCCCCAGGGCTTAAGGTCCACAAAAAGCACCTGGTTACTGAGCTAGCCACATCTAAGTGCATTGTCAGTTATGGTAATCCACCTAATGGTGGTATTACATTTCTAACAGAAAAATAAAAAACTATAGCAGAACTGTTCTCTTGCCTGTGTCTTCACCAAGGAACAAATCTTTCTGGAGCTGGTAGGCTAGCTGCAGCCAAGGAGGGAAGGTAGGCTCCACCCCCTGCATACAATTCTAGAATTGTTCCTGCCTACAATTAAAGGGGTGGATTGTCTACCCAAAGTTACCAGTAACCTGTATTGGACAACAGAGAAATATATTTTTCTTATTTGAACCCACACTCTAAAAATAAGATATCACCTCTCACCACATATTTAAAGATATTATCCAAAGTACATATCCCTTTATATAAAAAAACAAGCAAAGAAAACCCTAATACAAAACACAGTACAGCATGTACCAACATATGGTGAACAAACCCCAAAAGTATACCCCATATACACACCCACACCGACAATGATTCTAATTTTCTTTTTAACACAAGGCATACAGGCCAAAATCTTTGTGCACTGCCATGGACTTCTACTTACCATATACTGTGGAATGCTGAACAGCATGGCCCTGTACAGACATTCACATGGAGTCTCCTCCACCTCCTCCTTTCCCTGCAGAATTACAGAAGAAGTCATATGAGCACAGCTGGTAGTTCAAGACAACCTACGACGACTTTCATCAATGTGTTCATGGAGTTGTAATGCCATTTGTGTACCAAAAGACAATGAGCTATATAAGACATCTGACGTTCATTGAGCAGCAATGCGTTTACGGTGCCTAGCATTCAAGGGATTAAAAGCCCCATTTAAGTCAATGGAAATAGTTTCTTCCATACAACATAAATAATTTGCTGTACAATTGCACTACTTCTTCTTCGTATATCAGCCTCCAAGATTAGAGCAAAAGACAGCAACACAAAGGATAAGAAAGAGCAGGACAGAACAATCAGGATAGCCAAGAGGAAACCAGGACAGAGACAAACAGAGCAAAAGAGAGGGCAGCAACACAGGGCAATAAAGAGGAGGGCAGCACATAGGGATACAGTGCAGTAAAGAGGAGAGCAAGACACAGAGGAACACAGAGCAGCAAAAAGGAAAGCTGCATAGAGGATGACTGGGTGACAAGGAGGAGGACAACACAAAAGAACACTGGCAGCAAGAAGGACAGCAGCGCAAAAGAACACTGGCAGCAAGAAGGAAAGTAGCACAAGGAACACTGGAGAGCAAAGAGTAAAGTAAGACAGAGAAAAAGAGGAGAGCAGCACAGAAGAACACAACAGCAACAAGGAGAGCAGCAAAAAGTAACACTGTGCAGCAAGAAGAAAAGCAGCACATAGGAACTATAGAGAGCAAAGAGGAGAGACAAGGAGTAACAGAGGAGAGCAGCACAGAGAACAAAAGAGCGACAAGAAGGAGGGCACTCAAAGGAGACCATCATAGGAGAACAAAAGGCAACAGGGAGGAGAGCAGTGCACAGGAATATTGGGCAGAAAAGAGAAACACAGAGGAACAATGAAGAGCCAAGAGGACAGAAACACAGAAGAACACATGGCAGCAAGAAGGAGGGAAGCACAAAGAAACAATCGGTAGAAAGAAGCAGACTAACACCAAATAACACTATGTAGCAGAGGGGAGAAGCACAGAGTAACACAAAGAAAAGCAGCACAGAACAACACAGAGCAGCAAGGAGGAGAGCAGCACAAAGGAATGCAGAGCAGCAAAGGGGAGAGCAGCACAGAGGAAGACAGGACACATTAAAGACGAGAGCAACACAGAGAAACACTAAGCAGCAAGGAGAGAAGCTTCACAGAGCAACACAGAGCAGAAGGAGGGGAGCAGCATAAACTAACACAGGGCAGCAAAGAGCAGGGAGCAGCACAGAGCAACACAAGGCAGGAAGGAGGGGAGCAGGACAGATGAACACTAAGCAGTGAGGAAGGGAGCAGCACAGAGTAACACAAAGAACAGATGAGAACATCACAGAAAAACAACATGCAGCAAAAAGGAGAGCTGCACCGAAGAATAATAAGCAGCAAAAAGAAGAGCAGAACAGAGCAACAGTATGCAGCAAGGAGGGAAGCAAACAAAGGATCAATTGCCAGGCAAGAGGTGAGATGCACAGAGTAACACAAGGCAACACAGAGGAGTGCAGCACCAAAATAACAAAGCAGCAAGAAATAGAACAGTGCAGAGGAACACAGGGAAGCACACTGGAACACAATGCAGCAAAAGGGAAAGTAGGAAAAAAGACACAGGCTGTTAAGGAGGAGGTCAGCACAGAGGAACACAGGGCAGCAAGTAGGAGATAAGTAGAAAGGAACACAGGGCACCAAACAGATTAGCACAGATGAACACAGGACATTATGGAAGAGAACATCACAATGGGACACACGGCAGCTAGAAGGATAGCTGTAAGGAAAGGAGAGCAGCATAGAGTAACATAATGCAACAAAATGAACACAGAGCTGCAATGAGAGAAGATGATAACAGTACAAAAAAAGAATAACAGGAAAAAAGGAAGACATGGCAGCAAAAAATGAGTGGAACAAAATAAAACAGGGTAATACAGATGGCACGAAAAGAGGGCAGCGAAACAAAGAAAAGCAACACAGAATTTCAGGGAAAAAATAACAAAAGGTCAGTAAATAGGTGGGCAGCACAAACTAGAGCATAACAAGTTACAGCAGCAGATATGCGACTCCGACAAGGAAGCACAGAAGAAGAAATGGCTTAGAAACAGTGTCAAGTTCCAGGTTTTCCATTTGCCCTTGCCTGTTTTTTTTTTCTTGCTCTGTACCTTGAAATTCTCCTCTTCCTGGTTCCATATTCCTCACTCAGAGTCATGTTACCTTAGTCCAAGTTTATACTGTTTGTATCCAGTATTGTTCCAGTGATGGGAAGATGCCATCATGTGGACTGAGTTCTGCTGAGCTTCAAGCAACTGTACGGATTCCTATCTTCTGCTTCTACTCAGTGTTTGTTCTGATTCTCTGCTGAGTTTATAGCTTGAACGGGTTTGTCTTCAGTTCATTTCTACTATTAATTGTTCTGGTTCATGTTTTCATCCATTACTCAGCACCTATTCAAATTCCTATTGTACTTCATGTATGAATCTTTTGTAACTAGTTCACAGTGCCTTCTAGACCTCTATTGAATACCAGCAAAGAATCATCTACTTCCAGTCTAAGCTACAAGATAAGCTCGTATTTCTCATTTTGCCTTATGTGTAGACTCTAGTAGTGACTTGTATGGAAGCACTCTTGTGTGGTTGCTGGTCACCACTATATCCCTTTTCTTAACAGAGCAGTAGTCAGTATTCTGTTTAGTGTTGCTATTTGCTCTGCTCAGCAATCTTTTATCTAAGTATTATCATGTTGGATCTGATCATATAGGACCGGACAAGGGACAATATGGCAGAACCACATAGGTCAGAACAAACTACAGCAGGGTGGAGAAAAAGGAGGTGTGTAGGGCACAGGAATACAGAGTTACTCAGAGAACACAACGTAGAACACCACAGGGTGGTCCAGCATACTATAGGTCATTACTGAGCTGTATGAATCCACCTTTGAGGGTAAAGGGCAACAACAGCACAGAACATAAGAGTACTTATCTGTTCTTACCAGAGAAATTGGACATTTCTCCAGCTCCTCTTCCTTCTTGATCTGAATGTCAGCAACCGAAATGTATTTGTGCTGTGGAAATCAATTTGTAAAACTGAGCTGTATAACTAAGGGATCAGTAAAGCTGCCAAAACCCATCCACATCGCCTCCCACCTTCAGCAAATATTCTTTGTGCTGCATATGAACTAGGGTTTCTGTCAATATTTCTTTAGTTAAACTAAATTTCATCCCCTTTTTCTATATGGGATAATTTACTCCCTGTGTAAGGTGACCGTATATCCCTTTAAATGCAAGGCACTTAAGAAAATTGCATTCTGTGAGCCTGTAGCAGTCATTGCACCCCTGAATTATGCATTTTTCATATGTGCCCCTGTTTAAAGTGGTATTTGGTCATCTTATCCAAGATGTCAGTGGAATCACTGATCAGCTGCAGGATACCAATAAGTTACAGACATACCATATATTATCAATTCAAAATCCTTAGATTTTGTGTTTGATTTACCTGTTTTAAAGTCTTTACACTCGCATGGATTGGACGAGGTAACCCCACCAAGGTATCTGTGTCACTGAACAGGGGAAAATGTATTATAAAGGGTGCATGCAATGAAAATCCATGCAATCATCTGTTTTATCTCTCTTATAAATACACACAGACATACACAATATGTGTCTACATTGACGGTAGAAAAGATTCATGTGTGTATTATATATATATTTATATTTGAGGAACTAGCTTGAGGAAGGTCCTGTGGAGAGGACCAAAACGTTGCTGCTGCTATTTATTTGTGCAGTAAGTCATTTAACTGAATATATTTTTTCATCACTTGCCTAGAGTGCGTTCTTTTTTTTGAATACATGTAATTGTACAAGCATCAACTTCACCCAGATTTAAATTATTTGAGGAGTTACGCAAGTGCAAACAATCAACACATATTATATATATATATATATATATATATATATATATATATATATATATATATATATTGGGTAGTAGATACAATGTTAAACAAAAATTTGACACACCAGTCAAGCCATAAGACTTGCTTTTCCCACAGAAATCTCACATTTGCAGTGTTACTACTGCAAGGGATTCTGGGTAGGCATATACAAATAAGTTTAACAAGGAATCACCTTTTTGCCTCTTAAACTTAAACTGAGGCGGTATCATACTTGGGGATACAACTGCCCCCTTCACCCTCTGCTTTATTCCGCCTAAACTTTCTCCCTCTCTTATCCTCCATAGCCACCGACCTTTGTAAACATTCACATTTATTTCTGTCTTGGTCTGGGAGAGTCAATCTTCTTAAATCTGTATTCTTGCCGAAAGTGTTGTACCTTTGTCAAACTATACCCATCTCCCTACCCAAACAATTCTTGAAATCTCTACAGCATGTTTTTAACTCTCATCAGGGGAGGTAAACCTGCGAGGATTCACTTCGCACTCCTGGCCCCCCCCCGAAGGAAGGGAGGTATGGGGGCCTCTGATCTTCACCGTTATCACAGGAGTGTCATGTTGAATCTCATTCCCCACTGGTTTCGTTCTGCCCCCTTGAAATCCTGGACACCAGCGCAGGAGGCCCTGTACTCTCCTTTTCATGTCACGGATCTGCTGCGAATCCCGGCATGTTCTCGCCCCCTGGTGACCAGACATGATCCTATCTTAAAATCTGTCTTCCGTACCTGGGATTTGGCTGTGGCATCGTTATCCAGCATCCTTTCCCCCTTGTTCTCCCTGATAAATTCTATGGATTTTCTGCCGGGCAGATCCACGTGGGGCAGCGGGTCTGGGCTGGTGGTGGCGGATCTGCTGAGGGATGTCGCTCTGGCCCCCTTTGAGTCTTTGCAGACTGAGTGGGACTTACACTCCAACGAGTATTGGCGGTATCGTCAGATCCGCAGTTTCCTTCTATCCCATCCTAGACGGTCCGATATGACTAGACAGCTAATCCGCTTTGAAATTCTCTGTCGACCGACCACTCCTCTTGGGAAACCCCTGAAACGGGGTATTACAATGATCTATTCCCTGCTTTCTCCCCCAGACCCAGAGTTTGGCCACTTTTGGTTGGGCTAGGAGAGTGATTTGAACTGTACACTTCCACACGACGAGTGGGATGTGGCTGTGCGGGGTTGCGCTGGTATAGGTCTCCACGGGTCCAACACTCTTTTTATCCCTCGGTGCCTCAGACTTGTTGGAGGTGTGGTTCTGGATGTGGTACTCTGGGACATATTTGGTGGCTATGCCCCCTTATTGCTCCCTTCTGGCTGGAGGTTACTAAATGCATGGGTTTCATCCTAGGAGCCGATGTTCCTTTAGACCCGAAACTTCTTTTTTCACTTGGCATGTCAACAATTACGGCCTCTGTTATGGGTTGCAAGTTGCTCTCCCATTTGCTTACAGTGGCCCGTATGTGTATTCATAGGTGTTGGAAATCGACCTTGCCCCCATCCTTGTCAATGTGGCATAGTATACTAACGGATATGTCAACTTTTGAGAAGCTTACCTCCCTTGTGTCTGGTTAACGACAGGCTTATGATTCCGTATGGACACCCTGGATTCAATAAATGGTGGGCGCAGGTTGGACTCTGGAGTCTTAGATTCCTAATCAGCCTGCTAGTACTTCTCGGATCCCCTATCCTATCTATTTATGTGGTACATTAATGTTTGGAACCTGTGTTCTGACCTGTGTTCTTGAGGACATAGGAGTTTTCTATATGAGTTGGAGCCGCACGTCCACCGATCCACCCCCTTCCTCCATATTTCTTCCCTTCCTCTCTAGACATATATTTTTCCCTTCCTTGACCTCTTCAATCTTATCCTCTCCCTCCTCCTGTGTCCATTCTATACTGTCTCTTCTTATTTCTTCTTTCCTTTTCCTCTCTCTTCTTTACTCCTTTTCACGTCTGTACCTATGCCAACAGCACTAAAACATTACACTCTCCTGCCCATTTTGATTATGCCCTTGCTGTTGGGTCATTGTGCTCATTATCATTGTGTCCACTGCTTTATACATGTACCATTATGATGCCATTGAACTCGACCCCTGTGTGGGTCATGTTTGTGTAAAATTTCCATGTACATGATGTCTTTGTGCAGCTGTGTTCAATATATGTTTCCTGTTGTGACCCAGTCTGATTATTGTTGTTCCTGATATCTGGCTTCCTGACTCCAGCTCTGTTCTATGACTTCCTGCTACTCTCCAGTTATCAGACTTCCTGTGTACCGACCCCGCCTCTGCTCCACGACCTTCTGCTGTTCTTCTGTGATCCAATGACTGTGTACTGACTCTGGCTCTGCTCACTGACCCTCTTCTCTTCTTCATCCAACCTACTGTGTACCGACTCCGGCTCTGGCCTACGACCTTCCGCTTGTCTCCAGTATTCGTCCTTCTGTGAATTGACCTCCGGCTGCCTTATGACTATCTGCACCTCTCCATCACTTCGACTCTAAGGTATCGACTAACTGCATACCTCTGCCTGTTCGACTATCTGTGTACTGACTACTGGCTTGTTGTAAAACTACTGATGCTCTTCTGTGTACGATGACCAACAAACTTTCTACCCTCGGCCTGTGATTCGACTCCTGGACTCTGCATTAAAGTTCCAACCCTGTGTTGGTGCTAGTGTGTCTCTGCCTTCTAACATCCTCTACACACTAGCTAACCCTGACCCAAGCTGAGAGACTGTGATAGTATCCAAGGGCCATAATATGGAACCCGCGGAGATCGGACAAAAGTTGTATACCTGCAAGTCCAGGCTTGAGGACTTGGATCATTGCCTGGATCAATTTGCACAGGCCTTACGGACTTTGCTGATTCAAACCGACCCTGCACGTTTCTCTGTTCCTGCAACTATTTCCCCTGTCCAGAGAGAGAATACTACTCTCATGCCCACCATGAGACTGCCACCTCCCCCTCACTATGGAGGTGATTCAACTGGTTGTCGTGGTTTCCTCAACCAATGTTCAATACATTTTGAAATGACACCCCATTTGTTTTCCTCTGACCATGCTAAGGAGGGATCAGTAATTTCGCTACTGACGGAACGTGCCCTTGCCTGGGCTTCCCCTCTATGGGAGAGGAGTACTCCTCTGGTGAATAATTATGCAGAGTTTATCCGTTGCCTCCGTCAAGTCTTTGACCTTCCTGGCGGAACTGTGACTGCTTCATCCTCCCTCCTCACCATTAGTCAAGGCTCACGTTCTCTCCTGGACTATGCCATCAAATTCCGCACTTTTGCAGCCAAAGTTAATTGGAACAATGAGGCCTTGGTCTCGGGATTTACCAACGGACTCTCTGACTACTTGAAGGATGAGCTGGCTGCTAGAGACTTATCTGACGAGTTGGAGGAGCTCATTACTTTTGTTTCTTTTCCTGCACTGACCTAAGGCTCTGGGAGAGGCAACTCCAGCAGGACTGCAGCAAGGAAACTATAGTGAAATTGGTTCCCACGTTTTCCAATCTAGAACCTCCGGTCGTTTCATGCAACTAGGGTCCATGGGGTTGAGCGAGTAGGAGAAACTGCAGAGACGGAGAGAAAAGTTGTATCAATACTGCGGTGGGGCTGGTCATTATGCCTGCAACCGCCCACGGAAGAAGGGGAAACGCCCACACCTAGAGGGGATAAGGGGCCCTGCTCTAAGCCTTGTCTCATTTACCCCTGATCAAAAGGACAAACATTTATTAGTTCCTTTTCAACTGTCTTTGCAGAGTCATCATGTATCTACCTTTTCACTAATAGACTCTGGGGCCGCTGGGTCATTTATTGATAAGGCCTTCTGCAAAGATCGAGGGATTCCCTGTCTTGTCAGGACTCACCCATTGCTTCTGAAGGCTATTGATGAGAGACCACCTCATCCATCGATGATTACTCAATAGACTCAGTCCCTGCATCTCAAAGTAGGGGTTCCTCACATCAAGACCTTGAGCCTACATGTGATCACGTCATCTCCTGTCCTGTCATACTAGGATACACCTGGTTGTCCTTACACAATCCCCACATCAATTGGGAGACAGGATATATTGCTTCATGGGGTTCCTTTTGCTCCCATCACTGTTTGAGTACTTCTGAACCAGTACACATTGGGACTGCTCAGGCCTCCTCTCCTTTGATTCCTGAACAGTACTGGCAATGTGCAGATGTCTTCAAGCAAAAGGAGTCAGAGAAACTACTGATTCACCGCACTTTAGACTGTCTCATAGATCACTTGCCTGCTACTGTCCTGCCTCAGGGTAGAGTTTACCCTCTCTCTTTGCCCGAGGCTGCGGCCATCGAGGAGTATATCATCGGGTCCACTGGATTTGAGATGGATCCCTCCAAATTAGAGGTCATTCTCAATTGGCCCCAACCCACTGGGCTCAAACCTCACCAGCAATTCTTAGGGTTTGCGAACGATTATAGTAAGTTTATTAGAGACTTTTCCAAGATTGCTGCTCCGCTCACTGCCCTAACTAACAGGGGTTCTGACTGTGTTAATTGGCCTCCACAGGCCGTCAAGGCCTTCAACACTTTGAAGCAGAAATTCTCCACGGCTCCGGTTTTAAGACACCTGGACCTCACACAGCCTTTTGTGATTGAGGTTGATTCCTCTGAGATTGGAGCAGGAGCTATCCCAGAGGAGTTCCCATAACAGTCCTCTTCATCCCTGAGGATTCATGTCCAAAAGATTCACCCAAACTGAAAGGAACTATGATTTGGCTAATTGTGAATTACTTGCCATCATTCTAGCCTTGGAGGAGTGGAGACACCTTTTGGAGGGGGTGCGCACACGAGCCAAGCAAATGAACCCCAGACAGGGGAGATGGTCACTGTTCCTCTCTCGTTTATATTATGTGATCTCCTACCTGCCTGCACCAAGAATACCAAAGCCGATGCTTTGGACAACCTGTCCAACAATCACATTTTTCTCATATTTTGATTGGAATCTAACTCCCTGGGCTCTGACATGGTGGCTGACTCCCCTGGCATATTATCTCACAGAAACCAGTCTAAGCCACCAAACAAACACTGGGTTGAGGGAAGGTTTAAAATGGTTTTCCCTGCAGTAAGGGAAAATGTTATAGTTAATTTCAGAGTTTTGTATTCAAGAATCTGCCAGCTTATTGGACAGAGAAAGGAGACCAAAGCTCCACCTCTATGTCCACAAGAAAACAAAGAAAATACGGTGCAAAACAGCACAATCAGACAAGAATGAGAAATATTGTGGAACCTCTGTCTGCTTCTAAGAAGCCTCTGTCCCTCAGAGTAAACAAGAGAGGGAAAATCTGGAGGCTAACCAACACTGTGTGCCAGATAAAAAGCCATACCATGCTTTATATCTGACACTGTAGATGTCTGCATGCTCTGCTAATGTCTCTGGAAGGAACAGCTAGGCCACGAAGATGCTGGAACAGTTCCTCAGCTGTTAGCATGGAGTGTTTCACTGCTAAATGGAGCTATCCATGGCACAGGGGACAGCTAGCTGTTCCCTTCCCCACCATCTAGAAAAAGAAGGCCTTAATTTTTCAGTGGCAGTGATGAGAGGGCCATCATTAACCCTTCTGTTGAAGCAGTAGAATTCCTCACCATCTGGGAAAAATGGCATTGCCCCACATGGGAGGGGGGCCAAAGATGCAGGTTGACTTTCGTTGGCACCCTTCTCACATCCTAGTAAAATCTTTCAGATAGATTTTGTTCTTTGCCTCCTTCCCATACACTGGCCTCTAGTGAATAGTTGGGGGTTATGTAGGGCATAGGAAGAAGGACTTTCTTCAAATTCTGAAGTTAACTTTTAAGTGCTCTGCCTCCAAATGGAGTTTACTTTATCAAATGGTCCCAGTGTCCCCTCAACTGGACACCCGAGAAATATTGTTTTTATTAAAAATCCCATCAAATTTGGACATAACTATTGCTATGTGAATGATACATGTACTCACTGGCCCAGGGTGAATCCGATGAACTTATTACGACTCATTTCGAGGAAGTTTTCAATGTCTTTCTCCCTGATGTGCAACAAAGAGAAAATACATTGGGAGTTAAAGTCAAGTGCAGAAATTCTCCCTCTAAATTCCCAGTCTGGAGTATCTGGGAATTACATGCTTTATGAGTAATTTATGAAAGCAAAGACATTAAGTAGTATCAGCAGATTATAATCAAACATAACTGAGGAGACATATCGATAGTTATAGACTGGCAAAAAAAAAAAAAAAAATAGATTACAGAAACCATGGAAATAAAGTACATTCCAATGTGGTCTCATTCAGAATAGTTTGACCGATCTGCTGCTGTTTTATCAAATTCACCCTTTTACTAAAATGTTCTGCATTGATGAGTTTGTATATATATTGGCCAATATAAATATTCTGTTACACTTTTGGTCATGATTATTAGTTCACAAAGAAGTACCTTTTAAACACAGCCTAACCTTTTCTCAGTACTTTTACCATTTTGTTTCTGGACATTAATGAACAGTACCACAGCTGGAGGACTATAGAAAGTGACCACACCTGACTTTTGGTGCCCAAGGCAGGCCCTTGGGGAAGCAGACTCTCTCTGTGTTGGCCCTCAAGCCAGCCAGTGGCTGAGAAATTAGTTCCCTCTCCTGAACCTCAGGCTCTGCATCCATCGTGATGTCTGTCTCCTCATTCTCCTCCTCTTCAGGCCCTGCTGCTTCCTCATTTTTGAAAGGATCCTTCTCATTGTACAGGTCCAGACTATCCTATTTCAGAAGAAGGGAATATGTAAATATGTTAATACAATAATCTTTGGTTGCCATTTTTGTGTGTTTTGTCAAAGGCAAAAACAGTCTACTGTTCTTACAGGATCTATTCATTTGATTGTTCACTGAATGAAACAAGCCCACTCTTAAATACAGGGATGAAAGCAGTGATCTAAACCAAATCACATTGTTTTATCCATAAAAAACTTCTTGACAATGCATTCCAAGCTAAAACATATAAGCCTTGAAGCTTGAATCAAGTGGTAAATAATTACTGAAATTAGAAGAGTGTCATGTCAATCCCTATTCAAATGTTTCCACCCCAAATAATACCATGCTCCTAACTAAAGATCCCTAACTCCTTTAAATGGTAGCCTTTTTGGTTTAAAATGGCTATGGGTCCCAAGATAAACTGCATTTTACCATAATTTATGTGTGAACAGGTAAAACAGAAGTAGTAAAGTGAAATTCATAGTACCCAAGGGGTCATCCCAACCCTTGTCCTAGTAGTCCAAACTGATGCAGGTTTGGGGTGTATGCATGAATGCAATACGTCTGTATGACATCCTGCCTACATATTATATCTAAAAAATGTGTATTTATATAGTTTGAGCAAAATATTAATATTTTTAATAACAGGTCTAGTTCATATCTTCTTGATTTTAAGTAAAGTTTAAGAAGAGTTTGGAGATTTTTTTTGGTGGGGGGTAAGGCATTGCAAGCAGTATGTATTCATAATAAAATTATATGTTGTAATGCTAAATTGCATACTTAAAACAAACAAAAAAACTGCTTAAAATTAGTGTTGAGCGAGCATGCTCGGCCGATGCTCGGATCGGCTCGAGCATCGCTCTGCTCTGCACATGGCGGTACTCGTACGAGTACCGCCATGTGCTCGCCCGGCATGTTCGGGTGGCGGGGATCTGTGCCGAAGGAGGCACAGATCTGAAGACGCTCCGCTGGACCACCAGGGACTGGAGGTAGGGGGCATTGCGGAGATGAAGGGGGCATAGCGGAGATGAAGGGGGACATTGCAGAGATGAAGGGGGCATAGCGGAGATGAAGGGGGACATTGCAGAGATGAAGGGGGCATAGCGGAGATGAAGGGGGACATTGCAGAGATGAAGGGGGCATAGCGGAGATGAAGGGGGACATTGCAGAGATGAAGGGGGCATTGCAGAGATGAAGGGGGCATAGCGGAGATGAAGGGGGACATTGCAGAGATGAAGGGAGCATAGCGGAGATGAAGGGGGACATTGCAGAGATGAAGGGGGACATTGCAGAGATGAAGGGGGCATTGCAGAGATGAAGGGGGCATAGCGGAGATGAAGGGGGACATTGCAGAGATGAAGGGGGCATAGCGGAGATGAAGGGGGCATAGCGGAGATGAAGGGGGACATTGCAGAGATGAAGGGGGCATAGCGGAGATGAAGGGGGACATTGCAGAGATGAAGGGGGAATTGCAGAGATGAAGGGGGCATAGCGGAGATGAAGGGGGACATTGCAGAGATGAAGGGAGCATAGCGGAGATGAAGGGGGACATTGCAGAGATGAAGGGGGACATTGCAGAGATGAAGGGGGCATTGCAGAGATGAAGGGGGCATAGCGGAGATGAAGGGGGACATTGCAGAGATGAAGGGGGCATTGCAGAGATGAAGGGGGCATAGCGGAGATGAAGGGGGACATTGCAGAGATGAAGGGGGCATAGCGGAGATGAAGGGGGCATAGCGGAGATGAAGGGGGCATTGCAGAGATGAAGGGGGCATAGCGGAGATGAAGGGGGACATTGCAGAGATGAAGGGGGCATTGCAGAGATGAAGGGGGCATAGCGGAGATGAAGGGGGACATTGCAGAGATGAAGGGGGCATAGCGGAGATGAAGGGGGACATTGTGGAGATGAAGGGGGGCATTGACCAGGCACCCTCCCCTCATCAGAGCAGGGGGTGCCTGGTGTAATGCTCGTGTCGCCCCATTCAATTCAATGGGGCTCGGGTGCTCGGCCGAGCACTCGAGCCTCCGGCGGTGCTCGGTCAGAGCACCCGAGCACCCGAGCATCGGGGTGCTCGCTCAACACTACTTAAAATAAAGAAGTCAGGACTCGATCCAAATGTTGGAGTAAAAAATGGCTGCAGGACAAAATGGATACAGACCAACAAAAGAAAATGTCTAAGTCAGTATTCAAATGTCCTACTGGCATTAAGCACAACGGACTTTAGGCCACAAAACTGGTGTTGTGTCCAAACGTCCGTTTTGTGCTTTAAGTTCTCAAAATGCTGCTAAATAACGGCAGTTTTGGGAACTTAACAGTAAAAAAGTTAACCATCGGTGCCTGACATACTGCCAAACACCGATCGTTAACTAAAGTGTATTACACTTTCCTGTCATCCATTGTCCTTCTCCTTCTGTCTTCTCTTCTGTCCTTCTCTTCAGTCTTTCTTCTGTCCTTCTCTTCTTTCTTCCTGTAAAATAAAACAAATATTAGTCTTACAAAGCATTAACATCAATATAATTTAACCCTCTGAGTGGTAGAAGGGTACTCAACGTATTGCAAAGTAATGCATTGCGTACCTCATTGGCACTCAAAGAGTTACAGTGTATTGTGCCATAATATTGTACAACATAAATAAACTCCATGTATTTACCCAATGTTTAAATATGCCATATAAATTATATATATATATATATATATATATATATATATATATATATATGAAAATGAACTCAGCTTAAATGCACGAGACGCAGAGTAGCCGCAACAATTCCTCCGTTGCATACTGAGGGAATTGGAAGTGAGCCTGCCTTTATATATGGGCAGGCTCACTTCCATTTCCCTCACAGCCATTGGCTGCGATGTTCTTACGCACATCCCAGCCAGATTTGAGCAGATGTTCTTTAAGCTGATTGGCTGGGATGTGCGTAAGACTATCCCAGCCAATGATTGTGAGGAAAATGGAAGTGAGCCTGCCCATATATAAAGGCAGGCTCATTTCCGATTCCCTCAGTATGCAATAGGGGAATTGTTGAGGCTGCTCTGCGTCTCCACCGCCGCTGCTTCAGCGGCCACACCAAGCGGCGTAGACTCCTACATTTAAGCGAAGTTCATTTACTTAGCATTGCTGTATTATATATTTCTCTGCTCTCTCTCTCTCTATATATATATATATATATATATTATTTATATGGCATATTTAAACATTGGGAAAATACATGGAGGCATTTATGTTCTACAATATTATGGTACAATACAACGTAACCCTTTGAGAGCAACGAAATGCATTGCGTACCCCTCTGCCACTCAAAGGGTTCAATTATATTGCTTTGTAAGACTAATATTTGTTTTATTTTACAGGAAGAAAGAAGAGAAGGACATAAGAAAGAAGACTGAAGAGAAGGACCGAAGATGACCAGGAAGCTGAGGACTCCGCTGGACATCAGGAGTAATGGTAAGTGTTACTTGTAATGCAATGTTTTTTTTAAGTTAGTCGGGTTAACCCTATGAATGCCGGCAGGGTAATTATACCCCACTGGCACTCATAGGCTTAATTCTACTTACATTTGAAACACTTTTCATACTTTGGATGTATTGATATGGGGCTCTATGTATTGATATGGGGCTTTTTTTTTACTTCAAGTTTCTGCGTTGGCTGTTTAAACAGCCGAAAAGGGACTCGAGTTTAAAAAAAAAAAAAAAAAAAAAAAGAAGTAGGTCTTAACTTTCCTGCGATAACTTGAGTCCCTTATCGGGTTTTCTTGGCTAACACAGACATCTGAATTGCTATTTACGGTGTTTTTCATGATTTTTCATTTGCATAGCTTACTGTGCTGGAAAATATGGCGTTGGCAGAAAAAACAGCCATCTACATCGAGCCCTTAATCCTTTGGAAAAGTGCCTTCCCCCCGTTTCTACAGTTTGAAAACAATATTGTTCTGTCTCTGAGGTTCTGATGACTAGTTTAACTGTTAATTGCAAGCTCTGCAGTTGCATTTTTGCTCTATGGGTTTGTTTTCTTGTTAACGCCAAGATCTTGAATTTAAACGGGAACTCTCCCTCCATTCAAGTTAGTCTTATCTGAATGTTCCATTACAAGTGTTCTTCAGATCTGTTTTTATTTTATTTTTTTTTTCAAGCAGTATAGACAGAGATATAAGTTTTTGATATTAAGGGTGTGATGTCAGGTCAGGAAAGGCTGCAGTACATCTCTGTACTTCAGCTTGTCAATCTTCACCTTTTCCCCTTCCCAGTTGTTCCCCATTACCGCCTCTCTCATTTAGAGCACTCCAGCTGTACAGATTGAAAATCACTTGGGATGAAACATTCAGTCAACAATAACCTGAATGGAGGTAAGAGTTCCCCTTTAATCTCTATGAATGCCAAACTCTGTGGAACAGTTTAAGGTCAGTTAATTTTGTGGTCCAATCATCATAAAGAAAAAAATTCAAAGTTTAATTTTTCAGCTTTTAATTGCAATCTGTCTAATAATATCCCAATTCTCTCTTAGGTTTCAATTAAATTCCCACCGTTAAGTGGAGGGCAGAGTGACCGCCAAAGAAGATGGCCGCTTGAACCTCGAACTCTGCACTTCCATGGCTGTTTTTGCTAATTTAGCGGGACCACGTTTTTTTTTTTTTTTTTTTTTTATGTACACCTTGCTGGGACAGTAACCCACTTCTTTTCTCATGTCAAGGAACAGGAAGAAAGCGAAGGTCGGACAGACGACTCCTAAAATTACAGAGTTTCTCCCGGTGAGTCACACCCAAGCCGCTGAGCTCCCATCCTCTAGCAAACAACCTGCTACTTCAGCGGAGGCTTCCCTTCCCTTCCCTGGTTTCTATCACAGATCTGACTACAACAGAGGGCTCGCTAATCATGCAGGCTCCTATCATCAAGGACAACCTGGCCAATTTCCCTACCAGGGATGACATGTGAGCGATTGTGGCAGAGATCAAATCTGCTGTTAAGGATGAGCATTCTGAGCTCCGCAAGGACCTTCTACAGCTAGGTCAGCGGATCTCAACCCTGGAACAGGACGGGGAAGATCTTCTCCGACATGGATCAACTAATTGCTCAGCAAGACGACACAATCAACTTGTTGACTAGCAAACTCAACGACTTGGACAACCACGGACGCCGTTGTAATCTTCGCATAAGGGGAATCCTAGAGTTGGTTCCCAACAAAGACATTACGGCTATGCTCCATACCCTTTTTACTGAAGTGATGGGTCTACTGGCTGTCCCTGAGATACCTCTGGAGCGTGCACACAGGGCCTTGAGGCCTCAGGGTTCCCCTGCCTATCCTCTCAGAGATATTGTGTGCTGTTTCCTACTCTTTACTGACAAGGAGAGTGTGCTTCGACATAGCAGATAAATGGAGGAGGTGAAATATGTGGGGGTGCCTATTCAATTCTTTCAAGATCTCTCTCCATATACTCTTCAACAACGTAGAACGTTAAAGACAATGACTGAATATTTGCTCCAACGGCAGATAAAATATAAATGGGGATTCCCATTCAGCCTCATTGTACTACATAATGGAGCTCAAGTTACAATGCAGTCTATGGCTGAAGCGGAGCGCTTTTGTGGAGCCTTGGGGATACCACCTCCTCCAGAGCCTTCAAATGATCGTAATTTACCCCCGACGCAGAGGTCGTTTCATCTGGCTGGAGCAAAATTTTAACGCACCCAATGGAGTGATCCTGTGGGTCTGGGTCGGAAGCGTCTATGCTTACCTGCATTGGAAACTCCTCCCAAAACAGGCTCAATATGGGGTCATCTGAATATGGACACTTGATCCCAGGTTTGCTCGTTTTGCTATGTCTGCTTGCCTACCCAGGTATACTGCTTCTGACACTTCGGGACCCTTGGATGCCTGATGCCTGTATGCCCGCTGGAGAGACATT
Organism: Rhinophrynus dorsalis; assembly: GCA_037306005.1. NCBI lineage: Eukaryota > Metazoa > Chordata > Amphibia > Anura > Rhinophrynidae > Rhinophrynus > Rhinophrynus dorsalis. Next base: position 337,986,548 of record CM074721.1, read on the forward strand.
CCAGCTTGCTAAGTTCAGACTCTGTTAGTTTGGACTCATGTTCTTTTCGTTAGCCAATTGAAGTTCTTCTGGGGTTTGTTTCTGGGGGGAGGTATTGGTCGTTTTTCCCTGGGAATGTTACCCTTCTATTATGCTATTTTATTACTGCTTGATGTAGGGAGTGCTTGTCGCATCCCCTTTGCTTCATTCCTCGACTTGTGGGGACAGGGGTGAACGTAGATTTTTGGTGCCGCTGGCCTACAGTCTCAATGTGATGGGACCTCCTTCTTCAAGAAAACTGCACTGTTGCTTACTGTCAGAGATAATAGCTGTGTTTGCCCTTATGCATGCTTACTTTTTACATTTATTAGTCATGTTCTATGGGGGAGTAGGTTGGGTTCTTTGGATTATGCAAGGCCCTCCCCCTGAGGTGTTACCTTGAGGGGACGGTGTGGGGCGGGTATCATTTCTCGGTTTGCGGAACGGAAGTGGGTTTGGGCTCCTTGGCCCCTGTTGTTTCGCAACCTGGGTTATGGGATGGATTGAATGGGATATTGTTTGTTTTTTTTGTTTTTTTACAGCTTTCACTTTTCTATCTGATGTCCTTTTGAGATGTGTGTATGGGGGAAAATGTTAGTGTTTGCTTTCTAGTGGGTGATCATAAGTGAACCTTTGCCTGTCTGTCAGACTGACTACTGTGTTCCTATAGTGGTTTCAGTGGGGGGTTATATTGGGTTCTCTGGGTTACGGTTGGCTCTTCCCATCTGGTGTTCCTTGGGGGGGGGATCGTTTGGGGCAGGTATTGTTCTCCAGCTTGTGATATTGGGGTGGGTCTGGGCTACCGGGCTAGGTTGCTTTCGAAGTCTAGTTCGGGGAAGGGTTGCTTGAGATACTGTTATATTGATAAACCCCATACAGCTTACCTTATACCTCCTTTGTTTATTATGTCATATCTTGCCCCATGTGAGACCATCCCTTCCCTCAGTTACACGGTATTTAATGCCTATGCTGTTTCCCAGGAGTGCTTACTCTATGGTTCCCCTTTGAGTATAGCTCCTGTCTTTCCTGTTACGATTTTCATTCCCTTGTCTAAGCTACTTATTATATATCCCTATTCGTGGTTCTGTTTAGTAACATTTATTTGCGGCCATGGTTCAGTGTGTGGGGATCCTTTACACTGACTCTGGTAGTTGATTGTTTCCCTTTTTTTCACACGAGTATAGTACTGCTTGTTTATGGGCTCTTTTTGAGTTCTAATATGTTGGATTTGACTGCGTTGTGCAGATAGATGCTTATGACTTGTAAGACATTTCTGATTTGCTGCACTTACCTATATGACATTATTGCCTTTGCTTTCTGCTCTTCTTTATCTTCCTTTCTCTTTTTCTTCTCTTCTGTCTCTGTTTATCTGCCTGTTCTCCTTTCCTGGATGGTGGCTCTTCGGCTTTTTCTTTTTTAGGGACCTATGATGGCTGACCATGCAGAATCTTTGAAGGTTCTCACTATCAATGCAGGTGCCTTAATATTCTGGAGAAGAGAGCCAGAGCCCTTAGGGAATTACAAGCCTTAAAAGTTGACATTTTGATGGTGCAAGAGACTCATTTCCAGCGGGACAGGCCCCCTTCTTTTTCTAGCAAATACTTTCCCTTAGGTTGGCACTCTTATAGCCAGGACAACTCCAAGACCAGGGGGATGTCTACCTTGATTAGGAAAGATCTTCCATGAAGTGCAGGCTGATCCTGCTGGTCGCTACCTTTTCCTTAAGGAAATCTGCCGTTTACTATCGCCGCAATACATTCTCCTAATAGACATCCTATTCATTTCTCGCAGAAATCTTTTAAGTCACTTTTTCAATTTAAGGCTGGATGCCTTGTTCTAGGTGGGGATTATAACATTTCTTCTGACCCTGCTTTAGATTGCTCTACTGGTACAACTTCTCTTACTCTGCAGATCCTTCAGTATTGGAACTGTTTGTTGGCGGAATATCACCTTGTTGACGCTTGCCGTCTGCTGTTCCCTGTTTTCACATAGGCATAATCATTACACTAGGCCCGATTGTATTTTTTTGGAACAGTATACTGTTCATTTATTATGCAGGGCGGCGATAGAACCCATTACCTGGTCTGATCATGGTCCTCTGTGGATTGACTTGACAATGAACTCCTTTGGGGGCTCTTCTAGGTCTTGGAAGTTAAATGAGATTTTACTGGAAGATAAAGACTCCTTGACCCAGGTGCAACGTCTTCTTCGCACTTATTTTGATATCAATGCTGGTTCTGCTTCTGACCCTATTGTGTGGGAGGCCCACAAATCAGTGTTGAGGGGTGAATTTATAAAAATGGGAGATTTAAGAAGATGCAAAGTATGAGTCGCATACATTCTTTGTTGGCTGATGTTCGCCACCTTGTGGCTGATCATAAACATTTACTGACTCTGGACTCCTTGAGTGCCCTGACGGCGGTCAAAAAGGAACTAGCCCAATTGTATTCCTCGTTAACGCTCAAGTCCTTTCTCAGTATCTACAAGGCAATAAATGAGGTAAATTACTTGTACGTATTATATGTATCAAGCAGAACAGTAGGTATATCTCTAGGGTTAAGAATGCCCATCAGGTTTCTCAACTCACTTTCCCGGGTATTGCAGGTGCTTTTCATGCATTCTATGAGGCGCTCTATAATTTGGGTTGTGAAGACAGCGGTGGTTCCTTACCCTCTCGTCCTCTAATAAGGGACTTCTTGGTTCATTCTGGTACCAAGAGGTTACTTGTGGAGGTTCTAGACTTTTTACAACAACTGTTTACGTCAGCGGACTTTCTCTCTGTATTTAAATCAACTCCCTCAGGGAAAAGCCCTGGCCCTGATGGCTTCCCCATTTCCTATTATAAAAAATGTTATACTATTCTTTCGCCATTTCTTTTGAAAGCCCTGAACGCTGTACTTAATGGAGCTTCCTTTCCGACTGAGGCACTCGCCGCTCATATTACGCTTATCCCCAAGCCAGAGAAGGACCCTGACGAAGGTTCCAGTTACAGGCCTATATCACTTCTAAACTGTGATGTCAAGCTTTATGCTAAGATGATTGCTAATCGTCTTAAACTTTGTTTACCTGCCTACATTCATACCAATCAAGCGGGGTTTGTGCCCCATAGGGAGACTAAGGAGAACACCATAAAAACCATTGCTCTCATACACACTGCCCTGGAAAGGAATATACCTGCCCTTCTTGTTTCTATTGATGCCAAGAAGGCATTTGATTGTGTTGATTGGACTTTTCTGGAAGACCTTCTTCGCTATTTGGGTCTGGGATCTTGTGGCCTCCATAGTATCATGAGCCTATATAATAATCCTAGTGCAAAGCTCCAGATCAACGGTTTTCTATCTGATGCCTTTATGATATCTAACAGCATGTGGCAGGGTTGCCCACTTTTCCCTATTTTGTTTGTGTTAGCTACTGAACCTGTCTTGAATATGATTCGGTCTTGCCCTGATATTGTGGGTCTCCCGCTCTCTGACGGGGAGTCTAAAATTGCATCATCTGCAAAGCATATCTTGCTGACCCTTTCTTCTCCTGCTACTTCTTTGCCTTCGTTACTTTCTATACTACAGTCTTATAGCAACATTTCTCGGTTTAGAGTTAATTATGAAAAATCGGAGATACTTAATATCAACTTTCCGGCTGATTTGGCTACTACCTTGAAGTCCTCTTTTCCCTTTCGCTGGGCCGAATATTCCATTCCGTATCTCGGTATTCGCATTATTCCTTCCCTCGATTCTTTAATGGATCTTAATCTCTCTTTCCTATGGGACTCGCTGAAATCTGAACTGGCCCGTTGGAATTCATTTTGTGTGTCTTGGATGGGGAGGGCAAAACTGGTAAAAATGATTGTGCTACCAAAATTGCTTTATCTTTTTAATACAATCCCACTTTCGGTGACCCGAACGTGGCTTTCTAAGCTTCGTTCCTCCATATTCTCTTTCAACATCTTTATTGGTCCTCCCTAAGGCTCTGGGGGGGCTGGCCATTCCTGATGTCTCCAAATATTATTTTGCCTCCACGATCTCTGTTATGCTGCACTGTTTCTATGATCCCCAGAAGGAATGGGTCTGAGCTGTTAACACACTCTTTCCTTGGTTGGATCCCTATAATATTTTTTGGCTTCGTCCTGGACTCTATTAGGTCTCATCCCATCCTTTTGAGGTTTTTTTATGTTTGGACTCAAGCAAATTCCGATTCTATACTTTCCCCCTTTCCTTCACCCTTGCTGTCTATTTATGGTCATCCGGACTTTCCCCCCGGTGTAGTAGGTGGCTCTTTTCAGACCTGGAAAAACCAACATGCTCATACTTTGCAAGTTCTCCCGGTGGTCCTTTATCATTTGAGACTTTGTGTGCCTCATTCCAATTTGCTTAGGATTCTAGATGGCAATACTTACAGCTTTCACACTTTCTTACCTCCATACTTCCTTCTGGTACTACTTTGAGGAAAATGACCAATTTTGATTTTACACTAATAAGCCATTGTCCAAGCTTTATCGGATGTTAATCAAACGTCTTACTTTTGTCAAGCCTGCCTTTGTACTTGGTTGGGAACGAGATCTGTCTATTACGTGGCAGGTTCACCAGTGGCACTCCCTCTTTCGCCGGATTTCCACTATAGCTGTAGATGTGTCTACCAGAGAGACAATCTATAAGCTTTTAACGAGATGGTATTACACGCCAACATGTTTAGCCTCCATTTTTCTTTCTACTTCTTCCTTGTGTTGGAGATGTTCTTTATCAGAAGGCTTGCTGTTTCATGTGTGGTGGGAATGCTCTTTGATTCAGCCGTTCTGGATCCAGGTTACTCGAGTTTTGGGTTCCATTTTTGGTAAGGCTTTTCCACTTGACTCCCTTTTCTTGCTCTTTTATGTTCTGCCACCTCCTGTTATGATGGGTAAATTGCAAAGAATATTGCTGAACCATCTTTTGCATGCCACAAAACTTCTAATCCCGTTGCACTGGAAATCTTCGATCACTCCCTCTCGTTCTCAATGGTATGTGAAGGTTGGCGATCGGGCCAGTGTCGAGAAACTACATGCTCTGACCACTGGCTTGCTGACCAGGTTCCGGGTTGTATGGCTTCCCTGGCATACTTACAGAGCTTCAGTGCTAGACCTCCTGACACGCTGAGGCATTTCCTACTCTCTTGTCTGCTTTTACTACCTACTCTGCTTGCTACCTGTTGAGTGACGACTTTTTCCTGGATCTCTAGTCCATGCTTCTTCTTTACTGCTTCTGTCAGGGGGGTTGTCCAGCTGGAATTTTAAAATGTTATTATAAAAAAAAACAAAAAAAAAACAACCCTAGGTACTCCTGCCATCTTGATCGACCTGGTTTTGGTCCCTCCCTGCATACACTCTTATCTACAACATGCTTAAGCCCTTACTTGCTGTTGGGCTGCCCAGTACCTGCCGTCAGTTCTTGTTCTTACTTTTGTTTTTCTTTCTCTTTCTTTCTGCTTCTTTTTCCTTTTCCTTTCCTCTTCTTTCTCTTATTCTTTTCTCTGTCTTTCTTAACCTCCTTCCTCAAATTCTCTTCTTCATGCTTTTTTTGCTTCTTTCTATGGGCTAATTTTGCAGGTTACATCTCCAGTTTGTGGACTGATTGCGGACACCGGACAATCCTGGAGTGGTCATTGGGCCTCCTTCTGTTTGCGCAGTCATTTCTTATATACTTCTGTACTATGTCTAATATACTGACTTGTTATGTACCATATTGTTTTTCTTTTTTTTTTTTGTACTATGCAACATTATTTTTTTTGTATTGGATCTTATGTAGATCCTAATTTCTTATATGCCTTACTCTGTAACTTTATTTCCCTAATAAAGCTTTGGAATTTAAAAAAGAAGCCAATGTAGTTTTTCAAGCACTGTAAGCCATCCAATAACCCGTGCTATGAACCACTAAGTGAGATAAATAATGACAGCGGCCGGTAATCTTTTGCCCATTGAGATCTACCCATGAGCAATTCACTTCTGTGCGGATAGTGCCGATGCATGATAAACAGATACATTTACCGACGAAAATCCTGTGGCTACTTTTTCTTGCCGTACAGCACATAACAAAAGTTTAAAATCACTGCAGAACAAACCCAAGCAGAGAATCAACAGCTCAATAGCTAAAACAACACGTAGCACAATTACAGCAATAGCAAAAATTAACCCCTGGAATACCAAGGAAGTACCCTGCAAATGTGCATGCCCTATAATTAAATCCTTGAAAACAAACATTAACCCATCAACTCCCTGAAGGACAAGGGATTTACAAATCAACCTAAAACAATCCGTGACACCATACCCTGGCACAACAGGGTTAACACATACCAATAGATATGTCCACACAACACAATATGCACACCTGACAATCGTTAAGCAAACCAAGCCTACATGTGCAACATCACTAGCCAAAGGAGACGTCACACAGGCACCTGACAGGTAAACAGTAATTACAAGAAACACATCGGAGGAGGGGAAACTGTTTGAACGGTTGCTAAGGGAATATATTCAAGAATTCACCTTGAACAGGAATATCATAAGCAGAAGCTAACATGGCTTTGTGAAAGACAGGTCTTGTCAAACTAACTTAATTGCATTTTATGAAAAAGTGAGTGAAAATATAGATTTGGGTACAGCGATTGATGAGATCCATTTAGACTTTGCTAAGGCATTTGATATGGTTCCACACAAATGTTACTGTACAAATTGACTGAAATAGGTTTAGGGGCAAACGTGTGTGCGTGGATTGGAAACTGGCTGAAAGACAGAATCAAAAGAATGGTGGTAAATGGAAAGTTCTCAAATTGGACAAACGTGATAAGTGTAGTACCTCAGGGATCTATCCTGGGACTTGTTTATTAATGATCTCCCAGTGGGTATAGGGAGCCATTTATCAGTGATTACACAAAAGTAAGTAAGTAGGGTAATACAGTTTGAACTGGATGTGTCTTAATTACAAGAGGATTTGGACAAACTGGGTAACTGGGCAGGCAAATGTTAAATGAGATTTAACACAGACAAGTGTAAAGTTATGCATTTTTGGTATAATAATAAAAATGCAACATATAGTTTAAATGGTATTTCTTTGGGGAAATCTACTAATGAAAAGGATTTGGGAGTAATGGTAGACAATAGAATTAGCAGCAGTGCGCAATGCCAGCTGGTGGCTGCAAAGGCCAACAAGATATTGGCATGTATTAAAAGTGGTATTGACTCACGGGAGGAAGATATTATTCTGCTTCTTTACAGGTCCATGGTAAGACCCCACCTTGAATATGCAGTTCAATTCTAGGTGCCTTTTCTGAAAAAGGACATTATGGAACTGGAGAGTGCAGAGAAGGGCTACAAAACTAATAAGGGGAATGGAAAGTTTTAGTTATTAAGAAAGTCTAGAAAAGTTAAATTTGTACAGACTAGAGAAATGGCATCTTAGAGGAGACCCATACAAAGGGCTCTCCAAAGACTTGTTAATTAACAGAACGGTACAAAGGACAAGGAGTCACCCGCTAAGACTTGAGGAATGGAGATTTCGTCTACAACAGCGGAAGGGATTATTTACGGTAAGGACAATATAGGTATGGAATTCACTGCCAGAAGAGGTGGTGCTATCGAATACATTAGATACCTTTAAAAAGGGCCTTTATACATTTTTAAAAAGAGAAGAACATAGAGGGCTATGTATGTTAGTATTGGGTTTAATATTTATTTAGTGCTTGCTGATCTAAGGAGAAATATGATTGCCAATTGGAGTTAAGAAGGAATGTTTCCCCCATTCAAAGCAGAATCTGAAATTGCTGAAATAAGGTTTTTTTTTGCATTATTTTGGAGCAGCAGCAGTAAACAATAATAGGAAAAAGGTTGAACTTAATGGGCACAAGTCTTTTTTCAACCTAAAACTACTTCGTAACGACGTAACATTCAAACAACAAATAGCCACACCAGCAAACATTGGTCCCACCGAATCTGGTGACCACACCTGGACAACACCCCACCACTACCGTCCTCCAACATGTCATGTTTACAGTGAGACTACTCAGAGATATCACAAGCATTATGTTTCCATTGCAATACCTGCGAGGGCTAGGGAGCCCCAGGAATCCCCAAACACACCTACACATCTTCTGCTTGTTACAACCACTGATGCTCTGGCTGGAGAGCCAGACAGAAACCCATCTCCTCCTGGGTAACCAGGCCAGGCAGCAGCACCTCAGCTGCCACAATCGGAGCCCCCCACAACTCCCACAGGGACCTGTGGAGCAGCACAGGGAGGATAGACAGCTGCAAAGACCCAGGATACTGCACACAAGGATCACGCTCTTCAGAATGATGGAAGTTGAAGTGAGAGGCTGCTACAATTTGCCGTCGCACAGCATCGTCCACCTATATGGAGGTGCTCAAGGATGATGTAGACCCCATATACAGCAACAACCATGCCCTATTTGGATTGCAGAAGCTGCTGTGTGCCATACATTTCATGGCAACTGGTTCCTTCCAGTCCACGGAAGGATATGCATCTGGGATGTCCCAGGCCACATGTTCCAGGGTGTTGTTATAGGTGTTGGCATCCCTCAAGAGGAAGGCCAGGATGTACATCCACTTCCCTTCCAACCAGATGGAGTGGACACGTGTCAAGCAGCCGTTCTACACAAGGCGAGACATACCCAGAGTCATGCACACCCCTTATGAACACACACCTTTGGGGATGCACAATGGTTGCCTTGAAGAATATGTTTGTGTTACAGACTCTGTGTATTGTGAGTTATGCATTAGCAGAATGTGATCGTTATGCCACATGCCTGACATGATCGTATGTTAAGGAAGTGTGGCTGTGGTTCTCTGCATGTGTCGGTGACACCTCCTGAAGTAGCGTCTGGTCTCACTAAGCAGCCTCCTCTGGATGCTGATTTATTCCTCATCCATCCTGATTGTTGGTATAGCTGTAGCAGAGAATGAGGGAGTGGATTGTGCACTTGGAGGTGCTGAGGATACTGCTCCTCCTTCGTCTTGCTCTGTCTGTTGGTTTTCTCATGGTCTGTGTGTGCCTTTGATGCTTCAGCTGCTGGTGAGGTATATGGAGAGGCAGATGTAAGGATGCCAGCATGTGATGAATGTGAGGGTGATGGTTGTTCCCCCACCACACCTATTGTTTCCTCGCTGACCACTGATTCTTTTTCCCCTGGTTCACTCTGTACTGGTGGGATGAATCTGAAGAATGGTTGAGGGCACTGTGGCTCACCTATGAGGCCCAGATGTTCAAAGTTGAGTGGCCATGGGTGATACCATTGCCCTTCAGATCTGTTGCCTTCCCATCTGGTGTGGCTGCATCCAGGTGGGTGATTGGGGTACTGCTGTGGGCCCATATGCCCCATAATGTAGGGTGCTATCAATGGTGGATCCAGTGGCGCGCCAGTGGTGGGGCTATCCAGTACTGGCCTGCGGTGGTAGGAGGCATCCACCTTCCATGTGGTATTCACAGTTGTCCCGCCTGCGGCATCCGCTGTTAGCCAGTTGTGGGTGGCAGTCTGTACTCAGACGGTGGTGGTGATGGTGGTTGTGACATCCAGCTGGTACCCTCAGCTGCATCTTCAGGGGCAATGTCACTGGGGTTAGGTGCTCCCCATAACTCTCCTCCTGCTGTGCTGCAGTCATAGATGCAGTGTGGGGAAATGAAGCTATGCTATGACAACAGGGATGCAACACGATGACACTGAAATGTGAGCCCTAAAGTGTCAGGATTGTATCCAGTGCATTGCACTGGATACCATCCTGGCACTCCTTGATTGATCAGCTTGACAAGATCCTGTACTGTGATGGAAGCGACCTACAGTGGTTGGGCTTTGGTTATCATATGTATCCTGAAGAGTGGGGACGGCAAGGAATACCTCATTGCCACCCTCCACTCTTCACGATACATATGATAACCAAAGCTCAACCATGACATGTTGGATGTGTGTTTATTGTGGTTCTCCTGGTGGGTGAAATGTGTCTCCAGCTGCTTCTCTGTGTTTCCCCATCAGTGTGTCTTTATGTGGTTGCTTCGCCTGTATGCATTGCCAACATTGTTTCGACTTAGTTTTCATTGTTGTGTCAACATTGCAAATGTGCGTTTTGAGGCCCTTGGGTTATTTTGCACGCAGCCTAGGTTTAGAACATGCAGTGGGTTTCTGTATGTTGATTTATTATGTGTGTGCTGACCCCTGTGGACTTGTGCAATATAACCATGGAATAGTGTATTTTTCCTCTATTAACTCTATTAACCTTTGAATGCCAGAGGGGTACCCAGTGCAATGAACTGTGTGTCCCTCTAACACCCAAGGGGTTGAGTGCTGACCTCCCTGTGACTCCATGTGTAACACTGTGGAGGATCATAAGAGATATTTTTATGAAAACATGATGGCAATCATGATTTGTGTGCAGTATGAGTGATCAACACAGGAACGTGGGGGCTAAACTTGTACTTGGACATGATTTGGCCTACTTACCCAATCACATTTCTGCTTTGGATCTACAGCATTATCTCATTGTTCGAACCTTATCAGCACTGTGTTGGAAAACTTGTGAAGATCAATGATGGCCATGTGTTCAGCTGATACTGTGTTATGCTAAGGACTTTGTGTGGTGGACAGTATGGACATATTTTACCGGGGGTCTGGTGGATGCTATCTTCGCCTGTGTTGCAGCCATCTGAGACCCCCTGAACAGCAGATGGGCAGAGGGTCTGTTGCAGCATCTCCTCCCAGGCATTAAAGGTGATGTTAGCGGGGGGAACACCTCCGGTGACTCTTTCGTACATGGCCAGGTCTCCCATCCTATTTTAGACCTTTCTCTTGCAGCCTGTCCATCTCCTCTTTATGGAGTTGGTGGTCAGCTTACACCTGGAAACCGTGTTGACTGCGTCGAGGCCAGACGAGATTCTGGGTTGAGGCCTGACGCCAGACGAGATTCTACTGAGCACTACTATACCTACTAGCGTACTAAGGGTTCGGTTGCCTTGCCTTACTACTGTCAGTACTGCTATACCACCTAGAGTACTAGGGGTCCGGTTGCCTTGCCTTACTACTGTCAGTACTGCTATACCACCTAGCGTACTAGGGGTTCGGTTGCCTTGAGATACTACTGTCAGTACTGCTATACCACCTAACGTACTAGGGGTCCGGTTGCCTTACCCTAACACTTTTAGTATTACTCCACACCTACATTCCTAGGTGATCTGTTGCCTTCGTTCCAGTCAGTCTTGCTGACCTCCCTAGAGCTCTAGGGATCCTGTTGCTGCTCACTCTGTGCCTCCTCCTGTCGTTCCTACCACCCGGTGGGATCCTCTGTCTCAGGACCAGATTCTCCCTGCTGCTGCACTACTCCAGATCCTGGTCTACAGGAGTACCTTACTGCCTACACTTTGTTCTTGTATCTGTGTCCTGTATTGCCATTACATTTACTACTGTTTTGCCTGTACTACCGTACTTATTTCTTGTTTAATAAAACTGCGTTTTACTAAACCTTCCGTGTCTGAGTGTCTGAAAACCATAACACAGTGGCTCTCTGTCACAAACACTCTCGGTCACTCCCTAGCACTCACCGAATCACACTTTATAAATAAAAAAATAAAGATGTATTGTGTGTGTAAAAATAAAAAAATGTGTGTGTTTGTGTGTGTGTACATGTGTGTGCAAATATGTGCCAAAGTGTATTATGTATAGATTTAAATGTAATGCTCTCCACTCCGTCTGCCTCCTTCCAGTGTCTGCTCCTCTTTCTCTCTTGCTCTCTCTCTCTCTATCCTCCCCTTCTGGGCCCTGCGTTGTAGCTTCGAGAACCTCCAAACACAGGCAATATGTGTCAGTTATTTTGGGGTACATGCAGGTTAATTTGAATTTACTTGTAACTTTGGTGTGTTATGATTGGCTGTGGATTTTGGACTTGTCTTGACAACGTTTAGCGTTTTTACAAAATGTCGAAGTTAGCTTGTTTCCTTTGAAGTTGTAATATCTTGTGTTTATCGAATTAAATGAACTCACGGTGAGGTAAAAAAAAGATACGACATATGTTTTGAAGATACATGTATTCGTTTGGTCAACTCGTTGACCATTCTGGTAGACGGCTTATTGCATAACTGTGCTTCATAGACATGGCTAGAATTAGGTAATGGTTTTTGCCTTAACGGCAGTTTTAGCATGCTTTATTGTATTGAGCCTTTGGTCAGCAGCTATGAAATGCAAACTCTGTGGACAGTTTCATTGCAAGCTAAGGAAAGGTTTCCCATGTATTGCAATGTTTCCATTTCTTTATTAATTGCTTCCTGTATAGTTTGTAAGCAGTTACTCATATCATCTTTTGATTTGTGGGTCACCTGCTCTGTAGATTGATAAGTATAGGGCAATTTGTTTTGAATCTTCAATGAGCTACAAAAATTAGATGGTGGGCTTGTGTCACTACAGAAGAGAGAGGTCACTCTGCTATCAACTTTACCCATCCTGTCCGCTGGCCCAATGTGTCCTATCATATGAACTGGCCACAACCAGCAAGCCCCCAAATAATTGGGCCAATGATTTAAACCTTGTATTTCATCACCAAATATATAATGGTTTAAAATGTAGATGTATTAATCATACAAGTTAAACAAAGAATGCACTGCAGAATGCAAAGTGCCCTCAAATACCTTCAAAAAGAGACTGAACAATAGAACCAATAACTGCAAAACACACCTGTTCATGAGAACAGCCCATCTATCTGTAACTGTATATTATATTTGAACAGCTTTATAAAGTGTATTATGCCACAGTGCGATAAAGCAATTACACATACAGATAAAAAAAGTTCTCTCTCAAAAATTCGTAATACAGACCTAGACTAAAGATGGTAAGGGACAGCCCAAGAGATGTGTTTAGTATAATGTTCTGTCTATTGTAAGAATGTTTTAATTCCATTACTGCATTAGACTATGTAGAGACAATTTTACGTATGTCACGGTTTTACTGAACACTCAGACAATTTGGTTAAGGTAAAACAATGAAGCTTTATTAAACAACTTAATAAAGAACAGAGATGCCCTTCAAGGGTCCAGACCCAAACAGAGGATGGCACTTTTGAATCTGACACAGGTCAGGGCATAAACAGATAAAATAAAATATAGAAATGTAAAAAATGACTGGAACAGGAACTGGAACAAAACCTCAGCAATACAGGTCTGGAGAAGCCCTAAGAGGGACTGATACTGTAGGGCAGACACTCCAATAGTTTGGGGAGAGGATAGGCTCTACCGGCCTTACCTATAACCGGATAAGGCAGCCCAAGTGACGGTACCAATGAGTATATTGAGGAAATGCCCGGAGGCAAGCAGAGTAGGCACAGTCTGCACGGAGCGCAACCGGAGGTGATATTAGGCAGACGGAGTCTAATGCACCCGGAGGCAATAGGGCGAGCAGAGGTACAGCAACGCAACCTGAGACAGCTGATAGGTGCAAACGGACAGGTCGAGCAACCACAAGTACCCAGTGAAGCAAGGCAGAATAGAGTGTAACCAGGGTAACAGTGAGGCACTGACCTAAGTAGTGTGACCGGAGGCAACGGGAAAGAGCAGGAGAGCCACCACGAGTGACCGTTAAGGCAAAGGCTGTATAGTAACAAACGGAGGCTACAGTGAGGCACAGGCTGTAAGGAAGTGCAACCGGAGGCAGCGGGTAAGTGCAGACTGACAGGTGGCAGGACCGCTAGTGACCGTAGAGCACAGGCTGTATAGTATGCAAACGGAGGCTGCAAGGAGGCACAGGCTGAAAGGTAGCACAACCGGAGGCAACTGATAAGTACCGACTGGCAAGCAACTGTAAGGCAAAGGCAATGGACAAGACTGGGTCAACAGAAGTACTAGCGACAAGTGGACGCTAGGCAAGTAGCCAAAGCCTGGAACGGTACACAGATAGCGGAAATCAGCCAGAGCCTAGATTGGTACACAGAGAGCGGTAGTCAGCCAAAGCCTGGATCGGCACACAGAGAGCGGTAGTCAGCCAGAGCGTAGATTGGTACACAGAGAGCGGTAGTCAGCCAGAGCTTAGATCGGTACACAGAGCGGTAGTCAGCCAGAGCCTGGATCGGTACACAGAGAGCGGTAGTCAGCCAAAGCCTGGATCGGTACACAGAGAGCGGTAGTCAGCCAAAGCCTGGATCGGTACACAGAGAGCGGTAGTCAGCCAAAGCCTGGATCGGTACACAGAGAGCGGTAGTCAGCCAAAGCCTGGATCAGTACACAGAGAGCAGAGTCAGCCAAATCAGTCACGGAATCGTAGTCAGGCAAATCAGGTCAAACAATATGGGCATGAAGACAGGAGCAAGGTCAGACGAAACCGGATCATACACGGAACAGGAACACAGCAACAAATGTCTGGTCAGGAACACCATGAAAGGGCATCGGCATAGTGACAGGAGGGCGTATATAAAGGCAAGCCCTGGGAGGGGTTGACAACCCAGAACCAATAAGAAGCGGCCAAAGCAAACCCGGAAGTAGGAATGTCGCTCAGGCACCGTGATAACGTATCCACTATGCTTTCTGTAAATAGTACATCCTCACTTTCCTGAGCCAGTCACCCCACAGAAGACCAGAATACCCTTTTGGTCTTGCACTTACTTAACCTTGAAAGGCCTTCTCTCTTGCATTTGAAAAAACACTTTCCTGATGTATAAACATTCCTAGAATAACTCAAAAATTTTTTTTTTCTTTTTTAAAATTAAGAGAGCGAGAGAAAAAAAATATGAAAAGCACCCTTAAAGGGATAGTAATACTTCTTTTTAACTTTATTTTATTTTGTAGGCATTAAAAAAACATGAAAAACAATATAAGTCTTATCTCTCAAACCTTTATGGTTTAAGAGATATTCACAAGCAAAGTTTCCCCCTCCCCCCCCCTTTTTCCTAGTGTAAGCAATCTCTTCTCAGATGTGAATCTGGTTGTAAGATCAGACAGATAACAGAAGGGTACATTCTTCTTTATTTGAAAACAATGAAAGCCCTGCCCCCCTTGACAAGCTTTTCAGGTTTTTCCCTTATCTTAATTGAAGATTGTCCCTCTCTGCAGTCTACCTGGGCACCTCCCTTCTGCTCTGGTTGAACAGTGTTACATCAGTAAAAGGGGCGGGAGGGGGACACTTTGTCATTGAATTACTCCTGAACTACAACTCTGACAGAACTGAAATAACACTCTGCAAAGTCCAAATACTATGATGATTAATTAGAGCTGTTTTTATTATGAAACATTACTATCCCTTTACGTGCTGGAATATCATCTAAATATACCACTCTCAAAAACAGTCAAACCTCCCTCTAAAATGGTCTGCTGTTAATGGAGCATTTCAAGGGCCAGTGAAATGCAAGAGCACAAAATGTATTTTTGACAAGTTATTGATCAGACAGATCAATTACATCTGAATTAATAGCTTCAGTCAGTCCTCTCTTTGTATTATAAAGTCCCAAAATTGCAAAGCAATAGAATATTAACAATTGGCAATATATACAGTATTTGAATTAACCTCAAAGACATTTTTTCTCCAAAGTGCAGTCAATGACTTGTCTAAATATGGTCCATGTGACAACTATGAGGGCGTACCAACTGGGCAGTAATGGAAAGCTTTGATTACGCATGAAAAGAACAGGATATTCAAGCAAGGACTTACCCTGCGACTGCGGCGCCCTCGCTTCTGCTGCTCCCCTAGCTCAATGCCGTAAGAAGGAGGAGAGGTAGCCTTCATATTCTTCATTACCTGGATGCTGTCCTCAGGCAAGGGAGGGAGACCCAGATCAGATCTCTTTTTCTCCTTCATCTTCTGGAGCTCTGAGAAACCACCAAGTGTAAACTGTAGAGGAAACAAACAGGAGACAGCTTTGAAGAAATAAAGCGTAAAGCAAAAAAAAAAAAAAAAAAAAAAAAAAAAAATATGCATACATATGTGTTCAAAGAGAAGCACTTCTGAAGTTAGCGTGCCAAGTTTTAGGTAGGAGTTCTATAAATGTAGGGCAGACTACATGGTGTGTGTGTGTGTGTGTTTGGAAGATAGGATAGCATACTGGGGGGATTTGCTGATGTAGGATCAGTTTAATGGATATAGATTAAAACAACAAAGGAAAAGCAACCTTTGCCTCTCTAGGTGTTTAAGACTACAACTCCCATCATCACCAACTAGTCAACGGATGAAGAGTTAAAAATCCGCTGACCCTAGTTTGCAAAGTTCAGTGAAGATTGTAAAGGGAGCAGTGTGTAAGAAAAAGTGCATATTATAGTCAGATCTTGAAAAGGAGATTACTATCACTGATGTACATGGAATGCAAAATATCTGTGTAGATATCAATACAAGTCCTTCAGAAGTAATTGTGACCATACCAGAAGCACCTTCCAGAGTAAAAGCAGGACTTTCTTCATGGGAAAGTGGGGACAATGGCCACTGCAGAACTTAGTCACCATCGTGAATAGGAGGTGGGCGAATGGCTCTTCGCTGTGCACAGGGAAAGCTAAGAAAGAGACAATATCACTTCAGAACAGCCATCTTTTCCCACAAAGCACCCACAGAAATGCACTCCTACATTACACAAATAATAAACCTAAAGGCTGTGTATGCAAAACAGAATTTGCCAAAACTGATATTGACTTAAATATATTTTTTAACCTCTCACGTTGGACGCTTCTTGAGTAGTCAAAGTTCCATTTAAATAAATGTCAATTGAACGATCTTTCTTCCACTGCCCATATGGCCCCATGTATGGATCTGTACTCACCCAGTTCCATATGGAAAGTCTCCCTTAGGGTTTTCCACTCTTGTTTCTCATTCTGAGACTCCTGACGGATATTTTCAACCAGCAGATACATAACACTTAGAAGGACCCTGGATGAAAGGTATGAAGAAGGATCCTTAGCATAGTATGCAGTGGAAGAATAAATACAGGTGTGACACACCCACACTTCAAAGAATACTGTCAGTTGAGGTAGGATATAATATTTCACATCACAAGCTATGAGTGGTCATGATTTGCAATGTAACTACTTTATATTAAAGTGGAACTGTCACTGTAACAAACAGGTGGACTTTGAAAACGCTTTCAAAGAGGACCTAATTTATGTTGGTCATATTTATTTAAAGTGGACCTATTACCTTGATTTTTTAAAATATTTGAAAACTTCATTCAAAACTGCATGTCATGTTAACCAAATATCCATCAGATGTATAGTTTAGGAGATATTCACACTATTATTTCAGGGAAACGTGAATGTGAAACTTTCCTATCACAGTCCCCGTGATTCCCTGTCAATCTCTTCTGTTGTTACCTGTGCATTGGAGGAGGCTGATTGGCCCGCCCAGGATGTTCCTTTATATACTGGGTTTATGGCACCTGTCAGATGCCCTTTCATGGTGTTCCTGATCCTGTGCTTTGTTGCTGTGTTCCTGCGTTCCTGTGTACCGACCCGGCTGGTCTGACCATTCTGCTGATCCTGTTCGTGATTGACCCGGTTCTGGCTGACATTCCTGCTCTGTGATTGACCCGGCTCTGGCTGACATTCCTGCTCCGTGATTTGACCTGGCTCTGGCTGACGTTCCTGCTCCGTGATTGACCAGGCTCTGGCTGACGTTCCTGCTCCGTGTATTAACCCGGTTCCGGCTGATGTTCCTGCTCCGTGATCGTATCCTGTGTTCCCGTGTGATCTCGGTCACCTTCCGGCGACATTCTGAATTGTGCTGTTTGTATCGCTCTGGCTAATCATCTCTCTATACTACCGATCTGTTGCCTCCTGTGCACTGAGCCAGTCCTCATAGCGCTGCTGAGCTGTAGTCTCCGTTACCGAACCTATATTAACCCTTGCTGTGCTGGTTGCCTCCGTTATTTGAGCCTGTCTTCGTATGCTTGCCAAGCCAGTGTGTTCCATCCGAGCCATTTAACACTTACTGAGCCTGTGCCTTATAGACCTAGCCTATCCATTCACACTCGCAGAGCAGTTGTCCGTTCCGGTGTTTGGACAGCACCGTGGTTGCGCCGTCCGGCGTTAGTACCTCCAGTTTGCTATTGCAGTGTGTGCTCCGTGACAGCACTGGAAGGGTGTTCCGGCTCTGGTCTCCAAGAGCTCAATATGTTACGCTATCTACTGCACTACCAGTGCTTTGGCTCGCTGATCTCTTGTGCAGTGTTGCTCCATTCTGGCACCCAAGGGGTGTTTAAGGCTCTGGTCCCGTTGGCACACGCAGGGTTTCTTCCTTGAGAGTGTTGAGGGCGATTCAGGTTCTGGTCCCATTAGCTCCTGCAGTGGCTTTCCTCCTCATTATCCCACTAAGGTGGTATTGGCTCAGCTCTGGTTAATCTTTGCTGTTCATTTGGGGCATCCTATTGCACAGCTATCTAAGAGTGATTCAGTTCAGTCGCACAATACACCTTCCTCAGCACCATCAAGAGACTGATATTACCTACTGGGCGTTGGCTAATTAATTTCACTGAGACTGTTCAGTTTCTCTACATTAACCCCTAAATGTATGTTATCCTGATCAGTATACTTTTTGCTAATACATATTTGAGCCTGTACACTGTCATTACCATTTATACCTGTCCTGGCCTCCAGAGGCGCTGTTCTTTAACCTTATTTCAATAAAACTGTGTTTTTACTTTTTACCGGTGTCTGAGTGTCAGAAAACCGTAACATTTCCTGGCGAAGCAGAGTGTTTAATTTGCATATGAATTAATTTGTGCACTTCGCTAGTGCCAGTCCCTTTGCTTGTCCCCTGTGAGAAACTCATTGGAGGACATTGCAGCCTTCCTCCTTATACCTCTTAAATCCCTTTGCCTAGACTGTAAATTGAACCCCTAGCCACATTTGGCAACAGTATGGGTCCTTGAAAAACTAGACGGGCGGAAGAAGGAATTCATTTGGAGGTGAGACTGTGAGAAGGAGTGATACCGGAGAGACAGCATCGAGGAAGAACAAGCAGGGACTTTTGAGGTGCATGAAGCCCAAGAGGAGGGCAATGTGAGTGCATTTGGTTTATTGCTTTGATTCATTGATTTTTAATAAATTGCTACCCTAAGTAGTGCTTCTCCTGTCTTTTTGTGCTTCTTGTTGTTTCACGTATCACTGAAAACCTACATTCGCATATAAAACACCACTAGAAAGGCTTTATTAACATATGAAATGTCACTGTGCTGCACAGGTGCCACAGTTAGCATACAGTACCAAGTATGAATATTCCCCTTAATTCACATTTAATGGTTGTTTGGTTAATATAAAACTTAGGCAGTTTTTATGAAGTTTTAAAATATACAAATTTGAATCAAGGTGACAGGTGCACTTTAAAACAAACATTTATGAGATATTTAAAGGGGAACTATCACCCCTATACAAGTTTGGCTCATAATTAACAACATATAGTGATTAGACTGAATTGTTGTTTTAAATTCTTATGAAGTTCATGGTATGGCTAAATTTAAAGATTTAAAAATGACCCAGGTCCTTACTTCCAGACACCTCTGAGGTGCAGAGCTGTAACCGCAGTCTGTCCAGAAGTAAGGAACTGGGTAATTTTTAAATCTTTAAATTTAGCCGTACCATGAACTTCATAAGAATTTAAAGGGACAGTAATGTCCCATAAAAGCTTTTTATAGTTTTATAGAGCCTTAGAAAACAAGCAGAATGGTGCAAACCCTATCTATCTCTCAAACCTCTATGGTTTGAGAGATATAGGGATTCAAAGTTCCCCCTCCTTCCCCTTCTCCAGATCACTGGAAAGAGCTACAAAGTGTGCCTGGTTTGCAAGCACACTTTGTAGACATTTCCAGTGAATTAATTCTTTATAGATAACGCAATTTTGGCTCTGCTGCAGAGCTGCCTGCTGGTCCCCAGACCAGAATCTCCTGCTGTCAGCTGACGTCAGGAGAAGGAGAGAGAGGGGCGAACTTTCAGTGCCTATATCTCTCAAACCATAGCGGTTTGAGAGATGGGGTTTGTACCATTCTGCTTATTTTCTAAGGCTCTATGAAACTATAAAAAGTTTTTATGGGACATTACAGTCCCTTTAAAACAACAATTCAAGCTAAACTGCTATATGCTGTTAATTATGAGGGGTGATAGTTCCCCTTCAACTTTTTTATCTGTCTAGCACAAACCTGGCAGACACTACCACGCTGCTTCCCATCCCAACTGCTCCTCCATGCTAGCCATTACTACTTCATCTGCAAAGCATGATAAATAAAGTTCAATATCTCAAACTAGTGTTTGAAATAAAATAAAAAATATCACCTGTTACAAAGTTACAGTCCCGCTTTAAAAATCCAATATATCGCCTTTTAGATTATTAATTAACACCCTAACGGGTTAAAAGGTTTTACTAATAGACATGCACCTATCAAAAGTATTACAATTGTCTAGATAGATGATGATTGTTTATATGCGTGTGCTTTATTTATAGAGGGTGAAGAGTACTGCAGAGTCTTTGGGCCTTACCTTCAAAAGAAAGCTGGAGTCATTTGGGGGGAAAACCAACTGCACCATGGGGACAAAGAAAAATTCACATTCATTTAAAAGGGACTTTTAACCCCTTGAATGCTAGAGAGATAACCAATGAATTGCTTCGCAATGCAATGGTGAGCATTCTAATATTAAGGGGTTAAATTACCCAGTTAACCCTTTGAGTGACAGAGGGGTACAGAACGCATTGCAAAAGCAATGCGTTCTGTACCCCTCTGGCACTCAAAGGGTTAAATCAATAGTACTTTTGAAAATTTGTGTTTATTTCCTAGGGTGCAGTTTGTTTACAATCAAATAACTCCAGTTTTCTTTTCTACATAAGGCCCTAGGATTTGGGAAGTAAAATAACAATAAATAAAATCACTGAACATTTGCAACACAAGTAGGATATGAGAGATTGACAGTGCAACGAGATGGAACAGCTATCCTTGAGGTCTGCAGGGCAGCTTACCACAAGATTTCCATGTCATAGGCAAGACCTGATGAAATCATGTACGCCCCCACACAAAGTCAGGTAATACCAAAGAGAAAGAGTATAGAAAAACAGCAGCAGCATTAATGCAATAGATTCTATAAAAAGCATTTAAATACTTATTTTATTCAACATTTTCCAGGGGCATAATGATTGATATAAAGAGAAAGAACAAAGGTGTCTCAAAGATGAAAAGATGGTTATGAGATGGAGAAGAGGTGACATATGATATAACCACTGCAGTGGTTTGTTATTACATTCTGGATGTTTATTCTGGTTTATCATCAATTTTATTTAAAAATCACCAACATATTCTTATTTTCAGTTTTTTTCTAAGTTCTTCCTCTATATATTTTTGTATTTTCTACTGTTTACCCCTTGGATGTTAGAGAGATCTTCAGTTAATTGCTTTGAGATGCATCAGAGACCTGCCTAGCATCCAAAGGATTAATTCTGAAAGTGAGTATAATTGATCAATCATTATCTAATTAGTTGGGTTAATGTGGACATTAACTGTAAGTCACTTTGCTCCTGTTTGTAAGGATGATCTACTATCCCTGACCATCCTGTGGGGAAGGCTGAGGAACCTGAGGCTCTTCCACTGTTGAGGACTAGCTGGGGGATGATGGGAGTTGTAGTTCTCAATGGCTGAAGGGCCACAGGTTGCCCATCTCTATTGGGAATGAATAAAAATATTACCTGAGCTCGGTACTGTCTGCCAAAGACAAAGCTGGTTTCCTCAGAGCACTGCTACAGGCCTGGCTATTACTGCACTCGGGAGGGGAGAGAGAGAGGGAGGAGAGAAAAGAGAGAGGGGAGAGAGGTGGATATCATTAATGTTCTAGTACTGTAAGTAGCAGTACAATAGGTCAAATGAACAAGCACTCTAGGTTGATCACCTCTACACCTTTCTATTGGACTCTTTCTTTCATAAAATGCATCAGATAAAAACCTTACAGTGTGCTTATCCTGCCTTTTCCCTGCCTGCTACACAAATACACTCCAAACTCAAACCATGGACTTGAGTTTAAGTCATTTAAGATTTCAAATGTTCATAAGGAACAGTTTCCACTTATGTCACTGAGCTGATTCATGTTAAATGATATCAAAAACCATAACGATGTACAAAAGAATATATGTTTGTATATTTCGGTGTAGAAGCTGTATTACTACCAAGAGACTATTTTAAAGTGGGAATTACCTGTAGAGATGCAGGTTGCTGCCTTTAATTAAAACTGAAGCAATAAACAAGAAGGGTTACCACACACACAATATCATACCACCAGGATGGTAAAAATTGGGATTAAAAACAAGAGCTCAGTGGATTACCTAGGTTCACCAGACATTTATTATTTTTTTTTTTTTACAGAAAAAAACAGAAAGACATCACAATTAACAGCATTATTCAGTGCACAAACCATTGTATCTTTGTTTGTGCCCATGTATCAAGAACAATGTATCAGATTATGATGATGTTGTTTACAAGTAAATGAGTCTGCAGGATATCATATCCATTTTAACTTGCATCCAGGAGTACAATATTAAATAAACACAACAGGAATAAAATAGCGATATACCACCCCACAGTGTTCACTGCAAATGCCAGTGCTATAGAATTTACAGTATTCAAGCAAGAAACAAGATGGAGATAAAAAGCTGGTCATGCAGCCATATTAACTCTTACGCTATCTCCATGTTGAGCAGCTCCAGGAAGGCAGCAAATGTTCCCATCTGGTAGAGGAGGAAGCAGTTATATCGGGACCAGTGTAAAACATCTGCCTCACTCTCACATTCCCCAAACACACCTGATGAGAGAGAGTACTAGCTGTCAGGCTTCTAAACAAAATAACTGTATTAAAGGCTACTGCAGTGTAAAAAACGCACACCAAAATATTTTGTTCATATGACAGATCAGTATGACAGCAAAAACAAACTGTTCTTATATCAGGGGCAGCCAACTCCGATTCTCAAGAGCTAACAACAGTGCCTGTATTCAGGATCTCTCTGTCTAAGTACAGGTGAATCAATCAGAGTCTCAGCCCCATGAATCACCTGTATTCAAGTAGGGATATCCTGAAAACATGCACTGTTTGTAGCTCTTTAGAAACAGCATACCCTAACCTAGTCTTATAAGAATGTAAACTCCGATTGTAAAAGAGGTGAGGGAGGTGCATGTTCTGTAATTGAAGAACCTGAGGAATTTCTTTAGGAAAATGGAAGCAGTTTGGCTCTAAACAAGTCCTCCTTGGAGGAATCTAGACCAGTGGTTCTCAACCAGGGTGCTGTGGCACTTTGGTGTGCCACGGAGATCTTCTCAGGGTGCCCCTTGTGTTCCATAAAGCCTTAGGCAGAAATATGCACAATATGCTTGTTCATGTTATTCTGATTGTGAGGCCTAAACATAATAAAATATTATTTTTTCCCTTATTTACATCCTTGACAAATGACATTTAAAATGTAACGGGTGGCCCAGAAATTCAAGCCTGCATAATAGGGGTGCCTTGTGGAAAGAGAGATTGAGAACTACTGAACTAGACTGTGATAATACAAAACAAAAGAGAAAAAAGAAGATCCACATACTAGACTGTGATAACTTGTAAGTCTTCACAAGGGTACAACACTTTGGCCCCTGTAATAAATGTTTAGATTGAGAGTTCAATCCAGTGTGCACCTGCATGGTCTTAATGACAATACACAAGGTTGGTGTTTCAGTGAGGATGATTTATTAATATTAAACAGAAATCTTGAGACATATATTCATGTTCATTTTTAATATAATCATCCGTTTACGTTTTCCATAGCATGAAAAACCTAATTCTCTCTGACTAGGTAACACAACTTTGTACATTCCCACTTACCCATTGTGCCTGGATTATGCAGAACTACAGCACAGCTGTAGCTCAATTTTGATATTAGTTGTAGGGAATAATGGATTGATTCCTACCATCATTTTTACTTTACTATGTCAATGCAGGCATGATAATTGCACACGAACATTATGGCTAGTAGGTCAATGTATACTTAGGGAGACTGAGAAACTAGGAGGAACCAGTGCAATCCTAGGAAAAACCAAATGCACCATAGGGAACAAATACAATTTCAGATTGACTAGAAAGGTGCTTTTTACACCCTGAATGCTAAAGAGGTCCTCAACACATTGTGAAGATGGTTCATCACATAAATGGCATTACAATTTTCAACTTAAAGGGATAGTAATGTTTCATAATAAAAGCAGCTCTAATTAATCACCATGGTATTTGGGCCTTGGAAAGTGTTATTTCAGTTCTGTCAGAGTTGTAGTTCAAGAGTAATTCAATAACACAGTATCCCCCTCCCACCCCTTTTACTGATGTAACACTGCTCAGCCAGATCAGAAGGGAGGTGCCATGTAGACTGCAGAGAGGGACAATCTTCAATTAAGATAAGGGAAAAACCTGAAAAGCTTGTCAAGGGGGGCATGGCTTTCATTGTTCTCATAGGAAGAAGACTGTCTCCTGTTATCTGTCTGGTCTATGGACTGCATTCCACATCTGAGAAGAGATTGTTTACACTAGGTAAAAGGGGCAGGAGGGGAAACTTTGCTTGTGAATATCTCTCAAACCATAAAGGTTTGAGAGATAAGACTTATATCGTTCTTCATGTTTTTTTAATGCGTACAAAATAAAATAAAGATAAAACGAAGTATTACTATCCCTTTAAATTAAATCCCATCATCCTCAGAGAGTTCATTTATGGCAAAGGAATTCACCGTTTACATATACTTCTCAATATCCTCACTGTACAAACCAGGTTTCCAGATCAGTTCAAGGAAGCACTTACATGTTCATGTCTCTGCTTATTCTACTCACCTTGTGCCAAGTACAGAATTGCTCTGGCTGCAGAGAGACGCTTGTCCCTGCTCACTACTTCTAGTTCATCCAGCAGACTCATGATATGAGTTCTGTGTTGTGTTGAGCTCAAGGAAGTCCATCTGGCCTCCTTTACTAACAGAAAGACAGAAGTGTCAATAATTTTAAGTAGAAGCATATGCAGATATCCCCCAGTACCACACACTAAAGAAATAGAAACCAAATATTATTTAAATATTCTGCAAGAACATAATATGTAAAGTCAAATCACTTATATAGCACACAGAGAATTCAGGGCTGCAGGGAGACAAACCTGCTTTGATGGTCAGAAAACTCTAGAAACAGATATTCTGTGAACTTATTGTCAAGACAGAAGACACACTGGTGACTGTAGGGATACATAATGCCACAACAGTACAGGTTTTCTGTGGGGTGCCTGTGCTCCTGTTTACTAATAGACATAAAGATGTATTATTTATATTATGATGCATTTTTATCTATCTTGGTTAGTATAGGGGATTTTTATTTTATTTTAAATATTTTGCTTATGTTCATAATTGTAATCCTTTCCAATTATTGATGGTCCTTTAAAACACCTGGTAACAAGTATGTGGGTCATTTGAATGGTTTGTTTATAATTGTAATCCTTTTGAAATGATATTGATTGTCCTTTAAAAATACCCAGTAACAAGTAGGATATTGCATTTTCTGTTAATGCGGGATTGTGACCATTAGAATTTTAATATTTTTCCCTGGGGAAAAAGTGAAGAGCAATGTAACACTTGAAACACATTGGAGACTTTGATTATAAAAGGAGGACAACCGTTCTTGTATTGTTGCCAGAACATGGTGTACTGAAAAACATCTTAATGTAAGAAAGTTACACTTGAAGATTGGGATCAATACAACCAAGAGGATACTTTTCACCGTGGATACTATACTACCACTACTGATTTCAGTGGCTGGGTTATAACATGTTCCATGGCATATAGCTGCATGAAGATGCCGACACTTAAGCTATGAATGATAGTACAGAGGCAACAATGCCACTGTCTGCTGGCAACACTCAGTGTCAGAAGCACCGGATAAAGATATGTGGGGCCCCAGATTGTCTCCTTGCTTAGGGCTCTAAGAAGCCTAAAAGGTATAATAATGTTTCAAAATAAAATCAGCTCCAATTAATCTTCATAGTATTTGGGCCATGGAGAATGTTATTTCAATACTGTCAGAGTTGTAGTTCAAGAGTAATTGAATGATAAAGTACCCTCCTCCCGCACCTTTTACTGATGTAACACTGCTCACCTCAGAACAGAAAGGTGGTGTTCAGGTGGCTTGCAGAGAGGGACAATCATCAATTAGCATAAGGGAAAAACCTGTCAAGGGGGTAGGGCTTTCATTGTTCTCAAAGCAAGAAGACTGTCCCTTGCTGTGAGCTGTTTGGTCTGTGGACCAGATTCCACATCTGAGGGGAGGTGGCTTACACTAGCTAAAGGAGCCCTAAGCAAGGAGACAATCTGGGGCCCCACATATCTTGATCCGGTGCTTCTGACATTGAATGTTGCCAGCAGACAGTGGCATTGTGGCTCTAACAGAAGTGAGAGCAACTGGATGATGCTGGTCTCCCAACAAAAAGGGCATCTGAAATAACATATATTAGCCGAAACAGTAGGGCCTCTGTCTGTGACCCATCACTTGCGGTCAGGGCCCTTCATATTACCAAGGGTCCTATGCAGTAGCCTAGGTTGCCATAATGTATGATCCGGCTCTGGCCACTTTTCTATTGTGAAATGACCTGCCGACACAAATGGTCATTAACTACAGCTATGAAGACAAGGTCAGTAAGGCATAACATTGTGAAAAGTAGATATTATCTTGCACCACACACAGTTATTTACACTTCAGTCACGTGAGACATACTAAAATCTTTCAATGCAGTGGGATTTTGTAGTCTATGCTGTACCTAAGGCCAGCCCAAGAAAAATGGTACGCCACTTGTATGAGTTTACATACTGTAGTGGGTGCCAGGGGCATGGCTACTGGATGAGCAGGCAGTATATGTGAGATTCCGTGACTATCCGTGGAACAAGGCTTGAGGGGTGTGTATTTAGGGGTTTGCAACTAATAGTGGGCAGTGGAACCAGCCTGGTGGGAGACAGACAGTGTATATGGGGATCTGTGACTTCCAGTGGGCAACAGAACCAGGCTTGGGGGTCTGACAGTTTATGTGAGGTCTGTAATGGGACCTGGCAGTGGTGGTCGGATAGGGTATGTGATGGGTGGAGTGGACACTGACTCGGAGGGCTGGAGAGGTGAGGTCCAAAGGGGTGTCCAACATATAACAAAACAATGTGTTGGACACCCCTCTGGCACCGTTTTTTGGTGTTTTTTTTTTAATTGTTATTTGTTTTATATATTTAATGTATTTTAACCCTTGGAGTGCCAGAGAGGTAACCAATCCATTGGATACCTATCTAGGGTTAAATTCAGGCCTCATGGGAGGGTATCAGGATTCCTCCGGATGTCCCTCCAGTTATTGATCTCCCAGTCAGTTTGACTAGAAGATAAACAGAGGCGATGCAGGGAGGCTCCCCTGCTTCCATTCTACCTAAAATACCAGGTAGGAGTGGGAGGGATCGGGGAAAGTCCTCCATGTCATTGGTGACATGACGTGGAAGATTTTCTAAGGTCCTGCTCACTCCTACCCAGAAGGTCGAGAAGGACAGAAGTAGGAAAACCATGTTGCTTCCTTGATTTGTGTTTATGGATCTCTCAGCAGTATCGGCTGGGAGATCAATAACGTCCTGATGCCCTCATGAGGTTTTTTTTTTTTTTAATTTAAAAGCAGTCCTGCATATCGGTTGTACCGGCTTATGCAATGACCACATTTCGCCTATACAATGCATGGGCTTGGCACAGCAGGTACAGCTGGCATGCTGCAGGTTAAAGCCCAGTGGGGTACACAACACAGTAATATGATGCACACCTCTCTAGTCCTTAAAGGGTTAAAGGGATAGTAATGTCCCATAAAAAATGCTTATAGTTTTGTAGAGGTTAAAAAAATTAAACTATATGCCACCAGTCCTATCTCTCATACTGCTATGGTTTTAGAGATATTCACATTCAACGTTCCCACCTCCCTCCCCTTCTCCTGATGTCATCACTGTGCTGACAGCAGGGTATCCTGGTCCGGGGACCAGCCGGTGGCTGTGAGCTGAAATCACATTATTCGAAAATAATTATTTCACTGGAAAGGTCTACAAAGTGTGCCTGGTTTGCAAGCACACTATGTAGACCATTCCAATGAAGTAATTCTTTTCCAATATCGCTATTGCGGCTCTGCTGAAGAGCCTCCTCGTGTCAGCCAACACGGATCTCCTGCTGTCAACTTTTGTCAGCTTAGTTTGATTATTTCATAGCTAATAAAGGGACATACTGCCTCAAATGTGGGTTAAGAAATTAATATTTTAGGTGCATATAGAAAGAAAAGAAAGAGCAGTTTTGGGGCACATATTTATCGACATATAGAGCTCATTTTGAAACCAGGTGTTGATTTTTTTTCTTTTTTTTTTTTTTTAACATGGAGCATTTTTGTCTACCCTGAGTAGTTTAGTTTTTTGCTCTTATACACATGCCTCTTGATATCATCATATTAAATAGACAGTAATTTCCCATTAAAAATGCTTATAGTTTTGTAGAGGTTAAATAAACTATATGACACAAATACTCTCTCTCAAACCGCTATGGTTTGAGAGATATTCACATTCAAAGTCCCCCCCTCCTTCCCCTTGTCGGCCGACACAAGGAGGCTCTTCAGCAGAGCCGCAATAGCGATATTGGAAAATAATTAGTTCATTGGAACGGTCTACAAAGTGTGTTTGTAAACCTGGCACACTTTGTAGACCTTTCCAATGAAGTGATTCTTTTCCAATGTCGCGATTTCGGCTCTGCTTAACAGCCGCCATCTGTTCCCAGGACCAGGATCTCCTGCTGTCTGCTAGACGCTGACGTCAGGAGAAGGGGAGGGAGGGAGGAACTTTGAATGTGAATATCTCTCAAACTATAGCACTTCAAGAGATAGGATTTGTGGCATATAGTTTATTTTTTTGACCTCTACAAAACTATAAGCATCTTTTATGGGCCATTACAGTCCCTTTAAGATCACTAAGTGCAGTGACTAGCATTTGTGTCCTGTGGTCCTGCTAACAACTAACTACCTCATTGGACCTGACTTCCAGGATGGATTGAAAATGTTTTCTTGAAGCTATTCTCTTGAACAAAGGTACAATGACAAAATTCACAAGGCCGTTAGGATTTGCTGCTATTATTGTTATTTTTCCTTTAAAGTGTTAGTAATGTCCAACAAAAATTTTCTGCATATAGAAGACCTTAAAAAAGCGGAGCTATATGCAAAAAAAACGTATCTCTCAAACCGCTATGGTTTAAGTGATACAGGCATTTAAAGTTCGCTGTCTCCTACTGACAGCTGTAAAGCTGTCAGCAGGAGATCCGTGTCGGTCGACAAGGAGGCGCTTCAGAAGTGCCGCGATCTCGTTACTTACAAGGAATCCCTTGAACACCAGGCACACATTTTAGACCATTCCAAAGGAGGGATTCCTTGTAAGTAAGGAGATCTCGGCACTTCTCAAGCGCCTCTGTCGACCGACACGGATCTCCTGCTGACAGCTTTACAGCTGTCAGTAGGAGACAGCGAACTTTAAACGCCTGTATCTCTTAAACCATAGCAGTTTGAAAGATACGTTTTTTTGCATATAGCTCAGCTTTTTAAGCTCTTCTAAATGCAAAAAAACTTTTTGTTGGACATTACTAACACTTTAAAACTAAATGCCTATGAAATCCTCATCCTGCAAGGCTTCAGTAGTTCCTGCAGTCCTACAACATGCAGTTTTCAAAAGCATTTGGTTTAATATAGACAAGTTGTCAATCGTAACATGAATGGAATTATGCGCCAAGGCACCTATAGTATTATGCAAAACAGCAGCAATGATAAATGGGTGAGGCATAAAATACATACAAACACACACTATATTATATGTTATATGTACACATGAGAATACTGTAAAATCTTGCGTATAATATGCACAATTTTGTCCATCTTCACCTTATCTGATGTGGGGTGTGTGTATTATTTGCGAGTAAAAAACAAGTGTCCATATATTTTTGTGTGCTTCCCTATGCCTGCCTTGCTTCAACTCACCCCCTCCAGAGTTGGCTTTGATCTCTGCACAGCAGGCAGCACTCTTGCATTTTCTGCTCGCTTCCAGTAAATCCCTGCGAGGTCCTTTTAATTTAAGCCAATGGTAATATCTTAAGGTCCTCACAGGGAAATACAGTACATAAAATGCATACATCTCTGAAGCAGGGCAGGCACAGGGAAGTTGATTGTGCTTGGTGGAGGGAGGGAATCTGCGACAAAAGTAAATTTGTTTGTTGAGTAGACAGGGAAAACAAGGGTGCATATTATACATAGGCACTCTTGTTTTCCCCTAAAATCTTGAGTATAATTTGCACCTACGTATTATACACAGGTGTGTATTATACCTGAGATTTTATTGTATATGGTAGGTCTGTAACTTATTGATACCCTGCAGTTGATCAGTGAATCCACTGACAGCTTTGGGGATTAGATGACCAGATATCCCTTTAACAGGGGTACATATGAAAATCTCATAATGAATGATTGCTGTGCAGGCCTTCAAAATGTAATTTCCTTAAGTACCTTGCATTTTAAGGGATATATGATAAAATAAATGGGGAAGGAAAGGTGGCTTTGTGAGCATATATGCCCCTTGGAAAATACTGCCTAATATATTACTGTATTACCTTGTACTCTAAATTCTTCCTCAAAACACCTACGGTTCAGGGTTAATTCAGGCTCTTCTGTGTAGCTGTACAGCTCTGCAAGACAGTAAAAACACAAAACATCAACTCATATTCTTTAGGGGTGCCTGTGTTCAGTCCACATGAGCTACCACAACAGATTTAAGTGTATCCCTGATTAACCCCTAGTTGACAAGGGCTTTTTTACACTAGAGGACAAGAGAAATTTTCGTGTTTTTAGTATGTCTTTGTTCGAACCATATTTTCCCTCTATTTCATTTAGTACACTCATACAAATTATATAATTTTTACTTTATTTATTTATATGGATAAGCAGTGCTTTCTTTTGATGCCATACGTTTAGGGCATAAAAGTGTGAATAAAAAAATAAGAGAAGATGAAAAAATAATTAAAATGAAAAGTATATTAAATATATATTTTACTTGCAGAATATGTAAAGTCAAAATAAGCAGTTACTAGAGATGCTCCTAAAGCATTGCTTCACAATTAGTTGCCGATCCAAGAATCCAAGATTTTAATAAACTTACTTTTACTGTAGTTCAAATTAAAGCGGAACTACCACCCCTTCTAAACATGCCCCCAAATAATTACCCATCTGGTGACTAGCTGCTCAACAGTGCTAGTCGCCAGAATTATTACCGTGTTATTGAGAATTCCTATTGTTCCTGTGACTGACAGCCAGGAGACAGTGCAGACATCTTTACAGTGACGTATGTGCGCCTGCATTGTCAGTCCCTTCCGGTGCCGTGCAGCTCCTAGCAACGCCTCCTAGAGCAGACTGGGACTGACAGCGCAGGCGCACATACGTCACTGTACAAAGATGTCAGCACTGTCTTCTGGCTGTCAGTCCTGGGAACAGCAGGAATTCTAAGTAACGCAGTAATAATTCTGGCAACTAGCACTATTGAGCAGCTAGTCGCCAGATGGGAAATTATTTGGGGGTAAGTTTAGAAGAGGTGGTAGTTCCGCATTAACAAGGTTTCTTTTTTTTTTTTTTTAATTTTGAAAAATTATTAATGAAATAAATAGTCAAGCTGTAAGCCAAAAAACATATACCACAAAAGTGTCAACAAAAATAGCATAAATGTGTTATTTGGTAAATCCAATAAACAAAGCATTGTGGGCCTTCTGTATAAATGAAAACTGAAAAATGGCGAGGCACACCATCCGCATCATTGAAGGACAAATAAAAATTCTAGATGGGGCTTTTAACCTCTTGAATGTGCGAGATGATGGAAACAAAAGGCTTTAAAAGCCCCATTTAAATAAGTGGGGATGTCTGTTTCTCTCCCATGTTGCCACTGGTTTGCCCCAAAATTGATCTAGTTTGCTTTTTATACATAAGGACCAGTGTCTCAAAGAAATATTGACTCCAACATACTTATTTGAAAGAGGTTACAAGCTTCTTCTGACTGCCATGTTGTTCTACTACAGGCAATAATTAGATGCCCTTTAACCAAGATTACTTATTAAGCTGTGAGACAGTGCCAATCAGAGGTTTATGTGCAATAAAAAAAACGGATGTGCATTCTATCAATGTGTTCAAGGCACTCCAACACACACACACACACACACACACACACACACTACTATAATCACTAAAATTTATGGATGCAAGGGGAGGAGAAGATCCCCATTAGCATACAGGATTGTTGAAGTGCTGTCAATGTGGAAGGGATGCTCTCCCCCACACATCACCAGCAGCATGACAATCCTGAAGTCAGAGAGTATTCTCTCTGCTTCCCCACTTGGCCAGTAGGTGAGTGGAGAGGATACTTTCAGTACCATGGACAGCATCACTCCCTTATCCCTTTGAGTGCCATAGGGATGTGCATTGCTCACCACTGTGGCACTAAAAGGGTTAAAATAAAGTACACCACGAAGTACACAATTATACCCTAGGCTAGAGGGGGTCAGACAGTGCCCATGGGGATTTGTGGCTACAAGAAGGCAGGGGGAAAGGCTGGGGAGGGCCAGAAAGCCACAGATCCCCATCAACACTATCAGAGAACAAGGGAACACAGCTGTGGGGCAGCTGGTAGCCACAAATCCCCATTGATGCTACCTGACCCCCAGCCTTGTTCCCTCAGGAGTGTGCAGCATGTATGAAATAAATATGATACAGAGCTGATGAGATGATTATGTACTGCTTGGTGTACTTTTTTTTTATCCCTGCTACAGGGATGAGCAATGCACATTCTTATGGCACTCAAAGGGATCAGGGAGTGATGCTGTCCATGGTGGTGAAAGTATCCTCTCCACTCACCTACTGGCCAAGTGGGCAGCAGAGAGAATGCTCTCAGACGTCAGTATTATTGTACTGCTGGTGGTGTGTGAGGGAAAGGATTCCTTCCACATTGACAGCAGTTCACAACCCTCCCTGTTTCTGATTGATTGAGGGCTGTTACTGCATAGGAAAATACAGGAAGATCCCAACATGAGGCTGACAAAGTTGAGGCTGGAACCCAACAGCAGAGGCTTCTATCAGAGTTTAGTGAATGTGTTGAAGTGTCACATTAACCCTTTGAGTGCTAGAGGGGTACGCCACGCATTGCAAAGCAATGCATTGCATACTCCTCTGGCATTCAAAGGGTTAACATATAACACCCCCCCCCCCCATACGATAATGGCTTATTATCCTGCATTTTTATATGGAAGTGAGTCATTATGCTTCATTTACACATGGAAATTGGCCATTGTTGATGTAATGAGTGAAAATTCGTAAACCTGCTGAAGGCATGTCAGATGGATGTTGATGTTGGTGGATTTTGGTCGGACTGCATTGATGGGGATGTGATATCGAACACATTTTAATGGATACTGTTGAAGTGCCTTCAACATTTTGGAACATGATGGCAGAACAAAGAGTATAGCCAAAGACAAATTTTCTCTTAATGGAGCAGTAAATTATTTTTTATGAAAACACATATTTTACAGAGCATTTCCTGATGAATAAAACAAGGTCACTCCCATCGCTGTTAGATGTTTTATTCAAAATGTATAGCAATTCAAATAACCATGAAGTGAATTTACTGTGTTTACTTCCTGGAAGTTCTAACTGACAAGAAGTGACAGGCGGTTTCCATCACATTCTATGGAGAACTGTAGGTCTTATTTTAGTAAATAGGAAAATCCCTACAATATATATTTTTTCATAAAAAAAAGTTTACTGCTCCTTTAAGGCAGAAAAGACAACTACCTAAGGCACCAAGTCTGAGAAAATCCTCAGCCTTGCTCTCTTCACCCACTGTTCTGGACTGAGGGTGTTCTCAGTTTAATTTCAGTGCACATGCGCCTGACCCCAGCCCTTGGTTATAGTGAACTGTTTATTTAACAATTTATATATTGACATATTGTCCAGTACATATACTCAGTAGTCATTGTATTTAAGAGTTTACATATCCCTGGATTGGTACTTTAAGTGTGAGGAAACAGGTTATGGGTCTGCCGGTGGTGTCGTGGAATCAATGGCATTTGTGGGTGGTGTTCAATGTACTACTGGTGTCTTCCCTAGGGGTGAATGAGATGTAAATCCATCCCCAAGGGTAGTTGTACACCAAGCAATCATTCCAATCAAGAACTGAACACTGAAGTCGTTTTTTTTTTGTTTTTTTTTTAAACAATTATTTATTTTTAATTTGATGCATAAATAAAAATGCATTGCTATTTGGATACTTAATGTTGTGCTAATGACTTTGGATGTACAAGCTGGCATCCTGTTTAGGGCTACCATTCCTATCATTCCCAGCCAACTCTTGGCTGGCTGGGGATGCTGGGAATTGTAGTCCTGAACAGTTGGGGGGGCCTCAAGTTGCTCACCCCTGATCTAAGAAATATATGACACAAACTACTGTACTACAAAGGCTGCACATATTCTATTACAAGTATAGCTGGGTTTTGCCAATCTATGGCTTCACATAGAGATGTTACAGTATAACCCAGCGGTTCCCAACCAAGGTACTATGACGCTTTGGTGTGTTGCGGACATCCACTTACTGTGCCCCTATTTTTTAAAGAATTTTACAAAATTGTAAATGGTGAATTTCAGATTAAGATGTATAGAAATTGTTAGGCAAGTTTGATTTTGTTGCTCTAAATGAAAGAGCAAAGAATACCTATATATTTGTGTATTTTTCTCATTCTTTATGCCATTGTCAAATGGTCTATACCAGGGCTTAAAATGTGAAGTCCTTTGCTACTAGCCAGACCTGAAAAGTTACTCTCCACTGTAAGTCATAACATACCCACCAGGGCTAAATTTTCACTCGCCATTGGCTAGTGGCAAGTGGAAATTTTGAGCCCTGGTCTATACAATGTTAGGGGTGCCACAAAATTCCAGACTTCACTTTGGGGGCGTTTTGGAAAAAAAGAAAAAAGGAATGATAGCCATTGGTATAAATGCTTGGATGCTAGAGAGGTATCCATTGCTTTTCTTTACAGTGTATATAAGAGCTCTGGTAACCTAGAGGTTAAAGACAAATGTTGCTTACCTGCTAACTCTGCAGAGACACGGTCAGTGTCATCGTACTCAAACTCCAGGTTAGTGCAGTCCAGTGAGACCTACCAACAGGCAACAAAGAAAGATAAATACATTAGAAGGGTGTTTCCCAAACAGAGGAGCATTCGCCCCTTGAAGGATCCTCACAATGGGGTGGGGTGTCATGAGGATTTGCTTCAGCACCAAATTTTTGAGTGGTTAGGTAACATAACAGTAACTGTACTATCAAGGAAGCAATGGTGGTAAGAAGTTTGGTAAAGGTTAGTTCAAACAACAAGTGTGAAGAAGCTCAGTTTGCCATGTTTGTTTGATGGATGGGGTCTTACTTATACTGGTTTGTAGAAATGTCAGCAACAAAGAAAAAGGAGGTATAATTAATTGATTCTTTAAAATATAAGTATGTCCTCGGCCAATAAGAACATTTCACAGTGGGAAATCTCTCCTTGTTGTGACCAGCGAGAAGGGATCCAGTGGAGTCAAGAAAGTTTCCCTTTTGATTATCACATCATTTAACCTCCGTTATCCCAGAATGAAATGATAGTCCCACTTTTACCCCTTTTTGTTGGATATAGAAGTAATGGGTAAGGTAGAAGAAGTGGTAAAATTTGGAAAACACATTCATCCATACAGATCTCTGTGTTGGAGTTAAATCCATTGTGGAAATGCTAAAGTCTTTTAGAACACAGACAAGCTTAAAAGTACCCTGTCAGTTTAGCCACACTGCTTTAGACAGTCAATCTGGAAGCTGTGCAGGATCTGTATATAAACCCATCCATAGTTATAATCAGTTGCACCCTAGAAACTGGAGGTGGGATGTTCTACACCCCACAGCCACAAGGGCAAGTGTTAAAGCTTTCATGCCATTAATATTGAGCCCCAAAACATAAATACAATAGCGATATGTATAGACTTACTTGTAATTTCAAGTATAATTGCGGCATTAACGAGAAATAGACCTTTCTAGGCAGACAGGCACCGGCAGGGATCTTGCAGTAGGTGCTCCCTGAGCCTGCTCTGTCAGTCCCTTTCGGTGCTGTAGAGTTGAAGGGGATGGACAGACTCAGAGATGTCGGCTCTGCAAGATGTCTGCACTGTTCCCCACTGCCCGTGTTCCCTAGAAAGGTCTATTTCTCGCTAATGCTGCAATTATGCTTGAAACTACCAGTAAGTCTATACATATCGCTACCGTACTTATACTTTGGGGCTCAATATTAATGCCATGAAAGTTCGGCTTTAAAGGAGCAGTAAACTTGTTTTATGAAAACACATTTTATAGAGCTTTTCCTGCTGAATAAAACAAGGTCACTCCCACTGCTGTCAGATGTTTTATTCAAAAATTATAGCAGTTTAAATAATCAGGAAGTGAATTTACTGTGTTTACTTCCTGGAAGTTCTAACTTGACAGGAAGTGACAGGCAGTTTCTATCACATTCTATGGAGAACTGTATGTCTAACTTTTCTGACTTTCCTTTCCATTAGAATCTAACAGGAAATCTAATTAGAATTTGACCACTAGAGGGCACTGCTAATGTAAAAAACATGGGTTTAAACTGTAATAACTCTGGAAATATAAATCTCTCTGCAGTGGGAGTACCCTTATTTTACTCAATAGGAAAATCCCTACAATAAAATTTTTTTCATAAAAAAAAAGTTTACTGCTCCTTTAAGAGATATAGTTGATAAGGCTGAGAGAGATTAAGACAAAAGAAAAAAAAAAAAAGAAAAAAATAAAGAGACACATCCATCAAGTTCAGCCCTTGCAACATCACCCCTGCTGATACAAGAGAAGGTAAAAAAAAAAAAAAAAAAAAAAAAAAAAAAAAGGATCAACTCCGTCCCACACTGCTAATTGGTAAAAAATCCTTCCTGATTCTTGAAGGCAGATGAATATTTCCCTGTTAACTTCATTTCTGTTTTGAAACCAACTCTCAGTTATCCATAGATAGGGATCCACTACTCTTCTGAATCTACAGTATCTGCAACAACAACTTTCAGAAGCAAATAATTCCACAACCACTCTGTTCTAACTGTACAAGATCCCTGCCTTTGTTTTAATTGAAGGTATCTTTCTAAAGTAATGGAAGAACTTCGTTTTGCTTAGGTCTTTGAGTAGTTCTTTGTATGGCCTCAAATATATGTTTAAATGGTAACATATCACCTTTTGGACATCTCTTCTCACTAACCTCTTTATAACCAACATCATCCTATCCCTTTAATCAGTGTTTTTGTACTTCTTTGTACTTATTACAATTCATTAATTAAATTTTTTTGAACACCAGTTCTTTACTGTGTTCTATAGATGAGGCCTTACCAAGAGTTAGAATTATATTTTCATCCTGTACATGTATACCCCTTTTTATTCAGGATAGTACCAAGCCTGAGGATACTGCATAAGTTTGTTAAGTCCCGCTTTTCAGTCTGGTGGAGGCTGGCAGCTTGCCCCAATGCTGGTTAGCATTATCCATTACCAACTCAGGGTGTTTCATCTTTCTACTTCAGGCGGACATAGTGATTACTGATTTATACAGTGTACAAGCATCCTTTAACAGTGGAAACATTTTGACCTAATCGATGCTTATTCGTCAATTCTACTCTAATACATTGTTGACATTATACTATCCACAACGCTTGGATGCAGAGTCAGCACCTCTAGCACGTTACGTTGGTAATGGATAACTCTAATCAGGGTTGGGTCAAGCTGCCAGCCTCCACCAAAATGGAAAACCAGGACCTCACAGGGGTGGAGAGGGACCCAAAACTCAAAACAGTGCCTGCTATGGGGAAGTGACATGAGGGTTCACGTTTAAAAGGTCGCACGGAAAAGGGCGCAATACAAAAGGGGGCGCCTTCAGCATGTTGCATTGTTTAAAAGGGCAACATGAGAATCTCGCCATGCATAAAAAGAGCAAGATTTTCATGTTGCCTCCTTACATGTCGCTGTATGTATCAGGAGGGCGGATATCACTGGCCACGATCCTTTGCTGCATTGCTGGGATATCTAATTTGTCCCACAGTCGTTTCTCTCTCTCTGTAATAAGTGACATTGATGTGACAGCAGCAGCGCCAGAGATGTACTGTGTTGAACTCTGACAAATCCAGTAAAGGTGGCCAACGTGCCATTAGGCCCAGTTGAATTATTCACCATAACATTTCCCATTCTTCTACTAAGTCATGTACATGAGGTGGAAAAATTGTGTTTTTCCTTGTTTGCCTAAACCCTGACACACATTGTTGCTTTCTTTGTATATACAGATGAAAATAATTAACTTAAGATGTCAGCCATTAACGTATCAATTCAATCACCTGTCTCAATTTTATGAGGGGAAATATCAGCCTTAACCATGTATATACTTGTAGAAATATTAAGAATTTGTTCTTGTTTTCTTTTGCAATACTTTTCTAATTTTAACTTTAGCTTGCCTAATTTTTGTATGCAGATTCGTATGAATTATTTATAAATGATGTATTTGACCCTTCTGATTTAACTCATTTAAAGATCTGCTTCTTATTCCTCATTTCCCTATAAACCTCTTTGTTAAGCTCACTGGGCTTAATTTGTTTCTCTTTGAACAATGTCCATCTTTCTTGTGCATTTTTAAGTTTGTAGAGGAGTGTCCTGTAATACTGCTTTTGCACTGTAAAATTAGACTTTCTAAAATGTAATGTTCTTGCTGAATCCTTGTTAAAGGGTTTCTCAGCAAATTTTACAAATACAGAATTGTGGTCAATGCTGCCCAAATGTTTCCTTACCTGTATAATGTATACAATTTCAGAATTGTGTTAGATCACTAGATCCAGCAAGGGATCATTTCTAACTGGCTTCTCTAATAGCTGGCAGGGCTGGATTTACATCTCAGGAGCCTGTAGGCATAGAAATTTGAAGCACCCCCCATGGCCCATCTGTACTGGATACCTCCACAATGCCCCTAATCTCCAAGTTGCCCCCCATCATCTCCATATTTCCCTCACATTGCCCCCCATTAGCTCCAGCTTGCCACCATCATCTCATATCACCCTCACGTTGCCCCCATCATCTCCATATACCATATTTCCCTCACATTGCCCCCATCAGCTCCATATGCCATATTGCCTTCACATTTCCCCCATCAGCTCCACATTGCCCCCCATCACCTCCACATTGCCCTCACATTGCCCCCCATCAGCTCCATATTGCCCCCATCAGCTCCACATTGCCCTCACAATGTCCCCATCAGCTCCACAT
This sequence comes from Rhinophrynus dorsalis, assembly GCA_037306005.1. Classification (NCBI taxonomy): domain Eukaryota; kingdom Metazoa; phylum Chordata; class Amphibia; order Anura; family Rhinophrynidae; genus Rhinophrynus; species Rhinophrynus dorsalis. The sequence continues at coordinate 338,025,942 of CM074721.1, forward strand.
TACCCTCACAATGCCCCCCATCAGCTCCATATTGCCCCCATCAGCTCCACATTGCCCTCACATTGCCTCCCATCAGCTCCACTTTGCCCTCACAATGCCCCCCATCAGCTCCACATTGCCCTCACAATGCCCCCCATCAGCTCCACATTGCCCTCACAATGCCCCCCATCAACTCCACATTGCCCTCACCATCTCCATGTTGCCCTCACATTGCCCCCTTTCGGCTCCAACTTGCCCCCACCATCTCCATGTTGCCCTCACATTGCCTCCCCCCCTGTCCATTTCCTACCTCCCCCATTGTCCGTTTCCTACCTCCCTGGTAGGAGATCTGTCATCTGTGCCTCCTTTGGCACAATCTTGAGCTCCCGCGCGGTCTCCTATTCAGTAATGCAGAGCGCTGGGAGATGATGTCATCTCCAAGCGCTCTGCATTCCTAAAGAGGCGACGAGGGAGTTCAGCACATATAGGACTGTGCCAAAGGAGGCATAGACCTGTCCTGCCGGGGAGGTAGGAAATAGACAATGGGGGAAGGGGTGGGGGGGGGGGTCGGGCAATGTGAGTGGGTGCAGCAGGCGCAGCCAGCGAGGTGGCTAGTTGTTTTTTGTTTGTTTTTTTAAAAAGAATATTTAAAAAAAAAAAAAAAAAAAAAAAAACTCCGAATGGCATGCGCCCCTCGGTGGTGTGCTCCTGTAGACAGGTTTGCCTAATGGCAAATCCGGCCCTGATAGCTGGGACATTAAAGTGTCATTAAACATAATTTCCCTTTGTTATTCTGGAAGTTTCTCTTCTCCGGTCAATATCAGGGTAGTTAGGATCTCCCATTATGATTACATATCCTGATTGAGAAGCCTTTTTACATTTTCCATAGAATTTGGGTTTCTTCAAATTACACAATATTATTGTAACATTGTAGCATAATTCCATCAATATTTCATTATGAATGACCCCAGTGTGTACGTCAACCCACAGGGTCTCTACATGATGGTTGGATGTCCACTTCTTTCCCCTAAAACCATTATAGCCAATAATATACATGGCACACTTGGATAGAGGTGGCAAGGCCGCAGCATCTATTATATATAAAATATTAAATAATATTCCATATATCTGAATATATACCACAAATTCTTGCCAGCCTGATAAGACACTATCAACCCAAAAACCAGCTCTGCCCTACCAGCCAGGAGCTTTCACCAGATAAATTAAATCAACCTTAAATAAAACCTTCAATGCTGCTACAATCGATTAACACCATCTTGTTAAAATTACTTATAAATATGAATATACATATCTATATAAGAATTTACACACACACACACACACACATATATATTTATTATTAACCCAACACCCATTTTGTTTTTTGGGTGGGTGGGAGCAGTGAATGCATCTACAGAGCTTTACAGAATAGGCGAGCTAGCTGAGGAGAGAAATTATCTTATTTTTACCCTACCTTCCACCCTTCAGCCTACCTGGCGCGAGGTAAGTACCAGAGCCAATAGGACTACAGGGCGGGAATTAGCTCACAACTACACCTAGACTAAAAAGGGGGGACCCCAACCTTATGTGGTCCCTACTTTAAATAGTCCAGTCCCATCCATGATGGTTGGATGTCCACTCCTTTCCCCTAAAACCCCTATACCTCATAATAGACACAACACACTTGGATAGTGGTGGCAAGGTTGCAGCATTAATTAAATATAACTTATTAAATAGTATTTTAAATAACTGAATATATACCCACTAATTCTTACCAGCCATACCAGCCTGATAATCCACTGTCAACCTAAAAACCAGCGCCGCCCTACCAACCAGGAGCTTTCACCAGATTACTTAAAGGGTTAGTAATGGCATGTATAAATAAAAAGTATTATTGTAGATATTGAAAAATTAAATCCATCAATGGCAGTCCCTTTAGAGATATAAGGTGATAAAGTTCTCCCCCCACCTCCCCTTTCATTGACGTCAGCGTCTAGCTAACTGAAGACGATCCTGGTCCCGGGACCAGCAGGCGGCTCTTCAGCAGAGCAGAGATGGCACTATGTAAAAAGAAATACTTCACTGGAACGGTCTACAAAGTGTGCTTGCAAACCAGGCAACTTTGTAGACTGTTTCAACGAAGTATTTCTTTTTACATAGCGCCATCTCTGCTCTGCTGAAGAGCCAACTGCCGGTCCCGGGATCACGATCTTCTTCTGTTAGCTAGACGCTGACATCAATGAAAGGGGAGGGAAGGCAGAACTTTATCATCTTGTATCTCTCAAACCATAAAGGTTTGAGAGATCGAACTGCCATTGTTGGATTTATTTTTTCAATATCTACAATAATACTTTTTATTTATATATGCCATTACTAACCCTTTAAACCAACCTTAAATAAAACCTCTACAGACAGCCCTCACGGCTTAGCCAGAGGGCTGACCCCCCCCACACACACACACACATACACACAGACTGCTCTTAGCGCAGATTCTACTAGAGTTTGCAAACTTATACTTAAAAATATCAAGGCCCACATCTGACAAGTGGATGCCATCCATTCTGTAAAGGCCTGCCACACCGCTCTCCACATTCACATGAAGATAAGTCACACCACCTAACTAAAAGAACTTTGAGTTGAATCTGTTGAGCTTCCTTCTTATCCGCTCAAGTGGTCTATCAACCAGCATAACCTGGGAACTAGACTTGTGCACGGGCAAAATTTTCGTTAAAATTCGAATTCGGACAAATTTTTTTTTTCTAATTCGGATGATCCTAATTTTGGACCGGGCCTATTCGATTCGAACGAAATTCTGATCCATTCCGAATTATTCGGCCGAATTTAACATGGGTTAAATTATAGCAGTGCGCCTCCGTACACGCTGCTATCATTCTTTGCAGACAGGGTGTGCATTTAGAAAAAGATCCATCCCAAAAACGGACATTGTCGTACATTGCCAGTCTGTGCATGTCACCTCTACTCCAGCATGGGATGCCAGTCATAATGCAAACATCGAACATCGAGAACCCATGCCTGTCATTCAATTTAGCATATGTTCGAACATCGAAACCCCATGCCTGTCCTTCAATATAGCATATGCTCGAACATCAAAAACCCATGCCTGTCATTCAATTTAGCGTATGCTCGAACATCAAAAATCCATGCCTGTCACATCCTACTCAACATAAGTGGTCGACTCGAACATAGACAAACTACATGTCACATTCTATGTTAGTACATGGATAAAGATTAAGGTTTCATTTTCTGGTACCAGCCTCCTACCCTACTGTCCCTCTTTAGTACCCAAATTCCGCTCTCTCGTTTTCCTATCCTGATTTCCCCTCATATCAGATAAGTCTATGTGTATATACATTGTAGTGTTTCATACTACATCAAGAATAAACATCAATGATTGTAATGTGATAGATGTAATGTGTTAAAAAGAAAAATTGAGACATTCTGTTGTGAACGAACTGCAACACAGGAGAGAAATAAAAAAAAATGCTTGACATCTATACTGACGAGGGGTCCACAGCATTGTCTTAGTATAGCAATATCACCATTTTCCGTGAGTGTGCAATACAGGGCTCTACGGTAATTGCTGGGCATTTCCCAACGTCATAATCAGGGGATGATGGGAGTTGTATTCTAACTACTGTTAGGAAACACATAAGTGATGCACATTCATCTCCCACCTAGAAATTATTTACACACGAGGCAACTCCCCCAAGTAATACCTAGCCCCTTTCCAAGTGAAAGGACTTCCAGAAAGGCTTCAGATCTCTTAGTGACTCACCTTTTATTGCCAGTCAGCGGGACCCGGAGAGTAGGAGGGGGCGATGCTATGGCTGCAGATTAAGTCTGGCACGGTGCTCTTAGTTGGTCACTCGTCACAATGTTGAAGCTCAGCCCAGCCAGCACCTTCTGGGTGGAGACACCTCACAGCAATCCTGTTCAGGACACAGAATGCACTGTCGTGCACTCATACTAGGGATCCCAAATGTTTAGACTCATTTCGTACAGGGGGTACCCTCCTGTATTTGTAAAACCTCTCTAGCAAATCTGGGACGGTAGACCTATTTACTCAAGTCTTGAGTGGGCGATAAACAATACAAAATAGGCATAATGTTTCACTATCACATAATTCACGTCACTCAAGCAGCCAGCAGGCATCGCCACTGAGTGAGCATAGGGCTGCCCGGCTGCTGACAGTCACACTGATGGGACACCCTGCAACACAGAACTGGTGGAAGCACACAAAATAAACATGCTATGGGACGGCAAATTGCCGCCCCTGTCAAAGTGCCGCCTGGGTCCATGGACCCACTGGGACCCATGTAAGGGCCGGCCCTGTATTCGAACAAATACCTAATTTTTTTATATTTTGCACAGGAACAAATATTACTCGCTCTTGCAGTGGCAATAACTGGAACTAATGCTGGCTGCCTACCTATGCCTACCCTAATGCTACCTGCCTGCCTACACAACAACTGGACACTCTCTAATCTCTTCTTCTCTCTCTGAGCTCCAACAACGCAATGAGGAAATGCAGGCTGTCTGTCTGTGTGACTGTGTCATTAGTCCAACCCCCATCATGAAACAAAGAAGGCTATTCGAATACAGACAAAAGAGGGAAGTAGTGCATGAAACGGAGAATGGAATTGGACTAGAGACATGGAGGAAAAATTAGAGAGGGAAAGTAATTGAGTGTGCACAGGAAGTACAAAAAAGTCCTGGTCAAAAGTAGTCAAAACTTTTGGAAATTTGTCGACTGCCGAAACTTACGAAAGTTTAGACGAATTTCGGTCCTGGGCTGTTCGGAGTCGGATCATTTTTTCCGAATGACCCTTGAGTTTCGGATTGGCCGAATGTCTCCGAATGACCCCATTTTCGACGAAATCCGAATGAATTCGCACAAGTCTACTGGGAACAATATCCAAAAAACTCACCAGCACCGTCAGAAACAGCTCTATTACAGGTTTCAAGACTCTTTGCACTAGAAAAAAAAGCTCAACAGATTTAATACAACCTAAATCATTAACCCCCCAAATGAAAAATAATTATATTTGGATAACACAGTACTATCTCTTCTTCCTGTTGCTCCAAACTAAGCCCTCTCTTTCCAAGCCACCAGAGTCTGCAAACTTTCGGATCAAATCCCAGGTTTTCTTTGCAAGTATGTAACAAAGCCCTTTTCCATGGCCAAAAAATAAAAGAATGTCCCAAAATCCAAACATTGTTTGGTCTCGATCCTGAAATAAACAAAATGTTCAATGTAATATATCTTGTAACAGATAAGGAAGCATATACATTTTAAACCTGTCAGATCTCGAACTACCAGTCTTTTTAATCGGGTCTTCTTTAACCCATAGTTGAAAAGCTTCTGTGGCTGCTTCAATCCTAAAAGAACAGAGTGTACATTTTTTTCCTAACAAACCCAATTTCTCTGAAATTTTGATACAGATGAACCATTCAAACGTATAAACAAACTACCAGGCAGATCAGATCTGGTCTAATTTGAAGAATTTGTCAACAATAAACACAGGACAAATTGGCACATGTGGGAGGAACTTCCGAGTTACTGCTGTAAGTAGGGTTGCACCGATACAGATGCCGATACCGGAATTTGCCCGAGTACTCGTACTCGTGCATATGGGGCCAATGCCAGCACCGATACCCTGTGGCAGGGTCGGTGCTGCAGAGAGGGAGCCCGGGGAGCTGCTCACAATGCTCCCTGGTCACCTCTCTCCCTCCTGTAGCGTAGGAGCGTTGCTGAGGGTTACCATGGCAACACTCCGACGCTGAGCTCTGCCGGGGCTCGCGAGAGAACAGCGAGCACCCAGCAGAGAAGGGTAAGGCACGCAAAGGGGGATCAATAGAGGCAAGATGGGGCATCAAGAGCGGGTGAATAAAGAGGCAGAGAGGGGGGTCAAGAGGGAGAGAAAGTGGCAAAAGGGACTAAGGGAGAAAAGAAATAAAAGAGGCAAAAGAAGGAAGGATCAGGAGACAAAAGGAGGGGGGCCAAGAAGAGGCAAAAGGAGGGGGGGATCAGGAGGGAGAGAGAGAGAAAGGCAAAAGGGTGGGATCAAGAGTCAAGGAGGGGGAGAAAGGGGGATCAAAAGGGAGAGAAAAAGCCAAGGCAAAAGGAGGGGCTCATGAGGGGGAGAATGAAGCAAAAGGTGGGAATCAAGAGGGGGAGAAAGAGGTGGTGTGTGTATATATATATATATATATATATATATATATATATATATATATATATGCTTTAGGTACTTGGAAAACTGGCAAATGACCGCAAAAAAAGTATTGGTAATTGGTATCAGTACTTGAAAAAAGTATCAGTACTCAGTCTTAAAAAATTGGTATCGGTGCATCTCTAGCTGTAAGGACTCATAGTGCCTAAATTAATTCCCAAAGATGCTGTGGGCATTGAAGACCTTCTGGATCTGCCTGTGAAGCCAGTTCTTAAAACTTGTCCATCTGAAATCAAGATAAGCAATCAGCCACCACATTAGAATTGCCTGGTATTTATTTCATCTTCATCCATATGTTCAGTGACAAGCATCTAATAACTAAATATCTTAATGTGACCACAGGTTCTGATTTAGCGGACAAGTAGTTTTCTGACTGAACCAAGCTCTAGTTGTCACAAAACAACCTAGACTAAAAAGGGGGGACCCAAACCTCATGTGGTCCCTACCTTAAATAGTCCTCTCCCATCCATTCTCGCTGAACCCTTCATTATTATATTTGCTTATACTAAGTTATAAGGCTTGTTCTAAAATAACCCTCTACCTCTTTTTTTTTCTCTCCTAAAAATGAATATCCCTCTATACCTCCAGTTACTGACTGCAATCTCTGTATTTACTTCCACACCACAGACCAGCAGGTTCTGGGAAGTGAGTCACAAACCATTTTCAGCCTAGAACAGATTTTTATAGAGCACAGATAGAGTCTGGATACAAATATCGTTATAAGGATGAGGGGTGTGCAATCCTTAAAGGGTAAACATGCAAAATTGTTCCCAGAGCTTGATCATTTTACACAACTCCCAAATACATTATCTTGTTAAAGTAGAAAAAAATGGATCTAACCATGGATTTAACAAACCAGGGTGGACTACAACTGCCATCATCTTAAGCTGGCCAACAGCAAATTTAGGTTGATAAAAACTGTAGTCCAACAGCAGCTATACAGCCACAGATTAATTGCCCTTGACCTATAACACAGTTTTTTAAAGTAGTGTCCTGTGAAAATGGAGGCAAACATGAAAGTGCAAATATTCTGTAGGGAATGAAATACACGGTTTTATGAGAATCACAATTATATAATAAAGCTTAAATTTTAAACATATTAACAATTTGGTTTAAATAAGTATCTAGTATAAACAGAATGTTTTATTATCTTGTGTACTTTCCCCCTTAGAAAACATTTAACAAGCACAGTTCCCGGAGGAAGTCAGTCCGTCAGCTGAGGCTCGTGACAGGGAGAAGTGTAAATACTAAAAATACATTCTACAGTGAGCCTCCAGCTGCCTGAAACCTGTCTCTCTTGGTATAGTTATTTTTGGCTCAGGACTCACTCCTCTGACCCTTAACCTCCACAGGGCCAGCCATTGATTGCTGCTCACTATACACAAATAAGCAGTGAACAGGCTAAGGGCTATATGCATAAATAAGTGGTGCAAGTTAGAAAAAGACCAACTGTATTAGAAGAAGAAGAAAAAAAAAAAAAAGATTCACACTGATTAACACTTTTATTTATTGAACTAGCATAAGCTGCAAGGTGTTGCCCATGGGATTTGGAGTTCAGCCTTGTATTGTGGTGGACACTAAGGAACAGTTGCAAGTTGAAGGCAGTGAATATAGCTGAAGCGAATTTCACAAGAGAGGACAGGGGACTTCTGTCAAAGTCACTGCGCCGTCACAATTCGCTGATGTAAATGTACTCCACCCCCCTGCTGCCTCGGGGAGGGACCGACAGCAAAGTAGAAGCAGTTATTATATTTATATACTAGTTGAACAGCCCGTTACACGGGCCACAGTGCCTCTGGCAGCCGGTCGCGGGGCAGTCACACGCAGTGGAGACTGCCTGCGCCTCGGCTGATACAGAGCTGTATGCTCCTTTGGAGCGCCCAGCTCTGTATCAGCCGCGGCGCGGGCACTCTCTACTGCGCATGACTGCCCCACGCGCAGCAATGTCTACTGCGCATATCGGGCGTTACACACAACTTAGCAAATTATTATATAGGATTTATTATAAATGACTGCAATGCATTGCAAACCAATCAGTGGGTTAAAAGTGCCATTTAAGCAAATGGGACTGTTGAAAATGTGTGTTTTCCATAGTGCAGGTAGTTTGTTCCAGTATAGTTCCAAAAATTTTCTTTGTGCATATGACCTCAAACCTTTGAGTGCCAGAGTGGTACGGAATGCATTGCAAAGCAATGCATTCCGTACCATTCTGGCACTCAATGGGTTAAATATGATGATATGAAGAGGCATGTGTATAAAAGCAAAAAATTAAACTACTCAGGGTGGACAAAAATGCTCCATATTTAAAAAAAAAAAAAAAAATTCAACACCTGGTTTCAAAATGAGCTGTATATGTCGATAAATATGGGCCCCAAAACTGCCCTCTTTTTCTTTCTATATGCACCTAAAATATTAATTTCTTAAACTGCATTTGAGGCAGTATGTCCCTTTATTAGCTATGAAATAATCAGACTAAAGCATCTTTCACAAACTGAAGGCCTTACTTACATTTCAAGCTAAGGAGGTGCTGTGCTGGATCAAACCAACTGCTCCACAGAGAACAGATAAAGATGCCCACTAATTTTACTTTGCAAACTGATGGAGACATCTCTAGCATTCAAGGGGTTAAATGCTTAATTTTCATTCATGGGAATTTGTAGAGTTTTCATTTCATCCCTATGGTGCAGTGGGTTTGCCCCAGAATTGCACCTCTTTCACTTGATAGATAAGACCCTGAGGGATATGGATTATAAAGCTATTCCACTGATGTTTTTGATAACTGTTCAGCGTACAGTGAACAGTGGTCACCAACACCAGTAACAGTGGTGACTAAATAAGACTTGTAGCTTATTTTCTTTGTTTTGTTAAGACAATAATACACAATAATGTTTTAGCATCAAAATGTCCAAACAAAACACCATTCTGTGGTATTAAATAATACAACCAGAATCAAGCCATTATTGGTGTTTGTTTATCTTTGCATGCAGCCATGAGTGAATAAATTAATTTAATTAAATAAATCATCGCTTTGTAAGAGAACATACGAAAAGTTGCTGCTGCAGAGTTGTAGTGGTTAACTAAAAGGATGCAATGGTTGCCATATATTATTAATGCAGCAGGCATTTTTCATGTGTGTATTCATTTAACCCTTTGAATGCCACAGTGTTGACTACCTTACAATAGGTCTGAGCTTCATGAATGTTACATTTCACTACGTGTATGTTCAGTTGCAGCAGTCCAAAAAATTTCAGTCTAGAATTAGCGATGTGAGATCGAGTTGTTCCAGTCAGATCTGAACAGAGAAGCATGCAGACACGCATGCAGTTAAAGCAAGCAATCTGATCAGAGTGCCTGTATTTTGGCCTTTGAGTGTCAGGAGGAAAGACTCAATTAAATTGCTGGTCATTTCTGATCAAAATCCTAATGTGTATGGCTAGCTAGGAAATATGACCATTCAGAGAGATTAAACTGCATAATGTTTTCAACCAAACCCCTAGTGTTTATGACTAACTTAAAAGTGTAAAAACTATTGTGAATTCAATGTTATAACTGCTGCTACCCCAAGCTTAAATTGACATCTTAGGAAACTTCTCACTCAAAGGCATTTATAGCTGCCACAGCAGGAAACAGCTACTTTCAGCAGTTATAACATTGCGTCTACACCAAGTGAAGATGCATTACTTCAAGAAACTATCTGATGGCAAACTCCCAACCAAATTTTTTTAAGAATTAATTTGTAGTAGCTGTATTAGTACAGTTTTAGTGATGTAAAAAGATATAAATACTTTGGTATTTGGCTATACCTTTTTTATTTAGACTAACAGTTTATATTATAAGGCAAGCTTTCAATAGACCAACGCTTCCTCTGGGTTAAGCAATACAGAGTCACAAATCTGTTCAATCACACACTTTGAACAGACTTTGTGATTCATTGTTCTCTGACCTGAGAAACGCGTTGATCTCTTGAAACCTTGTCTTAATATATAAACTGTTAGTACAAATAAAAAACAATTATCACCAAATACCAAAGTACTCATTTTGTATGTTATTTTATGTAACTTGTACCACTTAGGTCTCTGAAGATGATATTCTTGCATAGGCTTCATAGGAAATGATGCGTTTATTGCATCTTACCACATAGCCCCACAGGAGGTACAGACTTTACACCAGGCATGGGAAATCCCTGTGAGATCCAAAGGCTAAAAGGGTAGACAGCTCCTTGAAAAAAAAAAAACAAAACAATTTTCAGTTACAGGACAGAATTTGAAATCCACCACGGCTATGGCTTGTATATTCCATACATTAAGAATATGGCTAGAAGAATTTGAAGAGAAAATTGATTCATCTGTGTCCAGATAAAGACTATTGAAAAAGCTGTCAAGCATGAACGACATCATAAACTTCTTATGCGATGCATCTTTGGAAAAAATAAATCTGTTAGCAAGATCTTCACCCCCATCAGTAATAGCCAGAAGGCTCTGTGGATAAAGGCCAGGGAATAGGATGCCTCAAAAAATCGGCTGGTATATGCCATTTGAAGTCAAAACCCTTTAGGTGAACAATTAGAAGAAATCATTAAAAAGTCATCAGGAGGCAAGAGCGCTTTCCTTCCTCAAAGAAGCACAGAGAAGTTTCTTCTCCCAAAGGAGGATTCAGATCAAGTAGACAAGCCTTTGAGATTCCAGGCAATATTTACCAGGCAGAACACATGATTGAAAAAGGAGTAATCTACCCCAGGGTTCAAGAAGAAAAACACACAATGAGGCAATGTTGACCCCAAATCCATTTTCAGTAGGGGGCAGACTGAAACAATTTGCCAAAGTCTGGAAAACATCTCAAACACACAAATGGGTGAATCAGATAGTGGAGTCGGGGTATCCACAAGAATGTCACACTGTCCCAACAAGAATGAATATTTCAGCAACTCCAAGAAATCAGACAAGAGCAAGGATGATGAAGCAACTAAAGAATCTAGTAACCAAGCCGGTGCCACAGAATAAGAAAGGTCATGGTATATATTCCATGCTTTTTCCAATTCCTCCTCTCAGGAGGAGTGAAACTTACTCTGGACTTGAAATGGTTGAACACCTTTATTCAAGTAAAGAATTTCAAGATGGAATCAATCTCCTCAGTCATAAGAGAGGTATACCCAGGATCCTTTCTGGCAAGCATATTTCTCAAAGATGCATATCACCACATCTTAAATCAGACTGAGCCAAAACAGGTTTCTAAGATTTATATTCAACAAACACCATTTCCAATTCATAGTCATGCCTTTCACTAGCATCTTCAGAAAAAGTTCTAGCTCTCTGTCTAGAAATTCTGGGAACAGAAGGGATCAAGGTCTTTCTATACTTGGACGACATCCTAGTTCTGGAAAAATCAGAACAAAAAGCAAGATCAAGCACAAACAGATGCCTATGTCAAAGTCAGTTGATCCCTTCAAAGAACAGTCTATTCTTAGGGATAAAATTATGTTGGATCTCCTGAGAAAATCTTCCAAAACAGCGATGGAATTTTCAGAACTACTGGGACAGCAGTACATATTCTCCCATGGGCCAAGATACATAAGATAATGTTCTAAGATTCTGGAAGAAGGATTCTTGCAACTATGTGCAAGTAATCCCAGTATTACTGTCCACAAGGAAAGAGCTAAGATGTGGATTTTAAACAACAATCTGGAGCAAGGCAGGTATTTGGAGATTCCAACAAGCAGAAACGGTTGCGGAAGCACTCCTTGTCGTGCAGGATTGGAAAGTAAATCTTAAAGAGGAACTGGAAAACCACGTATACCAGGCTGATTAAAAACAAACTTTATTTGTATAGTTAAAAAATGTATCAAACAAGGCCCAACCCAGAGGAAGCAAAACCCAATATCACATCAGCAGAAGTTAACACTGACAATCCTGCATGACAAGGAGTGCTTCCGCAACCGTTTCTGCTTGTTTGAATTCCTCTGCAGTGTTTGGAGCTCTGTTTTTGGTGAGCACCCATGGAATGCTGGTGAGTCCATGGTACCATTATGCATTTACGTTGTTTTTGATGATATAGCAATGAGAAGCACCTGTCCTATTTGTTTATTTGGAGATTCCAGTATGACAGGCTGGGGAGGAGTATGGAGGAACAAAGTAGTCCAGGGAATATGGTCAAAACAAGAGAAAGCTCTCCACATCAACATTTTGGAGGTAAAAGATGTCGGGAACACCCTACTCTTCCAAGCAAAACTGAAAGGAAAATCTGTTCAGGTAAAATCAGACAATGTGGCCACGGTGTTGTACACTATATGACCAAAAGTATGTGGACACCTCTACCAATTATTGAGTTTAGGTGTTTCAGCCACACCCACTACTAACAGGTATATAAAATCAAGCATATAGGCATGCCACCTCCATAGATAAATATTGGCAGTAGAATCGGTTGTACTGAAGAGCTCATTTACTTTAAACGTGACACTGTCATAGGATGCCACTTTCATAGGATGCCGCCTTTGCCACAAGTCAGTTTGTGACATTTCTGCCCTGCTAGATCTGCCCTGGTCGATTGTAAGTGCTATTATTGTGAAGTGGAAGAGTCTAGAAGTAACAGCTCAGCCACGAAGTGGTACACCATGCACAATCAGAGAGCTGAGCCTCTGAGTGCTGAAGTACATAGTGAATAAAAATCACCTGTCCTCTAGCATCACTCACTACAGAGTTCCAAACTGCCTCTGGAAGCAACATCAGCACAAGCACAGTGCGGCAGGAGCTTCACGAAATGGGTTTTCATGGCCCAGCAGTTACACCCAAGCCTAAGATTACTATACGCAATGCCAAGCATTGGTTGGAGTGGTGTAAAGTACACTGCCATTGGACTTTGGTGCAGTGGAAACATTTTCTCTGGCTTGATGAATCACTCTTTACTGTCTAGAACACAAAAAGAGAGATGGCGCTCCATGTGCAATATGTCAATACAAAAGATGAATCACCTCAACACCGCCAAAGGGACTTTACACACAAAAATATAGGCTGGAATCACAAATACATGCACTCCAGCTCAAATGCATAGGGGATTGTTCTCTGTTCCTCTCAATAGACTTAGGATTTTTTCTCTCCAAATAGTTCATCCGGCTGCTCCCTTAGAAACTCCACCATAGCAAAATATGCAAAACAAAACACCACAAAATGAGTGCCAATAGTGCCTTATTACTAGGCTAGATAAGATAAAATGGTCACTCACACTTAAAAGTGGTTTCTAAGTGGGCTTATGCTCCAAAGCAACAATTAAAGCACACAGAGATATTTACCCATCTCTGCTCAGGTACTCGCTCACTGGCTTCTGCTGTAGTATGCTCCTTCATGTTGTAAAAATATATAGATATTTATTCCATAAAATAGTAATTAAAAATGTATGCCAATACTACTACGCGTTTTGTAGCTCCAATGCTGCTTTAGTAAGAAAATAGAAACAAACGAAAAGGAGGATACAGAGCACAATCAAAGATTTAAAAAGCCGGGCTGTAGGGCTGATTGGACATGGACCGGTCTCAATTGTGTGTTATGGAAAACCACAAGGGAAAAAAAACCTTTTTTTAACCCCTCCAATATTTATAAATAAAGTACATATCCAATCAAGCCATACTGTTGAGTATACAAATAGCAATGACAGCAATAGTGACAGCAATACCAAAAACCATGTGAAATAATATATTCACTGTGCCGTCACAGTTGAATATATCAATTCATATTGTTGTGGGTATTCCTGTCAATATTGCTGTCATTGCTATTTGTATACGCAACGGTATGGCTTGATTGGATATGTACTTTATTTATAAATACTGCAGGCGTTAACACTTAGAGGTTTTTTCCCTTGTGGTTTACTGTAACATAAAACCGAGACACGTCCAAACAACCTTTTGAGTCAGCATTTTAAATATTCGATTCTGCGCGGTATCCTCCTTTTGTTTGTTGCCATTTACTTGATAAACGGTGTTGGAGCTGTGAAACAAGTAGTAGTATTGGCATACATTTTTATTACTATTTTATGGAACAAATATTTATATAGTTTTACAACACGGAGGAAGAGTGTACTTACTACAGCAGAAGCAGATACGCGAGTACCTGAACAGAGATGGGTAAACAGCTCTGTGTGCTTTAATTGCTGCTTTGGAGCATAAGCCCACTAAGCAGCCACTTTTAAAATGTGAGTAACCATTTCCTATCTAGATTTATATTGAACACTAGCAATAATCCACTATTGGCCCCCCTTTTGTGTTTTTTGTTTTAAGCTTCACTATCTGGCAGACTACTGGATGAATCTGGGTTTAGCGGATGCCAGGAGAACATTACCTACCGGCATGTATACTGCCTACAGTAAAGTTTGGTGGAGAAGGGATAATAGTCTGGGGCTGTTTTTCAGGGTTTGCTATGGTACAGCATACAAAGACATTTTAGACAACTGTATGCTTCCAACTTTGTGGCAACAGTTTGAGGAAGGCCCTTTCCTGTTCCAGCATGACTGCCCCTGTGAATAAAGTAAGGTCCATAAAGACATGGTTTGACAAGTTTGGTGTGGGAGGAACTCGAGTGGCCTGCACAAAGCCCTGACCTTAACCCCAAAAAATATCTCTGGGATGAATGGCAAACCAGGCCTTCTCATCCAACATCAATGCTTGACCAGACAAATTATCTTTTGATTGAAAGGGCACAAATTCCCACAGACTCACTCAAAAATCTTGTGGAATATCTTCCCAGAAGAGTGGAGTCTGTTATAGCCGCAAAGGGGGGGGAGGGACTCTATATTACAGCCCATGGTTTTGGAATCAGATGTCCAACAAGCTTATATAGGTGTAATGGTCAGGTGTCCACATACATCTCTATGCAGGGGGATAAAAGATTCTTCTTATAATTCAGGGACACGTAACACAGAAGCAGATTTCCTAAGCAAAAGGACCATACATCCAGGGGAATGAACCTTGAATTCAGAGGTCTTCAAGGACATAACTGAACAATGAGGCATTCCAGAAGTAGATCTGATGGAATCAGCTGAAAATACAAAGAGTCAGAATTTCTTCTCCAGATGGATGGATCCAAGAGCCCTGGGACAGGATGCACTAAAAGCCAACTGGAATTTCAACATGATGTATGTATTTCCTTCAATACCAATACTACAGGAGGTAGTTTGAAAGATAAAGAAAAAGAAAGCAGAAATCATTCTCATTGCCCCCTGGTGACCAAGGAAACTCTGGTTCTCAGTACTGGTCAGAATGTCCATCCTTCCTATAATAGTTCTTCCAGCAGCAAAGGATCTCTTATTTCAGGGTCCTATCCTACATCCACATCCGGCCTTTTTAAAACTGACGGCATAGAGATTGCGCAGCGCTGATTGATGTCAAAAGGGGGGTATGCAGAGAAGTTTCAGACACTATCATTGTAAGAAGGAAAGCTTCCTCTTCCAGAATCTATTACAAGACCTGGTCTATCTTCCACGATTGGTACAATAAGAAAAAGATTAATATTCTAAATAGTTCAGAGGGAAATGTTTTGGACTTTCTACAGAAGGGTTTTCAAAAGGGCCTAAAATCTGCATCCGTTAAAGTACAATTATCTGCTGTCCTGGCTACACCTTTTGCAGAAAGTCATTTGGTAAGAAAATACCTAAAAGCAATATCAAAGATAAAACCTTGAGTTAGGGAAATAATTCCCTCATCTGATTTAAATTTAGTTTTGACTCAGTTGGCATCACATGAGGCTTTTGAACCAATTAAATCAATCCTAATCAATAACATTACTTTCCTAACGGCTATAACTTCAGCAAGAAGGGTCAGTGAGCCCCTTTCTTTGCTAAAATCCTCAAAATGATACAGAGAGTGTGTATCATAATTTAGATTTGGTTAAATGCATTTCAACTTATTTGAACAGAACAAGTGCATTTAGAAAATCAGATACACTGTTCATTCATTGTTTTGGGAAATGCAAAGGTTCTGCTGCATTAAAGGCATCTATTGCTAGATGGATCAAGATTTGCATTATTCAAGCTTACAAATCTACAAATACGGACCCACCTAATAAAAGGCACACTCTACCAGGGCCATATCAACCTGTTGGGCTCAAAATGCGGTGGCCTCTCCTGAAGAAATCTGCAAGGAGGCAACCTGGTGTTCCATCTCCACCTTCATCAAACACTATTGTCTGGATATACCGGCCTCTACAGATGCCAAATTTGGAAGAAAATTTCTCCAGGTGACTGTTCCTGTTTAAGGATAGGTGTCACGGTTTTGAAGACTCTCAGACTTAAGGTTTTGGTAAAAACGTAACTTTATTAAAAGTTAAGGTAATCCCCGTAGGGTTATTCATACATAACAATACAACAACAATAGTAGTAGAATAGGTTCTACCGGCCTTGCCAATGATACCGGGCAAGGCAACCCAAGTGACAGTAGTATTTACAATAGGCTCTACCGGCCTTGCCTATACCGAGTAAGGCAACCGTGAGATGACATGTACCGGTTCTACCGGCCTTACCAATACCGGGCAAGGCAGCCCAAGGGACAGTACAATAACAATAGGCTCTACCGGCCTTGCCTATACCGGGTAAGGCAACCATGAGATGAAATGTACCGGTTCTACCGGCCTTACCAATACCGCGCAAGGCAGCCCAAGGGAGGCTGAGTATAGGCTCTACCGGCCCTGCCAATACCGGGTAAGGCAACCCTCAAGATGGTAACGTGCAAAGGTTCTACCGGCCTTACCAATACCAGGCAGGGCAGCCCAAAGCGTAGGCCAGCTGTCAGTTAACTATGACAGCAGGTAGGAATAGATACAATGGCCTAATCGCAGCAGAAGTCTATTGCCAGGAAGTATCAGACAACTGCATAGGAAGCATACAGCAAACTGTCCTCAGAACTAGAGTTAAGGAGCAAACCAACGTCCTTGCGTTGGACCAACGGTATAAGCGCAACCAGGCTTAAGGGGGTAAACCAGCGTACGCACGCTGGGACCAACAGTAATTCTCGCAACCAGGTAATATGGAGAAACCCAGTGTCCGAACGCTGGTACCAACAGTAATTCTCGCAACCAGGTTAGTATGGAGTAAACCAGCGCCCGCACGCTGGGGCCAACAGTAATTCTCGCAACCAGATTGATATGGAGTAAACCAGCGTCCGCACGCTGGGACCAACAGTAATTCTCGCAACCAGGTTAATATGGAGTAAACCAGCGTCTGCACGCTGGGACCAACAGTAATTCTCGCAACCAGGTTAATATGGAGTAAACCAACGTCCGCACGCTGGGACCAACAGGAATTCTCGCAACCAGGTTAATATGGGGTAAACCAGCGTCCGCACGCTGGGACCAACAGTAATTCTCGCAACCAGGTAATATGGAGTAAACCAGCGTCCGCACGCTAGGGCCAACAGTAATTCTCGCAACCAGGTGATATGGAGTAAACCAGCGTCCGCTTGCTGGAATCAGCCACTACAGCTGAAGCGGAAAGTAACAATGTCGCCGGAGCGACTAAGCAAGAGCGAGAGCCCTGTACTCTAGCGGGAATCCACCGAAGCAAGACTAAAGCGGTGACAGGTGACCGGAACACAGGAATCGATGAGAGAGAGCAACCGGCAGGATAGACGGTAGGCTGGAGACTCAGGAACCCAGGAGGATTAACCCGCGAGGTGCTGGAACACGGGAACACCGGAACAATAGTGCACATGAACACCGGAACACAGGATCACTGGAACGCTGGAAAACCGGAACAGCAGGCCCAGAAGCCTGACAGCAGGTCAGGACAGGTGAGGTCAGAAACATCACGAAAGGGCAACCTGGGAGTGCCCAACCAGGGTTTAAAAAGGCAAAGTGAGGAGGGCTAATAGCAGACAGCCAATGAGTAGTTCCCAGCAAGTGATAGACACCAGACAGCACGAATCATGGGCACCGTGATAGTAGGAGCTTTTCATAATTGTATAGACATATATGTATTGGGTGGTAGATACAATGTTAAACAAAAATTTGACACACCAGTCAAGCCATAAGACTTGCTTTTCCCACAGAAATCTCCCATTTGAAGTGTTGTTACTATTGCAAGGGATTCTGGGTAGGCATATGCAAATAAGCTTAACAAGGAATCACCTTTTTGCCTCAGATTCCACTTTATACATGGATTCCTTAGAGTATGTGTATGCTGAGCAACAGCTTTAAGACACAACTCAGGAAGAGATGCAAAGCCAGTGAACCACTCATGGACGGCCCTTTCATTGTCAATGCAACTCATCAGCATGAGGTTGGTTTTACTGGCTTGCTATTGAGGCTTGGTGCACATGTGGGGCACAAACTGAAAAGTTTATGGTGGGGAAAAAAATGAATGAAAACCCCTTCCACCTGAATTTGGTGGGTGGTAGATACAATGTTAAACAAACATTTGACACACCAGTCAAGCCATACGACTTGCTTTTCCCACAGAAATCTCCCATTTGCAGTGTTCCTATTGCAAGGGATTCTGGGTAGGCATATGCAAATACGTTTAACAAGTAATCACCTTTTTGCCTCAGATTCCACTTTATACATGGATTCCTTAGAGTATGTGTATGCTGAGCAACAGCTTTAAGACACAACTCAGGAAGAGATGCAAAGCCAAATGGCCCTCGAGTGGTTCACTGGCTTCTTGGAGTCTGTCCTACAGACTGATGAACCTCCAGCCCGGGGAGGAGGAGGGGTGAACCCAACGGTGGAGAGTGGTAACTAGTGTCTATATGTCCTATCTAACCTATTTTTCTCCCAACTAATGCCATCTCTTTCAGCATTTACCATTAACGTGAGCATTAGGGACCAGTACAGGCGACAGGGAATACTAACTTTTCTCTCTTCCCAGGGAAGCGATTATATATATATATATATATATATATATATATGTTGCAGGAATGTGCCTTACCTTTTTCTCAATCCTACAGGCATCTCATGCGGCAATGGCCCCATGGCCCCTCGTACTGGTCGGGTGGGGGCAGCTCTAGGTCTACAGGTGTAGCCATTTTGATCAGAGGGGGGCGGTTCGCATTTGATTCTGTCCAGGAGCTAGTCTGCGGCAGACTTCTTGTCGTAGATGGCTCCTGGGCAGGTGAGCCTGTGCGGCTCATCAGCATGTACACCTCTCCTGAGAGAAATGAGCGATTGAAGCTGTTCCAGCGCCTGTGGACCCAGCTCTCTACCACCCGGGTAGTGGTGATAGGTGGGAATTTTAATTGCCCAGTTGAGGAGGATGGGCGCAGCTCCTGCCATAACGCAAAGCTGGATAAAACATCCAGGTTACTGATAGAGATGGTCAGGGAGGCATCCATGCGGGACGCGGTGGGCTCCATTGGGGCGGGCTCTGTTAATTATACTTGGAGCCGCCCTGATGGCTCAGCACGTTCTCGGATTGACTTCCTGTTCACCTCCAGAACAGTAGAGCACAAGTGGCACTCTATGGTCCCCTGCTACTTCTCTGACCACAGGGCCATTAACTTCCAAGGGGTCCTGGGCAAAGGGTTTCCTTCCAGTCCAGGCTCCTGGAAGTTGAACTGTGCCCTGCTGGAAAGAGAGGAGATTGTAGAGGAGCTGCGGGGTGCTTATAAAATGTGGAAACTAGATAAAGTGTACTTCCCCACCGTGGCCCAGTGGTGGGAGTTTATGAAAGTTAAATTCTGCAGTTTCTTTCAGGCAAAAGGCAGATGCCAGGAGTGTGAGAGGAGGAGTGAACTCAGGAGACTTCAAAAGAAACTGCACTCCCTGAAGGACCTCCAACTCTGTGGCTGGGATGTGAGAAAGGAGCTGGATGAGACCAAAGAGGGCCTGAAAAGGCACTTTAAGGAGGAGTCCAGAAGCATTATCTTCCGTTCCAAGGTGGAGTACCTGGAGAAGGGTGAGAAATGTAACTCTTTTTCAGGAAGCTCCACTCTGTACACACTCCCCTGATAGAACTGAGGGATAGAGATGGCAGAATCCAAGAGGGGAAGGGGTCATGAAAGTGGTCACAGACTTCTACAGAGACCTCTACTCCCCCAAAGACACAGACACAGACCAAGCTGATAAGTTCCTGTCAGGTATCACTAACTCTGTTGATCCCGCAGGTAGAGCAGCTATGGACTCCCCCCTGGCATTGGAAGAGCTGTTCTCTGCTGCCAGATCCTTCAAGTCGGGCAGGACCCTGGGCTGTGATGGACTCCCAGCTGAATTTTATATAAAACTGTGGGACCTCATAGGCCCGGACCTGCTTGAACTATACGAGGAGATGGTGGCAGAGGGCAGAATGGCTCCGACACTAAGGGAGGGGATGATCACGATCTTATATAAAGAGTAGGGAGAGAGATGCGACCTTAAAAATTGGCGGCCCATCTCTCTCCTGAATGTGGACTACAAGATCCTCACCAAGGTACTAGCCAACAGGCTAAAGAGGGTCATTGGTCAGATTGTTCACCCAGACCAAACCTGCGGCATTCCCGGTCGCAGAATAGCAGATAACCTTGCCCTAATCATGAATTCATGGGCAGGGCACTGCGTAGATTTGGGCAGGGAGAAATGTTCTGTTCATATGTTAACCTAATGTACCTTGACATTTTCAGTACAGTGCTGGTGAACGGCTGGAAGACTGACCCCTTTCCAATGCTTTCTGGGGTCAGACAAGGTTGCCCTCTCTCACCTCTCCTTTTTGTCTGTTGTATAGAGCTCTTTGCTGAATGCATCAGACAGAATCCAGAGATCAGGGGGATCACTACACCAATACGTGGCAGACAAGAGGCAAAGTGCTCGCTGTACATGGACGATGTAACCATCTTCTGCACTGACCAGCAATCAGTGAAAGAGCTCGTCCAGACATGCGAAGAGCTTGGCAAAGCTTCGGGTGCAAAGGTCAAGAACAGGAAGTCAGAGACCATGCTCTTCGGGGAGTGGCACCTGTCTTCTGACCCCTTTCCCTATCAGGACAGGCATCATCAAAATCCTGGGGGTCTGGTTCGGTGGAAAAGGCGCGGCCCTGAAGTGTTGGGATGAAAGACTAGCAACATCAGACAGAAATTTGGACTACGGAGCCTCAGGGACCTCACCATAAAGGGAAAAATACTGGTACTGCAGAATGAGGTCCTTCCATTTCTGCAATATATGGCCCAAGCTTGGCCACCCTTGGTAACAATTTGCAGAGCCATCACAAGGGCAGTGTTTCACTTCATATGGGGCTCCAAAATGGACAGAGTGAAGCGTGCAGTTATGTATAAGGAGCCCCACAAAGGAGGAAAGGGGGTGCCAGACATCCCCACCATGTTGCGGGCCTTCTTTGTGTGCAACTGGTTGCGGAGGACTTTAAGAGAGAGGGACCAGGGATCTGCCAGTAATGCCATGTCCCGTTTCTTCCTGCTTCCTCTTTGGTGGGGACTCGGTTGGGACAGGTGGGACATCTCCATCCCTTACAACTGGACTGCCCCCTGGTTCTACCAGGATGTTGGTAGATTTGTGAGGGAGAACCAACTGGAGGGTGTTAAACCAGAACTGTGGACCACAAAGGTCATATATAAGCTCATCAGAGCAAAAGACATTATAGAGACAATTTCAGGACTCCCAGCTGTCACTTCAAAGATGGTATGGCAGAACGTGTCATCAAGGAGACTCACCAACAGACACAAGGACACTGCATGGATGGCCATTCAGGGGGGTCTGTCTCTCAGGTCATCCATGCATGCAAGGAACCTATGCAGGTATAGACACTGCCCTAGAGGATGCGTGGCAGAAGAAACTGCCCTGCATGTTTTTTGGCAGTGCCCCTTTGCCCAAGCTCTGTTGGATGACCTGGAAAATGAACTCAAAGAGACACTTGTCCTACCAATCGGTACTGTATGGACTATTTCCAGGGATACACTCGTATGGTACTATCCAGGAAGCCTGGCGCATCATGTGCCGTGTCAAAGATGCTCTGTGGTTTGCAAGGAATTGTCTGGTGCTGAGAACAGGTGACAACACAGGACTGTCGCAGACTGATCCACAGTCTGCTAACAGACTATAACATCTTGGACAGCCCTGAAGAGGAGGACTAGCATCCCCTCCAATGGCTCATTATCACTGTCACCTCCCCTTGGCCCCCTGACCCACCCTGACCCATGCCCCATATCCCCCCCACACACACACACCCAATCCCCCAGGCAAATGCCCACAGAGACTTTAATACAGTGAAATAAAGTACAAGTGTTTAGTTCAATAAAGTGATGATACAATAAAGTTCAAATGTACCTGCGTACTGCCAAAGTGCACTGCGTTGCAGGTATTAAGAATGTTATTGTTTTAAATGTATGAATGCACTCTGTATTGGAAAGCATTACTGTAGAATGAAATGTATTGTATTTTCCATGTCAAAATAAAGATTATTAAAAAAATGATCCCTGACTTCCCACCCTAATATGGTACTGCTTTAGGAAGTCCCATTTGTATACCGTGTAAAGGACACAGAGAAAAGCTGCCAGAGTAAAAGATGGGCCGGTAGAAGAGTAGTAATTGCAGTTGTACCAGGTTAAACTGAAACTCCCCATTCAGCACACACTGGACAAACCAGTCATACTACAGTAGATTCAGGTTGAACACATCTTGTCTATTGCTTCATACGACAGATAAGGACGCTCTGAAATGAATGTCTACTATTGCTCAATATTTGTCAGAATGTAAATATGATTGCTAAATACGGCAATGGCTAGAAGCAAAAACATGTACTACTGATGCATATCCATATTTCCTCAATATTAAAATATTTAAACTGCAGCACATTGCCTCCATTAAAGCAGAACTACCACATTTAACAAAGATGGCCCCAAATAATTCCTCATCTGAGGATTAGCTGCTCAGTAGCGCTAGTCGCCAGAATTATTACCTGGTTAATGCGAATGATCCACTGCTCTGGAACTGACAGGCAGGACGGAGCGCAGACATCTTTCCATAGAGACGCCTGCGCTCCTGCGCTGTCAGTCCCAGAAGGCTCTAGGAGGCATTGCTAGGAGCCGTTCAGCTCCAAAAGGGACTGACAGCGCAGGCGCGCAGACTTCACTATGGAAAGATGTCTGCACTCCGTCCTGCCTGTCAGTCCCAGAGCAGTGAATAATTTGCATTAACCAGGTAATAATTCTGGTGACTAGCGCTACTGAGCAGCTAGTCACCAGATGAGGAATTATTTGGGGCCATCTTTGTTAAATGTGGTAGTTCCGCTTTAACTTTGAGGTTTTAGTCACAGAATATGACCACAGTATGTTAAGCTTGCCACCACAGACAAGTCTTACTCTTAAATTTGATGTGTATGTGTATTATATTCAGAGGGACTTACATAAAGTGGCAGGTTGGGCAAACAATGGATTATGAAGTTTAAAGGGATAGTAATGTTAAACAAATTCAGCAGCTCAATTTAATCTTCATAGTATTTGGGTCATGGACAGTGCTATTTCAATACTGTCAGAGTTCTAGTTCAAGAGTAATTGAATGATAAAGTATCCCCCTCCTGCCCCTTTTACCTAGTGTAAGCCATCTCCCCTCAGCTCAAGCAAGGGACAATCTTCTTATTGTGAGCAGAAGGAAAACCCTGCCCCCTTGACAGGTTTTTCAGGTTTTTCCTTTGTTCACTGAAGATTGTTCCTCTCTGTGAACGTTCTCGACAGTCTTGCTTCTCTGAGGTGAGCATGGGGGTACTTTATCATTCAATTCTTCTTGAACTACAACTCTGACAGTATTGAAATAACACTCTCCATGGCCCCAATACTATGAAGATTAATTGGAGCTACTTTTATTGTGAAACATTACTATCCCTTTAAAGTAGGAAAGTGTAAAGTTATACATTTCAGACTAACAAATCGTAATGCTACTTATGAACTTAATGGAATCATTCTAGGAGACTCATCGCTAGAGAAAGATCTGCGAGTCCTTGAAAACTGTAAACTTGGAAACAGTGATCAGTGTCAAACAGCAGTAGCAAAAGCAGAGCACTTACATAAAAAGAGGTAATAAAGAAAGAGTAGATAACGTAAATTTGTTACTTTATGAATTGTTGGCAAGACCTCACCTGAAAAAAGAATATTCTAAAAGTGGAGAGTGTACAGTGAACAACAGCAAAATTAATTAAGAGAATGGAGGATCTGAAGAACATCTAGCCAAACTCAGTTTAAATTACTGCACAGAAAAGACACCCAAGAGGGGATCTTGTTACACTATATAAATGTATGAGAGGTCTATGCAAGGAACTTTCTAATGAGCTGTTCATTCCAAGACGAGATCCAATAACCAGTGGCCACACCCTAGGATTAGAGAAAAGGAGGATTCAATTTAGGCAAAGGAAGGGTTTTCCTTACAATAAGGACTGCTACACTGTGGAATTTCTTGCCCAAGAATGTAGTAAAGGCAGGTAAAATGGATGCATTTAATAGAAAATTAGATGCACTTCTAGCAGAAGGGAATATACAACGTCATACGGTATATTAGTAGGTAATAGAGCCCTACAGTATTGGTAACTTGCTCCAAAGCATGTAGGTATCATGCGAACATCCACAAACAAAGCTTAAAGGAATCGTAATGCTTAAAAATAAATTCAGCTCTAATTAATCTTCATAGGTTTTGGGCCATGTATAGATGTATTTTTTTGTATTTTTAAAGCTTTATATATTATATAAAAAAAACAGATACATTTACTCATCAATATTTGTATTTCCACGGCATACTGTGGGTAATTAGTTCCACCTTCCAGCTGGTAGGACCGATCAAAAAAAAAAATATATATATATATACATACACACACACACACACACACACACACACACACATAAACATAGACAAATAGTATTACATACGCCGTCTGTATTATCCAGACCCCTATAATAAAGGAGGGAGTGCCATGGAAAGGACACAGAGCAAAAACAAATATCGTGAGAAAATATCACTTGTTCCTCTGTGCCCTTATCCACTGCAAGTAATGGGACTTGATCAAGCAGTACCATAAAACTGGTAGGGAATAAAAAGGAAAGATCCTACCCCTTAATCAGAAATGACTGCTTGAAGAACTCCTCCATGTCCATGTTGCTGCCTTACATATTTCTTCAGGTGAAGCCCAGACTTATGGGCCCATGATGTGGCAACTGCTCTGGTAGAATGAGCTTTAATGGATAAAGCGGGGGGTTCTTTCCTGCTGCTTTGTAAGATATAATGATGCAGTCCCTTATCCATCAGGCCAGAGGAACCTTAGAGGATGAAGTCCCTTTGTATTTTCCAAAGAAGTGGACAAACAAGGAGTCTGACTTTCGGAAGCTTTTTGTCCTGTCTAAATAAATAAACATCTGATTAGATTGAGATTATGCAGCTCTTTCTCCTTTTTATTGGATGGATCCGGACAAAATGAAGGAAGAATTATCTCCGGGCTAAGGTGAAACTCAGATATCACTTTAGTTGTGAAAGTGGGTTTTGTCCTTAGAATTACCTTGTCCTGATGGAAAGAGATGTAAGGAGATACACATGAGAGCTCGAAGTTCACAAATTCTTCTAGCAGATGTAACTGCAGTAAGGAAAACTACTTTTAAAGAAAGATTCTTTACGGGCACAGATTGTAAGGGTTCAAAATCCTTGTGAACTGAAATCTGCTGTAAGACCAAATTATGATCCCAGGCTGGATTGATTTCTCAAATTGTTGGTTTAATTTTAGCAATATATTTTATGTATCTCTTGATGACATAATGATCAGCAAATGGAATTGCCAGTATAGCAGACAAGGCTGACATATTAACTTTTAAGGATACTGGTCTTAAGCTTTTTGAAAAGCCTTCTTGCAAGAAATCTAAAATCTTTCCAACAGAGATGTCCTATCTGGAAATGCCCTTATTTCGGCACCACTTGACAAAAATACCTCAAACACTGTAATATTTGAGGATGATGCTTTTCCTCCCCAATGATGGTATCAGCAAATTGTCTAGCGATTCCTTGATTTTCTAACGAGTGCCATTCAGCTTCCATGCCATCAGTTTCAAGAAACTGGGGTTGGGATGAGAAATAGGACCATGGGTTAGTAAGTCCAGACTGTCTGCTAACACCTTATGGGTTGTGCAAACATTCTCACCAGATCTGAATACTAGGTTTTCCTTGGCCATCCTGGAGCTACAAGAATCGGATGTGCTTTGTCCTGTCCAACTTTTCTTTATTACTTCCAGAAGTAGAGGGAATGGAGGGAAGACATACGTTAGTTGAAAGTCCAGTTTGATCCTGAGAGCATCCTGCCCCCAGGCTTTGCTGTTCTTCCATCTGGATATAAACAAATGGCATTTTGAGTTGTCCTCGGTCACCATGAGATCTATTGATGGTTCCCCAAACCGGTGTTTTATTGTGCTGAACATTTCCTCTTTCAGGGACCATTCCCCCGGATCAAGCCTGTTTCTGCTGAGAAAATCTACCTGTATGTTCAATATTCCTGAGATGAGGGTAGCAGACAGGGCTAAAAGATTCCGCTCTACCCACTGAAGTATTTTTAGAGGTTGTTCAGGGAAGGGCTTCTTGTTCCCCCTTGGCTGAGGAGGTACCTGACCGTGCAGACATTTTCCGATCTTATAAGAACAGCTTTTCCTTTTAACTCTGCCTGCAGTTGGTTTAGACTTAACCACACAGCTTTTAGATTGAGAAGGTTGATGTGTAACCTTTGATCATGAGCCTTCCATTGCCCCTGGATGGTCTTCTGATGCCAGATGCCTTCCCATCTGGACTTGCTGGCATCTGAATTCAATATTTCCAAATGAGGTTCACTCAGTGTTTTTCCCTTTCAACAGGTTCTGTTTCTTTAACCACCATGTTAAATCCTTCTTGGTAGTGGCATTAATTGGGAGAAATGTACTGGATCCCTTTTCCAATACATTATAAAATCATCCTGGGTCCTTTGTAGATGGTATCTTGCCCAAGGTATGACTTGTACCACTGAGGACAGATCCCCTAGAAAGGGCAGTGTGAGTATTTCTTTGAAGAAACTTTGAAATCCTGAGAATGATTCTGTTACAAATTTGCAGGCTCTCCAGGAATGGTGTCCTACCCAGGGTGCAGTCTCTTTTAGCCTACTAGTGCCTTTCACAGAGAGGAAATATCCTAAAGCATATCATACTGGTCATGCCATTACAGCAGGCCAGCCACAAAATGCCACGCAATCCCTCTCTGAACAAGAGAAACGGCCAACCCCAGACAGGCTTGAACTACTCTACTAATCCTATATTATAATTCGCTAGGATGTTTGTCAGAAGCCGTCACGCGCAGTAGAGACGACTGCAAGCTCTGCAGTCATGTGCACTAGAGACTGCCCGCACGCGGCTGATACGGAGCAGGGCAGACCGAATTCTGCGCATAGAGGACCACAGCAAGAGCATCCTACTCCGTATCAACAGCGACTCATTCGGGCAGTCAGTATCGTGCATGACTGCAGTGCCGCCAGTGTTGGCCCATGTACATGGGCTTTAAAACTAGTACTAAAAGTATTTTTCTCTCTGAAACTCAGAATGACAGATAGAAATTATATATCAGTATTGGAAACAGATCACATATGCAGTAGAATCTGGTTCCTTTTCTTACACATATAAAGAGAACAATGCTCCCTGCCACACATACACATTATGTCCAAGACATAATGCTTAGTATCCAACTAGTTGACAAGCTCTCACTTTTATCCTGACCTAGTAAAATCAACCAATATGTGAAAGAGCCAGAAATTAAAGAATTGCTGAAACTCTGTGGAATGTTAGTCACAGAATGGCACGCTGTGATTACTACATTTTTTCTAACATGAAATAATATAGTATTTTTATGCCAGTGGCATTCAGAATATAAAAAAACAGAAACTGGCGCATCCTAGTGTAATAAATCTATGTATGTGGATCGTCACCAGTACACCACCATACAACAAGTGGTCAGTTGAACAGATGAGGGATTATAGACTGCCCGCACTTAGTCAATCCTCATATGGAAGGTAGATGATGCTTCCCAACACAGAAAAGGACCCCACCAAGATCGTTAACAAGAATAGAGAACAACAACCAGAAGGGGAGCAAGCCACCAGTTTAAATAAAGATATGAAGAAACAAACCATGTACTCACATAGACCAACGATAACCAGCTAGTAAGACAACCGGTTTCAAACAAGCAGGGTGTTAAAATCTGCCCTGCTTCATAGATACACCTCCCATGGTGAAGAACCAGCTTTTTCTTCAAGAGCTATAAAGGCAATAAGTGTTGGCAACAGTAACATTACAAATAATAAAAAAAATAATCATTTAAAACTGGTGGTTTGCACCCCTTCTGGTTGTTGTACTGCATTCAGAATTTAGCATTTATTTGGTTGCCACATATTTTGGTTTTGTGCTATACATGTATTTGTAACTAACACAATAATCCTTCTACTAATCCACCTCACGAAGCCGCACTTCTCCTCCTTCTTCTCTTAACCCACTTCTACTGTCCAAAGGCTTCATTCTCACTATTCTTCTGTCCCCTAATCCCTCCCCTACCCAGGCTTCTTCCTTTTCCTTCCCTCCCATAATTTAGGCTCCCTCCTGTAGCCCTAGACTCTAGCTCTCTCTCTCTCCCTGGTCCAACTATCACCTCTGACTTATTCTTCACATCTCCTATGTCTTTCCTCAGGAGGCTCCCTCCCTCTTACCCCTACCTTACCTTTCCTCAGGCTCGTTCTCAGCATAAGAAAAGCAGACCTTACATTTAATGCAGGAAGTTTATGAAAAAACACACCTTGCTGATTTGCACTGACTCCTGTAGAATAACATTTTCATAAGCATACTGCATTAAAAACGCTCCTACCCCAGCCCATCTGTTACCTAATGCTTATCCCTACTCCAGACCTACTCTCACCACAAGCTCCATTCTATTCCAAAACCACTTCTGCTTTCAGACTCCCTTGTCCTCATCCTCTTCTTCTGTCACGGCTTACCTTGGTTCAAGAGCTGCCGCTTCAGTGACCCTCGGCGTCATTCCACAAGTCATCTGCAGGAGCGAGGCTTCAGAGTGATGCAGGCCTCTGTTTTATGCCATGCTTCCTGTAGTCTCCTCCTACCTACTTCCTCTGATCCTGCTCCTCCTACCTACTTCCTTCTTCTGATCCTGCTCCTCCTACCTACTTCCTGAAGAGGGGTTTAAAGGGCAGTCTGAGTCCTGACTCAGTTGCCCTTGCGTTGTTGCACAAACAGTTCTGTTTAGTTTGGGCTCTGTGTATGACCTGATTTGTCTGACCATCCGATCTGGTGCTGACCTGTGGCCCTGTCTGACTACTCTTTTGCCTGCTCCCATTGTGTAGTGGACACCCAATCTGGTGCGGACCTGTGGCTCTGGCTGACTACCTGAACTGTGTATGACCCAGCTTGTCTGACTTTCCAATCTGGTGCTGACCTGTGGCTATGTCTGGCTTTTCTCCTGATCGCTCCTTGTGTATAGTAGACACACAATCTGGTGCAGACCTGCGGCCCTGGTTAAGACCTTGCTCCCTGACTGCAGGCTTGAGTCAGGATCACTCTGGTGCCTCTGAGAAAGGAGAAGTCTGTCTCCTTACTGACTGCAGACTTGAGTCAGTACTTCTCCCTTACTGTATCATCTTTAGGGAGATCCCTAGATCTACCTGCTGACTAGGCGTAAGTTAGTCTCTTACTGGGATTCCTGCTAGGCCTTCGTTATATAGAGACTCCAGAGGCTTTGGTTGGTCTCTAAGTTTTCCAACTTTTGGCAGACTCCTATTTCTGATAGAGTCATTGGCCACTAGAAGGACCTCTACTTATTGTTCTGTGATTTACCTACTCTTTGTTCTGTGATTTACTGTACCTATATTTATTCAATAGAGATTGTTTTACTATACCGTACTGACTCCTGATTTGTTCCTGGGAAACCGTGATATAGTCATATTCCTCTCTCACTCTCCCTCCTCCTCTTCATGCTCCTCTCTTTCTCTCCCTCCTCTACTTCATGCTCCTCTCACACTCTACCTCCTCCTCTTTTTCATGCTCCTCTCTCTCTTCCTCCTCTTCTTCATGCTCCTCTCTCACTCTCCATCCTGCTCTTCTTCATGCTCCCCTCTCACTCTCCATCCTCCTTTTCTTCTTCATGCTCCTCTCTAACTCTCCCTCCTGCTCATCTTCATGCTCCTCTCTCACTTTCCCTCTTCCTCCTCTCTCACTCTCCCTCCTGCTCTTCTTCATGCTCCTTTCTCACGTTCCCTCCTCTTCTTCATACTCCTCTGTCACCTCCCTCCTCTTCTCTCACTCTCCCTCCTTTTCTTCATGCCCTTCTCTCACTCGCCATCATCCTCTTCATCATGCTCCTCTCACTCTTCCGCCTCTTCATGCTCCTCCCTCACTCTCCCACCTCCTCCCTCACTCACTCGCCTCCTTCTCACTTATTCATGCTCCTCTCTCCCTCCTCCTCTTCTTCATGCTCCTCTCTCCCTCTTCTTCATGCTCCTCTCTGACTCTCCCTCCCCTCAAGCTCCCTCTCCTCTTCATACTCTTCTCTCACTTCAAAATCCCTCTCCTCTTCATACTCTTCTCTCACCTCAAGCTCCCTCCTAACAGGAACCTCCCAACTTTTCATATAACCGAAGTGGGTACTGTTATTTTAGGTGGTGTTGCTGGGGGAAGGGCACTACATAAGATTGTAGTTTATTTAATGACCCACTGCACCTTTGCAGAGCTGTCCAAGTACAGTCACCAAGGGTCAGCAACACATCAGGATTTAAGGATTTTCCTGCTTAAGCACAGATAAATCAGTCAAAATGAATGAGTCACTGATTAACTCACCTGCGCTTAATCCGGGCAATTCTTATATCCTGGCCTGTGGTGACCCTTGAGGACTGAACTTGGACAGCCCTGATTTAGAGCAAATCAAACGTATTTTTATTTACAGACTAAATTTAAAAACACACATACTTAAATCCAAACAAACAATGTGACTTATACTGCTGTGAAGCAATGAGAGACTCTTAAATACACACACCACACAGTCTGATGTCCTAAATAAGGGACACCAGGGTCTGGAAAAAGGGACAGGTGAGTTTGGATCTCAAAGCGGGACTCTCCATCCTAAAGAATGGTACTTGGGATATTTGATCCTTACCCCAATTCCTGCCGTTCTCACAAATCTCAGACTAGTCTCTCCCCCCACCTGCAATCTCTCACCTCAGACTCATAACCCGAATAATTGCCCCACTTCCTCCCACACTCTCACCTCAGGCTCCCTCCTCCTGCTTTTGCCGTTCCCCTCCATGCCGAACCCGATCTTGCAGCTGTCAGCTCCCAGCACTCAGTGACACCCACGTGTTTCACGGGGGCGTGTAAGAGGAGGTCCGTCAGGCTAAACAGCTTTTAATTAGACTAGGTTGATGGGCGGGTTTAAGAAGAGAAAAAAAAAACAAACAACTTTACTTTACCCTGGTTTGGGTAGGAGGAGAAAGAGTACAGCTGAATGGGTTATTAAGAGATATCTGAGGCAGTTGCGAGTTGTTATAGATGTGTGGAACGACGTGCGGTGTAGTTAAATGGTCACATGTATCCTGGGACGCAGGGCAGAGTAAATGACTAGACACAGTGGAGCCATTTCAAGGGACGTTGGGAGACTTTAGCGCACAGGATTCTTGAGAGCATTGCGCGAGAAACCAAGGATGGTAAAAGTACAACCTTCAGTAGTACAAACTGTCCAAGATTGCCATGGATAGTCTCTGGGTTTGACTCTCTGTTACGGGATCTTGCTACAGCTGTTTTAAAACCTCAAATTGTCTTTTTATTAGCATGTTACTTGGCCTTGCGTTTGTATAAGTTAGTGGATATTTTTATGATTTAACCCTTCTAGTGCCAGACAGGAATCCCTGCTTGGCTCTCAGAGTTAAAGTACTAAATAGATGTGGTCTGTAACTTATTTTTCTGCTACAGAAGTGCAGTTTAGCTTTTTAAACACTAGAGGGGTGTGCAACTTATTCAAATGCGGTTTCCACCCCGTTGTACTTAACCCCTTAAGGGCCAGCAAAATCTGAGATGGTTTTCACTTGAGGACTGGTGCAATTTTTTACTTTTTTGACTATGTCCTTGTTCAACCATATTTTCTCTATAATTTCTTTTGTTCACCCACACAGTTTATATACTGTTTTTTTAAGCACAAGTAGGGCTTTCTTTCGATACCACAATGATATGAATACATCATCGTTTAATTTGATTAAAATAGAAAAAAAAGAGCAAAAAACGTTGCTTACGTTTTCCTGTCAGGATTTGCAAACAATTAGTTCATTACAAAAATATACCCATCAATATATTCATTTGCTTCTCCTGAATATAAGAGCACCCCATATGCCTAGTATTTTAATCTCTTTCTCACGTGTACAAGGTAACTATTACAAGATGGGCACCATTATTTCCAACCTGTAATTTTTCAACAATTGGCAAGTGAGCATCATAGCTTAGTTGACGGTCCCAGAACCAAAAATGTCCCACTAAGGTATATGTTTCTGAAAGCTAGACAACATAAGGCAAATAATCAGGAGAACTTTAGAGTTTTTTTTTATGCAGCTAGTTTTCCAAAAATATTTTTCAAAATTCTGGTAATATTTTGTTTTTTTTGCAGTTTTCACACTTACAGTTCAATATTACTGTTGATATCAAGCATGGGATAGTTGAAAACTTAAAACAATGCATTGTTTAGTGTTCTGCTCCTTCTTCTAAGTACTGCAATATCCCATATGCATAGGTTTCTCAAGGTTTGTGGAATAGGCTGTCCAGACCTCACCTTTAACCGAGGCCGCATAGGAAAAATGCATACTGCAGGACTGCTCTGATTTCAGTGAAGTACTGAAATATGCCTATTTCCTATGTGCCCCTGGTTAAAGGTGAGATCTGGTCAGCCTATTGTGGAAGATACAGGGCCCAAATTGGAACATGTGGGTTTCCAGTTTCACACTTTGAATTTTCATAGCTTGCATCACTGGTACCATGTCTCATTTGGGGCTGTGTACCAGGGCCCCACTTTAAGATTTTCCCCCAAAAGTGTATATTTTTGGAAAGTAGACACCCCAGGCTTTCATTTTATGTATGCTTTAAAATTTTTTACACAGCCATTTTACCACCAACCACTCGTAAAACTTGACGTAAGTAAAACAATTCTGCATTTTTCACACATATTTCAATGTTGATGTGGATTTCAAGCACAGGATAGGTGAAGATTTTATAAGCTGCATTTATTAGTGTTCAGCT
This sequence comes from Rhinophrynus dorsalis, assembly GCA_037306005.1. Lineage (NCBI taxonomy): Eukaryota > Metazoa > Chordata > Amphibia > Anura > Rhinophrynidae > Rhinophrynus > Rhinophrynus dorsalis. The sequence goes on from CM074721.1 coordinate 338,059,386, forward strand.
CCTTTTTCTGAATATGGCAATACCCCATATGCATAGGTTTCTAGTTAACCATAAAGTGCTGATTATTGCATTTTTTACAAAGCACAAGATATATCCGATGAAATACTGCACTTTAAGATGATTTGATTTAATTGTATGATCACTTCAATTTAAGTTGTTTAATTAAACTCAAGGATATAATCATATTTTAGGGAAATATAAATTGCAGAAAAAAAGTTCTGTTAGGAAGCCAGATATATAGGGCCACCCTAAACATATAACCTGTCAAGTATTAAACAAGAGCACTGACTAGGATACCCTTCTTGCACTCCAAAGGTTAAAATTTGGCTGAAAGTAATTCCAGCAAAATTATCGGGAAAATTACTTTTCTAAGATTTTTTTTCCAAACCTTACCATTCCATTAAAGCCAGTATGACTCTTGAATTTGGCAATTCACTATACATACAAAGCAGTATTAAATCTGGTAGGCTTTAGCAATACTCACTTTTGTGGCCAGACCGGCTTTCCCAGGTCTTGCAGCTCAGGGCTAATGAGCCTGGAAAAAAAGTGCTCTTTGGTTGTAAAAGGATGCAATCACCACAGCATCCCCCCTCCAGTGTGCCCATGAGCACCCAACCACATTCCCATAAGTCCCTTTTAACCCTTTTGTTGCCAGACAACTTGCAACACTTTGTTGTGCAATTAGTTGCAAACTGTCTGACATCTGAGAGCTGAACTGTATGACATCCGAGAGCTGAACTGTCCAAAAAAAAAAAAAAAAGTTAAATTACCATGCCCTCCCCCCCATCCCATTAGCCTACCCGGGCCCACCAGCAACCCCTCTATTGCCAAACTAACTGGAACAGTCAATGTGTTCTGTCTGGCTCAGCAATGGAGTGGTTAAGCTTATCAGAAATACTTTTTTGTTGTTAAATATTAGACCAAAATTATCTACCCCTAGAGTGCCAAGCACTTACAGCGTACGAGATGGCACAGCTGTGCCAAGCTCATACTCTGTAACTGTTAAATGCGGTCATTGTATAAGCCGGTATAACCGGCATGCAGTGGCTGCACTTAAAAAAAAAAAAAAAAAAAAAATGCCTGGCATCTATGGGGGTACATGAGGATCACTCCTCATGTCCCCCCTGTTGTTGTTCTCCCAGCCGATCGCACTGGGAGATCAATAACACAAGAAGAGAAGCGCAGCTTCTCCTCTCCCCTCTCTCCTACCCGAACCTCCGGGTAGGAGTGGGCGGGACTGAGGGAAGCCTCTCAATGTCATCGGTGACATGGTCACAGATGACGTTAGGGAAGTTTCCCTTGTCCCGTTTACGCCTACCTGTGGTAGGAGAGAAGGGCAGGAGAGCTTTTTCTCTCCTGCGGTCGCCTTATTGATCTCCCAGCCGATCGGCTGGGAGATCAATAAATGAGGGGACACCAGGAGGGGTTCTGATGTACCCCACGAGGTCTGAAAAGATAAGAAAAAAATTAAAAAAAATAAAACTGCAAAGTAACCCTGTGAGTGCCACAGGGTCACTTCTTTTGGGGGGATTTTTTTTTTTTTTTTTTTAAGCAAGACCTCATTAGGGGGATGAGGGGGGGACCTGATGCCCCTCAATGAGATCTATAATTAAAAAACAAAATGTAAAAAATAAATTAACCCTGTGTGTGCCACAGGGGGGTTCAATGCACCTCCCCCTCCTGTGGCACACACAGGGCTTTTACCATTACTTTGTTACCAGAGATTGTTAGGGGAGCATCAGGATTGGTCCCGATGGCCCACCAACAAGCTCTGATTACAAAGTAATGATTAAAAAAAATTAACCCTGTGAGTGCCACAAGGGTCCAATGCATTGCTTTGCAATGCTCTGGAGACCCCTGTGGCACTCACAGGGACACTTATTTTGATTTACTTTTTTTTGTAAGACCTCATTGGGGGGGATCAGGGGGTCCCGATACTCTTCAATGAGGTCTATAATAAAAAAAAATATAAATAAAAAAATGAACCCTGTGTGTGCCACTGGGGGGGGGGGGTCCAGTGCAGCCCCCCCCTCCTGTGGCACACACAGGGCTTTTATCATTACTTTGTGATCAGAGTTTGTTTGGTGGCCATCTGAATACAAAGTAATGATAAAAAAAAAAAAAAATAACCCTTTGTGTGCCATCCACTGGACACCCCTGTGGCACACAAAGGATTTTTTTTTTCCCCTTATATTTTTTATTTAGACGTCATTGTATGGGTTCTGATGCCCCCAACGAGGTCTACACAAAAATATTGGAGGAAAAAGCCCAAAAAAATGTGCGTGCCACAGGGGGGGGTCCAACACAGTGCTCTGCAATGCATTGGACCCCCTGTGACACACTTTTTTTTTTTTTTTTTTCCATTACTCTGTTTTTAGACCTTGATGGGGGACACCAGGAATGTTCCTGATACTGCCTCCCCAACGAGGTATGAATACAAAATAATTAAAAAAAAAAAATCTTTGTGTGCAACAGGGGGTCTAACACATTGCTTTGCAGTGCATTGGGCACCCCTGTGGCATGCACACAAAATGCCTCCAATCCCCCCCCCCCCACGTACCGTATCCCCGTGCCTGGTTCCACAGCCAATTGGCAGTCCCATTCCCCAGCCTGACCCCCAGCCTGTTTCCGCTGCCTACTGGTAGACTCAAAGTATCAGTATGCACTAGATTCAGGCTGGGAATAAAACTTTGTATGAGGGGGACATACAGTGCACACTGGTAGTCACAGATCCCCCATATACACTATCAGACACTGCCCCACCATCACCACCATCCTTGCTCCTCTGCTCATACCCACACACACTGCCTAATCCCTCACCCTCCCACACACTTTGTTACACTGGTAGTCACAGGTCCACACGTACACCGGCTGACTCCCTAGCTTCTTTCATCTGTTAGCCATAAAATCACACATACACTGTTTGCTTTCCCATCCCGGTTTCACTGGTAGCTATGCTCCTGTCACCCAAATTGGTATGTCAACCCACAGCAGTGGGGTACCATTTTTCTTAGGCTGGCAAGAAGTCCTCCTAGGAAATCCCATGCCATTGAACCATTTTAGTATCTTTGAAGTGACTGAAAAATGTTTTTTTTTTTTTTTCCTGTAGCACCACATTCTGGAAATAGTTGTGCACACTAACTTAGGGGTAAAAAGGCAAGTGACCCCTCATTCAATGCGGCAGGTTATCTTCTTTCGAAAATGGTATTGTTTATCTACCTTTTCTTCACTTCTGAAGATGTTATAGCCATTTTCGTACAGGCAAGTTACGTTTGAGAAAATGTTAGAAACATCAGAGGTTGTAGTAGGTGTAGTTTTCTACTTCTAGCACCCCCTAAGGTAGGTCAACTCATACCAATGGGGTGTCATTTGACTCCTAAGAGCACTAGCTAATGAATGCAGTTGAAAATTCCATGTTTTTTTAATTAGCGCCACCTTCTGGAGGCATTTGTGCACTCCAGGCTTGGGGTAACAAGGCAAGTCACCCATCATTAGATGCGGCAGGGTGTCTTCTTTTCAAAATGGTATGGTTTGTGTACCCTTCCTTCACTTCACTAGTTGTTATAACCATTTTTGTACAGGCAAGTAATGTTTGAGAAAATGTTCGAAAATTTTGAGGTTGTAGTAAGTGTCGTTTTACACTTCTAGCGCCCCCTGAGGTAGGTAAACTCATACCGATGGGGTGTAATTTTTCTCCTAAGAGTGCTAGCTAATGAATACATTTGGAAATGCCATGGTTTTTCATAGATTTCAGTACAATTGAAGGGGCAGAAATGTAAGAAAATGACTTTTTTTTTTTTTTCATTAGCGCCACCTTCTGGAGGCATTTGTGCACACCAGGCTTGGGGTAACGAGGCAAGTCACCCCTCATTAGATGCAGCAGGGTGTCTACTTTACCACAAAAACCCTAGAATGCGCATATTGGTTTATAAAGTTGAAAATGTCATTTTGCGCTGCTGGTGATTAGGGTTCTACGCTAGCCATGGACGTAGGTAAAACTATACAAATTTGGTATTTTTTTACTCAGCGGATTCGGGGCATTTTCAAATAATTGAAACTTTTTCAATCAAGGTAAATGTTTTTGATACATAGTATGTGATTTTAGCAAAATGAGTAAATTTTTGTCATTATGACATAGCTTTTTGCACGATGTAAAATTCTCTTCATGTAAAGTACCACGAGAAAGCTCAATTTGTTCTGAAAAAAACAATATATAGTTTTCCATATGTAACTAAAAATCCCCAGAGGAAATCAAGCATAAACAGAAGGATAGCAAAAATGCTGGAAAAGTGTCTGGCCTGCAGGGTACAGGAAATGGCCTGAGCATCTGGCACTGAAGGGGTTAAATAATTGTTGGGGGGAGGGTTAACAGTATATTTATATCTATCCATCCTTATCAAATAAGAGTTTTACGTTTTCAAAACTTTAAAGGTGCCTGGGACCACAAATTACATAGAAACATAGTTAATGAGGCTGAAAAAAAGACATGCATCCATAGAGCCCAGCCCATGCCAAATCACCCCTGTTGATCCAGAGGAAGGCATAAAAAACCCACTGAAGCCATTTCCAATTAAGCCCCGAGTCGGTAAAAAAATATCCTTCCTGACTCCAAATGGCAGTCAGATATTTTCCTGGATCAACATCCTATCTGCTTTTTGAGCCATCTGTCATAATTCTCAGTATTGTTCTGTGATAGGAATCAATAACCTTTTTTGAAAGCAGTTATAGTATCTGCAAGCAAAGCACCCCAAGGCAAAGAATTCATAACTTTACTGCCCATACTGTAAAAAAAATCCAAGCCTTTCCTCTATTCTTAATGGATTACATATTTTTCTTTGCTCGGCTCTTTGAGCCAATGTTCATTAGAGAGTTTTTTGTATTGATCTTGAACATATTTATAAATGGTAATCCTATCACCCCTAGTGATCTCTTTTGTAATGTAAAAAAAAAAACAGTTTGGCTAGTCTCTCTTTATAACCCAGATCATCCAATCCTTTTATCAGTTTTGTTGCAAGTTTCTGCACAACTTGCCTAATAATTGTGCACACAGTGTAATGGGAGATTTCAACTATCCTGAAATTGACTGGAGAAACAGGACTTCCAGCAAAATAGAGTGAAATTATTTTCTAAGTATGATTAATGACAATTTAATATCCCACCTATTAGAAGCGCCAACTAGAAAAGAGGTCTTGCTTGACCTAGTGCTCTCAAACATTACTAACATGATAAACAGTATACAGGTAAATGAACATTAACCCCTTAAGGACCGGGAAATCCGTCCGAAGACGCGACTCAACGATCACGGAGCAAAATTTTTTTTTTTGCTCCGTTGCGTTCCGGACACCCCGAACGGCGTGCAGCCGCGGGGGGAGCCCGGAACTCGATGACGGTCATAGTACGTCATCGGTCGTTAAGTCAAATCGACCCTTGACGTACTATGACCGTCAAGGGTCGTTAAGGGGTTAAGCAGCAGTGATCACAATATGGTATCCTTTGAAATGTGTTATGAGAAACCCATTAGCAAGGGTTTAACCAAAACATTCAATTTTAAAAAGACTAATTTTACAAAGCTAATAGCAATATTAAAGGATATTCAGTGGGATGTAATCTTCAAAGATAATGCACAAAGACCATGGAATTTGCTTAAAATGCTCTTATATATATATAAGCATCAATATATACCACTGGGGAATAGATACAAAAGGAGCAAATTGAGACCAGTGTAGCCTAACCCCTTAAGGACCGGGGAAATCTGGGGTGGATTTCACTTAAGGACCGGAACAATTCTGACCTTTTTGACTAGGTCTTTGTTCAATAGTGTTTTCCCTCTAAGGCTTTTATTCCAACCACATAAATTATATACAGTTTTGTTATGCACAAATAGGGCTTTTATACTACATTTACATAGATAACCCACCATTTACTTTATTAAAATTAAATAAAACTGTAAAAAAAAACAAACAAAAAAAAAAAAAACACTATTTTTATTTTTTCTCTTATCATTTGGGAGCAATGGGTTACATTTTTATGGAGACTGCATGAAAGGTATGACCAGTCAGTCATACCTACAAAATGGGCAGTTTTAAGTGGGCACTGTCCCCCCCGGGTGAAAATCCCCATGTCCCTCTTTCGTTCCCTATTTCCCCACTTTTTTTATTGATAGGATTTGGCAGTGTGTATAAGTGTATTACACGGCTCCACAACAATCACACACCCATTGTTTACTGTTTACAGATAGCAGATTTAGTTTATGAATGAAATGTTTAAATAAAAATGTTTTTTTTTTAATGTTTAAAAAAAAAAAAAAGTTGCTTTTTAGCAGGTCATAAATGGACCTGCAACCAGCCCGCCCCCTGTACCAGCACTGAAGAAGTTAATACACCCAACTATTGCCTGATTGAACTTGCATATGTGTCTACTCTCTGCTTCTCTCTCCCTTACTTTAATAGTAAGGAATAGAGAGAAGCAGGGCAGACACAAAGGCAGTGTGTCAAGCGCACTGCCTTTTTCAATCAAAATGCCAGTACATGTGATCACTCCTGGAGTTGTCTAAATGTCCATTTTGTGCGTTAAGTTCCCAAAACACTGCTAAATAATGTCAGTTTTGGAAACTTAAAGGGATAGTAATACTTCGTTTTAACTTTATTTTATTTTGTAGGCATTAAAAAAACATGAAGAATGATATAAGTCTTATTTCTCAAACCTTTATGGTTTAAGAGATATTCACAAGCAAAGTGTCCCCCTCCAGCCCCTTTTACTGATGTAACACTTCTCAGCCAGGGCAGAAGGGAGCTGCCCAGGTAGACTGCAGAGAGGGACAATCTTCAATTAAGATAAGGGAAAAACCTGAAAAGCTTGTCAAGGGGGGCAGGGATTCCATTGTTTTCACTGTAAGAAGATTGTCCCCTTCTGTTATCTGTCTGGTCTTACAACCAGATTCACATCTGAGAAGAGGTGGCTTACACTAGGTAAAAGGGGCGGGAGGGGGAAACTTTGCTTGTGAATATCTCATAAACCATAAAGGTTTGAGAGAGAAGACTTATATCATTCTTAATGTTTTTTTAATGCCTACAAAATAAAATAAAGTTAAAACGAAGTATTACTATCCCTTTAACAGTAAAAAAGTTAACCATCGGTGCCTGACATACTGCCAAGCACCGATGGTTAACTAAAGTGTATTACACTTTCCTGTCATCCACTGTCCTTCTCCTTCTATCTTCTCTTCTGTCCTTCTCTTCAGTCGTCTTTCATATCTTCCTGTAAAATAAAACAAAAATTAGTCTTGCAAAGCATTAACATTAATATCATTTCTGCCTTTGAGTGGCAGAGGGGTATGCAATGCGTTGCGTACCTCACTGACACTCAAAGGGTTACCGTGTATGTGCCATAATATTTATACAACATAAGTGCCTCCATGTATTTTACCAATGTTTAAATATGCCATATAAACAATATATATATATATATATATATATATATATATATATATATATATATATATATATATATATAAATATGTAATGCAGCAATGCTAAGCAAATCAACTTCGCTTAAATGTTTAAGTCTCCGCCGCTTGGTGCAGCAGCAGAGACGCAGCGCAGCAGCAGTCCTCAACGGCCAATGCCCATTGCATACTAAGATAATCAGAAGGGATCCTGCCTTTATATATGGGCAGGCTCACTTCCATTTCCCTCACAGCCATCGGCTGGGATGTTCTTACGCACATCCCAGCCAAATCTTCTCACTCTTCCTACATAATTTATCCACATCTGCTGTGAGTTACTCGTGTAGCCATGTTGGAGGCCTTGCCTCGTGGAGATAGCATTTGTCTCACCTAGCATACACTCACTAAAGCAGGAGGCTGTTAACCCGAACTGATTCAGGGCCAATAATTTCCCACCCCAGTTTACACTTTGAGAATCCCACATAAGGGGGATAATACATTGGAAAGTATAATGGAGAATTAGATTAACTGAATATTAAAATTGTTTCTCATAATTTCTGGTGGGGGAAAAATTTGATTCATTCCTCTGACCTAAAATTCTTGCGGTCAGAAGCGCCCCACATACCAGACACCCAAACTGGCTGCCTCTATCTAAGAAAAAGTATAGAGGAAACAAATCCAGTGTTTCACCTGACATGTTTTGACATTCAGTGTTGAATCCCAAAACATGTCAGTGTTAGAAAACCCATACTTTTCAGCAAATTTGCATATCTATTCTCTCCAGTCCATTTGTGGAGATACATTACTTTAGTATTTATAATCAATTAATATATAGCCAGTGCAGTTTCTTAGTCAATGTGATAAAATAAATAGATGAGACATTCTGGAGAAAGTCAGCTACACCATTGGGACATAGAATTTCCTACTGCCATTAATCTAAATGGATCGTTTAACCCCTTGAATGCTAGAGAGGTCTCCAATGCTTTTCTCTCTAGCACTCAAGTAGTTAAGAGTCATTTAAAACCATTAGGTATTTTATGTGGCCCTCTAGGTAGGGTATTTCCAACCAACTAGAAAAACAATGTTTACAGTGTAAGCATTTCTTTGAAAAGCAATGTAATTTCTAAAGTGTTGTTCCCTTTTTTGTTTTGTTTTTAAAATTTGGTTTCCTTCCTGCTTAAGGAGAAACCATAATTACATTTTATAATCCTGTTTATTTTGGGTTTAATCTTGATTTATGGCCAATGATTAAGTAGCTCTTAATTGTCCTTCATACAAGAATCTGGTATAGCTATATACATTATTATTTTTTAAGTTTGATGTATTTTGCAGGTTACTGCTGCTGATTGCAGTTTATAATCTGATAAAGACAACTGTTCATAAGATACAAAGAATACTTGAGATTTTATATACAGTCAGTGAGGAAGGAGTTGGATGCACTCACTCTGAAGACAATACACGATTCTCAGGTACGCAATCCCAAAGATTGATATAGAGAAATATGGAAAAAAAGGGGCAGCACCTGTGGGAGTTTTAGAAGGCAACAATATAATCAATTTATTGACTTTTTATTTTGTTTATTTTGTTGCCTAGTTAAAGTATGATTTGTGCTGTCTCTTTGTTCATACATATATATATATATATATATATATATAATATCTATCATCATCATCTTCAGCTTTCGTTGATCCACTGCAGGATGACTGCCTCCTCAGCAAGTTTCCAACAACTTCAGTCCTGTGCCTTCTGTGTACCAATACATTTGGTAATTTCATCTACCTATCTTGTCTTTGGTCTTCTTCTTTGTTATCTAGTATCAAGTGGAATCCATTCCAAAATTAATTTGGTCCATCTTCTGTCTGGTGTTCTTGCTGTGTGACCTGGCCATCTCCATTTCAGGTGCTTTACTCTTTCAATTATGTCATAGACCTTTGTTCGCTAATAAATCCATGCTCATGTCTTTTTGGTCTCTTTTGTTATGTTTCGAATTCCATGCTTCTCTGTGTAACCTTAACATCCAGTGGTCCCGGGGTTGGTGCACTGTGAACAGAAAACCCATGTTGTGCCAGGACTGTCACTGGTCCTTAAGGCATGGACACCAGTGATGTGTCAGCACCATCACTGGTCGTTGAGGGGTTATGCCTTTGTATGGCCTTGGCATTCAATGTCCATGTTTCACAGCCATACTTAATGATTGGGAGGATAGACTGGTCAAAAACCTTTCACTTGAGGCAGAGTGGCAAATTTGTCATAAAGATGATTCTAAGTTTTCCAAATTTTTGCTATCCCAATTTTATTTGTCACTCAGCAGGGCCGGCGCCACCTATAGGAAAGGTAGGCGCCGGCCTGGGGCGCCGCGCTGCGCCGTGCAGAACACACCTCGGCAGCTGCTGCTGTTCCGTACCTGGTGCAGAAATTGAAGAGGAGAGAGAGAGAGGCACCCAACTGAAAAGAGTGAGTGCCTACAAAACCCTCCTGTCTCCACCACCTGACGGGCGAGTCATGAGCTGGAGCCAGCATTACTGTGAGGAAAAGCAATGCGTTGCAGGGCACGAGGAGCGGGAGAAGCTGCCAGTGAGTGGAGGAAGGGAGAGGTGGAACAGAGATCTGCGCAGTGCCATCTCTCCACCCCACTCCAGCCAGGCCCAGTGTTGGCTGGTAAGTTAAAGACAGGCTAGTCCTTCATTAATATTTGGCATTGCAGTGTGAGCTGGAGAATCAAATGATCATGGCCTGTGTTGAAGTTGAGACTTTTTTGCAGGCTGAAGCTAAACAAGTGCTGCATATATATGTGAGTGACCCTGAACTGTATGCATTTGACATGTCTAGCTTAAAGGAACAAACCAGTAAGTACTAACCACTAGACAGCCAGGTACTAAAAACAAGTTGTCCCCCTGGCTAGCTCCAATTTGCTCAGTTATATCAGAGGTTATGTGATGAAGTCGCATCTCAAAACCCTTGAACAGGTTAACCTTGAAGGTCAACATGGAATGTTCTTTGTTCTGGTTGGCATTCTCTTGTATTAATCACACTTGCCTTTCTGTGAAATAAATGGGCTTGGCAGGGCACCTCTGGTTTGGGTATGTACTGTACCATGGTCCAGGCTTCTCTATGCTGTTTCTCTCTGCACCCAATAGACATTTTGGCAATCTCAGCAGTGAGAGAAGCTGGAACATTCAATAAGTTAACGAGACTGGGGAATAAGGAGGAAAGAGAGCTGTCCAGCACATGGAGATGTTTAGGGTAAATTATAGTTAATTTTAGGATTTAACTCTTGGAGTGAGTGGAGGCAGAGATGTACCAGAGATGTATTCACGCATTGCAGCACAATGAGTTGTATACCTTTCAGGCACTCAAAGGGTTTAACTCAAGCTGTCTTCTAAATTTGAGACAAAAAAACATCTGTTGATTAGCACAGAAGGCGCTAAGGTAGCTATCATTAAAAGAAGTGGGGTATAAGTGGGCAGGGCATAATGGGGTGGGGCACAAGGGGCAGGGCCAAAGGGCAGCAAAATGAGGTTTTTGCCTAGGGTGTTTCCATCTGTTGACCTTTCCTGTCAGAGATAAACATTATTGTCAACGTCTTGTAGTTCTTGTCCATCTACTGGGATTTTCCTTGGTATGGTAAATTTGTTAAACATGACTTTCCTTTTGTTGATATTCATCTTCAGACCAAAATGTTTGCTTTCCTGTTGTAGCTCTTCAATGAGTTCTTGCAGTTCTTTAGGACTACTGGCAAAGAGTATGATATTACCTGAAAAACTTAGGTAGTCTCTGTCTCTCTCTGTATGTGTGTATATAAAATTTTGGCAGTTTCACCAAAGAGACTTAATGAACAGATTTCATTCCATTCATATTTATAATTGCAGTTTGTCACAGCGTGTGCTTTGGGGCTGAACAAATGGACACTCCTTTATTTGTCTGGTGTGTGTATGCGGTGGAGCAGTGAGTATAATGGTGTGTGATTATTTGCAATTTGTTCAGCCTTTCCTCTCTTCCCTACAATAGGTCTCCTGTACTCTGCTTCATAGCAGTTTCGGTAGAGCCCAGGGATTAGTTTTTACCATACAGCTAGCCTTACTTAACATAATTGATCTGGACTGAGTATGCCACGTATTTGTCAGTGTTTGAACGTCCAAACAGTGGAACATCTGTGGCCTGTGCTGCAATACTTAATCATTTTCCCTATGATACGACTCCTAGACTTGAGCTCATGTCGTGCTCATAGTTTACACACACATTCTTGTTCATCTACATGTGAAGGACTGTGACACTTCAATCATTCATTCATTCATTCATTATGAGAATGCTTTCATTCATGTCCTTTTGAAGTTCTTTGGTGTGAACTTGGTGCTTTATAAATATGTAATAGAGCATCGATGCTCTAAATCTTTGCATACTCAATTAATGTGCCCTCCATAATACGTCTCCCAGGCTCTGCATACAGCAGGCTCAGTAGAGACCAAGAGTGTAGACTCTTTTTGAGTGACCACATAGATGCTGGTTCATTTATATGGCTTTGTTTGCTACTATTTGTGGTGTGTGAGAAGATACAACCATTGATTATGAGAACGAAGTGTTACAAAGACACTGATTACTATGGTTTCATTCATGTTGCTTGGCTGTGCTAAGGGACTGAAGAGCACGGTTGTAAACTAGATTATATAACAATTCCACAAGCTTTATAACTTGGCATCTATTATCCTTTTCAGTTTTTACCACAAGGACTTTTATAAGAAGGACATTCCAGTCCTGGATCCCATTGTGGGAATTACCTCTCCTCCAGTTTATCGAGTTACTGTAGTAACTACTATTTCATATATGCTATAATTGGAACGTGGGTGTATCCTCTGGTGTATTTCCTGACAAACTGGGGACTTGTCACTCATGGAGTCTGATGCTCTACTGCATTACTGTAAGCGTTCCGCTTACCTGCTGAGACGGCCGGCAGGCATCTGTGGGCGGTCGGCCTCTCGTGCTGCCGCAATGATCTTTGCCGCATCTGTTCCCTGGTAGCCGGCCGCCCTGGTTTTTCGTCTATTCACTCACTGTCGTTGTTAATTGATAAATATAAACTATTAGCATGTCTTTTTTTAATGCATTCTTACTTTAGAGCATTTTTTCACAACTTCCTAAGACTTTTGCACAGTACTGTATGTATGTCTGTGTATGCTTATATCTGTCTTAGCATATATGTCTATGTTTGTGTATATCTGTGTATCTGGTTCCGAAACTTTTTCACCCGATACACCCCTTTTAGTGTACACCAAACCTTGATACCTCTATTTTTATTGAAATAAATGTAACCTCTGCACGCATATATTAATAAGTATTAATTTGGATTAACAATCAGTATACACAGGGCAGACTGTGCTATTCAGAACTGTCTTGGACCGATCTTTCACACACCTGCTTTTAATCACATTTTGTATACATTTAAGCTGCTGTCACTTTGACTGGCTCCGATGACCTAGACTATTGTGAGTCACAAGATGCTGGGGCCTGGAGAACAGTTCTAGGGAACATTGACCATTGCTCAATCTTGCTGTGATCAAATCCCGGTAAAGGTGCCAACAGCAAGACTGGATAGCAGTCGAGTTGAGCCGGGCTGTATTCAGGATGACTGAGCAGGTTCTGTAGAAATGGTCAAGAGTGGAGTTCTAGAGTCAATTTCTAGGCAGCGACCAATAGGACTGGACTTGATTCTGAAGACGGCAGTGATGGCAGTACAAGAACTGAACACAAGGCGGAATAGCTGAAGCCAGGCTAAACCAGGCAATAAACATTCAAAATCGTAAACCTGTCAAAGACATGATAGATTACTGGTGGATTGACAGGGATACGATGGCAATGACATGTTAATTCATATTGGTGATTTGACTTTGACGCAACATCGCCATCCTGAAACCTTACCGAACCTTAGTGTATCTCGGCCCATGTCTCTCTGAGTGCCTCCATCTCAGTCCTACTTTCTATTTTTTTAAGTGTTCTGGGTTAGTAAACTGTGTCTCTCTAGTTGCTGGTGTACGACTCCCAATATCCTTAGCAGGGCGTGGGAATTATAAGTCCAACAGAAGCTGGGAAGCCCCAAGTTTCCCCACCCTTTAGACTGTGCAGATAGTAGCTGCAGGTGTTTTACTATCAATCTGATATATTGTTTAATTTAATTGTTGTAGTTTGTATGGAGACATAGTTCTGGGAATACAGTGAATTTTGGAAAATTCTTCAGTTACCTTGGAACTAGATTTGTGTGCAGTTGCTTATAGGGAATACAAAACTCCCTAATGAAGTAGAACTACAAATTCCAGCATGCATTATACCCCATTACCAGCACTGGAGGAGTTTGACACAGAATCAGAAAAGCCATGTGACTCTGCCATGTTAAATGATATCCAGAACCTGTTATATTTTGGAAATGTGGGGTCTGCTTGGAAACAAATGCATGCTATTTGTGTGAGTTTCACAGAAAACGTACTGAAGTTGTTGTTTAATCACAGCCATGCACTGCATACCTTCTCTGGCACTCAAAGGGTTGATACCCCTTTAACATGAGATACATTGCTGGAATGACAGTAACACGTGAAAAAAAGAATGAGTTGTGATTCCTTGGGCCTGTGTATAAAAAAAAAAAAGTGGAACAATTATATGGCAAGCCAAAGAATTAAAATAACAAATAGGTGACAAAAATTTCCATTGAGTTAACCCCTTCAGTGCCAGAGGCTTGTGCCATTTCCTGTACCCTGCAGGCCAGACACTTTTTCAGCATTTTTGCTATCCTTCTGTTTATGCTTTTATTTCCTCTTGGGATTTTTAGTTAAATATGGAAAACTATATATTGTTTTTTTCAGAACGAATTGAGCTTTCTCGTGGTACCTTACATGAAGAGAATTTTACATCGTGCAAAAAGCTATGATGTCATAATGACAAAAAAAAGTGAAAATTTACTAATTTTCCTAAAATCACATAATATGTATCAAAAACATTTACCTTGATTGAAAAAGTTTCAATTATTTGAAAAAGCCCCAAGTCCCCCGAGTAAAAAAAAATACCAAATTTGTATAGTTTTACCTACATCCATGGCTAGCGTAGAGCCCTAATCACCAGCAGCGCAAAATGACATTTTCAACTTTATAAACTAATATGCGCATTCTAGGGTTTTTGTGGTAAAACTACCCTAAAACAGTGGAATAACTATATAAAACTATATATTTCTGAAAAGTAGACAACCTGCCGCATTTCTGAAAAGTAGACAACCTGCCTTCTTACCCCAAGCCTGGAGTGCACAAATGCCTCCAGAAGGTGACGCTAATGGAAAAAAAAGGCATTTTCTTACATTTCTGCCCCTTCAAATGTACTGGAATTTGTGAAAACCATGGAATTTCCAACTGTATTCATTAGCTAGCGCTCTTAGGAGAAAAATGACACCCCATTGGTATGAGTTCAACTACCTCAGGGGGCGCTAGAAGTGCAAAATGACACCTACTACAACCTCAAATGTTTCTAACATTTTCTCAAACATTACTTGTCTGTTCCCAAATGGTTATAACAACTACAGAAGTGAAGAAAGGGTACACAAACCATACCATTTTGAAAAGAAGACACCCTGCCGCATCTAATGATGGGTGACTTGCCTTGTTACCCCAAGCCTGGAGTGCACAAATGCCTCCAGAAGGTGGCGCTAATGAAAAAAAAGGCATTTTCTTACATTTCTGCCCCTTCAAATGTACTGAAATTTGTGAAAACCATAGCATTTCCAACTGTATTCATTAGCTAGTGCTCTTAGGAGAAAAATGACACCCCACTGGAATGAGTCGACCTACCTTAGGGGTGCCAGAAGCACATCACTACACCTACCTGTTTGCTTCTTCGAAAATGGCGGCTTGTACTAAAATGTCCATAACTGTTAGAGACATGAAGGAAAGGTATAAAAGGTATACCATTTTGGAAAGTAGACATTCTCCCGCATCAATTGAGGGGTCACTTGCCTTTCTACCCCCTGGGCTGAAGTGCACAAATATTTCCAAAAGGTGGCGCTATGGGAATAAATACATGTTTTTTTACATTTCCACCACTTCAAAGATACTAAAATCTTTGAAAACCATAACATTTCCTGCTGTATTCAGTACCTGCTACCAACATGAGAAAAATGGTAGCCTATTTGTGTGGGTTAACATACAATATGTGGGTGCTAGGAACACGTACGTAAACCTGACACTTTTGTTTTTGAAATTATCTGCTTGCACTAAAATGGTTATAACCATAATAGATATGCAGAAAAGATAGAGAAACAATGCCATTTTGGAAAGAAAACATCCTTCCGCATCTAATGAGGGGTCACGTGCCTTCTTACCCAAAGGCTGGTATGCACAAATGCTTCCAGGAGGTGGCGCTAGTGAAAAAAAAGGCATTTTCTTACATTTCTGCCCCTTCAAATGTATGGAACTTTGTAAAAACCATGGAATTTTCAACTGCATTCATTAGCTAGTGCTCTTAGAAGTCAAACGACACCCCATTGATATGAGTTGACCTACCTTAGGGGGTGCTAGAAGTAGAAAACTACACCTACTACAACCTCTGATGTTTCTAACATTTTCTCAAATGTGACTTGCCTGTACAAAAATGGCTATAACACCTTCAGAATTGAAGAAAAGGTAGATAAACCATACCATTTTGGAAAGAAGACAACCTGCCGCATCTAATGAGGGGTCACTTGCCTTCTTACCCCAATACTGGTGTCCATAAATGTTTCCAGAAGGAGGCGATATAGGAAAAAAAATGCATTTTTTTACATTTCTGCCCCTTCAAATGTATGGAGCGCTGTGAAAACCATGGAATTTTCAACTGCATTTGTTTGCTTGTGCTCTTAGGAGTCAAATGACACCCCATTGGTATGAGTTGAACTACCTTAGGGGGTGCTAGAAGTAGAAAACTACACCTACTACAACCTCTGATGTTTCTAACATTTTCTCAAATGTGACTTGCCTGTACAAAAATGGCTATAACACATTCAGAATTGAAGAAAAGGTAGATAAACCATACCATTTTGGAAAGAAGACAACCTGCCGCATCTAATGAGGGGTCACTTGCCTTCTTACCCCAATACTGGTGTCCATAAATGTTTCCAGAAGGAGGCGATATAGGAAAAAAAATGCATTTTTTTACATTTCTGCCCCTTCAAATGTATGGAGCGCTGTGAAAACCATGGAATTTTCAACTGCATTTGTTTGCTTGTGCTCTTAGGAGTCAAATGACACCCCATTGGTATGAGTTGAACTACCTTAGGGGGTGCTAGAAGTAGAAAACTACACCTACTACAACCTCTGATGTTTCTAACATTTTCTCAAACCTGACTTGCCTGTACGAAAATGACTATAACACCTTCAGAATTGAAGAAAAGGTAGATAAACCATACCATTTTGGAAAGAAGACAACCTGCCGCATCTAATGAGGGGTCACTTGCCTTTTTACCCCTAAGTTAGTTGGCACAACTATTTCCAGAATGTGGTGCTACAGTAAAAAAAAAAATTTGTTTTACACATCAGTCACTTCAAAGATACTAAAATGGTTCAATGGCGTGGGATTTCCTAGGAGGACTTCTTGCCAGCCTAAGAAAAATGGTACCCCACTGCTGTGGGTTGACATACCAATTTACGCTACAGGAGCGTAGCTACCAGTGAAACAGAAATGGTAAAGCAAACAGTGTATGTGTGATTTTATGGCTAACAGATGAAAGAAGCTAGGGCGTCAGCCGGTGTACGTGCGGACCTGTGACTACAAGTGTAACAAAGTATGTGGGAGGGTGAGGGATTAGGCAGTGTGTGTGGGTATGAGCAGAGGAGCAAGGATGGTGGGGCAGTGTTTGATAGTGTGTATGGGAGATCTGTGACTACCAGTGTTGATAAAAAGTCCTGTGTGTGCCACAGGAAGGGGGTCGGCATTGAACTCCCCTCCTAGTGGCACACACAGGGTTAATTTGTGTTTTAATTTATATACCTCATTGAGGGGTATAAGGACCCCCTGATCCCTCCCCAATGAGGTCTTAGTAAAAAAATATATATATATATGTCCACAAACAGAGGGACCCTGAGAGTGCCACAGGGGTCTCCAGCGCATTGCAAAGCAATGCATTGGATCCTTGTGGCACTCAGAGGGTTAATTTTTTTTTTTTATCATTACTTGGTAATCAGAGCTTGTTGGGGGGCCATCAGGACCAATCATGATGGCCCCCCAACAATCTCTGATAACGAAGTAATGATAAATGCCCTGTGTGTGCGCCGCAGAAGGGGGGCTGCATTGGCCCCCCCTGTGGCACACACAGGGTTAATTTTTTTTTCTTTACTTTTTTTTTATTATGGACCTCATTGGTGGGTATCAGGACCCCTTTGATTCCCCCCAATGAGGTCTTAAAAAAAAGAAAAAAAAGGAATCAAAATAAATGTCCCTGTGAGTGCCAAAGGGGTCTCCAGCGCATTGCAAAGCAATGCATTGGACCCTTCTGGCACTCAGAGGGTTAATTTTTTTTTATTATTACTTTGTAATCAGAGCTTGTTGGGGGGCCATCAGGACCAATCCTGATGGCCCCCCAACAATCTCTAGTAACAAAGTAATGATAGAAGCCCTGTGTGTGCCACAGGAGGGGGGGGTGCATTGGACCCCCCCTGTGGCACACACAGGGTTAAATTATTATTTTTTTTTTTAATAATAGACCTCATTGAGGGGCATCAGGATCCCCCCTGATCCCCCCAATGAGGTCTTTCAAAACCCCCCCCCCCCCCAAAGAAATGAACCTGTGAGTGCTACAAGGGTCTCCAGCACATTGCAAAGCAATGTGCTAGGGACCACTGCGGCACACTTTGGCGACTGCAGGAGAGCGAAAGCTCTCCTGCCTTTCACTCCTACCACCGGTAGGAGTGATCGCTATCGGGGAAAGTCACCTAAGGTCATCGGTGACTATGTCACCGATGACGTTAGGAGGCTTCCCCCGGTCCCGCCCACTCCTACCCGGAAGTTCGGGGTAGGAGGGCGGCGGAGGGAGAAGCTCTGTTTCTCAGAGCTTCTCCCTTGGCGATATTGATCTCCCAGCGTGATCGGCTGGGAGATCAATACGTGGGAGGACATGAGGAGTGATCCTCATGTCCTCCCAAGAGTGCCAGGCTGCATTTCAGCTGAAATGCAGCCACTGCCAGCCGGTTATACCGGCTTAAGCAGTGACCGCATTTTAGCTGTCAAATGTACGAGCGTGGCACAGCAGGTACAGCTGTGCTCACTCGTACATTGTACCCACCTGGCACTCTAGGGGTTAAATGGGCTTTTTTTTTTTTTTTTTTTTTTTTTTTTTTTAAACACTTTATTTATTCTCAATAAAAAAAGGGGTACAAGATCACATACCATGAAAAAACACAAAAGATGACAATAAGCATTGAAAACAAATACAAAGGACAAGGAAGAGAAATGACACTCTGCAGCAAACCACTAGACTTTTCAAGCGTGTAACAGATCTCGTAGCCACAAAAAGGCCACTAAAGAGTGGGTACGCAAGTAACTGCAAGACAAATCACAAAAATACTGCTAGAGTACACGTGCAGCCTTGGCAATTAAAAAAAAAACAAAAAAACAAAAAAAAACAGAGAGTAAGAAAAAGAAGATTACGAGAGAGAGAAGGGAAGAGGAGGGATTTGCTGGAATTCCTGAGCATGGACCACTATATGCATGCATTTAAGGGGAAGTAACATTAGGAGTAGCCAAAGAAAGATAGTAGTTTTGCCATAGGAACCAGGACTCTAAGAATAAGGCTTCCCTAGGTGAAGCAACATTCACTAAATGTTCAAGAGACAGGATTGTAGACAAACTGACATCCAGAGTTGAGTCGTGGGAGGCACAGTAGACTTCCATTTAGCAGGGAGACAAAGTTTTGCCGCATTCAGCATAAAAGTAAACAATTGAGATTTAATTGTTGAGCTGCAGTAGTAGTAGTACAGTTTAACTAGAGGCAGAGCTAGACCACCTGAACCTCTCTCCCTAGCCAGATCACTGGCCCTCAGCAGTGCTGGCTTAGAGTGCCAATCAAAGTTGTTCAGTGTTTCTTGAAGAGATTTATCCCTTTCAGTGCCAGAGGGTTATGCAGCGCATTGCTTTGTAATACATTGCGTACCCCTCTGGCACTGAAAGGGTTAAAACGGAACTTTCAGATAATAGCAAGTCGCCATGCATTCATTAAATGCATGGCGACTAGCTTGAAAATAGATGTCTTACCGTAGGCTACAGCGCATACATCTTGTCTGTATGCCTGCTCCATCAGTCCTGGTCTCCATTGAGTAGACAGCTTTGCACCATATGGTCACCGGAAGGGACTGACGGCGCAAGTGCACAGACCACGCTAACCTGCCCATCAGAAACGGGATGGATTCCTTTAGACATATCTACTTTTTTTTACAGTAAGACATCTATTTTCAAGCTAGTCACCATGCATTTAATGAATGCATGGCGACTTGCTATTATCTGAAAGTTCCGCTTTAAGGAAAGAAGAAGGAAGTCTAATCGGGATCATATGAAAAAGATACGGTATTTTTGTCAGAAACACAATTTTTATCAAATTAATCCTGCTAATCCACAAAATATATAACCTGGACCATTTCTTAAAATTTGCAGAAAGGGAGGAAAGCAGTGGAATATAATTAACAGCGTAAAGTGAGCTAGGTTTAGAAGTAAGTCGGATCCCCAAATATTTCAAACTGCCAGTGGCAGAAATGCGCTGCCACAGTACTGGGGGAATCTTAACATTTAAGATCTCTCACTTTGTGAGGTTGGGTTTAAAATTAGATGCCCTACTGAACCAAGTCAATTATTACGAAACTGCTGGCAAGGAAGATTCAGGGTCAAGGAGAGAATAAGATCGTCTGTAAATAGGGACAGCTTCTGTTCCAATCAGAGAGACCACCATTGATCCGCATCTTAGTGGAAGGACAGGTATAAAGGGTCTTGATATAAGTATGGAATTTGGGACCCAAACCAATGTGAGACAGCACACTATCAATAAACCACAAAGACACTCTGTCCAATGCCTTTTCGGTATTGACAGATAAAAGCAATAGTGGAATGGCTTGAGAGTGGGCAAAGTCAGTCAGCTGTATAAGATTGATGGTGTTATCCTTTGCCTCCCTTCCCTGTACAGACCCACCTGATGAGGGTCCACTAAAGGTGGAAGGAGGGGAGCAAGCTTACATGACAGGATTTTTGCATAAAGCTTGACATCCAAATTGAGTAAAGAAATTGGGTGATAGATAGATGGTAATTTAGGATCTTTGTCTTCCTTAAAGTGGAACTTTCATCCGCTATAAAGTAGCCCTGCTTTAATTAAGCAGGCAGCGACTAGCTTTAGAATATATATTTTACCTTTGAAAAGTAGCCCGTTCTCAAGAAATCAACCATTGTAGGAGACCGGAACCCAGCCTACAGAGCAGACATCTTGTCTGCCTGCCTGTGCTGTCATTCCCGGTTTGTCACGGTTTGTAAGAACACTCAGACAAGTTAGTAAGGTAACATAGTAACATAGTAGATAAGGCTGAAAAAAGACATGCGTCCATCAAGTCCATCCCATGCCAATAACACCCCTGTTGATCCAGAGGAAGGCAACAAAAAAGCCCTCTGGAGCAATTTCCAATGTAGTCCCAAATATGTGTATGTGTGTGTGTGTGTGTGTGTGTGTGGGGGGGGCTATTCCTTCCTGACTCCAACTGGTAGTCAGATAGTTCCCCGGATCAATATCCTATTTGCTTTGAAGCCATCTGTCATAATTCTCAATATTGTTCTGTGCTAGATAGGCATCCATTGCTTTTTTGAATGCAGTTGCATTATCTGCAAGCACAACATCCCGAGGCAAAGAATTCCATAGCCTTACCGCCCTTACTGTAAAGAATCCCTGCCTATGTTTTAGTCGAAAGCGCCTTTCCTCAAGTCTTAATGGATGACCTCTTGTTCTTAGCTCAGCTCTTTGCATAAATAATTCATTGGGTAGTTCTTTGTATTGACCTTGAATGTATTTGTAAATGGTAATCATATCACCCCTTAGACGTCTCTTCTCTAATGTAAACAAACCCAGTTTGGCTAGTCTCTCTTTGTAGCTCAGATCCTCCAATCCCTTTATCAGTTTTGTTGCATGTCTCTGCACCTTTTCCAGTTCAGTAATGCCTTTTTTTAAACAGGCGCCCAAAATTGTACTCCATATTCTAGATGAGACCTAACCAAGAATTTATACAGAGGTAGGATAATATTAGCATCCCTTGCTTCTACACCTCTTTTTATGCAGGCTAGTACTCTATTTGCTCTTGCAGCAGCTGAGTGACTCTGCACACTGCTGTGAAGACTATTATCTATCAGTACTCCTAAATCTTTCCCAAGTTGTTTCCTATTTAGAGTATATGTAGCAAGTTTGTTTCTACAACCTAAATGCATAACCTTACATTTATCTGCATTAAATGTCATCTGCCACTTTTCTGCCCATTCACTTAGTTTATCTAAATCCTTCTGTAGGGAAAAAACATCCAGCTCTGTATGTATTTCCTTACATAGCTTAGTGTCCTCAGCAAAGATTGAGATGCTACTTTCAATTCCCACTTCTAGATCATTAATAAACCAATTAAAAAGCATTGTGCCCAGGACTGAACCCTGCGGCACCCCACTTATAACCCTAGACCAATTTGAAAAAGTTCCATTTACAACAACCCTCTGCCATCTATCATTTAACCAGTTCTCAATCCATGTACAGATAACACCGCCCAAACCGAAGCCTTTTAATTTATGCAGTAATCTGTTGTGAGGCACTGTGTCAAAGGCTTTTGCAAAATCCAAGTATACTACATCAACAGAAATTCCCCTGTCCAAATTACTACTTACTCTTTCAAAAAATGCAAGTAAATTAGTCTGACATGATTTGTTCTTCTTGAAACCATGCTGATTCCTACTACAGTCTCTTTTGGACCTTGTCCTCAGCAAGCCATGTAGATGTTGGAGGAAATTCCATGGTTTTGTCTGTTTGCTCACAGGTTGTCATTACTGCTTCCTTTGTATATACTGAAGCAAAGAAAGTATTTAGGGTGTCAGTCATAGCTTTATCCTCACTAATCAATTCACCTGTTTCAGTCCTAAGAGGACCAATATCAACCTTAACTTTTTTGTTGTTAATATACTTGTAGAATTGTTTAGGGTTTTTCTTGCTCTCATTTGCAATGTTTCTCTCATTTTCTATTTTAGCTAGTTTATCTGCTTGTTTGCAGATTTTATTACAGTCTTTATATTTTTTAAATGATGCATCTAACCCGTTTGACTTAAACACCTTAAAAGCCTGCTTTTCATTTCTCATTTCCCTGCTAACCACATTATTAATCCACACTGGTTTCGCTTTACTTCTCTTGTGCTTATTCCCCAATGGTATATATTGACGTGTATATTTGCCCAAGAGCATTTTAAATACATTCCATGATTCTTGTGCATTTTTATCTTTGAAAATTACATCCCACTGGATATCCTTTAAAGCTTCTTTTAACTTTGTAAAATTAGCCTTTTTGAAATTTAATGTTTTGGTTAAACTCTTGCTATTGGGTTTCTCATAACAAACTTCAAAGGATACAATATTGTGGTCACTGCTGCCCAAATGTTCCCTTACCTGCACATTGTTTACCATGTCAGAATCGTCTGAGAGCACTATGTCAAGCAAGGCCTCTTTTCTAGTTGGCTCCTCTACTAGTTGGGACATAAAATTATCATTTATCATACTTAGAAAAATATTTCCCTTTGTGCCTGAAGTCCTATTGCTCCAGTCAATTTCAGGGTAGTTGAAATCTCCCATTATAATTACCTTTGCTGACCTAGCAGCCTTTTCCATTTGCAGTAAAAGTTGGGCTTCCTCCAACTCCCCAACATTAGGTGGCTTGTAGCAAATCCCCACCAATATCTTTTTATTATGTGTGTATCACGGTTCCCGTGATCTTTTTCTGTCACTCTTTGCTGTGGTGCACTCCCATTGGCTGAGCTTGTTTAGCCCGCCCAGTATGGCCTTTTTATACCCGGCCTTTGGCACCTGTTAGGTGCCCTTTCGTGGTGTTCCTGAACCAGTGTTGCTGTGTAGCTGTGTTCCTGTGTACCGACTTGGCCCATCTGAATACATTCCTGCTCTGTGATTCGACCCGGCCTGGCTGACTTTCCTTCTCCGTGATCTGACCTGACTTGTCTAACGATACTGCTCCGTGATTTGACCCGGCCTGGCTGACGTTCCTGCTCAGTGACCTGACCCGGCTATGTTAACGACCCTACCTGTGTTCCCGCTGTGTTCCTGCTCCGGTGTCGCCTGGGAGACATTCTGACTTCCGCTGTGCTGTTTGCAGGGCTGACAGAGTTGTTGCCTCTATGTACTAGGCCTTCCCGTTTACTCTTGCTGAGCACTGTTGCCTCTGTTACTCTGGGCCTCCGTTGATCCTTACAGAGCATTGAGCCTTCCGTTGCACTTACAGAGCACCGTTGCCTCCGTTCACTGAGCCTCCGTTAACACTTGCAGAGCCGTTGCCTCCACTACCCTGAGCCTTCCAATTACACTTGCAGAGCCTTGTAGTCTCCGTTACTAAGAGCCTCCCGTTAACACATGCAGAGCATGGTGGCCTCCGATTTGCCTTGTGCATCTGGTTACACTTGTTGTAGTCTCGTTAATGCACCGGTTGGGTGCGTTTGGCTCCATACACCTCAGCTCTTGCAGTGTAGTTGGTCTCTGTTACAAACCGGAGAGGTGCTATTGGCTCTATATAGCTAAGGTCTTGCAGTGTAGTTGGTCTCCGTTACAGCGCCAGTTGGGTGCTATTGGCTCTATACTCCTCAGCTCTCGCAGTGTATTTGGTCTCCGTTAACGCACCGGGTGGGTGCTATTGGCTCTTAACATTAAAGCTCTTGCAGTGCACTTACTCTCAGTTTACGCACCGGTTGGGTGCTAGTGGCTCTAAGCTCCTAAAGCTCTTGCAGAGTATTTTGGCCTCAGTTCCCTGCTCAGCATAAGCAGTAGTCTCTGTCCTGTTCTATTTACTGGTGTTCTCACATCTAGCACCATTGTATCGCTCCTTTACCAGCTTATGGGCATGTCAAACACACCACAACAGAGACTGAATTGATTTCCATGAACTTTAACCTTTGATTACCCTGTATGTTAACTTATGCCTGTCCTGTGACAGTATATATTTATTTCCCTGTATACTGGGCCTGAGAGGGTATCTATACTTTACGATTTCAGTCATTCTGTATTGCCTATAGAGGGCAGTCTTTCTTGTCTTTTAATAAAACTGTGTTTTATTCTAACCTGCTGGTCTGAGAGTCCTACAAAACCGTTACAGTGTGCCCCCAGTGTGTATTTCAACCCACAAGGCCTCTACCTTTTCATTAGACCCTTCATTTATATCTTCCCTTAAACTAGGTTTTAAGGCCTGCTATACATATAGGCATACCCCTCCTCCCCTTTTATTAACCCTGTCCCTCCTAAAAAGTGAATAACCCTCTAGATTGACTGCCAAGTCATACGCATCATCTAACCAGGTTTCAGACACTCCAATCAGATCATACTGCTCATGTACTGCAATCATTTCTAGTTCCCCCATCTTACCAGCCAGACTGCGAGAATTTGCATGCATACGTTTTATCTTTTTGCCATTCCTAAAGATTTCGTTCTTTTTCAGATGCATTTGTCTTTTATCAGGCTGTAACAATGGCAACTCCCTATTAGATGAACTAGCCCATTCCCCCTCTCCACCCCCATGACCCTTCTCTAATCCCATTTCCTCAATTATACTACCTTCCCCAGCCTGTTTTGCAGCTCCCTTTCTAGTTTAAAGTCTCCTCCAGCCCTCTAACCATCCTATCGCCCAGCACCGTGGCCCCCCTTCCACTAAGGTGCAATCCATCACTACTATAAAGATTGCGCCCAAGGGAAAAGACTGCCCAGTGCTCTAGGAACCCAAACCCCTCCTGCTTACACCAAGTCTTTATCCACGCATTAAACTCCCTAATCTCCCGTTGCCTTTCTAATGTAGCGCGTGGCACAGGTAGAATTTCAGAAAATACTACCTTAGAGGTCCTCTGCTTAAGCTTATATCCTAGGTCCCTGAAATCCTTCTTAACGGACCTCCATTTTCCACTGACTTTGTCATTAGTACCAACATGTACCATGACAGCCGGGTCATGCCCAGCCCCTCCCAACAATCTATCAACCCGATCAGCCACATGTCGAACCCGAGCTCCTGGGAGACAGCAAACTGTGCGATTGTGGCAATCTTGGCGACAGATTACCCTGTCTGTCTTCCTAATAAATAGAATCCCCTACCACCACCATCTGTCTAGGTCTGCCTGAGTTCTGGATCCCATCCGTGCAAGAGGGGCTGTTGACTCGGCTGTTAGAGAGAACAGTCCTCTCCAGCAAAGACATTCCTGTGTCAGCATCCCCAACATCATTACTCAATGTAGCAAATCTATTAGGATTAGTAAACACAGGAGTGTCTTCCCTATTTCTCTGTCCATCCCCTTGCTATGTCTAACTGTAACCCATCTGGCTACCTGCTCTTTCTTTGTGCAGTCTCCACCCCCAGAACTACCTACCACCGCTTCCTGCTGCTCAGTCAGCAGACCCCTGTCAAGATTGGTCGTCTTTCTCAATGTTGCAACCTGCCCCTACAGATCTTTAATACGAGCTTCCAGAGAGACCACTTGCTCACATCTGCCACAGAGGTATGCACCCTGGAATGGTTGTTCCAGGTGTGCAAACATATGGCAGTTTGTGCACGGAGTTAAATGGACAATCATGCTACCACTCATACATGCCAGTTACCACAAGATAAAAAGGCAGGCAGACAAAAATAGCTGCACAATAAGATTGATAAATGCGTTCCCCTGTGTAACCCCCTGTATTTGAATTCCCCTGGTTTAAATTCCCACACTTACCACTCTTCTGCACTTGAATTCCCCTGTTTTAAATTCCCACACTTACCACACTTCTGCACTTGAATTCCCCTGTTTTAAATTCCCACAATTACCACTCTTCTGCACTTACACACTGATGCAAGATTCACACATTCAAGTATTCACTTGTGTCTGCTATTTAAGCCAGGAATCCACCAATTACAAACATAGCAATTAGTCACTCCTACCACACCAGACTTCAATTATTTACTTGTATCACAGCAAAGAGAGGGAAAACAAAACTCAGAGAGATTTGTTTTTAACCTCTTCCTTACCACACTACACCACACAATATTCTTATGCTATTTTTCCAGCAAGTATCCAAACTCAGTCTTTCAGGGCACAGGTCACTGATGAACACTTTCCCATGGGTTTCTCCGGAGGTGCATTGGCCTGCGATGCCAAGATCTCCTCCCCCAAAGGGGGATGTGATACTGTTGCGCAGAGTGGCAAGTATACGATCCAGGGGGTATAATCGGAACTGGTGCACTGTCCGACTCTGGATCGGAACCAGAGCTTTATTAAGAATAATAAAGTGCACAAGGTCACCCTTCACAGGTCCAGATCCGGACATTACCGTGGCACTTCCCAAATCTGACACAGGTCAAGGTGCAGGAGAATAGCAAAACAAAAACAGGAATACAGCAGGCTGGATCAGACAACAAGAACCAGGAACAGAACCTCAGCAGCACCAAACCTAGAAAGCGTACCCAACTAGTGAGACGGTAGGTGACTGCAGGGCAGAATCCCTAGAAGGCTAGGGACAGAACGGCAGCAAGCTAGCACACTGGAGAGTTACCTGGCCTAGAAAACTAGTGGTAACGGAGGAATGGAAATGGTCACCACAAGTGCCCGAAACTCAGAGGACTGGATAGAAGGAGGCTACAATACTGGACACCGAAAGTGACCAGATCCCTAGTAAACTAAGGTACCCGGAGGCAACACTGACAGGCACTGACAAGACACTAGTTCCCAGGAGACTAGGGTAACCGGAGGCAACACTTACAGGCACTGGCAAGGCACTAGTCCCAGGAGACTAGAGTAACCGGAGGCAACACTGGCAAGGCACTAGTCCCAGGAGACTAGGGTAAGCGGAGGCAACACAGACAGGCACTGACAAGACACTAGTTCCCAGGAGACTAGGGTAACCGGAGGCAACACTTACAGGCACTGGCAAGGCACTAGTCCCAGGAGACTAGAGTAACCGGAGGCAACACTGGCAAGGCACTAGTCCCAGGAGACTAGGGTAAGCGGAGGCAACACAGACAGGCACTGACAAGACACTAGTCACCAACGGATCGGTACACAGAGTGGTAGTCAGCCAGTCCTGGTCAGCAACGGATCGTGTAGTCAGCCACAGCCAGGATCGGTACACAGAACAGTAGTCAGCCAGTCCTAGTCAGCAACGAATCGGGTAGTCAGCCACAGCCAGGATGGGTACACAGAGTAATAGTCAGCCAGTCCTAGTCAGCAACGGATTGGGTAGTCAACCTCAGCCAGGATCGGTACACAAAGTGGTAGTCAGCCAGTCCTAGTCAGCAACGGATCGGGTAGTCAACCTCTGCCAGGATCGGTACACAGAGCGGTAGTCAGCCAGTCCTAGTCAGCAACAGATCGGGTAGGTGGCCACAGCCAGGATCGGTACACGGAGCGGTAGTCAGTCAGTCCTAGTCAGCAACGGAATCACTGGGCAGAAGTGACAGGAGCAAGGTCAGGCAAAACTGGGTCATACACGGAGCAGGAACCAACAGAAGTACAAACGCCAGGTACAGGAACACCACAAAGGGCGCCAAAGTAATGACAGGACTGAGGTTAAAAAGGCTAACGCTGGGCGGGGCAGAACCCAGCAGCCAATAAGAGCCCAGCAGGAATAGAACAGGAAGTAGCAATGTTGCTGGCAAAGAAGATCACGGGCACTGTGATAGTACCCCCCTCTCAAAGACCCCCTCCCCATGGAGAAGGCCCAGGCTTCTGAGGAAACTTGGAGTGGAACCTGCGCAACAGAAGTGGAGCATGGATGTCTGCATGGTTCGCCAGTGAACGTTCCTCTGGACCATATCCCTTCCAGTGCACCAAGTATTGGATCTGCCCACAGAATCTACGTGAATCCAAAATACTCTGCACTTCATACTCGTCATGGTCTTGTATGCCAACCGGACCAGGGACCGCAGGGGTGGCGGTATAGCGATTACACACCAAAGGTTTGAGAAGCGATACATGGAACACGTTATGTATCCTCATAGCTGCCAGTAATTCCAAGGCATAGGAGACAGGTTTGACTCTACGGAGTACCCGGAACAGACCCACAAATCGGGGATCCAATTTATTCCATGGAACTTGCAAGTTGAGGTTCCTGAGGACAACCATACCCGGTCCCCCACCTGGAATACCGGGGCCGGCAACCTTCTGTTATTGGCATGCCGCTGATATCGTTGAAATGAGTCACGTAGGGAATTCTGGACTTGTGCCCAAGTAGAGCGAAGTTTCCGGAATCTGCTGTGCTTGGAAGGTGTCCGGGAGCAAGCATGGTTGGAACCCATAGTTGATAAGGAAGGGTGAGGTCCCGGAAGAAGTGCACACAGGTAGGTACCTGTAGGTAGGAGACAAAGTTGAAACGTGACAAAAACAACACCCATCTGGCTTGTCTTGGGGACAATCTTTTAGCCTCTGAGAGGTAAATAAGATTCTTATGATCCATCAGAATCAATATTGGAGCCCTGGTACCCTCCAGCAGATGGTGCCACTCACGTAATGCCAATGTCATAGACACTTTGGGCCATAGTCATCTATGAGCCAGCACTGCCCCTACACCTGTCTCTGAGGCGTCAACCTCCAACGTGAATGGCAAACCAGGTATGGGATGAGACAGTACTGGGGCAGTGGAGAATGCGGATTTCAGGTTTTCAAACTCCCTCTCTGCCTCCGGGGACCACAGAGAAGCGTTAGCACCTTTATGGGTCATGTCTGTAAGCGGTTTCAAAATCATAGAATAATTGCGAATTAATTTCCTATAGTAATTTGCAAAACCCAAGAACCACTGTAAGGGTTTGAGACCCGTGGGGCGTGGCCAATGTAATACTGCAGAGAGTTTGTCCTTGTCCATAGCAAAGCCCTTGTTAGAAATGACATAGCCGAGGAATGACAACCTGGTCTTGTGAAAGTCGCATTTTTCGAGTTTGCAGAATAATTTGTTCTCTCTCAGTCTCTGCAAAACCGCTGTGACATGTTTGCAGTGTGTCTCCAAGTCAGGAGAATAAATCAGAGTATCGTCAAGGTAGACCACTACACAGGACTGTAACATGTCTCTAAGAACATTGTTTATAAATTCCTAGAATACCACCGGGGCATTACATAGCCCGAAGGGCATTACTAAATACTCATAGTGACCCGTCCAGAGTATTGAAAGCAGATTTCCACTCATCACCTTCTTTGATCCGCACCAGGTTATATGCTGCCCTTAGATCCAGGCACTGACAAGACAATAGTCCCAGGAGACTAGAGTAACCAGAGGCAACACTGACAGGCACTGGAAAGGCACTAGTCCCAGGAGACTAGGGTAACCAGAGGCAACACTGACAGGCACTGGCAAGGCACTAGTCCCAGGAGATTAGGGTAACCAGAGGCAACACAGACAGGCACTGGCAAGGCACTAGTCCCAGGAGACTAGGGTAACCAGAGGCAACACAGACAGGCACTGACAAGGTACTAGTCAGCAACGGATCTGGTAGTAGCCACAGCCAGGATCGGTACACAGAGCGGTAGTCAGCCAGTCCTAGTCAGTAACGGATCGGGTAGTCGGCCACAGCCAGGATCGGTACACGGAGCGTTAGTCAGCCAGTCCTAGTTAGCAACGGAATCACGGGGCAGAAGAGACAGGAGCAAGGTCAGGCAAAACCGGGTCATACACGGAGCAGGAACCAACAGCAGTACAAACACCAGGTACAGGAAAACCACGAAAGGGCGCCAAAGTAATGACAGGACTGAGGTGAAAAAGGCTAACGCTGGGCGGGGCAGAACCCAGCGGCCAATAAGAGCCCAGCAGGAATAGAACAGGAAGTAGCAATGTTGCTGGCAAAAAGATCACGGGCACCGTGATACGGTCTCCTGCAAGAAGCAACTCAGCATACCATATGGTAACCGGAAGGACTGACAGCGCAGACTGCGCTAACCGCCGTCAGTCTCCTACAATTATTGATTTCTTTAGAACAGGCTACTTTTCAAAGGTAAAATGTATATTCTGAAGCTAGTCGCTGCCTGCTTAATTATAGCAGGGCGAATTTATAGCGGATGAAAGTTCCGCTTTAAGAATCAAAGAAATGTGGGTCTCCATAAAAGAGGGTTGATAATCCACCTGAAATCGGTAGGTCATTGAAGACCCGCAGTAAAATAGGAGATAGGGTAGACCAGAATTTTTTTATAAAAAAACCAGTGGGAATCCGTCTGGATCCGGGGTCTTACCTGATGACATTTGGCATAATGCCATGTCCAAGGCTGAATGCACAAAGTCTGCTTCCAACTCCGCTGATTGGGAAGGGGAGAGCCTGGGCATATTGGCCTGGGCAATATAGGAAGAGAGATCCATGGTCTCCTCAGGGGAGATTACAGGCAAAGCATATAAATCAGAATAAAATGTACGAAAGATATCAGTGATAGTCAGAATATCACGAGCTTGGGTTCCATCTGAAGTTTGAACCATAGGAACAAAAGTGGGTGAAGTCTTATCTCAAATCTGAAGTGACAGTAATCTATCACACTTGTTGCTATACTCATAGGCTTGTGCCCTGGAATTCTGAAAGGCTTTGGCGGAATTGGTGTGAAGCAAATCAGTCAGACAAGAAGGTAAGAGAGCGAATATCAGACACATCAAGTGAGGATTTATGTCTAGACTCTAAGACCATAATATCTGATAGAACAGAGTCAATCTCACTCCTCCGAGAGCGGCTCATATAGGCTCATCTCTTGATAAAAAGTCCTTTCAGGAAACACTTCAAGGTCTGCCACGCTGTAAGGGGGGAAGAGACTGACCCCAGATTGCGAGACAAAAACTCAGTGATCTGACCCTCAATCTCTTTACAAAAAGGATCATCTAGCAGAAGAGAGGGATCTAGTTTCCACGTGCCCTGACAGGACAACGCAAGAGGAATAGTAAGAGTAAAAGAAACAGGAGAGTGATCCGACCAAGTAATGGGAAGGATCTGGGAGTCTGATAAGTAGTGGAAGTGGGACTGGGACAAAAGCACATAATCAATACGAGAATAGGAATTAGAAGGGTGAGAATAAAAAGTAAAGTTTTAAACGCACTTTTTATTGAATCATTTTCAAAAAAGAAAAACATACAAGCATCACCGTGGGAAGACATGTACAAATATGGTAAGGTACCCAGAACCAGCTTGCAGGGTCACACAGTGCTATACATGCCCAACTAACTATTAAAGGGATAGTCATGTTTAAATTTCACTTTATTTAATATTGCAGACATTAAGTCTTATCTCTCAAACATTTATGGTTTGAGAGATATAACTTGCTAAATTCCCCCCTCCAGGCTGCTTCACAAAAGTCTGCCATCTAGCTGACAGCAGGAGATTCCAGTCCCGAGATCAGTCTGTGGCTCTTCAGCAGAGCCGAAATCGCACTATTTTAAAATAATTACTTCATTTGAACGGTCTACAAAGTGTGCTTGCAAACCAGGCACACTTTGTAGACTGTTCCAATGAAGTATTTAATTCGAAATAGCACAATTTTGGCTCTGCTGAAGAGCCGCCGTCTGGGCAAATGTCCTGAATCTGCTGCTGCCCCATAGCCGTTGATGCAGCCTGGGGGGGACTTTAATGAGTTATAGCTCTCAAACCATAAAGGATTGAGAGTTAAGAGTTACACCGATCTACTTATTTTTTTAATGCCTGCAATATTAAATAAAGTGAAATTTAAACATTACTATCCCTTTAAGAATATGCCATATGCATTAAGGCTGAGATGGGTAAGAGAGGTGTAACTTGTTTAGGCAAAACAGATACAAACACGTCAATGAATAGGTCATAGGGAGTCAGCTCGAGCTACCATGTCTCAACGGACTGTGTATATCACCAGGTTATGCTCGGTAACAAACAAACTCATAACACAAAAGGTCAAGAATACTCTGGTAGAGGAGGCTCCAAAAATGTAAATAGACCTCCGGAACACAGCCGATAGTGCTTCAAGGTAGAATGGGTGCTGCCGGGTCCACTCCGCCATCACGGGCAGGCGACTGCAGGGACATCTCCAAATTATTCAAGGTGTCACTCCCCAGAATGGCCACTAATCTATCACCCAACATCCTTTTCCCCAACTAATTGGTGTAGCGAAAGCATCAGTAAAAGTCCACCTGTTGAAAGGGTAAGGATGAAAGGTTCCCACAGCGCAATAAAACGGGCACCCAATATCTTCCTTTTGGAGAGAGCCAGGATCCAATGAAGTCTGGTAAAATGGAGCAGTTTTTGGGATCATTGTTTAAGTAGGGGAGAATGAGGGGACAGCCAGAGAGCTAAGATACATTTCAATGCCACCATGATGGCCATGTCCAACAATTTATTCTAGTTAACTATCAGAATCCTGGGGTATTATAGATTCCTAATAAAAAACTCAGGTTCATGGGCATCGCAGGGATCCCAATTCTGTCAGTGATATAATGCAAAACCTTCACCCAGAAGGAAATTATATGAGGACAGAAGTAGAACATATGAAGTAACGTGGCCTGGGGGGGGTCACTACACTTGGGACACAGAGGATGGAGAAAGGCCTATGCGATGAGCAACAAGTGGGGAGACATAGGTCCTGTGTAGTAGTGGATAAGTAAGTTCATGAAAGTACGCAGATGGGGAACTGCGCAAATGACTTGCAAAGCAAGAGCCAATAGTGTCCACCAACAGGTCAGGCAGATCCGTCAACCATCTACTCGACTTCCAATGGGTTACGGACGGCATATGCCACCGAAAATACTGTTGCGTATACGCGAAACACTTCAAATGAAACATTTGAAAGCTTTTTGATCAAACAATCCAGCAGGTTGTCATCCAGTTGGGCCACTAGCACAGGTAAGAGTTTGGACACAATGTTTAGCTTGTAGGAAGGCAAAAAGGTGATTGGAAGGGAGTTGGTATTTGACTTGGAGCTCCCTAGAGGTGTAGACCCGTTTGGTTAGAGGGTCAAACAGTTGGCCTACTTGCCTGATATCCTGTGTCACCCAGAGGAGAAATCTTCTATCCTAGTCCCCGCCCTGAAAAGATGCGTTGTTAGTGAAGGGAAGAAACATGGGAATTGACTTAGATTTAAGAGGAGCTGCCTCGTATATTGCCAGGCCTTCACGGAGAACATTATGAGAGGATTTTGCAGTACAGTGTGGTGAGAGAGTTAAAGGAGACGCATGGAGGAAGTGGGAAAGGTTGAACAAAGGACAAAACTGTTGGTCCCTATATGAGTCTGTGTAAACCAACATTTCATCTAGCCAATCCATCACAGAGCGAAGGAGGCAAGTTGCATTATATAATTGCAGGTGAGTAAAATTAAATCTCCCAGTGCGACTTAAATGGACCTTTAACCCCCTCCAATGCTAGAGAGTTCCTCAACGTTTGAGAAGCAATGTGCTGGAGACCTCTCAAACATTCAAATGATTAAAAGTCGTTATGTAAATCAATGTGAAATTGAGAGATTTACATTCCTGGGAACTTTCCTAGTAGCAACCTCTGGGGGGAGAGGCACTAAAGGTCGATGATATGGTGATGTGTGGTGAGATGGTCACTTTGGTGATGTAGACACACATCGCCATATGCATTAAGAATTAGAGATGCAAAGGAAGGGGGAGAGAATGTGATCATTAGCATATCAAGAGAAGAAGTCAAAGATACTCAACTAGGCTCAAGAGCTTGCAAGGATATGCAAAGAGCTCACTAGGACTATGTCCCGCACCCAGAGTGCAATCTCTTTTAGCTCACAAGTGCCATACACAGCGAAGAAATATTCTGAAGCATATCATACAGGTCCTGCTGAAATGACATTCCAGCGACGAAATGCCAGACAATTCTCTGAACAAGGGAAACAGCTAAACCCCAGACATATATTTCGACCTTGTTTGGCCTTGTCAGTGAGGTGCAGCTAATCCATCTACACACTCGTGAGCTTCAGAATATATCCTCTCTGTGTATGTCACTTGTGAGCTAAAAGAGATTGCACCCTGAGTGCAAGACATAGCTCTAGTGAGCTATTTGCATTCCCTTGCAAGCTCATGAGCCTAGTTGAGCATCTGACTTCTTCTCTCTATATGCAAATTGCTTTTAGGGTTGGTCACCCTAAGGATAATGGGAGAATACAGACGTGGACCCGTTGCTCAAAAGTCCCTAGAGGGATTAGCTGTACCTCAATGATGAGGCATAACAAGGCTTAAATGTATTGGTGGGGTTAGCTGTTTCCCTTGTTCAGAGAAGAGTTATTTGGCATTTTGTGGCTGGACTGTCATTTTGGCAGGACCTGTATAATATGCTTGAGAATATTTCTTCTCTGTGTATGGCACTTGAGAGTTAAGAGAGATTGCCCCTGGGCTGCAGAAAATAGCCCTAGTCAGCTATTTGCATACCCTTGCAAGCTCATGAGCCTAGTTGAGCATCTCTGACTTCTCTCTATATGCAAATTGCTCTTAGGGTTGGACACCCTAAGGGTAATGGGGGGATCCAGACATGGACCCCTTGCTCACAAGTGCCTAGAGGGATCAACTGCACAACAATGATAAGTCCCAAGTAGGCAGAAATATACATGTGGGATTGCCTGTTTCCCTTGTTCAGAGAAGAATTGTCTGGTATTTTGTGGCTGGACTGTCATTTTGGCAGGACCTGTATGATATGGTTTAGAATATGTATTTTCTGTGTATGGCACTTGTGAGCTAAAACGGATTGCACCGTGGGTGCAGGACATAGTCTGAGTGAGCTCTTTGCATACCCTTGCAAGCTTATGAGCCTAGATGAGCATCTCTGACTTCTTCTCTCTATATGCAAGTTACTCTTAGGGTTGGTCAACCTAAGGGTAATGGGGGAATCAAACTCTTGTTCACAATGCTTAGAGGGATTATCTGCACCTCACAGATAAGACACAGCAAGACTGAAACATACATCTGGGGTTAGCTGTGTCACTTGTTCAGAGAAGAATTGTCTGGTATTTTGTGGCTGCACTGTCATTTTCGCAGGATCTGTATGATATGCTTCAGAATATTTCTTCTCTGTGTATGGCATTTGTGAGCTAAAAGAGATTGCACCCTGGTTGCAGGACATAGTCCTAGTGAGTGCTTTGCATACTCTTGCAAGCTCTTGAGTCTAGCTGAGCATCTCTGACTTCTTCTCTCTATATGCAAACTGCTCTTAGAGTTGGTCACTCTAAGTGTAACGGGGGAATCCAGATTTGGACCCCTTGCTCACAAGTGCCTAGAGGGATCAACTGCACATCACCGATGAGGTCCGACAAGGCCGAAATGTACATCAGGGGTTAGCTGTTTCCCTTGTTCAGAGAAGAATAGTCTGGTATTTCATTGCTGGACTGTCATTTTGGCAGGACCCGTATGATATACTTGAGAATATTTTTCTCTGTGTATGGCATTTGTGAGCTAAAAGAGATTGCACCCTGGTTGCAGGACATAGTGCTAGTGAGCTCTTTGCATACTCTTGCAAGCTCATGAGCCTAGTCGAGCATCTCTGACTTCTCTCTATATGCAAATTGCTCTTAGGGTTGGTCACCCTAAGTGTAATGGGGAAATCCAGATGTGGACTCCTTGCTCACAAGTGCCTAGATGAGGGTTAGTGGGTTCCCTTGTTCAGAGAACAATTGTCTGGCATTTTGTGGCTGAACTGTCATTTTGGCAGGACCTGTATGATATGCTTCAGAATATTTTTTTCTCTGTGTGAATGACATTTGTGAACTAAAAGATTTCACCCTGGGTGGAGGATATAGTCCTAGTGAGCTCTTTGCATACCCTTGCAAGCTCATGAACCTAATTGAGCATCTCTGACTTTTTTTACTCTAGATCATTAGCATATCATTCTGGTGTAAAGGTGTCAATGTGCTGGGGAGGTAAGGGAGGGAGCAAAGAAGATACAGAGAGACTTCAGCAGTGGTCCTCACAGAACTCTTTGAGTGGAGTAAACTACACATTGCACAGCAATGCATTGGATACCACTCTGGCACTGAAGGTGTTAAATTGCCACAGTGTATACAACAAATGTAAATTATGTATTTTTTTTGGTGTACATACACCTATTCTCTGAAAAGGACTATTTACATTAATGTATTATAGTGTATGCCACTGTTTATAATAGCATGTTGGAAATTTGGCCATGGATAAATATCCCAAGGTTTTATTCAGTGAGGGAACGGACATTCAAATCTGTGCTATCACCCTTGTCCTCCCCTGCAGAACGTTTGAAGTAACGACAGGAAGTCACATTACCAAACATACAAAACGCCATATAATCTGGCGTTGTGAGAACATCAGTGGATGCGACTTCGCCAAGCAGGTCCACTGGCCTTTTGTGTATAGGCAGCGGTGCTACTTGGTAAAGTTACATTCACTCACATCGCCAGACACAGTCTGAAAAGCCAGCAGTACTGGCGATGGGAGATGAAATGGAGAGCGCAGCCAACCTGCTGAGCACAGATGAAGTCAGCATGTTGCCACTATGTGGCTCTATAGACAGCAAGGAGTGAGAAATGTAAACACACCATTTAGTTACCAGTTGTAAAAGATGCAACTAAACACCTATCCCTGGTCTAGAGGAAGCAGCAAGTCAAACATGTAAAACTGTAAGAATACTGATATGTTCTCACATGCCATTTTATAGGAGATGGAAAATTGCAAAGACTGATATTTTGCCATGGAGGAACAGGGAAGTTTTGTCACATGCACATTTACACCAGGTTCAAGGGGTTATGGTGTAGACTTGTCTTTTGCTAAAAATGATATCCAACATATTATTAGCCATGCATTAGGTCCTCCTTTTTGTGAACTTCCTTTAAAATCATCATATGAAAATTGTATCTATTCTAGGTCTATCAGACATCTCTGACATTCAACTGTATAATTGCAGGCTGCTTCCGATTTGTTGCAGATGTTCTATAGTCCCTGCGCAGCTACTTCTATACAACAAAGAGTGATCTAGTCAGCAGAATTCATTATATCTATATAATGAGTATTTACCATTCAGTTTATCTTTTCATTCTGGCTCCATAGGGAGCTATAGGGTGATACCAACATTTCCTACCTCAGGTAGGTGATATTGGGACTGTAACCTCCGACCGCAGAGGCAACTATCGGAGCTCAGTGCATGTGGCGAACAGAAGCATTAATATATAAACACACACATGAATACAACAATGGCTCATTAAACTGCATTTGCATATTCAAATGAGCCATTGTCCATGCAGTGAATGAAAAACCATACACTTGTAAAGGCATGGCAGATTTATGGCAATGGTAGCAAATTAACAGGGTTATGACAGCAAAGACATACTGACAATGTGCCTTTGGCACAACATCACCACCCTGGCCCCTTGTCGAACTTTGGTGTATCTCTATCCTGCAGTCACAAGTATTGGTGAAGGTGGGAGTGTCCAAGGTGCGATTTATGTCACAGTGTGTGCAAGGCTTCACAGAAGTTGGTGGGATTGTGATGAGGGAGGATGGGGGTTTGTCCAAACAACTAGCAGAATGAGGTGGATAGTGGACAGACTGGGTGATAAAATAGGTGGGGGTTACTACAGATCTCGTTTACCCAGTGAATTCTCTTCTGTCATGGGAGACTCTGTAATTTGTATTTGTCTCATACTAAACAGTTGATTTGCCACAAAATTGCTCAACTTTTCTTTCACACATAAGTAGCATTGTGAGCTATGGAGGATTTCACTTGGGCTAGTTGCACTGTGACTGTCACAGAGAAATGTTACTAATGTCTACTACAGGTTTTAATGGCATGGAAATCACACAACTATAGCAGGGGGTTATTCACTGAGGTATGATAAAGAGGTGATAAAATGGAGCCGATTTTTCCCTTGTTGTCTCTTCACCAAGTCATATGTTATTCTAAGGAGCCTATGCACTAAGCTCTGTCAAGCTGGAGACATTGTAGTGCACAGGCTCCATACAATAACATATAAACTGAAGAAGTGATACTACTGAAGGTGTTATTTCCACTTTATCACACCTTAATGCTTTTACCCCATGAGGTGTTTTCTCTGGAATTTTTTAGCTTCTGTTGCTTGAATGGAATTCTGGGAAAACCTGGCTGCACTATCACACTAAAATCACAGACAGTTTTAGTTACTATAAAACCAGTAATGCACAGGCACAGGGGCGAGAGAGCCCTAAATGTAACCTGCAACAAGTGTGTCCAAACATGCATTGTACATTATACACGTTTTTAACTTTGCTTTCTTCCTAGTGAACGTTTCTCTTTCACACAAGAATGTTCAACTATGTATTCCCCGGCATTTTTGTCCCTATGTCTTTTATACCAATTTACTCATGTTATGCAGGGATGGGCAACCTAGGACTCTGTAGCCGTTTCCCAATTGTGATATAATGGGGTTTAATTTAATTTTTCTGGGTGGAAAGAAGGACATAGCTAGAAGAATAGAAGTTGTTTTTAAACATAAGAAAAGTAGATTCTTACATGACATTTTGTACTGGCTAGTACAGAGTTACAGCAAGTTCATTTTAAGTGAATGACAATCAGTGCTGTGTCTTCAGTAATGTAGCAGCTTCACTCTTCCAAAGTAAATGTTTTTCTTCAAGCTGGATAATGTCACTGATTGTTTTGGTGTTCTTGGATATCCCCATAGTTTCTATGGTGTTTCTGTTCTGCAACCGCTTTTCACAGACTATAAGAGCAACAGCACCACATCGCTGCAAAATATCTTGAACTTAAATTTACATTTTTCTGATCGCTCATCTTAAAATAGCTTTTGAAAGAAACATTTCAAAACTTTTGGAATACCATTGTTTTACTGCATAGGAGAAGCACAACAGCATATTTTTTTCTATAATTAGGGAATACTGTCCCTTTAAAAGCCTTTCAGACTGGAGGACCTCAGGCTGCTCATCTGTCATCTAATCCTGATTGGTTTAAAGTAAAAGGCAGAGTGCAGGATTTGGGAACCTCACTAATTCTGCACTGGTGATACAATTATTAATTAATTCATTCTGACTGCAACAGCTGTGCAAAATCAGGACTGTCCAAAATACCTGCACTGTCTTGACCCTTTTAGAAGTCAGACTAATGCCCTTGGTTTAAAGGAACACCAACACAAAAATAAATTGGGGTAATATATACACTAAAATATATTGTACTCTAAACTATCATTTGTAAAGGTTCACTATTATCTGAGACCTAAATCCTAGTTGTACTAATGCCTGGTGAAGGCTTCTATTCATGCTTTGTGCATTATTATACAATATAGTCTCTCAAAAATGATAGTACAATTTTGTCTGTAAACTTGTCAGAAACAAAACGTTTTCTTTTCAGAAGAGCAGTGAGTGTTGTTACAACAATAAGTTTCTCTCTACAGAGTACACATGAATTGGAAAGTCATATTTAGCATTTATAGTGATCTAATATTAAATACATTTTACAGAAGCAAGCTTGGCACATGATATTTAATTGCATTTAGTGTTCCTTTAACTCCTTAACGACCCTTGACGGTCATAGTACGTCATGGGTCTATCTGACTTAACGACCCATGACGTACTATGACCGTCATGGAATTCCGGCTTCCCCCGTGGCTGCACGCCATTCAGGGAGTCCGGAAGCGAAAGAGATTAAAAAAAAAAAAAAAAATTCTTTGTGGTCCTTAAATGACCACGCCGCGCCAATCAGCCGGTCGTTAAGGGGTGAACCAGGGTTGCCCTCAGAAATCTTGGGGTCCAGTATGAAAGTAAAGCCAGGGCCCCCCCACCCGACACATTTGCACTTTTCAAACTGGAGGTATATGTAAAGACCAAGCCAGTGGAACTGCTCCTCCACACAGCACCGTATAAGATGGAGGACAGAGTGGCAGTGGTGCACTCTAGTTATCTGCTATGCTATGTACAGAATATACTTAAAGGGATAGTAATGCTTGAAAATTACTAATCCTCATATTGTAGCTTTGTTAAAAAGAAACTTATTGCCCCCAGTTTCAGACTCTCGAACCCTTATGGCTTGAGAGGTGATAGTACTCAAAGTTCCCCCTCCCTCCCCCTTCCCTGACTGAACGCTGACTGCAGGGATATCCGGTATTACTTGCATCAGGCAGCTCTGCAGCATTGCCGAGATTGCGTTTATAAAAAAGAAATCTTTCACTAAAATGGTCTTCTACGTGTGCTTGCAAACCAAGCACATGTAGAAAACAGTTTCAGTGAAATAATTCTTTTTTATAAATGAGATCTCAGCAATGCTGCAGAGCCGTCTGATGCACAGCTTCCCCTGCGGTCAGCGTTCAGTCAGGGAAGGGGGAATTTTGAGCGCTATCATCTCTCAAACCATAAGGGTTTGAGTAGGGTTGCCACCCAGTCAGTATTTTAAAGAAAATTGGCTTCTTTCCAATCTTAGGTCTATGGAGGGAACACCTTGGCCGGTATTTTTTTTTTTTTTTTTTTTAAGAAAACCCTAGGTTTGAGAGATGACACTGGGGGCAATAAGTTTCTTTTTAACAAAGCTAGAAAATTGGGATTAGTAATGTGCAAGTATTACTATCCCTTTAAGAATTGGGCCCACTGAGAGAGCCCCCAGAATCCATGTGGGCCAGTCTGGTCGTCTGTGGACTCCTTTTGACACAGACCCCACTCCCCCCCTTTGGGGGTCTCTGTGTCTGATCAAGGAGGTGTGCCACCCTGCTTGGCAAGGCCCCATATACTGGTACTGTCTGTAACCCCCTGATGGCAGCCCTGTCCTTAAATTAATATGTAAGTGTTTGTTTCTTTTAGGGACATATTTTCAAAAGAAAAGTGGAGTAAAAGGGGAGATATGAAAATTCCCAGACTTCTCATTAATTTAAAATATTTCTTAACCCCTTGAATGCTAGAGGTTTCTACCACATTACTTCACAATATGCTGGAGACCTCTCTAGCTTTCAAGAGCTCAAACCCTCCATTTCGATTGATGGGAAAGTTTTATTTACCACCTATGGCACAGTTGGTTTGTCCCAGAATTCCTCCACTTTTCTTTTGAAAATACAACTCTTTCGTCCTTTTGAATCACTGCAATAGTCCTTATGGGGTTAACCCTTATACATCATTCAGATAATGTTCCTGTCCAGAGAAGTAGTTCGATCAAGGCTAATAAATTCTCTCTCCTCCACCAAATTAGCACATCTCCCTCCTCATCCCCATTGTTTCTACCTCCTCAATTTGATTATCCCTTCCATCTCCCTAGTCCTCTGCTCTTTGCACATATTTACACACACACTGTCCTGTACTCCTTTTCGCCTGTCAAATCTTCTTTCCTTCTCTCTGTAATTCATTCAAGATGGATTTGGACAGATCCAGAATTATTTCCAGAGTCTCTGAACAGGTGCTCTTAACAAATAGTGGCTGTTTCTCTGAGCTCTATATACCATCCAAGGGGTTAATTTCGGTAGGAGCAGTGGATTTGTATAAGGAAA
Source organism: Rhinophrynus dorsalis (assembly GCA_037306005.1). NCBI lineage: Eukaryota > Metazoa > Chordata > Amphibia > Anura > Rhinophrynidae > Rhinophrynus > Rhinophrynus dorsalis. The sequence goes on from CM074721.1 coordinate 338,101,462, forward strand.
GGTACCAAGTCACCTCGTTCTTAGTTGTCAAAGCGTTTTACTTCCAGATTTATTGAGTAAATTGCAATATTCTCCAAACCGATGTGTGCTGGGTACAGGTTATAGAAAAACAGACCAGTGGGAGACAGCTAGACATTGGAAGTTGCTGAACAAGCTATTTTGTGCTAGCACTATAAAACCTCCATGTACCTAGCATAGCAATACATCATTACATAAGACCAACAGTTTAATGCACCATGATTTACTGTAATGGTACATTGCCTTGCTATGGTCTCAAGTAAAAAAAAATGGTCACTACCCGACACAAAACCAGACCAGAATTTTCACCTTTAGGTTGTGTTTTTTTTTTTTTTTGTTTAGTTTTTTTACACATGTTCATGTATTTACAAGTTATGAACTTTATTACATGTTACAAAGTGGATGAGGTTGGGAAAAAAAAAAAAAAAAAGATAAGGACAAGTCAAGTTATACCTTTTTCCAGATCTTTTTGTTGATCGGGGGGAGGGGGGGGCATGCAGCCCGGGTCCTAATGAGCTACCAAAAATTAGGCTGATGTACATAGATGAAAAGGTACAATTCTGGAGCATGCCAAATGCACCACAGGAAAAACAGCATTCTTTAACCCTCTGAATACAAAAGGGGTACACCACACATTGCTCTGCACTAAATGGGGAACTACTTTGGGAATCTGTTAAAGAAGGATTTAAAGGTAGTGGTGGACAGAATTCACAAAAGGGGTGTTGTGCCACTCAGCTGAGCTACTCCAAGAGGCAATAGGGTACCATTATATATATAGCTGCACAGAACAAGAATAGAATTCTACCTCTCTATAAATCCTTGGTTAGACCTCATCTAGAACATTGAGTAGAGTTTTTGGCACCAGTTGTTACAAGATAAATTAGTAAACTAGAAAAAGTGCAGAGAGGGCAAGGAAAAAAAGACTGCCCACACATCCCCATGATACCCGAGTTCCCTAGCACCAATCTGGATCTGAATAACCGTAGATGTCAATGGACACTAAATTAGCACAGCACACCAAACAAGAGTCAACAGAGCTCAAAAACTAATGAACAACAACTTGCAGTAGAGAAAGAAAATGAGAAAGCCCTTAAACAGGCAAGACCTTCAGGCCAAAGCTTGCCTCAGCCGAGGCAAAGACCAACCCACTCTGAGCTCCAGAACATTGATGGACAGTAGACTTTCCTCTATGGTCCACCTGCCCTGGGCACCCAGGCTGGGGTCCTTCATCACCAGGTTCCACTCTGGAATCACGAAGGATCTCCCACTCGCCAGATGTGGACAATGAATCCACCAGTGTAGGGTCTCTCTGGCTTCCAGAGACAGGAAAAAAATCACACACAAAAAGGCGCTCCTAGTGTAATATCTTCAGATTGAATATCCCCTTTCCCTTGGATAAAGTTATACTCACACTTTCTAGTGTCCAGTGCAGCATTTATGTGCCCACTGGAATATCGGGCTGGTGGGATTTATTTGACTGCCTCCACAACAGTACACCAGAAATCTTGGTCTTCAAAGATGAATTGGGCTGCTCCTCATAATCATCCCACCAAAGGCTTGGAAGTATATAGAAGAAAAAAAGAAAAACACAGAGGTCTCCCCAATAGTGCCCATTAACTTTTAGGCACAAATCTAAATGATAATAAGAATGGTACTCACATTTAGGAGTGGCTGGTCAATGGCATACGTCAAAACCAGCAGAATAATATGCATGGAATTTATATCTGTCCCAGCTCAGGTCACTTCAGTGGGTTCTTGAAGTTAACTAAAAGGATCTCCAAACGATTCTCAGAGGATTCCAAAAACAAACAAACAAACAGCTGCTCCAAGACTAAGTCTTCTAACAAAATTTATTAACATATAAAATATATATAATTAAAATCAACAAAGCCAATTGTGAGGCTAAGATAACGTTTTGTGGCACACAGGCCGCTTTTTCAAATCAACTGACTTGAATAACAGAGGCCAAAGAGAGCAGCTTTGACAAACATTTAAATTTCCCTCCCTTCAAACTGATAGGATGACCTCTAGAGAAATGACCTCATAGGTTTAAAATGTCATTTTCTTTCTCAAAATGATAATAAAGGTGTTTATTAATTTATCTAACACTTGTTAACGCCCAAAATATTAATAGATCTAAAGGTATGCTAATAGAAACAGTCTAGAAATTGAAAATATTGAATTTATCAAGGAAAATTGCTATATGAACTATGTTTACAATTTGACCTGATGTTCCTCATACTTTTAATAAAGTGACAAACAAACTAAAGTCTCCATTGAAATATGTAAATCGGACTGAAGGAAGAAATAGAATGAAACACCACTCATTTCAAATGTTATTATTATTTTGTTGTTAATTTATCAAACTGAGATGCCAAACATCAAACCTCTTTCTATTTTTTAAGAGCGGAAGTGACGTTAAAAAGCTGGTTAACCACACGATAATATCTATAATGTGTTATTTGACCATAATGTGTGTTCTATATAACAATGGCCTATATAGTTTAGCAAAAAAATATATTTCTAAAACATGTTCATGAGGGATGGCCCAAAAACCCTTCAATATTTGTTTCTTTACATCGGAATTATCCTGTCAACGGGTGTTACACTAAAATACAGTCCCCTCAAAAAATCGGCTATCTAGTTTTGGTTCCATTTGAAAGGAAGGTCACACCGTATGTATGATTAAGTACTGAACTGCTATAAATATAAAGTGAATTAAACTATAAGGAAAGTTAAACTAAAACAGCGTCAAAAAACGATTGATCTGAAATGTCAACAATTGAACTTCCTCCCTTAGAAGCGGATATGACATTTGTAGAAATTAATATACCAAATGTTATCTTCTATGTGTGTATTATTCTGTCCCGATTTATATACAATATATATAACCTGTATAGTATGCAAATTAGATATTTGACAAGCGCTTATGTGCAGAAAGGATTGAAATTACTAAATAATTAATTCCCCCGTGACGGGACTTTCACGTCAAGCAGACGCTACGGGAAAAACAATCCCTTCACAAACCAGTCATCTGGTTTAAGTTCTGCATTAAAAAAGAAAAACCCATTGTGATGATATTTATTAATTAGACCACCAGATATACATATTATCATGATGGTCTATAAGGTATATTTTTAAGTATCTTAGACATATATAACAAATGTAACTAAGGTTGCTGAAAGATTTACTCGTTTTGGTGGTTATAATCAACCTATAGGTGTTACTGGAAAAACAATCCCCTATCAAAATGGACCATCTCTCATAAATTCCATTTGGACCATGCAAAAATGATGAATGGGCGACTTTATATCATATTGCAAAATTCACAGTAAAATGAGTCCCCAGTGGATGTATGGAATGTATACCATATATTTAAATGAACAAGTAAATATTAGGAATGAATAGATAATTATAAATTAATATAAATCTAAAACCATTTTAAAATATTCATTGATATAACAGCATTATATCATAACATACTAAAAATAACAAATTAACATGTAATGAAATTTTAGTTGGCATTATGTAACAATGTTACAAAAGATGATAATTGATTATAACACAAACTAAACCATAGCTGAAACCTCTGCTCCAATTTCGAAAATGATTAATCCACTATAAACATAATTGATCATTAGTTGCTGAACCTAAAATTATGTTATAGACATATAATGCTGTCATAATAGTGATATCGCTGGGTAACTAAACTAAATCCGCTTATTTTTCGCTAAAATTTATCAAAAATAGTTCATCTTAACACATTAATAGTCAAATTATACTCAAAATATTATTAATTTAAGATGAAACTAATAGCAATATTTAAAGTGCTTCTATGTGAATAACCCCTATTTGAATTTTAATTGACAACTTATTTAAGATATTAAATAATATTTTTAAATCTAAATGATGTGCTGAATTGTAATAACGATTTGAAAATGTTTATGTATCTAATGTATTTATATATTTATATTATTAAATATTTTTATTAATCATCTAATTAATGATGATTAAATTATATGTGTTACTAAATTAATTAGTCCCTTTAATACTAAGTGATCTGGAGCAGAAACCAACCGACCCAGGACTCATGTAGTCTCTGATCGTGGCCAGTGGCCACTCCAATGCCTGTGACACATCCTGGGACAAAAGCTGAATCTTCTCCTCATGAGGAAGACCTTCCACTGAAGGTTGCCGAATCTCATGCCCAGGAACGTCAAAACCTGGGGTGAATTTCTTGAGATTGAGAATCCAGTTGTTATGCAGCAGTATGCAGGTGCACTCTTGGATATGGAGAGCCAATAGGTCTTCTGAAGGAGCCTTAATAAAGAGATCGTCCAAACATGGCATCAGTGAAATACCTTGCTGCATGAATATATGTGGCCAAGGCTGCAATAATCTTTGTGAAGATTCTGAGCGCTTAAGCAAGGCCAAATGGCAGAACCATGAACTGGTAGAAATTTCAACTGAAAGCAAAATGCAGGTAACGTTAGTGGTCTGGGTGGATCAGAACATGCAGGTATGCATTCTGTAGGTCCAGAAAGGCTAGAAACACCCCATGGCACACAACTGCGAAGACAGAATGCAAATATTCCTTCTTGGAGCACATAGTAACCATGTATCTGTTGATACATTTCATTTCCAGGAAAGGGCGGCAGCCGCCATCCATCTTGGGTACAACAAAAATGTTGGACTAAAAACCTGAAAAACACTTGGGCTGAAACAGGCACTAGAAACTGTTTTTCCAGCAGAGTGGATACTGCTTTGTGGAAGAGCTGTGCCTTTTCTGGGTTCAGCGGAACCTTTGATGAAAATAAGTGATATGGAGGAAGGGATCTGAAATCTATGTGGTACCCTTATGTTACCCCCAACACACACACACACCCACTGGTCTGTTACGGAGGATGCCCAGGCATCTCATACAAGACAGAAATGGCCCCCTACAGGCAATGACAGACCAGGATTCCACGATTCATGCTGAGGTTGGTTTGCCATAGATTTTACAGTCTATTGATTGTGGTGCCAAGTCTGTCTGCATCAGTGATTTCTTAGAAGATTGGTCCACAGACCAAATCTTAGCCACTGGGTGCAGAGCGAAGAAACAGAAAATTTTGTGGACTTTCCTGAAAATCTGGCTGCATCAAACAGATCATCAGTAATGTAAGCACTAGCTTCCATGATGTTGGCCACTAAAATCAGCATATCCTTCCTGGATAGCTATTGATAGCTGCTCTCCCTACACAGAAATGGCCCTAGTGTGACTCATGCAAAGGCAAAAATAGGATTCAGCGCTGCCCCGGTGGCCTCAAAGATGGCCTTATGTAAGGAGTCAAGCCTCTTATCAGCCTGGTCCTTAAGCCCTGAAGCATCCAACAGGGGAACGACAATTTTCTTCTCCAAGCGCGAAATAGAGGGGTCAATGGCAAGTGGAGAAGCCCAGTGTACCAGAGCCTCAGCCGTAAAAGGCTAGCTTAGAGAAGAGTTTGTTAAGGAAAACGCTTATCTGGAGGTTTTCCACTCATCCATAAGGATCCGATCAAGACTTATTTGGTGGTGGTGGGGGGGAACAGGGCAATCCTTCTTGAGCCTATGGGAAATATCTGGAGATGTAGATCCCCCATCTGCGGCATCAGAGACCAGAAATGTCTTCCAACACCACCTTGATGAGGCCAGTTCTTCCTCAGAGGCTACCCCCTATAACCTGAGTGTGCCCCATGAATACAGGTTCAACCTGTTTAAAGGTGGGCAAAGGTTTCCAAGAATGGAGAACCCCCTAAACCGAAGAAGGGATTTCTGCAATTGAGAAAAGCAGTGCTTTAACCCACGTAGGCTCTTGTTTAGAGTTGGAGAGGCTTGGAGGAGTGGTAGGGGCCACAGCACAAGGGGTCATAGAGACCCAGAGTATTCCCTTGGAAGCCCAGTATGGTATGAGGAACAATGGGTAAGGGGAGTATGGAAGCCCCTGAATCCGTAGCCTTGGATTTATTCATATGCCCCTTAGAGTCAGACATGTCCAAGAGAGAGTGGTGCCTAAACTTAACTAGAATAAATATCCCCCATGAACGACCTAAAAAGTACTTATCTGGTATGGAAAGGGTTAAATTGGAGGAGAGAGCAAGTAGAGTCAGCCTCTACATAGGATAAACAAGATAGACGTAAGATGGACACCAGTAAGTGTGCCAACAAATCGGAAGAAAGCCTGGGAAACTGTATTATGGGAACGGTAGTCTTCTCCCTTGCTTGATGCCTAGCTATGCCTGTTACTCCAGCCACAGACCACAAAAAGCTCTTGGGACACTCAAAGTGGCCAGATAATAGAGCACAAAGAGACAAGAAGATAAAGCCTTGACTGTTGTTACCCAATTGGTTGCAGAGGTGCGTTCTAAAGAAGTTTCTCCCATAGAAGTCAATGGAGAAAAGGTGGCCATGAGCAGGCTCTGGTTCTTAAATGGGCCATTGCATGAAAATCAATTCCAAATTAAAAACCAAAAGGAAACAGTCCAAAATCCCTGGAAACACCTGATGTAGTGAAAGAACAAATACTATAGTAGTGGGGGAGCAGAAAGCACCCTAACCCAATATACACCTACACTGTGACATTGCAGAGACAGAAAAGAAAGGGTTAAACTACCAGCAAATACAGCAGACATCTGTACTTCTAGTCCTAATGAAGAGGAAAAAAAAGAGCAAGAAATTAGTATAAATATATAGTAGGTACACAATGTATATAAAACAGCTCAGCATGTGACAAAGTGGAACAATTCACTCAAAGGGTTAGTCAACAACCTTCTATCTTTAGGCTCCCATCATAAGGAAAGGGCAGAATTTCAGAGAGACTCAGCCATGATGAACAGACTTGTCATAAAGTCAACCTCAACATGGCAAAACGGTCCACAAAGTACCTGTGAACTGGGCAATTCAACTCCATGGAAGCCCAGTGATAGGAGCCAGCCTAATGGAGGAATATACAGCCCCATTTCTAAAGAAAAAATAAAAACAATATAAGAAAAACTAACAGGATAATCACTGCACCTTCATCTGCTCTGAAGGACACACACATTCTGTGAATTAGGTGGGGGGATGAGCTGGAGAAACAAAAGGGAGTCTCCACCCCAAAAACACTGTATTTTGTGATGTGCCCTGCCCTCCAGGAGGAGGGACTCAACCCCATGGCACCTGTGTTCCATACTGGATGAAAAAAATAAATATTTAAAAAAAATATGGATATAAAAAAGATAAAATAATACAGAAAAAGGAAATGGGCACCAGTCTAAGGCTAAATAAGCAACAATATGGTGGATAATGAAGGAAGGTCTGTATATAATCACACAGGGGAAGTTGGGGAGCGTAGAGAGGGATAGTGGAATTAACCCAGTAATTGAAGAGCTATAACCATTGTAAGCTGGATATGGTGGGATGTTCGATATAAACAGATATACAATACAGTCCTTCTCCCCCACTGACTATATGCTTACTTTAATTCAACTTGAAACGTGCTCCTCTGAGTCATTGTAGCAAAGAAAGTTTCATTCTGCATGATGAAGTCTCCAGACACACTTCATTGTGATTACTCCACTTTAGGATTCCCTCCAAATATTTTTCTTCCAGATGTTTAGTAAGCATGCTCTTCCCTCAGTACTCAGCTGGTGCTTGCGATGAAATTGTTGAGTGCCCTGAATTCACAGTTAGCTTGAAGAAATAGTTTGCATAGTTCAACTTGTTCCTAGTCTTACCCTTTCTCAAGAACTTAGTAACCACTTTTGGCAGTGAGAAATATTTAAAACGTTTTCAACCAATCAAAAAAGGAGCCAGGTGTTTGTCTTACAACTGACAACCTCATCCTTAATTCAGAACCATTAACAGCTACATTTTAGACATTTAGTTAGATATTATATAATAGTAATGTATTGCTAAAATACATATAATCAGAATATAGATTGAAAATATATTAACAGGTTATCTACACATGAGCAGTACTTTTGTGCGTGTGGCGAGGACTCCAGACCACAGTATAGGAGAAAGCCTAGCTTATACAAATAGCTGACGGAGTTGGTATGTACAGTTATATTCGTCTTGGTCTCCTAAGCTCAGACATCCAAATTTCTCCTCACAAACAGAAAGATTACTTCTCTAATTCAGTTTAGTTCCCACCGGTATAATTATGGGGCAGATTAGAGAATATATTTATAAAAAAAAAAAAAAAAAATTTTTTAAAAAGGGCTCTATACAGGAAGCAATAAGTAACAATCCCATAAAATAACTTTCTATGTGATGCAAAACCAAAATAAATAGAAGAATATACACAAAGAGAAATGACTAGATTTTACATTATGTATAGTCTGTTTAAGAGGTGCTGCTTTGCTTTTTTTTTTTTCTACATGTACTATACCTGTGGATACCAAGTAATTGATATACGTCTGCATGGAGGAGACAACCATTTGATCTGCACTTCATTACACACATTGCCTCACAGGACCTCATTATACCTGGTGATATTCCATCTTTTCACAATATTTCCTTGATTTCTATTCTCACTTCATCATCTTCAGATTATTCCATTGTTTTAACCTTTATCTCTCCATTTACAGACCTTTGGTTTTATCATCTGTTACTCATAAATTTGAAACATATGAACGTTGACATTGTATTTTTATACTTCCATACTTATTTTCTGGTTTACACCGTCTGAGATTTTACCTTTATTCTTACTATATTTTAGGCTTATTTGTCAGGGGCTCATTTTCTTTCAACTAAGCCCTATATACTTTTGATTCTGCCCCTTCTGCCAATATTTGGACTAGGTCATTAGGATCACCAATTCTTTTTTTACACTAGGGAAACAGGTTATAAGGTACTCTAAGAGTGTTCTGTAATTACATTGCAGCAGTGTTTCCTCCTAGCTCTCAGAATTATGTACTGTCTCTTTCATCTAACGTGGAACATAGGAATCATGGAATATACCAAAAGTTTTCCTACTAAAAGACGAACTGGAACAACATGAACCTCAAGTGTCATTGTAATGTTTAACAAATGAGTGAAGGGACGACCAGGTTGCCACCTTACAGCCGCTTCACAGAGGCCTGGTTCTTGAACGCTGAGGAAGTGCTCTAGTGGAATGAGCCATGAATCTAAATGGCACTGGCTTTTTCCAGAGAATATAAGCCTGGCAAATTTTCAACTTGATTCAGGAAGCCACTGTCACCTTATTCACAGTTTGGACCACATGAGGGCCCTTAGGAATGATAAAGAGTACGATTTTTAGAAAGGCAGTGTGCGATGAATGTATTACTTCAAGCACCTAAACTGCATCCAAACTTTGATGCTCCTGTCTATTAGATGAAGCTGGACAAAAAAAGGAAGAACAATCTACTTGTTAATATGAAACTCAAACAACTTTCTGGAGAAAATCTACCCTATTAGAATGAATGACCAGAAAGAGTAGCTTATAAAACAAGGCCTGAAGTTCAGCAACCCGCTGAACAGGCACAATTGCCAGCAGGAAGCCTGTCTTAAGAGTAAAGAATCGAAGGGAAACCAAAGACAGAGGGTCAAAAGCAGCATTCTGGAGAGCGCCCAAAACCAAATTCATTGGTCATTGAGGAGTGGGATTCCCAACACACTAAGTAGGCACAAGCCACCCCTTGTACAAAGATTTGCACTTCTGAGAATAAGGAGATACTTTTTTGGAAAAGCAATGACGAATCTTAAAGGAACCAAGACTAAACCCTTTGTGTAGACCATCCTGAAGAAATGTTGCCAACTGGAAGATGAAAGTGGCATGGCCATGATACCTGGTCTTCACACCACTTATAAAACAAGGACCATATCCTTTGGTAGGCCCTGGATTAAACCGGCTTGGGATCCTTCATCATAGTAGCAACAAGTCAGAGAAACCCTTTTTCCTCAGGATGCTGGCTTCAAGAGCCAACTTCTCCTCGGGATGACACAAAGGACCCGAAGTCAAGAGGTTCAGAAGCAGGGGAGCTGAAACAGCTCTGCAACAAGAGGAGGAAATAGATCCAAAAAGCAGGTCCAACGGAGACAGAATGGGGCAATCAGTTTGACACAAACTAGCTCTATACTGATTTTCTTCAATACCATGGGAATTAGAGGAAAGTTAAACTGCCACAGAATGAACACTGTATACAGTGCAAGAGCCAGAGGTTTGTAGGATATGGAACAGAACAGGTAGACCTTGCAGCTCAACTAAGAGGTCATGAGATCCACAGTTGGATGACCCCACAAGTGAACAATGGAGTGGAGTACACACTGGTTAAGCTTAGTCCATATAGTTTACAGGTACCATAGGGAGGTGACAGCTCCTCCCAGTACGCTGGAACAATTCTTCAAAGAAGTGCAGGGATGGAGCCTCCCTCTCCTCCAGAGCACTCCCCTCTCCAGTTAGATTTGTGACACTAAACCTACTGAGCTAGATAGTGAGAAGAAGAGGAAAACTCCTGTGAGCATGGACCCAATAGGACTCCCACTTCCAGCCACAGAGACCAAGCATGGTTTCTTTCACTGGGTGGGAGACCCGTAAGCTATATGAACTAAGAGAAAAGGATTTAACAGGTAAGACTAAAATCCTATTTCCTCTATTGTCCTATATAGCTTGCAGGTGCCATGGGAATGTACCAACATTTAGTTCCTAGGGTGGGAAAAATAGAAGGAAAGGACCAAGCATCGGTCCCCATGATACCAGAACTCCCATGGACTATTCAGGACATGGAGCAGCCCAAACTAAAAGTGTCAATGGACATTGAATAACTAGCACAGCACACAAAACAAGGGCCAACAGGGCTCAAAAGGATAAGAGCTATAAGGCACAGGAAAGTAAAGTCCTAGACAGGCAAGACTGCCCCAGGACGTTCTTGCCAAAGCTGGCTTAAGCTGAAGCCAGAACATCAACACGGTAATGTTTGGCAAATGTTTGCACAGAGGACCAAGTGGCCACCTTAGGAACAGGTTTCTTCCTGAGTTCGTACACCTTTCAGATAGTGGACTCAATCCAGGATGCAATTGTCATCTTGGATGCTTCCTTACCTGCCCTAGGACCCTCCAGAACGACAAACAGGGCATCCATCTGACAGACAGACTCAGTGCGGTGCACATAGAATTTAAGGCAATGCACTTCATATAACAAGTGGAGATCCCTCTCCTTGTCAGATTTAGGGTCAGGACAAAAAGAAGGCACAGCAATCTTATGATTGATGTGGAACTCAGAGACCACCTTAGGAAGACATTCCTGGGAGCTACAGAGAACAGCCTTATCCCTGTGAAACACCAGGAAAAGTGGTTTGCAGGACAAGACCTGCAACTCAGCAACTCTACGGACAGAGACCACTGCCAAACGAAAGGCCATTTTCCATGTCAAAAGACGTAAAAGAATGATAGCCAAGGACTCAAAAGGAGGCCGCTGCAAGACTCCCAAGACAAGATTAAGGTCCTACTGAGAGGTGGAAGCCTTATAAGTAGGGAAAGCATGAGCAACACCCTGAAAGAAGACCTTGACATCCAGCAAAATATCAATGCGCCTCTGAAAAAAGACAGACAGCCGAGGTCTGAACCTTCAAGGAACTAAGGTCAAGTCCCTTGTTCATGCCATACTGCAAAAAGGATAGGACAGCAAAAGGACAGGATACCTGGAAGATCAAAGACCTGTGAGCACAGTTCCCTGTCCGCACACCAAGCATGGAAAATAGACCAAACTATGGTATGCCTTAGAAGAAACTGGCTTCTTAGCCTGAATCATGGTGGAACAGCCTTGCCATCAAAACCAGATGGTCCACATCCCCCTTCCACAGGTAATCATGCAGGAGGAGATCTGGTCTGCGTGGCAGAGGAAACCGTTCCTGAGCAGACCAGGACAGTAGTTCTGTGAACCAAGGCTGTCTGGTTCAATAATGTGCTATCGGAATGACCGAGGCTCAGTCCATCCGAATCCAGATGAAGTGGAGCAGAACATCTGAACTTTTCGGTTGTCCCTTGTGGCCATCAGGTCTATACAAGGAAGATCCCACTTCTGCACCAGGAGGTTGAACACTTCTGGGTGAAGTTCCCACTCCCGAGGATCCACTGTGTGTTGACTGAGGAAGTCTGAGAGGATGTTATCTATGCCTGGAATGTACACGGCAGAGCTAGCAGGCACATTGTCTTCTGCCCAGGCCAAAATAGTTTTGACCTCAGACCAAGCCGCAGGGTTTCTTGTGTCTCCTTGCTTGTTGATGTAAGCCATGGTCGTGGCATTGTCGGACTGGACTAGGACCGGGCACCCCATCGGATGAGAGGAGCAATACCGCAGAGCATGGGATATCGCGCTGAGCTCCAGGATGTTGATGGGAAGAAGAGTCTCCTCTGGTTACCAACTGCCCTGAACACTCAGGTGACCCAAGACTGCTCCCCAACCTAGTAAGATGGTGTGTCGTCACAGTGGTCCACTATGGAATCACAAATGGCCTCCCTTTCCCAAAGTTGGAGAGATCCAACCAACAGTGAAGGGTCTGTTGCACTTCCGCAGGGAGGGAGATAGGATGATCCAGAAAATCTGGGTTCCCTTTGCAAACACAGATCACAAACCTCTGAAGCTCTCTGGCATGGGCCATGGCAAAGGGCACTGCCTCTATGGTGGATATCATCTTCCCCACCAGGGAGAAGTTCCTTGCTGGAGCTGATGTCCATGACAGGGCAGAAGACACCTTGGAGGTGAGCTGTTGAATAGAATCCTCCATCAGATAAACCATACTCTTTAGAGTGTCAAATCGGATGCCAAGGAACACCAGGAACTCGGGGCTTGAGGTGCCACCAGGTTCGCCTAAACATTTTGCCTTGTTTGGGATGATAAAGACTATGTCTCTTCGCTGGAGGGTTGCGTTTAGGAACCTGAGGCAACAATGTGCTCTTACCCCCAGTGGCCTCACTGATAAGATTCTTCAATTCAGGGCCAAAAAGAGAAGAACCCTGAAAGGGAAGAGAAATCAGTGATTTCAAGTCTGCAGACCACAGCTTCAGCCACAGCAAACGCCTAGCAGTCACAGAAAAAGCAGAGGCCTTAGCTTCAAGCCGAATGGCATCAAAGAGTGCATCAGTAACATAGTGAGATTTCTTATGTGTCTGGTAGACATCCATGGAAGACCCATCAACAAAGGTGTCCGAGACCTACGAGTCTCCAAAAACAGCTCTGATGATTCCATCACCCGAGGGATGGAGGTCAGCTTCATAGGAGTCCCCATAGAAGTTGGAATAATCCATATCTTCATATTCACTCTCACCTTCAGACAATTCCTCCTCTGAAGAAACTCCTAGGATTATGGGGAACACTGTGTGATACAGGGGCCACATATTTGAAAATAATGGGGGTTTCCAGTATTGGAGCACCCCTTGAAGGGAGAATGGGATTTGAGCTACTGAGGACAAAAGCATTTTCACTCAAGCTGGCTCTTGTTCAGTGCTGGAGGGCCTTGGTGGGATAAGCAAAGGCGTGTGGGGGGGGGAAGGGACGCCCGAGTCTTTAGTCTTGGATTTACTCCCATGACCCTTAGATTCTGACATCCTGACAGTAAATGTGTCTAAAAACTAGTATATAAACAGTAAATAATATTCCCAGATTAATAAATCACCATAGAAAGCCCAGAAAAGGAAATTATCTTGCTGGTGAAGGGTTAATCTGGAGAAGGAGAGCAAGCAGATTCTGCCTCTGCATATCACAGGCAAAAGAGAAGTATAATGGCGACTGCAAATCAGGTGTCCAATCTGGGAAATGTGGTCTTCTCAGTTGGCGTGCCTAGCAAGCCTACAACTCTGTCCGCAGATTACCATGGGCCCCACAAGACACTCAGGACATGAACCGGAAAGGGCATGTGGAGAAAAGAAGAAGTTGCAGAATTATGTCCTAAAGAAGTTTGCCCATAGAAGACAATGGTGCAAAGATGGCAGTGGCGCAGGAACCCATTCTTACAAGGGCTGCAATAAGATTTTGGTCAAAATTAATAATGTTACCAAAAGACTCAAAAATGCCAGGAAACGCTAGGGTAGCCTAAAAATGAGACCCCAGCAGGAGGAAAGTTGAAAACAGACCCACAACACCTCCAAACTAGTGAAAATCAGCAAAGAAAGGGCTAACCCTGGAAATTGCAGCCATCCATGCTCCAATGCTCAGGTAAAGGATGGGTAATAGTAATAAAATTACCCAAGCATGAGTGCAGGAGCCATCAAGGCCTCTTACAGTATCTGTATGGAGAGAGAGACAGGATTGGGACAATGTGGCCCAGGGTGCTCAAACGGTTACTCACTAATCTTCTTTCTTCAGGTTACCATTGTGAAGGAAGACAGGGCCTCAGAGAGAGAACTTGGTCTGCAAGGGTCCACACAGCACCTGTAAACTGGTCAACCCACTCAAGGGGAAGCCCAGTAATGGTAATGTGCTTAATGGGGGAATTTTGACAGCAGCATATATGAATGGAAAATAAAAAAAGCTAAAAACTAAGAGCCGTCACTGTCTGTCTGCATACTTCAAGGACACATTCAAAATTGGCTATTAGGAGGGCAGTGCAAGGGTTGAGATGGAGGAATGGCAGGGAGTCTCCACTTTCAAGCCTTTTTTAAGATGCATTTTGCCCGCTAGTGGAGGGATTAAACTCCATGGTACCTCTGTTCCATAGTGGACAAAAGATAACGTAGTGTTACTCCTAGTGACATGGCTGATAACCTCCAATTCCTGGCCAAATAATGGTTTGCCTACAGAAGGAAGAGAAACCAGAGACGACTTGGATGGTTGGTCAACCAACCAGATCTTAAACTATGTGTGGCAACAGAAAAGGTGGAGGCCTTGCCATAAAAATAGGATTTTAGTCTTACCTGTTAAATCCTTTTCACTTGGTCCATACAGGTCACTGGTACTTCAGGGAGGCGATTCGCCCCTTTAATAGGCAGGAACAATTATGCAAATGATTGCAGCCACCTTCAGGCCAGAGCCACTAGATTGATTTGAGACCCTAAAACTGACCCCAGGTAAGCAAGAAGAAAGACTCCTGTGAGCATGCCCCAAAGGTCTCCCACTGAATGCCACAGGAGAGCCAGGTCTGGTCCCTTGACAGGGTGGGAGACCAGTGACCTGTATGGACTAAGTGAAAAGGATTTAACAGGTAAGACTAAAATCCTATTTTCACTGTCGTCCAATACAGGTCACTGGTACTTCTGGGATATACAAACATTGAGCTGATCCAGAGGTGGGAAATAAGGCAAGGACCAGTACAAGGCCCAAGTCATTAAAACTGCTATGAACCAGTTAATTACATAGCCCAAACTGTCAACGGACACCAACCAAGGGAACAACCCCTGAACTAACACAACACGCTGAACTAGAGCCAACAGGGCTCCACAGTAAGGAAGCACTAAGGATCACAGAGCGGAAGACCTACACAGGCAAAACTGCCTCCAGGACCTTCCTTCCAAAACTGGCATCAGCTGAAGCCAGTACATCAACTCGATAGTGCTTAGAAAAAGTGTGCACAGAGGACCAAGTGGCCGCTCTGCACAGTTGATCAGCAGAAGCCTGATTCTTGTAGGCCCAAGAGGCCCCAATAGATCTGGTGGAATGGGCAGTCACCCGGAAGGGAACATGCTTATTCCGCAACTTACAGGCTTCACGGAAGGTAGCCTTAATCCAAGAGGCAATGGTAACTTTGGAAGCCGGTCTCCCTGCCCTAGGCCCCTCAGGAATGACGAATAGAGCGTCAGACTTCCTGATAGACTCGGTGCGATGAACATAAAACTTGAGGCAACGCACCACATCCAACAAATGGAGATCTCGTTCCTTGTCAGATGAAGGATTAGGGCAGAAAGAGGGAACCACAATCTCCTGATTGATGTGAAACTCGGACACAACCTTGGGTAAGAATTCCTTGGTAGTGCGAAGCACAGCCTTATCCTTGTGGAACACCAGGTAAGGAGGTTTACAAGACAGAGCTTGTAACTCTGCTACCCGGCGAACTGAAACAATAGCCAAAAGGAAGGCCATCTTCCAAGTCAAGAGACGTAATGGAATGGAAGCCAAGGATTCAAACGGGGGTCGCTGGAGAACTCCCAGCACCAAATTGAGGTCCCACTGGGGAGCAGGACTCTTGAAGGCAGGCCGAACATGAGTCACACCTTGGAAGAAAACTTTCACATCAGGAAGGATAGCAATCCTTTCCTGGAAAAACACAGACAAGGCAGAAGTCTGAACTTTGAGGGAACTCAGACTGAGCCCCTCATCAACACCGTCCTGCAAGAAGGCCAGAACAGTGGGAAGATGAAAATCAAGGGATAATTTCGTATCAGAGCACCATGCAACGAAGGTTGACCATATGCGATGATAGATCTTGGAGGACACAGGCTTACGAGCACTGAGCATAGTCGACACCACAGAAGGAGAAAATCCTTTCTTTGCTAGAATCGAGGATTCAACCGCCATGCCATCAAATGGAGAGAGTGAACATCCTCCTTCCACATATCCCTGAAGAAGTAGGTCCGGACGGGCAGGAAGTGGGAACGGATCCGCCACTGACATGGCCATCAACTCCGGATACCAGGACTGGCGAGGCCAATTTGGAGCGATCAGGATAACAGGACAATGCTCCTGCTTCAGTTTCTGGATGACTCTGATCAATAGAGGAAGAGGAGGAAAGATGTAAGCCAGAGAAAAATCCCAAGGAATCGATAAGGCATCCACTGCCAGAGCAAGGGAGTCCCTCCGCCGGGAGCAAAACACCGGAACCTTCCTGTTGTGCCTGGAGGCCATCAGGTCCACCTCTGGCATCCCCCACCTCTGGGTGAGCAAGTGAAACACCTCTGGATGAAGAGCCCATTCTCCGCTGTCGACGGTATGACGACTGAGGAAGTCCGCCATGACGTTGTCCACGCCTGGAATATGAACTGCAGAGATGACAGGAACGTGATCTTCTGCCCAAGACAAAATATCCTTGACCTCCAACCAGGCGGTGCCGCTTCTTGTGCCGCCTTGCCTGTTGAAGTAAGCCACCGCAGTGGCGTTGTCGGATTCCACTCTTTTCGGACGACCGGTCAGTTGAGATTCCCAGTGTCTCAGGGCAAGCCGGATGGCACGTAGTTCCAGAACATTGATGGAGAGAAGAGATTCCTCCAGACCCCATTTCCCCTGAGCACTGAAGCGACCCAACACAGCACCCCAGCCCCGAAGGCTGGCATCCGTTGTGATCGTGGTCCAACAAGGAACTTGAAAGGATCTCCCTTTCAGGAGATGTGAGAGATCCAACCACCAGTGCAGACTCGATTCCACATGAGGAGGTAGAGAGACTGACAGATGCTGATGATCTGGATGATTCTTGCACGTCTGGATCACAAATCTCTGAAGTTCCCTGGAGTGGGCCATGGCATATGGAACCGCTTCGATCGTGGAAATGAACTTCCCCACCAGAGACGTCAACTTCGTTACCGGCACTAAGTCCAGTTCCAGAATCCCCGCCACTCGGATGGCTATCTGATGAGCCACATCCTCCGGCAGAAACACCATGCATTGGCGAGTGTCGAACAGGAGACCCAGGAACAGAAGCCTCTGAGATGGGACCAAGTCCGACTTGTCCTGATTCAGGATCCAGCCATGGCGGGTCAGAGTGTGTATACACCTCTGCAGTTGCTGGTGAAGAAGCTCCGCCGAGGAAGCTTTGAGGAGATCGTCCATGTAGGGGGTCACCCTGACCCCGTCCTGATGAAGCACAGCTATCAAGGAACCCAACACCCTCTGGAAGACCTGAGGAGCTGAAGTCAGCCCAAAGGGAAGAGCTGAAAACTGAAAGTGCCCCCCTGTGGCAGGCAATCCGGAGATACCGCCTGCTCTCTGGATGGATAGGGATGTGAAGATATGCATCCTGAAGGTCCAGGGAAGCCAGAAATTCCCCTGGAGACATAGCGGCAATCACAGAACGCAGGGACTCCTGGCGGAAGTGGGAAGTCACCACATAGGCATTGAGATCTTTGAGATCCAAAATAGGACGAGCCCCTCCGTCCTTTTTGGCCACCACAAACAAGTTGGAATAAAATCCGGAACCTGTGTCCTCCTGAGGAACCACTTCCAGGACCTCTTTGTCCAAGAGATCCTGAATAGCGTCGCCGAACAGACGTCTTTTTGTGGGTTCCTGAGAAGGACGAGTAAAATGGAACCGAAAAGGAGGAAGGGAGGAGAAAGGGATCCTGTATCCCTCTGACACCACCTGAAGAACCCATGGGTCCGCCACTGACTCCTCCCAAGTCCGGCGAAAGATGCGGAGATGTCCACCTACAGCCGGATGCGGACCCGGGTTCGGCGAGTCATGCCGAAGCAGTCTTGGAGGTCTTGGCCTTGGGGGCCACTTTGGGCTTCCAGGACTGTTTGGGCTTGGAGGAGGAGCGTGTAGTGGGAGGACCCGTTTGGGCCGAGGAGCGTGTCTCAGTCTGAAAGGAACGAAAGGACCGATTGCGTTTGGCTGGAAACTTTTTCTTAAAGACTGAGGGTAGAAGAGTACTTTTACCGCCAGTAGCCTCACTGATCATTTCTTTGAGTTCAGACCCAAATAGCAAATTCCCCTGAAAGGGCAAGGAAAGCAAGGCTTTCTTAGAGGCTGTATCAGCAGACCAAATTTTCAGCCAAAGGGCACGTCTAGCCACCACAGAAGCAGTGGAGGCCCTCGCCATCATGCGCACAGCATCAAAGGCAGCGTCAGCAACATAATTCTGAGCTTCAGTGATATTAGCAAGAAGCTGCAACTGTTCAGATACTGGTGCATCCTGGCGAACTGCGTCAGTCGTTCAGTCCAGGCCGCAATGGCTCTATTAACCCACGCCACTGCAAAGGTTGGACGCATGGCAGTGCCAATGGAGGCAAAAATAGACTTAAGAGAAAGCTCTAGCTTTTTATCCGTCCAATCCTGCAGGGCAGAGGCATCAGAGACAGCCAAGGCGGTAGACTTGGATAGCCTGGAAACAGGAGCATCCACCTTGGGGGGATGAACCCATTTTGCCAGCTCAGTCTCAGGAAAAGGGTACAGTTTAGCAAACTTTTTGGAGACAGAGGAGGATCTATCAGGATTCTTCCACGCCTCAGAGACTAGACGGGCAAGGGTAGGGTTAGTTGGAAAACAAACAACAGGCTTAGATGGTTTCTTTTGAAAACGTCAGTAGGATCATAAGTGGATTCCTGAGTCAGAGGAAGGTTGAGCGTATTCAGTACAGCTCTAATCAGACCCTCAGCCGAGACTTCAGGGTCACATTCATAAGGGTCCCCAATGGACCTGTTAGACTCAATAACAGTGCGTTCCTCAGCATCAGAATCCTGCAAGAGTTCTTCCTCAGAAGAATCAGACACATCAGGAGCACCCTGTGGCTTAGGCAGGGAGGTCCTGATTGTAGAGGGGGTCTGCCAGACCTGGAGAGCCCCCTGTACCTGAGAGGGAAAGAGTTGAAGAGTGGATCTGAGATCCCTAGTGGCAGCTTTAAACTCCCTCACCCAAGATGGCTCAATAGCATGGCTGGGAAGCCCAGGGTTGCTATCTTGACCAGTGCAGTTAGGGCATAGATCCCCCACATTATCACTAGATAGCCCAGTGTGACAAGAGGAGCAAAACGCCATGGGGGGAGCAGACCCCCCATCCTCCTTTGACTTGGGTCTAGCCCCTAGCTCCAGTGAAGTAGACATGCTCACAGCGTCAATATACCCCACTTTAAACTCTATCACCCAGTAAAAGTGTGGAAGATTAAAGTTTCACCCCAGAAATGCCTAAATTTGGACTTATCTGGCAAGCGAAGGGTTAATCTGTTGAGGGGAGAGAAGGCTCGGTCCCTGCGTAGTGTACTCGCTGAGGAAGAGCACCACAAAATGGCGGCCGTCAGGATAGCCAATCAGAAACAAGCGCGAACCGGGCGCTCATGGGAAATGTAGTTTTGCCCATACAAGTACCCCAAACAGTGCCCGAAGCCCCCCTGAACACCCCACACTAATAAAACACACACCGGATGATAGAGCAAGAGCCTAGCATTAAAATGAGCCCTCTCTGGAGTTGCTGTGACAAGCGGTTCCAGAGATATGTCCCACACTGTGAAATCTCATAGAGAGTAAAGGAGCCATAGCGTCTAAGCGGGAAAAGCTGCGCTTAAAAGCGCGGAACACCAATTTTAATAAAGTTTAACAAAACATTAAAAAGTGCCCAAACATACATTAAACACCTAAATAAACACTATTCAAGGCTCCAAAACCCAGAGAATACCACAGAAACTGCATTAAAACATTGAATGCAAATAAAAACACCCTATGAGTGCTGGAGTGCAAAGCAAACTCCCAAATACAAGCCCAGCAAAGAGACACTGTGGGGACAAGTGGACCTTCAGCACTCAATGGGTGGCTCACCTTTCCTGCAGGACTTCAGTCTTCAGGTGACCATGATGAAGGAGGAATAAACCAGAGGTAAATTCCCCAGTAGGGAAGCTGCTTAACTCAAGCTGTTCCTCTTCAGGGCATAAGGTCCACAGAAAATCCCTGGAAGCTGCACCAGCCACTTTAAAGAGGGCAATTCACAGCCATGGTCACCCTCCTAATGGTGGTATTCCATATTTGAATAAAAAATAACAAAATACTAAGTTGAATGCATAGATGTTCTCTACCTGGTGTGCACAGCACCCAGGAACAAATCAATCTGGTGGCTCTGGCCTGAAGGTGGCTTAAGTAGGAGGGGAGGCTCCGCCCCCTGCAATCATTTGCATAATTGTTCCTGCCTATTAAAGGGGCGAATTGCCTCCCTGAAGTACCAGTGACCTGTATTGGACGACAGTGAAAACTAGCGTCAAAGGTTGCTTCAGCAACAAACAGTAGCTTCAAGGAACTTGGAGAGCAAAGCCACCACGTCATCCTTAACAGCATCCCCTTGCATGGCATCCAAGAGTTGATCACCCCAGAGAGCCGATGGCAATGATGGGACAAGATGGAAAAATACACTTTCAGAAAGGAGTCCAGGCGTTTGTCTCCATGATCCTTACTGTGTCATCTGCTAGTGGCAGTGCCATGTTGAGATGAGAAATCTGTGCATCAACTGCAGGAGTCATAGCCCAGGGAGCTAATGACTCCGCCAAAAAGGGATACAGATCAGAAATGTGCCTATGAAGGAACAATCGGGTGTCTCCCATTCGTCCAGGAGAACCTGGTCCAAGGAATAGTGAGGAAGAAATATGGGAAAAACCTACTTGCATCTCTTAAAAATAAGGGAAAGGAATTGGAATCAGAGGCCTCTAAGACATGAAGCTTCTCCAGGACCACCCAGATAAGCCATTTCACAGAGAAGCTAGTCATCTTCATAGTTATCTCTCTGGGAGAGAGTCTAAATTACCATCTTTAGTTTCTCTATCCTCAGCAGAGGAATCCCCAATGATGTGTATGCCACTCCCAAATACAGGGCTCAAGAACCTACTGGGGGAACTAGGATGTCCAACAGACCAGGAGCTCAGGACCCCTTGAACAGATGAGAGGACAGAGGTGATTGAAAAGATAAGAGGCTTAACCCAAACTGGTCCCTGTTCAGATGAGGACCCCGGAGATGAAGCAGAGGTCTAGAAAGCAAGAGATATAAGGTACCAGAATACACCCTAGGAAGCACAGTCTGGCATGAGGAGCAATGGGTTAAAGGAGTTAGGGGGACCCCAGATTCATTCACCTTGGATTTATGTCTAAGAAAGTCAAAAATTCTTCTGGACACACAGCAGTAATGAGAGAGAGCAAGGACTCCATCTTGAGCAAAGGAAGAGAAACAAAAAAAATGGTTGAGAAACAGAGTCCAGAGCAGGCATCTGTCTTTTTTGAGAACTATAAAAAAGGATGGCATAAAATGCTGTGGACCTTCCCTGAGAAGGAACAGGTACCAAACCATGCATATGTAGAAGGGAAGAAACAGTCTAAAAACATAACCTTTCAGGATCATGAGGGACTCTGGACACGAACAAAGCAAGATGCCATTCTGAAATCACCTGCAAAACCTACTGGTCGGTCTGCCATGGAAATGGTCACACTCCATGAAGGAAAAAAAAAAAATCGACCTGTTGTCTGATGGTAATAAGAAAATAGAAAGAAAAGATGCAGAGGTAGGCTTGTCAGCCTTGGGCTTCTGTGTAAAATTATTGCGTGACAAGGCCTGTTTGGGTTGGAACACACCTGGGTTTCTTTGGAACCTGTGCCCTGGTCGTGCACCCAGACTGGTGGGGGTATGTAAAACCACGAGTCTTCCGTGGGAAAAAGCACTGTTGCCTCCAGTGGAATGGCTGATAACCTACAATTCTGCATCAAATAGATGCAGATGTAGAAGAGACACCAAAGAATTCTTTAAAGACTGGTCAGACAACCAAATCTTAAGCCTTCAAGTGCAACAGGTGGTCGCAGAGAGAGCAAAGGACTTTCCAGTATAATTAGCAACATCACAGATCAATTCAGTAAGGTATGCATTAGCCTCAAGTATTTGATATAATCACAACCAGATCCTCCTTAGCTGCATCTGCTTGGACTGCATCCAAAAGTTGATGCCCCAAACAGCCATAGACAGTCACCCACTCAATAGCAAAGGTAGGGTGCAAGACTGCATTAGAGGCTGCAAAATCCACCTTCAAAATGGAATCTGCCTGATTCTTAAGTGTCACAGCGTCTGACAGTGGCAAAGCGGTTTTCTTAGAATGTTGAAAAATTGGAAGGGCCACTGCGGAAGGAGTAGCCCCCTGCACTAAGCTTCTGCAGAAAAAAAGGATACAGGAGAAAGATACATGAAGGAAGGAATATCCTCTGCCAGGCATCCTCCAGGAGTACCTGGTGTAAGGAATGTGAGGAGGAAAAATATCAACCTCCTTTTTGAGTCTCTTCAAAATATCAGGGGAAGAGGAACTGGAATGTGATGCCTCTGAGACCTTAAGCATCCCCAGGACAGCCTAAACAAGACCCTCAGCAGAAAAACCAGGGTCTTCTTCAAAAGAATCTCCAACAGAGGACTAATCCAAGGCTTCCATCACATCAGTTCCCCCTTTCTCTCATTCAAAGGGCTAAACAACCAAGAGGAATTGCCAATAATGGTGACATCTATAGTATGGAGCACAGTCCCCTTTTGGTGGGTGCAGAATGGCACTGGGATCAAGAACCTAAGACTCCTTGAATAGATTAAGGAATAGAACTGAATAGATTAAGGCCTTAACCCATGTAGTC
Source organism: Rhinophrynus dorsalis (assembly GCA_037306005.1). Lineage (NCBI taxonomy): Eukaryota > Metazoa > Chordata > Amphibia > Anura > Rhinophrynidae > Rhinophrynus > Rhinophrynus dorsalis. Next base: position 338,124,695 of record CM074721.1, read on the forward strand.
GCTTGTTCAACAGATGAGGGCCCCACAGGTTGTGCAAGGGCCACAGAAAGAAAAGGGACATACAGTACCAGTAAAATGTCCTAAGATGACCAATCTGACATGAAGAGCAGTGGGTTAATGGGACCCTCAAAACCCTAGTAGCCAGTCTTACCCATGTCTCCCCTTAAAGAGACAGTAATACATCAATTAAATGAAATTTAATTCTGTAGATATAAAAAAAAAAAATTAATTGCGCCCAGTCCGATCTCTCAAACCTCTATGGTTTAAGAGCTATAAGCTTAAAAAGTTCTCCCTTCCCTCCCCTTGCACTATCAGCTTTCTATCTTACAGAAGGAGATCCTAATCCCAGTAACATTAGAAGCACCATCATCCCCTTTACAAATGCCAAAATACAAATGGAGGCAAGAGAAATCCCTTCTATATTCTACGTTATACCCAATATGGCCTCTGCACATGCCTGTTCTTAGACATTGCAACCCAAAAAGTGTGTAAAAGTACATAATGGTTAAAGAGGTATGAAAAGTCACTAACACTAGAAGAATATACACAAATGAAAGAAAAACTAAGTTACAAAGTAAAAAGGAAAGGAATGCCTTGCCCAAAAGCCTGTGTAAATGTTAAATGAAAAGAGAAAATCCCACTTTGTAACAGAGGAAAAAGGGAAGATAGGAACACAGCAATACCTTTTCCCAATAACAGAGTGTGCTAGTCAGGCTCTGACATTGCAGAGCAAGAGAAATGTGACTGCTAGACATAGAAACAGGGACATATCCACAGGACCTGTACACTCAGAATATTTGCCCTGCTTCTATCCTATGTGAGGCCATGCCATGTGAGGAGCATACCAAGATGGGGAGACTCCCCCTCTCAGAGCCTCTTTAGTTAAGTGCCCTGCCCTCACGCTGGAGTATACTCTATCCCCATGATTCCTGTGTTCCACATAGGACATAAGAGAAAAGGTTTTCCTGATACTTCTAGTAGATACAATGGTGTTTGAGTCCAGACAACATGGTGTGCCCCTGGGATAAAGTTCTTGCAGAAATTACTGCAACCCATGCACTTACAAAGGGAGGCAGGTTACTATACGTCTATAATATTATAGACACTTTTTCATGTATTAATATTTTAATCTATACTATACAAGAATAAGTGGTCAGGTGACCACAAATTCTATGTCCGTGCCAGACACACCCTGGGCTGGCAGCTAGGAGATTTGCATATCTGCTGTACATTGCCTGAGCCCAGTATTACACACACAATTATAATACACAAACCCTGGGGCTGGCATATAAGAGCACATATGCAGATCTCCTATAGACTGCCTGAGCCCAAAATACACACCCCAGGGTGCAGCTAGGGAGGATATCACCATTGTGCATAGAAACAAAAAAAATGGCTGCCTCTCTCCTGCTGGCGTCAAAAATGTCACCCACCACCACACTGTTTTTCTTTAAAATATGTTTCTCCTACAAGTGTCAATACCCAACAGGTTATCATCTTCCACACACCGCCTCACCCAGCAATATATATTTACTCTTATGCACAATAGAAAACAAATTGGTATGGATGGCCACTTACTTGTTTTCCACATCTGCGCCTTCCTTTACTCCCATTCACTGTTTCTCTGAGCCCTCCCATTCTCAGCATCCTCAGATTTGTGACATAAGGGTTAAAGCCTGCTTTTTGTGTCCTCTCCTTGATGCTACGCTCCACTGTCCACTGATACTATATGCCGTCGGTGAAGAAGCAGCAAGAGGCACCCTTCCAGTCCGAATCGCCACAGGAATATCCAAAACATTGCTAAGCAATGCATTGAACACTCCTCAGCAGCATCACTAAACATGGTGAAGGCAATGCAATGCTCACTCAAGCCTATAGACTGTGTTGCATGAACAAAGTATCTGCAAATCTGGTAGTTCACCTCAGCGGGTGGTGACTGGCAACGCTGCAAACCAGAAGGGCTCTGTTACTGTGAGCACTGCACAATCAAGTGCAGGAGCATTCTTGGAACGTAACCCATCTGTCCCTCCTCAGCCCATTCTTGTCCACACACCATCTCACATGGAAGTCCATTTACCTTTTGAGTGGCAGAGAGGTATCAAACGCATTGCTGCTTTGCAATACATTGAAAATCTCTGCCACTCAAAGGGTTAAACAATAAATGCCCCACTTGCTACATTGAACCCTTTGACAAGTAATGTCTATCCCTTCAGAGTGCCATTTATGCAATAAGCTGGGAGCTGGTGAATCACAGGGACCAGAACAGCTTTGCACAGGGATGTATGAGGCACTACAATAACTGAGTGCAGGTGGAGAACTGGTAGGGGGGCCACGTGGAGTATGTTCAAGGCTGCTAGCATTTGACTCAATCTCCCATCATCCTCCCCTGGACTCCAGCCTTCGAATACATACACCTTGAGCGAGTTATCCGGCAACCAAAACCCATTGTGACACACAAACAGCAAACCACTTTGTGACTACACATGTGCACGAACACAGTAACTGTATGACACAGAAAGGTTTATCTACATTATACCTCTAAACATTCAGATTGTTGTTTCTATACAATTCTTAGAGGTATAATGTAGGTAAACATTTCTGTAGCATACAGTTAGTATGTTCCGTGCACATGTGTATACTTACTAGTAGTTTGGGGCGACGTTGCCAGTCTTTTTTTTTTTTTCGTAAGCCTTGCATTTAGTCAGGTAGCCGTGCACTAACACATTCAGGCCATATAGCAGCAGCTCTCCTATTCCTACCACACCACCCATTGGAAGGGAACCATACACGTACCCCGAATTCCCAAAAGCCTACAGGAAAGGGTTACCTTACCAACCAAGAAAGTGACAAAAAAAAAATAAAAAAATAATCATATGCATTAACCCTTGCATTTCCAGAGACGTTTGATACCTCTATGCCACTCAATACTTTAATCCTGTGAGTGGCAGGGGGGTATCAAACACACTGGAAATCCCTCTGGAACTCAATGGGTTGAGGGACAGAGGTCACAGTGTCGTGTCCACATCAGGCTAATTACGCAATGCTCACACACCCTTTAGGCATCTCAAACTTCTCTCATTCTGAATCAAACCAACTGCACTGTAGCGGAGACACAACTCTGCAATACATTTAGATTGTGTGTCATCTGTGGTACACAAAAAGTTAACACAGTCTATAGCTTTTATGTGTATACACTGCAAAATATGACACATTTTTAAAGGGATAGTAATACTTCATTTTAACTTTATTTTATTTTGTAGGCATTAAAAAAACACGAAGAATGATATAAGTCTTATCTCTCAAACCTTTATGGTTTAACCCCTTCAGTGCCAGAGGCTCGGGCCATTTTCTGAACCCTGCAGGCCAGACACTTTTTCAACATTTTTGCTATCCTTCCGTTTAGGCTTGATTTCCTCTGGGGATTTTTAGTTACATATGGAAAACTATATATTGTTTTTTTCAGAACGAATTGAGCTTTCTTGTGATACCTTACATGAAGAGAATTTTACATCGTGCAAAAAGCTATGATGTCATAATGACAAAAAAAAGTGAAAATTTACTCATTTTGCTAAAATCACATACTATGTATCAAAAACATTTACCTTGATTGAAAAAGTTTCAATTATTTGAAAAAGCCTCGAGTCCCCCGAGTAAAAAAATACCAAATTTGTATAGTTTTACCTACGTCCATGGCTAGCGTAGAGCCCTAATCACCAGCAGCGCAAAATGACATTTTCAACTTTATAAATATGCGCATTCTAGGGTTTTTGTGGTAAAACTACCCTAAAACAGTGGAATAACTATATAAAACTATATATTTCTGGAAAGTAGACAACCTGCTGCATCTAATGAGGGGTGATTTTCCTTGTTACCCCAAGCCTGGTGTGCACAAATGCCTCCAGAAGATGGCGCTAATGAAAAAAAAAGGCATTTTCTTACATTTCTGCCCCTTCAAATGTACTGAAATATGTGCAAACCATGGTATTTCCAACTGTATTCATTAGCTAGTGCTCTTAGGAGAAAAATAACACCCCATTGGTATGAGTTCACCTAGCTCAGGGGGCGCTAGAAGTGCAAAACGACACCTACTACAACTTCAAATTTTTCTAACATTTTCTCAAACATTACTTGTCTGTACACAAATGGTTATAACAACTACAGAAGTGAAGAAAGGGCACACAAACCATACCATTTTGAAAAGAAGACACCCTGCCGCATCTAATGATGGGTGACTTGCCTTGTTACCACAAGCCTGGAGTGCACAAATGCCTCCAGAATGTGGCGCTAATGGAAAAAAAAAGGCATTTTCTTACATTTCTGCCCCTTCAAATGTACTGAAATGTGTGCAAACCATGGTATTTCCAACTGTATTCATTAGCTAGTGCTCTTAGGAGAAAAATGACACCCCACTGGAATGAGTCAACCTACCTTAGGGGTGCCAGAAGCACATAACTACACCTACCTGTTTGCTTCTTCGAAAATGGCTGCTTGTACTAAAATGTCCATAACTGTTAGAGACATGAAGGAAAGGTATAAAAGGTATACCATTTTGGAAAGTAGACATTCTCCCGCATCAAATGAGGGGTCACTTGCCTTTCTACCCCCTGGGCTGAAGTGCACAAATATTTCCAAAATGTGGCGCTATGGGAATAAATACAGGTTTTTTTTACATTTCCACCACTTCAAAGATACTAAAATCTTTGAAAACCATAACATTTCCTGCTGTATTCAGTACTTGCTACCATCATGAGAAAAATGGTAGCCCATTTGTGTGGGTTAACATACAATATGTGGGTGCTAGGAACACGAACGTAAACCTGACACTTTTGTTTTTTAAATTATCTGCTTGCACTAAAATGGTTACAACCATAATAGATATGCAGGAAAGGTAGAGAAACAATGCCATTTTGAAAAGAAAACAACCTGCCGCATCTAATGAGGGGTCACTTGCCTTCTTACCCAAAGGCTGGTATGCACAAATGCTTCCAGGAGGTGGCGCTAATGAAAAAAAATGCTTTTTTTTACATTTCTGCCCCTTTAAATGTATGGAGCTCTGTGAAAACCATGGAATTTTCAACTGCATTTGTTTGCTAGTGCTCTTAGGAGTCAAACGACACCCCATTGATATGAGTTGAACTACCTTAGCGGGTGCTAGAAGTAGAAAACTACACCTACTACAACCTCTGATGTTTCTAACATTTTCTCAAACCTGACTTGCCTGTATAAAAATGGCTATAACACCTTCAGAATTGAAGAAAAGGTAGATAAACCATACCATTTTGGAAAGAAGACAACCTGCCGCATCTAATGAGGGGTCACTTGCCTTTGTACCCCTAAGTTATTTGAAACAACTATTTCCAGAATGTGGTGCTACAGGAAAGAAAAACAAACATTTGTTTTACACATCAGTCACTTCAAAGATACTAAAATGGTTCAATGGCGTGGGATTTCCTAGGAGGACTTCTTGCCAGCCAAAAAAAAATGGTACCCCACTGCTCTGGGTTCACATACCAATTTACGCTACAAGAGCGTAGCTACCAGTGAAACAGAAATGGGAAAGCAAACAGTGTATGTGTGATTTTATGGCTAACAGATGAAAGAAGCTAGGACGTGAGCCGGTGTATGTGCGGACCTGTGACTGCAAGTCTAACAAAATGTGTGAGAGGGTGAGGGATTAGGCAGTGTGTGTGGGTATGAGCAGAGGAGCAAGGATGGTGGGGCAGTGTCTGATAGTGTGTATGGGAGATCTCTGACTACCATTGTGCACTGTATGTCCCCTCATACAAAGCACTGCGTTGGACCCCCTTCCTGTTGCACGTGCATTTTTTGGGGCTTTTTCCCCCAATATTTTTGTGTAGACCTCGCTGGGGGCATCAGAACCCATACAATGAGGTCTAAATAAAAAATAAAGGGGGAAAAAATCCTTTATGTGCCACAGGGGTGTCCAGCACACAAAGGGTTAATTTTTTTTTTATCGTTACTTTGTATTCAGATGGCCACCAAACAAGCTCTGATCACAAAGTAATGATAAAAAGTCCTGTGTGTACCACAGGAAGGGGGTCTGCATTGAACCCCCCCCCCTTCCAGTGGCACACACATGGTTAATTTTTGATTTAATTTTTTTTTTATTATATACCTCATTGAGGGGCATCAGGACCCCCTGATCCCTCCCCAATGAGGTCTTAGTAAAAAAAAAATATATATGCCCACAAACAAAGCAATGCACTGGATCCTTGTGGCACTCAGAGGGTTAATTTTTTTTTTTATCATTACTTGGTAATCAGAGCTTGTTGGGGGGCCATCAGGACCAATCATGATGGCCCCCCAACAATCTCTGATAACGAAGTAATGATAAATGCCCTGTGTGTGCCGCAGAAGGGGGGCTGCATTGGCCCCCCTTGTGGCACACACAGGGTTAATTTTTTTTTTCTTTACATTTTTTTTTATTATGGACCTCATTGGTGGGTATCAGGACCCCTCTGATTCCCCCCAATGAGGTCTTAAAAAAAAAAAAAATAAAAGGAATCAAAATAAATGTCCCTGTGAGTGCCACATGGGTCTCCAGGGCATTGCAAAGCAATGCATTGGACCCTTCTGGCACTCAGAGGGTTAATTTTTTTTTTTATTATTACTTTGTAATCAGAGCTTGTTGGGGGGCCATCAGGACCAATCCTGATGGCCCCCCAACAATCTCTAGTAACAAAGTAATGATAGAAGCCCTGTGTGTGCCACAGGAGGGGGGGGTGCATTGGACCCCCCCCCTGTGGCACACACAGGGTTAAAAAAAATTTTTTTTTTTTTTAAATAATAGACCTCATTGAGGGGCATCAGGATCCCCCCAATGAGGTCTTTCAAAAAAAAAAAAAAACCCCCAAAGAAATGACCCTGTGAGTGCTACAAGGGTCTCCAGCACATTACAAAGCAATGTACTGGGGACCCCTGCGGCACTCACAGGGCTACTTAGCGTTTTTTATTTTTTTTTATTTTATTTTTTAATTACTCAGACCTCGTGGGGGACATCAGGACCCCTCCTGGTGTCCCCCCAGTTATTGATCTCCCAGCCACCGGTAGGAGTGAATGGGACCGGGGAAACTTCCCCAACGTCATCAGTGACATGTCACTGATGACGTTGGGAGGCTTCCCCCGGTCCCGCCCACTCCTACCCGGAAGTTCGGGTAGGAGAGACGGAAGAGGAGAAGCTGCGCTTCTCCTCTTCTTTTATTGATCTCCCAGCACGATCGGCTGGGAGATCAATAACAGGGGGGACATGAGGAGTGATCCTCATGTCCCCCCACGATTGCCCAGCTTTTTTTTTTTTTTTTTAAATGCGGCCACTGCATGACGGTTATACCGGCTCATGCAGTGACCGCATTTTAGTGGGTACATTGTACAAGCTTGGCACAGCGGGTACAGATGTCCAAACTCGTACAATGTACCCACTTGGCACTCAAAGGGTTATGAGAGATTCACAAGCAAAGTTTCCCCTCCCGCCCCTTTTACCTAGTGTAAGCCATCTCTTCTCAGATGTGGAATCTGGTTGTAAGACCAGACAGATAACAGCAGGGGACAATATTCTTCCTATCAGAACAATGAAAGCCCTGCCCCCCTTGACAAGCTTTTCAGGTTTTTCCCTTATCTTAATTGAAGATTGTCCCTCTCTGCAGTCTATCTGGGCACCTCCCTTCTGCTCTGGCTGAAAAGTATTACATCAGTAAAAGGGGCAGGAGGGGGACACTTTGTCATTGAATTACTCGAACTACAACTCTGACAGAATTGAAATAACACTCTCCAAAGTCCAAATACTATGATGATTAATTAGAGCTGCTTTTATTATGAAACATTACTATCCCTTTAAGCTGTATGCATGTGCTGTGAAATTAATTGTGTATTGTCAAAACATCTACATCAAAGGATTAAGGCTACAAGTCTTAGACTGTAACGTGTAATATGTAAAAACAAAGGGAGAGGGACAGAGTGTGGTATTGGCACAAAATCCCTGCCCTGGAGCCGACCTCCCGCACCAGCCTCCCCCTCCCCAAGGACACATTGAGCTGCAGTGCCTCCTGAAACAGCCTCTGCATGTGTGACACCTGCAACCTCAAGAACATGGAGTGGCTGAGGAGCAAGCAAGCATACTGTGCCACACTAACGTCCCTAATGTCATGTGTTTAGGTCTTCTGACAGAAGGCAGTTGGGGGCTAAATGTGCCCATTAACCCTGTGGCTGTTGGAAGTGTTTTGCATACTATTTCCTCTCAGTACATTGCTACCTCAAACTGGTAACATTTTTTTGCATTCTTACAATGCAATTTCTTTAAAAACAGAAGACACAAATAGTTATTAACCCTGTCCCATGGAGTATGCGCAAAAATTCTTCAGCACTGTTTCTACAGTTTGTTTCCTAATGCAACAGTAGGTCTCTATTAACAGTCTTGAGTCAGAGAAGTCAACATCACATTGTGTGACATCTAACACCACACACACAAAACACACAAAACACACACAAAACACACACACAACACAACACACACAAAACACACACACAAAACACACACAACACAACACACACAAAACACACACACAAAACACACACACACACACACACACACACACACACCAAAATACTTGCATACTACCTATTAAAGCTAACTTAGGCCATGTCTTATCTATTCTATACCCACACACACACCTAGGCAAACCCACATCCACACCAGGCTTTTTCTTCTACTTTAAAGGGATAGTAATATTAAAGTTCAGCTACCACTCCTCTGTTTTTTTTATAACACGTAGCGATATATTTCTTTACTTACATATTTGTAGTTTAAACGCTATTCAAGCCAAAAGGATCCCCCTATCACCTCCCACCAATTAGATTTGGAATCAGGTTGTGGGACTGGACGGATGCGAGGGACAATCTTCAGTCAGTAAGTGTAAGGAAAACCCTGCCCTCCCCCCCGATGAAGGAGGGCAGGATTTTCCTTTTGCTTATTGAAGATTGTCCCTCGTCACTCTCCATCTGGACCACACTGAGGCAGAGTGACTCAGGAAAAGGAGATCCTATCGGCTTCAATAGTGTTTAAACTACTAATATGTAAGTAAAGAAATATAGCCCTACGTGTTATAAAAAAAAAACACAAACAATCAAGACTCGGAGCTAATCTTTAATAGAAACATTACTATCCCTTTAACAGTACACTTTACATTACTGAATACAAGGATACAAAAACATGACGGGCAACGCCGTCACAAACTGCTAGTGTTTTAACAAATGTAGTACAATGTATTGCTGTTGCTCTCTCAATTCCCCCACTTTCTCCCATCCAGAACCAGAAGGAGGCAGAACAGGACGACTAGTAAAGAACTCCACACTGTAGACAATTCAGAGAAGTCTGTATATCCCCAGAATGCTGGTTTTTGCTCCACAAGGTGAGCACCAGTGTGATATTGAATTTTCATTCTTGTAAAGTTAGAAGAGTCAGTTACACCTGCACAGATGAACATTGTGTGGCTTTTTCTTTTTTTCTCCAACAATCCTGACACTGACTGATGAACTATAGCTATAAATGTAACAATACAAACACTGATATTCTATTTAACTATTTGCCCCTGTTAACATATATTCCATCAGGTTTCTGTGTGGATTGAATTCCCTAGTGAGCCATCTGTAGCAATCCAACTACTTTATAGAGAACAAATAAAAGTGCCAATCCTTGGCGACCACTAGCATTCAAGAGATTAAAATAGTGCAATTTGTTTGCCATAGAATTTCTCCAATGTTTTATTTACAAGCCCAATGTTCACTGCATATGAAAAACATGGAAGCTATTCGGCTTGATCTCATCTTGAACATGTCCCGTTCAGCTGCAGATTCTACTGGGAAAAAAAAAAAAAAAAGAAAAAGACGACACACTGCCACCAATAAATATTTTTACAGCATTTTATTAATGTTTGGAGATTACAGATTTCTTATTGCTGATCTAAAACAATCACTCATACATTAAAAATTTAAAAGACCCTTTAGGAGAATTCTGTTCTGAACAGTGCAGTACTGAAATATAAATAAAGATTATTTTAGCTATCTCCTCTGCTCCAGGAGTAGTCTCCAGAGAACTGTGCTTTGCAACCTTCTCTCTCCGTACAGAAAACATGTTATATTAGTACTAGTGTAAAAGCCTGTGTACTCTGAGTGCCAGAGGGGTATGCACAAAGGGTTAAGAAGCCGGTCCTGCTCTGCGTACTGCCTCCACCTCACTGGCAGCGCACATGATGCAGTCATGCGCTGTAGAGACTGCCTGAAAGCAGAGAATGCTCACAGCATTCTGAGCGTTCAGCAGTCTCTACTGCACATGACTGCATCGGACAAACATTGTAGCATTTTATTATATAGGATAGTTTTGCTGTCATACTCTGTCTCCTGCTAGTTTGGAAATAAATTCCCATCATTCATTAGCTAACCTGACTAGCATAAAATGCTTAAGCTCAAGAGAGAGAGAGAGAGTATGGTTCAGGTCCAGTGACCTCCTGAAAAAGGTGTCTGCAAGGAGATGCAGGAACCAGGGACATTAGCATCTATTATTTAACCCGAATGTCAGAGGGGATTCAGTCACATTGTGATGCACTCCTTGGCACTCAAAGGGTTAAACCCAGCCATTTTGTATGCAGAATGAGTTGGGTTTCTCTATTCACTGCCACAGCATTTAACCCGCAGCAAAATGCAACACAGCCATTAATCCAGGAGTAGTCTGTTGCTGGAACACCAGCTGTTGGGCATTGCAACTTCCATAATCCCGCAGCCAAACAGTGACTGGATGGGGATGATGGGAGGTCAAGTCCCCAACAGCTGGGGTCCAGTGGGTTACCCCTGCAGTAACTCTGAGTACCAGCAAAGAGCTGAATACCCATCTGGCACCCAAAGGGTTAATACCAGTGTTTCATAAGTAAAAGTACAGTTGATCCCATTTGCTGCCAGAGGTAGACAAGGCTCAACCTCTACATCATGAAAACGGGTCAATAGCTTTCTCACCCTAATAGAATAATGCACATGTACAAATGAGAATACACGCAAACATTATCCCCTTGGGTAAGATGCAAGTGTGATCAGCACACACTGACAACTTAGCAGCAAAATACCCCAAAATACTGCAAAGGGGAGGGTAAGGGTGAAAGCACAACACATCTGTATGTACATATCATCACCAAGTCAGCAGCTTACCAAGAAAGTCAAGCTGGCAGTGAGGAGATTGAAGAAATAAAATCAAATTAAAGTCAGAAACAAATATCTTTCCCAACTGGGGAGAAAACTGTAAAAGTGTGCTGAAGCAACACTGTGCTAAGTTCAGCCTGATTCGAGGCAGAAGATACAGAGGCTGATACACTAAGTAGAAAGGGAGTAATAACAGAGCAGAGGGACAAATACAATATCATAAGTATATATACACCCCCAACTTCCACTCAGTTTTAATTAGGCATTTAGCTCCTTGAATGCTAAAGACGTCTCCATTACATTGTGAAGAAATGCATTAGAGACCTCAACAGGATCATTCAAGGGGTCAAATGACTTACTTATGTCAAAGGGGGTGTTTGTCCCCCATGAAGGTTTGTTTGCTCTATAATTACCCCAGAAAGCAATCTAACAAATAAATTCAGGCATTTCTGTTGCCTCATAAATATATGAATATTATCCATAGCAATGAATGCAGACCATATTTCTATTCAACCAAGTCTATAAATGCAATGGAAACATTGTTCCAAGAAAGGCTAGCTTGAAATCTTAAAATACTGAGAAAAACAGCAAGAAATCCAGTCTGAGTGAAATATAAATGGCTCTTAAAATGGCTGCCCACTGGGAGCTTGTATTGGTTGCGCTCATAAGCAGACAGAATGAATTCACAGCTTCAACTGGGAATGTGAGGGGTCCCTGAAGAAGACATACAGGGAGGATGGCTCAGTCACTGAACTTCAGGCAACGAGTGGGAGATAAAATAAATATAAGCTTAATACCTAACCTATAAATTACTTAACCCCTTAACCCTTTAAATGTCACAGAGGTTTCCAACGCGACATCTCTCTGGCTCTCAAGTAGTAAAAGGTCAGAGGGGCGTGCAAAGCAATGCACATCCATCTGGTACTCAAGGCATTAAAGCAACACAAATATCCCTCCTAATAATAAATTGTGCTTACCTTAATCTGGACAGACTATATTTCCGGCTGCTATTAATCATTTGTGTGTGGAATAGTCCTCCAAACTGCATGATTAATTAGTAGTGGATTTCATGTCCACAGAGGAATACAGGATTCTTTGCAGCAGGACACCCAGACTCCAAATTCCTCTCACTGAGGTGTTTTTTTTTTTTTAGGAATGTTAGTTGTAAGAGTTTGGGGTTTAGGACTCCTGAGACAAAGACTCCTCTATGCCTCTGTGGATGTATCCAGGACGAATGAAAGATTTTGTACATCCATGCAGAATTGATTTATAGTAGGATTGTCTGGTCAGATAAGTGGGTTTATCATAATACCCGGGAATCTTCTTGTCTCTGGCCATGGGAGAAACATATAGGGCTGGAGAGAAGTATGTCCAAATGATACAGTTCACAACATAATATGGGAGGGCCTATACAGGGTGGGCAGAGTTGAACAGCTGAGAGGTGGGGTGTGCATGAGATAGGAGGGGGAAGTGGGTGGAACTAGGCAGAAGTGTGTGGAATGGGTGGGGTTACCAATGAACTCAAAGAGTTGGAGAAATAGGTCTCAGTCCCCCGAGACCTGAAAATTCATTCTAAAACCACTCTCCATGACAGATCTGGAGAGATCTCAGGTACGTTTATTACAAAGTAGTGTTAATGTTCCTTTTGTGCTAGATGGACAGGCAGAGGGTCAAACAACAGTTTAACTCTGAGTCACCAACTTGCAGCTCTCTAGCTGTTAGACTAGAACACCCGCTGTCTGTTGGTTGGCTAAAAATGTTGCTAAACTCCCGGGTTAGGGCCTACAACATCCTCAATACATACCGGGCTGCAGGAAGGGGATTGTGCACAAGGCACACACACACTACAGTGACTGGAAAGGCAGAAGTAAGGTGCAGGGATACAGTTTAGTATTTAGCACACATTTTCTTTTTAAAGCAGCAAATACATGTTCATCTTGAACCTGAAGTTAAATATCTAACTATAGATAATTCAGTTTCTTTACAGTCATTTCAGCAAAGTGAAATGAAAGAAAACATTGACTTTACACCTCTTGTGTAGGGAATGCCAATCTCATAAGACCGGTGAGATTTGAGTGATAGAACTGGCTTTCTCTGTAAGTCACACTGGGTAGTGAGATGGTATGTATGTGATAAAATGGACTAATCTACCTCTTGGTGAGAGAAAGTTGTGTTTCATAAGGGAAAAGTACCGGTTTAGATTCAACCTAGTCTATAACTTGTATGTGTTGAAGAGGCCAATATTACTAAATCCATCAGCACACTAAAACAGATTAGTGTACATATCAAATATATTCAAGAATTAAAAAAAAAAAAAAAAAAAATTATCAAGAGAGTAAAGGTTGGGCAAGCTCACTCATAGCAAGGCCAAAACTCTATACAATAGGAGTGAGTGTTTTAGTCTTAGGCCAGCTAGGGTAAACCAAATGGACTTACCACCCAATTCTAGCTTCCAGGGACATCTAATAGAAGTGTAAGGATGTTTCTATATAATCAATGGTAACAGTTTAAAATGCCTGGGTTACCGAGTTACCTATTAGCGCTTATTAACTACCACAGTTAACGTCTTAAGGACCATGTGACGTGCTATGACCATCACGCAGTTTATACCCTTAAGGACCAGTGACTGTCATAGTACATCACATACTTTTAGTTATAGTGCTCCTGCAGGAGCGCTGTAAGTAAAAACAGGGTCTCGAATTGCTCTCTCCAAGACTGGATTGGTCTCTTTCAGACCCCAACTTGGCATGCCGGTACACGTAATAGGTCATGTGTACCGGCTCATTGGCAAGGATTAAAGATGTCCTTAAGTAATGTTAACTGCCCTGGACCGCTGGTCCTTAAGGGGTTAAAGGAGCACAAAAACACTCCTAATAATAAACTCCCTTTATCTCAATGTGGACATAAAATCCTAATGGTCATCAAGGTTGCTTGGTTCATCAAAATGTATCATTATAACCCTTTGAATGCCAGAGGGGTACACAACGCATTACGAATGCCTCTGGCACTCAAATGGTTAATTTGTACCAGACAGTGCTCAAAAAGGCAGACATGATTCTTTGTTACATAACTGTGGGACCTCAATCTCTTCCCAGTGAAGGCTTTAAGACATCAGTGGGTGTTTGGGGTCCTGTAACAAGTATTATGTCTGTCTCTGTGGGCATGCTATTCAATAACCATTAACCAATCCACTCAATCGATCCACAAGAACCATTAGGAATTACTACATTGGAAAAGCAAAGTAGGAGTTTATTTCTAGAAGGTGTTATTGTTCATTTAACCCTTTGAGTGCCAGTGGGGTATGCAACGCATTGCAAAGCAATAAGTTGCACACCCCTCTGGCACTCAAAGGGTTAACCCTTTCAGTGCCAGAGAGGAATCCAATAAAATTGCAATGCGTTCATTACCCCTCTGGCCCTGAAAGGGTTAACATTCTGGATGCTACAGAAGTCTCCAACTCGCTGTGAAGGAACACACTGGAGATCTTTCGAGCATCCAAGGAGATAATTATCTGGGTGTTATGGGTCCCTGCAGACTGGCATTGTGATTCCCTGTCATAGGGGAATGGACAAGTCCTCACCATTTGACCTCAACTGATCCCTTGATTGCATAAAATGACACAAAACGGGTTTAAACCCCCTTTGTGACAATGCATTTGGCATCCAAATGGTTAATCAACCATAGCAAAATACAGATGATTTATAAAGCTTGATTCATTAGCAAGCTTTAATTAAACTGGAAGTAAATAGTTACTGAACATTGTGAAAAGCTATCACAGTTTAGTGAATGGCTCCTTAGTGTCAAAACAAGGTTTAGGAACTATTACAGCAGCTTGAGTGGCGCATGCTATTATTATGGGATTGTTCTACAGTAAGGGACACAAGGGGAGAAATAACGAACATAAAAACAAAAATAGTTATTACCACTAAAAAACACAGTAAAACAGATTTAGGTCACTTTACAGTTTTCTTTAAGACGTTCATGTTTCTCAGCCTCCGGGAAACAAAAACCTAAATGTTTAACCCCTTGGATACTAGATGCCATGCATTAGAGACCACGCTAGGATCTAGGGGGTTAAAGAAATTAAAATACAAGTTAACCCAAAATAAATGTATCTGGAAACCCAGGATTCATGCTAGTCAACTTGTTCCCCGTATCATTTAGTGCTGGGATGAGCAGTGTTAACGGATTGCTTTAAAGCCTATAGGTACAGCATATGATTAAGGAGACCTGTCACTAACTCATGAGGACAGATCAACCACACACACTGCTCTCTGTGGCTGGGTCCAGAGGACTAACAGAGGCAGTGGTTACAGTATTCTATGCATCTTCTGTTTAATAAATACCCTAAGATGATGTATGCTAATATGGCAGAAAGTCCAGCTCTTGCAAGAAGACCTGTACAGTTGATGTGAAAGGCTTTTTTTTCTCTCTCTTTTTAAAATATATATATGTTTTTCCTTATCCAGATTTTTCCCATCTTCCTACTGCTCCTGGTCTATGGTAGTCAGCAGCACTCAGTACCTGTTAAGAGCAAGAGAGAAGTGTGAAACAATTAGCGGAGCAAATTTGCTTTACAACAGGAATCAGTTGACAGTTCTTAATAAAATGTAGTGTTGGTGTTCACCAACACAGAATTCCACTCTGACTGGAATGGAGAGGAAGTGAAATAGATGTATATCCTATATAATAATTCGCTAAGTTGTGTGTAACGCCCGACATGCGCAGTAGACACTGCTGACCGTGCGGCAGTCATGCGCAGTACAGACTGGCCGCGCCTGATACAGAGCTGGGCGCTCCGAAGGAGTGTCCAGGTCTGTATCAGCAGTGGCACGGGCAGTCTCTACTGCGCGTGACTGCCCCGCGACCGGCTGCCAGAGGCACTGTGGCCCGTGTAACGGGCTGTTCAACTAGTTAATATATAAATCTCTTAGACTATTTGAAACTTATAAGGCACCACAGGCTTACATGTTAACTCTTCAAGTGCATGGAGGTATACAACCCATTGTGTTGCAATGCATTAGATACAGTATTAACCCTTTAAGTGCCAGCGTGAGATCTTTGCACCCAGTTTATGACGTTTCTAGTAGAGACTGTCCCTACACCTCCACTAATCATGTTAGCATGCTGCTGTACTTGTAGGTTTTATTCCCAGATCCACTAAAAATACTCAATTACACACAAATAAAAACAGAGCCAAATGCACACAAATGTCTCTAGGTGTAGTAGAAGGTCAAAATCACTCAGTTTATTAAGAATAATCTGTGGTAATTTAAATAGCACACCTTCACTAACCCACAAACAAAAGTGTAAAACCAACGGATAAACAGAAAGGAAACTGCCCATTTGACTTGAAAATAGGGATACACTGGTTCAGTTGGCAATTCTCTCAAGGGCCTTATGCAGAAGTTAGAGGAGCAACCAATGTACCACAGGGGATAATTCAAAATTCTCATTGATTTAAATGGGTTTTTTACCACCTTGAATGCCAGAGGTCTTGCAATGAGCCTGAGACAGCTCCACATTGAAGGGGTTAGCCCCATTTAAATCAATAGAAATCTTATGTGATTTTCCCATGGTGCAATTGGTCTAACAGAATTGCTCCACTTTTTCATTTATACATATGTTCCTGTGAATTAAAAAGGGACAAGAAATAAATCTGGCATTTAATGTGTTAAAAGTCCCCTTACAGTTATCCCAAAACCACTATTCCTACGTCCAGTATTAGGCCCAATCCTGTCACTATGGCATTAACTGAAATTGGAGAAAGACTGAGCCCTGTAGCCCTCCCCAATGCCAAGCATTCTAGGCAATCTTGAATTCCCCCAGTGCTATATCAGTTTGCATGCACAGACTGGTACAACGCTGGCTTAACAACTATGCAGACTCTGGATAGCTTTGAAACATTTCCAGCCTTCTCAGATTTAATGAGGAACTGTGGCCTCAGTAATAATGAATATTGGAGATAACATCAGGTGAGCAGTTTTATCACTAAAACGCTAAAGTCAGATGTTGCTTCTTGAAATACCTTACTAAAATAGAATAATTTCAGGATTTCTCCTACTTATGGGCACAAATCCCTATCCAAATCCTACAAACCAGTCTTCGAGATATCTGAAGTCCTTCCATCCTATACTAGCTCTTGAAAAAATGTTCTACAGTTAGAGGCTAAAAAGGGCACTTGGAAAGGGATTTTTAAGTCAGCACTCCATTTGCCCAAAGACTCCCTCACAGGAGAGAAATTTTAAAATGCTTTCATGCTGGTATAGGACTCCCTCGGGACTAGAGAGCATGTTTCCCGATACATGCTGGAGATGTGGGGAAACTTGGGGCACACCATGGGTGATCTGTGGGGAAGTTTTCCACTTGTGCAGCATACTGGTCACAGGTCACCATGAGACCACAAGCAAATTCTTGGTTTCCAATCCCTATGGATCCTCTTCTATAACTCTACTCTAATCATCCCGAATTCTCACAGAAGAAATGTATATTTTATTTAATGTCAGCAGTAAGGTTGAACATTCCCACCTACTGGAAGTGGCCTTGCACTCCCCTCTATCTACTTGGAATATGAGAGATAAGGTACAGGGAATATGGAGAAGCTACATGCCACCCGATTAAAACACCATTCATAGGTACAGAGAAATTTGGTTCCCCTGGGACTTGTCTCCTTACTGCATCCTTGATATGGTGACTTGTCTCGATTTTCCTTATTTAGAAGGGCCCCGAGAGATGTCCATAGATGTGAATACCCTTAGAACTACTTATTATAATCCTACTAAGATTTCTGTTTGAATTGCTTGCCACTGCTGTTGCCAATTTCTATATCCAATAAAGAACTTAACACAAAAAAAAAAAACATTACTTTTGATTTCCTTTACATGGTGCAGTTGTTTTGCTGCATAAGGTCAAAATTCTATTATAAACAGGTAGGAGTATTTCAGGGAGCACAGCTATATATTAGACCAGGAACACACTAATGAACTAATGATAATGCTGTAACCAGGGATTAGATACATTGGAGTATGGAACTGCACGCACCTGTAATAATTTGGTTTGAAAGGTCCATTTTTGTTGAGCCCAAGGTATTTGGCCTGCTCATCTGAGAGCTCCGTCAGGTGGGCATCAAAAGTGGGAAGGTGAAGGCTAGCGACATACTCATCTAAATGGAGAGAAAGAAAATCATACATGACCTGGAAAAACCATAGTCCTTCTGGTAGCGCTGTCCGCACCTCAGCCCTGTGACCTTATTAAGATGCTGTTTGCTGGTAAGTTCCAGTATATGAGCAACTACAACGAGATCCATAAAGACTACAAAGGGTGACTTTTTTTTATCGCTTGACATACTCACCCATTTTCTTGGGAAGCAAGTAGACATCCTGCTTGTAGCGTCCTTCAGGAGCATTGTAGAGTTCTATTAGAGCCAGCGCCTGAGGGTGTGGAGAAGTAGGTTTAATGCATGCTTTGGGTAAAGAACGTCACAGTCACCTGCAATATTTTACACTTTTAAGAGCCACCCAGGAGAGACTGCATGGTTCATGGAGTACTGAGAAAAGTGGTGCAATTATAGAACAAGCAAGCTGTGCTGTAAGGAACAAATAAAGGTGCCTATGCTTTAAATGGGGGTTTGAAGTCTTTTGTTGTCAGCAAAGTCTCCATTGCACAGAGACAATGTGTGTTTGAGATCTCTCGTGCTCAAGGGTTAAAACCCAATTTACAGCCACAGTAAATTGTATGTTCTCCCCATGGTGCAATTGGATTGCCCACTTTTCCCTAGTAAACCTGTCTCATTTTCTATTTAATAGAAACTGGGCAATATGCAGAAAAAAGGTTAGCAATTCTGGGGGAAACCAACTGCACCATAGGAGACAAATAAAAATCCCTCAAATTTTCATTAATTTAAAAGGTATTTCAATTCCTTGAAGGATAAACAGGTCGCCAACAACTCTCTAGCATTCCAGGAATTCACCCTTTGAATGCCAGATGTGTATCCAATGCATTGCATTCTCTGGCACTTACAGTTGAAAGCTCTAAAATCAACCTCACCTGTGTGGTTGCAGTGATGGACAACACAAAGGTTGGGACAGTGGAACAGCTCAGGTTGAGAAGACGGCCCTGTAAAAATTTAAGAAGCCTTCCTGAGAAACGAATGTTTAATTCAGCTGAAACACATTTTTCTGAAATTCAACATTTATTTTATATATACTCAGAAATGTTTGCTTTTCTGTTGATGCAATCATAGCAAACTCAACAAACACATCTTTGTTATTTATCTGCAAATTAGCCCCCCTCAAAAAAAAAAAAAAAAAAAAAAAAAAAAAAACAATTATCTATGTCAAAATATTCCTGTGCATGAAAGCTGAGCGGTGTTGCAGATTTCCACAACAGCTATACATTCATCTTAAAGGGACAGTAATGATTTACAAAAACAGCAGCTCCAATTAATCTTCATAGTATTTGGACCATAGAGAGTGTTATCTCAATACTGTCAGAGATGTAATTCAAGAGTAATTGATAAAGTATCCCCTCCCACCCCTTAGCCCATCTGCAGCCACCACCTATAAGACTGCAGCTTAACAATGGAAACAAGTTTCTTCTAGTTAAATAATCATTCTGTCACATACAAAACAATTTGCAGGTTGTTGCCATGAGTTAAAACTTAATATCTGTACAGAATCAGATGGGATGTGGGCTAAAGAATAAGTGGCAAGCATCTCAATTTCCTCCAACTGTTATGAGCGAGTCATCTCAAAGCTTGCCCAGGGGAAGATTAAGCAGAACAGCATAGCAGACATTTTTGATACTAAAGTAGCACTCACAATAATGCCAATCATACCATGCCTTACAGAATGTAGAACCTCATTAAATTCACCTGACCAATCTGTTTTCTGGCATGTCATTACAAGATTCTGGCAGTTATTTCCAATAGGCTTAAAGGGGAACAGACCGACTTTTCTGGGTCGGTGCCCTTAATACAGCAATTTGCTGTATATCTACCTTTATATTTTTGCACTCTAGCTGCAGTTTTCTTCACATAGTGATCTCTATTGAAATCTAATGAAAATTATCACAGCTCAATGTATAACGATACAGAGTATATATGCACTCTATTGTAGGGGTGTCCATTTTTTTTCTAAGTGCCACATGATAAGAAATAGAGGAGTGTAATGGCCAGAATGTATTGGTAACAGTGGTGATTTATAGTCTTTTCAGATATTCAAAAATATATACATTTTTAGCGCTAATACAAAAGCAGTACAGAAAAAAGGCAGCTGTATTTGTATAAAGATGCAGTTATAGCCATAGTGCTAGTTATTTGTCAAGTCAATGAGAATAAATGGGCCTCTCCTTGGGGTCAGGTGTCCCACTAAGGCTGCACATGGGATGTCCCTGCACTATTGTTTATGCCTTGCCACAACAAACAGGCTTCAAAAGTCATAACTGTAAAATTAAAATCAGCAGGGATTGAATGCAATAAACTATCCAGATGTATCTGACTGCTGCGAAGGCCATGTACCTAGTTAAGTCACTCTGTTAAACTAGGGCATAGATCCACTTTAATGCAAACTCATCTCAGCCCAAGTTTCTCTATCCCAATTCCCTCCATAACCCATTGAGTACCTTAGGTGTGCCAATTCTTTGCTCTGCAACATCTGGCAGTCAGATAGTTCAAGTTTTGCAATATACACTTGCTGTATTGTTTATAGTTGTTGCACTGGCAGCCTACTACAGAAAGACCATTGGATCTAGCATTTCTGTACAGTCCTGCCTAAGGCAGTACTTACCACACAGCTGAACAACCTGAAACCCTCCAGCTGTTCAAGAATACAATTCCCAACATCCCCACCCAAGCACTGGATACCAAGGATGAAGGGAATTATAGTCCTGAACAGCTGGAGGGTTTCAGGTTGCCTGTCACCAACCTATACTATCAGTCATAAACTCTGTAATTACATTAACTTTCCATCGTGGACACTGCACAGAGTCATCTTATAGTAAACGGCATAAAAACACAAACAGATATCTCCCCAACTGTATACTTTCTACAAAGAAAAGCAGACATTTGTTATGAAAACACATTTATGAATAGCTTTTCCTGATAAGTAAAACAGTTGTACTCACATTACTGGGAGATTTTTTTTTTCTCTTTTTACTCAAAGTTGTAAGTGTAAACAATGTATTTATTTATTTATTTTTATTTTTTTTAAACATCAACAGTGCCCTTTGAGCCCCTATAGTGCAACAACAGATTCATCAATTCCTGGCAGAATTACTCATGATATCAGGTGAGCTGTATGTGAGAGCTCTCTGAACACCAGAGGGTACTGTTAAAGTAAAAAGGTTTAAACACAACTTTAGACGAAAAAAGCTGTTGCATTAATGGAGAATTCTGTATTACTCTCAAACCCCCTCCCCCTAACTGTGCCCCTATATGGTACCTCTGCCAGAAGAACTATCCTCTTGCCATCTGGAAAGATCACATGGTCAACTTGAGATCGGACCCGTTCCCAAGTCAGTTCAGGAGTGCGCAAGCTTGCCTGAAAGAATTCGCAACAAAAAAAAAAAAAAAAAAAAAAGGCTGATATGAATTTCTGGGTCACTCAGCTGGTAAGAAAGTCATGTATGGAATGAGAAAGCAAACACCAATGTTCATTGGGAATGGGGAATATATAGGGAGTAGCAGTTCTTAACCTCTTAAGGACCAGGAGTGCAGTGCATTGCTTCTCAAACAAGATAAATAAAAATTCCAGTTGATTTAAATGTTTCCTATGAACAGCTGGGTTTGCCCAGAATTGATCCATTTTTTTTTTTATTTATGCATATGGCCCCCACTATTAGTTTAGAGATTTGGTACATTTTACCAGATTACAAATCTGAAAGATGTCAATTAATTGTAAATACATTACATACAAACAGTCCCACTACCTTTCCTCTTCACACAGATTTCTAATTTTTTTCCCCAAAATAGCAAGCAAACAATAGTTTCACACTGTAACATGATCTCTGTTCTAACACTATCTCTCTCTCCCCCTATCTATCATGGCTGGGGATTACGTAACTGCAGGAGCATCACTCCCCTCTTACACTCCATGTTGCCACCAGAAATGAGGATCCCTTGGGATCTTCTTATATCAATTGTTCTCAGAGTATTAACACACTGACAAAGCAGTATCAAAAGCATTGCTAAGCAACCTGTTAGGTACCCATTTGGTACTCAAACAGTTAATATATCCCTGTTTTTCCATCATCCCCTTTGCCTCCCAAATTTTGCGCAATAAATC
This sequence comes from Rhinophrynus dorsalis, assembly GCA_037306005.1. Taxonomy (NCBI): domain Eukaryota; kingdom Metazoa; phylum Chordata; class Amphibia; order Anura; family Rhinophrynidae; genus Rhinophrynus; species Rhinophrynus dorsalis. Next base: position 338,147,179 of record CM074721.1, read on the forward strand.
ACCTGACGTCTCTATATTCCCCAACATTTCCAACATCCCTCTTCTCAATATCCTGCGTTACTTAAAATGTTCATCTTGCCTAATCTTAATGTTCCCGGTTACAATGCCCCCCCATCATCATCATATGCTCAGTGTCCCATTTATTGGTCTCCTTTCAGTATCCTAGTGTATTAGAACCTGCCACCTCCTGAGTGTTTTCACCTCGTATGCCATGTCCCCATCTCTCCCTGATGATGCTCTGCTTTGCGGTGGGAAGTGTGTAAATCTGTGTTCATCACTAAAATTAACTACTCCTGGTAGAGAGGCAGGAAGCAGTTTACTTTAGCCCTGAACACAGTCTCCTCCCGGCTAAAGCAGAGCATCATCTAAGGGAATAGAGGAACATGGTACTGTAAACACACAAGATAATGGAGAAGAGGCTGGTGGAGACCAAATACAAAGGGGGAACAGAGGGGACAGGTGGATATTGGAAATCACAGGAGAACTCATATTAACCACCTGACGGTTTGACACCCCTTTGACACTCAAAGAATTAAAGTCGAAGTACCGCCACAAAACAAGTTTATCTTAACTCCCCATCTGGCGACTAGCTGCTTAGTAGCGATAGTCGCCAGAATTATTACCTTATCAAATAAATTTCTCCTCTCTTCCCCGGCTGACAGGCAGAACAGAACACGGACATCTTGCCATAGTGACGTCCACGCACCTGCTCTGTCAGTCCCAGCCGGCTCTATGCGGCGTTGCTAGGAGCACTCCGGCTCCGGAAGGGACTGACAGAGCAGGCGCAGGGACGTCACTATGGCAAGATGTCCGTGCTCCATCCTGCCTGTCAGATGGAGAAGAAAGGAGAAATCTATTTAATAAGATAATTCTGGCGACTAGTGCTACTAAGCAGCTAGTCGTCAGACAGGGAGTTATTTAAGATAAACTTGTTATGCGGTGGTAGTTCCGCTTTAACACACCAAGATCACACACAGAATACAGAATCCTCAGGAGATCAGTTTTTGCATCTGGAGATAGCATGCAGCAAGTTACCATGGTGTTTATACTGCTGCGAAACACTTAGGCAGAGTGCTGAAGGGTAATTGAACCATTGGAAAGACCCAGCAGAGACTGTAGGAAGTTCTCTGCATGCCCACAAATGAGAGATACCAAAGATCTCAGAGGACTGGTCGACAGACCAAGTCACAAAATGTGATGAGCGTCCACAGTTAAAGCCAAAGCTTTTCAGTAAGCTTATCATCAAAGGCTGCTTCAGTAAGGTAAGCATTGGCTTCCAGGATCTTAACATAAGGACACTATGTCCTCCTTCGGTGATTCCTCTTGGACGGCATCCATAAGTTGATCTTCCCCCAGACCACCATAGCCCTAGTGACCTATGCAAAAGTAGGGAGTAAAGCTGCACCAGAGACAGCAAAATTTGTCTTCAAAAAGGAACTCGGACACTTATGTGTTAAATTAAATTGGACTTTTAACCCCTTGAGGTCTCAATGGGTTTAAAAGAACTGTTCAAGTGAATGGGAGCTTTTATTTGTCCCCTATGTTGCAGTTAGTAATGTGCGATTATCCTTCTTTATTAAGCGGTTAAAACATCGTACATTTGAGACCATTGTTATGACTCGCGATATCCAGAGATGCCAAAAGCAATCCTCTGATCCAAATCAACAAGTTTCGAGTCAGCACTACCAGAAATGTAAAAACTTAGGTAATTTAAGTATTTTGTGCAAATTACCTCAAGTCAAGTAATGCCTACTGCATTGCTGACTTCCTGAAATCCCATCAATCATAATGAAATCATGTGCGAGCCAAACCAAAGCAGAAATACCGTTGGTCGCTAGATACTGAATAAAATATACATAAAGAATCTCAAATAGTAACTAATCAAGATTACAAATGGCCAAAATCAAAACCTTCCTAAGCTAGGATGTAAAATGCGAGAGAATCAACAATATCCAGCCTTAAAGTTCATATTGCAGATGACTTCCACATTATATATTGCACAAAGGTGTGCCACATACTAATCTCACAGATCCCATGAATGTCAAAGAGGCACTACCCCGCGTCAGTCTATAACACCCCGAATACATCTCCAACATCCAAAGAGTCACATTGCTAAAAGGAACCAAAATGTAACCACTGAAGTACGTATTTACAATATGCAATAAAATGCATCTCTCAAACAGTTCCAAGCATTAAAGAGACACCACACTCATAATTAAAACTAAGCGATGGCACCCCTCCAGCAGGTAGGATAGCTTGTCTATGAATGGATGCGCCTGAACTGGATCTCTATGAATTCTGAACAAAAAAAAAAAAAAAATGGTGAGGTGGATGGGATTTGAGATCTAATCCACACCCTTCCAAAATAACCTGCAAAGCCAACTGGTCTGTCACGGGACATTCCCACACGTCTTGAAAATGACAGAGTTGATACTCTATGGGCCAGGACCCCGCAAGTCATGCAGAAGTTTGCTCATCAGACTTATGCTTTTGAGCAGACTTACTATTCTGCCAAGCCTGTTTGAGCTTTGAGGCAGGGTGGGCCTAAAAGAGGGATGAACCCTAGATACCTCAAAGTGATAGGGGTAATGAAAACCACATGCATTCTAATGAAAAAAAGCACATTTAAATGCAACCTGAGGCAAGATTGTGCTTTCGCTTGCAGGTCAGGTCCAAAAAGTTGTCTTCCTACAAAAGGAAGAGACACCAAAGACTTTTTTTTTTCTTTTTTTTTTTTTTTTAATAAGATTGGTCAGCGACCAAATCATGAACCACAAGGTATGATTTACAGCTACTGAAAGCACTGGGGCCTTTCCAAAAACCCACATGCAACAAAGGCTGCCTCGTTAAGGTATGCATTGGACTTCATAACACTGGCCAGCATAACTAGTGGTTCCACTTTGGGAACATACCCATGAATGGCATCAGCGAGCTGTTCACTCCAAATATCTGTGGCTCGTGACCAAAGCCATAGTGAAAATGGGTTCTGCAGTGGCCCCAGCGGCCACAAAATTCACCTTCTACAAGGAGTCTGAGGATTTAAAAACCTAATCCTTAAGGGCTGGGGCATTTGCTAAAGGCAGAACTGTGTTTTTAGCAAGGCGATATATTGAGGAATTAACAGTAATTGTAGAAGACCACCGAGTCTCTTACTATTAAGGTGTCTTCCATTCTTCCAGGATAACTTGGTCCAGAGAACAACGGGGAGGAAAAACTGGTGACTTCCTTTTGCTCTGTTGGCAGATGACCAGTGAGAAAGACCTGTTTCAGAAGCCTCAGAGTAAAGTCTCTAATACAGCTCAACAAGGGTCCCCCTCACAGATATCTGCAAAGGGCAAACCACCTCTGCAGAGGAGTCTCCAACCAACTGAAAATGGCAGTTAATAAGAGGATCAATGAGACTGACAGGGTGTTTTCAAGAGGATCATAGGGTGCCTGAATATTCCTGTGGAAGCCCAGTTTGGCACAAGGACCAACTTCTTCCCCTGCCAAAAAAGCCAGGGAGGAATGGTACTCAAAATGGTACAGTAGCTCTTCAGCTGTCACCATACAGATTCCTTATTACTGAGGTGGGAGAAGTCTCCCAGAGCAGTGAATGCCTGTAGATAGGCAGGGTAGGGGTTAAAACCCACTAATTCTAGCACACAAACATATTATTGCTATAGAAGTGCTGCTTCTAAGAAAGACAGCAATGCGTGCACTGCTGGCTACCCACCCAACCACATCAAAATGTGGCTGCCATATAAAGAAGCAGGAGCATACTCACAGGACCTGTGCATGCACAGGAATCCTCTCTCCAGTCTCCAGATTCTCATTTTAAATAGAGAAGCTTCATAGATGCTAAGAGGAAAACTTGCTATGAATAGAAGCTATCCTCCACGGAACCGGTTCTGAAAATTCTGTGCACTGGTTAATCCTTACAAAGAAAGTTGGGAATATGTGTCCACCTAATGAGGATTATACTGACCCATATCCTACATCAGAAAATAAAAAAGAATGTCTAAATAAGAGCTTAGTAAGACACATTTTGCCCATATTCCTGCTGTAGAGTTTCTGACAATTCAGTGGAAAGATGGTGGGTGATGTATTATTTCCCTGCATACGCTTTTTCAGAACCAACAGACTTGGAGCTTTTGTTTCCTTGAGCCTCCTATCAGTCCACACTACAATATTTGAACTTGTCACATGAACGTCCCTGTCCTTAAACATCTCACCACCACCTCTTCATGAAGACAAACATATTTTCTCCGATAAGATACACAAAGGGCCACAGGTATAAAGTCAAGTGCAGCAATTTTGGAGTAATCAAACTACACTGTAGTGGATAAATATAAATTCCCAAGACTCGTTCATTTAAACTGGAATTATCACTTTGTAATAAATAGGAGCTTTTAAAAGGTCTGCTATAAACTACATTAAACCAGTAGTGTGAGGGATTTAGCTTCATTTATTAATGCAAATTATGCAATACAGGCCGATATACAGCCAGATACTGACATGCCAGATTCCACACTGCTCCACATCCACACTGCATGCTGGGCGGTACTCAGTTACACAAGATGACAACTAAATAAAGCTAAATATCTCAAACTATTGTTTTACATAAAACATGGCTAGAAAATATAGGTGATTTTTAAACGTTATTTAATTTATTTATTTTTTTTTTTTAAACAAAGTGACCGTTAAATATAAACATAGTTCCAAGTTCATCTATTTTAACACTAAGTGCAAAAGAGAGAGATCGAACGCAATGCTTTAGATTCCTCTACCTGACATGATGGTCTTACTTACCACATCTATCTCTGTATTGGAATGACCCATGTTGCAGACAATACAGCCATTCTTCATACGGTCTAGATGTTCTCTTGTCACCACATTCTTGTTTCCTAAAAGATTAATAAAAAGTCAGTTATGGTGCATTTCTGGGATATATTCTAGAAATCTTAAAAGCCACACAAGCACTGCTCTGAAGCAAACTGTGCATTCTACTTTATTTACTAGCTACATTTACCCATGTGGAACTCTAAAATGTATTTGTCTTAAGCGAGCATGATTTCTGCTAGTCTGAAATGGATACCGCACATTAAAACTGGTCAAGATTTAACATGGTTATATGCCTTTTGATGCTGTAGGTCCTCAGATTACCCAACTGATGTGGTCCAACAGCTGTTGTGGACTACAACTCCCAATGACTGAATGAGCATGATGGGACAGTCAGTCAAACTGCTGGAGGGCTGCCCATCCCATCATTAATCAGTGGAAATAAATATCTTCTTTTGATCTAGTGGAGAATATGTATAAAGAAAACTGAACAATTCTGGAGCAAACCAGTCATGCAATAGTTCTAATGATGAGGTCTTCAATGCATTGCATAAGAGAAAGGTGACAACTACATTATGCATCAAAACTCCTCCTCACCATCTGACTGAATCGGAGGTGTAGAACACAACTCTTACCAAGGACAGAAACTGTTATTAGGAATACAATTATTCCAGGATTAGTTTGGCATCATGCTGAATCCTGGCTTTCTCTGACACAGATTAATCGGAATCTTAATGTTATCAGAATCAGCTCAATCTTTTTAGAAAATCAATATTTAACAGAATTCCAAAAACATATATTCAGCAGATAGTTAACTGTCCTTACACCCCACCCCCCAAAAAAAAAAAAGAATATACAAGCGAATCAATCATTAGTTACAATTTCTAGCAATTTAAAAAACAGTGTGCAACAGACCTACAGGTTTATCCAGAGATAGAAAATTCCAGGAGCCAGGCCTCCTAAAATGTCACTTCTGGATCCTAGATTTAAGTGTATCTTATATGCACCCCTTCACTGGCTTCTAAAACTCCCAGCTGGCTTTTTCCCCCCACTCTGGCTCCAAAGTACTTTACATTTTTGCCCTTCCTTGCCTTATCCCTTTTCCGAAGGCAGCTCTAGAAAGATTGGGATTATTGTTCTACATGTGAAGTTAGCATATTTTTCCAGGCTGAAACATGCACACTTAATAAAAACACATCAATAGCTTTTATGCCAATTATTACATTTTAGACAAGCACGAATGACAGAAGGCTGTGCATCTGCAGTGCATTTCAGATCACAGTATTACTGTAATAACCATTTCATATGAATAGCAGCATTTACTGTGCAGGTCATAACCTCTTACCTGTGCAGGTGATTACAATATCTACTTGTCTAATGACCTCATTTAGTTTCACAAGTCTGAAGCCATCCATGCTGGAAAATACGAGAACAGGTGTCAACATACAGTAGAGGCATTAACAATGTTGACTAAAGTCTGTTATACTTGTTTAACAATAAGTGGTACATTTACTATTCAGTGTTTTTTTTTTTTCCCCAAGACATTTACAAGAACCATAATAGCCCAGAAATGGGCAACATGACGTCTTGTTAACCATCCTAGAAGCAGACCAATGAAAAGAACTGGTCTCACTGGAATATGTAGTGCTGAATCTTACATAGCAGCACTTTACTTACCAAGCCTGCAGGGCACAGATGGGATCAATTTCTGTTACGTAGACAATGGAACCCATCGCCTTAAGAGCGGCGCAACATCCTTTACCCACCTGGAAAAGAAGAGAAGAGAAACTGAAGGACTTATGACTTCCTCTAGTTATATTCTGCTTAAAAGAAATTACTCACAACTACTGATTTTTATAAGTGTCACATAATGAGAACAGGAGATGGAAGGGATTCAATGTATGAAGTATTGCAGGCATAACAGGCACAAGTGTTTTGTGTTTTTCATGTAAGTAGTTTACATGAGTTTATACGTGTATGTGGGTGGTAATGAAATCAAACACCATATATTACAAGAGAGCTCCTGTGTGTAAAAATGCCGAGGCGGACACGATATCTCAGCAAATTCACCAAGGTGGCTCCTGTACCAGTTGATGGCAATAATTTGGGCCCAGCAACAAAAAAATTCCAAGCTATGCAGTGTGAATGTACAGATACTCACACCTGAAGCAGTGTGTTTTCTCTGAGGCATTGGCTCACAACCATATCCTCACAAACTTCTAAACGGCCATGTCTTTTAGGGCATCTCAGTTTGTGCCAAGGTGAATTAAATGACCAAACCTCTGATTAACTCACCTGTGCCCAAGCAGGGGAATCCCAAAGACATGCATGCATGAGACTTCTAACATTTAAATCAGATTTTTTTTCCCCTTCAATCAATGGGAATTTTTGTTCCCTGTGGTTCAGCTGGTTTGCTCCAGAAATGTTCCCCCATAGTTATTATAATAGGATTTTAGTCTTACCTGTTAAATCCTTTTCTTAGTCAATACAGGTTACTGGTAACTTTGGGTAGGCGATCAGCCCCTTTAATAGGCAGGAACAATTCTGAGAAGTGACTGCTGGGTGGAGCCTACCTCCTCTCCTTAGCTTACAGCTAGCCAATCCCCAACCAGTAAGATTTGCAGACTAACTATTGACTAGGTAGTAAGAAGGTAAAGGAAGACGCCTGTGAGCATGACCTCGAAAGGATCCCCACATTCTGTCGCAGGAGCGCCAAGCATGGTCCCTGACAGGGTGGGAGACCAGTAACCTGTATGGACTAAAAGAAAAAGATTTAACAGGTAAGACTAAAATCCTCTTTTCTCTGTAGTTTACAGGTTACTGGTAACTTTGGGATGTCCAACCATTAAGTTCCCCAGGGCAGGAAGAAAGTCAAGGACCAGGCACAGGTCCCCAAAGTCACCAGAGCACCAATGAACCTACAGATCACGAATAGCTCAACACAAACCACAGTGTGTCAACAGACACTGAACAGGGGTAAAACAAACCCCATGAACTGTTGCACTTCACACTGAACTAGAGCCAACAGGGCTCAAAAGTGAAAGTACTGAGAGACTAAAGAGATCCTAGACAGGCAAGGCTGCCTCCAGGATCTTCCTCACCAAAAAAAAGCATCAGCCGATCCCAGCACATCCACATGATAGTGTTTGGAAAAAGTGTGCACAGATGACCAAGTGGCTGCCCTGCACAACTGATCAGCTGAGGCCTGGTTCTTGTAGGCCAAGAAGCACCAATAGACCTCGCAGAATGAGCCGTGACCCTGAAGGGAACAGGCTTCTTCCGAAGTTTGTAAGCCTTATAAATTGTGGACTTGATCCAAGAAGCAATGGTAACCCTGGAAGCAGGTTTCCCTGCCCTAGGACCCTCAGGAATGACAAAAAGAGTGTCAGACTGCCTCAAGGACTCAGTGTAATGCACATAGAACTTGAGACAATGCACAACATCCAACAGATGAAGATCCCTCTCTTTTTCAGAAGTAGGGTTAGGACTGAAGGAAGGGACCACAATCTCCTGATCATTGTGGAACTCAGACACCGCCTTCAGGAGAAACTCTTGTGAGGTGCGAAGCGCCGCCTTGTCCTGGTGAAAGACCAAAAAGGGTGGTCTACAAGACAGGGTATGCAGCTCCGCAACTTGGCGAACAGATACAATTGCCAGAAGAAAGGCCATCTTCTACATCAGCATACGTAAAGGAATGGGGGCCAAAGACTCAAAAGGAGGACGCTGGAGTACTCCCAAGACCAGGTTAAGATCCCACTGAGGAGCAGGGGACTTAAACACCGGACGGGTATGAGCAAAACCCTGGAAGAAAACCTTGACATCAGGAATGACAGCAAGACGCTTCTGAAAGAAAGAGAGCACAGAAGTCTGAACCTTAAGAGAACTCAGACAGACCCTTATCCACACCATCCTGGAAGAAGAAAAGAACTGTAGGAAGGTCAAAATTCTGAGACAGGTCTTTGTCAGCACATCAAGACAAAAAAGTAGACCAAACTCGATGATAGGCTTTAGAGGAAACAGGCTTACGGGCTCTAAGCAGAGTAGCCACAACACCAGAAGAAAAACCTTTCTTCTTCAAAATTGAGGATTCGATCTCCATGCCGTCAAAGCTAGACGATGAACGTCTTCCTTCCAGAGGTAACCCTGTAGAAGAAGGTCCAGACGGGGGGGGGGGGGATGGGGGGGGGGGGGGGGGGGAGTCGAAGAGGTTCCGCCACTGGGAAGTCCAGAAGCTCCGGAAATCAAGCCTGTCTGGGCCACTTCAGAGCAATCAGAATGACTGGGCAGCGCTCCTGTCTCAGCTTCTGAAGACCCCTCCTGCACCAAATGAATGTTGAGGGTGGACAACACAGCCCTGATCAGGCCCTCAGCCGAGGGGATCTGGTCCGCCTCAAAGGGGTGCCCAAAAAAACTGAGATGAAGGAACAGCTGAACAGTCATCAGAGTCCACCAACATCTCCTCCCCAGAGGAGTCAGACACATCAGGTACACCCGGCGGTTTAGGCAGGGAAGATCTGATAGGTGCGGGGGTTTGCCACAAGTGGAAGACCCCCTGTAAAGTGGATGGAAGGAGCTGTAAGGTGGACGGAGGTCCCTGGTAGTAGCCTTAAACTCTTGTATCCATACTGGCTCTTGTGCATGGCTGGAGGCTCCTGCAGGGGATTCAGGGGCAGCAGAGCATGCTGGGCAAACATGACTTGAATATTCTCTAGGTAACCCTGAGTGACAAGAGGAGCAATAAGCAATGGGGGACACAGACACCCCAGTATCCTTAGTCTTAAGTTTAGCCCCACAGTCTAATGGAGTAGACATTCTCACAGAGTCAAGCGGTCAAACTATCAGAATAGTGTGTATGATAAACAAATGCAGCCCAGAAATGCTAAATAAGACTTATCTGGTAGGCAAAGTGTTAAACCGCGGAGGAGAGAAGGAGAGTCCAAACCCTGTGTAGGATATTCGATCTGCGAATACACAAAATGGCTTCCGCGAAGGGAGCCAATCAGAACGAGAGCACAAAGCGGGCGCTCATGGGGACCGTAGTTTCGCTGACAGAGTACCCAAACAGTGCCCGAAGCCCCCTAAAGCCCCCAACATCCCCCAGAACGTTGAACGGATGACAGAGCAAGGGCAAACACACAAAATGAGCCATCTCTGACCTCGCTACGTGGGGCGGTTGCAGAGATATGTCCCAAACTGTAAAGTCCCATAGAAGTGAATGGAGCAATATAGTCTATGCGTTAAACACGCGCAGGAACATAAAGTTAACGAGGTGAATATCAAAATGTAAAGCCACTCAAAAGCCCACTAGAATTAAGCAGTAGACCCAATAAAACACTGGTCCCAGTGGGGAAAGTGTCCAAAGCCCCTCAAAAACTTGCTGACCAGCAACAAAGGGTTAAGTTACCACAGACACTTGCTGCAAACACCTCACAGACATACAGATAAACCTAATGAGTGCATGAGTATGTAACAGGAACTCCAAATGAGACCCCTGCGCGGAGGGAAGCATGGGACATGTGGACCTCAGCACTCAAAGGGTGCTCACCTTTTTCAGCAGATCTTCTGTATTCAGATTACCATATATCAAGAAGCCGCCTCAGTGGGCAACTCCTGGGGAAAGAACTTGCAGCCAAGATTTTCCCTCCAGGGCTTAGGTCCACAAAAGCACCTGGTAAACTGAGCTATCCACATTTGGGTGATGGGAATTGTCAGTGATGGTAATCCGTCTAATGGTGGTAATTCTATATCTAACAGAAAAATAATAAAAAAAAAAAGAAAAAAAAAAAAGCTAAAACTATAGCAGAACTGTTCTCTTGCTTATGTCTTGACCAAGAAACAAATTTTACTGGTTGGGGATTGGCTAGCTGCAAGCTAAGGAGAGGAGGTAGGCTCCACCCAGTAGTCACTTGTCAGAATTGTTCCTGCCTATTAAAGGGGCTGATCGCCTACCCAAAGTTACCAGTAACCTGTATTGGACGACAGAGAAATTCAGAATTATGCACATTGCCCCTACAAGCAATAACATGCCTGGGTGCAACTGCAAATTAATTATATAGCAAGGTTGTAATGGTTAAGGAGTCCTTAAAACTGAAAGCACTCATGGGTCTTCGTGTTTATAAAAGTGCAGGTTTTATTTTTGATATTTTGGGAAAGGTTGGGTCTACATACAAGTATGCCAGCTTATTATACATCTCTATTTGCTAACATAGGAGGCTTTAATTTTTAATACTGGATAATCTATATGCAGTTCCACATGTAATTAATTTCCCCATTCAGACCCACTTAGAAACCCATTTTGAAACTGCTACTATGGAATGGGTGTAGGGGTGCTGCACCACTTGCATAAGAGTCTTTAGCATCCAGTATTTATTTTCCAGTGACTTATTGGGATGATATGGTAATCGGGGATGACCTTGGCTGGACTGACAAACTGATGGCCTATCTGTATTGGAACCCCAGTCATGATAAACATACCTCTCCATATCCACACACCACCACCTGCTTTCCACCAAACATCATGTCAGTTGTCCGTTTAAGGCTAAGGAGAGAAGAAGAAGAAAAAAAAAAAAAAAAACAACACAATTACAATGCAGGTTATGCATCTAGTTGGAAGTATTCCTTTAAAAGAAAAATTATCCACTCAAAACTAGGTACATTTAAGATACCTGAGAAATAAAAGTGCATGTTTAAAACTACATCTGCTCATATTCTTAGACCTGAATTGTTAGGAATCATTGAGAAACCATGAAATATCCTATATAATAATTCGCTAGGATGTTTGTCAGAAGCCGTCATGCGCAGAAGAGACTGCCTGAACACACAGAATGCTGGGAGTTCTGTGCTGGGAGCATTCTGTGCTTTTGACCAGTCGCTACAGAGCATGACTGCATCAGCGGCAGGATGCAGAGCAGGACCGGACTCTTAACCCTTTTAGTGCCAGAGGGGTACGCAATGTATTGCTTTGCAATGCGTTGCGTACCCCTCTGGCACTCAAAGGGATAACATCACCTGGACCTTGGCCCGTGTACACTGGCTTTTACACTAGTTTTACATAATGAGACAATGTTTGATTCTCTGCTTGAGGTGTAAACTGCCTACACATTTCTCAACTAGTTAAACATTAGTTCAATGTCAGTAAAGGTAACATCAGAGATAAGCTGTAATCCCCTGGGGTTTATCACAATGTATGATTTAAAGGAGCAGTAAACTTTTTTTAATGAAAAAATACATATTGTAGGGATTTTCCTATCGAGTAAAATAAGGGTACTCCCACTACCGAGAGATTTATATTTCCAGAGTTATTACAGTTTAAACCCATGTTTTTTTACATTAGCAGTGCCCTCTAGTGGTCAAATTCTAATTAGTTTCCTGTTAGATTCTAATGGAGAGGAAAGTCAGAGACATACAGTTCTCCATAGAATGTGACAGAAACTGCCTGTCACTTCCTGTCAGTTAGAACCATCAGGAAGTAAACACAGTAAATTCACTTCCTTATTATTTAAACTGCTATAAATTTTGAGTAAAAAAATCTGACAGCGATGGGTGACCTTGTTTTATTCAGCAGGAAATGCTCTGTAAAATATGCGTTTTCATAAAAAAAGTTTACTGCTCCTTTAAAAGGTGAAAAAAGTCCAATTTCCTTTTAACTTTCTTGTCGATAAAAAGATTGATAAGGTAGAGTCAGGAGACAGCAATGCAGTGGTGGTTTGTCTGTTATGTTTCCCCTGCTGAAAGCTAACATGCAGGGCTATGGTCTTTTACACAGGCTATTACACAGGCTATTATCAAAGACCATGAACACACCAAAGTCAAAAAAATAATTTCAACTCTTCTTCATTCATGCAGGAAAGGTAGATTTGCACTGTGGCCCATGGAGTCACTGGCAGATCTCTTACATGGGCAACATTTGAGATTACAATGCCTATCACAAACGCCAATGAATGGAAAACAAATGTGTATATACACACACCATATATATTTTACATATACATTTATTATACACACATGTATAATATATATATACTAGTTGAACAGCCTGTTACACGGGCCATAGTGCCACTGCCACCCGGTCGCGGGGCAGTAACGCGCAGAAGAGACTGCCCGCGCCACGCCTGATACAGAGCTAGACGCTCCTTCCAGGGCCCAGCTCTGTATCAGCCGCGGCGCGGCCAGTCTGTACTGCTCATGACTGCAGCACACACAACAGTGTCTACTGCGCATGTTGCGGCGCTACACACGATTTAGCGAATTATTATATAGGATATATTATATATGCACATACATATATTATACATATGTACATATTATATACATACATATATATTTCCCTTTGATTTAAATGGGTTTCCTTACTCCTTGAAAACTAGAGGTCTTCAATACATTGCTCCCCTCTAACATTCAGGGGATTAAAAAGCACCTTTAAATCAAAGGTATTATGATGAATTTGTGTGTCCCTATAGCGAAGCAAATTTACCCCACATAAAAATCTTTAACTGTTTCTGGTTCATTATCAGGTGCACGGCAATAGAACACTGAATGGCTGAGAATGCCTCCTCAACCAACCACTTAGCCATTTGCCACAGGAGTGGCATATTAGGAGGAGGCAGGTGGTCTCCAACCGACCACTGATGTGAAAGGGTCTCCTGATCTCATCCACTCCTAACCGGTACTTCAGGTAGGATGGAAGCAGTGGAGCCTTTTTTCTCCCCTGTGTCACCTCTATTGGTCTCTATGCCCCAAGATATCCCAAAGGGTATAAAATGAAGAGATGGTTGCTGTAGGATGTGTTTTCTGTTTAATGGCTTATTTCAATGTAAACAGAATTTTACCACAATAAAAAGCACTCTTAAAGCAGTGACACTTCCTAATAACCACTATCACTTACTGTGGCTTTAAAATTCTAATGGCCAAAATGAATTTTTCCCTTGTTCAAGAGAAATCATCCACGGCACAACAGCAAAATACACAGGGGCCACTGTGATTTTCTGAGCATACTAAGGTAGATGGGGATTACTATGAGGTGTTCTATAAATATAAAACGTTCTATAATACAGATCTTATTGTTTCCCATCACGTCAGTCTATGTAAACAGTGGTATGTTAGAGACACCTCAAACGCTACAACACAATGCATTAGGGAAGCATCCAAGGGATTGCATTTCTAACAGGACTCATTAACACTTCATTAGTATCTCTCCTAGGACAGATGTTCCCAAACCTGCACTAAAACTACTAACATGCCATGATGCATTTATTTAGCTGTTTGCACAGAGGGATGAATGAAAATGACCTATGAATTCTGACCCTGTGTATTTGTTCAAAAGAAATCCTCAATAAGACCTGGGTGCCATGTCCACAGAGGATTGAGAACCACACTGCGTAAAATGCATTGCACACACACCACTGGTCCTTATAGGATTAAACCAACCAGATCAGTAGACTGTGTCTAAGGTCCTTCAAGTAACTGCTAGTAATGTTTACCTCCGTGGACCAGACACCCAGGTCCTACAGAGGTGTTCTTGAAGAAAGGCACATGGGCAAAACTCATACAGGCCATTACGTTTTTCTGGAAAGGTAAATGGATGTTATTAGGTGTTCTTTTCCTCTGCCCTGTTATTAGTATTTGATGACAAGATTAGCAACAAATAAAGAAACTGCCAGAAAAAGTTCAAATTAAACCGTTAATAGCACAAGTTGGCTCCACAGTGATACTAAGGGAAGTAAACATTACCTTGCATAGTGGACATTTTACTGGCTATGCTGGACCAGTATGACAAATACAGGAAAGGTAAAGTAGAAAGCCAGCTTTACACATACATGTATACAGGACTATATTCATAATAGATTAAGAGCCACACAGGAGGAGAGCATATGAAAAAGAAAGCAAGTGGTCATGCACAAAAACAGAGGTATTCAAACGTTTACTCAAAAGACACAAAATAGGCTTTGAGTGCCAGAGGTATCTAATACATTGCAGCACAATGCATTGGATGCCTTTCTGGCACTCAAAGATCCATTGCTTAAAGATATAGTAATACTTGAAAATAATTTTATTTTATATTGTAGCCCTTAAAAAAACATTAAAAATGATACAAGTCTTATCACCCAAACCTTTATGGTTTGGGAGATATTCACAAGCAAAGTTTTCCCCTGAGTGAGGTCACCATTCTAGCTCTCAGATTTGGAATCTAGTCCGGGGACCGGCTGAGGCTCTTCAGCAGTGCCGAGATCACAATCTTTAAAAATAATTTCTTCATTGGAATGGTCTACAAAGTGTGCTTGCAGGCCAGGCACACTTTGTAGACAGTTCCAATTAAGTAGTTCTTTTTAAAGATCGTGGACTCGGCACTGCTAAAGAGTTGCTGGTTGATCTGTGGACTGGATTCCAAATCTGTCCACTAGATGGCAGACTTGGCTGAAACAGCCAGGAAAAGGGAAATTTACTTTATTTTACTTGTGAATATCTCCCAAACCATAAAGGTTTGGGAGATGAGACTTAAATCATGTTTAATGCTTTTATTTAAGTGCTACAATATAAAATTAAAGTATTTTCATGTATTACTATCCCTTTAAGTGTAAATGACTTGGTCATCTGGTTAGCCATTTTGCTTGCCCACTTGGGTCAGTGGAGATTGCCTTAATTTCTGCCTCATAACAATGAGTGACAGAGGCGTGTGCAATGGCTGCTGTAAGTAGCACGGCTCTAAATCTAGAAAGTAAACAGGTTCAATTTAATGAAACAGAAATTGCACTTCCAAGAAATAATGGTATTGCCTCCCACTGAGGTGGGTCTTGAGCAGTTTAAGATTTAAAATAAGGGTGCCTGACCCTGTCCCTCAAGAGCTGTACACAGGCCATAACTTGAGTATATCCCTTCAAGCACAGGCAGTTTAATCCAAATGGATGAGTTTGTGGTTGACTCACGTATTTAATCTGGGCTAACCTTAAATCCTGGTCTGTGTAAAGACCTTGACGACAGGTTTAGACACCCCTGATATAGAGTGTAACACATAGAAAAGACCAGACTCAAAAGAACAATGAACTGAGTGTCAGGAAGAACTAAAGGTCATTAAAGACCAGTACCTGTACAGATACAAAATATAGCAGTCATATAGATCATGGCTGATTAACAGGTGGCTCTCCAGCAATTAGACAATTACCCACATTCATCCTCAGCTGGTTGTTGGCCTGCTTCAAATGAGAGCAATTTTAATCTAAGAGTTGATGACTAGTGCTATAACGCAGCACTGTTTGTAAATTGTTTTAGACAGAAAAAGGCCTATTTGCATAAAAAGCAGGGTGGTATTAACCCGTCGCTTTTAGTTCTCCTTAAGTATAAGTGTGCACAAGTAAGCAATCTATGACTGCACTAAATCTTAATTAGGGTTGGGCAACCTTAGGCCCTCCAGCCGTTGGCCAAGGATGATGGAAATTGTAGTCCTAAGAAGCTGCAGACCCCAGCTTCACCAGTCCTGAATAAATGGTTTGTTTTTACAGATGCTAGATTGAAGTATATAATGAGTATATGTATATAACCCCCATTTTGTTTTTAGGTGTTCGTGTTTTATAAATATTTGACCTGGTTCTGTAGAGAAAAGAACTGGATATTTGCAATGAGGCAGATGTATTTATTTGCACAGAAGGCAATGTTTAACCACTGTATATGGCCCCTGCACATTGGCTTGCACACTCCATGATATTAGGCTGTATTGAATATAAAAGAAAGGCAAATCATCAAATAAGGTCAGCGGTTTTACTGGAGTAGGAAAAGAAAGACTTGATTAACAGAGGTTCATATCTGCTGGCAAATACTTTATTTCCATGCAATCAGAAAACCTGTTTTCTTACCTGTTACTTATTAACCAGGCTGAGGGAATAGTTACCTGCACTATTGTTTTGATTACAGCATAGAAAACAAAGCAAGTGAAACTTCACTAATTGCCTCTTTCCATTCCCCATTATGTAAATAATGCACAGTTATCAGGTGGACTGACAGACTGGAATCTAATAACCATAATAGCCTTTATACCAATTAACAAGTTTAGAGAGCAAACAGTTTAAACAGCCAAATACACCTTGCAAGGACCACAAAGTTACACTAAGGTAGAGAGGAAAAAACATGAACATGAGAAAGAGCTGGCAGACCGGTCTAGATCTCTCACTTCACAGGGCCGTGGGCCATATTCCATAAGCTGAAGATGCGAGATTCTGCACCTTAGAGCACACAAAAAAAATGTATGATAATTCCCGCTGATTCTAAAGAGGAATTTTAACCCCTTGAAAGCAAGAGGCTGCAAATGCATTGTGAAGCAAAGCACTGGAGGGTAAAAACTCAATTTAAAGGATTATTATTATTATTTTTTTTTTTTTTAAAGTTTGAAAAGCTTTATTAGAAATAATGCAGATACAAAACAGGGGAAGACCATATATGAACATCCATTGCCTTGGAAATACAAGCCACATTGTTTAGATATTAAGGATAGACAATTTAAAGGAATATTAACCCCTTCTCTGGGAATACGAGAGCAGGTCTAGGGCAGAAGAAGCTAACACTGGTCCTCCCGAGCCAACAAAGCATGTTTTCAGCATATCCCTGAATGTGCACAGGTGAACCTATTAAAGTGATAGTAATGTTTCATAATAAAAGCAGCTCTAATTAATCATCATCATATTTGGACTTTGGAGAGTGTTATTTAAATTCTGTCAGAGTTGTAGTTCAAGAGTAATTCAATGACAAAGTATCCCCCTCCCGCCCTTTTTACTGATGTAACACTGCTCAGCCAGATCAGAAGGGAGATGCCCAGGTAGACATCAGAGAGGGACAATCTTCAATTAAGATAAGGGAAAAACCTGAAAAACTTGTCAAGGGGGGCAGGGATTTCATTGTTCTCATAGGAAGAAGATTGTCCCCTGCTGTTATCTGTCTGGTCTATGGACTGCATTCCACATCTGAGAAGAGATGGCTTACACTAGGTAAAAGGGGCGGGAGGGGGAAACTTTGCTTGTGAATATCTCTTAAACCATAAAGGATTGAGAGATAAGACTTATATCGTTCTTCATGTTTTTTTAATGCCTACAAAATAAAAAAGATAAAATGAAGTATTACTATCCCTTTAAAGTGACTGAACCACTAATTAGTCCACCTATACTCAGGCAGGGATATCCGCAATAGTTTGAGGACCATGGCTGGCAACTCCTGATCTAGAGAGTATTACATCCTATTTGATGATCTACCTGGAAGCAGAGAACTGGGTAGCTCACTATCAGAGACATTAGTGTAAAAATAAATACATAAATTAATTATAGTAAATCTGACTGTACATGTTATGCACTTGGATAATATGTAAAACCAAACTCAGCGGTTACTATTTTTTTCCTCTGAATGCCAGAGAGGTATCCAACGTATTGTGATCACATTGGATATCTCTTTGGCACTCAAAGGGTTAAATCAATTGGGGGGTATACTTTAGTGTGTTCTTTCGACTCGTGACAATGGGGGTGGTCTGGTCAACCTCATGGTGTGCAACTTTTTGTTTTGTTTTTGTTTTGTTCTTGCATGTTTCATATGCTGCCTTGGTCTCGTCTGAGTTTGTGATGGCTCAATCGGACTTCTACTGTTAGATTACTTACTTTTCCATGCTTAATGTAACACCATTATTACGCTTCTACCTGGTGGATGCTATGGCAATTCACGCCAGTCTGTGTGTTACATATCTGCTTCAACACTGGGGTTGGTGCCATTTACAGATTCCTGATGCACTGGCATTAGGACTCTGTTGTGTGAAATGTAATTCTCTGTACTACTTTGTGTATACTGCATATATTGTAATTGCCATCACTCGTGTACTGTTTTGTTAACGCTTTGAAATTGAATAAAAAGTTTGTTTAAAAAGACCATTTAACTCATTAGGAATTTAAATTTCTCCCATATGGTACAATTTTCTTGTTCCAGAATTGTTCCTCTTTAGTCTATTGAATACAGACCATTTTCCACACAGATAAGACACACACAGCACTGGTTATACTGGATGTTGATGTCAAGGGGCTCAAATTAATGTTAAGTAAATGGATACGATCAGTTCTGTCATATTCATCTGCTTTGCTCAATCTCCTAATCGTTGGGTCTTTTAAATAAATGCACTATCTATGGATTGAAGAAAGAACCCAATGCTAGGCGCTGACACATCTAATATCAGATCACTAAGGTGCATCCCCAATGCTAGGCGATGACACATCTAATATCAGATCACTAAGGTGCATCCCCAATGCTAGGCTCTGATATCAGCCCACTAAGCTGCATTCCCAGTATTAGACTCCGATATACTAATAGCAGCCTACTATGATGCATTCTCAATATTGGGCTCAGATATGCCAATAAGCCCATTACCACGCATTCCTGGTACTAAGCTCTGACATACTCTCTTCCTAAATCAGCCTATTAAAATGTATTCCCAGTTTCAGGCTCGGATATATAATTTAACAGCAGCAGTCAGAGCTGCATTCCCAATACTAGGCTCTAATACACTACCATCAGTACATTAAGATGCATTTCAAAGTGGTGCAAGCTTTCATAATACAAGTTATTAAAAGTAATGGGAAATGTCTTACCCATCTAGGATAGATTCTCTGCAGCAGTACAAGTTGTCAAACTTTTGCTTGGTGACAGAGTCATTGACGTTCATGGCAGGAACACACAACTTCCCAGCTTTGGATAACTGGTAAAGGCTACAGGTGAGAGGGGGTCAACAAGAGAACGGAAATCAACCACTAATCAAAACCATTATGTACGCTATATAAAAATACTGAACATTCTCCTATGGATGTTTCAGATCTTTAGATGAATGGTGTTGCTTTCATAGTGGCACCATGAAAATAATCAGTGTCAAGTGGTCATAGATACAAAGGAAGGTATTTGATCAGCGATGGGAAACCTAAAGCTTTCCAAATGTTGATGGAATAAAACTTATGTTAAGCCAGCCAATGGTCTGCCAAGAGTGACTGGAATTGCACTTAAAGAGAAATATTGAGGACTAGTATGAAAGCCTGTATACACGGGCTAAAGTGCACTCAGCTGCCCCGGGAGCAGAGACAGGACACGAGCTGTCCAGAGTGTGGCAGCGCGTTCGGCGAGTCATGCGCAGTAGAGACTCGCCGAACATGCTGATCCTTAGCGGGGAGCTCCAGACGGCTCACAGCGAAGCTCCCTGTGTGAGAAACTACACATGCACAGCAGAGACTCTCTACTGTGCACGTACGGTTACGGCTCACAGTGAGTGACACATTCTACCACGTTATGTTATAGGAGGATAATGAGAACTGTATTCAAACAGTACACCTTACTGTACAAGGAGGATAGGAGTTGTAGTCCAGGTCACACCCCACCACATTAAAATCACACTAAACAAATGGAAATGTGAAATAACAGACTTATTGTGGATAAAACATTATAAATGTATTCCAACAGCTTTCTAAATATGTGCTGCAAATTAGAAGGCAATTGCCCCGTTTCCTGATCAGGTATTTGTCTCTTACCGGTGCACACCAGTTACACTTTCTTCAACAATGCCCTTTATTTTCTTAAACATGTTTGGATACTTCTTGTAAATCCAGTGTGTGAGATCTCCTCCATCATCCAGGATCTGTGTAAGAACCAGAATACCACATTTTACTCAGATGAAATATAGAACAGTCCTTTTCATGCATTTTGAAATGTAAGTTTCTAGCTTATAACCACTAGACTACGGGGGAGATACTAAGCAGTTGATCTAGAAACTGGCACTTTTCGTTTGGATCCTTGATGTGCAACAGAGGGGAACATGTAGCCCCCAGCGATATCTTTATCTTGTTCATCAAATACCCAACCAAATTTCCTCTTCCT
This sequence comes from Rhinophrynus dorsalis, assembly GCA_037306005.1. Taxonomy (NCBI): domain Eukaryota; kingdom Metazoa; phylum Chordata; class Amphibia; order Anura; family Rhinophrynidae; genus Rhinophrynus; species Rhinophrynus dorsalis. The sequence continues at coordinate 338,167,876 of CM074721.1, forward strand.
CCCCCCACATCTCAAACATCAGTTTACTTTCTCCAACTTACATTACTTCAAGTACTGAATCTCTTCAGCACACATTTAACCTTGGTGCTTATAGCAAAAGGGTTAAACTTTTTGAAAGCACAAGATAGCTAGGCTTGATATATGAAACTAGATGTTCATCACAGGTTTCAGATTTGCTGTACCAGCACAGATTGGCCTAAGAAGATGAAACCTATGATTTACACAAATATAATGCACAACAATTTATACACATGTACTGCACATTAAAGGGACTATTGTGGTCAAATCTACAATACCTATAGTAAGACAAGTCTACAAGTGTTTCTTTGAAAGGTTTCCCTATTTTTTTACCTTTTTTCCATCACGTACCTACAAAGCACAAACTTCTCCGAAAATAAACACACATAGAGGATTTTAGTCTTACCTGTTAAATCCTTTTCTCTTCGTCCATACAGGTTACAGGTAACTCTGGGCAGGCGATCCTCCCTTTTAAGTAGGCAGGAACAATTCTACAATTGTATGCAGGGGGTGGAGCCTACCTTCCCTCCTTGGCTGCAGCTAGCCAACCAGCTCCAGAAAGATTTGAGACACTACTGACTAGACAGTAGAAGGGAAAGAAGACTCCTGTGAGCATGACCCCGAAGGACCCCCACAGTCTGCCACAGGAGAGCCAAGCATGGTCCCTTGACAGGGTGGGAGACCAGTAACTTGTATGGACTAAGAGAAAAAGATTTAACAGGTAAGACTAAAATCCTCTTTTCTCTGTCGTCCAATACAGGTTACTTATAACTCTGGGATATCCAACCATTGAGTTTCCCAGAGGCGGGAAGTAAGTGCAAGTCCCCCAAAGTCACCAGAGTAGATATGAGAAGATAAGAGATAGCTCCACAAACAATGAAGTGTCATCGGACACTGAACAGGGGTAACAACACCCCAACTGTTAAACAGCACACTGAACTAGAGCCAACGGGGCTCAAAAGTGAAAGAAGCGCCAAGAACCGAAGAAAATCCTAGACAGAAAATTGCCACCAGGACTTTCCTCCCAAAGCTGGCGTCAGCCGATGCCAGCACATCAACATGGTAATGCTTTGAAAAGGTGTGCACAGACGACAAAGTGGCCACCTTACACAACTGATCATCAGAGGCCCGAGTCTTGTAAGCCCAAGACGTACCAATAGATCAAGTAGAATGAGCCGTGACCCAGAAAGGGATAAGCTTCTTCCTCAGCTCGTAAGCCTTACGAATAGTGGACTTGATCCAAGAAACAATAGTCACCTTGGATGCAGGTCTTCCTGCCCTAGGACCCTCAGGAATGACGAACAACAAGTCTGATAGACTCAGTGCGATGTACATAAAACTTGAGACAACGCACCACTTCTAACAAGTGGAGATCCCTCTCCTTGTCAAAGGCAGGGTAAGAGCAGAAAGAGGGCACCACAATCTCCTGATTGATGTGGAATTCCGAAACTACCTTCGGGAAAAACTGAGAGGTGCGAAGCACCGCCTTATCCTTGTGAAACACCAAATAGGGTGGTTTACAGGACAGAGCATGTAACTCCGCGACACGGCGGACAGACAATCGCCAGGAGAAAGGCCATTTTCCACGTCAAATGGAGGGCGCTGAAGAATGCCCAAAACCAAGTTAAGATCCCATGGAGAAGCAGGAATCTTGTAGGCAGGACGAGTATGAGCAAATCCCTGGAAGAAAACCTTGACATCAGGAAGGATGGCAATGCGCCTTTGAAAGAAAACAGAGAGGCCAGAAGTGTGAACATTAAGGGAACTCAAACGGAGGCCCTTATCCACACCGTCCTGCAAAAAGGCCAGGGCCGTAGGAAGACAGGTCTTTCTCAGCACACCAAGATAGGAAGGTCGACCAGACTCGATGGTAGATCTTGGAAGAAACAGGTTTGCAGGCACTAAGCATAGTTGCCACCACACCAGAAGAAAACCCTTTCTTCCTCAATATTGAGGATTGAATTTCCAGGCCGTCAATGCTAGACGATGAACATCCTCCTTCCACAGGTAACCCCGTAGAAGATCCGGATGGCAAGGCAGCCGAAATGGCTCCGCCACTGACAGATGCAGAAGCTCCAGCAACCAGGCCTGGCGAGGCCAGTACGGAGCAATCAGAATAACTGGACAACGCTCCAGTTGTAATTTCAGTAACACCCTGTGCAACATGGGGAGGGGAGGAAAGGTGTAGGCCAGAGGGAATAACCAGGGAATGGACATTGCATCCACCACCAGAGCTAGAGGGTCCCTCCATCAAGAGCAGAACCTCAGAACCTTCCTGTTGTGTCTTGTCACCATCAGGTCGATGTAAGGAAGACCCCACTTCTGAACAATGAGGGTGAACACCTCTGGGTGCAGCTCCCACTCTCCGCTGTCCACTGTGTGTCGACTGAGGAAGTCCGCCATGAAGTCGTCTACACCAGGAATGTGCACTGCGGATATGGCAGGAACGTGATCTTCTGCCCAGGACAAAATAGCCTTGACTTCTAATCAAGCAGCGAGACTTCTTGTTCCGCCATTCTTGTTGATGTAAGCCACGGCCGTGGCGTTGTCAGACTCTACCATGACTAGACAGTCTTCCAGCTGAGACGTCCAGTGATGAAGGGCATGAAATATCGCCCGAAGCTCCAACAAATTAATGGGAAGGAGAGATTCTTCTGGAGACCACTGACCCTGTGCACTCAGGCGACCCAGGAGAGGCTGGCATCCGTCATCACAGTGGTCCAGTAGGAAACTAGGAAGGACATGCCCCTTCAGCAGATTGGAGAGGTCGAGCCACCATGACAAACTCTGTTCCACATGAAGAGGAAGTGACACAAACGTCTTCAGAAGTTCTGGCCGACCCCTGCACACCTGGATCACAAACCACTGGAGCTCCCTGGTGTGTGCCATGACAAACTGTACTGCCTCTATGGTGGAAATGAATTTCCCCACAAGAGATGACAGCTTCTTGGCTGGAACTGGATCCTGAGCCAGTATCGCAGAAACCCTGTGGGCGATCTGGTGAGCCATCTCGTCCGTGAGAAACACCATGTTCTTCTGAGTATCGAAGAGGAGGCCCAGAAAAACTAGACGCTAGGATGGGACAAGGTCTGATTTGTCCATACTGATGATCCACCCGTGATGGGTGAGAGCATGAATGCATTGCTGAACCTGCTGATGACAAAGTTCCGCAGAAGAGGCTTTCAGAAGCAGGCCGTCCATGTATGGAGTAACTCTGATGCCGTCTCGGTGGAGGACAGACACTAAGGATCCCAGGACATGGTTGAAGACCTGAGGAGCTTTCATCAGACCAAATGGAAGAGCTGAGAACTGAAAATGTCCCTGGTAGCAGGCAAACCAGAGGTACTGCCAGCTCTCTGGATGAATGGCAATGTGTAACTACATGTCCTGAAGATCCAGAGAAGCATGGAATTCCCCCAGGGACATGGCAGCAATCACCATCCTTAGAGACTCCTGGTGATAATGAGTCCGGGTCACAAAGGAATTGAGATCCTTCAAGTCCAAAATGGGACGACAACCGCCATCCTTCTTGAAGACCAAAGAGGTTTGAGTAAAAACCCATACCTCTGTCCTGAAGTGGAAGCGGCTCTAGAATGTCCTTGTCCAGAAGAGCCTGAACAGCGCTGTCGAACAGATGGCGTTTCTCTGCGCCCTGAGGCTTATGAGAAGGAAGAAAGCGAAAGGGAGGAAGAGAGACAAAAGGGATCCTGTACCCTTCCGTGACCACCTGCAAAACCCATGGGTCCGACATTGAATCCTTCCAAATGCTGTGATAGTGACGCAGATGACCACCCACAACAGAGTGCAGAACCAGGTTCGGTGAGTCATGCCGAAGGAGGCTTGGAAGCCTTGGGGTTGGAGGAGACCTTGGGCTTCCATTGCTGTTTGGGTTTGGAGAGGTACGCGAAGCTGAGGGAACCGTCTGGTTCACAGGACGGGTCTCATTCTGAAAGGAACAAAAATACCGGTTACGCGCAGTGTTTTCTTCCTAGGAACTGAGGGTACAAGTGTACTCTTATCCCCTGTAGCCTCGCTGATCAGATCCTTGAGATCTGTCCCAAACAAAGAAGTGCCTTGAAAAGGCAAGAAGAGCAATGCTTTCTTAGAAGCAGTATCAGCAGACCAGATCTTGAGCCAAAGAGCCTGTCTGGCAACCACAGACATGGTGGAAACCCTAGTCACCAAAAAGATGGCATCAAATAGGGCAGCAGAAACATAGTGCTGTGCTTCAGAAATGTTGGCAAGGAGGCGCAACGTATCTGAAGTAGGAGCACCCTGACCCTGAGTGAGCTGCTGTTCAGTCCAGACCGCAATGGCCCGGTTCACCCATGCTGTTGCGAATGCTGGACACATGGCAGAACCAGCAGTGGCAAACACAGACTTGAGGGAGACCAAGTTTCTTGTCAGTCCAGTCCTTTAGAGCAGATGCATCACACACTGGCAAGGCAGTAGACTTTGATAGCCTGGAGATAGGAGCATGAACCCACTGAGCAAGCGCTGCCTCAGAAAAGGGATAAAGCTTAGCAAATTTCTTGGAGACAGAAGGCTTTCTGTCCAGAGACTTCTACTCTTCAGACACAAGGCGGCCAAGAGTGGGGTTAGGTGGAAAGCAAGAAAGGGCTTTTTAGGCTCCTGAAACACATCAGAGGGGTCAGAAGGAACTGCCTGAACTAAGGGAATGTTAAGGGTATACAAAACAGCCCTGATCAGGCCCTCAGCAGAGGGGGGTCAAGATCAGCCCCAAAAGGATCCACAAAAAAAAAAATGAAATAAAATATGTTAGGATACCGAAAAAAAACACTGAACCAGTAAAGGGTTAAATACCACATAAACCTGCTCCAAACACCCAACAGACATACAGATAAACCCAATGAGTGCAGGAGTGTGCAATAGGAACTCCAAATGAAAAATCCCTGTGCAGAGGGACACTGTGGGACATGTGGACCTGCAGCACTCAAAGGGTTGCTCACATTTCCTGCAGATTTTCTGTATTCAGATTACCATGTTTAAAGAAGAAGCCTCGGTGGGCGACTCCTGAGGAAAAAACTTGTAGCCAAGATTTTCCCCCCAGGGCTTAAGGTCCACAAAAGGCACCTGGTCACTGAGCTAGCCACATCTAAGGGCATTTTCAGTTATGGTAGCATTTCTTTAAATTACGCTTTCAAATCCAACCAATGCTAGTGAGGCCTCCAGCACATTGCAAAACATTTATGATGATGGCATTTATGCACGTCAAAAAGCTCAATTTAACCATCGGAGAAATGGGTTTGGAGCATTTTGTCCTCCAAGGAATCCAGATACTTTTTCAACATTTTATTATCCATCTTTATAGATGTGATTTATTTGTTTGGATACACAGACAAATATGTATTTATGCTTCCTGACCAAGCTCAGCTTTTCAAAGAAACCTCACATGAAGAAAATATTTCTTTAACACGTTATGATGTCACAAACGTGAAAAATTGACAATTTCCTAATATACATTAATCACCAACAACTAAGTTTTTAACTAGAGTTACAAGTATTTCTAAAATTCAAGGTTCCTCCGAGTACACGGACCACAAATAAAAAAAAAGGGGTGCAAAGGGGTATTTTTGATGAACACATGTGTTATACTGTAAAACCTACTCAAAAACAGCTCAATAATCATGGAAAAAATATTTCCTGAAAGTAGATAACCTTGTTGACGTATCTTCCTACACAAATTTCTTAAGTACAGGTTTTCATTAAAAATAATGGTTTTAAGAATGATTTCAGAAATGTACAATAAAGACTGACCTAATGGTAAAAGATCTCACAAAAGCTTAATGTAATGAACAAAAAAGTACCAGAAACAAATACCACATTATACCCTGACTACAGGGATACCATATACATGTGTATCAGAATGCTACTTACATAGGTCCCATACTAGTAACTCTGCAAAACAGTACTGATTTTTGATACTTCATCTCAATGGCAAAAACAAAAACATGGTATAGAAGGAATTACTTCCTTGTAGCATCAAACTACCCTCCCCCTCCGAAAAATAAAAATACAGCCCAGAGAAGACTGGTCTGTCTTTCTACTCCTAAGATGGTATGCACGGTTTCTAAAAGGTGGCAACATAGGAAAAATAGGAACCAGACCCCACTGTCCCAATGTCAAATATACAGATATGTTTTAAAAGCACTGAATTTCCTACTGTACCCAGTACCTACTGCCAATCTGAAAATAATGGTACCACATTAGTATCAAATGGAATACTGTAGGTGGTATGGAAACCACAACAATTTGTGTACTTAAATGGTTGTATCAACAACGGACTTGAAGAAAAGGTTACACAAGGCACTCTATTTGGAAACTGGCTAACAAGTTGCAACAAGTGAGATGTCACTTGCTGAAGGTGTCAATACTAAAAAAAGGGGCAACGTTGCCTACACATGAAGAGGCAGGGGGAAGGGATAGGTAGATGCAATCTTACTACCAGTGGAACAAAAAGCTGCAGCTCAGAACCATAAAGACACTGATGATCCATCCTTGGACCACTATCCACTGGTCATCACAGGGCAATACATCTATTCCTCCCAGCTTCCCTCCACCTCCAAGAAAACTTCCTGGCCTCCTGGTAGGTGACAATGAATAAAGTTATTAGGGGTCATGTAAGTGGTAGTGTGACCACAGGGAGTTCAAAGGACACCAAGGATGCCTAAAATCCAGTGCTGCTTGTATTTCTGTATAGTACTATCAGTTCTATTACTGTAAAGCACTAGGCACATCAATGGCACAATATAAATAAGCGTTCACACATACAAGCATAGCTGATTGAAGCAGGCAATGACAATGAACCAGAAAAAAAAAAAAAAAGTATATTTTTTATGATATATATATATATATATATATCAGTTATAGTCCACTAGATGCTGAGCCACATTTAAAGCTTAACTGCTTTACTGTGAGCATATCGTAATTCAATCATTTAAACGTTTACCGTATCTCATTGTTCCAATCAACATGCTACCCCTTATTAAGATTCAGCCTTATGTCTCCAAGTGGCACAAACTCCCATTGTGCTCAGTGTTTTCTCAGGAAATACTTTGCCAGTGACCCACTTGGCAATCCAAGATCCTTTCATACTCTAACTCAGACTATCTTGTAGGTTTTCAGCAGTGCTCAGAATGATCAATGCACTGATCCACAGCAAACTGTGTTCGGAAGTGCTGCCCCTGGCACTGTAATGTCTATTCAAAAATGTTCACACTCTACAGCCCTTTCAAAATGACAGGCATAATGGATTGGTGTATAATGGTTTGTCTCTTGTGGTACAGATTGTTAAGCTAGTTAGGATGCTTACAGACAAATTTTGAGGCCGACGTGCTACTTAACAGTGGAGTAATTCTAGAACAAACAGATGGCTCCATAAGGGGCACAGAGTCCCAAAATTCCCACATATATACATGGGTTTTTTTAAGCCCTTGAATGATAGGAGGGTCTTCAACAATTAGCAAAACAATACACAGAAAACCTCTCTAACCAATCAGTGGTTAAAAGCACAATTTAAATCAATGTGTAGTATGAGAAATGCTTATTTGCCCCTATGGTGCAGTTGGTTTGTCCCAGTCACAATCTCTTCCAGATCAGAGAAGCAGGAGCTATGCTACCATTTCCTCTCCCCAAAAGAATGGAATACACTAGTGTCACATTCAGAGCACAGAATTGTAGCAAACTTTCAGTTTCATAAAACTACTTTTGCAGGAAGAAGTGACGTGCAGACTTCCACGTCACGTAATTATAAGAATGAGAGAAAAGTGACACACTGAACTTCAGTCTTATTCTAAGGAAATGCTGAAGCACTAAGAATACAGAGAGTTAAAGAGGACTGTTTATTGAGGGCTGCATTGGAATAACAGGCGTATGATGCAGCCCAGTTCTAACTACTCTTTAAATGTTGGGTTCCTCACCTTAGATGGAATACTGCCTTTAACTGCTTGGATGCTAGATAAATCTCTGATGGATTGCTTCTTAACGAACTGAAGACATCACTAGCATCCAAGGGGTTAAGAATTAATAAAGTGGAACAATACAGGTTTAATATCAATAAATAAGCGTTTAGCTCACCTCTTACAAAATAATGTTTGTTGATAGATTCCTTCTATATGAACAATATCCACTGAAACATCATGCTGAATATTTTATGTAGGTTACAGGAACTTATGTTGGGAGCCCTTGCTTTTGATAAGGTATCAGCTAAGAGAGAAATGATTAACCTTTTGAGTGCCAGAGGGCTAACATCACACTGCAGAGCAATGGGTTGCGTACACCTCTGACACTCAAAGGGTTATGTAGTAAATATTTTGCCAAGGTTAGACCCGCAACAATGAGCAGCATATTATGTGAGGATTTCCTCTGAATGAAGTTCATTTTGTTGACTTGCAGATCATAGGAATTAACCCTTTGGATGCTGAAGGGATGTCTAAAGCATTTCTTTGCAATGTGTTGAATACCTTTCTGGCACTCAAAGGGTTTAAGAGAAAGATTAAAATAAATATACACAATCATTTAAAGGTACTTAAAGGGGAACTACCACCCCGCAATAACTTTACATTAATTCTTCATCTGGCGACTAGCTGCTTAGTAGCGCTAGTCGCCAGTAATATTACCTGGTTTCAAAGATTTTCTGGTTTTTCGGAGGCTCACGGTAGCAGGAAGCACAGACATCTCGTCATAGTGACATCCGTGCGCCTGCGCTGTCAGTCCCCCCTTTTGGAGCAAGCTGGCTTCCTGCTACTGTGAGCCTCCGAAAAACCGGAAAATCTTTGAAACCAGGTAATATTACTGGCAACTAGCGCTACTAAGCAGCTAGTCGCCAGATGAAGAATTAATTAATGTAAAGTTATTGCGGGGTGGTAGTTCCCCTTTAATCCTTTAACGACCAGAGGGGTGTGCACTAGGCACCACTCAGGTGCTTAAAAGGTTAACTTCATGTGAACATAACCACATTTAAATTTGGAAATACAACGGGTTGCTCTTTCTATTCAGTTTAGCAAAACTGGGTCTCATGGAAACACCATCATTCAGAAGGCTGTGGGTGTGCACGCAGGGATGTGAACCAAGTCTCTAGCACTGCAGACACTTTATTTGAGCAAGTATATTTCCCCCAAGAAACAGGGATGTGTCATTTTGGTCTCTCTGGATGGAATCCTTGTTAAACATCGGCCATCATTAGGCGACAAAGAAAACTGTGCATTAAACATGTCACTGCAATGAAAAGTGTGATATCAGAATATCGCCCACATCAAAAGAGTGAGATTCTGATATCGCGGGCTTAAGCGTTGCACATTTTAATAGTGTGTTAGACTAACCTTACACAAGGAGCCTTTTTGGATCCATGCATTTCATCTTGCAGCTCTTACACAGTGAGTGTAGGAATCACACATACAACCATTGCTAGTGCTTTCATCCATGTATGTTAACATACATGGATGTAAGCAAAGCAGTGGTCTTAAGCGTTGCACATTTTAATAGTGTGTTAGTCAAGGAGCCTTTCCGGGTCCGTGCATTTCAAGGCTAGACTAACACATTATTAAAACATGCAACGTTTAAGCACGCAATATCAGAATCTAGTCCTTTTGATGTGGTGAAGTTTTGATAGTGAACCCTCTGGATCACATGCAATACTCACAACTTTTTGACTCTGCACTAAGGTTGAGAAGATCTTAGACCACACCAACACTCAGGGTCTAGTTCCCACACGTTAGGCTAGAAAATCCTTACCACCAAACCACTCTCCCTTTTTTCTTACACTTCCTAGCCCCTGTTTCTCTCTTTCAGTATGTTTTCTTCATTGTGATAGGTTACTCACACTCTTGATTGTAAAGAGTGTGTGATTGCTGTTCTTGATTGCAATCCCTACGTAGCTTATACTTTTTTTTTATTATTATTCTTCAAGCCAAAAACTTCAATAAAAAACAAACACTGAATTAGTTTTGTTGGACAAATGTCAAATATTACTATGCTTGTTCACTCACCATATTAGGTTGCCAGCCTTCCAGATTCACACAGCGATCAATGCACCACCAGAAGTCATCTTCTGACTCTCCCTTCCAGGAGAACACAGGGAATCCTTAAGGGGAAGAAAAAAAAAAAAAAAAAAAAAGAGGATTTTAGTCTTACCTGTTAAATCCTTTTCTCTTAGTCCATACAGGATACTGGTAAGTTTGGGTAGGCGATCCGCCCCTTTAATTAGGCAGGAACAATTCTAGAATTATTTGCAAGGGGTGGAGCCTACTTTCCCTCCTTGGCTGCAGCTAGCCAACCACCTCCAGTAAGATCTGAGACACTACAGTTGCAATGTAGACCGAAGGTCTCTAGTAGCAGCCTTGAGCTCTTGCACCTAAACTGGCTCTAATGCATGGCTGGAGGTCCCTGGGAGAGACTCTGGGACATCAGAACTTGCTGGGCATAAATGACCTGAGAATTCTCTAGATAACCCTGAATGACATGAGGAGCAATGTGCAATAGGGGACACAGAGATCCCAGGAATCTTAATCTTAGGCCTGGCCCCAAGCTCCAAATGGATAAGACATTCTCACAGCGTCAAAAAAATGTTTATAGTATAAGGAATCACCCAAATACAGTGTGTAAGATTAAAATGTCACCCCAGAAATCGCTAAAATACACTTATCTGGCAGGCGAAGGGTTAATCTGCACAGGAGAGAAGGAGAGTCCAATCCCTGTGTAGGATACCCATTCTGGAAAAGGCACAAAGTGGCTGCCGCGGCAGGAGCCAATCAGAAACGAGCGTGCGAACCAAGCGCTCATGGGAAATGTAGTTTTCCCAGAAAAAGTACCCCAACAGTGCCTGAAGCCCCCTGAGTCCCCCAACACACTTAAAATGTTAACCAGCTGATAAAGAAAGGGCAGACAATTAAAATGAGCCATCTCTGAAGACGCTACGTTGACCTGTTGCAGAGATATGTCCCAAAACGTACAGTACCATAGAAGTGAGTGGAGAGATGGCATCTAAGCCGTAAAGAACACCGGAACTCACATTTTTGCAAAGTTGAAACAGTAAAATAAATGTACATGAAACATCACTAGAACATGTTCGAAAACTCAAAAAACACTGAACCCAGTAGGGAAAGTGCCAATACCCCCCCCCACACACACACCACCAAAGATGCAAAACCAGCAGCTAAAAGGTTAAGTTACCTGCTCCAAACACCCAACAGACATACAGATAGACCTAATGAGCACAGGAGTGTGCAATAGGAACTCAAAAGGAAAAAACCCCTGTGCAGAGGGGCACTGTGGGACATGTGGACCTGCAGCACTCAAAGGGTTGCTCAACTTTCCAGCAGATCTTCTGTCTTCAGAAGAAGCCTCGGTGGGCAACTCCTGAGGAAAGAACTTGTACCCAAGATTTCCCCCCCAGGGCTTACGGTCCACAAAAAGCACCTGGTTACTGAGCTAGCCACATCTAAAGGCATTGTCAGTTATGGCAATCCACCTAATGGTGGTATTCTATTTCTAACAGAAAAGTAAAGAAAATTTCTACAACTATAGCAGAACTGTTCTCTTGCCTGTGTCTTCACCAAGGAACAAATCTTACTGGGGCTGGTTGGTTAGCTGCAGCCAAGGAGGGAAGGTAGGCTCCACCCCCTGCATACAATTCTAGAATTGTTCCTGCCTAATTAAAGGGGTGGATCGCCTACCCAAAGTTACCAGTAACCTGTATTGGATGACAGAGAAACATTTTTTGTACAAAGAAATGAGTTCATGAATACAATGGTGATGGACTATCACTAGCAAATTATAAACACATATGGATGTAATGCAACAGTCTAAGTACTTCAAAAACGTGCTCACAAACCACTAACAAGCCAGGGGGGAGGATGCACAAAGCAGGTGATAAAGGGGAGAAAACTTTCCAAATACCATGTTATTTTTTAGTGTAATCTGGAGAGATGTTAGTCCATAGCCTCCAAAGAGTAAAGCAGGAATGGAGTGGAGAATCATACTAGAGGTTTTACCACATACAAGTCACCTTAATCCATACCACCCTAGACTTGAGGATTTCCCTGCTTCATAAAGAAGGCTTAATCAGAGGCTCAGTCATTTTAATTCACTCACACGTGTTCAAGCTGGGAAATCCTCTAGTCCTGAGGGGGGAAGAATCATTAAGATGAGAAAGGGAGAAATTTTTCTTACCGATATTTCCTTTTCTTCTGTGTCCCTCCATGGCGATAGAGACTAATGGGGTGTGTCAGCGCCCCCCAGCTGGCATAGGACCAAGTTAAATTATAAAAGGAGCCTTCCCGCTCCTCCCGTCAGTCATCATTTGTCAAAGCTAAAAAACATAAATAGAGATGTTAAATAGAGGGCAGGGGCGCCATGGAGGGACACAGAAGAAAAGGAAATATCGGTAAGAAAAATTTCTCCCTTTCTTCTGTGTCCCTATCATGGCGATAGAGACTAATGGGGACATACCCAAGCAGTAATAAACCAATGGGTGGGAAAAAACACACTGTCCCTATCAGTCAAACACATGTCTGCCTATACATATGACTTATGTAATAGAGAAAGAAAGGATATCACCTTCTTACCGGACCGGTCTGTATGGCTGTTTCTAGGACCTTTCTTCCGAATTTTGCCTCTGCTGAGGAATGCACATCTATTTGATAGTGCTTTATAAACGTGGAGATAGAGGACCAGGTGGCTGCTCTACAGATTTCTTCTGGAGAAGCAGAGGCTCTTGATGCCCAGGAGGTGGCTACCGCTCGGGTAGAATGGGCTTTCAGGATTTTAGGAGGGATTTTTCCTGCTTCCAGATAAGATATCCTTATGCATTGAGTTATCCATCTAGACAAGGAAGATTTTGAGGCTGAGGATCCTTTATATTTTCCTTGGAAGTGGACAAAAAGGGAATCTGTCTTCCTGAAGGGTTCTGTTCTATTAAGTGAATAGAAACACACCTCACCAAATCCAGATTATGCAACTTTTTCTCTTTTTCCCCTTTTGGATTAGGACAAAATGAAGGTAAAATGATGTCCTGGTTCAGATGAAATTCGGATACCACTTTTGACCTAAAAGAAGGCTTGGTTCTTAAGACTATCTTATCTTGATGGAACACAGTGTAGGGTGACTTAGAGGATAATGCTTGAATTTCTGAAACTCTTCTTGCAGATGTTATAGCAGTTAAGAAGGCCGTTTTTATAGTAAGCATTCTTAAAAGGTATTTCTTCTAGAGGTTCAAATTTTGGAGATGAAGATAGCTGATCAAGCACCATATTCAAGTCCCATGGAGGAATAACCTTTCTTATTCTAGGTCTAACTTTAGCTATGGCTTTTAGGTACCTTTTTACTAGGTGGTCTTCTGCAAACTGTTTTGCCAAAAAAGCTGATAAGGCTGAAACATGCACTTTTAACGTGGATGGTTTTAATCCTTTTTCAAAACCCTGCTGAAGGAAATTCAGAATATGTGATGTTCTTATACAGGATATTTTTATTTTTTCAGATATACACCATGCTGAAAAAACTTTCCAAACCCTGCAGTATATTCTGGAGGTGGACTTTTTCCTTCCCTCTGCTATAGTATTTATGACTGCGTCTGAGAGTCCTTTTGTTCTTAATGAGTTCCTCTCAGCCTCCAGGCCATCAGTTTCAAAAAGGCTGGGTTTTGGTGAAATACTGGACCTTGGGACAGGAGGTCTGGCCGGTTTGGAAGTGGCCATGGATCCTCTATCGCCAGATTTATTAATTCTGAGAACCAAACTCTCCTTGGCCACTCCGGAGCTATTAGGATGACATTTGCCTTCTCGATTCTGATTTTCCTTAGAACCCTCGGTATCATTGGGGTTGGTGGAAAAATGTATGCTAGAGGGAAGTTCCAGGGGTGAGCCATGGCATCTATCCCTTGAGCTTTTGGATGTCTTGTCCTGGAAAAGAAGGTGTTGCATTTCTTGTTTTCCCAAGTTGCCATGAGATCTATCACTGGATTTCCCCATTTGCTGACAATCTGGTTGTAGATCTCAGGGTTGAGGGACCATTCCCCTGGCTCCATTTTGTTTTGACTCAGGTAGTCTGCTTGGAGATTCAAGACACCTGCTATGTGAGTGGCTGACAGGGCCATTAAGTTCTTTTCTGCCCATCCCAATATCTTCTGGGATTCTAGGATCAGAGCTTTGCTCTTTGTCCCTCCTTGGTTTTTTATGTAAAGAACTGCCACCATGCTGTCTGACAGGATCTGGGCTGGTTTGTTTTTGACAAACTTCCTCAGGCTCTTTAGAGACAGATAGATAGCTCTGAGTTCCAGGACATTTATGTGAAGTGTTTTTTCCTGCTGAGACCATGTCCCCTGAATGGAGATGATGTTCCAGCAACCTCCCCATCCTGTCAGGCTTGCGTCTGTTGATACCTTTTGCCAGTTTAAGTCCTGTAGGGAGGTTCCTTTCCCCAGGTTTCTTGAGTCTGTCCACCAAAGTAGTTCTGATTTTACCCGTGGAGTCAACAGGATTCTTTGCGAAGTGTTCTCAGAGTCCTTGTTCCAGTGAGCTAGGAACAACCTTTGGAGAGGCTTCATATGACTTCTGGCCCATGGTACTACTTGTATCGCAGAGTTCATTATTCCTAGAATTCTCATATATTCGTGGGCAGTGTGTACCTTCTGTTTCCTGAAGGACTTGATTCTGCTGATTATTCCCTTTATCCTTGATGAGGATAATGTCACTTGATTGATTTTGGTGTCGAAGGTCATGCCCAGAAAATCCAGGTGCTGAGATGGATGAATTTGGCTTTTTTGAATGTTGATTATCCAACCCAGCTTCTGTAGATGGAACAAGGTTTCCTGGGTATCCATCTCCGACCGATCTTTGGATATCGATATAATGAGGAGGTCGTCTAGGTATGGGATAATAGTTATTCCCCTCCTCCTCAGGGGCTCCAAAGCTACCGCAAGGATCTTTGAAAAAATCCTTGGGGCTGACGAGAGACCAAATGGCAGCGCTCTGAACTGCCAGTGTTGTGCCATGAAACAAAATCTCAGAAATTTGCGATGGACTGGTGCTATCTTGATGTGATAGTAAGCCTCTTTGAGATCCACTGTTGTTAGGAAGGATGCTGGATGAACCGTCTGGATTACTGATGACGTACTTTCCATCTTGAAGGATCTTGTCTTTATGCTTGTGTTCAATGTTTTTAGATCCAAAATAATTCTGAACCCCCCTGATGTCTTTGGAACTGCAAAGATCACAGAGTAGAAGCCTCCTTTCTCCTGTGGAGGAACAGGTTCTATTACTTTGTTGAGGGCAAGGTTTTGAACTGAGTTCTCTAGACCTCTTGCCGCCATGGGATCTCTTGGCATTCTTGAAGTTCTGAAAACATTTCTTTGGGGAATGCGGCCGAATTCCAGAAAATACCCTGTCTCTAATATTTGAATTACCCACTTGTCTGGAACAGCTAGATTCTTCCAGGCTTGTAGGAAGTTTTCCAGGCGACCGCCGACTGGAATTAGAGGCAGGATAGTTTGAACTTCATGAGTTTTCCTTCTTGAATTGTCCACTTTTTGCTCCTGTCTTCTTAAATGAACCCCTTGAGGTCTGACCATAACCAGTTCTTCTCTGATCATACTGTCTTGATGTTTGGAAGCGCTTTGGATCTCGAAAGGACCTTCTATTAGCTGTTGAAGGAGAAGTTTTCCTTTTTCTATCTTGCGGAAGAAAAGAACTCTCCCCCCCCCGTCACCTTTCTAATTATCTATTCTAGTTGTTCCCCAAACAATGTGGATCCCGTAAAAGGTAACGACACCAGCTTATTTTTTGAAGACGGGTCAGCTCCCCATGTTCTTAACCACAAGGCCCTTCTGGCTGTAATGGACAAGGAAGAAGATCTGGCCGCTAACCTTATTGTTTCCCAGGAGGCGTCACAAGAGTATCCCATTGCTTCTTTGATGAATGCTACTTCTTTCATTATTTTGGACCTGGAAACAGATGATTCAATTTTTTGTTCCAGCTCTGACAGCCATATTCTTATTGTTCTGGATACACATGTTAAGGCTGTTGCTGCTTTTATACTCTGTCCTAGGACCGAGAATTGTTTTCTTAAGGTAGCTTCTAACCTCCTGTCCATAGGATCTTTTAATGAGGAGCCGTCTTCCATAGGCAAGGTGGTCTTCTTTGTTAGTTGTGCAATAGGAGCATCTACTTTCGGAGGTGTTGTCCAGGCTGAAGCTTCCTCTTCCTTGAAGGGGTACATTCTGTGAAATCTTTTTGATTCGGTTATTCTCTTGTCCCCTTTTTTCCATTCCATTTTCACTAAGTCAGATACAGAATGATGAATGGGAAACACTGGGGTTTCTTTCTTTTTACCTAAGAATGCTGTGTCCAAAACCCCATGCTCGATGGCTTCTTCTGTCAGGCCTAGAGTCTTTCGTAGGTTTTTTAATAAAGGCTCTATTTTTTCAATATTGAAAGACCCTTCATCGTCATCTTGAATTTCTCCTTCCTCTTCTGATGAATACTCAGATAAATCTTCAAAAAGGCTGGAATCGTCTGCTTCAATATGCATAGAGGATGTACCTTCTCCCGGATCCTCTAGTCTAGGCCTTTTTTTGGAAATGGAAGGAGCCTGCAAGGAGGATAAGGTTTGCTGCATAGAATCCTTCATCCATGTTAAAAAATCTTGAAATTGGGATGGAACATCTGTATTAGCCGCCTTCTTTAGACAATCTGGACACAGCTTTGAAGACTCTTCTGTGGGTAACAGATTATCACATCCTAGACATGACTTAACTTTATGAGTAGTTTTTTCATCTTTATCAGAAATAGCCTTGTCTTTCTCCTTTTCCTTAACCGGTAAATTCTTGGAGGTAGAAGACATATTTCAACATAAAACTTAGCTTTTAATGATATAATAAAACAATGAACAATACATAGACCCAAACACTCCATAAGAGAGTTAACACAAAGCTTGCCTCTTAAATATAGTAGGCCCTGGGCGTGCGTTCCACTCTGGAACGCATAGGCCCTCCCCACAATGATTGCCAGACAAGATTAAATAGAGGGTGGCATACAGCCCTTACCTTTCCCTCTATTGCAGCAAGCGATCCATTGTAGGGGGAAGGATTGTTGGTAGGAGGTAGCCTGCCACCGGATCGGTCCTTTTCCTGGGCCCAGCATGACAGCGGACGCCGCCATGATGTCACTTCCTGCTGGATGCGCCGAATCTCACCCGAAGCCGGGGAGACTCAAGGCACCTGCTGGGACTCCATACAGCTTGCCGTCTCAGCCTGCGGCAAGCTCTTCGGAAGAAGCAAGACCCTCTACCGGCTTCAGGCAGCAGAAATGCGGCCAAAGAAGAGAAAAAAAAAACAAAAAACTTTTCAGGTAGGCGAATGACTGAGTACAGTCACTACCCCAGCTGCGTAGGACAAAAAAGACTGACGGGAGGAGCGGGAAGGCTCCTTTTATAATTTAACTTGGTCCTACGCCAGCTGGGGGGCGCTGACACACCCCATTAGTCTCTATCGCCATGATAGGGACACAGAAGAAAGTTCATCTTCCTGAAGAGTTTCAGCTATGTTCCAAGAACTCTCAAACTTGAAAAGGAGATTTGATCTTCGTGCATATCCCACCAGGACTGTTAGTGATCATGGAAGATGAGGGTGGAAAACCGCTAGTTGAAGTTCAAACCAAATGAAGCAAGACTGCAACAAATAATTATCTTTACAAATATACCAGACACCTTAACTCCTGGGTCCAGGGGTGGGGCGCTCTAGAGGACCACAGCATTTTTTTTTTTTTTCTTTCTTTCTTTCTTTCAGGCTGCATTCTGGGTTTCCCAGTATTCCATGACATGCCAGGACCATCACCAGTCCTTAAAGTCCGGAGAGGTGTGACTGTCCTGGCACGTCACAGGTCATTAAGGGGTTAAAGTAACATCTGGAAAACACATTATATATATATATATATATATATATATATATATATATATATATATATATATTATATATTATATATATATATATATAAATAATATATTATATATATATATATATATTATATATTATATATATATATATATATATATATATATATATATATATATATATATATGTGTGTGTATGTACATGTGCACGTATGTGAGTGCGCATATGTATGTGCACGTGTGGGAATGTGCATGTATGCTAATTTGTATATGTGCATTGATATGTATGTGTGTGATTGTTACAGAATTTTAAGATGATCTGAAATAAAGTATGCAACAGTAAAAGCTTTTCCACAACAGATCATGAACTAAGGCAGCAATTCTCAGCTCCAGTACTCGAGGCACACCAACAGGTCATGCTTTCAAGGTATCTCTAATTAAGCACAGGTGGCTCAATCACAATGACTGAGCAGCTAATTATTCACCTGTTATTAAAGGGATAGTAATGGTTAATTTTAAGTTGATTTAATATTGTAGACATTAAAAAAGATTGACATCAATGTAAGTCTTATCTCTCAAACCTTTAATGTTTGAGAAAGATAACTTGCTAAAGTTACCTTTTCCTGGCTGTTTTACTCAAGTCTGCCATCTAGCTGACAGCTGCAGATTCCAGTCATTTGACCAGACAAAGGGCTCTTCAGCAGAGCTGAAATCACACTATTTAGAAATAAATACTTCATTGTAATGGTCTACAAAGTGTGCTTACAAGCCAGACACACTTTGTAGCCCGTTCCAAATTAAGTATTTTTCTTTAGATGTCGTTATATCGGCGCTGCTGAAGTGCCACATCTGGTCAAGTGACCAGAATCTGATTCTGACAGCTTTACAGCTCGTCAAGCAGAAAGGGGAGGGACCAGAGAACTTTATTTTCCTATATCTCTCAAACTATAACGGTTTGAGAGATATGAATAAGTGCAAGTACTCTATTTTAATTGTATATACCATATAGCCATTACTATCCCTTTAAGAAGGGACAACTTGAAATCATGCATGTTGGTCTGTCCCAAAGATTAATGCTGAGAAACAATTGGTTAAGGTCAAGGACTTAAACATCACGCTGTTTGATAGAACAAACTGTGCTTGTGTATCAACAATGGGATAAAGCAGTGTGGGGAAAATTGCAGTCGTCCTGCTGTTGAACTGCAACTTCCATCACTCTCAGAAGGCCAATCGCAATCTTTAAAGTGTGTTAATTCACTGGAACAGTCCACAAAGTGTGCTTGCAAACCAGGCACACTTTGTAGACTGTTCCAATTAAGTAGTTCTTTTTAAAGATCATGATCTCTGCTCAAGAACTGTCGGCTGGTCTGCGGACCAGAATCAAAGTCTGCCAGCCAGGAAGAGGGAACTTTAGTTGCAAATATCTCTCAAACCATAAATGTTTGAGAGATAAGACTTGCATAGTTCTTAATATTTTTTAAATCCTACAATACTAAATAAAACTTTAAAATTAGGTATTACTATCCCTTTAAAAGCATGGGGAAAAGATGGGTATGATGCCTTCGCGTCTTAACTCTTCAGTGCCTATATTATTCTATGGAGCCTATTCACCAAGTTATCAAGATGGTATTTGTTACTGCATAGATTACACAGAACAACCTAGGAAGCGAAGAGTCTCTCTCACTTAAGTTGTTATCTCCTGTCACTTATTTATCACACCCCTCCCCCCAGATAGAACATACCGCCCTCTGCTAGTGCAGCTGCCACTTCATTCAATGTAGAGTAGATGTTACAGGCTGCCCATCGACACTGGGCACCCAAGGCCCCCAAAGTCTCAATCAGAACCTAAAGAAGAAAAGGCAAACAAAGGGACCTCAGAACACATTCACTTCAGCTCCAAAAGCACATACAATAAATTCAGCAATGCATTATAATCCAACAGATATAAGTTATCTGTTTTACCCTGGAAGTACTCTGGTCCATAAAATGTTAGAAAAAGTTGTTTTAATGTTATTTTGGAGTTCCCCTGTAAATCACTGAAGACCCTAGTTCTGAATAGAAAGCTTCATCACCTTTTGTTCTTAACTTGGGCTACACAACCCGTGTCTTCAGGTTCCATCCATATTTTTGTGATATTGCTCCCTGAAAATCCATCTGTGCTCCTGCAGAGATCCTTAAAGCCCATTTTGTTTGTGGCCATTAAGTAGTGTAGTTTGGTCCCCATGTGGTACACTAAAAGGCAGTCAAGGCTTCAACCATTTTATGAACAAAAGCCACCTTTGGATAGGCAAGCAGAACATCACCATTTCCTTCTGTTTATCACTTTGTTACACTGGATATGACAATGAACTAGTTACTGTCCTAATTTGTCTATCCATGAATAACTCGGATAATATGAATCTTTAAAAACTAAGAGTACATGGAGATTGCAATACAGTTTGCTTTATAGTGTTTTAACTGATGTGAGTTTACATGTTGACAAATACATGCAATGCTAGGATACAAAGGACTAATGAATCATCATTTACATTGGCCAATAGATGCATTTGATTGGTCCTTATCTGTAAATCGCTTTATAAGGCCAGACAGCACCTAATGTTGATCAAATCATCCTCTTGACAATAGTCTTCAATATGTCATGGTGCTCTTGCTGTCTGTTAGCTTGCTTTTTTTTTTTTTTTTTTTTTTTTTTAATATAAAAATTCAGCTGCATGTCTTTTTGAAGTGTAATCATTTTGCCCCATGCTATGTAGTACATATTTGATTAGGATTTATCACAGGATTATCTGATACAATTGTAACTTTACTTTGTGCTGTACCAAATAATTTGTCAAACTTGCTTCCTTACAGGAGATATAACACCTACAAATAACCCCCTGCCCACATACCCTACTATGGGCAATGTCCTAAAAATCCCTATACATTTTTCTGGTGCTTTTTCAAACTAAAACAGGCAGAGTACATGAGACTAATAAACCCTTTAAGAACAACAAAGCAATGTGCTGCACAACCCTTCGGTACTTAAATTCAAGATGATTATGTGCAGTGACCAAAGTCTGAGGTCCTGTGGTGCTGCTAACAACTTGAATGTCTTCCTCCATGAGCATGACATCCAGGAATGATTGAGGAGGTTCTCTTGAAGTGAGTGATACAATTTATATTGGCTGTTAGGATTTTCTGGCCATATAGTAAGGTAAGTGGGGGTTTACTTTATTTAAATAAAATTTCTAGTAATGTCAGTATTACTGAAGACCAGTTGGTACTCTGGGAATAAAGAAATAAAAGGAAAAGGTTTCATTAAAACAAGGACTGGAGATCTATAACCCACACATATGGAGTATAGAGAAAAAAATTAAAGTTACTACTACTCCTCAACATGTTATTTTCTGATGTACAAAAAGATTTAATGTGCATTTCTAGATCAGAGGATCTCAGACAGGATGCCGCATTACTTTGGTATGCCACAGACGTCCACTTATGGTGCTCCTTTTTTGCTATAAAGACTGACAAAAATCTAGTTGGCCAAATATTTATCTGTAGAAATGGTTTTTGTTTTTTTTGATCGTTAGACCTAAAAAATAACTGTTTATACCTTTATGACATCCTTAATTAATGACCTATAATTGTTAGGTGCTCCCCAAAAATTTCCAGGTTGTACATTAGGGGTGCCTTGAGAACCACTGGTCAAGATGTAGAGGAAGTTAACTCACCGCAGTCTGTGCTGTAATATGAGTACAGCCTACAATCTTGGCACCGGCCAGAGGTTTTTCACCCTGTGCTCTTTTGCGTAGAGCCATCAGGGCAGGCATCTCTGGATAATAAAGAAAAAGCATAGGACAAGACAAAGAAGAAGATGGGTCACTTCACTGTGAAAATATATACTGAACTGCAATACTAATCTGAGAAAGTATATTAATTACATAAAGCATAAAAAGTAAAATGGCAAAACTTCTCAAATATCTACCATTTTTACTTTTCCATGGAAAGGAACCCAGTTATTAATTTTAAGTACATTCTGCAAAAGGCCCAAGAGTAGGCTATGTGGAAGGGCCTAAGGCTGTCTTTTCTACCTGCCCAAGTCAGAAATGAAACATGTTTGTACAAAAACAAATACACTTACAGGGCAGCTGATCTGTGGCATCCTACCAGTAGCTATGCAAGTGTAATGGGACAACGCAGAGGCCTATGTTATAGATCAAAAACAACAAAATCCAGCAATATCTGCTATAGGAAAACATTTGTTTTTGTATTTAATTTACATGACTAAATTTGGGCCTAGCCATTTTGCAAAGCCACATCAGCAGATAAAATACATTGAGCAATGGTGAGCAACCTGTTAAACAACAGTTATTGGACTGCAGGTATCTTACTGTTGCACTACAGTGTTTTATTTCAGACACCTGAATCAAACTTATAGAAACAAAGTTACCACAAGTGCTATATAGTGCTATAACCTACAGGAGTGTTTTTATGCCATTTTGGAAGCTAAGCCGCCCTCTCCTGCATAATTACCTTGCTCCGCGATTTCAATCTCTCTGCGCCCAAACTCCGCCTGCTTAATGTTCTTCACGCAGAAGTCACTGCTACCCTTCGAGTTCTTCTGCTGCTTGTCCCGGGGGGAGGTCTCATCATCGGAGCTGTCTGTGTAGGAAGCAGCTAGTGAAAGAGGATATAATAAGCAAAGGCAAAACGCTTTTGCCGCTCATGATGCCATAGGACTCTAAACACATCAATACATGCCAGTGTGTTTAGATAAACTGGATCCCACAATGAAGTCCATTTATCTAAGCTGTATGTATTGTTATATACAGGAAACGAGAGGGGCCTGGTAAGGTTTACTACAAATTATACAGTTTTGCCAGGACATCCTGATCCTTCCGAAGAATGTGTTGAAAGGGTTAAATAGGAGGTGGTATTTAGAAGATGAGAATAAGTCTCATTTATTCATTTACACTACGGACTAATTGTAAGTCTGCCAACCACCACAAATGAGGAATTTTAAAGTAAAACCTGTCACTCAAGTTTAACTCATATGAGTGACACTATAGATCAACCTCATCTAGAGTAAGTGTACTGTTCTGATGACCATATCTTCAGAAGACATCTGTAAATTAAAGCCTAATCAAATGGCCACTAAAATGGTGCATGGTCTGAATGACAAAACATTTCAGGAAAAATTCCATCGCAGGTTATGCACAAAGGTGTGATACAAAGGAGATAAAGAGGAGATCACTTTTCCAGTGGTCTGAACTCTCCGAGTCCTATGTTATGCTATGGAACATATGCATTGGCTCCATAGAACAACATATGACTTGGAGAGTTTCCACAATGGATAAGTGATTTCCCCTTTATTCACCTTAGTGCATCTCCCTTGAGCACCTTACTATGTATAGTGTGGAGGATAAAAGCGAGAGAGATATGACTGAAACCTTCAAATATATAAGGGATTTAATAAAGCTCAGAAGGGATCCATTTCTTACAAAAAAAAGGAACAGAACAAGAAGGCATGCCCTAATATCGGAAAGTGGAAGAGATGAAATGTACGAAAAAAACAAATTTATTGGAAGAGTGATAGCTAAATGGAATAGCGTTCCAGCGCAAGCGGTTGAGGGTAAAATAGTAACTGCATTTAAGAACTCTTGGGATAAATGTGGCTATTATAAGAATACAATAAGTCGGGTAATTATATAGGGAAATTGGGAGACTAGATGGGCCAGTTTCTAATCTGCCTTCAAATTCGGTGTTTTTATTTAAAATTTCAATTAAAACTTAATTCTCAGGTGTCTCCAACAAGTAGCTCTTCAGCTATCAGTGAGTAAGCTCTATCCAGTACAATCAGGCATCAAGCTATATGATCTGCCAATCTGGGCACAACTTTCATCTGCTGTACCCAGCCGCAGGGTAAATCAGAGAGCTGATAGTAATGCAGATAGAGTGCCTCACAGCATTTTCTTGGTTTTTCTGCAATAATAGATTCTTACAGATTATTCCACATGCTCTGTAGACTAATTCTATAGTAAGTGTTGTGGGAAATATGGGGTGTCAAAGTGAGAAAGCCACAGTGTGATTCCATATTCACTTACCCACTGTAACAAAAATTTCTAACGGTTATATTCATTACATGTTTAAAAAAACAAAAAAAACAAACATGCATAGTAATATGGGATAGTGTTAAGGATAGGAAGGCAATATCAATCAGAAAATCTGTGGCTAACTGAAGAGTCGCATGTTTTGTCTTCTGTGAATATGGATTTCTTCTGTTAAAAATGATACAACTTCTAACATGAGCAGTTAAAAAAGGTACTTGTTTCTTGCACAGCAGATACTAGAAGATGTGGGAAGGAATGAGGAGCAGTTAAAAATGGCTTTTAAGAGGTTTAACCCCTTAACGACTGGCAGTGCAAAATTAATTCAGGGGTGCCTGAGCAGCATGCAGCCACGTGGAAACACCTGAATTCCATGACTTGCCAGGACAGTCATTGGTCATTAATGCAAGTTTACCCACGACAGTCCTGGCATGTAAAGCGGCCCTTTAAGGGGATAATACATGCAGTTGTAAGTTCATATATTTTGAAATATATGTTTTAGAGTAGCTCACGGCATGCTTCATTGATTAAAAGCAGCTCTCGTTAAAGAAAAGGTTGGCGATCATGGCTATAAATGCTATTTTCTGACAGAGCCCACAGACCTGGTAAGGATTTCCAACAAACCTGTCTCAGGGTCCTGGGCATACAGTACTGATAAGCCATGTACTGGTTCCCCAGTGAGAGATTAGCATCTAACATACAGCAAGGCTACCATGGTCAATATGTACCTGTCACCCTGAAACAAGTCTACATACTTGCAAGATTTATTTAAAAAAAAAAAAACCACTGCCAGTCATGCTGCTGTCCAAAAAGCTAGGAGATATTTAGACTTTTGTTTCTGGATGACGACATCACCATCATCCCCCAGTCTGACACATATGCAAATTCAGTTCTCTACCAGGCCTAGAGGACATTGATGCTACTTTTCTATGAAGCGGTTACCAGCATACGTTCCATGACTGCCGCACTTCGTTAATAACACACCTAAAGAGGGAAACTGAAAACTGCTCTGGAAGCAGCACTGTCCAACTTGACATCCTACTGGACACAGGAAATAGTTACAAAAGCATATAAACAAAGAAACACATTGGGATTGATGCATGGATACACAGAAATTTACATTTACACAAACAAGCTGGTTACATAAACACATTGCCATACAGAGGGCAATCGAGGAAAAAAAAAAGTTGAGCACAAACAGCCCCCCCCCTTCCCACAGATATCCAACGCAAAAAAAAAAATTCATCTTACAAATGATCTGCCTTGATCCAATGTTTCCCCCACACTAACTTCAGTGGGATCCAATGTTCCCACTTCTTCAGTGGGACCCTTGTCCACCAGCAGCTGCACACTTGCACATGGGTCCAAGGCAGAATTTTCCACAAGATGCCCAGGATATTCTGTGATATACTAACTGGCCAGTGACATGTTGGGCTATAGACTTGAGGTGAGCAAAGAAAGGCCTACCAAATTCTGCCAGACTACAACTTCCTTCATTCCCTGTCAGCCATTGGCTGGTGGAGTATGATGTGAAGGATGAGGAGATGTGCATTCTCACATCAGCAAGACAGTATCACATTGCTCAGCCCGGCTTAAACTAGAGGTACGATTCTGGAACAAACCAACTGCATCAGAAGTGGAGGAAGATGAAAATTGCCATTTATTGAAATGGGAGTTTTAACACCTTGAATTCCAAGGGACTCCAACACAGCTCTCCTCTCCAATGTGTTAGAGACCTATCAAGAATTCAAGGGATTAAAAGCCCCATTTAAAAAAATGGGAGATTGCAATCTTCGTGTCAGCAATGCAACTGATTTACTACAGATTTGCACCTCTGTAGCTTGATGAGTAGGAGTGAACTGCAGAACAAGCTATTGCATCTGGTCAGCAGTAGAACTATATTGCTCTGCTCTTCTTATGCCACCACTTCTGATCACCTGGTGGTCCATCCCAACTGACGGCTACCAGCCTCATGCCTCCACCAGCTGCTGACTGTAGAGTCTCATCAGTCTTTACTGCGTTATCTCACAGGCTGGTGGCACCTTACAAGGGAGGAGAAGGCTATGTGGGAAGGTGAAAGGGTGAAATTTACTTACCGATATTTCCTTTTCTTCTGTGTACCTCCCCGACACAGGAAACAGTGGGCTTTATCTCCCGCCTCCAGCTGGTAGGACCGAATTTTTTTCTATATAGTTGTACTCCACCCCTTCCGCTTCAGTTATCTTTGTGTTAGCCAAGCTGTTTATAAAATAAGAATTAATAGAATTAAGGGTGGGTGTGTCGGGGAGGTACACAGAAGAAAAGGAAATATCGGTAAGTAAATTTCACCCTTTCTTCTGTGTACTCCCCGCCACAGGAAACAGTGGGATATAACAAAGCCACTTATAGGGAGGGAACAATCAGACTACTGCCCTCTTAAAAGCTTATATGTAAATAACATATTGTATGCAATAAGAAGATCTCTTACCATAATCATGAAGAGATCACCGCCTGAAGTACTTGACGCCCAAATTTGGCTTCTGCTGAAGAGCCTACATCCAATCTGTAATGTCTAATAAAAGTAGACATGGACGTCCAAGTGGCGGCTTTGCAAATCTCTGCCGGAGAAGCATTTGCCTTGAGAGCCCAGGAGGTGGAAATTGCTCTAGTAGAATGAGCTTTCAATTTAATGGGTGGAACCAAATTCCCCTCTTTATAAGCAGTAATGATACACTGCCTGATCCATCTAGCTATGGATGGTTTGGAGGCAGCTGATCCTTTCCCTTGGAAATGTACAAACAGGGAATCGGAGGACCTAAATTCCCTAGTTCTGTCCAGATAAGAGGAGATACATCTGACTAAATCTAGGGAATGAAGCCTAGCTTCTTTACTACCTGATGGATTTCTACAAAAAGAAGGCAAGATGATTTCCTGATCCAAGTGGAAATTAGAAACCACTTTGCCCCTAAAACTGGGTTTCATTTTTAGTACTATTTTATCCTGATGGAAGGTCAAATATGGACTCTGACAGGAGAGGGCTTGGAGTTCGTTAACCCTTTTGGCCGAAGTAATGGCTGTCAAGAAAACCGTTTTCCACGTTAGATGTTTTATGGAAATCTGATCCAGAGGTTCAAATAGATGGGAATCAATTAGTTGATTTAATACAATATTTAAATCCCAGGATGGGATTATTTCTCTAATCCTCGGACGGGTTCTCTCGACTGCTCTAATGAATCTTTTAACTATGTCTTTCTCTGCCCAATGTTTCACAAATACTGCTGAGAGGGCTGATATTTGGACCTTCAGGGATGCTGGACTAAGACCCATATCAAAACCCTTCTGTAAAAATTCCAGAATGGTTCCCGTGGATACTTCTGACTTCAATATCTTGTTTTTAATACACCAACATCTGAAAGATCTCCAGATTCTATCATATATCTTATTAGTGGAGGATTTCCTACTGGAAATAATAACGTTTGCTACCTTTTCTGAGCAGCCTTTAGATATTAGATTTTGCCGCTCAACCTCCATGCTGTTAAGTGGAAAAATTCTGGATTCTGATGTAGGAATGGACCCTGATGTAGTAGGTCCCTCCTGTTTGGGAGCATCCATGGCTCCTGGCATGATAACCTCACTATTTCTGATAGCCATGTTCTTCTTGGCCACCTGGGGGCAATCAATATGATTTCTGCTTTGTCCATCTTGACTTTTCTTAGTACCTCCCTTATCAAAGGGATGGGTGGAAATACATAGGCCAAGGAGAATGTCCATGGGTGCTTCAGTGCATCTTGGGCTACTGCTTTCTTGTCCTCCCATCTGGAGAAGAACTTCTTGCATTTTGAGTTCTTCTGTGTCGCCATGAGATCTATTATGGGGTTTCCCCATCTTTCTATAATCTGTTGAAACACTTCTTGATTTAAGGACCACTCTCCTGGATCCATTCTTTCCCTGCTTAGATAATCCGCCTTGATGTTTTTGACTCCCGCTATGTGTGATGCTGAAAGGGCTATCAGGTTTCTTTCTGCCCATCTGAAAATTGAATAGATTTCTTCGTTTAAAGTTAGGCTTTTTGTTCCTCCTTGGTTTTTCATGTACTGGACTGTTGACATGTTGTCGGATCTCACATGAACAGCCTTGTTGTGAAGAAGCTTTTGAAAATAAAGGAGCGTGTTTTTTACCGCTCTTATTTCCAGGATGTTTATGTGCAACTTCTTTTCTGCCGGTTTCCATCTTCCCTGCACTATTCTTCTGTTCCAGGTTCCTCCCCATCCTATGGGACTTGCATCTGTATATATGATTTCCCATTGATAGTCTATTAATGGGGTACCTTTTAACAGATTTTTCTTCTTTGTCCACCATATCAGACTTCTCCTGACCTGCGGTGGAATGGATATTGTTTGATGGAGATCCTGCTGAGAATTCCAATGTCTTAGAAAATGAAGCTGCAATCTCCTCGTGTGGTATCTTGACCAAGGCACTATTTGTATGACTGATGTCATTAGCCCCAAGATTTCCATTATCCTTTGAGCCGTGTGTTTCTCTTTTCTCTTGAATTCCAGCGTCTTTTTTATAATGTTCTGGATTCTTTCTTCTGAAAGTGTCGCTAATGCCTTCCAGGTGTTTAGCCTTATTCCTAGAAAGACAAGGTTTTGAGTGGGAGAGAACTGGCTTTTTTCTGAATTTATCAGCCATCCTAACTCTGTTAGGTGGCTGACTACCGTCTGAGTATGGAGATTTGCCTCTTCTTCTGATTCTGAGATTATAAGAAGGTCGTCTAGGTAAGGAATAATCTGAATTCCTTTGTGTCTTAAGGTTTCCAGAGCTGCTGCTAGTATTTTTGTAAATGTTCTGGGTGCTGTTGATAGACCAAATGGTAGACACTTGAACTGAAAATGGTCTCCTTCTATTGCAAACATTAGAAACCTTCGATCTTCTACCCTTACTGGTACATGGTAGTAGGCCTCTTGGAGGTCTATCTTTGTTAAAAAGTTGTTGGGGCATACCGACCTGATAACTGTATTTACAGTTTCCATCTTGAAATGTTTTGTCTTCATCAGGTTGTTGAGAGCTTTCAGATCTAGGATAATCCTGTGAGCTCCTGAAGGTTTCGGTACTGCAAATAAAATGGAATAAATTCCAGAATACATCTGTTCCATCGGAACCTTCTCTACCACTCCCTTGCTGAGTAGTTGCTGAATTTCCAATCTGAAAAGTCTGGCTTTTTGAGGATTCTTTGGCATTTTTGATCGTCTGAAACTTTGCTTCAGGGGATATTTTCTGAATTCTAGCGGATATCCTGTCTCTAGTATGTTGGACACCCATCTGTCCTCCGTCTTCCAAAGATGTCTGTAGTTGTGAAGACGGCCCCCTACTTGATCTAGAGATAGGACCCGCTGAACTTCAGAATTCTTTCTTAAAATGCGTTTTCTTGGGGAATTCTCTTCTGAATGATCCTCTGGTAGCTTGGTTAGATTGCTGCTTTCTTCCTTCATTCTGCCTATTTTGATGATATCCCCTCTGGTTACGAAAGGAATAGTTTCTAGCTCTATACTGGGTAGAACGTACTGGGGATGACCTGTGTTTTCTTCCCTGTGGTAAAAAGGCACTACGTCCTCCTGTCAACTTTTTTACTATTTCTTCTAACTGATCTCCAAAGAGCATATCTCCTTTGAAAGGTAAGGAAATAAGTTTATTTTTTGAGGGAATATCGGCTCCCCAAGATTTCAACCAGAGTGCCCTACGTGATGAAACCGATAAGGCTGAAGCTTTAGCAGCTAATCTCACCGAGTCTAGTGAGGCGTCACACATGAAACTATTTGCCTCTTTAATAATGGCTAACTCCTTTAATAGCTTAGATCTAGATACAGAGGAATCTATATTTTCCTCTAAGGTGTTTAGCCATATTCGCATGGTTCTAGACACTGAAGCCAGCGCTGTGGCTACTTTAATATTATTACCTATAAGAGAAAATTGCTTCTTTAGCACTGACTCCATTCTCTTCTCCATAGGATCTTTTAAGGCAGATCCATCCTCCAGAGGAATGGTTGTAGGTTTAGCTAAACAAGACACTGCAGCATCTACTTTGGGAGGATTTGACCATATTTTCACATCTTCTTCCTTAAAGGGGTACATTCTAGTGAATCGTTTGGTTGTTGAAGATCTTTTTTCTGTCTTTTTCCACTCATCTTGGATAATACTGGAAATGGAGTGATGAACTGGAAAAGATGGAGTACTTTTCTGGTTCCCCAAAAAGGCCGTATCCATAATGTTTAGGTCTTTTTGTTCTTCCTCAATACCCAGCGACTTCCTAATATATTTAACAAAACCGTCTATTTTTTCCAGTGAAAAAGCGCCTGTTCCTTCCACAATCTCCCCTTCTTCTTCTGATGAAGAATAATCAGAGACATCCTGACTATTTTCCTCTTCCACCTCTTTAACAGATGAAGTACCCTCTCCTGGGTCTTCCAACCTCATTCTCTTTTTTGGATTTGCAGCCTCCTGCATGGCTGTAAAAGTATCTTTCATGGAGGTCTGCATCCATGAAATGAAGTTTTGAAACTGTTGTGGGATGTCTTGTCCTGATGCCTTCTTTAAACATTCTAAGCATAACTTTGCTCCTTCTACTGGAGGAGCCTTCCTGTCACAGCCCATACAGACCTTCACTTTGGGGGATTTAGAATCCATAGTAGAAGACTCTTTAGTCCCTGAATCTCCTTTCTCCTTAGAAGAGCTGCCTTTAGCTGGGGTTGACATCCCTGAACTGTTCTGTCCCTTTAAAAAACTCTAACTTTATTATAAATATTTAAAATACTATAAATATTAGCAGAACTTCTCCTACCTTGTCTTCATCCGGTTTCTTTATATATCCTCAGGAAAACCACCGGTGGAACGCACGCCAGATGGCGCCGCTTGATTGCTGAAGGGATAAAGCCATATTTGCTGAGCCCTTCTGCTTGCTTTCTCCCTCTCCGTGTGCAGCCCAGTGATGATGCGCTCTGGACCTGACGTCATCTTGCCGCGTCCCTCTCTGTGTCTTGCTTCCTGGAGGACTGCCCGGTAAGGAAGTACATGTCTTGGGGAGAGGGGAGAACAATTGCCCGGATCGGCTTACCGGTACCTCCTATTCACATAAAATGTGAAGGCAGGGGCACCGGACGATTCCTTTGTCACTCTTCACACTTTCTTCTTCTGCCCAGCGCAGGAAACATCGAGGCTGCTCGCCTCGCGTCCTCCAGCTGGTAGGACCGAAATAACTGAAGCGGAAGGGGTGGAGTACAACTATATAGAAAAAAATTCGGTCCTACCAGCTGGAGGCGGGAGATAAAGCCCACTGTTTCCTGTGGCGGGGAGTACACAGAAGAAATTGCACCTAAGGAAACATTACCAGTTCCCTTTCCTGCTGCCAATACCTCTTCCTACACATATATTTCTTGTGTAGAAAGTGAAGAATCTGTAATTATGGAGCAAACCAACTGTACCATAGAGGACAAATACATCCCATTGATTTAAATAGGACTTTCAACCAACTAAATTCCATAAATGTCTCCAGAACATAGTGAAGTAATGCAATACATCTTATGTATGGGTTTAAAGCAACATGTAAAACCAATAACAATTTGGAGAAATGTATGTTTCCTTTGTGGTGCAGTTGGAAGGCTCCAGAATTGCACCCCTTTAGCTTTCTGTATAAGGCCAAAGGTCCCTTTACTATATGGATGTTATCGGTAAACTACTAAATTCTTTTAGTGGCTTAGAATTTTTTTTTTTTTTTTTTTTTTTTGTACTGATGGACTTTTTACTCTGACATCTAAGAATATGCCGGCAGGGGCGGAAACGCTTTGCCTAACAATACAGATCTCCAAAAATAATGGAATCCCTGGTTCAGGCAACTTCTATTCTGTTTGTGAGAGATAATTTCTACTATTCGGCGAGATAGCAGAACGGTTTCATCAGGCTGCAACAGTTTTGTCTCTTATGTGATAGAGGCCTAAAAGTGTTAAGCAATAACAATACAGCATCCCCACAATTCCAAGTCTTAATGATGAGCTGGAAGGTCCAAGTTCAGACCGAAAACGTTTGTCATGTTGGAGAGTTGCTGGAATAAAGTGTTTTCTTTGCGTCAATCAACCACTTTTCTGTGAGTGCTGGAGAGAGAGAGAGAGAGAGAGAGAGAGAGAGAGAGAGAGAGAGAGAGAGAGAGAGAGAGAGAGAGAGAGAGAGAGAGAGAGAGAGAGAGAGAGAGAGAGAGAGAGAGAGAGAGAGAGAGTGTGAGTGAGTGTGTGTGTGTGTGTGTGTGTGTGTGTGTGTGTGTGTGTGTGTGTGTCTCACCAGTTACAGACTGGAGAAGTGCATGTAGCTTTGTATGGCAATCTTTGAACATCCCTTTGATCCCATTTATAAGTTCACATTTAAGTAGAATGTATTGTTCACAAATGGCAAAGCTTTGTTAAAGGGATAGTAATGTTTCATAATAAAAGCAGCTCTAATTAATCATCATAGTATTTGGACTTTGGAGAGAGTTATTTCAATTCGGTCAGAGTTGTAGTTCAAGAGTAATTCAATGACAAAGTATCCCCCTCCCGCCCCTTTTACTGATGTCACACTGTTCAGCCAGATTAGAAGGGAGGTGCCCAGGTAGACTACAGAGAGGGACAATCTTCAATTAAGATAAGGGGAAACCCTGAAAAACTTGTCAAGGGGGGCAGGGCTTTCATTGCTCTCATAGGAAGAAGATTGTCCCCTTCTGTTATCTGTCTGGTCTATGGACTGGATTCCACATCTGAGAAGAGATGGCTTACACTAGGTAAAAGGGGCAGGAGGGGAAACTTTGCTTGTTAATATCTCTCAAACCATAACGGTTTGAGAGATAAGACGTATATCGTTCACATTTTTTAATGCCTACAAAATAAAAGATAAAACAAAGTATTACTATCCCTTTAAAGCTCAAAGTGATGAAAGATGATGCATGTCCGACTTTACAGATTAGCAAACAGTTCAATGACACAACTAAAATGCCACAGTGATTGGTGAGCTACACAAGACTAACACAAAGATCCTTCAAAAAGTAAAATTCCCACCTCCATGTACGAGTGAAAAATTAAAGGAAACCAACTGTTAACCTGCATTGTGATAATAGGGTTAGGATATGGGGAATCTGAGCATCACTCAATGACAACTGCAGATCTTACAACTCACCTCTAATATTCATTCTTAAAACCCCTCTTACCTCCAGGTTCAATATTCACCTGGTTACAGATAACTGTAAAATGGTACAACTTCCTTCTTTTTAGTGATCTCCCTAACATAAAGAACTATACTTATACCTAATGTACTTCACTGGTAACCTCTTTCCTTCCAGTGTACCTGCTGGCTTCAGGATGGTCACACATTCCTTTACTGCTCAGAAGACCAGAGGAGAGTTCAACATACTGCTAAGCTATGAGCCACAAATCAGTCTTGTTTGAAAATGATTAAAAAAAACAAAACATCCAGACAACAGCCAAGAATGTAACATTATATACCAGGTGGCTAAAAACAAAATGTAAAAAAATAAACACAGGAGAGAAAAACATAGGGCAAAGAAACAAAGGACAACCACAGGAGTCACTTGGGCCATATGTTCAAAAGAGAAGAGCACTTTTTCGGCAAACCAACTGCACCATATTGGATGGGGTGGTGTTGGATAAAAATTCCCACTGATGTAAATGCAGCCTTTAACCCCTTGAATCAATGGTTCTCAACCACAGTGCTGTGGGCACCAGCTCAGGGCTCCCCACTTTTCCTATGAAGACCTTGACAAAAAGGTTAAAGGAGTTTTTAAAGTATAATTTATGGAAACTGGTAAGCATAAGATACAATTTGTTGTAATTCACTGTAACCTAAGAATAACACACATTTAACCCTCATTGCTTCTAGATTGCATGTCAGCGTGCCTTGACCAGAGAAAATAGAGAAACTGGGAACCGCTGCCATGAGTGCAAGAGGTTTCCAAGCATTGTGAAGAAATAGATTGGAGATCTGTCTAGCATGCAAGTGGTTAAAAGACCCATTTACATCAAAGGGAAGTATGATAATTTGTATTTCTTCCTTATGATGAACACTGTTTGCCTCTGAACTGCACCAGTTTTCTTGTGAACATAAGGCCCAAAGTCTGCTCTTGTGAAAAGAGACTAAATAGCTAGAAACTGTACTGTGCAGCCAGCGTTGGCCATTTTATGTGCCAGAAAACAGACAGCCATTGCTGGGAGGTATCTGGACGAGTCAAGTGAAATTCAAAACTGAACTCAAGTTTCACAAGACTTGACTGAATCCACTGAAATCTATGGTAGACCGTGTATGCAATCTGTGCAAGGGAGGTCTGTAAATGACTTCACAGTTTGTAAGTTGCAAAGTAGCAGCCACAGAAAGCCAAGGGAGTGAGTTGAAAATATAGGTCTCATAGTAAAAGGTGAATAATAATGAGGTCTAAATAATAATAATAAAAAAAAATCCCCCCAGACTCCAAAGGCAGATGTCCCTTCACTAACTGAACCTTGTTGCTGGGTAGCAGACCTTTGCTGAAGTTAATTGAGTGGCCGAGGATTAGGTGCTAAAGAAATATTTCCCTGAAGGTCAGTCCCAGCAGGGCTCTGCTGAAGGAAGCCAGCCTGACCTGCAAATCCCTGTGAGACAGAAGCTTGGTATTTTCTGGGCTGGATTCCCAAGTTGACCTAAAACCCTAGAAATCTTAGCTTAATAAAGGAATGACATTGATAGAATATCTGCATGAGAATAAAGAGAGAAAGTCCAGACTTTGAAAGATCAGCCGGTTAAAACTGGATTTCTGTAGGGAAAAAAAAAAAAGCAAGCTGATCTTGTGACTTGCATCATGTCACTTCTAATCCTGAAAGTTTTACAGCAAATGATCCTATATAACCCCTTCATTATTAGTGGTCACGTTTACAGTAATAGTAACAATCATAACTCATTTGTTACTAGATTTTGCAACCTTATCCCTTTAATAGTTGCAGTGGACAAATGATGCACACTGCAGGGCTGCATATCAACCAATGCAGATTTAGAGTAGAGATGGACAGCCTTTTGGCTCTCCAGCCCTTCTCAGACTGCAACTCCCTTCATCCTTAGCCAGCAAATGGGAATGAAGTTCAGCAATAGCTTGAGACTGGCTGAGAAAGACTGGAGGTGAAGTAAACTGCTGCAGTACAGGCAGCCATGGACTACCCTCTCCTCCTCTAACGCAGCTCAGCAACATGCATCTTTCATAAGCAGCTGAGAAGAAAGGGACGAGGAGGCAACCAGCGGTCATGATTATAGCTCTTAGTACCTGGAGTTAAAAACACTTAAAGGGATAGTAATACTTCATTTTAACTTTCTTTTATTTTGTAGGCATTAAAAAAACATGAAGAATGATATAAGTCTTATCTCTGAAACCTTTATGGTTTAAGAGATATTCACAAACAAAGTATCCCCCCCTGTTCAACCAGATCAGAAGGGAGGTGCCTATGTAGACTGCAGAGAGGGACAATCTTCAATTAAGATAATGGAAAAACCTGAAAAACTTGTCAAGGGGGGAAGGGCTTTCATTGTTTTCATACAAAGAAAATTGTCCCCTTCTGTTATCTGTCCTGTCATACAACCAGACTCACATCTGAGAGGAGATGACTTACACTAGGAAAAAGGGGCGGGGAGGGGAACTTTGCTTGTGAATATCTCATAAACCATAAAGGTTTGAGAGATAAGACTTATATCATTCTTCATGTTTTTTTAATGCCTACAAAATAAAATAAAGTTAAAACGAAGTGTTACTCTATCCCTTTAACTTTCTTTAATTAAAAAAATAAATAAATAAATGAAAAAATGATATATTGCTTGGTTAGCAAAAAGGATAGGTACTTAAAATATTGGGAGATGTTTCATTCAAAATTATCAAAGTTAAATTTGTTATTTAAACACTTCAGTGCTAGAGGGGTACGCAACGTTCCCCTCTGGCACTGAAGGGGTTTATCAAACGAGTACCTGCAGCACTAACTCATTTTTATTATAATGCACATTAGTCATTGGTGATCCCACTCCATAGTAAGTGATCGCAATAGAAAATTGCAGTTTAAATTAAAAAAAAAAAAAAAAAAAAAAAAAGTTATACACACACTTGAATGAAAAATTTCCCAGCAATGGGGGTATTCTTGTTTTAAACAGGGCCAGCCCCACAATGTAACTGGTGAACTGGCTGGTATTATGTGAGCACCAGGAGCAGCATGCATCAACTGGCAGTTTGCTGCCATTGTCAGCATAGGGTCACATTACCTCTATAGCCATGAGATAGCAGGCAGACTGGGGGCTCCTGAATTTCCTGCCGCACTGCAGGTAAGTTCTGCACTGATCTCTCCAGGTTCCCACCGTCTGTCTAGTGGGACATGTTCCTGTCTGTATGGTGACCAAAGTAAGCAGTACAGTCCTGTGCAGCACACTGTAAATCCGTATTTCATTTGTTTCTATGGGAATCTGGTTTAACCCTTTAACTGTTGCTCAACCCAATGGTCATTAAACGGTTAAAACATACAAGGTTTTCCTCATGAGTTGTTTATCCCCACAGAAGAGATTTATTTCCCACACAAAGCCGAGGGACAAAATCATCAACTCTGAGTGCCAGTGATGAGCAATGCATTGCATACCCTTTTGGTATTCAAATGGGTAAACTCTCACACCCCTTGGCCCAGAGCACCTCTGCAGTGCTACCAACTTAATCAGAGCCCAGATGCAGAGTGGAAGAAGGCAAAACACAAAATATGGGTATATACCCCCTTAAAACTCCGCAATAGGAGTTCCACAATACTGTGTGCGCTACCTACAACAAATCTTTAAAAACTATAAAAATAGGGACTTTAAAGGGGAACTACCACCATAGCTACCATAATAATTTCGGATCCAGTGACCCATTCTCCATGAGAGGGAGTTGGAGGTGCAAGAAGGACGGAAAGCGGTGGATCTGTAAAACTATTACGTGCTTTTGTGCTCAGAGGCTGGCGTAGCCTCATTGGATAGTAAGTACCCAACTTGAGGGGAAAGCTAAGTTGGAGAATTACCAGTTTTAAAGGTCTGCACTTAGAGGTGCAGTCTCTCACTCTCTTTCTGTTTTGTATATATTACCTCTGCAGTGCTGCCTGTAGCTACTGCACTCTCAGTGGAATGCTTGATGAAATACACTTCAGCTGCAGACTTCCTAATCCTCTTCGCTGACCAGGCGTCTCTGGTCTGGTAAGTCAGCCATGTAGTTCCATAGTCCAGTGTGTTTGTGCCACTCTGCACAGTAAAGAGGTTTATCTGGTGGTTTTAACATGAAGCCACTATCAGAGCATATCTACTCAACAATGGAGTGAGTTTAACTCTTGGGTGTTTTGCAAGGCGTTTGATACCAGTCTGGAACTCAAAGGGTTAAATTCACCAAGCGCAATTATTTACTGTGAAAAGTTACACAAACACACACTGCCCCATGAAACTATCAGTGACTTCATTATATTAGAGACATGAGCACTGATCAGAGAGCCATAAATGTGCTCCTATTAGTATAGAACTAGCGTTAGGACCCAGGGACTGCAGGACACAGGCAGCCTTGAAGTCATCTACACACCTGCATTACCCTGCTAAGAACTTGCATATATGCAAACCACCTTTTCACCCTTTGAGTGTCAGAGGGGTATATACAGTACCCCATTGGCACTCCGTTGGATAAAGCTTTATGTGGTAATTCTGTTCTTAGTTTCTCTTATAAAGCTATTAAGGAGAAAACATACAAAACAAATGCTTTAAGTCAGTTTTTACTGCCTATTTTTGAGAGACTGTGCACAATTCTGGTAAACCATATTGTATGACAGTAGATATGGCTAGTTCAGTACTGTAGCGCTAAGGGTACATACAAGAAGTCTAAACATTTTCCTACAAATTACAGAGGTATTAATCATTCGGTTGAATTCTCCCTTTTATATTTGCCCACAATAATGATTAACAATTCTATTCTTGTTAGGCCACTACTGACACTTCTGCATACTCCTCATTCTACAGTACTGATCTAGCCT
Organism: Rhinophrynus dorsalis; assembly: GCA_037306005.1. Classification (NCBI taxonomy): domain Eukaryota; kingdom Metazoa; phylum Chordata; class Amphibia; order Anura; family Rhinophrynidae; genus Rhinophrynus; species Rhinophrynus dorsalis. The sequence continues at coordinate 338,205,932 of CM074721.1, forward strand.
TCTCTGTTGTCACACACATATTAAACTCACAAGTTAATTTAAATATGTTTTTAAGCTACTGAATACTAAAGAGGTAAATTACTGTGTTGGAGACCTCTCTTGAAGGGATTAAAAACCCATTTAAAATCAATAGGAACGATCGCATCACAGTTGTTCATCTTCATTAGAATACTTCCAAAGCAAACTTAAAATATACAGTAATTTTGAAATTCATTGGCTGCGTGGGGTCATGAGGATGGTGGGGGGTTGTAGTTAAAATCTGGAGGTCCACTGTGCAGCAGTAATGGGGCCAGGTGCACTGAGGGGGCTAATGTTTAATGCATAGGGCCCTATGGAGTCGTAACCCAGCTTTGTGGGAATCTTATTTGCCAATAATGCCAGTCATCATATAGGATTGATATAAAGTATATTGGTACTTCAGGTCACGGAGTATAATGTACAAAGTAAAGTGCACCATAGGCTATGCCTCTAAACTACTCTAACCCTTGCTTAACCCTTTCAGTGGCAGAGGTATGAGGAACTCCTTATACCCTGCTGGCTGGACATTTTCATTTTCGCTCTCCATCTGTTTAGGTATAATTTCCACTGGTAACTTTCTAGTTATATATGGAAAACTTTTTTTTTTTTTCCTCAAAACAAATTCAACTTTTTCGTGGCATCTCACAAAAAAAAAAAAATCATCATGTTACAAGCAATGAATTAAATTGCACATTCCATTGGTTACATGGTAAAATTACCCTAAAACAGTTGATTAACTATATAAAACTATATGTCCTGAAAATAGATCTCACACTGCATGAAAAGAGGATTCACTCTCCTTTCTACCCTATGTCTGGTGTGTACAAATGCCTCAATAAGTGGAGCTAATGCAGAAAATAAACAATTCTTATGTTTTTTTCATTTTAGCACCACCTTTTGGGAACATTTGTGCTCACCAGGTTGGTTAGGGGTAGAAAGGCAAGTGAACCCCCTCATTTGATGCGGTGGGTCATCTTGTTTCCAAAATGGTGTGCTTTGTGTGTACCTTCATTTCTGTAGGTGTACAACCATTTTAGTACAGGCAAATTGTGTTAAAAAATTAAAAATAAGAGCTTGGAGTTGCTGTAGTTTTGTGCTACTGGCAACCACTTCAGTTTGTCAACTCATACCAATGGGGTGCCATTTTTCCTAGTAAGAGCAGTAGCTAATGAGTACAATAGTAAATTCCATAGTTTTCAGTACATTTGAAGAATGAAAAAATGACTATTTCCACGCCTTCAAATGAACTAAAATATTTGAAAGCTATGTAAAAAAAAGGTATTGGTATGGTCAACAAAATTACACCTACCGTTTTCTTTTTTCTGCAATAAAATTCTCTTAATATTTTATTATAATATATAAATCTCTCTCTCTGTTTTTTTTTTTTTTTTTTTTTTTTTTTTTTTTAAACATTTCCACGATAAAATCTTTGGACACTGTGGCATTTCCTGCTGTATTCAGTACTTTCTAGCAGCCCAAGAAAAATTACTGATGAAGTACCTTAGGGGTGCCAGAAGCACAAAACCCGCATCAAAGAAAAAAATATATACTTTTAGCACTTTAGTCACTTCAAAATATACTAAAATATTTCAACAACATAAAAGTTTCTAGCGTATTCAGTACCAAATTTCCAGCACAAGAAAAACTGTACCCCACTGGAATGGGTTGACATACTGCAGTGGGTGCTTGGGGGGTATGACAGTGCATGTGGGGGGTCTTTAGTGGAACCAGACAGGGGGGATAAGCTAGTGTATGTGTGGGGATAGTTGCTACCAGTGGACAGTGGATCAGGAGTGTATGAGTGTTCCAAAGGTGTGTTCAACACAGTACAAAGGAATGTACTGGTCAGCCCCTGGCACACTTTTTTCTAAACATACATATAATTTAACCCTTTGAGTGTCAGAGGTATCGGTGCATTGGATACCTCCCTTGCACTCAGAGTTAAACTCTGACCTTGTGGTGGGGCATCGGAACCCCTCCTGATACCCCCTGCAGATTCAGCCGAGAGATCAATACAGGTGATGTAAGGGAGGGATGGGAGGGATAAGGGAAAGTCTTTTTAAATTGAGGCCGCCACACACTGGTAGTACTAACTTATGCTGCAACTGCAATTTGGTTGTACGGGTTATGGGCTTGGCAAAGTGGGATCAATTGTCCGAGCTTGCACACCATACTGACATTGCACCCTGGGGGTTAAATTAATATCTCAAACACCCAGGCGTTAATTATGCATTTAACCTTCTTGGATTCCAAATATGTACTGCTTACAGAACTTTCAAACACATTTGTGCTGGTGGACCTTCACAGATATATGCACATACTAAAAAAAAGTGACCTAGCCCGGGCAGGACAGCAAAACCACTGAGGTTGGTGGGATGGGAGGTCCTATTAGATTGTATTTCCTGTCCTACCTTAGAATGTGGGGTTCTCTCACAGGTTTAGGATCTGAGGATCTTGCAAAATATGAACTTGGACTAATCTTTCTTCAAACTCGCCTATGTAAATTCAACACCATATTTGTTTCCAACTTTGTTACTAGCAGAAAACTTTTTTTTTTTTTGTTTTGTTTTAAAAACCTCTTAATGCCTCGAAGACCAGAAGGGGTCTGCACTGCTCTCATCTCTAAAGTTTAAGGTCTTAAGGTGCTAGTGATGTCTTCAACCTGTGTGTTTTTTTTTCTTCATATGGGTGAAGACATCTCTAGCACTAAGGAGTTAATTCTTAGAATTTTTCTACAAGTGTAAAATAAATAAATGGTTGGTGTTGAACCTCTCCAACATATGGTCTATATGAACAGCTTGTCTCTGTAAATCACTTTGAGAAGTTGAAAAGAATGAAAAGGCAGTGGTGTCCAGGGTGCCTCGACATTTTACTCACCAGAGCTGTAGCTATCAGTCGAAGACTGGGAAATGGAACGGGATAAGGAGCGTCGTCCTATTTTTGTGGGGCGCTTGTTGAACTCCCGCTTCTGGTCCGCAAACTGGATCTGCTGCGAGAAAAACAAGAGGATGAAATCAAGACAACCAGCTCCAGTGCAAAATGTACAAGCACTTTTCAGCTCTATAAAGCTCGTTCACAGTACCCATACAAAGGGTAAATTTGGTCATTAAAAACAATCCAGACTAGTCAAAAACATCAGACTGGCTAATTATCACCCACCTCAATCAGAATGGGACAATGAAATTGGGCAGTTTGGTTAGTATGCCTGTTCTAGGAATTTTGAGTGGCTGGAAATGTGGCCTCACCCTTTTATGCACAGTCCCACTAATAGACAAATTAACATCAAGCAGATGGCCTGAAACTGGTTTGTGTGGCAAGGATTAACAACCTGATTGCTTGTCGCTGCCAACTAAAATCACCCAGTATATATGGGCACCTTCAAGAATGAATTTCCTCAGAACACATGAAATGTGGGAGAAGAGGAGAGTGAGACAGAGGGGAGAGAGATTTCTGCTATTTCAAGCTATTTTCTTTTTAGATTGTATGCCTAGAAAAGACCACTATGGTGACCTGTTTTTGCACCTTTTCAAGATCAGACAAAAAAAAAAAACAAAAAAAAAAACGAAGGTTGTCACACATTCGGTTATGCAAATAGGGATTTTCAAGTAAATAGAATTACAGACTTTTGCATTAACGACTAATGCTCGACCATAAACAGCTTTATTATTATTTATATAGCACCAACTAATTCCGCAGCACTGTACAATAGAGAATAGACAGATATTAAATAGTACAAATCAAATGAGGAGAACAGATAAAGATGTATACATGAAAACAAAATCAAATGCATGAAGAATAGACTATGTAAACAAATATGTAGTTGTGAACATCTGAGATACAGTAACAAGGATACCAAAGTAGTGCAAATTTGAACTGAGTGCATACCCAAGCATGTGTACAAACACCCATGGCCCAAAATGTATTGGCTGGGAAAGTAAAGCTACCAGTTAGGGGCTAGGAGAAGTCAAAAGTGTACTCAGCGGTATTCTACCTTATGGACTGAACATCACTTGGTGAAAATCAGCCCTCCATATGCATAGACAACATGCCCAACAGTTTTATATCTTTTTCTTTATTGGTTTGCAGCCATGCAAGGCCTTGAAGCTCTATCAATATGTTAGATGCTATACAAGATTATTTGCAGACATGCTTCTTATGGAAGATATCATCACACACTTTGCTACAGTCAGCCCTTGAGGAGAGTATATGTCAACCACTCTATCACCCAAGAAGTTAATTCATTTTAGCCCTTTGTGTTCCAAATGGATGGCCAAAACATCACAAAGCAATGTGTTGAACAACCCTCCAGCACTCAAATAAATAAACTGTATGCTCTATTTCCCCCTTATCACCCTGGTTTGTAGCAGGTCCACTTTAATCCAGGTTTTATTTTTCTTTATAATACACTCATACGTACATTACTAGAAAGGACATAATCAAAACCTGGTAGTGATGTATCAAACCATACTTTTCATGTTATCCATTATCACCTCTCAGTAGAATCAACAAACAGATTTTAGCATTAAAGTTTCTACACATCACACATTTCCAAGAGCAGTTTCTTCAAATGCAATCCTCAAGTGCAACTAAAGATGTTAAGGTTTCTTCTTCCTGAGATCAGAAGTATAATCTGTGGTTCTATTGGATTAGTTCATATGTGCTCAGGCAGGTAAATCCAGAAGCTTGCACTATTAGAGATGCCTAAGGGTCACAGCTGAGAAACTGACCTACAGAATAGAGGTTGTCATTTGGATACACAGATTCGAAAGTTGAAGGCAATGAATGACCAATTTTCTAGATACTTGTAAATAAACACCAACCATAAGTGTTTTGCCATATCGGTAACTATGGGTTAGAGTTGTCACTTTCTGTGACAGCCTTCAAAAGATGTACTGAGTTGCAGTAGCAGAATTTGAATTTGAGATAGCAGTGCACAAAGCCAAGCAAGATACAGACCCATTATACACACACACTTTATATATTATATATATTGGAGACACACACACACACACACACACACACACACACACACACACACACACACACACACAATATTATATATATATACACACACACACACACACACACACACACACATACATACATACATACATACATATACACACACATACATACACACTGAGGGGCCGAAACATTGATTTAATAAATACACAATTTTTTCAGATTAAAAAAAAAAAAAAAGTCCTAGGAGTGCGTCTGTTCCTTGGTTTCATTGCCATTGTATGTGTTACCTCTGGAATGTAGGTGATTATAAAGAAATCCTTTATTGTAGGAGATCGGAAGTCAGGCATCAGTGTAGACATCTTGTCTGCACGCATGCAGGGGTGGGGGGTGTTTAGAGAAGGAAGAAAAGAAGAGGAAATGAGAAAGATAAGTGAGAGAGCAAACCAGAGAAGGGGGCACTTTGGAAATAAATACAATCCACAAATTAAACTGAACTAAGCGGATTTCTGAGGATTTATATTTACTTTAACAAGGGGTCCCCAAAAACCTGAGAGGAGCCCACAGCAAAACATTCCTCAACGTCCAAATCCACCAACAGTTCCTCCTCAGAGGACTCTGATACGTCAGGTACTACCTGTGGTTTCGGCAGGGAAGATCTGACGGAAGTAGGGGTCTGCCAGGAGTGGAAGACCCCCCGTAACTGGGATGAAAAGAGTTGCAATGTAGACCGGAGGTCTCTAGTAGCAGACTTGAACAGGGGAAGCCTGTCCTACGATCATCCGGCGGCTCTGCAGCAGCAAACCAAGCACACTTAGAAGACAAATTATTTCTTTTTTAGTAACGCGATTGCGACTCTGCTGCAGAGCCGCTGGACAGTCGTATGACAGGCTTCACCTGCAATCAGCTACAACGCTGACTTCAGGGAAAGGGTGGAAGGGGGGATCTTTGCGAGTGAATATCTCTCAAACCATAAAGGTTTGAGAGATGTCACCGGGTGCAAATTTTTTTTTTTTTTACTGCTAAAATATTGGGATTAGTAATTTTAAATTACTATCCCTTTAAAAATCGTTTTCTAAATGAGACTGCTAGTACAATACTAATTAACTACAGTTGTGTTTAGGTGACAGTAACTAATTATTGAGTAGGTAACATTTACAGACCAAGGAAACCATAATGAATTAAACAGGTGGTTCAAGGTTACTTGCAGCACTTCCTAGCATAGCAAACTACAAATCAAGCTTGTAAAATGTGATAGCTAAACAACTTCAGTGCAAAGGAACTATTATATGAATAGCAACAAAAGGCAAAATTATATTTATAAAAGCAATAGCAACACTTTATTTTGACATTACATATTATGCAAGTGCATAATATAGACAGTCAAACTGCCTATAATTTGTTTTGTCACTTTTTTTTATATATACTTATATCCCTGATAGTGAGCTACCTTGATCTCAGTTATCAGAGTTTAATGGCCGATAAATGACCAAAGCGGGATGCAATACAATGTTACACTCTCTCTGCAGCACAGTCTTTTTTTCTCCTTTTCTTTATGTTGTATCCATCTCTAGACCTGCTTTCATGTTCTGACAGAAAGCTATCTGCGCACAGGTACAGGTAGCTCAATGTCAAGACTATAGTTAAAAACTAAACACACACAACCACAGGTGTGTTTTGCTGAATACATAAAGTCAAAATAAAGGATTAGTATTTTAGTATTCATTTAAGGTGCTTGCAATCTCTGTACTCAGTAGTATATGGCTATGACATGGGAATATTATTTCCCTAAATCAGCTTGTAAGTAGCTTATTTCATGCTTCAGTAGGATTTATTGCCAATTCAAACTCTGAATTTGTTGACCATTTTCTTGTACTCTAGCCAGGGAGAGAACACTCATTCAAAACATACAGGTAGGGCGACATGTCCCAGATTGCCCAGGACAGTCCCAGATTTTAAGTGTGTGTCCCATGTCTCGGCCAGCCCCCTTTCGGGATAATACAAAGTCAAGGGATGAAGACTTCGGAGCACAGAGTTCTTATCCCTAGAAGAACGGCCCATTGCTTACTGTGACAGAAAGTGATGCCTGTGCTGGGCTATAAAAAATGGCTTCCAGGCAGAGCTCTAAACACCAGAGAGAACTGAGCCTTGACCCTAACATGAAACAGGAGCTGCAGTGCAATTTACTTGTGGTGTATTCCTAGTGACCCCTCCCACATAGCTGTACTAGAGCCAGGGACAAGTACTCAAATGCTTTCTTCTCCGCAATGTTCCTGAATGGAAATATGGTCACCCTACATACATGATATTTGAATGCTCCCTGCATATTAGTAGCTTTTAGCAGCGGAGACCAGGGCATCTTAAGCATCCCTCTCCCAAGTTTTGCAAATGTTCAGCTCTTTAAGGACTTTTACTGTGTGCAACACATTGGAGTGCACTGTCGCACAGCTCTGGTCATTAAAAGTTTAATCTTCGTGCAGGATTCATTAAGGCCAACATTTCAGTGGCAAGGAGAAAGTATTTAGCTCTGTAATGATTGGGGTAAAATGTATAAAATAACAATGTGGAATCACTCAATTTTTATCCTTGTTGAAAGAATTGATCATTATGAAAAACTATGATTAAAGGGATAGTAATACTTCATTTTAACTTTATTTTATTTTGTAGGCATTAAAAAAACATGAAGAATGATATAAGTCTTACCTCTGAAACCTTTATGGTTTAAGAGATATTCACAAACAAAGTATCCCCCCCCCCTGTTCAACCAGATCAGAAGGGAGATGCCCAGGTAGACTGCAGAGAGGGACAATCTTCAATTAAGATAATGGAAAAAGCTGAAAAACTTGTCAAGGGGGGAAGGGCTTTCATTGTTTTCATACAAAGAAAATTGTCCCCTTCTGTTATCTGTACTGTCATACAACCAGACTCACATCTGAGAAGAGATGGCTTACACTAGGTAAAAGGGGCGGGGAGGGGAACTTTGCTTGTGAATATCTCATAAACCATAAAGGTTTGAGAGATAAGACTTATATCATTCTTCATGTTTTTTTAATGCCTACAAAATAAAATAAAGTTAAAACGAAGTGTTACTATCCCTTTAAGAAGGCAATTTGTAAAAAGTGAATGGTTAAAGCTTGGAAGAAAGGGCCACTCAATAAGGCAACAGTGTTCTCTCTCTCTCTCTTCCTCTCTCTCTTCCTCTCCTCTCTCCCCCCCCCCCCCTTGGGTACCAGGATGAAGACTGCAATGGAGATAGATCGATACACAAGAATATATTTTACATTACTATTGTAAGAAGGACTCCCTACAAAGGCAGCACATCCTAATAGTAAATTCTGACATATTAATTTGGGCAGACAATCCTATTGGAATCAATTATATGCAGATCAGATCTTCAAAATGTACTATTGTTAGTACAGGGCACCATGTCCATAAAGGTAGACATGATTCTTTTGGCAGGTCTCCAAGACCTCATGGCTGCCTTTGTTTACAGGATATCCAGTACCAATCAAGGATTACTTTGGGGTATACAGTTCACACATTCTGCGCTAATTAAGTGGGAGCTTCATTATTAGGGATTTTAGGCTTCCTTTAAACACAAATCCATATATTCCTATATTTTCTTCCCCTTAAGGATTTCCACTTCTGCCCCCTAATTTAAGGGGGAAATATACCCTATAAATAAGTAGCTGTTAAACAATAAAAACCCCTAAAGAAATCATAAGGGCTTTCCTAGGTAGCAGCCCTTAAAACAGTAATCTAATATCCATTTGTTGTATTTATTTGCATTTTATCTTTTGTAGACTATTACTACTGCTTATAATCCGAGACACAATTTACCTGTATGAGCCATGCAGGTCTACTGAAGCCCATTAGTTCTTGTGAGGAGTAGAGGCAGACTGACAAACTGATCACTATATACAGAAATCTGCAGCTATCATGTAAATCATACAGATATACCTGACTGCTGTAAAAATAACCTACCAAGGTAAGTCCAACTGACAAAATTTAAAATCACCTTTCCTAGTGAAAAAATGTTCCTTTAAGCGTGGTAAAACTGTTAACGGTGCTCTTCCTTTTACTAAAGCACAAAAGTAGCAGTCTGCAACTAACCAAATGTCCGGCCTATTTTACTCTCCAAATGATTTGCATCAAAGTCTCACTAAAGTTAGAGCTTAGCCTTATTTATCAGGGCAATTCAAAGCAATTCTGGGAAAACCTCCCCATTGATTTAAATTGGGTTTTTAACTCTTTAAATGCTAGAGAAGCAGAGCTCAAACCAGTCCTCACACCGCCCAACACTGTAGGTTTTCAGGGTCTAACGACAAAACTCAGGGAAAGCAATCAGTGGTTCCTTCATTCTGAAGGATATGCCAGAGTTAATGACATTCCCATGGTTTTAACCTGAAAACATTTACTTTTAGGGGATAGGTTTGAGTGGCACTGTGTTAGAGATCTCCAGCACATTACGAAGCAATGCTCTGGTGATCCCTTTAGCACTAAAGGGGTTAAAAGTCCCTGTTGGCAGTTGGTTTCTCACTCAGTGGCATAGGTCTATATACAAATGTTGAGCAACTCTATCAAAATGTGCTGCGCTACCCCACGTGTATCTGTAAATATAACCCTCTCAAACATCAACAATGACATATGGTGTATGGCCTCAGAATTCTGCCACTTCTGTCTTTATACCCATACCACACATTACATTCAAGGGATATTATATATAGCTTGGGTACACAAGTCAACACAACCACACAATGCCATACAGATTGGGATTAGAACTATAGGAATGCAAAGAACAACTGAAGGACAAGCTGTAAGCAGCTAGTGACAATAGCATGGCACTGTACTCTCATTTCACTGTAACCCTTTGAGTGCTACAGGTGTACAACAAGATGGCAAGCCAGTATGTTGCACATCCCAACAGAACTCAAAGGGTTAAATCAGAATACTCTGGGAGTTTCGCACAAGAGATTACTATCCTTGAATACTACAGCGGTATTTACAATGCACTGGAGACCTCCCTACCATTCAAGGAGTTAAAATACCCACTTGCAGGCAAAAAAGTATGTGTATATATGTATTGTGTATGTACAGTATTCAGCTGTGTATATGTATGTGTGAGCATCTGTGTCATTTGATTTAACCCCCTACTTGATGCCCCTGGCACTCAAGGGGTTAATCATTTTTACCCCACTTTGTGGGTGTACTTTATATATACTATGATAAACAATTCAATGTGCTGAAACACAAGCTTTCATTGCCAACAAGCGCACAGATATATACACACAAAGAAAATAATCCAGTTATACAAGTGCCTGAAAGTCCCAAGCAGCAGCCTGTGTCAATGGGATTTTTTATATAATATGGTAGCATGGAGAGATCAAGTTATTGTTAATTATACACAAATATTTCTTCTTCTTTTAGGTCTTCGTCATATTTTACAGTTCTGCTGAATTTGATGGCACTTTATAAATACATGGAAGTCACAAGTGCTGTTTCTACATTTTCACAGACCAACAACAACATGGAGGGAAGTTAGATTATACCCAAATTATCTAGGCTGCACTCATCACATCCTTACACTTGACTCACCTGAGACTTTATCTCCAAGTCCCCGTTTATGTTGTATTTCTTTTTGTTATTAAGCATGACTGGGGATCACCAGCTCTGTCGCCCTTCACTAAGACCCTGTCACAACCAGGTCATACTCTTATACCCACAGTCCTGCCAGTTCTGGTTCCAACTTGCCTGTTCGATGTTCCCTTGGTTTTAGTGAAGGCCGACCACCAAGTTAATGAGGCATTCCAGAACTCATCTCTGCATGGCTTGTTTTAATACCCAATTACATAGACTTGTTCTGACCTCTAAACTGTTAACAGCGGTTTCCAGCCAATGCCTGGACAACAGCTTATTTATGTAAGCAGCACTCTCTGTAATTAACTTGTCAATTACAATCATTTTAAAAGTGTTTTGCCCTCCCCCAGGCGATCTCTTAACTTTCCTGGGCACCCTCCTGTAAGTATCCGTATACTGATTACACTATTAAGCCATTCTTACTACAATTAAAAGGTCAAATTACACAAGGAAGTTAAGCTAAAACATTTCTCCAACAATTTCGATCCATGCCAACTCTTCATTCGTAATATGGGGACCTTTTAACCCTTTGAGTGCCAGAGGGTTACGCAACGCAACTGCCTAACCCTCTGGCACTCAAAGGATTAACATTTATATAACCCCTTACATACAGGGTATAAAGAGGCCATGCCAACGCAGGTGCTGCATAAAAAAACCACCGACAACAGAAACAAGGTCATGTGCTCAGGAGAAAAACTGAGAAATTCTAGGGCAAACCAAATGTGACTGAACAAACATTTCCACTGATTTAAATCAGGGTGGATACGAATTGACGATTTAAAAAATAAATAAAAAATTTTGATTTGATTTTTCTTCATTTAAATCTGTTTTTTATTTGAATCAAATTTATTTTAATTAAATCCTTTTGGAGGAAAAAAATCTATCTAAAGGTAGTTTTCTATAAGATACATTATAGTTTAAAGGTTATTCAGCATGAAACAGAGCTTAGTTATGTACCCGAGGCTGTATAATCATGCAATTATATTTTTGGTAAACTTATTCAATTAATCCAAGTTATCCAAGCTGAGATAACATGCACTTTTTTCACAGTAAAATTCTGATATTGCTGTTTTACTAATCAGACAGGTTATTATTCTAAATATGACTTCTTCACCTGGTTGCAAATATTGATGTTTTTAACTACCAGCAAGAACGAATGAATATGTTTATTTATATAGCGCCACATGTGTACGCAGCACTTTACAATTTAAGAGTTTAAACAATACAGGGTTACAGGTGCTTTGTAGAGTGAAACATTGGGTGCGAGGTCCCTGCCCGAAAGCTTACAATCCAAAGTGGTAATGAGAGACTACATAAGGGTCAAGTGCTGAATACAGCGCTAGTTCTGATGATAATAGAGGACATCGGTAAAGTAAATCATTTATAAGAGCGTTCACTGTACAACATCAGTGCCTTATAACATGTTGAGATTTTATCCATGAGGTGCATTTTTAAGTGAGATTTCAAGGTTAAAGAGGTGCAGTGGGGAAGGTTGGATGGCAGAGCATTCCATAGATAAGGAGCAATGAGAGAAAAAGGTCTGATACGTGACAGGGCTGTAGACACAAAAGGAGCTGAGAGAAGACAATCATTGACCGAACGTAAGTGGTGGGATGGGGTATAGTGAGAGATCAGAGTAGAAATGTAAGAAGGAGTAGAGGAGAGAAGTGTTGAAAGACAGAAGTAAGATATGTAGTGTTTGATAGGTAGCCATTGGAGAGTTTTGAGGAGGAGCGGAGCAGGGACAAATCTAGGTGACAGAAGAGTAATTTGTGCCGCAGCATTCTGTATAGATTGAAGTGGATCAAGATGAGAAGCAGGAATGCCAGACATAAGAATGTTATAATAGTCCATGCAGGAGAGGATGATTGCATCTATAAGAATTTTAGCTGTGGAGGAGAAGAGTAAGGGATGGATTTTAGCAATGTTATGCAAAAGAAAGCAACAGGATTTAGCAATGGCTTTAATATGAGGGGAGAATGAGAAAGACTTGTCAATCACCCCTAGACACTGCGCTTTTGATACTGGATTTATGGTAATGCCGTTTACAGTCACCTGGAAGGGCACTACAGGGCCAGGCCTAGGTGGGATGAGGAGTAGCTCAGTTTTAGACATATTGAGTTTGAGGTGCCTATGAGCCATCCAGCCTGAGATAGCAAAGAGGTAATCGGACTTTAGTCTGGGTATCAGAAGTGAGTCGAGGTCCAGATAAGTAAATGTGGGTGTCATCTGCATAGAGATGATATTTGAAACCAAATGAGTTAATAAGATCACCAAGTGTTATTGTGTAAAAAGAAAACAGAAGCGGTCCTAGAACAGAGCCTTGAGTAATCCCAACAGAGTTGGACAGGAGAAGATGAAGTGGTAGTGGAGACACTGAAGGATCTGTTAGTTAAGAGGAGAGCCAGTCCAGTGCTGTGTTACAGATTCTTAAGGAGAGATGAATGAGGAGGAGGAGAGCATGATCAACAGTGTCAAAAGCTGCTGAGAGATCAAGCAGGATTGGCAATGTGACGATCATTGACCACTCTAGTAAGAGCAGTTTCAGTCCCGTGAGCAGTGCGAAATCCATATTGTAAAGGGACCAGCAGGTCATATGTGTTAAGGAAGTCAAGCAGTTGTGAGTAGGCTAGGCGTTCCAAGAGTTTAGAGGCAAAAGGCAGAAGAGAAATGGGTCAATAGCTAGAGGGTGTGTTCCTGTCAGAAGAGTTGTTCTTGAGGATGGGTGTTTCACTAAGGCATGTTTGAAGTTGTCAGGAAAGGTAGCAGTGGCAAAGGAGGAGTTAAAGATTTGTAATAGGATAGGGACTGGATGAGGTGAGGGGGAAAGGATCTAGTGTGCATGCAGTGGAAGGAGCAGAGGATAGCAGGTTAGTCAGTTCCTCCTCCGGGACTAGTCATAGAGTCCAGAGTGCCTGGAGGGGAACAAGGGAGGCTAGGAGGACATACACAAGGTGGTATATTATCCCAGATGGAGTCTACCTTGGCTTTGAAGTAGTCAGCAAAGTCTTGTGGCTGTATGGAGTTGGTGGGGGAAGCAGATGGAGGGCGGAGAAGGGAGTCAAAGGAAGAGAAAAGGCGTTGGGGGTTGGATTTAGAAGTGTTGATTAGTTGAGAAAAGTAGAGTTTTTTTTGGCGAGGGACAGACAAGAGTTAAAGCAGGAAAGGAGGAACCTGTAGTGGAGAAAGTCTGGCAGAGAACCAGACTTTCTCCACAGTTGTTCAGCTGAACTGGTACAGGAGCGGAGGAAGCTGGTGTCTTTATTAAGCCATGGTCGTGGGTTAGTTCTGCGAGTGGATCGGAGAGAGAGAGGCACATGCAGGTTCATAGAGAAGAATAGGACTGAGTTATATGTTTTGACAAGGCTGTCTCAGGATTAATGCGAATAGATGAAAGTCCAGTAGCCAGGGAGGACTGGAGAGCCGTGACATTAAGGGATTTGAGGTTACGTGTGATGCATTTAAAAATCATGATTTAAATAGACTCTGACTAGTGATTTAAATAGACTTTATTTAAATCAAACCCACCCTGATTTAAATGGTGTGTTTAATACCTCTCTAGCATCCGAGTGCTTCACTTGTACCATATGGTTTGTTCCAGATTTGCTCCCAGTGTAGCTTACTAAATAAAACCCATAGTAATCTAACGCAAATATTATGCATTTTCCAATCGTCTGAATATTGAGGAAGGTGTATTCACCATTTGGAGTAACTGAATCACCTGCTGAGTACACGTGTATCAGCTATGAATGAATGAGGATATATACACTGGTGTTTTCCCTAAACTGTTTACTCTGTAATTGTTCAGGCTAGTCTTTCATGCTATTATTATTGAATATCTAGAGTTACTCTCACCTGTTGTGGTGGTGGAAAATGGTGCAATTGAAATATCTACATGAATAGGTCTGTACTCCTCAACATGATATTTTGGAAGTTACTTGAGTGTGCTATTCCTGTTTGGCTCCTAAAAAGTGTCTGTTTCCAAAGATTTCATATGTTTGTTCACTCCTACCCACCTATGTATACCAAGTAAAGGAGATGATTAGGATTAGTTTTAACCCGTTGAGGAACAGAGGGGTGTGCTGTGAATTTGGAAGCAATGTATTGCTCAAGCCTTTAGCTCTCACAGGATTAACCTTCTGAGAGATGGGGGCATGCCCCAGTTGGACAATCCCCTAAATCCACTCAGGACCATCAGATCACACTAGAATTTCACAAATCTGTCCTCTGGGATCACTAGCAGGCAAGAGACCAGGAGGATTTCACTGCACAAGGACAGGGGAGTGAATGAAATGGATAACCTCTGATTAACTCCCTTGTGCTCAAGCAGGGAAATCCTCAAGTCAAGTGTCTATTAGAGGTCTCGGAGGACAGGTTTGTGGATTGTGGAAAATTGTCCATACATAAATGCTAAATATATGCACTGACATAGTATATACATCAGTTTTAAAAGCAAGCTGTTAAATCATACCTTCATAGACCCCAATTCGGTTCAATATAAGCTTACATAGCAACCAGTTGCTTGTTCATCAGGAATATTGCAAAAAGAAGATTTTAACTTCTATTATAACCAATCTATGCTTCCTGTCGCTTATCTGGAAAACACCTTGGGTCTATCCGTAATTTGACTTCTATGGGCCACTGCCTTTGTACCAATAGGTCTCAGGTCTCCCCTTCTCCAATTTTTCCAATTATCTTTTACATACTTCTGAAGGCAAAAATGTAAGTTGTTGTTGGATTTATGCATGTATTTCTTGTCATCATTTTTGCTCTTTTCACACACACACTGCTCAAATTAGTTTCAACTTGGAGCTCATGGTCTTCAACGCAACCTCCAATGAATGGCTTCCCTTCATGGCCGCCAACCAGTAATATATTGGTTGTCGTTCACATGAGCCTGCAGGAAGACATACTCCTCCTGTGTCCGGATTGGCAGTAGAATGCAGGAAAGAGGTAAGTGAACTACTTGTAACAGGAGGCTGCAACAGTTGGGTCACAATTAAAGTGTTAGTAATTTCTTTAAAAAAGTTTTTTGCATTTAGAAGAGCTTAAAAAGCTGATCTAAATGCAAAAAAAGGTATCTCTCAAACCGCTATGGTTTAAGAGATACGGGCGTTTAAAGTTTGATTTCTCCTACTGACAGCTGTAAAGCTGTCAGCAGGAGATCCGTGTCGGTCGACACGGAGGCGCTTGAGAAGTGCCGAGATCTCCTTACTTACACGGAATCCCTTCATTGGAATGGTCTAAAACGTGTGCCTGAACACTAGGCAGTGCCTTATTTTGGGTTACCACACAAGAACGCATAAACCTGTCATGTACAAAAGGAAACTAGTGCAATCCCCACCTTGCAAACACTTCAGAATTATTTCAAGGGGACAATTTTCCTCTAGTAATTGACCTGACAGCATCTCACTATTGGTCCATAGTATTGTGAAGCCAGCAAAAAGTGTCATGCAGAATCTCTTATGCAACAGGAGAGACATTACCAGCCCTATGTACTACATGAAAACAAACACTTAGGGAAGCTCATAACCTGGGACAGCAGGATACAGGAAAAGAAAACAAAAGATCAGGGACTGTAACGTGCAAATCGAGGCCCATTAGCAAGCTGCCTGTGCAGCTGCACAGGTGAAACACCATAAAAGCTGGCACCCATAACTTTACGCAGAAAGCGAGAGAGGAGCAATTCAGGAGAAAAACAACTGCACGAAGGGGAGAAAAACATTCCCAATTATTTAAATGGGGCCTTTAAAGAGATAGTAATACTTAAAATGTAAAAATATATAATATATAATATATATATATATATATATATATATATATATATATATATATATATACACACACACACACACACACTGAGTAAAAGTTATTACAGCTCAAAGTTGCACTTTGTTTAGTTGCAATATCGCAGTGGCCTGAAATTGTACAATGGCGCTGTTGCTACACCATCCTATGGAGACTTATGGTCCTGGGACCAGAGCTGTCCATAGGATGATGCAGCAACAGCGCCACTGTACATTTTCAGGCCACTGCGATATTGCACCTACAAAAATTCAACTTTGAGCTGTAATAACTTTTTACTAAAACACCTTTCAGCACCGGGAGTACCCTTTTTACTCAGGGGGATAAACACTACAATATATTATATATATATTTATTTATTTTTTTTTTACATTTTAAGTATTACTATCCCTTTAATTCCATAAACGCCAGATAGGTCCCTAACACATTGCTGTGTAACGCTATTGAGATCTTAACATTCCATTTAAATTAAGGGGGATTTGGGGAATTTGTATTTGTCCCAACATAGCAGTTCATATACTCCAGAATTGGTGATCTTTGTCTTTTGCATATGGCCCAATATATCCAGCCTACCTTATATCACTGTTAAAACAAAACCCTGTATTAGGGTGCCCCGTCCCTTTTCTTAACCCCTTAAGGACCAGTGACGTGGCAGGACCGTCACGCTTGTCCAGCACTTAAGGACCAGTGACGGTCCTGACACGTCACGTACTTTTACTCATCGCGCTCCTGTAGGAGCGCGGTGAGTAATACCGGGCACTGAAGTTGATCGCTCCAAGACCGGAGCGATCTCTTCCAGTGCCCCGTTTGGCGTGCCGCCCCACGTGATCAGTCACGTGGGACGGCACGTCAAAGTTTCCTATGCGGTCCTTAAGGGACGGCACGCCCCAGGACCGCTGGTCCTTAAGGGGTTAAAAAGATTTATGGTTTAGTTGCTGGAGGACCTACTCAGAGTTTGTTATGTGACCTGTCAGAAAATACCTGCTTAATTAACTTTTTGAGGACTGGACAGGTGTGCAGCACATTAACCCTTTCAGTGCCAGAGGAGTACTGAAAGGGTTAAGGCATTCCTCACAAGTCCAGAAAATCCCCTCTGCAAATACTTAGACTGCTATAACCTCTCAGTTTCCACCAGAGGGTGGGGGTGTGGAATAAATTAATGGGGAAGAATAATCACAAAGAGGAAAGGAGACTGAGGATTTGGAAAGGTGACAGGTTCTCCACAAGACTAAAGTATTGATAGGTCACTAACAAAACATCTCCTGTGATGTGAAAAAAAACAGACAAAAGTGATGTCATTTTCACAGTTGGGAGATTGGACTAAAGAATTAGGCCGTAAGGCAGGTGTAATCAAGTCTTCGGACCTGCAGCTGTTGACTGGTTGGAGATGATGGGAGTTGAAGTACCCAACAGCTGATGGCCCAAAGATTTTACTACCCATGCTGGACACGCAAAGACTGAATACCTCTCCTAAAGTGTCTACACATGTAGCCATATTAACTCTTATGAGAAAGGTATATACGGTTATGAATAAAGATGAATCCTGCCTACAGCACACAATGGTACATAACCACTGAGGTATTTCGGAAGGAGCAAAACAAAAGCAACCTTCAAAATTAATCAAGTAAAATATATACACCTTGACACGTGTAGTAGTTATTTTGCCCCCAGAATTATGCCAACTTTTCTTGATAAATATGCCCCAAAGTAATCAGATTATACACTGAGAAATGGAAACAAACATTGTCAGTTTTAGTCTCTATCCACTGAGGACAGTTTCAATCACAGGACTGCTGTAACAGATTTCAACCTCTTGAATGCTATAGGCCTGCAATGTATTTTGAAGCAAAGTACTTGGAGACCACTAGCACCGAGAAACAAGCCATAACCACTGCTCTCATCAGTGTTTCTGAAGGGAAGAAAACCTGTAAAATATTTGCAGCTCATCTTCTCAGTGAAAGCTGCTTGAGCAACTTACTGCACACATTCAGTTGAACACAAAGGGTTTAAGTGGAGGCAAAAGAACATTGGGTATAACATATACATTTTTATATTCAGGACTTTGAGTTTTTAACCCTTTGAGTGTCAGAGGGGTACACAACGCAATGCAAAGCAATGTGGTGCGTACCTCTCTGGCACTCAAAGGGTTAAGAAATTAATATGAGAGACAGAGAAAGTTTTTACCAGGAAGACTACATTGAGATTTCTTGTTTTTGCATATTTATAGTGGTGCTCACAGCAACCATCCAAATCAATAGACCCCCACATGGGCATTAGCCCATGATGCCCATGTGTCCCACCCAACAGTCTCACCTCTGGAATGTCCCCCCCAAGTGACTGGATCACTGAGGAAACACAGGACCAGTGGAAGAGACGTTGCATTAGCAATGTGCTCAGAACTACAACACAGCACTGCTGCTCATAGTGAGAGCCAATGCTTAGCTCAGTGATTCTCAACCAGGGTGCTGTGGCACTTTGGTGTGCCACGGACATAATCTTAGGGTGCCCCACATTTTCTATGAAGACTAACAAAAATGGACATTTAAATAAAGATTAATAGAAATTGTTCTGCACAATAAGTTTAGTTTTGTTACTATGATTGTAACACCTAATAATAACTGTATATTTATGTATTGTATCCTTCATTATGCCCTTAATAAAGTACATTAAATATGTTAGGGGTGCCGTGAATGTTCTAGATTATGTGGTAGGGGTGCCCCAAACAAAAAAAGATTGAGAACCACTGGCTTAGCTTCTTGTATACAGCCGGAGTGGTCACATTCAATAAACTCAAGAAGTGCAATTCTGGTGCAAACAAACTACAACACGGGATAATAATAAAAGCCACTTCTTTAAAATGGAGTGTTATAACCCATTACATGCCAAAGAGTCAATGGAAATATTTATTTCCAACCCTGTGGTGCAGTTGGTGTGCCCTGGAATTAATTGCTCATCTTGAGATTCCTGTATTCAATAAGCTAAAGAGGTGCGATTCTGCAGCAAACCAACTGCACTATAGGGGAGTCGTGATTTAAATTCAGCCTTTAACCCCTTTAGTGCTAGAGGTTTCTAACATACTGTTTTGCAATCCACGGAGAACTCTACAATCCTAGGGATTAAAAGTCCATTTCCCAAATGGAATTCTGGATTTTGTGTGTCCTCCTATGGTACTGCACTTCTTTAGCTTGCTGACTGCCATCCCAAAGTCCCTAGGTCAGCAGCTATTCCTTCCAACATCACCTGTTTTCACATAAGAGCAGACAAGTCTCTTCATAGCCTTTTGTACCAGGCATCAAGAACTAAACCTCCCAGGGCAGAATGCCAGCATTGTTGTACTGGGAAATGTACTCCTCAGACACAGGAAGATAAGTATTATGTAACAGGCCACCCCTGATCTCATGCATATGTGCACGTCCCCAGGGGATCAGCATGGACAATTATATGGATGACTTGTCATCAGAAACCCGGATCTAAGAGCTTTAAAGTGTTCTGACCAAAAGGATATATGGATTTATAATTACACATATCTATATCTATCTATATCTCACACACACACACACACACACACACACACACACACACACACACACACACACACACACACACACCCTATATAATAATTCGCTAAGTCGTGTGTAACGCCCGACATGCGAAGTAGACACTGCTGCGCGTGCGGCAGTCATGCGCAGTACAGACTGCCCGCGCCGCAGCTGATACAGAGCTGGGCACTCCGAAGGAGCGTCCAGCTCTGTATCAGCAGTTGCGCGGGCAGTCTCTACTGCGCGTGACTGCCCCGCGACCGGCTGCCAGAGGCGCTGTGGCCCGTGTAACGGGCTGTTCAACTAGTATATAATATACATTTAAATATGTACATGTACAAGAAGAGCCCATCAGCACTCTGGCATCACCTTGAAGAGTGAGTGCTTCCCCTCTACCTTTGGTGTATGTATATATTATACATATATACCCATACACGCACATTCCATTCAAATCTATTTAGCTTTGTGTAATAAAGAAACAGGTAGGGCTGAAATCAATCACCCTATGTAGATTACAAGTTCAAACAAAGACAAATGTGAAATCCAGTTAAATAGATCTTTCTTCCAAGGTACACAATGATAATACTATCAATACCAAGGTAAAGCAGTTCAGCAGTGCAATAAACTATGTATGAAACTCTAATGCTTAAAAACTTCATGGACAATTGGTTATATCGGGTTCAGCATAGCTCTCTGCCCCATGGCACTGTTCATTAGCGTTTTCAGCTCTACCACTTGAGCGGACAATCTTTTCCATGCACCCACCTCTCTGTAAACCAGTACATCCTCATACCACATTCAGTACAGGGCCTCTTGTTTAAGACATCTTTCATACAGTCTCCCCCTCTCATAATATATTATACATATAAATAATCCAAACACACACATACATTTCTCTAGTCTCATACCTGCTTGTTTACCCTGCAGGTACGTTCTTACAGAGTGAGGTTGATGTATTAAAGGGATAGTAATACGTACATTTTACAACACTGCATCTTGTAGCCCTTTAAAAAAGAAATTAAATGCCCCCAGTGCCATCTCTCAAACCTTTATGGTTTGAGATATTCGCTTTCAAAGTTCCCCCCTCCCTGATGTCAGCGCTCTAGCTGACCACATGGGAATCCAGTCCTGGGACCAGCAGAGGCTCTTCAGCAGAGCGTGTTATTGCAAAAGAAATCCTTCATTGGAACAGGCTTGTATGTGTGCTTGGTTTGCAGTGAAGGATTTCTTTTTCATTAACTCGATCTCTGCTCTGCTGTAGAGATGCCGGCTGGTCCCAGGACCGGATTCCCCTGCAGTCAGAGAGGGGGGAACTTTGAAAGTGAATATCTCAAACCATAAAAGGTTTGAGAGATGGCACTGGGGGCATTTAATTTTTTTTTTTTTTTTTTTTTTTTTTTTTTTTTTTTTAAGGGCTACAAGATGCAGTGTTCTAAAATGCAAGTATTACTATCCCTTTAAGAAGAACTGGAACAATTTTGGTACATTCCAACTGCACCATGAGAATAAAAAACTTCCATAACTTTAAATGGAGATTTCTAACACCTTGAATGGTACAAAGGTCTCAAACTGAACAGCATATCATTCAAGGGTTAAACTTCCCATTTAAATCAGTGGGACTTTAGGGAATATTTATTTGCTCTGTATGATGTGATTGGTTTTCCCTACAATTTCTCCAATTCTTCTTAGTTTTTCACACACTCAGGCTGTTGTATAAAGTAAAGAAAGTTGGAAAGTGGTGGAATTATGGGGAACACATCTGCACCAAGCACTAATTAATGCATTGCTGTGCTGCTGACACAAAGCACCCCCCCCCATGAGCCTCACACGCCACAGTTCAGGAACTGGTCATCTACAGGAAACCCTGAAATCTCACAGACAAAATAACCCACACAATAATAACAAGAGCCCTGCATCTCAGTGAAATCAAACCTAAGTCAAGTAATCCAAAGAATAATAAACCCTCTGAGCACCAGGAGTGTGGGTTGCAATGCATTGCATATCACCTGGCTCTCAAATTGTTAAGTCACAAACAGGTTAACCTGCAGCAGAGGAGTTCAAACCTGACCTCCGGCTCCCGCTAGGGTGCAAGCTTTCCCAATCTCCTCATAGGAAGACAGGTGAATCATTCAGTGGTACAATCATTCTGAAGTCTCATGCAAAGCTAACATACTAAATACATATAGATGCTTGCATGAGTGTGTGTGTTGTGTGTTGTGTGTGTGTGTAGGGGTCCTTGTGAAAAAACAGTGAAGCAATTCTGGTACAAAGCAACTTCTATACACTACATAAAGGATTAACACAATGTGAATTGAGTGCCAGAAAGGTACTGAACACACTGCAAAGCAATGGGGATTTTAACCGATTGCATGGGAGCAGGGTAAAAAAAGCAATGTTCTGGAGATGTTCGTTTTGCCCCAGCATTGTTCCACCACACACACTTATTTTATATCTATACACACACACACACTTATTTTATATTGTCTATCTATACACACACACTTATTTTATATTGTATCTATACACACACATTTTATATTGTCTATCTATACACACACACATTTTATATTGTCTATCTATACACACACACATTTTATACTGTCTATCTATACACACACCTATTTTATATTTTATATCTATACACACACTTATTTTATATTGTATCTATACACACACTTATTTTATATCTATACACACACACTTATTTTATATTGTCTATCTATATACACACACATTTTATATTTTATATCTATACACACACTTATTTTATATTGTATCTATACACACACTTATTTTATATCTATACACACCCATATATACACACACACATTTTATATTGTATATCTATACACACACTTATTTTACATCTATACACACCCATATATACACACACACATTTTATATTGTATATCTATACACACACTTATTTTACATCTATACACACCCATATATACACACACACATTTTATATTGTATATCTATACACACACTTATTTTATATTGTATATCTATACACACACACACACACACACACACACACACACACACACACACACACACACACACACACACACACACACATATATACACACAGACTGTAGAATAAATGTATAATAAACAACTTTCTTATTTGCAAGCTGAGCCACTTGTGTGTTGCATACATCTGGTATTTAAAGGGTTAAGTTTAGACAAGGTGAACTTTCCTGCAAACAAATGCATCGCCATAGTACACAGCACACCCAATGGTGGTTTCATGTTACCCCCTGGTACTCATGAGCCGCTGAATGATTTTTGTGCAAGCGAAGCAGGAGAGGCCCTATTCTTACCATCCAGTCTGGCATGTTGAAGGCGGTGGTGTCTTGGGTGCTCTCTGTCCTCTCCATATCTTCACCTGTAAAAATGACTGCTCGTCCTCAAGCCTGGGAATGAATTCTTGGAGTGTTCAAGAAAAACTCTGTGTTATGCACAGCTCTGCCAAATCCAGAGGCAGTCACTCAAGGAGCTTAGAATGGGATTCAGCCTCCCCCTTGTTCTCAAACTGGGCACAGAAACTGCACTATTCAAAAGTCAGTGGCTTGGAAAGCTAATGTTTCAAGCTCAGACAGGACTCCTATCATTTGTGACACAGAAAGCTCCAACCAGCCCCTCCTTATGTGAAATACCAGGAAGACCATTCCCCCTGGTTTCATTGGTGGTATCTGCCCTTTGTCTTATCAACACCATATAACAATGACTCATTCACACACTGGCTACAGTTGTCAATAATATAAATCAAGGTCAAGAAAAAGCCTTGGAGTCCAACAGGTAATTTAATTATAATGCTTCACACCTGCCTCTCCTTTCCCCTCTCATGCAGGTCTCCTTCAAAATATATCTTTGATGTCAATCATAATCAAACAATATTAGCAAGAGCTGATAGCTGATAACTGCCTTGCATATAAGCCACAGATAATGAAATGTCAAGATAGTAGGATAAAATAATCACAACTTCCAAGAAGCACAAAACGCATTGAATACAGCGAATACATATGTATAGCACTTCACACTAAGGTTTTGCATTGAATTGTTCCAAGCAGAAATGCTTTCATGTTCACATAAGCCCCCCCTGCTGTGGCTGCAAGGCTGTCACTGGGAGATCCCCATACTGTTAATGAAACAGAATGCATATAGGCAAGGGTAACCGAATACAAAGGCATTCTCATCTGCACTTAATTTCCCAGAATCCTTGTCTGTAGAGTAGGCTATTGAACTGACAGACGAGTAAGGCACTGGTAGTTTCTAATGGATGTGAATTCGTATACAATGCCACACTTTCATACTACTATGACAGACAAAGAAGATCATGAGTGTGAGAGAGAGAACCCCAATTGCATGAATTCCCCTGGGGTCCTCATCTTCAGTTATAAAGGACCCTATGATAGAAGAATACTGGAGTAGTTCTGGATCAAACCAACTACACAACAAATACAAACGAGAGAGAGAGAGAGAGAGAGAGAGAGTGTGTGTGTGAGAGAGAGAGAGTGTGAGAGAGAGAGAGAGAGAGTATGTGTGTGTGTGTGTGTGTGTTCACATGGACAGCTATGACAGGATATAATGCAGGCTGATGCAGGACATTAGTTTTTCTCAGACGGTGTGTTAATGCACCTGTATACTTGAAGTATGGATTCAACTGAATGAAAAATATCCCAGGTACTTGCATTTTGGAGGAGATGAAAGGAAGGGATGGGGGGGGGGGGGTGCATGGAAACGTCTTAAACCACCATAATTAGAAAAAAAATACATCATACCCATTTAGCCCTTTGGGTGCCACTGCAAAGCAATACTTCAGATACCTCTGACACTGAAGTGGTTAGAAACCATTATAAAAAATTTTGCTACTACTTTAAATCTAAAAGAAAGCCTGATCTAATGCAATAAGGCATGTATGACATACATAAATATGTACAAGTTGTATCTTTATAGAACGTCAAATAAAAAGCAGAGATTCTCAATGCCATTCCCCAGAACACAAGTAAGGGTCTCCACATACACTTGATTCATCACAGGAAGATCAGTGACAGTGACTACACTACTAATTCACTGCCTGCGATGAAGCGGAGATAACCTAAAAACCTGTAGTGCTGGAGCGCCAGGAGAACTAATAGTTGAGGGAACAAATTACACTTATTAATTTAACCCTTTGAGTGCCATAGGTGTCCAAAGCATTGCAAGGCAATGAGTGATATTTCTCTGGCACTGAAAGACATGTTTTTGCCCATGTTTTTTTTTTTTTTTTTTTTTTTTTTTTTTTTTTTTTTTTTTTCTTCTTTCAGTCATAGGCCACACGATCAGAAAGCCATAAATAGGAGGTCTGCATTATTTATTTTAATTGATAACTATGGTGAATTATAGCCAGTCATCTATTAAAAAATATGGATTTATTTAACTATTGATCAAGTCAACAACAATACCAATAGTCATACCTGGGAACTCTCAGGGTTTGATCCCGAGACTCAGGGTTTTGACCCAAATCTCAGGGTCTCAGGGTGAAGGGCCAAATTCTCAGGGTGAGAGAGGTCTGTGTCACCTACTTTATGAATTTCCTCAATTAAATGTTTCCTTAGCCTCTAAACTGGTGCCATTAGTACCAGAAAGACAGTGGGAGATGTCCTGCTTGTCTTGTTTGTGTTCAGACAGTGAGTTATCCAAACTGTAGCATATTAAAGGTCCCTCGCACACGGACCGGAGCACCTCTGTGTTAGAGCAAGCAGGCACATATCTCATAAAATCTACATTATGGGAAGCTTTAACAGTTAATATTTCAAAGATCTCAGGGTCAGCTCATCTTGAAAGTTCCCAGGTATGCCAATAGTTGACATCTATTCTTGAACTGTCTGGTATGGTAAGCAGGGAATTATGTCCATACCTGGGAACTTCCAGTTGAGGGCTACCCGGAGGGTAGTCCTCTGTTCACCAGGGGGTGACAAAAATGACGCTAATCGCGTCAAAAAGGGGTGGGGCTTGCCACGAGTGAGGGGGGGGCTTAACCCTTTGAGTGCCAGAGTGGTACGGAATGCATTGCAAAACAATCCATTCCTTACCACTCTGGCACTCAGAGGGTTAAAGGTGCCACACAGAAGGCTGGGGACTGAGGATCAGCGGGAGAAAAAGCGGATGTGGCAGAGTTTCAATAGAAACTCTCCACATCCGGAGGAATCAGCCTTTGCCCCGGAGACCCGGTAAAATTCTGTCAGAACCGGAGTCTCCGGGGGAAATCTGGAGAGTTCCCAGGTATGATTATGTCTTACTAGTTAGTGTACTAGCAAATTAAAGAAAGGAAAAAAAAAAAATTGTAAATGTAATCTCAGGTGGGCCGCACCCAGGGGGGTCAAGTGGGCCACATTAGGCGCCCATGGGCCACATGTTGGATGCCCATGATTTAAGAGATGCTACACAACGAGTAAAAGGGTATTTCAAAACCCTATAAACAAACCTGGGAACTCTCAGGGTGAAGGGCCAAATTCTCAAGGTGAGAAACCAGTGTTAATTGCTCTCTAAAGCAGTTTGCCCTCTAAATGTTTACTGCTTCTTTAAATCAAGTGAATAATTGTCACGTACTGTACAACTGGTCTGCCCCAGAATTCGTCCAGTGCACAAGCCCCGCTAACACTGAGCGCAAGAAGAGGTAATTGCCGTACTCTAAATTTCCCTGTAATGTGAAGCAACGATACATATGACTGGATGGGTCTCAACCCTTTGAGTGCCAGAGGGGTGCGCATTGCAAAGCAATGCATTGCTTACCCCTTTGGCACTCAAAGGGTTAAGTGTAAAAGCAAAGCGATAAATCCTGGAACAAATAGATGACAAATACAAATTCCCAATCATTTAAACATGGCTTTTAACCAACTGAACACTACAATGTGAATTTTTGCCATTCTTGATTTGACCCTACCGTACAGCTTTTAGCCTCAGAATTGCACCAGTTTGCTTTATTTATTTATTTTTTGTAAATGTATTTAGTTTACACATGACCCAATGTATCCAATATGCTTTGGTGTGTGTAACAGGTGCCAGCGCAGGAGAAAGTTAATATTTAGCCCTATCACAGTGTTATTGGAATTACTGCTACATTACTGCAGTCCCCATAAAATAAGATAATATAGATTATATGAACCCTCGCTATGTATTGTGACAGACTGCCCATTAAAATATTCTAAAGCTCTTAATTAGTAACCTCGATTTAAGAGCTTTTTTAAGCACAAACCAATTATAAAATACATTTAAGACACAACTAACATTTCTATGAGGAATGAGATGTACTAGTAAAGAAGAATATGAGAAGAGGGCAAGCCATAAAAAGCCGCTTTGTTACAAGGCTGAGCCCACAAGGAATGTTCATTGGACTTTAGTAGGGGAACCAAAGCTTTAAAAACAGAGGCCTGTGTTTGTTTCGTAATCTATAGGACAAACCCCTTGAGAGCCAGAGAATGTACTGAATACCCATCCGGCTTCCAACGGGTTAAATGAATAACAATGCTAAAAATATACAGGTTAATCCTAAAGAGGAACTATCATCTTCATAATATCCCCCCAATACATTAGTAATATAGCAATAGGCAAAGAAATAGTTGTATTATGCTGAACAAGTCTGCGTTATTGAAGTAATCCAACTTCTTCTTCAGGTATCCAGTGGACAACAGCGCAGACATGTTAGAGGAAAGTTACCTCTGAGTCTGCTCTGTCTGTCCTGTGCACTGCAGATTGGTGGGAACGTTTGTTGGTTACCTTAAAGGAGCAGTAAACTATTTTTATGAAAAAATATATATTGTAGGGATTTTCCTACTGAGTAAAATAAGGGTACTCCCACTGCTGAGAGATTTATATTTCCAGAGTTATTACAGTTGAAACCCATGTTTTTTTACATTAGCAGTGCCCTCTAGTGGTCAAATTCTAATTAGATTTCCTGTTAGATTCTAATGGAAAGGAAAAATCAGAAAAGTCAGACACATGCAGTTCTCCATAGAATGTGATAGAAACTGCCTGTCACTTCCTGTCAGTTAGAACTTTCAGGAAGTAAACACAGTAAATTCACTTCCTGATTATTTAAACTGCTATAATTTTTGAATAAAACATCTGACAGCGATGGGAGTGACCTTGTTTTATTCAGCAGGAAAAGCTCTATAACATATGTGTTTTCATAAAAAAAAGTTTACTGCTCCTTTAAGGTAACGGAAGTTGCTTCCTGCACAGGCGCACAGACCTTCTCTTGTAAACTGTGTGCCCTGGATGCCTGCAGAAGCAGCTGGATTACTTCAATAATGTAGATTTATTCTGCATAATAAAAGTATTCCTTTGCCTATCACTATATTAGTAATGTATCGGGGACAGTATTATGAAGATGATGGTTCCTCTTTAATTGAAATATCAAGTTTGAACTCTGTATGGCTCAATAAGGAGTTTGTAGTAAATCTGGAGGCAAACGTTACTGCACTAAAAAGGTAGAAATACAAATTCACAAACTTTAAAGGCACAGTAAAACTTAACACACATTTCTGGCTTTTTTTCTGCTGAGTAAAAAATGGAGTACTCCTATTGTTGGTAAATTCATATTTCCAAAGTTATTACAGTTGAACAGTTTTTTCATTAGCAGTGCACACCTAGTGGTAAGATTTCAGTTATTCTCTTGTATTCTATTGGATAGGCGAGTCACTGACACGCAGTTCTCCACAGAAAGTGATCGTTACCGACCATTTCAATATTCAGGAAGTAATGACGTTTTATTTCCTGACAATGTGAATGTTTATAACAGGGGTGTCCAAATTTTTTCCATTATGAGCCACATTAACAGAAAACCATAAGTTTGAAGGCTGCATTATTTTTTTTAAACTGGTAACAATGGAGAATGCCTGTCTGCTATTCAAAAATATCAGTTTATTTACTAATTGATCAAGACAATACGGATATTTAACAGACATCTATTCTTGAATTGTATTGCACTAGGAAACACGGCGATTAGGTCTTACTGGCCTACTGGTTGCAACCTCAATAGCATGGTTAACTGAGCTTGACGTTAGACCACCGAAATACAGCAATGAAGGGAAGCGTGAACGCACTTCCCTGGGGCATCTGGAAGGGAGGTGGGAAGTCCTGCGGCACATACAGGGTGCCGCAAAACACAGACGTGCCCAATTTCGAAGTCTTCAGATCTCCACTAGTAGGAGAGTAAAAATTTAAAAAAAAAAAAAAAAAAAAAAAAAAAAAAAAAATTAAAACAGCGCTAATCTAGTTTTATTGATTTAAACACATGCTCAAAAGTTGTTGATTTTTTTTTAAGTGAATGTTCCCCTTTAAGGAAAGAGGGGACCCTCAAAATGGGAGGCATTTGGGGTTGAGTAGTCCATATTCAGTGCCAATTCCTTTTTAGAGAGGCAGCCCACACACAACTGATTCGAAGTGGCTATTAGGATTTTCTGCCCAGATTAAGATAAATGGGGAATATTGAGAGGTGGGTTCTTTTAAATCCCCTCAGTGCTTCATTAGCTGTGCACACTTGGGCTTTGGGTTGCACCTGAGCACATTTTTCTTTGATACTGCGATAAACAGGGATGAAAGGAACCACCACGCCCTAAACATGATCTGGGGTTACATACACTTATATACCCTTTACTTCATAGTACAGTCTGTAAAAAGAAAAAAGCCTGGGGTCTAAAATCTTACATATATTCTTTGGGGAGCAGCTATTCACACCTTTTCTAGGGCTCCCTGACCCCCTATTACCACAGCACATCTGACAGAGCATCTCAGAAGTGACAGTGCTGTACTTGTCCTCAAATGGGCTAGATAAGGTAAGAGCGTTTCTGAATAAACGAGTGGTGGGTATGGTCATAGCTGGGAAATCTCTGGATTTGCCCCGAAGACTCTGGTTTTGATAATGTATTACAGGGCAGCGGCCGATTCTCTGTATGTGGGGAGTTTCTACTGAAATGCTGTCTACTTCTGCTCTTTCCCCAGCCTATTTTTACTACTTTTTTCATGCCAGTTAAGCCCTACCCCCACTCACAGTTAAGCTCCACTTTTTATTAATTTTTTTTTTATTTTTATTTTTTAATTGGTATACAAAAAAAAAATTAAATAAAATAAAAATAATAATCATGTCATTTTTCTCACTCCAGCAATACCACAGAACTTCCTGTGGGGAGGCCACACATCAAAGTTCTCATGTATGGGTATGGATCTCAAACTGAATTAGCTATTGTTTCTCATTAAAAGCAGCAAACAAATTAGCCAAATTGCATCTTTACAGGACAGTTGACACATGCATTAAATAAAAAAAAAGTTCAAGATTAGACTTTAGGGATCCAACAAAAACCTTTTATAGATAATTGATGGAAAAACAAGGTATTCTGAATTATACAACTCAATTTGATTTTTAGTTGTTAGTGTATCTGAACGTTCACCAGTCAGAGAGAGATAAAACAAACCCTAAAAAAAAAATCTAAAATAATTTTGAATATAAAAAACTACCTCCAGCACTACAGAGTACAAAGAAAAATTCCTCAAATGTCCATTATTTAAGAGGAGCTTTTAATTAGGCTGACCAGACCACACCTTTAACTGGGGACGCATAGGAAAAATGCATATTGCAGGACTGCTTTGATTTCAGTGATGCACTTGAAAATGGCCATTTCCTATATGTTCCCAGTTAACCGTGAGATCTGGTCAGCCTACTTTTAATCTCTCTAATGCTAGAGAGGTCTCCTAATGCATTTCTTTTACCCACATCAGCGCTCAAGCTGATAAACTTAGATTCTGCAGAGTTCAGGAATCCTTGAATGCAAAGGATATGCAACAAAATATTAAAATTTGAAGGCTTTGTTTAATATTATTTGTCCAATTTCTTGGAGGAATTATGTATATAAGGGCTGTAATTCCTACATGGTTCACAGTTTATGGATGGAAATACCCTCAAATTAAAGATGAAAGTCTGTATCTTTAGTTATTTCATTTCAAATCCAACGTGCTGGAATACAGAGCCAAAACAAAACTTGTGTCACTGTTCAAATAGTTCTAGACTGCACTGTATCTTGTAACTTAACTCCCCCAGTGTCAGAAAGGTCCAAACCCTAAACAGTATGCAGAAAGATGCAACAGCTTTAATAACTGGCATAAACAACTATTTATCAAGAAAAACTTTCCACATTGGACTTACTTAATGTGGAAGTATCACCTGAAAGGCGATAAGGCTAATACAGTGAATTCTGGAACCTATTCATCAGCATTGTACAACAAACTACAATCACTGACATATCCACACCCAGACTACATACCAAGGGGACCAGTTGCAAGGATAGTAGAGGCAATGCCAGCACTTAAAGGAGCAGTAAACTTTTTTTTATGCAAACACATTTTATAGATCTTTTCCTGCTGAATAAAACAAGGGTACATCCACTGCTGTCAGATGTTCTATTCAAAATGTATAACAGTTCAAATAATTATGAAGTGAATTTACTGTGTTTACTTCCTGATAGTCCTAACTGACAGGAAGTGACGGGCAGTTTCTATCACATTCTATGGAGAACTGTATATCACTTACTTTCCTCTCCATTAGAATGTAACAGGAAATACTAATTAGAATTTGATCACTAGAGGACACTGCTAATGTAAAACATAATGGGTTTAAACTATAACAACTATGAAACATATTAAAGCTCCTGGCACTGACAATCAGAGGCAGAGTGCTGGGAACTACACCTTCTCCTTGTCACTTCTATGAGTCTCTCATATACACTCTGTTTTCATTATCCTCTCTTCTACTAGCAGATTCCACAAACTGCCTCTTCTCCTTGGGAACACAAAGGGTTAATTAACCTCATCTTACCTAGAGAATGCTCTCTCGCACACCCCTCCATCTTCATGCTCCCTCCCTCTTCTGCTCCACATCCCCTAAACAATTTGCGCCAATAGGTCTGCTTTCACTTCAGGTTGCTATAGTATTGTTAACGGAGTGCCATAGGAATGTCTAATGCTCATACCTGGGAATCTACACTCCCAAGTTCCTGGAGTATCAAAGAGGCATGGGGTAAACAAATTACATGATTTGAACCATAATGTAGGTATGATTTAACCAGGGTAGGTGGGATTAGAAGATAAAAAGGAAGGAAGGGTTTGCCCTGAAACGAGAAGTGAAGTGGGCAGGCAGAACAGGCCTGGGTGTGGGCAGGTGTACCAGTTAGCTCAGCACACCAGAGAATCAGCCTTCATCCCTGGAGTAAGGGTCGGAACCAGAGAGATCCAAGATATGTCAATGCATAAAAGAGGAGACCCCTTTGGAGCACACAGAGTTAATGTGTGTATTCTTACCTGTAAAATATTCTCCCTTTTTTGCTGCTCTCCACTACTCTCCTCCCTCTGTCTCTCTCTCTCTCTCTCTTCCTTACCCTCTTTTGCCAACCCTCATCAATCCCTCTCCATTTTTTCCTCATCTCAGCCACCTGGCAAGTAGTTGTAGTTTACCTCTAATTGTGCTATTGGTTCAGCCTCAAACTATCAAGCTAAGTAATTGCTGCCTATACCCACCACCCTGACCAACCTCATCTTGTGAGAATGTCAGAAACATGGGGTGTTAAATACATTACTCATACCTGTTAACTGTTCACTAGTTCCAGGGACAGTCCCTGGTTCTGACTCCCTAGCTCTGGATCCTATTTTCCCTGTTTCCTTCCTTTGTTTTAAAATTATCAATCTCAAATTCTATGTGCCTGTCATTAAAATGTACAAGTTATATGCTTCCTCGCGGGTTAATATTGCTTATTTACATGACTAAATGTAGTTTTTAGGCTTTGGTAATGATTATTTTGGTTTAAATTTGCAATTTCAGGACTTGTACATGGTTCTCTTTTGGTGTAGTGCTACATAGATCGAAGAACCTTTACGGTTCTTTAACAAGGTGATATTTAGTTAAATGAAAGGACAACCATCAGGAAATTAGTGCCTTAGGAGTAGACCTACTAATGAAGCTGGAGTTGAATTGTGAACACCAGCAGTGAACAAAATTATGATCTGATGGGAGACTACTGATGCAGCTCTGCTGGTCCAACGAGGGAGACCAAACTGAAGCACACTGAAGTCTCACAGTTCAGTTTGGTTTGGGTGCGCACAGTCCCCAGAGAGCTTACTGAAGGTCTTCAGGCCTGACACAAAGGCCTTGTGTTCAAAAGAAGAGTGGAGGAATTATGGGGCAATCCAACTGCACCGTATAGTAGAAATAAATGTTCTAATTTATTTACATGGGGCTTTTAACTCCTTGAATGCTAGGATTCCAGTACATCTCATTACACTGAGTTGGCAGACCTATAGTAATGATGGGGTTAACCCTTTGAGTGCCAATGGGGTATGCAATGCTTTGCAAAGCAATACATTGCATACCCCACTGGCACTCAAAGGAAATCCCTATATTAAAGTTTGAGAATTTGGGTGCAATTGGTTTGCCCAGGAATACCTGTACTTTACTTCTGAACATAAAGCCCAAATGTTCTAAGGAGGCTGTGGGTGAAACCTGTGAAGTCTGTGAGCCACAAACCTCCAGGTTTTATGAACCCACAATCTCCCAAAATAGCAGAGTTGAGTAATTTGGCGATGAACAGCATAGCCCAAAGAGTTTTACTATATCAGCACCCATAGGAGCATACTTAAATACACAATTTCCCCTTAAAGGGATAGTAATACTTTGTTTTAACTTTATTTTATTTTGTAGGCATTAAAAAAACATGAAGAATGATATAAGTCTTATCTCTGAAACCTTTATGGTTTAAGAGATATTCACAAACAAAGTATCCCTTCCCTGTTCAACCAGATCAGAAGGGAGATGCCCAGGTAGACTGCAGAGAGGGACAATCTTCAATTAAGATAATGGAAAAAGCTGAAAAACTTGTCAAGGGGGGAAGGGCTTTCATTGTTTTCATACAAAGAAAATTGTCCCCTTCTGTTATCTGTACTGTCATACAACCAGACTCACATTTGAGAAGAGATGGCTTACACTAGGAAAAAGGGGCGGGGAGGGGAACTTTGCTTGTGAATATCTCATAAACCATAAAGGTTTGAGAGATAAGACTTATATCATTCTTCATGTTTTTTTAATGCCTACAAAATAAAATAAAGTTAAAACGAAGTATTACTATCCCTTTAAGTATTTTGACCACTGTGAGTTCTGCACCTGCTCTGTGACTCCTACATTAAACAAGTAACCTAAAAATACTAAAGCATGGAAATAGTGCCACCAAGTGGCTGTAATGCACAATTGAGGAGGTGATAAACTGTATATACATACACAAACACATTGAAGTAGATCTGTCCTCCCTTAAGGCAAGTGTAGCCAATTTCAATGATAATTAAAAACTGTTGTATATTGTGCAAGCCACTTATCTGCAATAAACAGCATTTAAGAATATTATATTTGTTGATGGCATAGTGTGCCATTTTACACCAGTTCGTTTCTGTGCAGGGCCAATAATCCCACATACCATGCTGTGAATGAGTCCAGACCTGTGGACCTAACATTTTAAAGATTGTTTGTCAAGGACGTAATGAAGGGTCAAACACATACCTAAATAGTTTTTAGGTCTCTCAGTAAGTATACCAAAACAGTGTGTATGTAACTGTATTTAAAACTCTTTCACACCATGTATTTAAAACTCGCACACCTCTCAATATATTCTGTAAAAGACACCTTAAAAAGATGCCCACGGCACATCAAAGTTCAATAGCACCCTGATTGAGAGGCATCAATCTAGACACAGCCCACACACTGGGACACTTCAAACAGCCTAGCATACGGATTCGTTTGGCCTCAACCAGTATTCTAAAGCACCACAACAGTGCCAATAAAATAGGTTAACAGCAGAAATACACTTTAATCTTCACAAAAAATGGCTAGTGTGCAGCAAACAGGCACATTTTAATTATCTACATAATCTAAATTTGATATCAGTTAACAGGCACACTTTATATCAGAAAGGAAAAAAAGTAAGTAGGAGGTCAGGTTCGTTTAGCGATGGCTCAATGTTTTAGCACAACTTAGGTTCATATACCGTTTTAAGAAGCAGAGGGTCCTTTATGGATCTGTAAAGCTTTTTTTTAACACGTGTCACAATGGTATGCAACAAAATCTGCTAAATACCAGTCTCTGGGTTATATGGCATGAATCCATCAGCTGATTTGTCACACGATGCTCCACTAGCATTCTAATAATTTGGAGAAGTAGATTTGAAGATGCTTGACTGCAACAAAAACTGCCTAATAACTATATAGTGAAAAAGCTGAATCTTTCCATTTACTGTAAAGTAAATGCTGCTGTGAAGCCATTGTCTGGCACAACGTATTAGAAGCAGAGACAGGTGTAAGCTCTCCCTCAGCACCATGACTGATGTGCACACTGCGGCCATTCCACCACACAACTGGTCTCCCAGCAGGCAGGGGAACTACACCACCACAACTTTATGGAGTCCAGAGCAGGTCCATTCTGGGAATGCCTGGACAATGGCATGTGGGGTGTGTGTAACCCAGAGAATATACACAAAAAATCCACACTGATCTAAATAAGGTATTTGAGCCCCTTGAATGCCAAGATCTCTAATGCATTGCCCTGCAGAATTCTAGCATTCAAGGCTTGAACGTGCCATTTAAAAATCAAAAGGAATTATTTGTTTGTTCCCTAGGGGACAGTTGGTTTGTCCCAGAATTGTGATTCTTTTGCATTTTATACATATGTCCCAAAGTTTCCTAATCTAAGGATTCCGAAGAAATCTATGGAACCAGCGTCCCATCTTCAAATCCACAGAGCAAACAGGCAGTTCAGCTATTAGCGTACAATGCTCATAGTCCTCAGCTAGCTGAGGAGGATGGAAGTTTGAGTCCTGCACTCCACCTCTTGTTAAGCACTTCCACCTGGTAAGAGAATTAAGGCCTGGATAGCATTGCAATTGATCACAGTTTCACCCCCCCCCCCCCCCCAAAAAAAAAAAAAAAAAGTATATGTCTTGAACTATAAAGGTTTGAGAGACCGGAGGTACATCAATGCATTTATATTTTTAATAACTACAACATTAAACTTTGTTAAATGCAGACTTTACTATCCCTTTAACCACATGGATATTGCTCCCTAAACTCTGTCTTCCATAAACCTACTTGGAGATATGGTTAGCAAGAGCTGGGGGAGATTCACTAAGCGGTGGAGTCATCTCCACTTTATCACTGCTCTAATTCCTATATTATTCTATTGAGCCTATACACTAAGCTTTCTCAGTGAATAGGCTCCATAGAATAACACAAGAACTGGAGAAGTCAACTCCCTTTTATCACTGCTTTGTGAATCTCACCTTGGTTCTTTAAAAGTTTTTTTCCCCGCCTTGTATTGATTTTTTTTTCAAACGCTGGCAAGTCCAGCTCTGGACCGTAAAGGAGTGCAGTTTTTTTCTGAAATGAAGTGTGTCAATGACAAGGAACGTCTTGTAAAGTATACAAGTGTATTTATTCCTTACAGCAAGTAATGTCTACTTGAAAGCCACATCTTTGATTAGCTGCTGCTCTAAAGATTTTGTGTTGCATCAGGAACATGCCCATGTGTAATCTACCGAGAGTTGTACTGAGAGACCAGTAACCTGTACGGACTAAGAGAAAAGGATGTAACAGGTAAGACTAAAATCCTCTTTTCTCTGGCATCCAATACAGGTTACTGGTAGCTCTGGGATGCCCAACCATTGAGTTTCCCAGAGGCGGGAAGAAAGGCAAGGACCAGGCGCAAGGACCCCAAAGTCACCAATGCAGATATGAACCATCAGATCAGAGATAGCCCAACAAAACAACTGAAGTGTCAACAGACACTGAACAGGGGTAACACCCCAGGAACTGTTACGCAGCACACTGAATTAGAGCCAACAAGGCTCAAAAATGAAGGAAGCACCAAGAACCAAAGGAAATCCTTGCCAGGCAAGACTGCCTCCAGGATTTTCTTCCCAAAGCTGGCGTCAGCCGATGCTAGTACATCAACACGGTAATGCTTCTAAAAGGTGTGCAGAGATGACCAAATGGCAGCCTTGCGCAACTGATCAGCAGAGGCCTGATTTTTGTAAGCCCCAATAAGTCTGGTAGAATGAGCTGTAACCCAAAGGGGAACAGGCTTCTTCCTTAGCTTGTAAGCCTTACGAATAGTGGACTTGATCCAAGACGCAAATGACTTTGGATGCAGGTCTTCCTGCCCTGGGGCCCTCAGGAGTGACGAACAGCGTGTCAGATAGTCTACTGGACTCTGTGCGATGTACAAAAAACTTGAGACAACGCACCACATCTAACAAGTGGAGATCCCTCTCCTTGTCAGAGGTACAGTCAGGGCAGAAAGAAGGCACTACAATCTCCTGATCAATGTGGAACTCAGAGACCACCTTCGGGAAAACTCCTGAGAAGTACGAAGCACCTCCTTGTCTTTGTGAACACAAAAAAGGGTGGTTTACAAGACAGAGCACATAACTCCGCAACACAGCAAACAGACAATCGCCAGGAGAAAAGCAATTTTCCACATCAGCAGGCATAGAGGAATAGTAGCCAAGGACTCAAAGGTAGGGCGCTGAAGGACGCCCAAGCTAAGAATCCACTGAGAAGCGGGAGTCTTAAAAGCAGGATGAGTATGAGCAATGCCCTGGAAGAAAACCTTGACATCAGGAAGAATAGCAATGTGCATCTGAAAGAAAACAGAGAGAGCAGAAGTCTGAACCTTAAGGCAACTCAAGCTGAGGCCTTATCCACACAGTCCTGCAAGAAGGCCAGGACCAAGGTAGATCAAAATCCTGAGAGAGGTTCCTATCAGCACACCAAGAAAGAAAGGTTGACGATGGTGGGCCTTAGAAGAAACTGGTTTGCATGCACTAAGCATAGTAGCCACCACACTAGGAGAAAAACGCTTCTTCTCCAGTATTGTGCATTCAATTTCCAAGCAGTCGAAGCCAGACAATGAAAATCCTCCTTCCACAGGTAACCCTGTAGAAGATGATAAGGACGGCAAGGGAGCCAGAAAGGCTCTGCCACTGACAGATCCAGAAGCTCTGGAAACCAAGCCTGCTGAGGCCAGTACGGAGCAATCAGAATGACTGGACAGCGATCCAGTCTCAATTTCCATAACACCCTGTGCAACATGGAAAGGGGAGGAATGATATAAGCCAGAGGAAATAACGAAGGAATGGACATAGCATCCACCGCTAGAGCTAGATGATCCCTTCAGCGAAAGCAGAACCCTGGGACCTTCCGGTTGCATTTTGTCACCATCAGGTCAATGCAAGGAAGACCCCACTTCTGAACGATGAGGGAGAACACCTCTGGGTGCAGTTCCCACTCTCCGCTGTCAACCGTGTGTCGACTGAGGAAGTCTGCCATGACGTTGTCTACGCCAGGAATGCATACTGCAGATATGGCAGGAATGTGTTCCTCTGCCCAGGACAAAATAGCCTTGACCTCTAACCAAACGGCGAGACTTCTTGTTCCACCCTGCTTGTTGATGTAGGCCATGGCGTTTTCGGACTGTACCAGGACTGGGCATTCTTTCAGCTGGGGTGTCCAATAACGAAGGGCATGGAATATCACCTGAAGCTCCAACGCGTTGATGGGAAGGAGAGATTCTTCCAGAGACCACCGACCTTGTGCACTCAGGCGACCCAGGACCGCTCCCCTTCCGGAGAGGCTGGCATCAGTAGTCACCGTGGTCCAGAAGGATGCTAGGAAGGACTTGCC
This sequence comes from Rhinophrynus dorsalis, assembly GCA_037306005.1. NCBI lineage: Eukaryota > Metazoa > Chordata > Amphibia > Anura > Rhinophrynidae > Rhinophrynus > Rhinophrynus dorsalis. The sequence goes on from CM074721.1 coordinate 338,244,646, forward strand.
CTTCAGCAGATTGGAGAGGTCCAGCCACCACGATAAACTCAGTTCCACATGAAGAGGAAGTGACACAGACATCTTCAAAGGGTACGGCTGACCCCTGCAAACCTGGATCACAAACCCCTGGAGTTCCCTGGTGTGAGCCATGGCAAATGGGACCGCTTCTATGGTGGAAATGAATTTCCCTACTAGAGAGGACAACTTCTTGGCTGGAACTGGATCGTGAGCCAGAACAGCAGAAACCCTGTGGGCGATCTAGTGAGCTACCTCGTCTGTGAGAAACACCATGCTCTGCCGAGTGTCGAAGAGAAGGCCCAGGAAGACCAGACACTGGAATGGGACAAGACTTCTCCAAGCTGTTGATCCACCCATGATGGGCAAGAGCATGAATGCAGTCCTGAACCTGCTGATGAAGTTCCACAGAAGGGGCTTTCAGAAGCAGATCGTCCATGTAAGGAGTAAGTCTGATGCAGTTCTGGTGGAGGACGGATACTAAAGCTCCCAGGACCCGGTTGAAGACTTGAGGAGCTGTAGTCAGACCAAAGGGAAGAGCAGAAAACTGAAAGTGCCCTCGGTCGCAGACAAATCTGAGATACTGCCGGCTCTCTGGATGAATAGCGATGTGTAGATACGCACCCTGCAAATCAAGAGAAGTAAGGAATTTCCCCAGGGACATAGCAGCAATTACTGTCCTTAGGCACTCCTGGTGATAATGAGTCCTGATCACAAAGGAATTGAGATCTTTCAGATCCAAAATGGGACGACAACTGCCGTCCTTCTTGGAAAGCACAAAGAGGTTTGAGTAAAAACCCATACCTCTGTCCTGAACTGGAACCGGCTCTAGAACATCCTTGTCCAGAAGGGCCTGAATAGCGCCATTGAACAGATGGAGTTTCTCTGTGCCCTGAGGCGTAGGAGAAGGGAAAAAGCGAAAAGGAGGAAGAGAGACGAAAGGGATCCTGTACCCTTCCGGACCCACGGGTCCGCCACTGAATCCTCCCAGACGCTGTGGTAGTGACGCAAATGGCCACCCTCAGCAGAGTGGGGCCCTGGGTTCGGTGAGACATGCTGAAGAAGGCTTGGAAGCTTTTGGCTTGGAGGAGACCTTGGGCTTCCATTGCTGTTTGGGCTTGGAGGAGGCACGCGGAGCTGAGGGAACCGCTAGGTTCGCCGGACGTGTCTCGGTCTGGAAGGAACGAAAAAAACAGATTACAATTGAGAGGGGTTTTCTTCCTGGGGACCAAAGGCAGAAGGGTACTTTTACCCCCTGTGGCCTCACTAATCAGATCCTTAAGATCTGGCCCAAACAATGATGTGCCTTGAAAAGGCAAGGATAGCAAGGCTTTCTTGGAAGCAGTGTCAGCAGACCAGATCTTGAGCCAAAGAGCCTGTCTGGCAACCACAGACAAGGTGGAAACCCTAGCCACCAAATAAGGCAACAGAAACATAGTGCTGGGCCTCAGAAATGTTGGCAAGAAGCTGCAACATATGCGAAGTAGGAGCACCCTGACGGACAGCCAAGGTGAGCTGTTCAGTCCAGACTGCAATGGCCCGGTTAACCCATGCCGCAGCGAACGCTGGACCCATGACAGTCCCAGCAGCGGCAAAAACTGACTTGGACTTGTCAGTCCAGTCTTTCAGAGACGACGCATCAGAAACTGGCAAGGCAGTAGACTTAGGTAGCTTGTAGATAGGAGCATCCACTTTGGGGGGGATGAACCAACTGAGCAAGTGTTACTTCAGAGAAGGCGTAAAGCTTGGCAAATTTCTTGGAAACAGAAGGTTTCCTGTCCGGAGATTTCCACTTATCAAACACAAGGCGGTCAAGCGTGGGATTAGGTGGAAAACAAGTAAGGGGCTTTTTAGGCTCCTAAAACACATAAGAAGGATCTGAAGAAACCTCCTGAACTAAGGGAATGTTTAGGGTAGTAAAGACAGCCCTGCTCAGGGGCCCTCAGCCGAGGGCTCAGGATCCGCCTCAAAAGGTTCACCAAAAAATTGAGAGGAACCCACATCAGAACATTCCTCAACATCTGAATCCACCAACAGTTCCTCCTCAGAGGAATCTGATACATCAGGTACTCCCCGCGGTTTAGGCAGGGAAGATCTGACTGAGGAGGGGCTCTGCCATGAATGGAAGACGCCCTGTAACTGGGATGAAAAGAGTTGCAATATAGACCTAAGGTCCCTAGTAGCAGCCTTGAACTCTTGCACCCAAACTGGCTCTAACGCATGGCTGAAGGTCTCTGGGAGAGACTCAGGGACATCAGAGCATGCTGGGCATAAATGACCTGAGAATTCTCTAGGTAACCCTGAATGACGACATGAGCAACAGTGCGCAACAAGGGACACAGAGACCCCAGCGTCCTTAGCCTTAGGCCTGGCCCCAAGCTCCAATGGATTAGACATTCTCACAGTGTCAAAAACATTTATTATAATGAATCACCCAATTACAGTGTGAAAGATTAAAATTTCACCCCAGAAATTGCTAAAATACACTTATAGAGGAGAGAAGGAGTCCAAGCCCTGGGTAGGATACTCGTTCTAGAAAAGCACAAAATGGCTGCAGCTGCAGGAGCCAATCAGAAAGTGCATGAAGCAAGCGCTCATGGGAAATGTACCCCAACAGTGCTCGAAGCCCCCGGAGCCCCCCCAACACACTTGCAATGGTAACCAGATGATAGAGCAAGGTCAGACAATTAAAATAAGCCCTCTCTGAAGTCGCTACGTTAAGCGGTTGCAGAGATATGTCCCAAACTGTGCAGTCCCATAGCAGTGAATGGAGCAATGGAGTCTATGCGGTAAAGCGCTCCTGAAAGGTGCAGAACTCAAATTTTGTCAAAGTTAAAACTGTGAAATAAAATAAGAGACATCACCAGAACAAGTTAGAAGATGCAAAAAAACAATGAACCCAGTAGGGAAAGTGACAATAACACCCCCGCCCCACAAAATATACAAACCAGCAGCTAAAGGGTTAAGTTACCACATAAACCTGTTCCAAAACACCCAAAAGACATACAGATAGACCCAGTGAGTGCAGGAGTGTGCAATAGGAACTCCAAATGAAAAACCCCTGTGCGGAAGGTCACTGTGGGACACGTGGACTTGCAGCACTCAAAGGGTTGCTCACCTTTCCTGCAGATCTTCTGTCTTCCGATTACCATGTTTAAAGAAGAAGCCTCGGTGGGCAACTCCTGAGGAAAGAACCTGTAGCCAAGATTTCCCCCTCAGGGCTAGAGGTCCACAAAAAGCACCTGGTCACTGAGCTAGCCACATCTAAGGGCATGGTCAGTTATGGTAATCCGCCTAATGTTGGTATTCCATTTCTAACAGAAAAATAAAAAAATTCTAAAACTATAGCAGAACCTTTTTCTTTCCTGTGTCTTCACCAGAAAATCTTTCTGGAGCTGGTTGGCTAGCTGCAGCCAAGGAGGGAAGGTAGGCTCCACCCTCTGCAATCAATTCTACAGTTGTTCCTGCCTACTTAAAGGGGCAGATGGCCTACCCAAAGTTACCAGTAACCTGTACTGGACGATAGAGAAATATTTTTTAGGGGACATTATTGACCCTTTAACACTGTAGTTTGAAAAGTTTAGCTTTGCCAGTTAATGCAGTTTAGACAGTACCAGTTGATAAAGCCTGGTGTGTCAGATATTAGCATTTCACTCTTTTTCCCAACTGCCCCTTCCAGGAAGTCCTACCTAATTTTCATAAACAAATCAAGCTAAGTATACTACAAACTATAGTTTTAAATAAAGAATGGCTAACAAATATCAGTGAAATTGGAAGCACTTTCAAAAATCATCCAATCCATTATAAAGTGTTAGGGCATTTAGCCCTTTGAATGCTAGATTAGTCTCCAAAGTATTGTGAAACAATGCTTTGAAGTCCCATTAGCATTCAAGGGGTTAAAAATTCTATATATATCAATGGGACTTATCAGTCCCTTAGGCCCTGAATTTCTGCAATAGTTCTTGGCACTTAAGCTTCAATGTTTCTAGAGCCTCCAAAAAACAGAAGTCTTAGTACTTTTACACCAACATCAACAAATAAGACATAGCTTAAATCTCAAATCCTTTAACCCTTTGAGTGCCAGAGAAGTGAGCAGTGCATTACACAGATCAATGCTTTGCTCACCCCTACGGCACTCACAGGGTTAAGTGCAAAAGGGTTGAACACCCCTCCCCCCGGTGTGTGCAAAATGCATAGAGCCTTGTTAAAGGGATAGTAATGTTTCATAATAAAAGCAGCTCTAATTAATCATCTTAGTATTTGGACTTTGGAGAGTGTTATTTCAATTCTGTCAGAGTTGTAGTTTAAGAATAATTCAATGACAAAGTGTCCCCCTCCAGCCCCTTTTACTGATGTAACACTGCTCAGCCAGAGCAGAAGGGAGGTGCCTATGTAGACTGCAGAGAGGGACAATCTTCAATTAAGATAAGGGAAAAACCTGAAAAGCTTGACAAGGGGGGGAAGGGATTTCATTGTTCTCATAGGAAGAAGACGGTCCCCTGTTATCTGTCTGGTCTTACAACAAGATTCCACATCTGAGAAGAGATGGCTTACACTAGGTAAAAGGGGTGGGAGGGGAAACATTGCTTGTGAATATCTCATAAACCATAACAGTTTGAGAGATAAGACTTATATAATTCATGTTTTTTTTTTTTAATGCCTCCAAAATAAAATAAAGTTAAAACGAAGTATTACTATCCCTTTAAAGGCATGTTGCGGCTTGAGGTATGCAACTATTTTGTACCAAATAAACTTTTAAAAAGCACACACCGCAAAGCAGTATGTTGTGGGTAGTGCCTGCTCTACAATACTGTACAGTTATAAAACTTGCATCCTGCAGGGCTGCTAATGAACCACTGCAGCACTAATGCAGGGGTGTCAACTTTTCACCCCTGCCATTACTGGACTACAACTCCTATGATCTTCAGCCAGCAAACCAAAACATAAAATATAATTGTGCATTCATAAAATAGAATATTGTTGAAGCACTTATTGCAGTGCAGGACTGAATCAATACAGCAACACACACACAGCTTAAAAGGCTTCTTAAAGAGGATAGCAAAAATGGAGCATTTTTAATACTAGGGATTATCCGGATTCAAAAAAAACAACCGATTAGGGGCTGCATGCAGCAAGCAAGGGTAGCACTACTGGGAAGTTTCCATTGTCTGAAATAAGGCTTTAACCCATTAAATGCTAGAGTTTTCTTCAACACATTGCAATGCATTCAGAAGTGTTAAATTCCCCATTAAAATCAATGGAAATTTTTATTTGCCCCCTATGGCAGTGGTTTTCAAACCTGTCTCCAGGATGCCACTTAAAGGACGTTTAACTCACCTGCGGTCAAGCATAGAATTTTTAATTAAAATGACAGCCTCCGATTTGTCTGTACTCAAGCAGGTAAATGTGAAATACATGGCCTGTAAGTGGACCCCAAGGACAAGTTTGAGAACTACAGCCCTATGGTGCAGTTGAATTGATATGCTTGTTCTTTGTGTAAGGCCTTTGGAGTAAATGGCATACTCTAAATGTATAATATATATGTGAGTAAATGTGAACTAGATCAGTTGCTCAAAGACAACCTTAAATAACTGGCTAAACCAATGTATGCCTTAACCTCTCTGATGCAGAATCCTTGACAACACCCTGGATTGACAGGATGTTGAAATATTTTAATACTTCTGGATGACTACAGCAGACCTTGCTCTTCTTAACAAAAGTGATCAAATACGGTCTTGCTAGACTCCATTCTGCTCTCCCAACCTTAAGGCACTCAAGAACTTACAGTCACCCATTACAAAGCCCCCTGGACTGAAATGAGAGAACTCTGCATTATAATATTTATATTAAGCCGTGTGCACAGTTTGTAAAGTTAGTGAAAAAGGATTAAACATTCTAGTAATACTGAGCTGTATTGTTTGTGCCCAGCTGTCACGATTATAGACTACACTAGTGTCCTGCTCACAACTGTCACACATCCATTATACAATGTACTAGTGACATGCTCACAACAATAGTGTCAGAGGTACAGTGAGTAAAGCATGGCACCATGGCAGCCATAGAAAAAGCAGGAGACTAGAAGAGTGGGAAACAGTGGTCACACATCCATTATACACTGTGCTGTCATGTGTACAGTGGTCAGAGAGTCCTGCTGTGCGTGTAATTGCCATGCATCCATTAAAGGGATAGTAATACTGTGTTTTATCTTTATTTTATTTTGTAGGCATTAAAAAAACATGAAGAACGATATAAGTCTTATCTCTCAAACCTTTATGGTTTGACAGATATTCACAAGCAAAGTTTCCCCCTCCCGCCCCTTTTACCTAGTGTAAGCAATCCCTTCTCAGATGTGGAATGCAGTCCATAGACCAGACAGATAACAGAAGGGGACACTCTTATTCCTATGAAAACAATGAAAGCCCTGCCCCCCTTGACAAGCTTTTCAGGTTTTTCCCTTATCTTAATTGAAGATTGTCCCTCTCTGCAGTCTACCTGGGCACCTCCCTTCTGCTCTGGCTGAGCAGTGTTACATCAGTAAAAGGGGCGGGAGGGGGATACTTTGTCATTGAATTACTCGAACTATAACTCTGACAGTATTGAAATAGCACTCTCCAAAGTCCAAATACTATGATGATAAAGTAGAGCTGATTTTATTATGAAACATTACTATCCCTTTAAGCACTTTATTAATGCTGTGGGTACTGGAATCACACATGTATTATTCACTGCTGCCAGTGAAATATTTAGGTCTAGAATGACTAGGCCTAAGGCAGCAGATTGGGCAGTTTAGTTTCTTGGTAGAGTTTCTATAGAAAGTGGATATAGGCACAACAGGGCATATGGCCTTCTCATAGTTGCCACTTTCCCAAAGCGTTTTCAGTCCTAGTTATTGACTTTAACATCATGCTTCGGTGACTATAAGGGAATGGACATGGCCTATGAATAGGGTAGGCTAAAGCAAAGGGTTGCCAAACTGCACATTTGAGGTATGCATTCACATGACTGTCCAAGGGCAGCAAAGCCTAAGACTACTGCTGTGGGCACAGTCATCTGCTTGGGATACAGTTATCACACTTCCATAATTATACTCTGCTGTTGTGGGTAAAGATATCACACATACACACTGTACTATTGCTGTTGGTAAAGTTATATCACAACCTTTATTCACTGTACTAGTGTGTGCAGTGGTCACAAAGAGTACTTGGGCTACTGTTGTGTTTATAATTGTCATACATCCATTATAGACAGTACTACTCAAGTGAGTACCAGTTATCATGCTTCCATTATATACTGTACCAATAGTGTGCGACAGCATTGCCAGTCTTTTTTTATCCTTCTATTCAGTTATGTAAAGTGGAATTTTTGTTAAAGCGTTGTGGCTGACACCTGTACACACACACACCTGTGTACACACACACACACACCTGTGTACACACACACACACCTGTGTACACACACACACACACACACACACACACACACACACACACACACACACACACACACACACACACACACACACACACACACACACACACACACACACACACACACACCTGTAGTTTTGAGTGACAATGTAAGATTGAAGAAATTGATTGTTGTGGAAAATACTTTTTTTTAGTGGTGAAAGGAATAGCGTCAGTGGGATGGGAATAAGGTAACAGGCAGTGCATGTTCATTTGCGAAGGTGTAAGTGGGAGGCAAGCTATAGTGGCACGAAGCTGCCCATGTAATTGAACCCTTTGAGTGGCATAGGGCTATGAAAAACATACCTTTACAATGTGTTGTGTACTCTCTTGCACCGAAAGGCTCAAGTATTTGGAAAAGAGGTATGCAAGTGAAACTCAAAGGGTTAAAGAGAGCACTGTGTTGGGTAACCCTGTGGCAACGGTTTAACCCTCTGAGTGGCAAACATATCCATAAATATACACACACCTACTTAAACAGAAATGTATACACATAAATAGACACAAAACTACATAGATATACAGGGCTAGAGCAAAATATACACAGCTACACACAACAGAAAAACTGAAATACACACAGGCATTTTAATGGCCAACATTAACCCTTTGAGTGGCACAGGAGTGAGCAATATGCATTGCCACCCCACTAGCACTGAAAGGGTAAAGTGTGGAAACTGTTGCTCTGCTCTTCGCTCTTCCCCTGCTGCTGCCTCCACTGCCTGTGTATCACGGAGCTGCTGGTAAGAGGCCCATGCACTTCTCTGTGGTGTAGCGAGACGATCCCTAGAAAACCGACAGGAAAAGAAAGCAAGGGAATACAAAAAGGAGAAGAAAGGGAGAAAAGTTTTAAAGCAGGAGCTTCTGTGCTTGCATGTTTCAGTTAAGATCTGAAGGTTTCAGCTGCTTTGATAATATATACTAAGGCCGGTATGGTTGGGGAGTTTAGGGCTCAGCTTGTTTTTAGGCATGTGTGAGGTTCCTGTTAAACCTTTTTGTCTTCCATCATCATCACCTCCACCACCACTTCCTTGTTGATGCACTCACACAGGAAGTAAAGCAGGGATTGGTGTTTAACCCTTTGAGTGGCAAAGGGGTATGCAACACATTGCAAACCAATTTGTTGCTCCTTACTCTGGCACTCAAAGCATTAGCGTAAGTTGCACATATAATGAATCCATTGGATGCTAGAGAGGTCTTGAACGTGTTGGAGACCTCTGTAGCATTAAACAGGTTAACAGACATTTATAAGGTCTCCTGGTTTAATTATACCTTGACCATCTTTGATCTGTCCCTTTACTGGAGAAGGGAGGGGTTAAACAGTGAGCGAGCTTGCAGAAGCAAGTTGTCAGTAACCAGTGTCTTCCCTTGTATTAGGTTGGAACTGTGAGAAAAACAGCAGCACACTTTGATATACTCCAGTCCCTCACACTTTCCCCCCTTGTGTCTTGTGTTGTTTCTGCTTCTCACCCTCTGCTTTCACAGCAGGTCATCTATGTGACACTTAACCCTTTGAGTGTCAGAGGGATAAGAAACAAATTGCACAGGGTTAAATGTCACATAGATGGACTGCTGAAGGCAGGAGGGAAGAAGCAAAAACAATACAGGGCAAGGTGGGAAAAGTGTGAGGGACTGGAGTATATGCAAACTGTGGTGGCAGTGTAAGTCGCCCGCCCATAATTTGCTTTTTCCCCCCAAGAGGAGATCGGGAGGAGGGGAAAAGTCCTTGCAGAAATTTTGACAGGAGTGGCCAGGGAGTCGAATTACACCCCTTGTATCTTTTACACAGGCAGTATGGAGGAGATATGCATATCTCCTCCTTAACATCGGGAGAATTTATGGTCAGGTGACCACATTCTTTATAGTATGTATTACCAACAAATTTAGCTTTAAGTTAAAGGTAATGCAAGATGATAACAGTGGTGATGTATTGTGCTGGTTGAAAATTGTTCTGTGTTTCCAGAAGGCATGGAGCAGATCTAGAATAATTGTAGTACAGTAAAGATTCAGAGGTGTACTAGAAAAGCAAAAGTATTGGAAGGAAGCATACTGGGAGTTTATTTGTAAACTGTAAACTAGAAAAAAAAAATCTATTACACAGTATCACCGGAAGGTAGTGAGAGTGAGAGGTACATAGCAAGCAGCAAAAGGGTAGGCAGTTGGAAGGGCAGTACCCTGCAAGCAGATACAGGAAGGGTGAGCAGCACATATAAAGCGGCAAAATTATATCCAGACTGGCATAGAAAACGGTGACCTCACCGATATAGTAGACTATAATATACTGATAATAAAACTTAATTCTCTAAACTGGATTCAATCCTATTTATCAGACAGAATGCAATGTGCGTCTATTGCTGAAAACATTTCCCTTCCGCTCAAAGTAACAAGTGGGGTCCCCCAAGGCTCTCCGTTCTTGGTCCGCTCCTATTTTCTCTATTTATAAATGATCTGTCCATGGTTTGCAAAGCATCTTCTGCGCAGACGACCCAGCTCTCCATACTAACTATAACCTCTGTTCCACTGCAACAACTCAGAGTATCCCACACTACAAGAAAGCAGCTGGTCGATCTTCCTTCTCCTTCAGCTCTCCGAAAGCCTGGAATAACCTGCCCATTCCCCCTAAAAATAACTGCTTCTTTGTATGTAAAAATATGTAACTGTATTTAAACTTTTTGTATGTATTTTATGTGTGTGTATATATTTTGGTTTCTCTACATGCAAATATGTAACTCTATACTGTAAATGCTCTCCAAGACATACTTGAAAGCTTGAGATCTCAATGTTTTCTTCCTGGTAAAACATTTTCAAAATAAATAAAATGTATTACTTGGTAAAACCTGAGATCCTAGAGACTGCTTCAATATACCGCACAACAATGTATTGAAGTTTTTTCCAGCATCAAACAGATATACAATCTGAACTTGGAGAGTACTGCTAAAGAACTGTCTCCTTTCCCATGGCATCCTTTAAAAAGGTCACATGCTCTTTCGCGTGTGCCCATGACACATTAACCATGTCGCCACAATAAAAATGATGACATGAGAATCTCGTGCTGCAAGACAGCGCAAGATTGTCAAGTCGCTTCCTTAAATGACGCAACTCCGGGTGGGCTTGTAAGAGGAGGAGAGGCTGGCTGAAAAGCCAAGGGCTGTCTCTCTCCCCTTCTCTGTGTCGCTTCTTTAAACAGCATGGGTCTGCTGAATTTACTCACACGATAACCATTCCACAGATGTCAGGTGGTTAAATGGAGTCCCAGCCCTGTCTGACATACAAAAGGTTAAATCGTGATCCAGTATTGCTTTAACCCTATGAGTGCCAGACCACATGTTATGTGAGTAAATTCAGCTGACCCATGTTAAGACATGCATCAAAGTTGCAGTTTAAGGAAGCGACACAGAAGGTGAGAGCACCCTTGGCTTTTCAGTCAGCCTCACCTCCTCTTACGAGCCCATCCGGAGTTGCGCCCTTTAAGGAAGCGACATGAGAATCTCGCACTATCTTGCGGTGCAAGATTCTCATGTCGCCATTTTTATTGTGGCAACATGGTTAATCTCTCATGTGGTTGCACGCTCTTTTGTGTGCGACCTTTTAAATGTAAATTCCATCCCATCTACTCACTATTTCTTCAGGACAGACTCAGACCCAGCTGTACAGATGTAGCAGCATTTCAAGGACAAAGGTTTCAATTCAATGAGATTGAGATATGAAATCTAAGTGTATTTATCCAAATCAGCCTCTAGGTGGAGAACTGATACTATCTCTACAGCCATATTTGGTATATTCTTAAAATCTCAAACAGAACATTATATATTGAAGGAACCAATGCGTGGGTAAACACAATACCAGAGAAAGAGCAAGGAGGAAAATGGGGACAGACATATATGGGAGACAAGGTTTTCATTTAATACACTTAGTAAAGAACACAAAAAGGTATTTTGTAGTAAGGTTGTTAGGGAAAAGGTCTCACCAGTTGGGGGGAGAACAATTAATCTGTATTCAGATAAGAACAGTATGTGAGTGCTGTAAATAATTAACAAGGGAGTGGAGGTAGCGCTGACATCTTAGGTGATTTTGAACGTGCTTTCAAAATCAGCTATATTTTAGCCAGTATTGTATTTAAAACATTGTATAAAGTTTCTAGCTTCGTTTGTCAGTTGGCTGAAATTAGAATCGGTGCCAGATTGCCTGAGCAGTGTGGAATGTTAGTACCTGGTACAAAGATGGGCCAGGCAGTGAAGTCCAATTTGAATTAGAAGTGTACAAAGCATTGTGAAGCAGTGCATTGCACATCCCTCTGCTCTGTAAATGGTTAAATGTGGAAGTAACTTCATAATTACAAGGGAAATTGGGATCTACACCCATCAAAGTGTCAGTGACCTGTCTGGTAGGCATATACTTTAATCCCCTTTAATACTTCATATATTTAAACTTTATTCAATACCTTTAGTATTAAACTAAAGCATTCATGTCTTTTTTCTATAACTTACATAGTTAAAGAGTAATCATTAGGTGAAGTTTACCCCCTTCAGTCCCTTTAAACTATGTCCGCGCTCTAGCTGACAGACTTGCATTCTGGTCCTCACACCGGATGGCTCGTCTGGAAAGCCGAAATAGCATTGAATACAAAGAAAATATTAATGACAATGGTTTACAAAGTGGGCAAGTCTTGAGGCAGTAGATGTACTTTTATAGACCGTTGTATGAATATTTTCTTTGTGTACAATGCTATTTCGGCTCTGAAGATGAGCTGTCAGCTAGAGCTCTGACATAGCTTAAAGGGGCAGGAGGGGGTAAACTTTACATAGTGATGACTCAACGCTTTGAGTGCCAGAGGGGTACCCCTCTGGCACTCAAAGGGTTAAACTGTACAAGTTATAGAAAAAAAAGACACAGATGCTTTTAGTTTAATGCCTGCAATACCAAAGTTTAAATACATGAATTTTTTTTTTGCAAGAATAGGCAAAAATTGTATGTATTTTTACGAGCAGGAATAGTGGGAAGTTTGTCAGTGTTCTGTGAAATACAAAAAGATTTTAGTCTTACCTGTTAAATCCTTTTCTCTTGGTCCATACAGGATACTGGTAACTCTGGGAAGGAGATCCACCCCTTTAAGTAGGCAGCAACAATTCTAGAATGGATTGCAGGGGGTGGAGCCTACCTTCCCTCCTTGGCTGCAGCTAGCCAACCATCTCCAGAAAGATTTGAGACACTAACTATTGTCTAGATAGTGAAGATAAAGAAGACTCCTGTAAGCATGACCACAAGGACTCCTACAGTCTGCCACAGGACAGCCAAGCATGGTCCCTTCACAGGGTGGGAGACCAGTAACCTGTATGGACTAAAAGAAAAGGATTTAACAGGTAAGACTAAAATCCTCTTTTCTCTGTCGTCCAATACAGATTACTCATAACTTTGGGATGTCTAACCATTGAGTTTCCCAGAGGCGGGAAGTAAGGCAAGGACCAGGCGCAAGGCCCCCCAAAGTCACCAGAGCAGATATGAACCATCAGATCAGAGATAGCCCAACAAAACAATGAAGTGTCAAGGGACACTGAACAGGGGTAACACTCCAAACTGTTACACAGCACACTGAACTAGAGCCAACAGGGCTCAAAAGTGAAGGAAGCACTAAGAACCGAAGGAGATCCTAGACAAGCAAGACTGCCTCCAGGATCTTCCTCCCAAAGCAGGCGTCAGCCGATGCCAGCACATCAACACTGTAGCGCTTCAAAAACATGTGCACAGATGACCAGGTGGCAGCCTTACACAACTGATAAGCAGAGGCCTGATTCTTGTAAGCCCAAGAGGTCCCAATAGATCGTGTAGAATGAGCCATGACCTTGAAAGGGACAGGCTTCTTCCTCAGCTCATAAGCCTTTACGAAATAGTGGACTTGATCCAAGATGCAATAGTCACCTTGTATGCAGGTCTTCCTGCCATAGGACCCTCAGGGAGGACGAACACGTCAGACTGCATGATAGACTCAGTGCAATTCACATAAAACTTGAGACAATGCACCACATCTAACAAGTGGAGATCCCTCTCCATGTCAGAGGTGGGGTCAGAGCAGAAAGAGGGCACCACAATCTCATTATTGATGTGAAACTCCAAAACCACCTTCGGAAGAAACTCCTGAGAAGTGCGAAGCACCACCTTGTCCTTGTGAAACACCAAAAAAGGATGTTTACAAGACAGAGCATGTAACTCCGCGACATGGCGAACGGAGACGATCGCCAAGAGAAAGGCCATTTTCCACGTCAACAGGCGTAGAGGAACAGAAGCCAAAGACTCAAAAGGAGGGAGCTGAAGAACATCCAAAAGCAAGTTAAGATCCCACGGAGGAGCGGGATTCTTGAAGGCAGGACAAGTATGAGAACCGCCCTGGAAGAAAACCTTGACATCAGGAAGCATGGCAATGCGCCTCTGAAAGAAAACAGAGAGAGCAGAAGTCTGAACCTTAAGGGAACTCAAACTGAGGCCCTTATCCATACCGCCCTGCAAAAAGGCCAGGACCGTAGGCAGATCAAATTCCTGAGACAGGTCTTTGTCAGCACACCAAGATAGAAAGGTCAACCAGACTCGATGGTAGATCTTGGAAGAAACAGGTTTGCGGGCACTGAGCATAGTAGCCACCACCCCAGAAGAAAAACCTCTCTTCAATATTGAGGATTCAATTTCCAAGCAGTCACAGCTAGTCGGTGAACATCCTCCTTCCACAGGTAACCCTGTAGAAGAAGATCCGGACAGCAAGGAAGCCAGAATGGCTCTGCCACTGACGGATCCAGAAACCCCGGAAACCAAGCTTGTAGATGCCAGTATGGAGCAATCAAAATGACTTTACAACGCTCCAGTCGTAACTTCCTTAACACCCTGAGCAACATTGGGAGGGGAGGAAAAATGTAGGCCAGAGGAAATAACCAAGGAATGGACATTGCATCCACTGCCAGAGCTAGGAGGACCCTCCAACGAGAGCAGAACCTCAGAACCTTCCTGTTGTGTCTTGTTGCCATCAGGTTGATGTAAGGAAGACTCCATTTCTGAACAACGAGGGTAAAACACCTCTGGGTGCAGCTCCTGCTCTCCACTGTGTGTTGACTGAGGAAGTCTGCCATGACGTTGTCTATGCCAGGAACGTGCACTGCGGATATGGCAGGAACGGGTTCTTCTGCCCAAGACAAAATTACCTCTAACCAAGAAGCGAGACTTCTTGTTCCGCCCTGCTTGTTCATGTAAGCCATGGCGTTGTCCGACTCCACTCGGACCGGACAGTCTTCCAGCTGAGATGTCCAATGACGAAGGGCATGACATATCGCCCGAAGTTCCAATATGTTGATAGGAAGGAGCGATTCCTCCAGAGACCACCGACCCAGAGTGCTCAAGTGACCCAGGACCGCTCCCAGCCGGAGAGGCTGGCATCCGTCCTTACAGTGGTCCAGAAGCATACCAGGAAGGACTTGCCTTTCAGCAGATTGGAGAGGTCGAGCCACCACGACAAACTCCGTTACACATGAAGAGGAAGGGATACTGACATCTTCAGAAGGTCCGGCTGACCCCTGCACACCTGGATCACGAACATCTGGAGCTCCCTGGTGTGAGCCATGGCAAACGGGACCGCTTCTATAGTGGAGATGAATTTCCCCACTAGAGAGGACAGCTTCCTGGCTGGAACTGGATCTTGAGCCAGAACCACAGAAATCCTGTGGGCGATCTGGTGAGCTACCTCGTTTGCAGGAAACACCATGTTCTTCTGGAAGTCGAAGAGGAGGCCCAGAAAGACCAGACACTGGGATGGAACAAGATCTGATTTGTCCAAGTTGATGATCCACCAGTGATGGGCGAGAGCATTGCTGAAACTGCTGAAGATGATCCACAGAAGAGGCTTTCAGAAGCAGGTTGTCCATGTTTGGAGTAACTCTAATGTGGTTTCGGTGGAGGACAGACACTAAGGCTCCCAAGGACACGGTTGAAGACTTGAGGAGCTGAAAACTGAAAATGTCCCCGGTCGCAGGCAAATCGGGGGTACTGCCAGCTATCTGGATGAATGTCAATGTGTAAGTACGCGTCCTGAAGATCCAGAGATGCAAGGAATTCCCCCAGGGACATGGCAGCAATCACTGTGCGTAGACACTCCTGGTGATGAGTCTGGATCACAAAGGAATTGAGATCCTTTAAATCCAAAATGGGACGACAACCGCCGTCCTTCTTGGAAACCAAAAAGAGGTTTGAGTAAAAACCAATACCTCTGTCCTGAACCAGAATCGGCTCTAAAACGTCCTTGTCCAGAAGAGCCTGAACAGCGCCGAACAGACTGTGTTTCTCTGCACCCTGAGGCATATGAGAAGAAAGAAGCGAAAGGGAGGAAGAGATATGAAAGGGATCCTGTACCCTTCCGTCACCACCTGTAAAACCCATGGGTCCGACACTGAATCCTTCCAAATGCTGTGATAGTGACGCAGATGACCACCCACAGCAGAGTGTGGACCTGGGTTCGGCGAGTCATGCCGAAGGCGGCTTGGAAGCCTTGGGCTTGGAGGAGACCTTGGGCTTCCTTTGCTGTTTGGGCTTGGAGGAGGTACGCAGAGCTGAGGGAACTGTCTGGTTCGCCGGACATGTCTCATTCTGAATGAAAATACCAATTACGCTTAAGCGGTGTTTTCTTCCTAGGAACCAAGGGTAGAAGTGTACTCTTACCCCCTGTGGCCTCATTGATCAGATCCTTAAGATCTGGCCCAAACAACGAAGTGCCTTGAAAAGGCAAGGAGAGCAATGCTTTCTTAGAAGCAGTGTCAGCAGACCAGATCTTGAGCCAAAGAGCTCGTTTGGCAACCACAGACATGGTGGAAACCCTTGCCACCAAACAGATGGTATCAAATAAGGCAGCAGAAACATAGTGCTGGGCCTTAGAAATGTTGGAAAGAAGGAGCAACATACATGAAGTAGGAGCACCGTCACGGACAACCAGGGTGAGCTGTTCAGTCCAGACCAAAATGGCCCAGTTTGCCCATGCTGCAGCAAATGCTGGACGCATGGCAGAGCCAGCAGTGGCAAAGATGGACATGAGGGAGACCAAGTTTCTTGTTAGTCCAGTCCTTTAGAGCAGACGCGTCAAATACTGGCAGGGCAGTAGACTTGGATAGTCTGGAGATAGGAGTATCCACTTTGGGAGGATGAACCCACTGAGCAAGCGCGGCCTCAGAAAAGGGATAAAGCTTGGCAAATTTCTTGGAGACAGAAGACTTCCTGTCCGGAGACTTCCACTCTTCAGACACAAGGTGGTCAAGAGTGGTTAGGTGGAAAGCAAGTAAAGGGCTTTTTAGGCTCCTGAAATACATCAGAAGGGTCAGAAGGAACCTCCTGCACCAAGGGAATGTTTAAGGCATTTAAAACAGCTTATCAGGCCCTCAGCCGAGGGCTCAGGATCAGCCTCAAAAGGCTCCCCAAAAAAAGAGAGGAGCCCAGTGCAGAACATTCCACAACATCTTAATCCACCAGGAGTTCCTCTTCAGAGGAATCTGATACGTCAGGTACTCCCTGAGGTTTGGGCAGTGAAGACTTGATGGAGGAGGGGGTCTGCCAAGAATTGAAGACCCCCTGTAACTGGGATGGAAAGAGTTGCAAAGTGGACCTGAGGTCCCTAGTAGCAGCCTTGAACTCTTGCACCCAAAGTGGCTCTAATGCATGGCTGAAGGTCCCTGGAATAATCTCAGGGAGATCAGAACATGCTGGGCATAAATTACCTGAGAATTCTCTAGGCAACCCTGAATGACAGGAAGAGCAATGTGGGATACAGAGACCCCAGCATCCTTAGTTTTAGGTCTGGCCCCAAACTCCAGCGGTATAGACATTGTCACATTGTCAAATAACCTTACTGTATAAGAAATCACCCAATTACAGTGTGTAGGATTAAAGTTTCACCCCAGAAATCGCTAAACTAGACTTATCTGGCAGGCGAAGGGTTAATCAGCAGAGGAGAGAAGGATAGTCCAAGCCCTGAGTAGGATACTCGTTCTGGAAATAGCACAAAATGGCTGCTGCGGTGGGAGCCAATCAGAAACAAGCACATGAAGCAAGCGCTCATGGGAAATGTAGTTTTCCCAGAAAAGTACCCCAAACAGTGCCCAAAGCCCTCTGAGCTCCCAACATATTAGAAACATGAACCTGATGATAGAGCCATCTCTGAAGTTGCTAGGTTAAACGGTTGCAGAGATATGTCCCAAACTGTACAGTCCCACAGAAGTGAATGAAGCAATGGCGCCTATGAGGTAAAGCACACTTTTAACTCAAATTTTACAAAATTGAAAGTGTAAAACTAAAAGACATGAAACATCACTAGAAAATGTTAGTATACCCAAAAAAACTCCTAACCAGTAGTTTAAGTTAGAAACCCCCCCAAAAATACCAAACCAGCAGCTAAAGGGTCAATTACCACATAAACCTGCTCCAAACACCCAAAAGACATACATATAGACCCAATGAGTGCAGGGGTGTGCAATAGGAACTCCAAATGAAAAACCCCTTTGCGGAGGGGCACTGTGAGACAAGTGGGCCTGCAGCACTCACAGGGTTGCTCACCTTTCCTGCAGGTCTTCTGTCTTCAGATTACCATGTTTAAAGAAGAAGCCTCAGTGGGCAACTCCTGAGGAAAGAACTTGTACCCAAGATTTTCCCCCCAGGGCTTAAGGTCCACAAAAAGCACCTGGTTACTGAGCTAGCCACATCTAAGGGCATTGTCAGTTATGGTAATCCGCCTAATGGTGGTATTCCATTTCTAACAGAAAAATAAAAAAATTCTAAATCTATAGCAGAACTGTTCTCTTGCCTGTGTTATCTTCACCAAGGAAGAAATCTTTCTGGAGCTGGTTTGCTGCACCCAAGGAGGGAAGGTAGGCTCCACCCCCTGCATACAATTCTAGAATTGTTCCTGCTTACTTAAAGGGGTGGATCTTCTACCCAGAGTTACCAGTAACCTGTACTGGATGACAGAGAAAATGCCCATCCCTAGTGTACACAAAGCACACTTAGGGCTCAGACTAATTTTGATTTTGAGTGGCCCTTTCCACGTACCTGCCTCTAAGGCCTTTTTAGGGCTGGATATACCAACATTGAGCTCCCAGAGTGGGAAGAAAAGAAAAGTACCAAGGGATGGTCCCTACAGAGTATCCAGGACACTGAACAGCCCAAAGTAAATCAAGTGTCAGACACTTGACTGATAACAGCACATCAAGAACAAGAGCTAACAAGGCTCAAACAGTTAAAGAGCAATAAGGCACAGGAAAAAAGTCCTAGACAGGCACAACTGCCTCAAGGACTCTCCTGCCAAAGCTGGCTTCAGCTGAAGCCAGAACAGTAGCACGGTAGTGTTTGGCAAAAGTGTGCACAAAAGACCAAGTGGCCACCTTGCACAGCTGTTCAGCAGAGGCCTGATTCTTGTAGGCCCAGGAGGCCTGACAGATCTGGTGGAGTGTATTGTAATGCAGAAGGGAACAGGTTTCCCTCTGAGCTCCTAAGCCTTGCAGATAGTAGACAATCCAAGAGGCAACAGTCACCTTGGATGCAGCCAAACCTGCCCTGGGACCCTCAGGGATGACAGATAATGCATCAGACTTACAGAAAGGCAACAGAGTGCTCTTGCCCCCAGTGGCCACACTGATAATTTGTTTCAGTTAAGGTCCAAAAAAGGTGAAATTTACTCACCGATATTTTGTTTTTCTCTGTGTCCTTGAACGGCAATGTACTGTGAGATTAACTCTGCCAACCAGCTGGTAGGACCAAATTTAAATATATAAGCATCCGTTTCCCCTCCTGGTTCAGTTAACCATTCTGGCCAAACTGAAAAACACATTAGTATAAAATAATTAACCCTACAAATACACATACAAGTAGCTGTAAGGTGTGCAATCTGCAGAAAGTCACCATAACAGCTGGAACGATACCATACCAGTCAAAGCAGCTAGGGAGGGGTGCCGTGGAAGGACACAGAGGAAAACAAAATATTGGTGAGTAAATTTCATCTTTTCCTCTGTGTCCAATCCACGCAATGTACCGTGGGACTTACCAAAGCATTGCCCCAGAACATCCAGGGATGGAAATAAATCCCTTATTGAGGAAGGGCAGCTTCTAGCACTTTACTGCCAAATCTCGCATCAGCTGAAGAGAGGATATCCAGTTTGTAGTGTCTTATGAAGGTGGACACCGAAGACCATGTGGCCGCCTTACAAATTTCTTCTGGCGTAGCTATGTCCTTAAGAGCCCAGGTAGTGGAAACTGCTCTCGTAGAGTGAGCTTTGCATCCAGAAGGTGGTTCTTTGCATAAATTTAGCTTATGAATCCACAAACAATCAAGAATCCACCTGGCAATGGATGCTTTGGATGCAGAGGTACCCTTGAAATTGCCTGCAAAATGTACGAACAATGATTCTGACTTCTGGATAATATTTGTTTTGTTTAAATATATCTGAAGACATCGGACTAGATCCAGCTTATGCAGACAGGCCTCTTTGTCATTAGCCGGCAGAAGAATGGAAGAACAATCTCCTGGCTTAGATAGAATTCTGATACCACTTTAGATCGAAATTAAGTTGGTGATCGGAGGACCACTTTGTCCTGATGAAATATTAAGTATGGTGGCACACATAATAGGGATTGCAATTCATTCACTCGGTGGGCAGAAGTAATTGTCGTAAGGAGTATGGTTTTCAAGGTTAGGTGTTTTAATGATACCTCCTCTAGTGGCTCAAAATACAGATGTGACAAGATCTGTGCGAGTACCAGATTCAAATCCCATGGAGGGATCACCTCTCTGATGAGTTTAATTTTCGAAAATGCTGAAAGATATCTTAACAAAGCAATATTTAGCAAAGGGTTTGGCCGGGATGGCTATTATAGCAGACAACTGCACCTTTAGTGTGGAAGGCTTTAAGCCCTTTATGAACCCATCCTGTAGGAAGTCTAAAATCTTTTGAGGGGGAATGGTGGACCTATCCAGGTTCTTCTCCTTATACCATCTTTAGAAGATGGACCATACCCTATAGTAAATTTTTGATGACGAAGGGCGTTCAGTCTCCAAGCAGTCAACCTCAAGGAAGGCTGTGGTTGGGTGTAGAAGAGGCCCCTGTGACAGTACCAGTGGTAAGTGCAATGGTGGTAGTCTTGACATCCTTTGCAGGTCTGCATACCACACACCTTTCTCTGCCAGTCTAGGGCAATGAGAAGGACTTGCGCCCTCTCTTCTGATTTTTTGTATGACCTCAGTTAAGAGTGGAAGAGGAGGGAAGAGGTAAGCTAGCTCGAAGTACTAGGGGATTCTGAGAGCATCCTGCCCTATCAACTGACTGGATTTCCATCGATATAGGAAGTGGGGGCACTTTGTGTTGATCTCTGATGCCATCAGATCCACTGATGGGGTTCCAAATGCCTGGACAATCTGGAAGTATACCTGAATGTTGAGGGACCATTCTCCTGGATCTATAGTTTGTCGACTTAGGAAGTCTGCTCAATGATTTACGATGCCGGACAGGTAGACTGCCGTCACAGCTTGTAGATGCTCTTCCACCCAGTGGAAAATTCGTAATGTGATTTTGTTCAGGATGAAGCTTCTTGTCCCACCCCCTGGTTGACAAGGTGCTGTACTGTTGTCACATTGTCGGATCTGATCATCACCGACTTGTGACCCAGCTGTTGTTCCAAACCCCATAATGTGTTCCACACTGCCATGAGCGCTATTGAAAAACAAATACTTCAATGGAATGGTCTGCAAGCACACTTTGTAGACCGTTCCAGCGAAGTGTCCGTTTCGATAGAGCTCATTCAGCTCTGCTGTAGAGCTGCCAAGTCGGCCCACACAGATCCACTGCTGACAGCGTTACAGCTCGTCAGCAGGAGGGGGAACTTTCAAGCGCTTATATCTCTCAAACCGTAAAGGTTTCAATACTAGGGTTAGTTAATGTTAGACATTATTAACCCTTTAAGAGAAGGAATGCAGCTTAGAAAATGTCTTGAAAAGAGAAAGGTGCCTGTCAGGCATTTTCCATTCATCCAGGATAGCCTGGTACAGAGTGGGATTAGGAGGGAACAAAATGCGGGACTTGCGCCTATGAAAGAAGTCAGAAGAAGTCTGTCTTAACAGGATTAAAAGAAATCTGTGGGATACTTAAAGCGGAACCATCACCAAAAATAAAAATTGTCCCATGGGTTTTAAGCTTTAAAACATTAAGGCTTTTTTTTTTTTTTTTTTTTTTTTTTTTTACAAATCCCCTAGTAGCAGAGAGATTTACCCTTCAACATTGGGCACATCTGCATTCTATGGGACCCTGTACAGTCTGAGGACTTCCCAGCTGCCCCAGGGAGCGCATTCACGCTCCCCTTCGTAGCTGTTTTTTTGTGGGGTAATGTTCCGGCAAACTCCGTTTACAATGCTATGGAGGTTAGCTCACAAAAAAAAACAGTTACAAAGGGGAGCGTGAACGTGCTCCCTGGGGCAGCTGGGAAGTCCTCAGTCATCATGCGGGACATACAGGGTCCTGTAGAAAGCAAAGGTGCCCAATGTTGAAGAGGAAATATCTCCGCTACTAGGGGATTTGTTAAAAAAAAAAAAAATTGTTTTAAAAGGTTAAAACCCATGGGACAATTGTTATTTTTGGTGATAGTTCCGCTATAAAACCTCCCTAATGAGACCCTCAGCAGAGGGCTCAGGGTCAGCTTCAAAGGGGTCCCCATATGGGAAGAAGCCCCTTCTTTGCACTCGCCTTCCTCCGAATCAGCCTCAAAAGACTCCTCCTCCGAGGAATCTGAAAGGTCAGGAAAGCAAGGGGCCTTAGGGGTCACAAACCTGAACGTGGTAGCGGATTTCCAAGAATGGAGAACTCCCTGGAGGGAAAGGAAACTGTGCTCTAGAGGACTTCAAGTCCTTGACCCAAAGTGGTTCGTGTTCAAGGCTGGAAGGCCCAGGTGGAGTGGTAGGGGCCACAGCTCATGAGAGGCATGAGTGTAATGAGGACTCTCTAGGAGGACCCATTTGGCATGAGGAACAGTAAGCAAGGGTAGGTCAAAGACTCCCCTGAGTCCTTAAGCCTTAGATCTAGGCCCATGTCCCTTTGGATCAGACATCCTAACAGGAGTGTCTGTACAGTAAAAGGAACCCAAGATACTGTCACCTAGATTAAAGCCCAAAAGAGTACTTATCTGGCAGGCGAAGGGTTAACCTGAGGAGGAGAGCAAGGGAATTCAAGCCTGTGTGTAGGATACTCAGCAAAGAGAGAAAGAAAATGGTGTCTGGAATCACAGCCAAATCAGAGAAAAGCTAGCGAAACTGGAATTCTGGGAATCATAGTTTCTTTGTTACCTAGCAATGACCGAATGCAAACTTGCGGGGGCCCAGAGGCCCCCAAGCCACTGGGGATATAAACCGGATAGTAGGGCAAGGGAAAACAAGAAGAATGAGCCCTCTCTCAGCTCTAAGTGGAACGGATGCAGAGATATGTCCCAAAGCAGTCGATGGAGCAAGTGCGGCCGCACAGTAAAGCCCGCTGTTAAAAAGATAGTAATACTTGTTTATAACCAAATTTTAATATTGTACATATTAAAAAATATTGATCTCTCCAACTAAAGTTCTCCCTTCCCAGATGTCAGGGCTCTATTTGAGAGAAACAAATTCTGATCCCGGGACCATCCTGCGGCTCTTCAGCAGAGCCAAAATAGCACAATTTAGAAATAAATACTTCATTGGAATGGTCTACGAAGTGCACTTGCAAACCAGGCACACTTTGTAGACCATTCCAATGAAGTATTATTCTATTATTTCTATCTTGCACTATTTTGGTTCTGCCGAAGAGCCACAGGATGGTCCCGGGATCAGAATCTGCTTTTCTCAGCAAGAGCCCCAAAGTCTATGAAAGGGGCAGGAGGGGGGGGGGGGGACTTTAGATGCTTCGATCTGTCAAACTATACATGTTTGAGAGATGGGACATAGCTCATGGTACTAATATTTTTAACATGTACAATATTAAAGGGACAGTAATGTCCCATAAAAAATTATTCTCATTTTGTAGATAATAAAAATAACGTTTGAAGCAACTCCCATCTCTCAAACCGCTATGGTTTGAGAGATATTCACATTGAAAGTTCCCCCCTCCCTCCCCTTTTCCTGATGTCAGCTGTAAAGCTGACAGCAGCAGATTCGAGTCGGCCGACTCGAGGAGGCTATTCAGCAGAGCAGACATTGCATTATTTAAAAATTGCTTAATTGGAATGGTCTACAAAATGTACTTGCAAACCAGGCACACTTTGTAGACCTTTCCAATGAAGTATTTTTTTTTTTTATTTTTTTTTTAAATAACGCGATTTCGGCTCTGCTGCACAGCCACCCGCTGGTTCCCGGTCCAGGATCTCCTGCTGTCAGCACATCGATGTCAGGAGAAGGGGAGATTTCAATGAAAATATCTCTCAAACCATAGTAGTTTGAGAATGGGAGTTGCTTCAAAATTTATTTATTTTACAACTACAAAAGGAGAATAATTTTATGGGAAATTAGTGTCCCTTAAAGTTGGTTTAAACAAACATTACCATCCTTTTAAAGGTGTGGAATTCCAAAAAATTACAAAGTTTTGAAAAGTGAATAAAAGTACCCCAAACACATGTAGAGACCAATAAAAGTGTAAAAATCCACAGATAAAGTGAAAACTAAGCCCCAGAACCCAGTGAAACCAGCAGGGAAGGTGTTAAATACCACTAAAACAGCCAACTAAGCTCCAGTGACCCAGAGGACAAATAAATACCTAACACGAGTGCAGGAGTTATAATGAACTCCAGAAAGACCCTCGTGAGGAGTGGAACTGTGGAACAAGTGGACCATGGCACTCAAAGGGTTGTTCAGCTTTTTTGCAGGTCTTCTATCTTCAGATTACCATTGAGGAGAAAGGAGCCTCAGAGAGACCCTTTTTCAGGAGAGGGAGACATGGGTTACATGATTCTCTCCCAGGGCTGCAAAGGGTCCACAAACCGCACCTGACAACTGGGCAATCCTCCAGGGGAAGCCAGTAATGGTAATCCACCTAATGGGGTAATTTTGGACACCCCATATCCTGTACAATAATTCGCTAGGATGTTTGTCACAATGCAGCCATGAGCAGTAGAGACTGCCTGCGTTCGGGCAGTTTCTACAGCACATGACTGCATCACGTGAAGCAGTGAGCTGGCTACCACTTAACCCTTTGAGTGCCGGAGGGGTACGCAACTCATTGCAAAGCAATGAGTTGCATACCCCTTCTGGCACTCAAAGGGTTAACATTACCCAGACCTTGCCCTGTGTACACAGACTTTTACACTAGTCTAACAATAAACTAATAAAAGTACTAAAACTAAGCAGAACTGTTCTCAGCCATGTAACCAGGATCGTGGAACAAGTCTATCTGGGTGGGGGCTAGCAGGGTAGCCTGATATGGAGGTGGGGGAGGCTTCACCCCTGCACTTCAAGAATTGTTCCATCCAAAACACACACTCACACTCTCTCTCTCTCTCACACTCTCTCACACTCTCTCACACTCTCTCACACTCTCTCACACTCTCTCACACTCTCTCACACTCTCTCACACTCTCTCACACTCTCTCACACTCTCTCACACTCTCTCACACTCTCTCACACTCTCTCGCTCTCTCTCACACTCACGCTCTCTCTCACACTCACGCTCTCTCTCACACTCACGCTCTCTCTCACACTCACGCTCTCTCTCACACTCACGCTCTCTCTCACACGCTCTCTCTCACACGCTCTCTCTCACACGCTCTCTCTCACACGCTCTCTCTCACACGCTCTCTCTCTCTCTCGCTCTCTCTCACACACACTCTCTCTCTCTCTCTCTCTCTCTCTCTCTCTCTCTCTCTCTCTCTCTCTCTCTCTCCTCAAGAGAGATCCCAGATGGACTAATTAGTGGCTCAGTCACTTTAAATTAGTCCACCTGTGCTCATTCAGGGTTATCCTGTTGGCAGCTCTTGAGGACCATAGTTGGTAACCCCTGTAGAGAAATGGGAAACGACGATCACAGCTACAATCAGTCACTCTTTATGGACTAACCTTGGACACCCACCCAAGTAAATGCAGCGCTACATGCTGCCTTATAAGCAGCTTCAAATGTTGGATCTGTACTGAACGAGAGCCGATCATGGTCATAAGTCTCTTTGAGCCATTGGTGCAACATATTAGTCTTATGTACATTGACTCTTATTCTAGCAAACAGTTACCACCTGTTCTAAGACAAATGATGTGCGCTGTCAACCTGCCATATTCCTTGCTTCCGCCACAACACGGCTGGATTACAGGGGGGAGGGGTGGAGTCATCAACATACAAAGCAATTCCAGCATTTAGTCAGCAGAACTCCAAGACACTTCTTTTGAATGGCTAAAAGTACAGGTTTGCCTTATTAATCAACCGATCTGAGAAACCTGACTGCTGTAAATGATCTGGGAAGGCTTTATAAAGAAGTCATCCATAGAATCATAGGCTAGCAGGCCCCTCAGTATCAAGTGAGCTACCAGAACAACCAGGATCTATGAAAATTACACAGGGTGAGGTGGCCAGCCCAAACAGTAATACAGAGAACTGGGTTCGTAAGACCTTTTGGTCATTTATGTGAAAACTAGAAACGCTGAGTCTCACTGTTATCCAGTCACCTGAAGTGTCCACCTAGAGCATAAAATGTGAGTGTTGCATACTTTGAGATTCTCATCAAGTAATTTATCTCCCAGAAAACTAGATTTGCTCTTACTCTTAACTCTCCTAAATTAGGGCTGAGGACAAACCTCTCGTGCTGAACTTTAATTCGATTGCGTGCTCCTTGGGCAGGGTCCTTTTCCCAATGAATTATTCCCTTTGCTGCACTTTCCCCCTGCTAATAATGAATTGATCACACTTTACCCTGATGCACTTAACCCTATCCTTTATAGTTAGATTGTAATTTCTGTTAAAGGGATAGTAATACTTCGTTTTAACTTTATTTTATTTTGTAGGCATTAAAAAAAACATGAAGAATGATACAAGTTTTATCTCTCAAACCTTTATGGTTTAAGAGATATTCACAAGCAAAGTTTCCCCCTCCCGCCCCTTTTACCTAGTGTAAGCCATCTCTTCTCAGATGTGGAATGCAGTCCATAGACCAGACAGATAACAGCAGGGGACAATCTTCTTGCCATGAAAACAATGAAAGCCCTGCCCCCCTTGACAAGCTTTTCAGGTTTTTCCCTTATCTTAATTGAAGATTGTCCCTCTCTGCAGTCTACCTGGGCTGTGTGGATGTACGCGGCTATATGACTAAATATACATACATCTTTAAGCCATCTTATTAAAGATTATAAGGAATATGTACAAGTGCTTGCCTTACATGATCAATTTTGGGTGTTTTGGATTGGACAAATACATTGTAAGCTAGCGTCATGAGATACTCAAAAGTCTACTTTCTTGAGCATGTGGGGTGTTTTAGTGCCTTCAGCGTGTAGTTGCACACAACTGTGGCACTGAAGGAGTCTCAACACCTATGGCACTCAAAGGGTTAAAAGATGCCCTTTCACTACAATGATTTGCAGCTGTACTATTCCATCTGAGCGGATGAGATTCTATTTAGGAATGGCATTGCTGTATGGCATACTGCATTTTGAGAATGGGATGTATTCACGTGGCAAAACACAGACTGAATCACTCTTAGGGATAGGCCAAGTGTAGCAGTGCAGTGAAGACATATCTAGTAACTGGAATGAAGAGAAGGAGTCTGCCTTTCATACAAATTAAACGCTATCCTTCTTAAAGAGGAACTCTCTTATATTGAGCCCCAAATTCTAATTAAAATAGCGATATGCATTTACCTATTTGTATTTTCAAGAATAACTGCAGCATTAGTGAAAAATAGAACTTTTTAGGCAGACAGGCATTTGGAAACAGGGCAGACATCTCGCAGAGAAAACATGTCTGCGCTGTTCGTTCCCTTCTCCTCCACGATTGGAGTTGAATGCCTTTGTACCTTAAGGCACCGGAAGGGACTGATGGTGCAGAAGGAGAGAGCCTACAGCAAGATCCCTGCCAATGCCCATGTTATTCTGTGGAATCAATGCACTAAGATTTCTGCAACATTGGAGATCTCAGCGCATAAGCGCCATATAACATAAGAACTATGTATAGCACCCTGTCTCTCTCCCCCCCCCCCCCAGATTCTTCTCTGTTCAATCTGTGAAGCAAAAGCAAGTCTTTCTTATGGTTGTATAACCTACTTATGACATGTTATGACTACCAATATATTATATACATATATACACACACACACACAACCACCTTTTGACTCTTTATTCTCCCCTTTTGCTTCATTCTCCCCCCTCTTGAGCTCCCTCATTTTGCCTTGGCTTTTTCTCTCCCTTTTGATCCCCCCCTTTCTCCCCCTCCTTGACTCTTGATCCCACCCTTTTGCCGCTCTCTCTCCCTCCTGATCCTTCCTCCTTTTGCCTGTTTTTTTTTTTTTTCCTTTCCTTTAGTCCCTTTTGCCTTTCTCCCTCTTGACTCTCCTCTCTGCCTCTTTCACCACCCGCTTTGGATGCCCCACATCTTGCAATCTCTTTGCCTGCGTTACCCTCCTCTGCCGGGTGCTCGCTGTTCTCTTACGCGACCCCGGCAGAGGTCAGAGTCTGAGCGTTGCCATGGTAACCCGCGGCAACGCTCCGACGCTGAAGGAGGGAGAGGCGCGACCGGGGAGCATTGTGAGCAGCTCCCCAGGCTCCCTCTCTGCAGCACCGACCCTGACACAGAGTATCGGTGCTGGCATCGGCCGCATTTGCGCGAGTACGAGTATGCTGGTACCAGTATCGGTGAAACCCTAGTTATGACTCTTTTTGACCAGGGTTCCCCACCACCATTTTCTTCTGTACAGAACACAGATTAGGTGTAACTGATATTGCATCATGTGACTGCAGATGTATTTTCTCATTTGTTTTATTGCTGTTTATGTCTCTTCAATCTGTAAAATTTTAAATCTTCAACAACATTTGGAGGAAACAGGCCTGGATCTTATAAAACAGATGTAGATTTAGTCTGCACAAGGTATGGAAAAAGGTGAAATTTACTCACCGATATTTTGTTTTCCTCTGTGTCCTTCCACGGCAATGGACTGTGGGTATAGGCTCCGCCCTCCAGCTGGTAGGACCAAACAAATTATAAATTAATTGCTCCACCTCTACTTGCTCAGTTATTCCGTTAACCAAGCTGTAAAACATACAGAAATTTAGTTAGTTAAGAACCATGATAATAAGAAATAACAGACAATAAAAATATCCAATATGAGCGAGGTGTATAGGAACGATACATATACCAACTCTAAACCTGGGTTGGGTTGCCGTGGAAGGACACAGAGGAAAACAAAATATCGGTGAGTAAATTTCACCTTTTCCTCTGTGTCCAATCCACAGCAATGGACTGTGGGACTTACCAAAGCAGTGCCCTAAGGACAGGGAGGGAACTTAGTCAGAGACAGGGATGGCAGCGTCAAGCACCTTCCTGCCGAATTTCGCGTCCACTGAAGAAAATAAATCCAACTTATAGTGCTTTATGAAGGTGGACACAGAAGACCAAGTCGCTGCCTTGTAGATTTCTTCTGGTGAGGCAATGGCTTTCTGTGCCCAAGAAGTGGACACTGATCTGGTAGAGTGAGCTTTTAAGCCACTAGGAGGATCTAGACGAGCCGATTTCATAAGCCAGAGTGATACACTGTCTGATCCACCTGGCAATAGAAGCTTTAGAAGCTGCAGTTCCTTTGTATTTACCTGTATGGTGAACAAATAAAGCTTCCATCTTTCTGAAAGGCTTAGTCCTAAGATGATAAGTCTTTAAGCATCTAACAAGGTCCAACTTATTGAGCTCCTGTTCCTTACTATTAGAAGGATTAGAACAAAAGGATGGGAGAATTATCTCTCGACCTAAATGGAAAGTTGAAATCACCTTTGACCGAAATGAGGGTCTAGGGCGCAAAACTACCTTATCTTGATGAAAAACAAGGTGAGGGGAAGAACGTAATAAAGCCTGCAGTTCGCCAACCCTGCGGGCTGAGGTTATAGCAGTGAGAAGAATAGTCTTCAAGGTTAAAAGTTTGATGGAGATCTTTTCTAAAGGCTCAAAATTTTTATAAGAGCAGAGTTGAAGTACCAAATTCAGATCCCATGGGGGTACAATTTCATGAATGGTAGGTTTAATTTTAGTAATAGCAGACATAAATCTGCGAACCACATATTGTTCCGCGAAGGGAAAGGCTAAGACTACCGATAAGGCTGATAATTGCACCTTCAGAGATGCTGGACGAAGGCCTTTTTCAAATCCTTCTTGAAGAAATTCTAGAATAACAGCAGCATTGATCTGATCTCTCTTCAAGTTCCTAGAGGAGCACCATCTATGAAATGTAGACCATACTTTGTAATATATCTTGGTGGATGATGATCTGCGACCAGCCAGAATAGTGTCGATGACAGAGTCCTTGAGACCCTTGAGTCTTAGTGAGCGCCGCTCAGCCGCCAAGCCTTCAGTTTCCAGAAGGAGGGGTCTGGATGACAGATGGGACCCTGTGTCAACAGTTGAGGATGCTGCGGAAGACTGATTGGAGGAAGGATAGCATTCTGAGAAGGTCTGGATACCATATCTTCCTTGGCCAATCTGGGGCCACCAATATCACCTCTGCTTTGTCCCTCTATCTTCTGTATCACCTCGGTCAGAAGTGGGAGGGGCGGAAATATGTAGGCCAGATGAAACCTCCATTGGAGCTGGAGAGCATCCTGTCCTATCGAACTCTGAGATTCCCATCTTGAGAAAAACCTTGGACACTTTGTGTTTTCTCTTGTCACCATTAGGTCGATGGATGGCTTCCCTAGTTGAGCTATGATATCCTGGAATATCTGTTTGTTTAGGGCCCATTCCTCTGGGTCCAGGTTTTTCCTGCTTAGATAATCCACCTCCCTGTTTAGGTTTCCTGAGATATAAGTCGCTGAAAGAGATGCTAGGTGAGATTCTGACCATCTGAGAACTCTTATGGCTAGATCGTTGAGTTTCCTGCTTCTTGTCCCTCCTTGATTTAGAAGATATCTTACAGCTACGGTGTTGTCTGATCTTATTAGGACGTTTAAGCCTCTGATCTCTTTCCCTAGAAGCCTCAGGGTCTTCCAAATGGCCAGGACCTCTAGAAAGTTGATGTGTTGGGTCTGTTCCTCCGGAGTCCATGTTCCCTGAACTGCTTTCTGCCTCCAAAGACCTCCCCAGCCTGTCTTGCTGGCATCCGTGGTGATAATTTCCCATACTGTGAGTACTAGAGATTTTCCCACTGAGAGATGGGACTTGTTGCACCACCATTTGAGCACCTTCCTGGTTGAGGGAAAAATGGGAATCCTTAGAGAAGGACTGTTTGGATCCTTCCTGAAGAACAGGAGATAATTTTGCTGAGCTGCTCTGCCATGCGATCTGGCCCATGGAAGAATCTGATATGTGGACGACAGGTTTCCTAAAAGCTTTGAGAACTCTTCCGCTGTCTGTGTCCGCTTTCTTAGGAATAAGGAGGCCCTCTGAAGAACTCGGTTTGGTCTGTCTTCGGATAGATGGGTTGTGTTCAGGATTGTGTTGAATTTTACTCCCAGGAACACTAGGGATTGTGATGGAAGAAGCTGGCTTTTTCTTATATTTATAATCCAGCCTAGATCTGTCAGAAGGTCTCTGCATCTCTTTGTGCTTTCTTCCGATTCTCTCTCTGAATCTGCAATAATCAGAATATCGTCTAGGTAAGGAACAACCTTTATCCTCATTTGACGCAGAGCTGCCATGGCTACTGCCAAAACCTTTGTGAATACCCGTGGTGCAGAGGCTAGACCGAAGGGTAGTGCCCTGTATTGGTAGTGCTTCTTCTGGAAGTGAAATCGAAGATACTTTCTGTGCGAGCAATGGACTGGAATATGGCAATACGCATCCTTCAGATCTATTCTGGTTAAATATGATCCTGGATGAATCATCTTCATAGCAGACTGGATTGTTTCCATCTTGAATTTTCATATCCTTAGGAACGTATTGATCTTCTTTAAATCTAAAATGATTCGTAAATCTGAGGAAGGCTTGGGAACTGAGAAAATTATTGAATAGATCCCATGGAATTCTTGAGTCTTAGGAAACTCCTCTATAACTTGATTGTGGAGAAGAACCTGGATTTCCCTGTTCATTCTGGCTGCTAACTGAGGATTCCTGACTTTGGATGACTTGAAAATCTGTATCTTTGGGACAGACTGAAATTCCAAGCTGTACCCCATCTCCAAAATCTGACGCACCCATCGATCTGGATTCACTCTCTCCCAGGCGTCTCTGAACAGCTCCAGCCTGCCCCCTACTGGAGCTGGGGTTAAGCCTGCTTCATTGGGTGTTCTGTTGATTACAGGACTTGCCCTGGAAACCCTTGCGGTCACCAGGTCTGGATCTCTGGGATGAATTCCGCTGACGCTGTTCATAGGTCTTCCCTGGACAATACCTTCTAGAGTCACGAAAGGATTGTTTCCTGGATGATGAGGATCTGGAAGGAGATAATCTAGCTTTCTTCTGTTGTGGCAGGAATTGACTCTTGCCGCCTGAAGACTGCTTAATAATATCTTCTAGTTGAGTACCAAACAACTTGAATCCTGAAAAAGGAAGTAAGACCAACTTGTTCTTTGAGGTGGCATCAGCCTCCCAGGCTTTTATCCAAAGGGCTCTTCTTGATGAAATAGAAAGAGCTGAAGATTTTGCCAGGCTTCTGATGTTATCCAAAGTGGCGTCACAAGAAAAGCTAATGGCCTCTTTGGTTGGAGTAGGTTCCTTTAATAAACGAGATCTGGAAACAGACAAGTCTACCTTCTCCTCAAAGTCGTTTAACCATATTCTGAGGGTACGGAAGACACATGCCATAGCAGTAGCAATCTTAAGATTCTGTCCAATTACTGAGAATTGCTTTTTCAGAGCCGAGTCAGCCCTCTTGTCCATCAGGTCCCGAAGAGTAGTACCATCCTCCAATAAGAAGGTTGTTCTTCTGGATATGTGGGCCACAGCTGCATCCACTTTGGGCAACGTAATCCAAGAATTGATATCTTCCTCCTGGAATGGATACATCTTCTGCATTCGCCTGGTGTTTTGAGGACGTTTATCTGCCATTTTCCACTCCTTGGTAATAATATCCTGTATGGAGCTGTGTACTGGAAAGGTTGGAACTTTTTTTTTTTTTTTTCTCCAACAAAAGCTGAATCCATCACATTTAATTCTTTCTGGGTATCAGTCAGGCCCAGTGTTTTCCTCATAGCCTTGACTAAATTATCTATTTTATCAATATTGAAAGAGGTAGCTTCTTCAGTAAGCTCCCCTTCTTCTATAGATGAACCTCCTGATTCCATATCTAATATACTGGTTGTATCTTCATCCTCAGCGTATGAGGGTCCTTCTTGGGGTTCGACTACTCTTTGTCTCTTCCTAGATGCCTCTTGCATAGACTGGAATGTCTCCTGCATAGAAGACTTCATCCAGCCTAAAAATTCAGAGAACGGAGCTGGAACCTCTGGACTGGCTATCTTTTTCAAACAATCTGTGCAGAGCTTAGAAGAGTCAGCAACAGGGATCTTGGCTTCACAGCCAGCACATCCCTTAAACTTAGAAGCAGATTTGTCATCTTTAGGGATATCTGAAGAAACTTTAGGCTTGTCAGCTTTATCTTTAGACATGATGTAAATCTGAGCAAAGCTATAATGCACTGAACAATAAGCAAGGTAATATAATAAAAGGAGAACTTACATCTGCCATTGAATGAATTCGCCCGCTCCTTATATCCTCCTGGACCGCCAGACACCATTTCCTGCCCTGCGTTCCACCTGTGGAACGCACGCGACGTTTCTTCCTGACAGCTCAGAAGAAAGCGCGCGTTCAGATTGGCGCCTCTGATCTGGCGCGACGTGGCCCGAAGGTGTCTGAGGAGGAAGTGACCAGCCATTACGGGGAAGGCGGAAGGCTCACATGGTGCCGCCGAGAGAGCCCCTCATATTCACCACCAACACGGCACCCTGCAAGTCCTGTTGATAGAGGACTCAGAATGCTGCCGGTAAGCTTTAACTTTTAATGTATGCTGCGTTAATAGGCAGCATACATGAGTCGTAGATTATCCTTTCCCTGCCTGTCCATCCTACTGAGTGGAGCTGAGGGCATAAGCCCTGTCCTCCAGCTTGGTAGGACCAAAATAACTGAGCAAGGAGAGGTGGAGCAATTAATTTATAATTTGTTTGGTCCTACCAGCTGGAGGGCGGTGCCTATACCCACAGTCCATTGCCGTGGATTGGACACAGAGGAAAAACATTTTTTATGCTGTATGTCACACAATTTAAATCACACATTCTCTGTATATTTGCTTGGATAAATCTCCCATTGCCACCTTCAGTTTTTCTTTCATTTATTACAAAGATGATGTAGTAACCCTTTAATGACCAGAGTGCGGTGCACAACACAATGGCTGCACACGGCTCTAGTGGATAAAGAGTAAGATCTCTACAATACGGACAATTGTAAGAGCCGTTATTACCTACAATACAGGAAGTTAGCAACATAGCTGATGAGGCGGGAAAAAAAAACAAACAAACAAACAAACAAACAAACATGATTTAACCCCTTAACGACCCTTGACAGTCATAGTACGTCAAGGGTCGATTCGACTTAATGACCGATGACGTACTATGACCGTCATAGAGTTCCGGGCTCCCCCCGCGGCTGCACGCCGTTCGGGGAGTCCGGAACACAATGGAGCAATAAAAAAAAATTGCTCCGTGGTCGTTGAGTCAAGTCCGCGCCCGGATTCACCGGTCGTTAAGGGGTTAAGGTATGGACAGCAAAATTAAGTAATTATTAGCACGAATGGCCTTGACTCTCCAAACTAAAATACAGTGAGGCTGATGTACCAAAGAGTTTGGGATTAATTCTGGGGCAAACCAACTGCACCATAGGGGGGACACAAATTGCAAAACTGGGACACACAGAAGATACTAAATACATTATAGCAAGTATACAGTACATTATCATTGCCTTTAAATTAAAGGAATAGCAACACAATTTTGAAATAAATTTGAGTTTACATATGAATTTGCTGATAATTTTTTTCATGTTAAACCCCCCCCGCACTACCCACACATACATATCCTTGACAATGAGCTCACTGGATCTGGTTGCAGAGTTTTTGCCACCTGGGAACATGAAAGCAGGTCTCTAAGACACAATGTTAAGGGAAAAAAATCAGCAAACATATTAAAAGTACAATATAATACATTGTTATAACACCGCCCCCCCCCACCCACCCCAACCACAAGGAAAAACACCCGAGCGTACCGAATGCTCTATGAAACAGGAATTACTCTGGAAGTAAGAATTTCAGAGAACTCAGGGAAGGAGAAAAAAGTATAAGACACACACACACACACACACACACACACACACACACACACACACACACACACACACACACATATATAGGCATTCTGACTGTACATATGTCAGTGGCTCTCAACCTTTCTTGATCAAGGCACCCTTGATACATAGATTGGAATTTTCAGTGTACTCCTAACATTTTTGTAAATAAATAGTTAATGGTACAAACACATACACTGAGAAAATGAAAAATAACTACCAATCAGAAAAACAAGAATGTTCTGCATGAAAATTACAGAAATATGCAAAAAAAAACTCAGAATTACTATTTTGTCAAAGCCTTTATAGCAAAGAAGGAGCAGCCTATGTGGGTGGCCACAACATCCTGGCTGAGAACCACTGTATTAAATTATGTATTTCCAGAATATATAAAGAAAGATGTAGTTCCCCAACAGCTGGAGAGCTAACACTTAACCACCCCAGCCTTATAATTCTAGCAAATACTTTCCCTTCAATACTGTATCTTGTACCTATTTTGAGTTGCACAGGTGTAAAGGGGGTTAAACGGAGGGGAAAAAAACAAAACAAAAAAAAAAAAAACACAACTTTTTTTTTTTTATTAAACAGAATGCTGACTTTTACTCTAATTGCAGGTTGTGGTTTATTATTTGGTTAATCCTTGCTGGAGTCTATGTAACAAAGTTGCTCTCTGATAAGCACATCTGTTGCCAGGAGAACAGCTAAATGGTTTTAAACAAAAAGAGGCTTTGTACGGGTATAATAAAAGGCAGGAAAGGAGGCATAAGGCGTGTTAACCTGGATATGAAAGAAGAGGCAAGATCAGCAGGGTCTGACCGCCTCACTCCCACAATATTGGTTTTGGTCTCATCTCTGTCCTGGAGTCTAGCATCTATCCCAGGCTGCAATGTTAACCCATTAATTATCTTGCTTACCATAGTGATTGTAATGCTATTGTGAAAGCAGAAACCATTTCCTCAAATCTCAAGCCCATTGCTCTGTAGACTTCAAGCATTCATGGGTTAAAGGTTGCACTGCACACCATTTAGAATAAACATCTGAGTGCCAGAGATCTTGCCAACATTGACACCCCTCTTGCACTCAAAGAATTAAACACACAGAAAACATGAAAACACAGATAAGGACATCATAGTCACAGACTAGTGGAAATTTCAAGGGATGGACAGACAGGGTTGCAAATTTAGATTTGTTGTCAATCGGTAAAAACATAATATCCATTAGTCGAGAAAAAAAAAAATATAGCATCATTTATATTTTAACATTGGGTGGACTAGTAACTTCCATATCCTTACATGTAAACATCAACTTTTTTGTATGTGTGTATTATGTTTGTAATTAGCCGATACTTGAGCATGTCATTTAACCACTAGTGTAAAAGCCTGTGTACACAGGCCAAGGTCCAGGTAATGTTAACCCTTTCAGTGCCAGAGGGGTACGCATCACATTGCAACCCCTCTGGCACTCAAAGGGTTAAGAGGCCACTACCTCACTGCAGTCTTGCGTTGCCTCACTCACGCAATGAAATCATGCTCAGTAGAGACTGCCTGAACACGGGCAGTCTCTACTGTGCATGACTGCATCGTGACAAACATCCTACTGAATTATTATATAGGAGGATCTGCATGTCCGACAGCGTGTTCAAAACATTCTGCACTAAAAATGTTAAATGATCAGATTAGCTAACAAGTTTGTAAGGTATCCTCCCACCCCAACAGCTTGGAAAGCGAACTATGTACAACAAAGAGGGTTTTACAGGCAACATCAATTATTTGTGTATCTTCGTAAGAAATGGACAATTCCAGACAGTTCAGAACACGCAGTTCTGCCAAGAGGAGCACAATGGTTAGCCTAGCCAGTGGGCTATCCTTACAATGCAATGAGCATGTGTGCCAGCTGGCAATTTCCTGCAAACTTCAGGCTACCCATTCTGGAACCCGCTATGGACGATTTCCTGTTTGTACAGAGGAAGGCATACAAAAAGGACAGCAATTTGTCTCGGAGCAAATGATCATAAATTTGCATTTCATTTGTTACATGCCTAACAAGTCTCAATGAAATGAAAAACTTTTTACATCTCCTCTGAATGCTATTATAAATTACACTGATAATTGGTAAAAGCGGAAAAAAATTATCAGGAGTAGGCAACTCCTGTCTTCAAGAGTCATTAACCCATTTAGAACCAGTGGTCTGTACAAAGCGTTTCTTTAAGCAACAGACTGCAAGATATCCTGGCTTTGTCCTAGGTAGACCATTTGGGTATCAGGGGGCTGGTGTCCAAAGCAATGTGTTGGATACTTTTATGGCACCAAGATGGTGAATGGTTCACACATGAACAAGCAGGGATATATAGAAAACATTTTATGTTAAGGGGTCATAGGTCCCTGCACTAGGATAAGCACTCTGGGGGACCTCACATGGATGTCTTCTTAGTACATGTTTTGGCATTATGTAGAATGCAAGAAGAGTAATTCTGGGGCAAACCAAAATGCACCACTGGTTTATAAGTGGGATTTTAATCCCGTGAAAGCTAGAAACAATACAATGGAGAACTGGCACTAAAGAGTTGAAATCCCCAAAGTCAATAAGATATATATATATTTTTTTTTTTATCCCCCATGGTATAGATGGCTTGCTCCAGAATCGCTCATCTTTTGAGTACAGAACCTTAATATCAAATTCAGCATTTTCTCATAGAATTTACAGCTAATTTTTTCTTAATTAACCCATTGAGGACTTACATTTTTTGTGTAAAAATGACAATGAACAGACTTATAAGGTGTCACACACACACACACACACACACACACACACACACACATTCTGAGATCACATAGATCTTTCTTAATCCTTTGAATGCCAGATACACATAGATCTTTCTTGGATATCCCACTGGCACTCAAAGGGTTAAGGCTTTGAGTGCCAGATAGGGCATCCAATGCACTGCTTTGCAAACAGCTGGTCATCTGTCTGGCATTTCAAGAGAGACTTTTCACATCATTTGTGGTTCACAGTAGGCCACAAACCAGTTCTCAAGGATACCAAAATATGAACCTGAGCACTAGTGATTCAGTCAGGTCTTTCAACCATCATGTGAGCCCTGAAGCATGGGGTTCCAGTAAAGTATGGAGAAGGTCACAATGAAATGCATAACCTGGACAATTTAGCTCTGCACACTTACACATATCCTGAGATTTAGCAGGAGCTTCACATTGTAGCTCTCTAGTGCCATTACAGAGGAGAAATTTTACACATGCATATTAGTCCCCACCTATAAGGTCAGTCCAGCACTATAATGAAAGGAAAGTCTTCCCAGTACAAGAAAAGAAGCAAATCCCAGACATGTTACAGTCTTCTTAGAACAGTTCGTGAACAGAAAAGTTTTTTTCTTAATTTATAGCTTAAAGCGGAGATAGTCTGTTGTTGGATATTTAAGTGTTAGGGACTGCAACTCATCATCTCCAACCAGCCCAGGATGAGAGGAGTTGTAGTCAATATATACAATGTACCCCTTACAGCATCAGCAGTACAAGCAAAGAAACCTTTGTCTCTCCTTCCACTTAGCAAAGGGCATTTGTGTTCCTGTACAACCAGGTTACGCATAGGCAATGGTGCGTGACCTTTCATTTAGTCATTTGACGTCAGAGGTTCCAACAATACAATTCACAAATCTAAAACATACACTATTTCATGTTTTGAGAAAATTAGTCACTGCAACTATTAAGTCTCTGAAAAGTTTAAAATTACCTTTTTTTTTAATAATAAACAACACTAACAAAAAAATAAAATGGTGTTATGTACTTTTAAAAATCACATTCATATGCTGCATCCCTAATATATCATCTTAATAAAAATTATTAAAAAACAAAAAAAAGTTTAAGTCTTAATATTTCCAAAACAACAAAGCATGCAAACAAACTTACAAAAACAGCATGGTACATCAGTTTTCGGATACAGCACATCCTAGGTAAAGTACATTAACAATACAGGGTACAAAATGAAAGTCGGTGGCCAGCAGGGTCTTGTAAGTTGCACATAAGCAGACAAACCAGGTACAAGTTCACAAACAACAAAAAAAGGGGATGAGCAATACAGGTTATAAAATAGGAGCCCACAGGACAGGGTATATTGCTATGAAATGTACTGAGAGCGATAAGAGCCAGATTCCATCCATATGGGAGCACTATCAATTAAAATTCAGATAGGACTGAAGACACTAAAGCTAAATTCCAAAATAGATAAGATTATTATTATTATTTAGGGTACCCCTGAATTTAGCAGTTAGATGTTCCAGCGATTGAACATGTGATACATGGGGCAAATGTTGAGGAAGGGACGGAAGGGTTGTAGACTTCCATGCCCGGGCTATTAGGCATTTGGTGGCAATTAGAATAGGGGATATCAAAACTGAAGTACGTCGAGGCTTCAAGGAGCAAAACAACTGGATCAAGGGGTATCATAACTGAAAACAGTTGCCTGATAAATTGCAAAATCTGGCTCCAGAATGTCTGAATCAGTGGGCAGGAACACCAAATGTGAAGAGTATTTCCTCTGACACCACAGGCAAAGGCCCAGGTCTCGCTCCCAATCTAGCATGTATTTATGTTTAAGAGAAGGAGCAGAACAGTTCAGCAACTTGTGAAGAGTCTAAATATTCAGTTTGCTGGTGGCCAGGCCTGCACAATATTTTTCGAAAATAGTCAAGGGCTTTCTGCCCGTGTCTATTTTTGAAAAGTATTGTTAGGGTAAATGACAAAGAACTGAGGTAATGTCATATTTGTAGATACTGGTAGAAGGCTGTCTGTGGAACAGAGCATGTATGCCTAAGGCAAACAAAGGAGCTAAAATGTTCACCATCCCAGCAGTTTTTAATCAAGTGGAGTCATGCTGTTCTCCAAGCTGAAAACGATCTAGGGTGCATACCAGGAGGGAAGTCACTGTTACCGAGTATTGGTATAAGCCTTGGAGAGCCAGAAGTGAGGGACTAAGCATCCAAGCCTCCCCCAGGATCCCCAACTGGAAAGAAACCACTGGAAGCAGTGGAGAAGATAGTGAGGTGGAGCCGCTGGAGCTCCATAACAAGCTAGTAAGAGCCGTTGGGGCAACTGAGTCACTTTCAGTAGTAGACCACTGGGGGACATCCACATCCCTAAACCATGAAGGAAGCTGCTTAAGGTGAGTGGCAACATAGTATTTATAAAGATCAGGAACCGCCAGTGAGCCAAAATCTCATTAGCACAGAACGAGCTATACGAGTTTTGAGAAATAAGTAAGGAAACAAAACTATCAAATCTCCTGGGGCCTATGGAACAAACGACCCATGGTGCCAGTAAGAGTAAGTGGCATACGCAATTATAAGGCCCCAAATATATGCCTTACAGGCATTCCATAGCACCGTATGGTCACACACAGAATCTAAGTTAGTTTCAAAGTAAAAATCCAGATGTATTCAGATGTGAGGAATAGCAGATCATAAAGTCCAGCATAAAATGCCAAGGTGCTCTACTGATGGGCAAATTATCCAGATCTACAGTAAACAGAACTAGAGCATGATCAGAACATGTTATGGGTAGTATACGCATATCTAGGAATGCGCTCAACAGGTTAGGGGTGGTGAATATAAGGCCAATGCACCAGTAGATGTGATGTACAGCAGAAAATAATGTATAGTCACTAGAGGTAGGATTAGACAGTCGCCAGACTGCCTTCAGAGCAGCCTGGAACTTCAAAGCATTGAATTGTGCAACTTGAGAATACAGGTGGGTAGCCACAGAGACACAGATGGCATGTGAGATTTATCTAGATCAGGGTCTAGGACCGCAATAAAAGGATGATTCACTGAGGAGAGAACGAAGCTAGTTTCTTTACAAAGAAGTTCAGAAAGTTCATTTGTTTATCATTTGGAACAAACAGTAGCTAGAACGATAGGTATTGAATAGACAGTACCTGAAAAGATTAAAAATCTGCCCCTCAGATCAGAATACTGGTCTAGGACCTGCAGAGGAAAGTCATGTCGAAGAAGAATGGCTACCCCAGCCTTCTTTTTTAGTGGAGGCGGCTAGAAAAGATCTAGAGCATAGTTGATTAGAGAGAGACGTGGAGACCAGAGCCTGGAGAAATGGTGAAATTTACTCACTGATATTTGCATTTCCTCTGTGTCCTTTCCACGGCAAAGAATGGGTGTGAGCTCTGCCTCCCAGCTGGTAGGACCAATTGCAAAACTTTAAAAGCCAGGCTGTAACATCCAGTCCCTAGTTAACCATTGTCCAAGCTGTAAGAAAATAAGGTTAGAATTATAACACAATATGCATTCATCATCACTCCTTAAAATACATTAGAGGGAGGTAGTGTCGTGGAAAGTGCACCGAGGAAATACAAATATCAGTGAGTAAATTTCACTATTTCCTCTGTGTCCTTATCCGCGGCAAAGAATGGAACTTAGACCAGCAGTACCATAAAGGGGAGGGAAATAAGGAAAGATCCTACCCTTAATCGAACAATGACCTGAACTCCTTTTCTTCCAAACTTTGCATCTGCGGCAGCTTGAACATCCAACTTGTAATGTTTTATGAATGTGGACAGATGACCACATTGCTGCCTTGCATATCTCTTCTGGCGAAGCTATAGCCTTGTGAGCCCATGAGGTAGCGATTGCCCTGGTGGAATGTGCTTTGATATATAATGGAGGATCTTTCCCTGCAGACTTGTAAGCTGAATAGATACAATCCCTTATCAATCTTGCCAGAGAAGCCTTAGATGCCGCTGATCCTTTGCACTTTCCAAAGAAATGCACGAACAGGGAGGCAGTTTTTCTAAAATCCTTTGTTCTGTCCAAATAAACTGACAGGCATCTACATAAATCTAAATTGTGTAGGACCTTTTCCTTATCATTGGCAGGATTAGGACAAAAAGAAGGTAAAACTATTTCTTGACTGAGATGAAAGTCCGATATCACCTTAGTCCTATAGGTAGGTCTTGTCCTGAAGACTACTTGATCTTGATGAAAGATTATGCAAGAAGTGCACATGAGAGTTTGAAGTTCACCCATTCTCCTGGCTGATGTAACTGCTGTCAAGAATGCAACTTTTAGAGTGAGATTCTTGATAGGGATGGATTGTAATGGTTCAAAGCTTTTGCGGACTGAAAGCTGCTGCAAAACCAGATTTAGATCCCAAGCCGGTATAATCTCACGCACTGTAGGTTTAATTTTGGAGATCGCTCGGACACATCTTTTGATTATGTAATGATCTGAAAAAGGATTGGCAAGAACTGCTGATAGGGCAGAAAGTTGCACCTTTAAGGAAGCTGGCCTTAGACTTTTTTTTAATCCATCCTGTAGGAAATCCAAAATAGTTCCTACTGATATTTTTTTCTCTGGAAAGATTGAGTTTTTTGCACCATTTGTAGAATATGTTCCATACATGGTAATAAATATTTTAAGATACTGCTTTTCTTCCTTTAATTATTGTTTCTTCTACTTCTCTAGAGACACCCTTAACCTCTAAAGAGTGCCATTCAGCTTCCATGCTGGCCATGGTGGCTGGCCAGACTGGAATGCGCTTGGTGATTCTCCTGTGGTGCTCGTAGACGTGATCTCTCCCAAGGAACTTGGACTGCCGAAGATAGATTGCCTAGGAGTTTTGAGAACTCCAGGGCAGTATGTTCTCTGTTCTTTAGGAATCTTTATATCCTGCTTGTGAGTCTGCTTCTTCTGTCTTTTGATAGAAACGCTGTGCTTTTCACCGTGTCAAACTGTATCCCCAGGAAAATCAGACTGTGCAGGCACTAGATGACTTTTCTTTGTTGATCTTCCAACCCAGATCAGATGACATCTGTACATAGAAATTCATGAATACCAGAGCTTGGTGATGCAATTCTTCCACTATTAAGAGGTTGTTGAGGTAAGGAATTACTTTTATGCCTTTTTGACTTAGGAAGGCTAGGGATACTGCTAGGACCTTTGTGAACACACTCTGTGCTGAAACAAAGCCAAATGGAAGAGCCCTAAACGGATAATGGTGGCCGCAAATACAGAATCTCAAACTTCCTGTGGGAATGTCTGATGAGAAAGTGGTGCTATGCATCCTGCAGATCTATCTTCATTAAGAATACCCCTGGATGTACTGACTTCATTTTTGAGACCACCGTCTGCATCCTGAAATTTCTGATCCTGACAAATGAATTGAGCCATTTCAAGTCCAGTATAAGTCTCAAATTCCCTGAGGATTTCTTTACTGGGAAAAATGACTGAGTAGGTTCCATAGTTCCTTTGCTCTCTGGGAACCTTCTCTATCACTCTGTTGAGCTCTAGATCTTGAATTGCAGCAAATACTTTGTTTCTCATTATTCTGTTGGAAATTTTGGATGTCTTGAATCTTGTGTTCTGTGGGACAGACTCGAATTCTATGCAATACCCCATCTCCAGGATCTGTTGAACCCATTCGTCTGGGACAATCTGTTTTCCAGACCACCACATACGAATCCAGTCTGCCCCCTACTGGAGCCGGAGATGAGGGCAGCCTGATCTCATTGCTTATTCTTAGAGAAGGGCTTCCTCTGGAAATCCCTCCTGTTTCCTGATCTAGTATTGGGAGCCTGATTTTTTTCTGCCTTGCTCATAGCCTCTCCCTGGCCTGTACCTTCTTGCCTCCCGAAAGGACTGCCATCGGAAATTAGAAGATCTTGGTGGAGAAGTCCTGTTTCTACGTTCTTGAGGCAAAAACATGCTTTTGCCTGCTGATCACTTTTAACAATTTCTTCTAATTGATTACCAAAAAGAAGAGAACCAAGGAAAGGTAAGGAGACTAGTTTATTTTTTGATGATGCA
Organism: Rhinophrynus dorsalis; assembly: GCA_037306005.1. Classification (NCBI taxonomy): domain Eukaryota; kingdom Metazoa; phylum Chordata; class Amphibia; order Anura; family Rhinophrynidae; genus Rhinophrynus; species Rhinophrynus dorsalis. The sequence goes on from CM074721.1 coordinate 338,288,394, forward strand.
TCAGCATCACAGGCCTTGATCCAGAGGGCCTGTCTGGCTGTAACGGAGAGGGCAAAGGCCCTGGCTGATAATTTTTCCTGCAAAGCGTCCCTGGACGCTATTAAGTTAACTGCTTCTTTGATGGATGCCACCTCTCTTAGTGATCTGGATCTAGACACAGAGGACTCAATCTTCTTCTAATTCACCTAACCATATCCTTAATACTCTGAATATGCAGGCCCTAGATGTACTGGCTCTTAAATTATGACCAATAGTGGTAAACTGCTTGCGCAAGGCTCTTCTATCCATAGGATCCTTCAAAGAGGTTCAGTCTTCCAATAACATAGTAGTTTTACGCGACACACATGCCACACCTGCATCCACCTTAGGATGCGTCACCCAGTATACTGTCTCTTCCTCGGAGCAGGGATACCTTTTAACAATTCTTCTGGATATTGCTGTTTTTTTTTTTTTTTGTTTTTTTATCAGCATGGCTCCATTCAGCTTTAAGCAAATCTTGAATAGAGGAATGCACAGGAAAGACCAATGCTGTTTTCTTATGACCTAAAGATGTTTTATACCTGATTCCTAATTATTTCTAAGTCTCATTTAAGCCTAAGGTCTTCCTCACGGACTTTAAGAGCCCATCCAATTTATCTAAACTGAAACTCCCCGAGTCATCAGTAAGTTCCCCTTCCTCAGCCGAAGAAGGGCCAGATTCATATTCCTTTAGGTTGCCTTCATCTTCTTCCATAGGGTTAGAGGGACCCTCTTCAGGGTCTTTCTAGCAGACTTCTGCATTTGTGAAAAGGTTTCCTGCATGGATAATCTCATCCATGTCAGGAAATCCTTGAACTGGGAAGGGATTTCATCTCCAGCAATTTTTTTTAAATAAACATTCACCAGAGAGCTTGGCAGTGTCTGATGGTGAGAGTTTAGCATCACAGGCAGCACAAACTCTAGGCTTCTGACCAGACTTCGCCTCCTTGGATGTAGAAGGCTCTGTAGTCTCAGCCTGGCCAGATTTAGCATTAGAGGACATCTTGTGCTGTAACAGGCTCTCTGAATCATCCTAGCAATTTTAACAAATAATATACTGAAAATAAAATTTACTCACGTTATATGGGCAGGCCCCAGCCACCTTTTATGTCCCAGCAGCGTCTGGATGCCTGAATCGCTTATGTGTTCCACTTGTTAAACGCACGCTGCCATGCTTCCGGTGGAGCCCTCAGAAAGGATGATGCACTTCCTGTGCTTCACTTTGCTAGCAGGTGGCATGCCCAGGAGTACAGATCTGCAGCAATGCTGTGCAGCGCTCCATGCAACCCCATTGTTTGGAGGTGTAGAGTGACCCAACATGTACACTATATCTGTTGACAGTGTACACTGAAGAAGAAAACAAAAATGACGTAAATGTATCTTGCTGTGGAGGACTGAGCCTCTGTCCTCCAGCTAAGTAGGATCAATATAACTGGCAACCGGATGTTACAGCCTGGCTTTTAAAGTTTTGCAATTGGTCCTACCAGTTGGTAGGCGGAGTTCACACCCATTCTATGCCATGGATAAAGACACAGAGGAAATGTGTTTCCTGCAAAAAAGGCAACATAAGCTTTGTGTAGTCTACACTCCTGCAAGGCCAGCTGTCAGAGTTCAAGCCCTTTACATTTAGAGAGGAAATTAAAACACTGCCGTGGCACATGCCACAAAGTGCACACTTATGCACAAAGCACACTAAGCAATGAAGCGGAAAACTGATGGATGGTTATAACACCAGTAGCGCTGCAAACTGAAACAGACGCCAAATCGGACCCTCGCAAGGAGAAAACTACTCCACTAGGGGCTACCGAAGGTCAACAAAATATACAAAAGTATTCACTTATGCGATCCCAAGGCTATCACTATTAATATATACTACTATACAATAAACGTTCTTAAAAGAGGTGTCTTTCTCCATTCTCTTGTAGAAATCCCAAACATCACGTCACTCCACAACGTACATAGAAAGGGAAAGAAAGAGGAGAATCCAAATCAGACTCCGTTAACTTCAACTTATAAAAATTCAGTAATATCCACTTATGGTTAAATTGCTTTTGTTGCGCTCCAGTGGATTACAGGACCCTTTTAGTATCTCCTCCCGTGGCTGGCTTCCAAACCATGTATTTGGATATATTTCCAATCACCAATCTCCTTAATTCTGTTGTCACATCTTTTGGATCTCTTCTATATCCTTCCGATTTGGTCCGTTTCTCTCTGGAGGCACAGCGCCACTCAGTTTGCAGCAGAAAGGCAAAGGGATCCTTTGAATTCAGGGCGGCCAAGCAGAAGGCCCCCACTCAGCTAAGAAACTTGTAGCAAAAGGCATGTAGCATTCACCAATTAACATCACATAAAAAATTGCAATAAATGGTGAAGGTATGTAGGACACAGCTAACAGACAATGAGGTAATACCATTTAAGGAATTGCTGTAACTAGAGGAGGTACTCATTAAAGCCTGGCCCAATATCCAAGAAGTATAGACCCAAGGGATCTGGGAGGGAAGGGAAAGAGTGGGAGAACAACAGGGGAGGAAAGGTCATAAGGGTGAGGTCAATTTAGAAATTAGGAAACAGTATAATAAAGTGTTCAGGACTAATCTGAATTGCAAGGAAAGGAATCTGGTATCTGCATGACTTCATTTCATTGCTGGAGGCCGGGTGGGTGGGGGGGCAAGGAGGAGGTGTGCTGGCAGAAGGATTAGATGGTGCAGAAGTCCCAGGAAATGCAGCGGGAGGGGGGGGGGTCACACTTTGAAGTGGAAGGAGCAGCTGGGTCAGCTGAGACAGGGAGGTGCAGATGGTTAAAGGGGCAGTAATGTCCCATAAAAAAATGTTTAGTTTTGTAGAGATTAAAACAAAAAAAAAGCTAAATGCCACAAATCCTCTCGTTTCAAACCGCTATGGTTTGAGAGATATCCTCGGCTAAAGTTCCTCTTCTCCTGATGTCAGCTATAAAGCCGAGAGAAGGAGATCCATGTCGGCCGACATGAGGTGGCTCTCATAGCAGTTTGAGATATAGTATTTGTGGCATGTAGCTTATTTTTTTAATCTCTACAGAACGCTAAACATTTTATGGGACATTACTGTCCCTTTATAGACCTCCCAGCCTTGATCAACATCCTTAGCTACGAAGGTAGTCCCAGAGTGAGTCACCAGGAGTTTGAAAGGGAATCCCCATTGATAGCGGATGTGGCGCTCTCACAGAATGTCAGTAATTGGCTTAAGGGAGAGTCTTTTGGCCAGTGTGACTGGAGCGATATCCGCAAAGACAAGGGGAGTACAACCATCAATTTCTGGAGAATTATCTTTGTCCGCTCGCAGTAGCGCTTCTACTGACAATATCCCGTGGGGGTTTCACCATGTGCCACTCTGGGCCTCGATGCTCTATGCGCCCTATCAAGAATGAATTCCGCAGGGTCCCTGTACAGGAGCAGAGTCTCAAAGATTTTGCCAGGAAATTCCTTGATGACCTTATCCTCAGGGACACCCCGAACTCTTAGGTTGTTCCGGTGGGATCGGTTATCTAAATCCTCCTGAGTACCTTTCAATGAATCCATCTGAGTGTGAAGATAGCCAATCTCAGAGTCCAAGGCTGTCAAGGGAGTGGAAGTTTGCGTGTGCAATTGTTCCATGTGATCTAAATGGGTTACAACTCCACTAAGGTCGGACTAAAGGTCTGCTATAGATGCTTTGAGGTCCGCTTGTAGATCTTTTTTGAGAGTTAGGAGACACTGTTTCAGCTCAAGGAAGTCCTGTTTAGTACAAGAAGAGTTCATAGTCGGTGGGCACGAGTGAGCAAGGGCTCCAAAAGGTGTAGGTGAAGAAGACAAAAAGATGCGAGTTGGTCACTCGGTCCGCTGGATGATGTAGAAAAATATTCTGAGAGACATTTATCCTGTTTGCTGCAGGACCTACTGTTCATGGTAGAAGTGCTCAGGACATAGTATGGGAGAACATTCCAGAAGAGAAGCATAAGTTCCATTCACTTACAGCATGTGAAGATTATGACCTTTGAGTTAGTCAAGGGGGCAGTCAGACCAACTTATTGGAATGCTTCCCATAGGCAGGAGAAACAGGGCGTATGAGAGGAATGTTAGGTTGAAGGAAGATGTAGGAGGAAAGTGAAGGCAGGTAATGCCTAACTCCAGATAGGAGGACAAGTCTGAGTAGTGTCACTGGAGGATGACTATCTTGGGGGTAAGTCCACCTAGCTCAGGTGGGACAACCAGTCCCACGCAGATAAGAGGTTTCAACAGCATACCACAGCTGAAATAGAGGAGGAGATGATGAAGTGTCGGGTAAGTGTGACACAGCAGTCAGTCACAGCCAAGGCTAAAGGAGGCCAGATAATAGTCCATTGGGAGTAGCCGTGGTGTCAAAGATCAGGTCCCCAGAGGCTGTTGGAGCAAGATGTTTGGTTCTGCATCAGGGTAGACACCGATAGACTGAGATCTGGCCTCCCACCAGGATACTGGTGCGGGGGGGGGGGTAATGTAGGCAGCCTATTGGAAGAGTTGGATAGGGCACAGGGGCAGAAAATAACAAAAAGGAAGGTGAGCTATGGGGGGGTAGGTGAGACTGATTGATCAGACCCGACACAATACAGATAGAGTAGACTCATATCTGCACTAATATGTAGAGAATAAGGCAACTGAAGGACAAGATTAGTACACGTCTTCATCAGTGTCCTCGTGCAAACCACACAGTGGTTCCAGGCAGTCAAGTCACTCAACAAAGTCCCATAGCAGTCCAAATCAGAACAGCACACTGGGTATTGTCAGGTTTAGAGTAGCCCAGTTGGTAACATGAACTGTCACAGAGAGATTTTCAGGGTAACCACCCAAAATCCAGCATGTATTGTTAAATAAAAAGTGGGTCGGCAGGTTTCAGGCACCCAGTTAGGCCCCAGATAGGGTTACTCATGGCACTTTGGAGACTCATCCACCAGGGTATCTCACATTGTGTACCTACCAAAGAGGCTGAAAGTAGGGTCAACAGGCAGTGAGGTGAGTGAGACCCAGTATCTTTGCCTGTTAGCTCACATCCGAAGGGTCATAATTACCAGGCTTCAGCAGTCTTTTTTCACCTCAGGCCACCTTCACTACATAAGCAGGGTCTTCGGCCACTCGTAGTAGGCCTCCGTGGTCCTGTCGCTTCGAGAAACGACTCTACGGCACCATGTGGGTGGACTGACAAACAGTGTTCACTCCAGGTAGAGGGCGGCACTCAAGACCGCAGGCGCGCAGTCTAGGCCTTCTCCACCACAGAAATCTAGTCCAGAGAGCTCACCCCCTCAAAACAGGTACCTGCGGGTAGCATATGATTGAGAGAATGTAATAAAGTAGGTTATAAAGCCAGAGCGGTGTCACAAGGCTGGATGGGCCCGGATTATTTTTCAGGCAATGCACAGAGCAGCACTACAGTGAGTCTTCGCAGGATGGCTGCCAGGCCACGCCCCTCTTAAACTTGCTTTTTAAAGTTTGTGTAAATTGTCCTCTACAGAGACTACTGAATGGTATTTGTACTGTTGTATGGAGAGATCAAACCTAAAGGCAAATGAACTGTGATCTCAGCCCGTTCACAGATGGGTAACCAGGAGCCTTGGCAAAAGCAGAAATGACTGCTCCCTCATGGCATACAAAGATAGACTAGATTTTAGTACATGGTATTTAATAAGATATTAAAGGAATATATACACAATGGAAAAAAAAGCCATTACTACTACTATGCGCATTTCATTGCTACGGCAGCAGCACTTATAATATATTATATATATATATATATATATATATATATATATATATATGACAACTGATTTTGAGTATCCATTTTGCACATACACACAAAAAAAGCAAATGCTGCACGGTTGTGCCCAAGGAATTTGGAGCTCCGTGCATGTCAGGGAACCATTTGAAAATCAATGCATCGATATTCGTCACCATTGATGTCAAAGGGGTTGAAGGGGGGTAGAGGGAGGAGCAGACAACGAACCAGAAACAGTCAAATTATATAAACACCCTTTGTGTGCCAGAGAGGTACCCAGTGCATTGTGTTACAATGTGTTGGATAACTCTCTGGCTCTCACAGGGTTAAATAAGTATGCAAATATAAAAGCCGAGAGATCTATATAATGGATTCTGAGAAGTGGACAAGAGGTTGAGTCAGAGTCCATCATTTATTATCGAAGTGTCAAGGTTTACATCACTACTACAGCACTGCTATCACTTCTGCACACCCATTTATAAACGCTAATAACTAAGCAAAGGCAGGTTTATGGCTGCAGATAAGATTCAAACGTACTTCTGTATCATTGACCGTGAACCTCGAGATCACACTAGTGGCCTTATGCACACAAGAAAAAGAAGCAAAGGGAAACCAACAGCACCATTAGGCAAGAAGAAAGTCACATAACTCCCACTTACAGTAAAAACAGGACATACAGTTTGGTGGGGTGTCTTTTACACCCCCCTCTCTTTCTGCTGACTGTGCCTCAAAATGCAGCCTGATCTTCATCTGCAGGTCTGCTCCTAGAGGTGCAGATCATTTGATGTGGCAACATCCAAGTAATAGATGCTCTGTAACCCTTTGCCTGCCAGAGAGGCAATATGTTGGATATCTCCTTGGCATTCATAGTAAATGCATAGTAAAGTGGGGAATTTCATTCCATGAATGCCAAGGTCCCAAAAAAATTGCTTCAAAATGCACTGGAGGGGTTAACAGCTCCATTCAAATAATAAATTAGAATTTTTTTTATTTTCCTCCCCTTTGTGCAGTTGATTTGCCCCAGAATTGCTCAGATTCTTTTTGCATGCAGCCTTAGCAGTGCAGAAGAAAGGCTGTATGGGAGTGTTGTGTGCCAGTTCCTTGGGTGTATAGGTGATGGTGACAGTGCTTAGAAATGCACCTAGAATGGAGGGCATTACTGTGCCGCACTGGAAAGAGGCTGTTAGTGCTTGGGATTTTTTTTCTAGTTTAATAATGGTGACTTACACAGGGCCACATGTTGGCCACTTTACAAGTCACTTTATGGCCCGGAAACTATAAAGATCAATGCTCAAAAGGAGTGCAAAAAAAAAGCTGCAAAATGCCCTAGTTTATGTTTCCCAGTATGAATCTTAAACCATTTGATGAACATCTAGCATCAAATGAGTTAACCACTAGAGGACAAGGAGGATGTGAAACATTTGTGCCGTGCACCCGTCTGGTCATCAAGAGATTAATTGCATTTTGTTATGAATCATTATCATCCCTGCAAAAAAATGGTACTATTTGGTTAAATTTCTGCTTTTTTATTAATGTTGCTAAACAGGAAACTGTAGTAGGATAACCCTCATCATGTTACAGGAGTATAGTGCCTTGACAAAGTGCCACGATGCACAAAACAGCAGTCAGCTTGCAGTTCGTGCAAGATCACTTTGTTCCCCAGTCTGTTGTGCAGAGTACAAATTAGAAGATTTTTAAAACGGGTGAGTGTGGGCTCTCTCTTTCTACTATGTGAAGTCATGTTATAGGAGTGAAATAGTAAAAGTAACTATCAGACTCCAGTGTGCTGTCAGTTATGAACTCCCTCTATGGTTCGAACAGGGGTATACAATTACCATTCCCATTAGGCCCTGTGCAAAGGAGGAAGGGAAATCATCAACACCTGGGCTACACAGGCAACTGTTATTTAACTCTGGCTCAATATGCTGCAGGTAAACAAGGAATAGCCTAAGTTCTAATTAGTGGAGGTCCAATAAAGCAACCAAAGACTAGTTGTTGTGATGATGAAAAAATGCACACTGCTGTCCGTAGCATTAAGGCCATTATCACGAGGCGACATTAACACAGTGATGTTGCATTCTCATGTCCCCTATTCTAAAAAGTATGCTGCTAGATTATGATGCCTAACAGGCGACTACCTCCTTGCATTCATGCACCAAAGTCCAGCAAACTGACAATTTTACAATTGCATACTACAGCACAACTGACATGAGGCAACCAGCAGATCTTTCACAGGCTACATTTGAAGCTTGCGATGCTCACTGAAACAGTCAGTGAATGTTAGATCTGTATAGGTTTTAGCCATTAATATTTAATTGTTGCTCATGTGGGGCTAGAAATCAAGCAATCAATTTTCAGTGGGAATGCAGCAGAAGCTTTACTTCAGAAGATGAGCAATGTAAATTTAACAGGAGAAAAGAGTCACCCATGAGAAAGCCCTAATGCAGATTTTTCCAGCAGCATAGCACAGCTGCAATCATTAGTGCCTCTTATAGAAGGCATGCCGAAGTCAAGTGGTTAAGGACCACATACTCAACATATACTTTCAAGGAGAGCCACACCATAAACTTCTAGGGTCTGCTTGCTTAAGAGCAAGAGCTTATGGAAAACAATCCATTGCCATTTAGAAAATATCAACTTTTTGAAAGTCACTGGGAGATTTATTGAGCCGATGTCAGTGCACACAAGCCCCCTTAAATACCCAGTGTAATCCAGTATAGAAGGGGGGCAAAAAAAAAAAAAAACCTGGAACAAAGTAAAATAAATAAATTAAGTCACATAATCGTCTTATCAAAGTACCTTGCAAAGAATAAAAGCAAAGTGAATTAGTGCATCTAAAATGTAATAAATGAAATAATCACAGCATGCAATGTGCTCACACTATTTACATATAGTTAATAAGGCGGCCATGTTACATTCCTCCAGTATACACGTACAAATGCAACTTCATTGCATAATTGTAGGTGTGTTACAGGACACCTCTCTGCCATTCAGAGAGTTAAAGTGGCAGAGAAACCCCCCCCACTGATCTAAACAGGGCTTTTACAACCTTGATGCTAACTTGCAGCTCACAAAAAAATTCTCTATGGATAACTACACCTATACACACTGTCAGTCGCAGGGCAGCATACCTGTACTGTAGCAACAGTTCATCAAGTGACTTGCATGGTCAAGCTGCAAAGTCTACATTATAGCAGCAAGCCCTAATTATGTACAAACAATGACATTTACTTGTGGTAGGCAAGTTAACCACTAAAAGCTTTGCAATCTGCTGGATATCCATCTGGCACGCAAAAGATACCAAGTGTGGAGGAGCTTCACCCTCATGCAAATTATCTATTTTAAATACTGCAGTTTAAGTGTAAAATTGCTATATTAAGGGGAGAAGCGGTAAAACTTTAGTTTTGGGTCTACCTTGGTTGTGGAAGTGAGCATGCACAATTGTGCGTAGGCAGTTACTTCAGAGCAGAATTAGTAAGTAATTTTACATTTAAGAGTCATAATTACACCCCTTACACAAGTTCAGCACCAGTTACTGGGAGGGCTTGGGAGGTGTGGGGAAGGCACCAGAGAGCTCCATATCTGGCTCACCCAACTTATATCACACTTCGCTAAGAAAATCAGCCACTAATGTATTCTGGCAATCGTGAGGATGGGGCAGGGTCCTGCAGCCCCACACAGAAGGCTGGTGTATAAAATAAGGAAATTGGGGCTAGGAGATAACCTTTGCAATTGTATACAAAACTGGCTGAAGGACAGGGAACAGTGTGTGGTTGTAAATGGAAAATTCTCCAGTACAGTTAAAGTGGAGAGTGGAGTACCTCAGGGTTCAGTATTAGGTCCGCTGCTTTTTAACATGTTTATAAATGACCTGGAAATAGATATAGAAAGCAAAATATCAATATTTGCAGATGATACTAAATTATGCAAAGTCATTAATTCAGAAAAGGATATTTTCTCTCTACAGAGGGACTTACATACAATGTCAGATTGGGCAAACATGTGGAATATGAAGTTTAATGTAGGGAAGTGTAAAGTCATGCATTTGGGAGGAAACAATCCCAAGGCTACTTATAAACTTAATGGAATCATTTTAGGTGACTCTTTGCTAGAAAAAGACCTGGGTATCCTTGTCAACTACAAACTTGGAAACAGTGACCAGTGTCAAACAGCAGTAGCAAAGGCAAACAAAGTCCTGTCTTGCATACAAAGAGGTATCGAAGCAAGAGTGGATAACATTATTTTGCCATTATACAAATCATTGGTAAGACCTCACCTTGAGTATGCAGTGCAATTTTGGGCACCGGTTCTGAAAAAGGATATACTAGAACTAGAGAGGGTACAGCGGAGAGCAACAAAATTAATTAAGGGAATGGAGGACTTGACATATGAGGAACGACTAAACAAACTTGGTTTATTTACTCTACACTGTACAAGTATATGAGAGGTCAATACAAGGATATCTGCGGTGAGCTATTTATTCCAAGGCCTGATCAGGTGACCATGGGACACCCCTTGAGATTAGAGAAAAGGAGGTTTACACTTCAGCAGAGGAAGGGTTTTTTTTACGGCAAGGTCTGTTAAATTGTGGAATTCATTGTCCAGGGAGGTAGTTATGGCAGATACAACTGATAAATTTAAGAGACGATTAGATACATTTCTTTCAAAAGGGAACATACAGAGTTATACTGTTTATCAGTAGGCTGATCAGGAAGGTCTGATAAAGACTAATTTAATTGGTAGCAGGAAAGCTATAAAATTCTCAGTTACTGAGGTATGAGGCGAAGGTTGAACTTGATGGACTTGTGTCTTTTTTCAACCTAATTTACTATGTTACACTAGTTCCAAAAGACAGAGTGGCTAAGGCCAGAACTACCATATAGGTGAACTAGGATGTCAACTAAGGTACAATAACTCAGAGGGGCACTGAGCAGATCTTAGGAGATTTATATTCTCCGATGATCAGCTGACCACTGTGCCAAATACTCAGTTTGACATGATCCATTCTCTCTCTCCTCATTGTAAAGGATGTCTCCAAAGCATTGAATTTGTGTGAAGCTTCTTTAGCATCTAACTTCCTTCAGAATTAATCTAACTGGTACCAGTACATTGGCATGTTACCACTGTCTGATGGCAGTGCTGACGCAACAAAGCATAGGGGGTGCTACCTGTCCCCACAATATGTTATGTAATCTGTAAATATTGCTGGCAAGCGTCAACACTGTGTGGCTGACTGACTCACTAGTAATTAACATGTAAATAGGGCAGCACGGTGGCTCAGTGGTTAGCACTGTTGCCTTGCAGCGCTGGGGTCCTGGGTTCAAATCCCACCAAGGACAACATCTGCAATGAGTTTGTATGTTCTCACTGTGTTTGCGTGGGTTTCCTCCGGGTACTCCGGTTTCCTCCCACACTCCAAAAAACATACTGATAGGTGAATTTAGATTTTGAGCCCCAATGGGGACAGGAACCAATATGAGTGTAAAGCGCTGCGGAATCTGTGTGCGCTATAAAAATAAAGGATGATTATTATTATTAATTATTATTATTATTATTATGTAGCCCCAGCCCCCGATAGTCAGTGGATGCACTGGCTCATCACACAACTCCATTGAGGCTGTCAGGCAACAGCTTGGCCAAAGCATGCATGTGCAGGCTGAAGCTACACGGAGTTGCTTACCTGCTATGATTGGCACTGCCATTACTAAGCCAATCACAGCCATTACTAAGCCAATCACAGCTGCTTCTCAGTGTCACATGTTAGGTACTTGACTAGGATACTGCTCTCACAGTTGTGTAACAATCTCCCAGGCTTCTTCAGTCCTCTGGTGCCCTCTGCACTCTCATTCATGCTGGTCTCCTACACCATGAACAAATGTTAATGTATCATTTAATTTACATAGATAAAAAGCTAATGTACCAAGTAAAGAAAAAGTGGTGTAATTCAGACGCAAAACCAAATGCACTACAGGGGACATGAAATAAATACAAATGTTCACTTGAGTTGTAGATAGTAATGCTTAATATGAAAAAATAGACAAGTGGACAGAACTGGCGCTGAGCAAGTAAAAATGTATAAAAAAAAATACATTAAATAAATTAGGTTTTTGTTCATATGGGAAAAAAAAAGACACTGAAAAGTTAACCCTGTGAGATTTTTTTTTTTTTTTTGCTGCAGTACTTCTATGGCTTAAATTTCTATACTGGAGCTGCTGCTACAGAAGTCTATGGGCTGATATGGTCAGTTGACCATGAACTTTCATAGGATGCTGTAGCAACAGCACCACCATAAAATTTCAGGCCACAGAGGTACTGCACTCTAAAGGGGGGGGGGGGGAGTGTATGGCTGAGCTACAATAAAACTTTTGACTAAACCATCTCTCCAAAGTGGGAGTAGCCATTTCTCATTTGCAGCTATGTGATGAATGAGACAAGGCGGCCCCTTCGCTTTGCATGAATGGGACAAGGTGGTCTGTCACCTTCACCACATTGATAGAATGTGTGTTAATATGAAGGGAGCTGGAAGGGGATATGGGGTAGGTTCCTGAAGTGATTTTGACAGGAGTTACCCTGAACACGCCTGTCAAAGTGACTACCCCGTGGAAACTCAATGCCATGATTCAGCCCTTTGGCCATGCCTGTCAAAATCACTGCCCTTTAGAAACTCTATGTAATCATTTTGGCTGTAGTGACAAGGGAGGCAAAATTGCCTCCCAGGTGAACCTTGCTACAGTGATTTTGACAGAAGTGGCTAGGGGGACAAAATCATTGCCCAACGATGATTGGCTGCTGAGCAGGTGAAATCCACCCCTCTGCAACCACGAGGAAGTGCAGACTGCGAACCAGAAACCGTTCTATATTTCCATATTAAGCATTACTATTGTTTTAAATGGGGCTTTTAACCCTCTGAATGCTGCAGAGATAACCAACTATCATTCAAAGTGTTAAAAGTCCCATTTAAATCAATGAAAATATGTGGGGCATTGCTTGATTGTTCCCTTATAATGCAGTAGTTTGCTCCAGTTTTGCAACACTTTCCCTTCATATATCAGCTCCATCAAGTAAATGTAGAGATCATTAGCTGTGAGGAATGATTCTTGGGCCATGGATTGGCAGTTAGAGTCCCTCCAACTGCTTGGTGGCAGGGCCGGATTTGCCATAAGGCAGAGCAGGCAGCTGCCTACAGGCGCACCCTACAGAGGGGCGCCTGTCATTGAAATAAAAAAAATTATATATATTTTTGTTCATAGAGCTGCGCGCTGTGCACAGTAACAACCCACCCACCGCACGGTAAGGTCCGTGTCTTCTTCGGCTCAGACCTGTAGCTGCTGTTGCTCCCTCGTTGGCTCTAATGCAGAGCGCTGGGAGATTACCACCTCCCATCGCTCTGCATTCCTAAAGAGACCGTGCGGGAGCAACAGCAGCTACAGAAGGAGGCACAGACATCTGCCGCTGGACCACCAGGGAGGTAGGAAATGTATGCGGGAGGCAAAGTGGGGGCAATGTGAAGATGATGTGGGCAATGTGGAGCTGATGGCAATGCGAGGGCAAGTTGGAGCGGATATAGTGGCAATGTGGAGATGATGGGGGTAATGTGAGGGCAATATGGAGCTGATGGGGGATAAGTTGGAGCTGATGGGGGCAATGTGAGGGCTATATGGATATGGGGGGTAATGTGGAGATTTGGAGCATTGTGGAGGTGTCCAGTGGAGATGGCAAATGGGGGGCTCTTCAGATTTCTGTGCCTACAGGGTCCTGAGATGTAAATCTGGCCCTGCTGGGAGGGCAAAAAATTAAAAAAGTCACTAGGGCTGATTACAGGACACTGTAAAAGTCTTCTAGAGACATTTATGAGTCTATATCCACTATGCAATGGGTTGGAGACATCTCTAGTATTCAAAGGGTTTAAAAGTGAAAAATCAAAAGGAATTTTTTTAAATATTTCCTTTCTATGGTGCAGTTTAATTACTCAACTTTCCTTCTGAACATAAGGCCCAACAATCAAGTGAAACGCTTTCTGCTGATCTCACAGTGAGCGTACAGCACAGATCCTTCCTGGTTCTCCATCTAGAGGGAGACGGCTGCTGCGTGGGATTCTACAAATAAAAACAGTCAGCATGTGTGGCAGCACAATGCAAAAGATTGCTTCTAAGAGACTTTAGAAAACAGATTAACATTTGGATATAAGCTGGCATGCCGATCACACAGTGTGCTAGGGAGAAAAGGGAGTGTTGCTTCACAGCGGAGAGTAACCCTCTAAGGTCTAATCTTGGCAATTTTATTTACTGTAATAATTTCTGGCCTCTATATGTAGAATCTTAAAATACAAAACCAAAACATCCACATTGCTTAGAGATACCCAATAAGGGCAGCATATCAAGCACAGGCACTGAAGTACTAGCTGTCCAATAAAAATTATTATCCTTTATAACCCCCTTCTAGAAACAGGCAGGCTATAGGGATAATGTGCCATAAGGGAAAATGAAGTACTGTGCATGTTTAGGGTAGTGCCCATTTTTAAGTGATAGTTCACTCATAAATAGAAGAATCTCCATTCTATTATTTAACAAATTTTATACTTCTCTGCAGTTACAGGGATCAATTCCCTGGTGGTGTGATTCAAACTCCCCTGAGTGCCAGACTCTCATGCAGTATGTCAGCTTCAAGAAGAGATGAGCACTAGAGGCCAATGTGTCAGCACTCAAGGAGAAGAGACAGATTTTACCTAGGCAGTTTAACCCCCTAGTTGCTAAATAGATCAATACATTGCTTCAATTATTTTGAAAAGTCTCTACATAAAACATGTGGAAGCAACCACAACAAATAAACCTAAAGCAGGGAAGCCAGCTATTTTCTAAAATAAATGTTGTCTAATGAAGGAATGTGTCCTAAGTAAAAGGTTCAATATGGGGTATGGGTTACTGAGGCAAAATGTGTGACAACGTTCAGAGAAAATTGTATAGCAGGTGTATTATGGTATTCATGGTGAAGGGAGTGAAAGGGATACTGTGATACTGCAAATCACTAAAACGCTGCTCTGGGTGAGGAAGGAGTGTAAAAGCTAGATACTACAGGTAAGCCAATGATTTGGCCTTCAGTGTATGGAGGAACAGCCAACACATTATAATATAATTTATATACACATACATACATACATACATACATACACATTACATTCTTATATAATAATTTGCTAAAAAGTTTGTAAGTACACAGTCATGCACAGTAGAGACTGCCCGTGATGCAGCGGATACGGAGCGGGGCGCTCCGAAGTATCAGCAGTGGCACGGGCAGTCTCTACTGTGCATGACTGCCCCACAACCAGCTGGCACTGTATCAGCCGTGGTACAGGCAGTCTCTACCATGCATTACTGCCCTGAGACCAGCTGGCACTGTGGCCCGTGTATTAACCATCTTCCAGATAATCTGCAATATTATACAAAGCTATCATGCAAGCATTTTGCATTTCTAAAAGGAACCAATAAAAGGTACCTTTTATTAATCTATAATATTACACCCTGTGACATTATCTGTTACTGCAGCATGTATTAACTTTTGTGATTACCAAACAGCCCACTCTCAGATTAGTAGTAGTATATATCAGTAGATTTTCCTTCCTCCTCACACCTCTCCCCTTGGTCCTCCATATGAGCCTTGTGCCTGTCCCTAATGCTGCAGGTGTGCTGTCATTCACTCCTATCATTAGGCTTAGATTCCAGTCAGCGCCATCACTGCTCTGACTGAAGCTGTGACTGGTATGGGCAACATGTGGCTTTGTATTTTTTTTACAGCTGGCTCAAGAGAATTGTAGTCTAATCCCTGGGGATCCACGGGTTGCCTGCTCCTGTGAAACGGGAATACTTTAGTTGTGCATAGGTTTACTCCGGTAGCTTAGGAAGTAGGCTCATGAGCCCAGTTCCAAGTCTGAGGTCACATTTTAAAAAGAACAACGTTTAGATATTAAATTATGAAGTTGTGTTGTACCAAGCATTAGCCTGATAACCTTCAACTCACTCCCATATGGCTAGCTGTAAAGGGATTTGGTGGCCAACGCAGTACTACTCACTTGGATGATGGATAGCAGAAGCGAAGAGCAGGCACAGCAAAGATGTTTACAAGCCTCTTGTCTTACATTCAATTACTGCATGCTTCACGTGATATCAGACGGTGATGCAGACTGGTACTGTAGCTTACACTGAGGCAGATTTTGATTGGTCCTCTGCATGACCTATAGGGAGGCAGGTGGTTGATTCAGATGCCCAACAGCTGTGTTCAACTAGGGCTGATCAAAGCTGTCCTCAGGCCCTCCCCACAAAGGTGCAGGAGCTCCTCACATGAATGCAAGTTAATTGGCAGTTCCATCATTCCAAAAGCAGTATATATTAACAACATTAACTTGTGTTTGAGGCTTTTCTAACATGCCCCACTGGGGGAAGAGCACTTGAGGACAGGTTTAAGCTCAGCAACCTTGCCAGTGCCATGCATTGACAGTAATTAATTATTTTTGTTTAATTTAAAAATGTTATTTATATTTTAACTAGTTGAAGAGCCCGTTACACGGGCCACAGTGCCACTGCCAGCCGGTTGCGGGGCAGTCATGCTCAGTAGAGACTGCCCGCACCACGGCTGAACAGAGCTGGACGAGCCGCGCCGTGGGTAGTCTCTACTGCACATGATTGCGTTGTTACACACGTTTTAGCGAATTATTATATTGGAGGAAGGAAGGATGAGGGAGCTGAAGATTATATTGAGGAGAGAGGGTGGGGTGCTGCTGACACATGTGTATCTACGGATAGGCCTCCCCTGTTCTGGAGCAAAACTATCTGCACCAGAGGTGGAAATTAACATTGCCAATCATTTAAATGGATATTTTAATTCCATGAATTCTAGAGAAGTCTACAAAGTATTTAAAGATCAATTTACAAGTTTTACTTATTCCTCTTATTGGGAGCAGGCTTAGTTATAAAAAAAAAAAAGGCCAAGGGCTGCACCGTGCAGTACCAAAACAGCTTCTATTAGTAGGGGTGGTGTGCAGGGGAAGAGGCTGTCATAAAATTAACCCAACAGGTTGAAACTCAGCCTGGAAATGTGTGGCTCTCAGGCACAAACTCAGCATGTGCAGCCACCTAAGACGCTCTCTGTTTTGGGCTCTCAAACCGGATACAGTGGGTCTATGGAGATCTGCATTGTGAAGGACTGCAGACTTACAGTGCAGCCCCGTCTTTATTAGCAGGTCAGCTTTTTGTACTCCAGAATCTCACCTCTTCAGCTTCTGGCGTATTGCCCTAGATTCCAGCATTTTCCAGGTGCCAATTGCACTGCAGTCAGGTGCTTATCAGCAGCACTTTTATTACAACGAATAGTTGTGAAATGATAAGTCAATGAGTCGCACCTCAATAGATATTAAAATTCAGTTAGCAGTCTTAAAGGCAATTTTTACTAATTATACTTCCAACCAACAGTGAGAGGCAAAATATTATACTAAGATAAAGGTAAATGACTAAGCTTAAAGGGATAGTAATGTTTCATAATAAAAGCAGCTCAAATTAATCAACATAGTATTTGGGCCTTAGAGAGTTTTATTTCAATTCTGTCAGAGTTGTAGTTCAAGAGTAATTGAATGATAAAGTATCCCCCTCCCGCCCCTTTTACTGATGTAACTGCTCACCTCAGAGCAGCAGGGAGGTACCCAGGTAGATTGCAGAGAGGGCAATGTTCAATTAAGAGAAGGGAAAAAGCTGAAAAACCTGTCAAGAGGGGCAGGGTTTTCATTGTTCTCACAGTAAGAAGATTGTCCCTTGCTGTGAGCTGTCTGGTCAAACAACCAGATTCCACATCTGAGGGGAGCAACGTTACACTAGGTAAAAGGGACGGGAGGGGGATACTTTACAATTCAATTACCCTTGAACTACAACTCTGACAGTATTGAAATAACACGCTCTATGGCTCAAATACTATGAAGATTAATTGGAGCTGCTGTTTCTGTGAAACATTACTATCACCTTAACCCTGAGCGTCAGAGGGGTATCCAACCAGGGACGGATTTGTCATAAGGCAGAGTAGGCATCTGCCTACAGGCGCACCCCACAGAGGGGCGCCTGTCATTGGAATCAATATTTTACTTTTTTATTTATTTAATTAAAAGTGGCGTGCTGTGCCATCCACCACATGGTAAGATCTGTGCCTCAGAGACCTGTAGCTGCTGAGCTCCCCCGGCTCTTTAGTAATGTAGAGCGCTGGGTGATGACATCATTTTCCAGCGCTCTGCATTACTACAGAGAAGATCGCACAGGAGCTCCAGCAGATACAGGTCTGTGCAGAAGCACAGATCTCTCCTGTCGCTGGACCACCAGGGAGGTAGGAAATGGATGTGGAAGGGCAATGTGAGGCTCAATGTGGAAATGATGGGGGCAATGTGAGGGCAACATGGGGAGGATGGGGGGGCAAGTTGGAGCTGATGGAGGGCAATGTGCAGCTGAAGGGAGCAATGTGAGGGCAATATGGATATGGGGGATAATGTGGAGATGGGGGGGGGGCGCTTCAGATTTCTGTGCCTACAGGCTCCTAAGATGTAAATCCGGCCCTGTATCCAACGCATTGCACTCAAAGGGTTAACCTTAAATTTGCCCATAAGCAAAGAGTATCACGTAGGTAAATGTTAACCCCTTGGCATTCATCCACAGGGTTAATTACTAAGTTACTGTGGAACAACGTAAACGTTCTGTGTCACCCATTTATGAAAGAGACGTTTATTAAGCTCTTAAATAAATATATATTGTAGGGATTTTCCTGCTGAGTATAATAAGGGTACTCCTATTGCCAAGGGATTCATATTTCCAGAGTTATTACAGTTTAAACCTGTGTTTTTTTTACATAAGCAGTAGTGGTCAAATTCTAATTAGTTTTTTCGGTTACATTCTAATGGAGAGGAAAGTCAAGAAAGTCAGTGATATACAGTTCTCCATAGAATGTGATAGAAACTGCCCGTCACTTCCTGTCAGTTAGGGCTATCAGGAAGTAAACACAGTAAATTCACTTCATGATTATTTGAACTGTTATACATTTTGAATAGAACATCTGACAGCAGTGGGAGTACCCTTGTTTATTCAGCAGGAAAAGATCTATAAAATATGTATTTTCATAAAAAAAAAAAAAAAAAAAAGTTTTCTGCTCCTTTAAGAGGCTTTAGATTTACAGGAAATCATACTTGAAGTATTAAATGATAAGCAAGACTTCACCATAGCCCCTCACCAACTTCTACTGCCAGAAAATCCTAATGGTCCTATGAATTTTGTCCTCAGGCCTTTGAGACCTTGTCAGTCCATTCTGGATGTCATATCCATGGAGGCAGATGCGACCACTGGGCCATACGACAAACTCTGTCCACTGCACATGGCAATCTTACCATCTCAAAGACCAGAGGAGTGTGTAACGCATCATTTCTCAATGTCTCACACTCCTCTCAGATCCTGTGTGTAAACCGGCTCATGCCCTCTGCAAGCAAAGGACATGTCTGCCTTCAACATGACATTCAGAACAGACTGAAAAGGTTCTCAAACTAGGAAGCAAGGGCAAAATTCATAGGGCCATTAGGATTTTGTGGACAAAAGGTTTGGTGTTGCAGCTACTTTAAGATATGTTTCCCCTTAAATATAACAAACCAATTAGGAATCAAGGACCTTATGCACAAAGGCAAGAAGTGAGGCACTTTGGAGCAAACCACTACACCATAAGGTAGAAAATTCCCAATATGCACGTTTATTTACATTTCTGCTTTTATCTCCTTAAATGCTAGAGAAGGAATGCACTGGAGACCTTTTGTATTCAAGGGGATAAAAAGGACCATTTAAATCAATGGAAATTGCATATGTTCCCTACAGTGCTGTTGCTTTGGCTCAGTATTCCTCCACTCTAAATTTATGCACACAGCATCAAAGTATTTATATTTTGCATTTGCTTGCAGCCTCACTTTCAAAGTGGCAAGAGATGCAGATGACTGCAGTGAGGACTGAAGAGATCATGCTGTCTTTATCCTGTAGCAGTTGCCAAGGTTATTGTGATTCCGTCACAACACTTCACCTCCCACCATCATCCTTCTGCACTGCTGCTAGAGCCCATTCCTCACACAGATGTGCATTACCATTCACTCTGTAGTCAGTGGCTATTTCTTAAAACGACCTCAGAACAAATGTATTGTGAATGGCTTTCAAACCCTGGCAGTTTAAGTAGATGTAGACAGAAGAATCTAAGAATTTACTAAACTCAAAAGATACCTGCCACAAATGCATTGCTAGGTCATGATTCTACGGTCCATATATTGAATAGGAAAGTGGAGAAATTCTGGGGCAAATGAAATGCACTACAGGAGGAGAACTAAAAATTTCCATTAATTTGAATTTGGATTTTAACTAGTTGAATGCTCTGTCTATAATGCATTGTGAAGCAATGGTAATTTTATTTTTCCTCTATGGTGCCAAGTAGCATCCACCAAAATATTTGCCTTATGGCAGTGGTTCTCAACCAGGATGACGTGGCCCTTTTGGTGTGCCTTGGACACTAGCTTAGGGTGCCACTTGTTCTCTATGAATACTGACTAAAATGTGAATGCGGAGTATAAATGTATATTTAGGAAAATTGTTAAGCACAATAGGCTTGTTTTTATAATGCTTGTAAGACCCAAGAATAACTGTATACAGTATGTATTTCACCCTTCATTCTAACCTTAACAAATGACCTATAAAATAATAGGGGCGACCTGAAAACTCCTGAATGTTTGTCAGGGGTGCCTTGAGGAAAAAAAAACAAGTTTGAGAACCACTGCCTTATAGTCATTAAAATAATTACAGTTTCCTACAAGAATCTGAGTAATCTCTATTGGCTGAGTGCTGAACACAGGTGACTGTCTATGTCCTGTGCTGCCTCCCAGAGCCAAGCTACTGAAATGTGAACCGTAATGGCAGTGTTTCCCACTTGCATTAGACTGGCTCAAGCATCAGGTATTTCCAACTCACCAGTGGTCAGTCTATGCATTTTACCTAGAAAATTGGGTTTGACATCTTGCTTTAGAGAACCGGTTATCAACTTTTCCCAACCAAAACACTGCCACCTCCTCTCATATCGATTTAGCTGGCCAACCATTATAAAAATGTAGATTAAAGATTAGATCATCTTCTAGACAGATTCCCATCTCTTCTATACCTTTTTACATCAGTGACTTCGGACATACCCACACATTTCTTCACTTAATTTTTTTTTTTGTTTTGTTTTAACACTTTAGTTTTCTTGCATTTTATATTAGCGTGCAGTGGTTATACAGTCATGTATGATGTACAGTTCTACACTGCATTGTCAACCAATCTGAAACCGTGTAAAGATTTAAAAGATTACTACATTTGAGCTTTGTACAAAGGAAATATACATACAGTTCACACCAAGGAATACTAAGATTTCACCTCAATATGTAAAATCACAAGTACATAAAATATGTATCATGGGGTCACATTTTAAGAGACATTGCTTAAAATTAATGTGATTTCTACGATTTCATCTAGTCATAGCCAGCATGTGTAAAAATGATTTCTTAGGCACATAAGACCTAATATGTTACAACCATGCCCATTTATACATGACCATTTCAGCAGTGTTTGAGCTCCCAAGAGATAAGTGCAGTAAATGTGACAAAGGGGAGCTGTACACTAAGGTATTCTAAACCGCAGGACCATAGTACCCTTATGTATCAAGTGTCTTAATAGGCAACTACGTTTTTGCAAAGTCTGCTCCTATTGGAGCAGGTTTAGTAAAAAGGCATGGGGCTGTTCTGTGCAGCCCCAAAATAGCTCCTATCAAAACAAAACTATTATCCTTGGTTTTGCTGCAACTTGGACGTTTGTGCATCTCAACTACAAACTTTGAAGTCCGATACAGAGGGCCTATGGGGATGTATATCACTGAACAGAAATTGAAGTTTGAGACTTGAGTCTCAGTTCACGCTCTTTGCAGGAACAATGAGGGAGCCCCAGGGGTCTCTTCAGATACCCCACTGTGGTCCCACGTTGGTCCCTCAAGGTTTGCAATAGAGTTCCATTTTCACTACCAAGTCTGCTCACATGGATGCAGCCCTGCTGACGAGGAGCTATTCCACATTTAACGTATCTGTTGCACCCAACTTATTAAGTGGCCTGTTATTTTGTTAAACTGCTGTCCAATGCTGTAGAATCTGTTACTGTATTATAAAAAAAAAAAAGGGGGATTATAATAGAAATAAGTGGCTCTAAAATGTGACAGCAAACCTTACCCAAGTAGGTGTCCTTCATGTGTTGTACTATTATTCCAGAATCAACAAGACTAGCTCAAGTCCCTACCTGAACAGGTAGGGTCTTCAAGCATGTAGGTTTGTTTCTAAAGTTCAAGAGAGAACCATTTTCACAATAAAAAGTACTAGAAGAATGTCCTAAAATTGTAGTGTATATGTTAATAGGTGTACCTCCATCCATGGGGAGTTGTATGGTAATAGAGAGATCAGGTCTCATTATATCCATCACATTACAGTTATCAGTGGAATCTATGATGCTTTTAGGGCCGACAAGCTATGTATGTTTGTTGTAGTAGGGGCAATGTTCAGAATTTCATAAACCCTGATCACTGCTCCAACATTATGCACCCATCACCACAGTATTGATCTCCTAGCTCAGTGGTTCTCAACTCCGGTCCTCGGGACCCACTAACAGGCCAGGACTTAGGGATTTCTCTGCTAGAGCACAGGTGTGGTGATCAGAGGCTCATTCACATTGATTAAATCACCTGTGCGCCAACAAGGAAATCAAATGCTGGCCTGTTAGTGGATCCCAAGGACCAGAGTTGAGAACCACTGTCCTAGCTGATTATGACAGGCAATCAATCTATCATTTGTAAGGAACTCTGACTTCCTGCTCTCCTCGCACAGTCTTGAGTTATCCAAAGATGTGTCAAGTGGGTGGATCACAATAGCTGGTGCATCATAGATTATGGCACTTTACCTGGAAGCTTGAGGAACTCTGGGTCATGAGAAGGTACCTATTGTAGTTGGATATATGAACATAGCTACATTTGAAAGTCACATGTGTAAGTTTACAGCATCTGTATGGTTTACAAACACAGAAATATAAATCTTGATGGCAGAGAACCAATTGACCCATCTAGTCTGCCCATTATCCTATCCAGATAAATCAGTCTCACATGCCTCTCAAAATAGAAATCTGTCTATCCCAGGCTACCCCCCGCCCCCTTTACTGTATCAACTCATACCATTTCCCCTGGGAGCCTGTGCCTTGAAGCTATCATTTATGCTATGGCGATGTGTGTCTGGTGATCACTTAATCATGGAGGATACTCCATACTGTCATATGCACTAAGATTTTGCTATGCAAGAGGAGCCTAGAGAAAATTAAATTAGCATGCATGGCTGTCGTAATGCTGGTGATGTGTTAAGGAGGGCAAGTGGGTCAGCAGGGAGTATAAACTCAGGACATAGCACCACAGTCACAATCTCTCCCTATTTCATTGCCATAGGAACGAGAGAGAACACCAGTGTCTCTGCCGGTTCTGTACTGAGTGAATCAGCTGTTCAGGACACTATTGCCAAACAGCTGATGCAGCTAAATAAATGCAGCAACATTCCAGTCAGTGCAGTCCCCTTTAACACCCGCTCACAGAAGATTCTGGCTGATGCATCTCACAGACCTCTGTTTCAACCAGCTGTGCAGTGCTGCAAGTCTTTAGGATGTGTGGTCTTATAACTGCCAAGGTGTAACAAAGCAAACAGACGTCAGTTTTCTGCATCATGGCAAGCAGAGCTAACAGTCTGCCCTGAAATAGGACACAAGAGGCTGTATTACACTGCAGAGAATTAACTCTAATGCAACAGAGCAAGCCATCCTCAGAGCAGGAGAGAGACAGATGAGCCAGCCAGCTATCAAGAGAGGGAGGGAGGGCAGGCCAGGCAGCCATTGAGGGAGGGGTGGGCAGGCCAGCCATCCACAGAAGAAAGGAGGGAGGGGCCAGTCATAGTAGAAAGGGAGGGCAAGCCATCAATAGAGGAAAGGAGGATGGGAAAGCCAGCCATCCTGAGAGGGAAGGCAGGCAGGCAAACTTTCCAAAGAGGGAAGGTCAGCAAGACATGGAGTTTGAGTGAGAGGTCAAGTGAGCTAGCCATAGTGCGAGGAAGTGAAACAGATAGATACAGAGAATAGACTATTAAAACAAGTTTGTCATACTGTACCTTCCTCTAGACTGTAAGCTCTCACGAGCAGGGCCCTCTGATCCTCCTGTTCTACACATCTGATTGTACTATTTAATACCTCTGTATGTCTATTCCCCAATTGTACAGCGCTGCGGAATTAGTTGGCGCTATATAAATAAAGAATAATAATAATAATAATAATACTGGCAGTGCTACTGCATTTTAGTCATGTTTAATTCATACATGAAGCCTAGCAATACTCCAGAGGATCATACACACAATGAAAACTCTAAGGTTAGTCAAAAAAAAAAAAAAAAAAAAAAAACATTTGTTAAAGAGCATCTATAAAGACTGACAAATGCAAATGCTTAATTTTAGTTGTAAATTTACAGAACCTTTTTATGCACAACAGGTTTTGGCTATAAATGGTTGTATTCGTACCCTTCTTTACTCACTGATCTATAAAATGTACTGTGCAGTGAAGATGGAGGACTGCCCACAGGTTTAATGGGGAGAATAAAGTTCCTGAGAGATGTTCAGTTCAAAACTGCAGTTTTCAAATTTTCCAGCAGTCTAGGGCACACCTAGTAGAGATGCCCTGAGAATTCCAGAGTCTGCGTTAGGACTACTGTGACCAAGACTGAGAACCACTGCTTTAACCTTTAACAATAAAGGTGCTTCAACTGGCTGATACATTAAAGGCTCTAATGTTGGATTTTAAAAGGGCAATTATCGTATTTTAATGAAGTCTGCTCCAGTGGAAAGGAGCTGGTAAAAAAGCAGGGGCTGTTCTGCACAAGTCCAAAACAGCTGCCATCAATTGTTTGGAGGAGGGGGGGCCTCAGAAGACAGATCCCCTTGGTTCTCAGTCACAAACTCTTAGAATGCATTCTCATTCTCCATAGACCCATTATGTCAGGCTTTCGATCCCGATACAGAGGGTCAATGAGAACCTGCATTAACAAGGACAGGAAACAGAGCATCAGGGGTCTCCTTTCAGACCCCTGTTATGCTTCAGAGTTGGTGCACCTCTGTTTACAATGTTAGGATCACTTATTACTACATTAGACCAAATGTACAACATTCTGTGCATGGTCCATTAATATGCAGGCAGCAAGTCTGCCAGATCTGTGGTAAAAGCACCACCATCTTAAAGTGGATTAATGCACTACAAATAGATCCCTTTCATTCTTGTTTAAAGAATATTTCTCATTTCCCTTCATTCCAATATACACAGAGCCCATCACTCACAGCAAGCTGGCAAACATGCCTTTAGTTTTCAGCTCTCAAGTGCCAAAATAAAAACTTTTACAAATGCTAGGAAAGAATAAATATTTAAATGCATGGACCCATTTCATTCTTATATTATACTACCCCTTTAAACATATACAACATATATAATGCATTTTAAATGGCTCATCAAGAATGTCACGGAGACTACGAGGAGCAAATGCAGCAGCTGTCCTAGATACAAGATAATTTGTTGTCATTTCAGGGTCTGATAATACATACTACATTAATCAAATCCATCACTAGGAATAAAGCAGAAAAACAGTTTAATTAGGATGAAAAACAATTTTAATACAAGAGATTTACTATGACTTCATTAAAAATTATTTTTTTATGGATTACCACGTATCTGAGAAAGAATGTACAAGCAGGCACTCATATGGAATATTCACTCATTCAAAATGGAATTACTGTTGGAGGATTTAACACCTACAAGTTTAATGGGGAATATACAATGCTCAAGAGAAACGTTCAGTTCAGAAGTGCAGTTTTCCAGTACTCCCAGGAATATTTAGGTAGCACATTCAATAGCGGTATAAAAATAGAACAGAGGTTCAGCATTCACGAGATGAAAGTTGCTGATCATTGAAAGAAAGGTCACTGGTCCATTGACTAGCAACACATCTTTAATAATTTAAACAATAACTAATATTTACCGAATTTTTTCAAACTTCTCAGGCTTGGCAATTTCCAACCCTGTAACTTCAAGTAGGCCTTAATCTTCAATTCCCCTGACATTATTAGTGGTAACTGGGGGTTGATCCTAAAGATCAATTAGCAAACACACTACTAAGGTCTCTCCAATTAGCAGCACAACATTAGGACTTTCATAAAAACACTGCTTAGATTTTAAGCAATGTTTTTACCATCATAAAATCATAAAAATCATAAAAATGTTAGACAATGCATAAGGATTCCTTGCTTAAATTCGGAGGCTTGGTTGGAGAATCATTGCTCTAACAGAACAATTTAAATCTACCAATACACTAAAGAGAGAGCAACAACAAAACATTAAGGTGTCCCCCTGTCACTTGCATCTCTGTCTCCCATCTGCATGGCAGGCTTTAGTAATGACCTATAAGACTATAGAAGTGTTCCCAGAAGTCACTTCCTGGACCAGTTTGTGAGAATCTCCAACTGCAGTCCCCAAAGTAACCAAAAGAATATATATAAATATATCTTCTGCTCGGCAGCGCTCTACAGTTATGAGTCCCAACAAAAAAAGAAAAATATACATAAATAAACTATTTTAATAATAAGGGGTG
Organism: Rhinophrynus dorsalis; assembly: GCA_037306005.1. Classification (NCBI taxonomy): domain Eukaryota; kingdom Metazoa; phylum Chordata; class Amphibia; order Anura; family Rhinophrynidae; genus Rhinophrynus; species Rhinophrynus dorsalis. The sequence continues at coordinate 338,314,944 of CM074721.1, forward strand.
AAGGAAGTACTGAGAAATAGTAGTAAAATGTCTGTATCAGCACTACTATTCTAATATTGGAGTGTGTACAGATATGAATACTAAAAGACCTAAAGTGTCACTCTCAGAAGAAAGTGCAAAAAAAAACACCATACTATGCCGATACTATACAAAAGCACACTGAATTACAAATTTATATAACAGTCTTACAGTAATCCTATATAATAATTCACTAGGATGTTTGTCAGAAGCAGTCAGGCAGTATCTACTGCGCATCATTGCATTGCATGAGTGAGGCTATGCAAGACTGCATCACGTGGAGCATTGAGGTAGATGTCTCTTAAATCTTTGACTGCCAGAGGCATGTGTTGCATACCCCTCTGGCATTCAAAGAGTTAACATTACCTGGACCTTGGCCCATGTACATGGGCTTTTACACTAGTTTATAATATTTAATCTCAAACAAGCGAAGTAACAGTATAAATACACTGTATATTAGGAATATTCCTATAAAAATAATAAAAAGTGATAAATATAAAAACGGAAATAATTATGAATAGTCTATATAGTCTGAAATTATATTATATATACACACACACACACACACACCAGAGAGGGAAGCACTCACGTTTAAAGAAGCCTGCTGCCTGGGTGCTCTACTAATGGCAAAATGTGTACATCCAAAATTATAAGTAAGCACACACAGGTCTTCACGAAATTGTGATAAATCAGGTGTTTAATTAGGGCAACGTTTCGGCTGCAAACCACACAGCCTTCGTCAGGACAGTATACACAGGCAAACAAATTCCTTATAAACCTCCTCACCACTGTGTAAGGGCGCCAAACTTGAATGCAACCAATCAAGGACGCCCAATTAGCATAAAATTGCTTAAAAATATAACCAAAGAAGGGATTAAAAGAATCAATGCAGCATATAATAGAAATGTAGCTAGCCGAAAGATGGTAACATAGTAACAAACACCATATCGTGTAATGACATAACTCTAATGTTACAGAAACATTGTCATCCGATCATCAATCCTGTTCACGTGTGGGCACAACCAGAAACAGTAATTAGAGGCAAAAAAAGCTATCCAAGCTTATAATCAAGATACTACAAAAACAAAGTAACCAAAGTATCTAGCAATGTCCACACTTGACCATAGATCCGATACAGATATATGGACTACTATGATACATACATAACGACCCATAATTAAGGAAAATTGTATACCTAAAAGATCAGATAACGTAGCCAGACACAAACGTAAGGGCTGTGCAATGCGTCGGAGACCTCCGCAGTGAGATCAAAGTGGAGGCATAACAGACGCGGGAAAACTCTGATCACATACGAGTTAACTAAATGCACATCATAAGAATAATGAGGCTTAAAGGGATAGTAATACTTCATTTTAACTTTATTTTATTTTGTAGGCATTAAAAAAACATGAAGAATGATATAAGTCTTATCTCTGAAACCTTTATGGTTTAAGAGATATTCACAAACAAAGTATCCCCCCCCTGTTCAACCAGATCAGAAGGGAGATGCCCAGGTAGACTGCAGAGAGGGACAATCTTCAATTAAGATCATGGAAAAAGCTGAAAAACTTGTCAAGGGGGGGGGAAGGGCTTTCATTGTTTTCATACAAAGAAAATTGTCCCCTTCTGTTATCTGTACTGTCATACAACCAGACTCACATCTGAGAAGAGATGGCTTACACTAGGTAAAAGGGGCGGGGAGGGGAAGTTTGCTTGTGAATATCTCATAAACCATAAAGGTTTGAGAGATAAGACTTATATCATTCTTCATGTTTTTTTAATGCCTACAAAATAAAATAAAGTTAAAACGAAGTATTACTATCCCTTTAATCTAAATGAATAACTAAGAACCGTTACTGGTAAATTAATGCTGAAACCTGCAAAAATATGCACAGAAATCTCATATGTAGATCAAGTATAAACACCAAGGTTATGGCTGCATGTGGTCACCACTAGAAAGCACCAATAAGGATACAATGAGTCTAGGACCAAACCTAAAAAATTCAAATTCTTAAAGGATAAGAAATCCAGTTATGTCTACATGCAACCACAAAATATAAATATATTCCTTGATGTATTGGGTGACACATACTAAAAAAAGGGAAACATAGCCGATAATTGAATATTGTTGCCAAACCCCGCCAAGAGGGCTGCGCAATACATCGGAGACCTCTGTGTTTAACTCATAAAAGAAGTACGTAAGGTGCAAATAACTCAAATCATACATGGGCTGACACAATGTGCGTTGTAGGAACATAAAGACTTAGCCTAAAAAAAACTATAGGTTTTTTTTTAGGTTTGGTCCTAGACTCATTGTATCCTTATTGGTGCTTTCTAGTGGTGACCACACGCAGCCATAACCTTGGTGTTTATACTTGATCTACATATGAGATTTCTGCACACATTTTTTCAGATTTCCGCATTAATTTACCGGTAACGGTTCTTAGTTATTCATTTAGATTAAGCCTCATTATTCGAATGATGTACATTTAGTTAACTCATATGTGATCAGAGTTTTCCGCGTCTGTTATGCCTCCGCTTTGATCTCACTGCGGAGGTCTCCGACGCATTGCACAGCCCTTACATGTGTGTCTGGCTACATTATCCGATCTTTTAGGTATACAATTTTCCTTAATTATGGGTCGTTATGTATGTATCACAGTCCATATATCTGTATCGGATCGATGGTCAAGTGGTCAAGTGTGGACATTGCTAGATACTTCGGTTACTTTGTTTTTGTAGTATCTTGATTATAAGCTTGGATAGCTTTTTTTGCCTCTAATTACTGTTTCTGGTTGTGCCCACACGTGAACAGGATTGATGATCGGATGACAATGTTTCTGTAACATTAGAGTTATGTCATTACACGATATGGTGTTTGTTACTATGTTACCATCTTTCGGCTAGCTACATTTCTATTATATGCTGCATTGATTCTTTTAATCCCTTCTTTGGTTGTATGTTTAAGCAATTTTATGCTAATTGGGCGTCCTTGATTGGTTGCATTCAAGTTTGGCGCCCTTACACGGTGGTGAGGAGGTTTATAAGGAATTTGTTTGCCTGTGTATACTGTCCTGACGAAGGCTGTGTGGTTTGCAGCCGAAACGTTGCACTAATTAAACACCTGATTTATCACAATTTCGTGAAGACCTGTGTGTGCTTACTTATAATTTTGGATATATATATGTCCTGATATCTGCCGGCTCTGTATGGCAAAGAGTTACAAACAGATCCAAAGAATGTGTGTCTCTCCCATGCAGTATTGTAGGTTGTTGCTCTCCCGACTGTTGTATAGGGCTTTAACCCATTAGGCTGTTTAATATTCCCAAAAATCTGCTCCGGTGATGTATCAGTAGCAGTAGGGACATAGCTAGCGGGCAGGCTTCCTACAAGTTTCATGCACCTCTGCTTAGAATATTTTCCAAGTTGGAACAGTGGGTATAGTTAACCCGTAATGTGTTAGAATAGCAACTGAGTGGGCAGAGTTGTTATTGTGTCCTCTCGACTATTTCAGTGCCGCTCTAGATGTAATCCTTCCACTTACCACTATTTATCAGGTGACTGCTATTGATTTCTCTGTTACTTCATCAAGAGAGAAGGATTACATCTAGGAGTAGCACTGAAATAGTCGGGAGGACACAATAAGAACTCTGCCCGCTCAGTTGCTATTCTAACACATTACGGGTTACCCACTACTCCAATTTGGAAAATACTCTAATTAGAGGTGCACGAAAACTTGTAGGAAGCCTGCCCGCTAAGCTATATCCCTACTGCTACATCACCAGAGCAGATTTTTAGGAATATTAAAGCCCTATATCACAGTCGGGAGAGCAACAACCAATAATACTGAACAGGAGAGACATATATTCTTTGGATCTGTTTGTAACTCCTCATTTGACATACAGAGCCGGCAATTCATCAGATATTATATCTAGAGTGGTAAGGCCGGATTTACCGGCTGGAGATATATATATTTCCATATACCTATTTCAGACTATATAGACTATTTACTTATTTCAGTTTTTATTTTTATATTATATATTATATATTATATATATATATATATATATATATATATATATATATATATATTTATTTTTTATAGTGATCACATCCTACATTATAATTCACTAAGGAGGTTTGTCAGAAGCAGTCATGCACAGTAGAGACGGCTGCGCGCGCTGCAGTCATGCGCAGTACAGACTTCCTGCACCGTGGCTGATACGGAGCGGGGAGCTCCAAATTCAGACCGGAGGTCCCAGGAAGGTGCGCAGAGAGGATTCCGGGCTGAATTCAGAGCTCCCCGCTCAGTATCAGCCACGGCGTGCAGTCTGTAAAAAAAACTAGTTTATTATTTTTATAGGAACGTTCCTAATTTCCTAATTTCATATACAGTGTATTTAGAATGTTACTTCACTTATTTGAGATGTTAATAAATATTATATATTATTACCGTGCAGGCTATTATATAAATAGATTTGTAATACAGTGTGTTTTTGTATAGTATTTTATTTATCTACTAGTTGAACAGCCCATATACATGGGCCAAAGTGCCAGGCAGCAATGGCCGCGGTGCAATCATGCACAGTAGAGACTGCTTGTGCCACTGCTGATAATGGAGCGGGGCACTCTGAATTCAGACCATAGTCCTCTCTGCAGACGACTACAGTCTAAATTCGGAGCGCCCCACTCCGTTCTCAGCCACAGCGTGGGGAGTCTGTAGTGCGCATAACAGCTTCTGGCAAACATACATTAGCAAATTAATATATAGTATAGGATTAGCGCTCTTCTTTTTTTTGCACTTACTTCTCAGAGAGACACTTTAGTTCCCAAAGTAATTTAATGCACTACTGTGACAGATTGGGAAGTAATGGATTATGACCAGCACAAGAAGTGAAAAGGGGATTTTGGACAGGGAAAATTAAACTTTTGAAACTCTCAAAGAGCATTTCCACACCTGAAAGAGGCAATTATTATAAGGTAGCACTGTGGAATTATAGCTACCACCTGAATGATGTACAGATATAACCTCTTTAATGGACCAGAAGGAAGTACAATGAAAAGAAATGTGTTTCAATGTGCACTCATTTGGTCTTTAGAGGAGGTGTGCATTTCACATTACACAACCAATAAATCCGACCAGGCTTCTGATCACAGGAGCAATGTTAATCTGTGCTTGGTTGAATCAAACACACACTGGGCTTTATGCACAGAAGAAAGAAGCAATCCATTGGCAACCTCTAGCATTCAAGGTGTTAAAAAGAACTATTTAAATCAATGGTTAGTCACATGTGCATCTGTGTTTAAGTTTTATTGTAATTCGTGGTCAGTGCATTATCAGGAGATATTTTAAGTTTCTTTTAGGATATCTTGTATTACACAAGAAAGAGCTGTGTAGCTAGCTCACAGGTGAAATTATTAAATAGAAGAAACAGCACCCAACAGTCACATGGTATGGAAAATTACTTGTCACTCCACCTGCATCATTAGCAATTCAGTAGCTCTATTCAAAGGCCTTATGTTATTATTATTATTATTATTATTCTTTATTTATATAGCGCCAACTAATTCCGCAGCGCTGTACAATTGGGGAATAGACATACAGAGGTATTAAATAGTACAATCAGATGTGTAGAACAGGAGGATCAGAGGGCCCTGCTCATGAGAGCTTACAGTCTAGAGGAAGGTAGGTTTGATACAGAAGGAGTAAGTGCTATTGTGTTTAAGTGCCTCCTGCCACATGAACTGCCAGTCAGTGGGTGGGAGTGAGAAGTGCCATTGAGTGCAGTAGTCCGTGCAAGGGGTGAATCTTGGTGATGATGTTTATGGAGGCAGTTGATAAGCCTCCCTGAAGAGGTGAGTCTTCAGGGAGCGTCTGAAAATTTGAAGGCTGGGGGAGAGTCTGATGGGGCGGGGGAGGGAATTCTTGCTACAGCTGCAAGTAAAAGCAGCTTTACATTTTGTTACTATATGTAGGGGCAATGTTCATTTGGTATTAACATATTGTAGTGCTTGGACTATATGCTGCAAGTGCCTTATTATGCTCCTGTGGATACTGAGAAGAGGGATATTTTAAAGTGAACAGCAGAACACAAATTGCACACACATTAGGTATGCCAATACAGGCAAACTGAACAAAGCAACAATTCTGTACTGCATACAATGCACATGTTTCCAAGTACCTGCATTACCCTGCATTTGCAAGGAGCACTTCTCACATACACCATACATGACTGGCTGACAACCATCTGGGTAGACCCCATGACACCAGAGTTCCCTAGGACTATCCAAAACTAGGAACAGCCAAAACCAAACTAAGTGTGAACGGACACTGAAAAAAAAAATAAAATAAATAAAGTAAAAAATAAGCACACAAGAACAAGAGCCAACGGGCTTAAACAGTAACAGTAAGGCACAGGAAAAATTAGGTCCTCAGACAGGCAGAACTGCCCAACATACCTTCCTGACAAAGCTGGCTTCAGCCGAAGCCAGGACATCCACTAAATAGTGCTTAGAAAAGGTGTGCAGAGGACCAAGTTGCATCCTTGCACAAAAGCTCAGCCTGATTCTTGTAAGCCCAAGAGGCCCCCAACAGACCTGGTGGAATATGCTGTAAAACAGAGGGGAGAAGAGGTTTCTTCCAGAGTTCGTATGCCCTACGAATTGCAGACTGGATCCAAGAGGCAATGGTGATGTCAGAATCAGCCTGACCTGGCCTAAGACCCTCAGGAATGACAAACAAGGCATCAGTCTTATGCAAAGATTCTGTATGGTGCACACAGAACTTGAGACAACGCACCACATACAACAAGTGGAGATACGTCTCCTTATCAGACTTGGGGTCAGGACAAAAAGACAATCTCGTGATTGATGTGGAACTCAGAAACCACCTTAAGAAGAAATCATTGGGAGGTTCCAAGAACTGCCTTGTTCTTGTGAAAAAACAGGAAAGGAGACTTGCAGGGCAAACCTGCAACTGAGTGGACAGACCACAGCCATAAAAAAGGCCATCTTCCATGTCAATAGATGCAAAGGAATGGTTGCTAGGGACTCAAATGGGGGTCAATGAAAGACACCCAGAACCAAATTAAGGTCCCATGGAGGTGTGGGAGCCTTATAGGCTGGGAAAGTGTGGGCCACCCCTTGAAATAATAATACCATGACATTTGGCAGAGTGGCGATATACCTCTGGAAAAAAACAGAGCAGAAGTCTGAACCTCCAAGGAACTCTGACTGAGCCCTTTGTTCACACCACACTGAAGAAAAAACAGAACTACAGGGATGTCAAAATCCTGTGAAGTCAGATCTCTGTCCACACACCAGAAGTGAAAAATGGGCCAAACCCGTGGTAGGCCTTAGGATATAGGCTTCCTAGCCTGGATCATAGTGGAGATGACTGCAGGAGTGAAACAAGAGGAATCAGAGGAAAGATGTAAGCGAGGTGGAAATGCCATAGAATGTACCTCACCTCATACCAGGCGTGGCGCTTCGAGTGCCCCACTGATGGTTGACATAAGCCACGGCACTGGTGTTGTCTGATTGGACTCCAAGGATGACCCTTTAACGGAGAGGTCCAGTACACCAGAGCAAGATGAATCTCCCTGAGCTCCAGAACACTGATGGACTGAATAGATGACTTCACAGTGCACCTGCCCTGGATCCCCCAGATAACACACATCTGCTCCCCACCACTCAGGCTGGCATCAGTAGCAACCATAGTCCATTCCGGGATCACAAATGGCTTCCCCTAGTCCACGTTGCAGCACTGCAACCACTGAAGATCCCATATGACTTCCGGAGAGAGGGAGAGCTGCCGATCCAGGAGATTCAAACATGGCAGGGGAATCTGGATGACAAGTCTCTGGAGTACCCTGGTGTGCACCTGAGAGTAGGGTACAGCATCTAAGGCAAACAGTAGGTAGCCCAGAACCCTCATGTACTCTCTGACTGGAGCTGAGGGCGGCTCCAAAGCTTGAGACATCCTGCATGACCTGCAAGATAATGCCCTCTGGAAAGAAAATTTTTCCCAGGTTGGTGCTGAACCACATTCCCAGGAATATCAGCTCCTGAGATGGCACTGAAGAGGACTTTGACATATCCAGAATATACCCATGGTGGACCAGATTCTGAGCACATTCCTGGAGCTGCTGAGCTAAGACTTCCTCCAAACAGAGCCTTGAGCAAAAGATCGTCAAAGAAAAGGTGAAATTTACTCACCGATATTTGTTTTTCCTCTGTGTCCTTCCATGGCATACAGTGGGCAATTGGCTCCGCCTCCCAGCTGGTAGGACCAATGGAAATCTATAAATTTTGTGTACATCCTCCCTTCTCCAGTTTTACTTTTGTCCGAGCTGTAAGAAAAGAAGATGGGTTAATTAGCATTCTGCTATAAGCAATAGCTATAGTCTATACAGTATTAGGAACAGGTAAGAAGTCGGAACGATACATAAACCAAGACCTAGCTACCTGGGAGGGCTGCCGTGGAAGGACACAGAGGAAAAACAAATATCGGTGAGTAAATTTCACCTTTTCCTCTGTGTCCTGATCCACGGCATACAGTGGGACTTACCAGAGCAGTGCCCATTGTTTGTAGGGAGGGCTACTGGAGAGAAGTTCTTAGGTGGTTATGGCTGCCTCCAGCACCTTTCTGCCAAATTTGGCATCTGCAGATGCTTGTAGGTCTAATCTGTAGTGCTTTACGAAGGTGGACACAGAAGACCATGTTGCAGCCTTGCATATCGTGCCCACGAGGTAGAGATTGCTCTAGTTGAGTGTGCCTTAATTCCCATGGGAGGTTCTTTGTCCGCAGATTCATATGCGAGAAGGATACAGCTTCTTATCCAACGAGAAATGGAAGGTTTTGATGCCGCACATCCCTTGATTTTTCCAAAATGATGGATGAATAATGAATCTGTTTTCCTAATTAGCTGAGTGCGTCTGAGATATATATTTGAAGACAGCGAACTAAGTCTAGGTTATGGAGGCGTCTTTCCAGTTCACAACTTGGATTTGGACAAAATGACGGGAGTACAATCTCCTGGTTTAAATGAAACTGAGATATAACCTTAGACCTGAATGTGGGGTTTGGTCTTAGTACAACCTTGTCCTGGTGAAATACCATGTAAGGGGCTGTGGCCATAAGTGCCTGTAGTTCCCTAACTCTTCGGGCTGAGGTAATAGCTGTAAGCAATACTGTCTTTAGAGTAAGATGTTTCATGGATACAGTGGTTCAAAGAAGGGGTGTGAAGAAAGTTGTTGTAGAACTAAATTAAGGTCCCAGGAAGGGATTATGTCTCTTATAGTAGGCTTAATCTTAGAAATGGCTGACATACACTTCTTTATCAGAAAAGTTTCGGCATAGGGGGTAGCAAGGACGGCTGAAAGTGCTGAGAGCTGAACTTTCGGTGATGCCGGACGCAACCCTTTTTGGAAGCCAGCATGTAGGAAATCCAAAATCTCTGGTACTGTAATAGACTGTCTGGATAAACCTCTTGTAGTGCACCACTGGTAGAATGTCGTCCAAACTCGATACTAGATCTTTGTAGTAGCAGCGCGTCTACCCTGTATGATGGTATTTATGACAGAATCTGAGAGACCCTGAAGGGCTAGAGATTCCCGTTCAGCTTCCAGGCCCTGAACTGGAAGAAGCCTGGATTTGGGTGTAGAATCGGCCCCTGGTGCAGCAGATGTGGAACGTCTGGGAGCTGAACTGGAGGACAGACTGATAGCTGAAGGAGGTCCGCGTACCATAATTTTCTTGGCCAATTTGGAGCTATGATGATGACATTGGCCCGGTCTGTTCTTATCTTTCTTATGACCTCTGGAATCAGAGGAATGGGAGGGAATATGTAGGCTAGTCTGAATGTCCATGGAATGCTCAGGGCATCCTGGCCGGCTGACTGTCTCTCTTCCCATCTGGAGAAGTAGAGGTGGCATTGTGTGTTCTGAGCTGTGGCCATCAGATCTATGGACGGAGATCCCAGGGTTTCTGTCAAAGACAGGAATATCTGTCTGTTTAAGCTCCATTCCCCTGGATGAAGCTTTGTTCGGCTCAGGAAATCTGCCTGTATATTCAGGTGGCCTGACAGATGAGAGGTCTTCAGAGCTAAGAGATGCTTCTCTGCCCATAATAATATTTTTATAGCCAGATTGTTGAGTTGGATGCTCCTGGTTGGATGCTCCAGCCGTGACGTTGTCTGATCTTAATCAGGACCGCCTGTCCTGCCAGTTCCCTCTGAAAATGAAGTAGCGTCTTCCAGATGGCTAGTAGTTCTAGTATGTTTATGTGGTATGTGGATTCTTTCACTGACCATATGCCCTGTACGGATTTTTGATTCCACAGTCCTCCCCATCCCTGGCGACTGGCATCTGTAGTAAGTATCTGGTAAGATAATTCTGTTATCTGTCGACCTTTTGCCAGATTCTTCTTCTGAGTCCACCAGGATAATTCCCTCCTTGTGGAAGTCTGTACTGGGATTCGCATGAATAAGTTTGATGGGTCCTTCTTGTAAAACTTCAGAAAATTGAACTGGGTGCGCCGGGCGTGTGTCCTGGCCCATGGTATAATCTGTTGTGCCGATGACAGATGGCCCAGGAGCCTGGAAAAGGATCTTGCGGTCTGATTTTCCTTTGCTCTGTAGAAGGTTACCTGTGTTAAGATGCGCTTCTGTCGTTCCAGGGATAAGGTTGCCTTGTTCTGCCGAGTGTCCAGGACAGTGGTTCTCAATCTTTTTTTGCTCGGGGCACCCCTAACACATAATCTAAAACATTTGAGGCACCCAAAACATATTTAATGTACTTTATCAAGGGCATAATAAGGGTACAATACATAAATATACAGTAATTATTAGGTCTTATAATCATAATAACAAAACTAAATATATTGTGCATAACAATTTCTATAAATCCTTATTTAAAAGTCCATTTCTGTTAGTCTTCATAGAAAACATGGGGCACCCTAAGCTGATGTTCGTGGCACACCAAAGTGCCACGGCACCCTGGTTGAGAATCACTGGTGCAGGATGACACCTAGGAACTGGAGCTGTTGGGAAGGTTGAAACATGCTTTTCTCCTTGTTGATTAACCAACCTAATCTGGTTAACAGATTGTTGCAAATGGCCGTGTTTTTTATAGCGGCCTGATTTGAAGGAGCGATGAGCAGAATGTCGTCTAGGTATGGTATCACCTTTATCTGGTATATGCTTTTTAATTCTGCCATGACACCTGCTAGCAGCTTGGTGAAGACTCTTGGGGCTGTTGCGAGACCGAAGGGGAGAGCGCGGAACTGATAATGCTTCTTGAATATGTGAAACCTGAGATACTGCCGATGTGCTGGCCTGATAAGTATATGATAGAATGCATCCTTCAGGTCTATTCGAGATAGGAAGTCCTCTGGCTGGATCAGTCTTATAGCAGACATCACAGACTTCATCTTGAAGTGTCGTATGCGCAGGAACTTGTTGAGATCCTTTAAGTCCAGGATAAGGCGAAGTTCCCCAGAAGGCTTTAAAACATAGAAAATAATTGAGTAAAAGCCCTGGAATCTCTGAGTCCTCGGGACTTCTTCTATCACTCTGTTCTGGATGAGAGACTGAAGAGCCTGTCGTATTTGGAGTCCCCTGGCTCTGTTCCTGATCTGTGATGTTCTGAACCTTGTAGATGGAGGGGCAGTTTGAAATTCTAGGGCATATCCTTCCTTCACAACTTCTTTTGTCCAATTGTCGGGATGAATGGAGTCCCACGATATCTGGAACTGCTCCAGCCTGCCTCCCACTGGAGGTGAAGGATGGATGCCCTTGGCTTCACTGGCTGGACTGGGACTTCCTCTGGAAGTCCTTCCGGGTGCTACCCCTTGAAGGTTGGGTACCACCTTGCTTTCTCTGTTCATATCCTTTTCCAGGACGGTATCTTTTGACATCTCGAAAGGACTGGCGTCTTGTAGTACTGCTTCTGGAAGGAGATCCTCTGGCTCGCCTGTCTTGGGGCAAGAATAGACTTTTCCCTGCTGAAGACGTTTTGATTATTTCTTCCAGTTGGTCTCCAAACAGTTTTGATCCTTCAAATGGTAAGGAGATCAACCTGTTCTTAGAGGCTGGATCTGCATCCCAGGATCGAATCCAAAGTGCCCGTCTAGCTGTGACTGAAAGGGCTGAGGCCTTTGCAAGGAGTCTAATATTATCCAGGGATGCATCACAGGAGTAATTCACTGCATCTTTTATAGTGCCCAATTCTTTCAGGATTCTAGATCTGGAGACTGATGATTCCAGTTTCTCTTCTATTTCTGATATCCAGATGCGCAGGGTGGGAAACACTGAAGCCATAGCTGTTGCAGTCTTTAGGTTCTGGCCAATAGAGACCAACTGTTTGCGAAGTGCTGTGTCTGCTCTCTTTTCCATGGCATCTCGCAAGGTAGTGCCGTCTTCTAGCAGTAAGGTGGTTCGTCTTGCAGTCTGTGCAATAGCCGCATCGACTTTTGGCGGTGTAATCCAACTTGCAGTGTCTTCTTCTAAGAAAGGATACATTCTCTGGAATCGTTTAGAAACCAAACTTCTCTTATCACCCTGTTTCCACTCCTTTTTAATAGTTTCCTGAATGGAACTGTGAACAGGTATAACTGCCGAAGGTTTCTTACATCCAATAAATGCAGCATCAATAATGTTAAGGTCTTTCTGTGCTTCAGTAAGGCCTAATGATTTTCTCATCATCTTCACCAAAGGAGCCACCTTCTCAATAGCAAAGCTCCCCGAGTCTTCTACAATTTTGCCTTCTTCAGCAGATGAACCAGCAGATTCCAAATCCACTATACTATCCTCCTCATATTCCTGCAAACGTGATGGACCCTCCTCCGGATCTGCAACCCTAGGTCTCTTTCTGGTGGATTCCTGCGTAGTGGAGAAGGTCTCCTGCATGGAGACCTTCATCCAATTCAAGAAATCCTAAAATTGTGTAGGGACTTCACTGCCAGATGCCCTCTTTAGACAGTCAGGGCACAATTTGGAGACATCAGAGATAGGAATCTTCTGCTCACAACCTGCACATACTTTAGTTTTTGAAGGAGCTTTTTCATCCTTAGGGGGCTCTGAAGACTTCTTTTTATCACTCTTGTTATCCTTGCTATCAGACATGGTAAGCAATAGCAGCAAAAGAAAACTGACTTAAGGTAATGTATCTGATAAGATTCAATGCTACAGATAGTCAGTATTTAATTCAATATAAGCTTGTATATGAGTATAAATCATGTATTAAATCATGTACTCACGATCTCTGGAGACCCATTCTGCCTGCTGTACTGCCTCTATTTCTTCCTTACCACGAGGAAGAAGACGCCGAGCGCTTCTTGCGTTCCATCTGTGGAACGCTCGCGTCACTTCCGGTTCCCGGTCTACAGCCTTCGGCGCTTCCTCCGGCGTCCTGCCAGTGTCGGCAGCTTGAGAAGGGAGAGTAACCAGCACGCCGCTTCTCTTATCCTCCATGGGGTCTCTGGATCGTCTTCTTGCCGGAGCATGTTTGCAGGGAAGAGGAAGAATGAATGCGGGCCGCGGGTAAGCAACCCCGCATAGTAAAAAACAAAAAACTTGTGGAGAGAGAGAGAGAGAGAGGCAAAGCCTCCGTCCCCCAGCTAAGGTAGGACCAAAAAAAAAACTGGAGAAGGGAGGATGTACACAAAATTTATAGATTTCCATTGGTCCTACCAGCTGGGAGGCGGAGCCAATTGCCCACTGTATGCCACGGATCAGGACACAGAGGAAAGGGATCATATGAATTCCCCAAGTGTGAATGAAAGCCATAAAGGCCCCCATGACCTTAGTAAAGACCTGAGGAGCAGATGCCAGTCCAAAAGGGCAGAGCTGTGAACTGGTAGTGCTTGGAGTCAAAAGCAAGGCAAAGATAGCATTGACTGGATGAATCAGGATGTGCAGGTACACATCCTGAAGGTCTAGGAACACCAGATACTCTCCTGAGCACATCGCTCGCTTCAAGATGGAGGCTTTGCGCTCTGTCATCGCAGCTTTCTCCATATACAAGTTGAGCTGCTTGAGATCCAGGATGGGACAAGATACACCTTCTTTCTTTGGAACCATAAACAGGTTGGAATAGAAACCTGAACCTCTCTCTCTCAAGGAGGTAGTGGAACTAGAACCTGTTTGTCCAGGAGCAACTGCACCGCCTCCTCCCTGAACATCCCACAGTTTTTCCAGGCCGTTTTGGACTCTGGATAGGAAAAAAGGTGACATTTACTCACCGATATTGTTCTCCTCGGTGTCCTTCCACGGCAAGACTGTTGGTATTGACTCCGCCTCCCAGCTGGTAGAAAAAACAACAACACTACAAAAGTATCAGCTCCTCCTCCTACGCTCAGTTATACGTATTGACCGAGCTGCAAGAGAACAAGTTAAGACCAGAATATCATGGTGCATAAGCTTCCTAGCTGATTAGTAAAGAAATACATATAACATTATCCAGGAAGAAGGAAAGAACGATACCTTACCCCGCCTGACTTAGGGCAGGTGCCGTGGAAGGACACAGAGGAAAATAAAATATCTGTGAGTAAATAATCATCTTTTCCTCTGTATCCAATCCACCCAACTGATAGCTACGTTCTAAAAATCGTCTCAGATCATCTGTTTTGCAAACTCCCCCAATGTGGAGCAGTTCCTGCTGATATGCAGAAACCGCCCAACAGGAACTCGACTAAAAGTGTTTAGGATGGCAGGATCTTGCACGCAATAAGGGATTAGTTGAACAGAGCTTCCTATAAACCGCAGTGTGGATCATATCCCTATCTATACTAAGTATCAAATCAAGAAAGCCATCTCTCTATTCTGAAATTCTGAAGTAAATTTCAAATTGAAACAGCTGTCATTCAAATGATCCAAAAACACTAGAAATTGTTCCTTGGTGTTCTGCAATAATACAGATTTAATGAATAGGACACACACACATTTGGAAATCTTAGGGTTAATATGTACACGACCCACTATATCTTGTTCTTCATTATGGAGAAAGGAATTATTATTCTGGACTCTGCCATTTCCTTGACATTTGCTTAAATAGCTGATGTTGGATGGTAGAAGTGCCAAGATTTACACATTGAGATTTGTTCACATTTGTATTTTATAAGATTTATGTTTATTTATTGTGTTTTTGATTCATTTAACTTTTGACATAAAGGACTTTCCATAGCATCTGAGATGCAGATTATATACATTATCAACCTGCGACCCATGATTAGATTTTAATTAGGCGGGTTAATACAAGTTATGAAATGATACTTTGTATGTTTCATTGGTTAACTGATTTATGACTTCAGTCTTGGATCCATTTAACATCTACGCCTTTTAAAGAGAGATTTGGCCTATGATTGTCAGCACGAAACACGTTAGGCGGATTGTATTTTCCTGTCCACTTGTATCTGTATATGAATTTGCTTTTAATTGGATTTCAATAAAGATTGATTCTTTTATGAAGACAATGTGTGATGATTTGGCTGTTGGCATCAAGCGGGTCTGTTGAGCAATCTTCTGGTGTCTTCATGTTTACATATAAAAGGTGCACTAACAAGTGTATTTCCTATGAATAATGCAGATTTAAGACAAAGTTTGAAAATGTAAAACGCTCCACAGCCAATAACAATAGACAAGTCAATATGTTAATTGGTGTAATGAAATGTCGTCACAACAGAGTCAAATAGCCATGCTTTTATTAACCTGTGAATTGCCAAAGCATACCACAAACCACGGCTTGTCTGATGCCCAGATCCACCACTAACAGAAGTATAGTATCTATACTTCTAGTATCTATAGTAGATAAAAGTACGAGCCAAAATGGTGACTAAATGCAATCAACAACATTAAAGGAGCAGTAAACTTTTTTTTTTTTTTTTTATATGAAAACCTATGTTATAGAGTTTTTCCTGCCGAGTAAAACAATGGTACTCCCACTGCTGTCCGTTGTTTTATTCAAACTTTATAACATTTCAAATAAACAGGAAGTGAATTTACTGTGTTTACTTCCTGATAGTTCAAACTGACAGGAAGTGACTCTGCAGTTTATATCACATTCTATGGAGAACTGTAAGTCACTGACTCTTCTCCACGAGAATGTAACAGAATAACTAATTGGAATTTGACCCCTAGAGGGCACTGTTGATGTAAAAATACAAACAACACAGGTTTAAAACAGTAATAACTCTGGAAATATGCATCTAGCCAAAGTGGAAGTACACTTATTTTACTCAACAGGAAACGCCATATATTTTTTTTTTTTTATTGGGGGGGGTTACTGCTCCTTTAAAGGGAATTCACAGGTGCAATCAGCAAAGCCATGAGCTCCAATCTATTATCATTGAGGTCAAAGATATCTATATCATGCAATACAGCATACCCTTTAAAGTGATAGTAATGTCAAATAATAATATTTTGTATTGTAGATGAAAAAAACATTATTTGCAGCAAATCCTATCACTTTAAGTGCTCTACAGATTGTAAAACAATTTAAGTGCTAAAACTCACATTTTGTAGAGAAACAAAAACAAAAGTATGTATAAAAACAACAATTTGAGCAATCTTGCTGGCTTTAAAGATCTTACATTACAGGAATGTATTAGCATAAAAATGTACCAGAATACACCAAGAATATAAATAGTTATATAAGGATCAAAATCATGCAACAGACAAAATGAACTATTCATAGACTGAGATACTTTCATGCTTTTAATATATTTCTCAATAAAGGAGTGTTGTTTTTAACATCCACATTAGTCAATGGAAATGCACATGTTGGTGCACCTTTTCTATGTATTTGTATTACTTTTACACTACCAGACTCCTGCTTTAATCTACAGCCAACAAGGTTCCACCTTTTACCCAAATTAAAGGGATAGTAATGTTTCACAATAAAAGCAGCTCCAATTAATCTTCATAGTATTTGGGCCATGGAGAGTTATTTCAGTACTGTCAGAGTTGTAGTTCAAGAGTAACTGATAAAGTTTCCCCCTCCTGCCCCGTTTACCTAGTGTAAGCAACTTCCCCTCAGATGTGGAATCTGGTCCATAAACCAGACAGATCACAGCAAGGGACAATCTTCTGTGAGAACAATGAAAGCCCTGCTCCCCTTGACAGGTTTTTCCCTTATGCTAATTGAAGATTGTCCCTCTCTGCAAGCCATCTGGACACCCCCGTTCAGTGGTGAGCAGTGTTACATCAGTAAAAGGGGCGGGAAGGGATATTTTATCATTCAATTACTCTTGAAATACAATTCTGACAGTACTGAAATAACACTCTCCACAGCCCAAATATTGTGAAGATTAATTGGAGCTGCTTTTATTTTAAACATTACTATCCCTTTAAATAGGAGATAGAGGAGAAAAGAAAATGCAGCAATCTGGATGTTTCCTGACAGAACGTTTCCATTAGAGCCACATTGTGTCGATGGTCAATTTATCTTTATGAAGAAGACAGTCAGTCAGTCTATTGTTTCTATCAACGTAATAAGTTAAAAGTCTAAAATTGTATTTAGAAGCGTGTGACAAAAAGAAAAACACAAATCAAAATTACAATAAAGAAGTTTTAAACAGGTTTTTGTAATTGTGCATCCAAAGCAGAAAAAAACATTACAGGGTTAAGAATGTTCATTCTTCTTGTACCATCCTAGCTTACCAAAAATGTGCGAATAATACAACAGTGAACTTTCTGTTCTGGTCTTAAAGTGGACCTGTCACCTTGATTTAAGTTTGCATATTTGAATGTCATTAAACACCGACTGTCACATTAGCCAGAAGATCAGCATACGTACAGTTGAGATATTCATTCTTGGTACCATATGTTAATGCATGCCAATTGTGGTACCAGTGACGTTTATTATGCCAGTGATGCCTTTTCAATGGCATTTAATTTGCTAGTCAAGCACAAGGAGACTTTTTCCCCAAAAATGTGTGAATATTTCCTAAACTATACATCTGCTAGACATCTGGTTAACATGACACATAGGCAGTTGAGTGAAGTTTTCATATATGGAAAAAAAAAAAATTCAAGTTGACAGCACCACTTTAAGGAATAGGTCACTTGGGTAACCTGCAGCTACGCATAGAAAAAAAAAATATTCTGTGAAACTGGCTACATCAATATGGTTGCAACAATGTAGTCTACATGAACTAGGCCTTTCAGCCACACGAAGATAGCAAAGAACCTGTACCTTTACAATTGATGTGTAGGATGAGTACTAATGCAGTTCTGGGCCAAAATAGTTGCTGTAATCAATTACTGCTGTGCCTGTCTACTGCTTATGCACTGAGCTATCTACAATGTAAATTATCCCATTCACACTGCATTGAGGTGTTAACCTTATCCTCTTATTTACAAACTGCTGCATAAGGTATGCAGATCTACAATTGTTCTAATATTTGACGTCAGGTTCATTTTCATTATTTTAAAAGGGATAGGATTGCTTCATTTAATGTTTAGTACCGAACGCTGAACATACGCAATAGTGCAGCACGATGTTCCTATGTCTGAAAACGTGCTAGTTACAGTAATTGTATTTGGATGATAATCCCTCCCGCACCTTTCCCCGACGTAAGCAATACTGTCCCAGATCTGACAGGGGATCACGAGGGACAATCTTCACACAGTATTAGAAAAAACCTGCCCTCCTTCATCAATGAGGACAGGCTTTTCCTTATACTGAATGAGGGAAGATTGTCCTTTGTTGTGATCAGTCTGGTCACAGAACCAGTTATCAGATCTATGGGGAGGCGGCTTGCTATAGGGGAAAGGGGTGGGAGGGATCATCTTCAACATATCATTACACTGTAACTAGCACATTTTCAGAAGTAGGAGCATCGCACAGCACTATTACACATGTTCAACGTTCTGAGCTAACATTATATGAAGCAATGCTATCACTTTGAGACACAAAATTACCATGCTGTTTTGAATAGTGATTTTGTAGTGTTGCTCAACAGTAATCCTCAGGACACAATAATAGGTCATCTTTTCAGATGCACATGACACTAACCTACACTAAAAACCAAATGTATCAACTTGAAGCAAAACTGCAGGATGATTTCTCTGAAGTTGAAAGATGGATAGCTAAAAACAAACTGTTCTTAAATACTGACAAAAAGGTCACAATGGTATCTGGAACAAAGCACTAACTACTTGCACTCTGCAATGCCCATTTAACCATCATGCCAGTCTAATCATAACTTGACCCCGGTTGACGCCTACAAATATCTTGGTATGTGGCTTGACCCCATTCTCACTTTTGGTCTTCATACTTATAAATTAACTGCAAACTTTATGCTAAAGTAGGTGGTCTGATTAAAAACAAATCCTGTCTAAGTCCCCTGGTAAGAAAACTTATTGTTCAAATGATGTTAATGCCAGTCATAGACTATGGGCTGTAGCGTATGCTTCTGCGCCACAAAGTTATATTGCGAAACTTGACACTTTAATTCATTATGTCGCTTTGTACTTCAATGTAATTACACAACCCATCATTGTGAAACACACATACCCTTCACCTCTGACTAGTTTATAACCACTTCTCTAGAAAGCTACCGGACTACCTAAAGAACATTCTCACTACAGCTTTCCATGCAACCTATAAACTCCACTGTGAATAACTGAGTTTTACATACCACTAGAAGGCTGATCATCTCCTTCAGAGCTCTGAAAGCCTGAAATAACCTAACTAAAAACAAACATGTAACTTTATATAATTTGTGTATCTGTGTATATATTCTGCATTTTATGTAAATATGTAACTAGAGTAAAAGCTCTCCATGACATGCTTGAAAACAAGAGGAATTTAAATGTATTCTGCCTGGAAAAACATTTTTAAAAAAAAAATAAGGTCTGGGCCAATCTTGCTGCACCATGGGGAATTTTTTTTTGACAATACATTCGGGGGGTAAAAACCAAAACATGTTTTCCTTAATTGAAGCAAATTTGATTTTACATATATAGCCCTTATACGTACATTTTATGTTGACTTACAGGGACATGTTTTAATAATAGAAGCAAACTTGGGATACTAACACAGATGGACTCATTGCTGAGAGGTATTACAGTCAAATGCAGCAGTGCCACACAAAGATACATACATCTCAAGGTCACCTAACTGCTATCAGTGGAGATGATATGTGCACATTTTTTTGCGTCTACCCCAGCACATCCTGCAGCACCTCAATCGCACCAAGTGTGGCAGGCCAACCAATCACTGCACGGCACTTGCGTAAGCCAATCATAGGAACTGAGCATCAGTGTATGGATCTCCAGCTCACCTGTTGTACCAATCACACCCTAGCAACAGCACAGTGACCTTTCGCGGAAAAAAATGGGAAAAAGTAGTCCGCAAAATGTCAGTACATGACTAGATTAGTACGGGGAATAAAACAAGGGGCACCCGGACATATGTCATGGGCAAACGACTAAGCAACCCAGAGCTGGCATTCGCCAAGTTAAAGACTCTGTTAATGTAGTCAAAGAGGGGAACGTACTCATTTCTAAGATAGGGACCATAATGGATGATGGGGCGACAGACGCACTACCCATAAGATAAGAGGTTGGGGGTGACATTGAGACTATCACGTGGCACAGATGGCAAGTGGGCCGCGTTACGCCATCTCAGGCGGGTGATATGAGCAGCTATTCGGGCGTTCTCTCCCTGGAGACAGTAATGAGTATAACACAAGATGGGCTCATTAAGTGACTAATACATCCGTAGTTATAAATCGGATCTTGTTAGCACAGACTGTCACCAGCCCTTAGACTACAAGGGCAAGTGCCGTTTTGACGGGTGTCACACACAGCTACACTGGGATGAGTGAAAATACCATAATCGTGTGACAAATGAGAGCATTCATTTGAAAGAACAAACGGGTGATGTATACAGGGCGCCAGTGTTGGGAAAGAGACATGGCATGTGGGTATTGGGTGAGAGTAGTCAGGAGGGACACTATCACAGATCTGCATCAGGATTTAGATCCGGGAGTACCGGGTTACATTACCTTCTTGACAGTGCGCGGAGCTTCGCTGACCGCTCCCTCTGGGCTTCCCAAGCCATCACTGCCTTCCCGTGGGCGCTGCGCAGGATCGATCCTCTTCATTGCTGAGGCCGGGGCACTCTTGACAGGGTGGCTGAGTGGGGGTGTCGGGCTGTTGTCCGGCTCCACGGGTGACACGGGGGCGGCTGGGACTGCTGCCACTTTGGGTATTGAGAGCAGCGCGGGTCCTTCAGGGAGCCTCTCTCTATCTGCCTCTTTCAGCTCCATATCTGCTACTTTGGCTGTAGCCACTTGCACAGACATAGCTCTCCGCAGTGTAGTTATCCGGGTGTCCCGCACCTCTCTACTCACCACTATCTGATGCACACAAACACTAACACGCTGCAACCGGCAGCCACCGACACGCCCCCTACTGGTCTGTCCACCCACGCCGCAGGGTATCGTGGTACGCGTAGTCTGAGCATCGATCTACAGCAGAGTAACAAGCCTGCTGTCAAAACTACGTCTCCCACCATACACTCTTCTCCCCGCCTTCCGTAGCTTAGAATTATGGGGTATGTAGTCCACTGTTCAATCATTAGCCGCTTGGCGGTCGATTCCATAAAACTACATTGCCCGACGTGTCATGCGACACTGACGTAAAATTGAAAGCTCTGTTGGTGCGCTCACTTATCTTTATTAAAAGTAGACACGCATAATCTGGACAGCTAGTCTATAGTTTAGGCTGAAAACGTATGTTATCCTATTATTGACGCTTGACCTACATCTGAGCAAAATATCTACTGAGCAAACCAATTGTACTTGACAAATGTATTCAATTCATTGTTACACAATGCGTTGTATACATGTCTGACACTCAAAGGGTTAATCTGTCGAGTGCTTGGGAGGTCTTCAACACTCTGTTAAATTTAAAAGCTCCATAAGGCCTAATGTATTCGTAATAACAACTACAATTGTCAAGTGTTACAGACTGCCATTAATGGGCTGGATTTGAAAACAATATTATCGGCAGATATCTAACAACAGTCAGTATCTACGGAGAATTTGGTAATAAAGTTGATGACACCTTTATATTCTGGTACTGAATCCATCTCAGTGTGTATTTGATATGGATCTAGAAAATGTCTGAGCTCGGCCTAGGTTCCATTTTAGCTGATTAGGTGCTAAGTCCCACATATTGTTTCATAAACACACATGAAACAATATGATTGTGGCAAATAGAAGTCATTTATTATTCCTACCATTTTACAGACTAAATGGTGCCATGCACCAACTCCAAATGCGGCATTCCCACAAGCCAGAGGCCGGTAGCCAAGCCACGTCTGCACTTGGCCACCGTCGCAGCCGGACCTCGCAACACCGTAACCCAACCGTGTCCGGCTGCCCGAACTGGTGGAGCCCTTCGCTCCGCACCCCCTTCTCCTTGCACATACCTGGCGATAGCCACCCTTTCTCTTGCCCTTCAGCATGCCTGACCACAAAGTCAGTGCCTGCTGCTGTACCGTAACCCAACCTGGTGGCTAGGCCTGCGCCCTTCCTGCCATCGCCAAGCCTGACCACAAAGTCAGTTCCCAGCTAGGCCCTCACAAAAAACGTAACCTTCTGGGGTGCTTTCTCCTCCCCTCTGGCTCAGGGAATGCTGCATTGCCGCGCCAACCTCCCCCCCTTTGACCGCTGCTTCCTCTCCTTCCGACTTCATTGGTGTTTGCACTGGTTGCCCTCCAGATCTGTACCTTCTTTGGCTGGGTGGGTGGGAGACACAGTCCTATCAGGTTAAGTGCAATGCGTGTCTATTTTAAACAACTCCCACTGGGTCTCGAAAAAACTTCAAATACCTCAATGCAAACAACAGAGACTTAAAGTAAAATGCTATGAGTCCGCCATCACATTACACCAGAAGACATTTTTCCTCGAATTGTCAACTTTTTTGGCAGGTTCTGTTAGAGCATGCTTTTTTAAGCAACTCAAGTGCAGGAAGTCCAATGTATCTCTATGGAGACGATGCAAACACCAGCTTATTTATTTTAATGGATTCATTGCTAGAGACCTTGCAGACCTCTCTGGCATTCAATAGGTTAGCCCTTTGAGTGCTAGAGGGATGAGTTAAAGGGTGCTTTGAAGCAAGGAGAATTGAAAGAAATATACCAGCATCAAGATACTCTGAACAACATTTACACTTTTTCATACTTCAGAATTATGCCCCCCCCCCCCAAAAAAAAAATGCAAATATGAAACCCTTCTCTCCAATTAAACAAACCGATACTTTAACCATAACTATTGCAAAAGAATATGTTTTATATATATATATATATATATATATATATATATATGTATATATATATATATATATATATACTTAAAAGTGGACCAATTAGAAAACTCACATGCATGATTGTGAACCAAACAAATTGCTCATTACATTAAATGTGGCTTGTAAACCATTCAAGGAAAGAGAGGACTACAGTATGTAGTGTATTGTACAGTTCTGTAATATTCATGGGGTTCAAGGATACATTCACTGTAATGAAAAGTCACATTCTGTCAATAAGGTGCTGTTGTTTTGCAAAAAATTGGTAATCTGTGCTCTTTGTACAAATGCCCTTTTCCTAAATCGGTGGTAGTGAGCTCTGAACTTTACCACTGTTGTATGTTGTGAACTCCAAACATCCCCTAGCTGGTGATATTGGTAGTTGTAGGCCTCAACAGCTGTTGATTCCCCCCTGACTGAGGAATATGTTATTTGTTCTAAGGGCACATAGTCTGCCTTGGGCTCTAAAGCTTTTGGGGCACATGCCTCTCAGAATCCCCAGCTAGCTAGTGTAGGCCTTGACAGCTGGAGAGCACAGATTTGACTACACACTATGTTGTGTTCTTAGTACATATGGCCTTTTCCCTAAGTTGGTAGCGATATCAGCCTTCAGCTGTGCGGCTGTTCAGGCTTAGGACTCCCAGGATCCCCTGCTAGGTATTTGCTGCCTGGGAGTTGTAGGCCCCAACAGCTGAATACACCCTGACTTGGGCTTTTGATAAATATGGCCTATTCATGAATCAGGGTGTATACAATCTTGGGCTCCCTGGCTGTTGAGACCTGGTTAGCTGGAAATTTTAGACCCCAACAACTGGAGAGCCCACAGATGAATACACTGTATTAGGCAGTTAGTACATATGGCCTATTTCTTGAGTCATAGTGTATTTATCATTATTATTATTATTATTAATCTTTATATAGTGCCAACAAATTCCGCAGCGCTTTACAGTAGGGAGTAGACATACAGAGGTATTAAATAGTACAATCAAATGTGGAGAACAGAAGGATCAGAGGACCCTGCTCGTGAGAGCTTACAGTCTAGAGGAAGAGCTTACAGTCTAGTCATCTTGGACTCTCTAGTTTTTAAGGCCTACAACTCTCAGCATCCCCTACAATGTATTGGCTAGATGGGTTTGTGAGGAAACATGGGCTCTAACAACTGGAGAGTCTAAGGTTGAATATATCCTGATTTAGGAATAGGCCATGTACTAAGAGTCCGATAAAGGGTATAGACACTGTGGGCTCACCAACTGTTAGGGTGTACAACGTCCAGCATCACATGCTAGGCAATGACTAGCTGGGTATATTTGGAATTGTGGGATCTTATTACAGATGGCCTCTTCCTAAGCCAGATACAAGAAGGGCCGGACTGGCCTACCGGGATACCGGGAAAAATCCCGGTAGGCCGCCAGCACTGGGCTTCCCTGGGGGCCGGCCGGAGCGTCTTAAATAAAAGTGCTATATTTGCCAGACCTGCAGGCCATCACTCAGTAGACGCGACCGGCAGTTGTTCACATGTCGCGGCCGCCTGTTACCTTGCAGCCGCGAGATGTGAACAACCGCCGGTCGCGTCTACTGAGTGATGGCCTGCAGGCCTGGCAAATAAAGTACTTTTATTTAAGAAGCCGGGTAGGCTGTCCACTCCTACCTTAAACACGTGCGTGAACAGAGCAGGAGGCTGGGAGCAGAGACAGAGTCAGCAGCTGCAGACGGCAGACACGGTCACAGGCAAGGGTGAGGGGGAATCAAGAGGGTTTATATAGAGGTAAGAGGGGGGAAAAAGGGAAAAGGGGGACCAATAGCGGGTAAAAGAGGCAGAGGGGGGTCAAGAGGGAAAAAAAAAGGCAAAAGGAGGGGGGATCAGGAGGGGGAGAAAGTGGCAAAAGGTTGGGATCAAGAGTCAGGAAGGGGAGAGAAAGAGGCAAAAGGGGGATCAAGAGTTAATGAGGGGGAGAAAGAGGCAAAGGGGAGATCAAGAGAGGAAAGTGGGGGGAGGGGAGAAAAAGGTAAAAGGAGGAGGGTCAAGAGGGGGAGAAAGAGGCAAAAGGGGGGAATCAGGAAAGGGGAAGAGAGAGGCAAGTGGGAGAGAAAGAGGTAAAAGGGGAATGAAGACAAGAGTCAAGGCTGGATTAAGGCAAGAGGGGGAAAGAGGCAAAGAGGGGGATCAAGAGGAGGGGAATGGCGAAAGAAAAATCAAGAGGGGTAAAGAAAGGCAACTTGACTAGAGGGGGAATCAAGACTGGGAGAAAGAGGCAGAGGGGGGTCAAGAGTGGGAAAAAAGAGACAAATTGAGGGGGGATCACGAGGAGAAAGAAGGGGCAATCAAGAGGCAAAAGGAGGGAGGGACCAAGAGGCAAAAGGGGGGGAGATCAGGAGGGGGAGAAAGAGGCATGAAGGGGAGCGAGGCAAAAGGGGGGCTCAAGAGTCAAGGAAGGGGAGAAAGGGGGATCAAAAGGGAGAGAAAAAGGCAAAAGTAGGGGGCTCAAGACTGAAGAGGGGGAGAACGAAGGAAAAGGTGGGAATGAAGAGTGGAAGAAAGAGGCAAAAGAGGGGAATCGAGAGTCAAGAGGTGGTGTGCGTGTGTGTGTGTGTATGTATATATATATATATATATATATATATATATATATATTATAACTCTTTATTACTCTGGTGGTGACATATAACTCTGTTGTTCTGGTGGTGGCATTCAGATGTCTTTTAAAATGCATGTTTTCCCCTTTTATAAACAAGAAAAAAATGCTATTATGCTATGGGCCTGGTATAATGACGCAGTGCTATGGGGTTGGTCAGCAATTTTTTCCAGGGCTGGTTTTTATTCCCAGTCTGGCCCTGGATACAAGTCATCATTTCTGTAAATACAATGCATTGAGCTCTCGCTAACTTTGCAGGAGTTAAAAGCCATATTTACAGCAATGAAAAGTACATACATAAATGCCTAACACTATAAAAAAGAAAGAGGTACCCTTAAAAGTATATATTTATTTTTCGATGATTGCAATGTATTTTAGCTTTGGAATGATACAACATTTCAGTAAGTTGTTGCAAGGGACAGTTTTGAATTGGCATGAACACATCTGAGGGAAATGCACTAAGGTGTGATAAAGAGGTGACAAAGTGGAGATGACTTTTCCAGTGATATCACTTCTCCAACTCCTATGTTAGTCTATGGAGCCAATGCACTAAGATTTCCCCAACTTTTAGTACAAAGGCTCTATAGAATAACATAGGAACTGGAGAATGATACCTCCACCTTTATTGTGTTTTTTTAATCACTCTTTAGTGCCTAGCCCCATCATCTCAGTAAAAATTTGCAAGGGGCAGCTGTGGAATGGGCGTGAATGCAACATCTTAGTAAACATTTGCAAGGGGCTGTTGTGAGCAGGCCATGCAGGTTGGTTGTATGAATATGTAATAGTTGTCACAGTTGTAATAGTTGTCCCATGTTGTTCAACCCCTTGAGACCAGGGTTAGGCAAACTGAGGCTTTCCAGCTGTTGTAACCTATCATCATATTTGGTCCGCTGTTGGACAGCTGGGCATGATGAAAATGGTATTCCTTAACTACTGAAGGGCTTAAGGTTGATCAGCCCTGTCCTAAAATAAGGGAATTTTGTTTTGAACCTAAGGCCCTTGTAGTGCCCAAGAGATGTCTAAAACATTGCTTTGGTAATCCTTGTGGTACTCAAAAGGTTTAAGAGTAGATATTAGAACTAACATTTGGAGACGTATGCATAGGAAACTAAGGCAATGGTGCTCATTTTAAGCTTTAAGGATTAGAGTGAGTGGTGTGTAATGCCACTCAGCATGGCACACAGCATGCCACACAGCATGGCACAGCTATAACAACTGAGATTCGTCTTTTTTACCATTAGCCTGCAGGCCCTGGGCATGAACCATGAAGCAAGGGGAAATGAAAGAAATATGAAATCATTCTCTCCAATCAAACAAACCAATCAAGGTAAATGTGATACTTGTCACAAGTCTAGGGGCATGGGGCATAGGTTCGTTTCAGGACAGGGAAGGGGGATTAAAGGGATAGTAAGTTGGAAGTGGAAGTTTCATCTTAATTCAAGCTGGCATATTTGAAAACTGCATTAAAAAATGCCTATATGTCATGTTATCCAAAAGGCCAGCAAATGTATAGTATAGGAGATATTCACGCATCTGTCATATGCTAATGTATGCTAATTGTGACACCTGTTCAGCATTAGTATCGTTTTCATACTCTAATTAAGCTAATCAATGATGTATCATATGCTAATGAAGCCTTTTCAGTGACATTTCATATGCTAATTAATTTCTGTGCTGTATAAGGAAGTGTTTAGTTTCACTTTGCCCAGAAACAAAAAATGTAAATATCTCCTAAACTATACGTCTGCTGGACTTTTGTCAAACATGACATATAGGTAACTTTTAATGCAATTTTTAAATATGCAAACTTGAATTAATATGAAAGTTCCACTTTAAAATGTAAAAAAAATATATGTTTTAGGATGTATCCCCCTGACTAAAACAAGGGTAGTCCTACTGTTTATTCAAAAGTTCTTACAGCTCAAACCTGAATTTGTTTGGTACATTATCACAGTGGCCAGAAATTGTACAGTGGCACTGTTCCTACACCATTCTATTGACAGCGCTGGTCAGTTGACCATAAATCTCTGTAGGATGGTGTAGCAACATCACTACTGTACAATTTCAGGCCACCGTGTATTGCACCTAAAAAATCAGGTATGACCAGTAATAATTTTTTGAATAAAACACCTTTAAGCAGTGGGAGTACGCTTGCTTTACTCAGAGGGATAAACTCTATAATATTTTATTACATTTTAATTATTACTATCCCTTTAAGCCTTTGAATGCCAGAGGGGTATTCGACTGTTAGAGAAGCAATGTACTGGATACCACTCAAATTGTTAATTAACCCTTTGAGTGCCAGGATTATGCAACTTTCTGCTTGTGTGCTGGTAGTATTTTGAAGGGTGGGCTGTTAGGGGACATTTTGTTTATATTTGTTTGGATATATGGATGAACTGATTTGTAGAATTTGGCCCCCATAGCAAGTCATCCGTGGAATACTAATTTAGGGATAGCTAGTTGCACATGCTTGTTTGTGTCTTTACTGCTTTTCTCTTGTTTGTCTGTGGTTAGTAACAAGCGTGGGAACTCAACACCTGTGTCTGGTAGGCGCTGAATTACCTACACAAAATACACCCCCTTACCGTGTGTTAAAGCAGAACTACCAACTTACTTGAAGTCGCCCTGCAATAATTAGGCAGATAGCGACTAGCTTAATAATAGTTATCTTACCTCTAAAAACTATACAATGCTAGAGAAATCCTTTATCTTCCGAGATTGATGGCCAGGTTAGTGTAACCTGCATGCCTGTGCCGTCAGTCCCTTCTGGTTACCTTGTGGCACACTGCAATGCTTCTGAAGAGAGACCAGTACTTACAACGAAGTCGTGCAGACAAGATGTCTGCGTTGATGTCTGGCTTCCAGTCTCGGAAGATTAAGGATTTCTGTAGCATTGTGTAGTTTTTAGAGGTAAGATAACTATTATTAAACTAGTCACTATCTGCCTAATTATTGCAGGGCGACTTTAACTAAGTTGTTAGTTCCATTTTAATTATTGCAGGACAACTTTATGTAATGTGAAAGTTCTGCTTTAAGGACCAGAGTGGTATGCAATGCATTTATTTGCACTGTGTTGCACACCCTTTTGATCCTTGAAGGGTTAATAT
Source organism: Rhinophrynus dorsalis (assembly GCA_037306005.1). NCBI lineage: Eukaryota > Metazoa > Chordata > Amphibia > Anura > Rhinophrynidae > Rhinophrynus > Rhinophrynus dorsalis. The sequence continues at coordinate 338,344,020 of CM074721.1, forward strand.
TCCATATGCTGGGGGATTCTGACATCCTCCTGTTGAATCAGCGTCAGGATCAGGTTCCTCTTCTGTAGACCCCACAGAGCTGCCCTCCTGCCTCCATGTTGGCAGTGCTTCTGGTGTCTTCTTGCCCCTCTGAATCAGAGGTCAAGGCATTCAGTAAATGTGTTTTATATCTCGTTAATTGAGTGTAAGTCAGATATTGACTGACATAACCCCTGATTTGGTGTGGCAAAAAAGCCAGGATCATGGACAACTGGACCCATCTGGCTGAAGAAGTGGACCCAATCCCTAGATAGAAAGCTCCCTGAGGATGGCGGGACACCCCATCATGCCAGATCTATTACATATGTGTCATGTCTGGAGCTGTTGCCTGCTGCTTGATTGCGGCTTTCCTTCCTTGCTCCGTCGGGCAGCAGCATCATTCCTAGCAACGGGTCAGCTGACTCCTCGTTGCTAGGCACGCAGCTTCATCTCTTCCGGCTTGTAGCTTCTAATAGAGGCTGTACCCAGTTTTGGACGCGTTAGTGTAGCGTACTTTGTCTAAGTAGTAGTATCCCTGTGGTGCTCTCTGTCTCTTCAGATTTGTGATTCCAGTGTATGACCCAGTCTGTTAGTGACCATTCTTCTGCCTCAGCCCTGCTCTTGCCTGATTCCAGTGTATGACCCAGCCTGTTAGTAACCATTCTTCTGCCTCAGCCCTGCTCTTGCCTGATTCCAGGGTATGACCCAGCCTGTTAATGACCATTCTTCTGCCTCAGCCCTGCTCTTGCCTGATTCCAGCATGTGACCCAGCCGGTTAGTGACCATTCTTCTGCCTCAGCCCTGCTCTTGCCTGATTCCAGTGTATGACCCAGTCTGTTAGTGACCATTCTTCTGCCTCAGCCCTGCTCTTGCCTGATTCCAGGGTATGACCCAGCCTGTTAATGACCATTCTTCTGCCTCAGCCCTGCTCTTGCCTGATTCCAGCATGTGACCCAGCCGGTTAGTGACCATTCTTCTGACTCAGCCCTGCTCTTGTCTGATTCCAGTTTATGACCCAGCCTGTTAGTGGCCATTCCTCCGTCTCAGCCCAGTGCTTGCCTGATTCCTGTGTATGACCCTGCCTGTTGGTGACCATTCTTCAGTCTCAGCCCTGTACTTCTGGAATATCCATGTTCCAGCATCCTGCCCTGTCTGAGTGAGTACCCTATGTGTTCCTGTTGGAGATTGTTCCTCCCTGGGGATCGGGTAGTATAGTTTGCCTTTAAGGGGTTATCGAGGGTCTCCTGTGGCTCAGCTGGAGGGGGCCAATCTAGCTTTGTGGCTAGCACCTTTATATGGCTAGGCCGCAGCACGTCTCCTTTCAGGAAACCCCGAACCCTAGCAACGAGCCCTAGCGTCGCACCCTAGCATCTTGCTCCCTGGTTTCTTGTTGGAGGAGTTTGACCTTCGTCCAGTAGCTCATTCTCTGGGTGTTTCCCCTCTGCATTGTCCGTCTGTGTTACAATATGAAGGTAAATTGTGATGGTTCATATTAAGGGGTATAGTTACACTTTAAATACTTTAAATGGATTCTCTATCTTGCCTACACTGAATTGATTCAAGACCATTTTTCTTCATCTACAGAAATCTAAATATTATGTATATATTTTATTCATTTATATGTTACCTGTTCTCATGGTACAGTTTGTTCTCAAACCTAAGAAGTACCTTTCACAGACATTGGTTGAGAGTTCAAGATAGTCAAAATATTTATATGTTTTTATTCCTTTGATGTATGTGATTAATGAGGAACTATTGCCTAGTAATTTTCACATATTAACTTACCAAGGTAGCTGTCCTTCATACAACAGTCAGACATAGTTATATATTATTTGCATTATATGTTCAGTTTTCTGCACATAGTGATTTCTATTCAAGTCTATCTCTAGGTCACACATCCTCACTCCACACAGTAGGCTTCAACCAACTGAAATGATTTGTAAGGGATCTTTATTGAATTGTGAACATAACTAAAAATCAGTGGGCTAAATAGATATCAAACACACAAATATAATTTGATTAAATAAAATAAACAGCATGTATTCCTATAATTATACAGTTCAGTTTTAAATGGCTTAAGTTTAAGGAAATGATGGGCCAGTACCCACAGCTAGTGACCCGAGAGCTAGGACAGGGTTAGAGGAAGAGAGGTAATGTATTGTAATAGCAGAGTGAGGCCAAGGACAGTGACTTGTACATCAACTGAAGAAATCACCACTTGGTTAACCCCTTAAAGACCAGAGGTTTGTGCAATGCATTGCTTCACAATGCAATGCACACCCCTCTGGTCTTTAAGGGATTAAATAAGTTATATTGTAAGGAAGACAAAAGTTGTATTATGCACACTAATTGAGAAGAGAGCGCCTTGGAGAGTTAATGTTTGACTTTGTCAAAGAAGAAAATTAACCTTTAAACTTAAATGACAGTAGGTTATTGGACAACATTGTTAGTGTGATGTTTCAGCTTAAGTAGAATGTATTGGGTGAAAAAGACTGTTGGAGTTCAGATATAGAGTTAAGTAAATTAATTAGCTGAAGGCATTGAAGCTGATGTACCAAGAGGAAATTGAGCAGTTATTCAGTAAACCAACTGTATCATAGGGGAAAAGTCAATGCACTGAAGACATCTCAATTGGTTAAAAGATTCATTTCAATCAGTGCAAGTTTTAATTTGTTTCCTGTGGGGTTTGTCCCAGCATTTCTCCAATTCTCAGTGTACCAATTATTACACTGAAGTCTCTAGAAATAAGAATAGGAGAGAGGCAGAGCAGTCCTTGGATTTTTTTTTCATTTAGTGGGCACTGGCAAGTAATTAAACGAAGGTGAAATGTGCCAGCGGTCAGAAAGGTTGTATGGGGAGTTGGACAAATAGTGGAGGATAGAAACAGAAGGAAAATGATATAGTAAAGTAGAACTACTTGTAGAGATGCAAGTTTAGAAGGAAGCATAGGTGTAATTGTGGTATGTGTGTGGGGGTGAAAATAAGAAACCCTGAGTTGGTGCCAGAGGGAATCATCCTAACCTATCCTTACTTTAGTAAACTAGACTATCTTTTTTATCTATGCACTGCCAACAGTTATGAGGCAAAGGTTGAACTTGATGGACTCATGTCTTTTTTCAACATAATTTACTATGTAAGGGTGCCTCGGGCCCTGACAGTGCTTATGCCGTGAGTACCCTCCTTTCTTGTTGCCTCTGTTACACCTGTCAGGCTGCCTCCTCATTCATCCACAGGTTAATCTATCACCGATTCTCATTGGCGAGGAATAATTTCTCATCTAAGAAATTCCATGACATCTATAATTATTGAGCCTCTCCCTCCAAAACTATTGCAACCTTCTTCTGGTTGATATTCCTGTAACATAATATATCTCAATTAATAGATCCTTATCCTATCCTTCGCTACAGAAAGCCTTGCATTGGCTTTCAGTTTCTCCAGAAACAAGTTTAAACCCCTGGCACTATCTACCATATGTATCAAAACACTATACAACTCGGTTTACCATCCCATTACAAGTATGCCCATGTCTTTAAATACACCCAAGAGTCTTGTTCCTCTCTAATATTCTTTCCTCTCACCTGAAAGATTTCCCCAAGCTGTACCCAGTCTTGGGAGCTCACCGCCATGTTCAGTCATACTAACATTCAGACTCTTTCTTAAAGCAGTCTCTTCAGTGTAGCCTATCTCTATTCCATCTAGACCAGATCAATCCAATCCCAGCTGGGACCACCATTTCAGTCAGTTCAATACATTTGTGTCAGCTGATTTTTGTTTAATTCAGACTAATTTCTCCTGATAACTATGATTCAATTCTTCGCATGTTCCTCTTCATATAAATTGCCATGTCTCATTAAGACTGTCACTATCATGTATTAGCATATTAAGTGGGTTGATGAGGTTGAAAAATGCATGTATGAATCAAGTTCAGCCTTTGCTATATCAACATCATATCTGCACTGAAACAAACTGTCACAATTCTCTACATGATTCAGAGTTAAAAAGGTATCTAATACTTTTATGAAAGCATCTACAGAATTTGCCAACACTCGTTCCCTCTGCACAGAATTCCGCAATCTTACTGCCCTTAGTTTAAAAATATCTCTGCCTTTATTTTATTCAAAAGTGCCTTTCCATCAGTCACTGTTTTTTTCCACAGGTCTTTGAGAGTAAAGGGTTCCCCACAGATTTTTACATATCATTAACAGGGCCGAGTTTCCATCCCAGGTGCCCCTAGGCAAGGCATTCTTGATGCCCTTAGTTCCACCCTTTTCCACACACCCCATTCTCCACATGGCCACATCCTAGTCCCATCCAATAGTGTGTGGCACAGAAAATACCCTTGGCCAATAACAATGAAGGACAGAACTTTTTTAAACCCCTTTGTTACTAGATAGATTTCCAGCGCATTGCTTTGCAAAGTGTTGGAGATCTATCTAGTGGCCAAGGGGTTAAATAATAGCCTGTAAAATTGGTGTAGAGATTGCTATGGCCACACTCACAATTCAGCTGATGCGCCTCTCAAACTGTTGTGCGCTAGGCATTTGCCTACACTGCCTATTGGGAAATACGATCCTGATTATAAACATACTTTACAACCATACCTGGGAACTCTCCGGTTTTGCCCCGGAGACTCCGGGTTTGACAATGAATTACCGGGTGTCCGGGGCAAAGCCAGATTCTCTGGATGTGGGGAAACCCTGCCCACTTGTACTCAATCCCACCCTTTTCCTGCCACGCCGCACCCTCTTCCAGCCCTCCCCTAGTGTATTCTATATGGGTTTTTTTTAATGTTTATTAGTCCCGCCCCTCGCGATTAAGCCCAGCCCCTTTTTAATGATGAGAATCGCATCATTTCTCTACCCTCATCGGCATTAGAGGTTTGTCCTTCGGGCAGCCCCAAGTAAAAAGTTCCCAGGTATTTTTACAACACTGTATAAATAATCTTAATTACACACATAAACATTACCAAATGGTTCCCTTGTCCTGCAATATACTGAGTTATAAAGTTTATTCCACTGTGTTCGTTACACAATAGTTTAGCCCATGGTATCTGTAATGTAATGGGTTCTGCCAGCGAAGCAGATGTAGGACAGGGGATTCCACACTTTGAGGGTGATGTACTAAGGAATGGAGTATTCCTGAAGAAAACCAACTGCACCAAATACACAAATACTAAATCACCAATTTAAATAGGGCTTTTAACCCTGTGAATGCAAAAGGGTTCCCAACGCAATGCTTTTCAATGCATTAGCAACCTCATTGGCATTTCAAGGGGTTTAAACCCCCTTTTAAATCAATGGAGATTTTTATATATCCCCTAAGGTGCAGTTGGTTTGCCCCAGAATTGTTCCAGTTCTTCTTAGTACATCAGCCTCTTTGACTTTTGTTTTCTTGTCTATTTAGCACAGGGAGAGAAAATTGCTGGCACTTTCCATTTGTCTGGGTACTACATAATTATTTGCTTTCTGTGTGGAATGATGAATTAGTTGTGACATTTACTGACACCATTGTATGGAAATGACCCTTTCTGTTTCTTAAATTGTTTGTGAAACTTTGTCATTGTCTGTATTGCACACAATAAGGTGATTAAATTGCATTTCTGGCATTGAAGGAACACTAACACCTAAAATGAACTGAGGTTAGTGACACTTAAAGGGACTGTAACACCTAAATAACACTTAAATACATACACAAGACAAGCACTAAGGGCATGATTCAGTTACAGCCAGTAAAACATTAGTTAGGGCCAAGATGAGTTCCAACTGGTACACACATAGGGCTTGATTCAATCACCTCTGGTAAAACTGTTGGTAGGGCAAAAGTGAACACCGAATGGTACACACAAAATGGTGCCTTCGGAATTCAATTGCCCTACCAACAGGAACCACAATAAGTGTTAGGACAAAGTACATGACTTGTGGTCCAACGTTCAACTTGTGTTTTTTGTTCCCAAATCTCACTCTAAATAGTGTGAGAAATGGGAATGCTAAAGAAAAAACAGTTAATGCTTGGTGTTCGACAATGTCAAACACCGAGCCTGAGCTCAAAAACACCCTCCCAAGCACTAAACCTACACTACACCTAACATTAACAATAAAGTAAAACAATACTAGCCCTAACACCATCCTATTACTCATACCCCATAGCTGTAATACTTACCTGTCATCCACTGTAAGTCTTCTTCTGTAACCTTCTATCCTCTGTCCTCTTCATCTGTGATGTTATTTTCCTTCTTATTTTTCTTCTTCTTTAAAAATATTGTGCCTCACCGAAGAAATAAAAATAAGTTTAAATTATTCATGCCCCTGAAGTTATCTGTTCAATATATGTATGCTGGCATCAGAGGCAGAAAAGCAGATGAAAAATCCCCCCCCATATACCTCTCAGTCCGTTGCCCAAGCCATACTGAGGGAAATTTGAACAGACACTAGCTTTTACATGGCAAGTCTCTGTTTAAGATGGTTCTACACTTCCACTTACTGGGATTTGAGGTTATGCACCTCCCAACCAATCAACTTCTACCAGATTTAATCATCCTTCCTGATAGAAGCTAATTAGAAATGTGGTAACCATTTTGAACAGAGACTGGCCATTTAAAAAGCCAGTCTTTGTTCAAATTTACTTCAGTATGGCTTGGGCAATGGCCCGAGAGGTATATAGGGGGTTGGATTTTTCATCTGCTTAGCATACATATATTGGACAGACAACTTCAGGGACATGAATAAATTAAACTTATTTTTATTTCTTCATTGAGGCACAATATTTTTAAAGAAGAAGAGGAAGAAATGATAAGAAGATCACAGATGAAGAGGACAGAAGACAGAATACTTACAGTGGATGACTAGTGTGCTGAAGACCCTGCTGGAGACATTAGACTTACAGGTAAGTGTTTATTTTCGTAGGATGGTGTTAGCTTTAGGGGGATTAACCCTGTGTGTGTCAGTGGAGTATACAACGTCCAATTTGTTTTTTAATTCCCTCATGTTTTAGTTCCTTGGATGTATTGATATGATGTTTAGTGCCCCATATCAATACATCCATGGGATGGTAGTGTACGGATCACTAGCTGCGCATGCATGTATGTGTTTGAAACCACTGAAGTCCATGCTGTGGACTCAAAGCCTAGGTTTGCTAGGTGCTAATTGAACACAAAACTAGAGAGTCCCTTGACATGTGTTACAAGCCACCACTATCACGTTTTGGTTTCTAGATAGTTTTGAGCCTGCTCTTACCTGTACATGCACTAGGTCACCCCTGAGTTTTGATTGGTGCATATGAGCTTAAATCCCTGACAGACCTCATCCTTGCTGCCCGATTATTCAAGCTAGTTCTGTGATTTTTGTCAGTACTTGTCTCCTGCTTATTGATATTTTTGGTATCCAATCCTGGCCTGTTTTTTGACTCAGAGTTTTGCCTTACCTGCTGCTACCTGACGCTCCTGGTGACCTTGGCGTACGTATTCCTGACCACTGTACCTTGTTTTGCCTCTGAAATATCCTGATGCTCATGGTGACTTGTATGCCTGCCTGCTTGACTACTCTATTTTGTATTTCCTCCAACACATTATGAGGCTCCTGGTATTGATTGGCCTGTCTGACCATGAGTTGGCTGACCCTGGTTTCTATTAGATCTGCCTTAGGCTGGGTTTCTTTCCCCACATCAGTTCCATGTTGCCTTACAGTTCCCATCCGTCTCTGTATTCACCATCGCGACCCCCCCTACTCAGCGCTACCTGCCCCAGACTGTCCGGCTCTTGTGGCCTACTGGTCATGGGTCTCCACCATTCTGTATTTGTTATCCCTTCTTGGGAAGGGTTGACGATCAACAACCTCTGCCGGGGACCTTCCACGGTGTTGGGGTTTTTGTTCAGGGTGGACCTAGTGGTCTATGTTGAGGTTCCGCTGCATCTCTTGGGCTGGCCCGTAGTTGCTTCCTTTCTAGGGACTGTTCCATTTCTGGTTAGGCGGTCTTACCCCTCCTGGGACTGGGAACACAGCAGAGGAAACAGCTTGGCCTCTAACCAGTCCTTTGATCAGTACAGCCATCCTCTGGATCGTTGCGGTGGTAGCCTGCTGATCCCCCAGGTTGAGGTGGTCCTATTCCGCTATTGTGGTGCCTCCTGGAAAGGTATTAGTTGTTTGCAGCGGTTGTATTAGGACAGGTATAGGAGTTATTAGCACGCTGTAGTGGTCTACCTTGGTCCATTCCCCTTTTGGTCCTGCCTCCTTGGAGGGCTATTCTTAGGCTTCTTCGCTTCCTTGACCCTTCTGTTTGGGTCTGTGCCCCTATTACCCTTATTTTTTGTTCCAAGTCCTGTGCTCTGAGATCCTGATGGCTTTTCCTATCTGCACCAAGATCATTCTGTACCTAAGAGTCTAAGTCATACATTACACCCCTACTCCCATCCTGGTCAGGATCCCAGCTGAACCGGGATCGGACATTTGGATTCACTTCCAACACCTTTACCCAGCTACTGTGGCAGCAAGGGATAAGAGTGACTGTCATCACCGCCGAATGACCCTTTCAAGTGTCTCACCCCAGCTTCTACCTCAGAATCTTTAGGTCCAGGATAACCACATGTAATTGAATACCAAATTCACCGCTTTTTCACTGTTTACAATGGGTGCAACATTGTGCATTTTTACCTGGGTGTGACTTAAAACTATCAATGGTGGTTTGTAATCCCTAATGGTGGTCATAGCATTGAGTACCTAGTTGTACCTTTGTAATTCAATTGCCCGACCAACATGAACCACAACCAGTGTTGGTCGCCAAAAGTTTACTTACAGCCCAATGTTTGTTGAAGCTTTTCGTTCCCACAAAAGCACTCTAAATAGTGTAGATAATGAGAAAATCAATGGAAACTAACTAACACACTGTGTTTGACATAGTGTTAAAGGGATAGTATTACTTCAAAATTACTATCCCTCATATTGTAGCCCTTAATAAACTGAGTTGAATGACACCAGCGGCATCTCTCAAACCTTTATGGTTTAAGAGATAGCCGCTTTCAAAGTTTTCTCTCCCCTGCTGTCAGCGTTCGGCTGCCAGCAGGGGAATCCGGTTCCGGGACAGGAGGAGGCTCTTACCAAGCACACGTAGAAGACTGTTTCAATTAATAATTTTTCCTTCCATAACGAGATACCGGCTCTGCTGAAGAGCCTCCGCTTGATTCAGAGACTGGGTTCTCCTGCTGGCAGCAGAACGCTGACAGCAGGGGAGAGGAAACTTTAAAAGCAGTTATCTCTTAAACCATAAAGGTTTGAGAGATACCGCTTGTGTCATTTAACTCTGTTTATTAAGGGCTACAATATGAGGGATAGTAATTTTGAAGTAATACTATCCCTTTAAGCATCAAGCGTGAGCTAATAACAGTCACCCCCTCCACCCTCCTAAACACTAACCCTAAAAGTACCCCCCAGCCCTACACTACACTACACCCAACTTCAACAATAAAGTTAACAAATACTAGCCTTAACACTGTCCTTGAAGTCAGAGGTCCACTGGGGTCTTCTGTGCCCTCTGTCTTACTCGTTAGTTCTTCTTTAAGTTTTCCTTATTCTTCTTTAAGTCTTCTCTGCTCTTCTTTGAGTATTCTGCCTTCTTTCTTCTTCTGTAAATCTTTTTTCTTCTATCTTCTTCTGTATATTTCTCTTACATCTATGAAACAATAAAAGAGGTGTCACAGTCATGTTGTCGGCCGCGGTCCTGCTGCCTCATGGCTCGGCCACGTCCTGTGTTCTGGCTGATCGGTGTCACGGTTTTATTGAACACTCAGACAATTGGGCAGGATAAAACAGAAAAGCTTTATTAGGCAATATAAAGCGCAACAAGGCCCTTCACGGGTCCAAACTTTACATACAGAAGCAAGAAAGTTTGACACAGGACAGGGCATACAAATAGCATACAATAAAGGAGGCTCTACCGGCCTTACCAAATACCAGGTAAGGCAGCCTGGTAACTGGTGCAGCAAGGAACAGAGGAGGCTCTACCGGCCTTACCAAATACTGGGTACGGCAGCCTGGTAACTGGTGCAACAAGGAACAGAGGAGGCTCTACCGGCCTTACCGAATACCGGGTAAGGCAGCCTGGTATCTGGTGCAACAAGGAACAGAGGAGGCTCTACCGGCCTTACCGAATACCGGGTAAGGCAGCCTGGTATCTGGGGCAACAAGGAACAGAGGAGGCTCTACTGGCCTTACCGAATACCGGGTAAGGCAGCCTCGTATCTGGTGCAGCAAGAAACAGAGGAGGCTCTACCGGGTCACAGGCTGAGTGAGTGTAATGAGCTGACAGCGGTAACCGCTAGTGACCGGATAGCACAGACTGGGTGTACATAACGGAGGCCACAGAGAATCACAGGCTGAGCTTAGTGTAATGGATTGGCAACGGTAACCGCTAGTGACCGGATAGCACAGACTGGGTGTAGGTAACGGAGGCCACAGAGAATCACAGGCTGAGCTTAGCGTAATGGATTGGCAATGGTAACCGCTAGTGACCAGAAAGCACATACTGGGTGTACGTAACGGAGGCCACAGAGAATCACAGGCTGAGCTTAGTATAATGGATTGTCAATGGTAACTGCTAGTGACCGGATAGACAGACTGGAATCTTGTAACGGAGGCCACACTGATACACAGGCAGCGAGTAGCGCAACCGGAGGCAACAAATATGAGAGGACTGACAATAATAGTGAGGGCAACACAAGGAGCGTGAGTCAGTAAATGCCTGGATCAGTATCAGAGAGCGATAGTCAGCCAAAGCCTGTATCGGTACACAGAGAGCGGAAGTTAGCCAGAGCCTGTATCGGTACACAGAGAGCTGTAGTCAGCCAAAGCCTGGATCGGTACACAGAGAGCGGTAGTCAGCCAAAGCCTGGATCGGTACACAGGAGCGGAACAGGAACAAAGTCAGGTGAAAACCGGATCAACATGGAACAGGAGCACAGAATAACGTAAGGTCAGGAACACCACGAAAGGGCACCAGCCTAGTGACAGGAGGGCGTATATAAAGGCTAGCTGTGGGAGGGGCTAGCCAGCTAGCACCAATAAGAGACAGCCAAACACAAACCCGGAAGTAAGAATGTCGCATAGAGAATCACGGGCACCGTGATAATCGGCCACTTCCAGTTTCTAGCAGCCCCAGCCGCATCCTCTTCCTGCAGCGGCTCTAGCCGCATTGCTGGGCAGTTCTATATGGGCGCACGTCTTGAAGGAGGGATGTGCACACCGTATATATTTCTATTGGCCACTTTCTGGTGCCGCTCCTTCCTCCTGGCTAGGACCATATTAACTACCTGAACACAGGGCTTAGTCGCCCTTACGTTGGTGTTCCTTGCAGTTTGTTATTTGTGTCTTTTGCTCTCCGTGTATGACATAGGCTTGTATGATCATCCAATCTGGTGCTGACCACTGGCTCTGTCTGACCTCTCTCTCTGTGTTGCCCCTTGTAGTGGACATCCAATCCGGTGCAGACCTGTGGCTCTGGCTGACTACCCGCTCCGTGTATGACCTAGGCTTGTCTGACCATCCAATCTGGTGCTGACCTGTGGCTCTGTCCGGCCTTCCTCGCTGCGTTGCCTCCTTCCTGCAGGACATGCATCTGGTGCAGACCTGTTGCTCTGGTAGACTATCATTTATACTGACTGCAGGCGTGAGTCAGGAATCCGCTTCCAACTTTACTGACTGCAGGCGTTAGTCAGGTATGTCTCTTGTTCGTTCCTGGTCGGAGTTATCCTGTTCCAGTTCCGCGTTCCAGTGGAGACTACCAGCGGCTTAGGCCTAGTCTCTAGCAGTGAGGTCGATCCTGGGCAGCCTACTATTTCTGAGAGTAGTGCTAGCTTATCTTGTGACCCTCTGCATGTTCCTGTTGTCTTACTTATTGAGATATACCTTATTCTGAGTTTTGAATAAAGGTGGTTTTATTATATTCCGTACTGACTCTGGATTCATTCTTGGGTTCTGTGAGGATTTCAGTCTTTACTGATAAATCCTTTTCTCTTAGTCAATATAGCTTACAGGTAACTCTGGGATGTACAAACATTGAGTTTTCAGTGGTAGGAAAGAAAGCAAGGGCCAGGGGTCAGTCCCTATGATACCAGAATTACATGGACTAATCAGGACAGAGAATAGCCCAACAAATGAAGTGTCAACTTACACTGAACCATAACACAGCACACCAGTAACTGTAAACACAGAACACTGAACAAGAGCCAACAGGGCTCAACAGGTAAAGATCTCTATGACACAGGAAACTAAGTCCTAGACAGGCCGAGATGCCTCCATGAAGCCAAAGCCAGAACATCAACACGGTATTGTTTGGCAGAGGTGTGCACAGACTACCAAGTGGCCGCCTTGCACAGCTGATCAGCAGAAGCCTGATTCTTATAGGCCCATGAGGCCCCAATAGACCTGGTGGAAAGAGCTGTAACGCAAAAAGGAAGAGGTTTCTTCCTGATTTCAAAGGCCTTGCGAATGGTAGACTTGATCTAAGATGCAATAGTCACCTTGGACGCGACCTTACCAGCCCTAGGTTCCTCAGGGATGACAAAAAGTGCATCAATCTGACGGACAGACTCAGTCCAGTGCACATAGAACTTAAGGCAGCGCACCACATCCAACAAGTGGAGATCCCTCTCCTTGTCAGATTTAGAGTCAGGCTAAAAAGAAGGCACAACAGTCTCCTGATTGATGTGAAACTCAGAAACCACCTTAGGAAGAAATTACTGGGAGGTACAAAGAACACCTTGTCCTTGTGAAACACCAGGAAAGGCGGTTTGCAGGACAAGGCCTGCAGTTCAATGACCCTGCGAATGGAGAAACGATTGCCAAGAGAAAAGCCATCTTCCAAGTCAGGAGACGAAGCAGAATGGTAGCCAAGGAATCAAAAGGAGTCTGTTGCAAGACTCCCATAACCAGATTAAGGTCCCACTAAGGAGTGGGACGCTTAAAGGCAGGGAATGCATGAGCGACGCATTGAAAGAAGACCTTGACATCCAGAATAACGGCAATGCGCCTCTGAAAAAGGACAGAGAGAGCTGAAGTCTGGACATTCAAGGAACTCAGGCTAAGGCCCTTCTTCACTCCATCCTGTAAAAAGGACAGGACAGTCGGCAGATCTAACTTCTGTGAAGACAGATCCCTGTCCACAGACCAAGAGTGGAAGATAGAGCAAATCCGGTGTTAAGTGGCTACCATCTCAGGAGAAAAACCTTTCTTCCTCAAAATAGAGGATTCAATTGCCAAGCTGTCAAACCCAGATGCTCCATGTTCTCCTTCCACAGGTAACCCTGCAGGAGGAGGTCCGGCCTGCATGGAAGTCGAAATGGTTCACACACAGACAGGTCCAGTAGCTCTGGAAACCAAGGTTGCCGGGGCCAGTAAGGAGCCACTAGGATGACCAGAGTCTTCTCCATTTGTAGTTTCCTCAGCACCCTGGTTAGCAGGGGAAGAGGAGGGAAAATCAGTCCCAACGGGTCTGACATCCTGACAGGAGACAAAGTGTCTAACAGTATAAGAAAGAACCCAATACTGTGCCCCAGATTAAAGAATTCACCCCAGAAAGAGCTATAATACACTTATCTGGCAAGCGAAGGGTTAACCTGAGGAGAAGAGTAGAAAGATCCAAGCCCTGCATAGGATACTCATGAGAGGAAAAAAAGAAAATGGTGACCAAACTTTAAGCCAATGTTAAAACAGCCTGTGAAACTGGCGTTTATGGGAAACATAGTTTCCTCTCAGAGTACCCTAAGGAAAGTGCCCACAGCCCCCTAAGACACTGAGAATGTGCACCGGAGTGTAGGGCAAGGGCAAGCAAGAAAAATGAGCCGTCTCTGAACTCGGAATGTAGAGCGGTTGCAGAGATATGTCCCACGTGAAACTGTCCCATAGAGATCAATGGAGCATTGCGGCTATGTGGTAAAGCACGCCGGAATACAAGTAAACAAATTTTAACAAAAGTGTCCCAAAAGGTATAAAACACATAGAGAACACATGAACATTAATAGAAAACACTGACCCCCAAGAGAAATGTGTAAAAACGTCCCCCGAATCACCTAACATGGCAGGGAAGGTTTAAAGTACCACAGAAAACCCCAGATGCTCCAAAGACCCTAAGCAGACAGAAGATAAAACCCAAATAAGTGCAGGAGTATACATGGAGGAACTCTTAAAGGAGACCCCTGTGCGGGGGCAAACAGTGAGACAAGTGGACCATGGCACTCAAAGGGTTGCGCACCTTTTCTGCAGGTCTTCAGCCTTCAGATTACCATTTTGACAAGGAGAAGCCTCAGTGGGCTCCTCCAAGGGAAAAGACATAGCACACATGGTTTTCCCCCAGGACTGGAAAGTCCACAATAGCACCTGATAACTGAGCAATCCACCATTGGGAAGTGTCAGTCTCTGTGATGGGCAAACGTGGTGGTAGTTCGATACAGGACAGGATGATCCAATCCACAATACTGAAGAGACGGGACCAGATGGGGTTTGGAGTATCGAAGAGGTTCGAGACTGAATTGGTTGGTCGTCGGGCTACAACTCCACTGCTCTCCACTGATAGGAGATTTAGGAGTATCGAAGGAATTCGAGACAGAATCGGATGGTCAACGGACTACAAGTCCACTGTTCCCCTTAGTTGGAGGTTTAGGGGTATCGAAGGGGTTCGAGACAGGATCAGATGGTCGACGGGCTACAAGTCCACTGCTCTCCACTAGTGTAGCCGGCCGGCTCCAAAAGGGACTGACAGCGCAGGCGCACGGACGTCACTATGGCAAGATGTCCGTGCTTCCTGCTACTGTCAGCCTCCGAATAAGTAGAAAATCTTTTAAACCAGGTAATATTTCTGGCAACTAGCGCTACTAAGCAGCTAGTCGCCAGATGAAGACTTAATTAAGATGAAGTTTTTGCAGGGTGGTAGTTCCCCTTTAAAGACAAACTAAAAGAAGACCCGTGAAGCTCTGACTTCAAGGTAAGTGTTTCTTGTTAATGCTGTGGGGAATGGGCCATGAGTAATGTTAGCTTTAGGGGAGATTAATCCTTTGAGTGCCAGAGGGGTATGCAACACATGGCACTCAAAGTGTAATTTATTGTTTGGTTTCACTTATGTTTTTGATTACTTGGATATATTGATACAGTGCTTTTTTTTTACTATTTTCAGTTGCACTCTGGTGGTTTACAATGTGTTGCATACCCCATTCTGGCACTCAAAGCCCTGTTCCTTAATTCCTTAAGGACCAGCAGTCCATGGAAGTTACCTTCCCTTAAGAACTGCTTTGATCCTTGCCGACTCTTCGGTACGTGTAATGGCGTGCCAAGCATGGGTCTGAGAGAGACCACTCCGGTCTTGGAGTGGTCAATTTCAGACCCTGCTTTTACTTACAGCGTTCCCACAGGAGTGCTGTAAGTAAAAAGTATGTGACGTGGTATGACAGTCACCAGTCCTTAAGGGTATAAAAACCGGGGATAGTCCTGGCACATCACAGGTCCTTAAAGCGGAACTACCACCTCCACTAAAGAAGCCCTGCAATACTTATGCAGGTGACGACTAGCTCACTAATCATTATTTTACTGTTACATGTGCCCACGAATAAAGTTATGCTTAAGTTTCCAAGACTGACGGCCAGGTTACTGCAGCCTGTGCGCCTGCGCCATCAGTCTCTTCCGGAGCCGTCTGGGCCAGTGCTATGCCTGTGAAGAGGACTGCCTGCGCAGGCGCACATTCTAGATGTCCGCGGTGATGCCTGGCTTCCGGTCTCGGAAGCTTAACCATAACTTTATTCATGGGCACTTTTTAAAAGTAAAATAATGATTAGTAAGCTAGTCGCCACCTGCATAAGTATTGCAGGGCAACTTTAGTGGAGGTGGTAGATCTGCTTTAAGGGGTTAAGAGTGATCAATAGTGCATATTTTCAGTATATACCAGTTGGAGACACTTTAATTGATTCGCCTGTGCTCAGTCATGGAAATCCTGAAAACATGCACTGTTTGTAGTTCTTGAGGATCAGTCTTGGCTACTCCTACTTAAAACTCATTCATAAAATCCCTGCTACCAGAGTAGCCAGTCAGACACAAAGACACACATTATATATACATAATGTGACCAGATCTCCACTTTAATGTGGGAAGCTTACTACATTTTAAAGCGGAACTTTCACCTAAGCACAAGTTTGCTTTAATCTATTTATTATAGCGATTGTAACTGTGCTGGGTTTTGTTTAAAAAAAAAAAAAAAAAACGCGATAGAAATTAATTTTGAGGGTTTACCTTTTCCCTCTTGACTTCTTCTTATTCTGAGCGGCACAATTTGTGCCGAAGAGAATGCAGGAGAGATCCTCCTCCCCGCTGGTCTGTCAGTAAGCTGGAGAACTCTCATTGGCAGAGATCGATATCTAGCCAATGAGAGCACTCCAGCTTACTGACAGACCAGCGGGGAGGAGGATCTCCTGTATTCTCTTCGGCAAAATTGTGCCGATCAGAATGAGGAGAAGAGGGAAAAATTAACCCTCAAACTTCATTTCTATCGCTTTTTTTAAAAAACAAAACCCAGTACAGTTAGAATCGGTATAATAAGTGGATTAAAGCAAACTTGTGCTTACGTGAAAGTCCTGCTTTAAGTGTGCTGGACTGTACACTACCTAATGCAACCATGCAGTGTGTGTTTTTCATTAGCTTCCTACAGTGAAAGGGCTACATATATCTAAAAAGGTATACAAAGGAAACTCTTTCCTTAAAGGGATAGTAATGTTTCTCAATAAAAGCAGCTCAATTTAATCTTCATAGTATTTGGGCCATGGAGTGTGTTATTTCAATACTGTCAGAGTTGTAGTTCAAGAATAATTGAATGATAACTATCCCCCTCCCGCCCGTTTTACTGATGTAACTGCTCACCTCAAAGCAGCAAGACTGTCTGGATGGATCACAGAGAGGGACAATCTTCAGTGACCATAAGGAAAATCCTGTCAAGGGGGGCAGGGTTTTCCTAATATCACAGTAAGAAGATTGTCCCTTGCTGTGAGCTGTCTGGTCGCAAGACCAAATTCCACATCTGAGGGGAGTTGGCTTACACTTGGTAAAAGGGGCAGGAGGGGTATACTTATCATTCAATTACTCATGAACTACAACTCTGACAGTACTGAAATAACACTCTCAATGGCCCAAATACTATGAAGATTAATTGGAGCTGCTGTTTTTGTGAAACCTTACTGTCCCCTTAAAGGGATAGTAATACTTAAATATTACTAATCCCTATAGCAAAGTACTACTTAAAAAAAAAGTATTGCCCCCAGTGTCATCTCTCAAACCTTTATGGTTTGAGAGACGAATGCTTCTAAAGTTGCTCTCTCCCTCCCCCTTCCCCGAAGTCAGCATTCTAGCTGACTGCAGGGAAGAAAGTTATACGACTTTCAGGCGGCTCTCCAGCACAGCCGGATCGCGTTCCTAAAAAAGAAAACTTTCACTGAAATGGTCTTCTACGTGTGCTTGGTTTGCAAGCACCCGTAGAAGACTGTTTTAGTGAAAGTTTATTTTTAATTAACGCGATCACGGCTCTGCTGCAGAGCCACTTGATGATCTCTGACCGGATTTCCCTGAGTCAGCTAGAATGCTGACTTCGGGGAAGGGGGAGGGAGAGAGCAACTTTAGAAGCGATCATCTCTCCATCCATAAAGGTTTGAGTGATGACACTGGGGGCAATACATTTTTTTAAGTAGTACTTTGCTATAGGGATTAGTAATACTTAAGTATTACTATCCCTTTAAAGTCAGTGTTAACATTTTCACTTATATAAGCAAAAGAAGGACTACGTGATGTACTATGACCGTCATGGTCCTTTAATACTTAAGGACCGATGACGGTCATAGTACGACACGTACTTTTTACTTACAGCGATCCACTGGGAGCGCTGTAAGTAAAAATGGGGCCTAAAATTGACCGCTCCAAGACTGGAGCGATCTCTTTTAGGCCCCAAAGTGGCGTGCCGATACACGCAACAGGTCACGTGTACCGGCACGTCGGCAAAGATCAAAGCATGTTAGACACATGTTAGACACCCCTCTGAAATTCATCCCCAGCCCTCTGATCCCCATTATCCTCCCTCATATACTCTTTGACCCGCTCCCCCCAGCCTGGTTCCACTGCTCCCACCCCCCCCACCAGCCTTGTTCCACTGCCGGGCTGGGAGGTAGTGTTATATCCCTACACACCAGGCTAGGGCTAGAAAGGCAAGTGACTCTTTATCTGATGCAGTAGGATATCTGCTTTCAGCAAATATGTGCTTTTATATAGTTATTGAGCTATTTTTTGATAATTTTATTGTGTAACCAATGGAATGTGCATTTTACTGGAGAAATTTGAAAATACCATTTTATGCGCCTGTTAATTAGTGGTTTGCGCAAGCATATTATGCATATTATCCATATTAGGTATTTTTTATGTCAGCGGGTCAAGGCTTTTTAAAAATAATTTAAATTTTCACAACCACCATAAATATTTTTGATATATAGATTATGATATTGGCAAAATAAGTATTTATTTTGTATTTTTTTTTTTTGTATTTATGACATCACAACTTGTCACATGATGCAAAATTTAGCTCTTGTGAGGTTAATAGAGGGTTAATAGACAGAAAATCTACAATGTAATACAAAAAACACCTCTGTAAGTGATTCCTGAGCATATACACTAGTGCTACAAGAATCTGTTTGTGATTAGCAATTAATAAAGATGAGCGGAACCATGTAAAACAGTGGTTTTCAACTCCGGTCCTTGGTACCCACTAACAGGCCAGGACTTAGGGATTTCTCTGCTAGAGCACAGGTGTGGTGATCAGAGGCTCATTCACATTGATTTATTCACCTGTGCTCTAACAAGGAAGTCATCAAATCCTGGCCTGTTAGTGGGTCCTGAGGACAGGAGTTGAGAACCACTGATGTAAAAAGACTGTAGGGGAAATGTATAAATCTGAATACATTTGACTACATACGTCCACAGTGGACGTATAGGATCAAGGATTGAGGAACAAACATCCACAATGAAGTGATATATCACCAATATTTGAAAAATACGAAAAAAGTTTTATGTATAAAACACAGTGTATGATTCAATAGCAACACCACTTATAAATAACCATCCCTTCAATGACCAGATAGTTTATTGTGTGGTATTATTCAGATCATCTGCCTACTATGAAAGAACATTCTCAGAATCCGTATGTGTCAGACCTCCTACACACAGACCTTGTTATATGGCAAACGTTTGAGTTCCGGAGTGTATGCTGGGACTGTAGCCTGAACTGCTCCCAATGTTCCCAACAAACACAGTACGACCACAGTTAACCCGTGCCCCCCTTGATGTATAAATCTGCCTATGTGTCTTATTCTTCACTAAGCTGTAGACCTACATATCATATACCTGCACTTTAGGCTATGTATGGCCACTCCACAATAGTTAACCTTCTGCGTTCTAAACATGTATGCTTTACAATGTTTTGGATAACTCTCTGGCACTCAAAAGGTTAAAACTTTAATGTGAGCAAGACCTCTACTCTTAGTAAATCGTGAGAAATAAGGGGCAAGGCAACTGAATACCTGCAAATGCCCATATACTGCCTCTCTCCAGAGTGAATCAAAAATAGATGGCAGTGGTTTTACAGTCACAGTTTGGCATTCTGTTATCTGCACTATAACCCTTTGAGTGCCAGGGTGGTACATAACGCATTGCTTTGCAATGCACTCCGTACCCCTCTGGAACGCAAAGGGATAAACCATTGTCGCACAATAACCGCCTGGTAGAATCTGCCCATTAAAATGAATGGAAGGCTAATCCACTGGTTATTCTATTGCAGAGGTAGCCAGTTCTGGTCCTCAAAAGCTACCAATGGTGCATGCTCTCAGTTTGTCTCTGAATTAGCACAGGTAGACTAATTAAGCTGACTACGCCACTGATTTATCCACCTGTGTCCCAGCTAGGATATCCTGAAAACACTCACTGTTGGTAGCTCTTGGGGACCAGGGCTACGCCTTTTCTGTTGTATGCAGTCAGTGTTACAGCATGTTAGGTTGATTCTTTTTCTACCAGTATTTCTGCCCCAGAAAACCCAAGCATAAAATCCTCAATTCATGATAAAAACAATAATTGGATATGAAAATGTTTTAGAAGGACTGACAAACCCGTCATTATGGGCAAAACGGCTAGAAAGACTCCTAGGTCTGCGTGCCCTGCAAAGGACGCTAAGCCTGCTGCGACAGAGCCGATGAAGCACTACCTGATACCCCTCGCGTCGAGCCAGACGTGTTCACCGGCCTTGACCTCGCTTCAGCCTGACACAGACCCTACCCTGGGTTCATCGGATGGTGAGGTTGATGACTACAACTCTGCTTCCCCGACAGTGGGGGAAACAGCACACCGCGGAGGAGTGACGAAGGCAGACTTTGCTGCGTTTACCCTACAGATTCGGAAGGACTTTGCCTCAGTGGTGGATCGGGTTCGATCGGTTGTCCGGGATGAACTATCTGAGATCCGTGATGATCTACGACAACAGGGCTCCAGAATACAGGTCTTGGAACAAGATCAGGCTACTCTACAGGCCTCGCTTCAGGCCCTAGACGCCAGGCTTGTGGCGCAGAGCAAAATGGCATCTCAGTTGGCGTTACAGATTATTGATCTAGGTAACCGTGGATGCAGAAACAACTTGAGGGTTCGTGGCCTTCCTGAGGCTGTGGGCCCGGAGGACACTCGCCAACTTGTGACTGCGGTCTTTAACAACATATTGGGTCGAGACCCTTCCGCCTCCATTGTTTTGGATCGAGCCCATAGGGCGCTGCGCCCCAAAGATCTCTCATCCAATTCTCCACGGGACATTATTTGTAGGGTGCACTCTTTTACCCTCAAGGAGGATATTCTACAGGCAGCTCGCAAGAAGCGTACCCTGGAATACGATGGCTCGCCTATACACATTCTACCAGATGTCGCCTGGGCGACATTGCAACAGAGGAAGTTACTAGCCCCACTGACGGAGGCCCTTCGAGCTGCTGATATTCCTTACCGCTGGGGTTTTCCTCTATCCCTCTCTGTTCGGAAGGATGGCTCTCTGTTTACAGTGCGTACCCCCGCGGATGTTGAGCCCTTCTGTATGGCGGTGGGGCTTGCGGTACCTGATCTGGGGAAATAGAGAGAGTTTGCCGCAAGGGACTGCCCGCTACAACTTTTGGCCTTGCAGAATGGTCCGTGGATACAGCGACCGCAGAGGAGACGTCGGCACAGGCAGAGGAGGGATGAAGCTGGCCCAGCCCAGATGGAAGTACAGGTTTCAGAGGCTTGAGATGCATTTCCTTGGATCTGCTATAACCACCTTCTTTCCCTGATATGTGTCTAGATGGAGTTGCTGGTCTACCGTGACTTTGGCCTTCTTCTTGATCATCCCACGGTACTCCCCCCACCCGGGATAGCTTACCTTAATTTACACCTTCCCCTGGAGACTGTGTGGGTTGAGCGAGAGTGGAGTATGGGGAGACTGGGCTGTCCTTGGCCCTGGTGTCCATATGGCCTGGGCCCTAAGTTGGAGACGTCTCGATGACGACTAATGTACTGCTCTCCTTTGGGGTTGCTGTGATGTGTGGGCCTGGGACTTTCTGTGGACATTGGGGGTACTGCTTATGTGTCCTCGGGTGGTCGGTGAAGCTGGGGGACTATTTTGTTATATCTTATTTTATTTTGTTTTGATTTCCTGTATTTGCATTGTTTTCCTGGGCCTGTATTGCACTTGACCGGGGAGATCTTGTTTGTTCCTTGGGGTTGTCTTGTATGTTTTGAATCTCCCCCCCCTTCTTCCCCCCCCCCTCTCTTCTTCCCTCCCCCCCCTCTCTCTTCTTTTTTCCCCCTCCTCTTTTTCTCCATCCTCTCCCTTCCTTATCCCCTCTTTTCTTCCATTTTCCTTCTCTCCCCCCCCTTTTTTTTTTTTTTTTTTTTTTAATGTCCCTATGGAGATCACAATACGGGGGTGGGATCTGTTTTGTACGTAGACCGCTTATTACCTTTACACTGTTCCTATGAGGTTTAATTATGTCTATTTTTATGAACGGGTTTGTTAAACATATTTTAACACAGCTTGCGAGCCCTAGTTTACCAATTTGATTTATGCTTTCTAGTTACTCTACACTGAGGCTCAAATGTTTTGGTTATTTGATGTGCTCGCGGAGGGAGTTGGGGGTTGCTGGATGCAAAGAGAATTCCCTTTTTTTTCTCTTTTTTGCTGCCTGCTTCCTCTCGCTTTCGCCGTTGTGTTCCCACGACGCTTACGTGTCGTTGAGTGCTGGAGACTGGGCACACCGGTTGTTGATTTCGGTGTGCACACTCATCTGGTTTTAAATACTGTCTGGGTATTTACTTGTGTGTCTTTATGTATATTTTACATGTTCTTCAACTGTCACTGTCTCTGTGCCTTCTTTTGGCTTTCTACCTATGCTCTATTTCTCCCATTCACTTCTTATGCTTCTGTTCTTCTCTTTCGCTTTCTGTTCTGTTGTTCCCTCTCTTGGATCTTGGTCGTGTACGGCTTACTGACTTGTGGGTCTCAGGTGGGGGTTGCTCCCTCTTCCTTACCCTTATATATATTTTCCCCCTGAGGGTTTCTAATGGTTGGTTTAACTTCTTCTGACTACACTCTTAAGATTTTATCTATTAATGCCAAGGGTCTTAACGCCCCGGGTAAGAGATCTAGATTTGTTTAGAGAATTACGTGCCCAGGGTGCAGACGTGGCTCTGGTCCAAGAGACACATTTTCATAGGAGGAGGGCTCCCCCCTGCTCACATTCATCCTACCCCCGTGGGTATTTCTCTCACTCTCCCTTCCAAAAAACTAAGGGTGTGGCGATATTTTTGGCCCGCTCCTTTCCTTTTGTGGTTCAGGACACATGTACAGATAGTGATGGTAGGGCCCTCTTTCTCAAGGGGACTATTGGGCAAGAGAAACTTACGATTGCAACCGTATATGCTCCTACCAGGGATCAACATCTGTTCATCTGCTCTGTTCTTAAGGAGCTCTCTGACTTTGCAGAGGGTGTATTGATTTTAGGTGGTGATTTTAATGTTACTCTGCACCCTGCCCTAGATTCCTCAACGGGCTTGTCCTCTGTTAGACTGGTCAAGTTGCGGAGGGTGAGGCAGGCTTTACACCAGGCCCAATTGGCTGATGTCTGGCGTATCACACACCCTACACTTAAAGACTTCACATACTATTCACCTCCACACAACAAATACTCTAGGTTGGATTACATTTTTCTTTCACACAGACATCTTCATTTGGCCCGCTCAGCGTCGGTGGGTAATATTACCTGGAGTGACCATGCTCCTGTTTTGTTGGAACTGCGGCTTCCCTCGGTGTCTGGTCATCAGTTTTGTTGGAGGCTTAATGATTCTTTACTGAAGGACCCCTTGAATGTAGCCAAATTGCGTGAGTCCCTCACACAGTACTTTGCTGAAAACTCTGGCTCTACCGTGTCCCAGTCAGTGGTATGGGAGGCTCACAAGGCGGTGATCCGTGGACACTTGATTAGCATGGGCACCTATCGTAAATGGCAGCGAGCGCTTAGGATGCGTCAGCTATTAGATAGTATTGCAACTATTGAACGCGTACATAAGTCTACTTTGTCTCCTGAGGTTTACCAGGAGCTGACCCAATTACGGGCGTCCTTGGCTTCTTTGTGTAATGAATCGATGGTCCGTTCTTGCCAGATGGTGCGGAGCTCTTATTATGTCCATGGCAATAAGCCTGGCAGATGCCTGGCTAGGACCTTGCGTTCCAAACAGGCTCAGGCTTTCATCCCGAAGATCCGATCTGCATCACATGCCCTGCTTCATCGTTCTGATGAGATTGCTGAGGCTTTTCGAGTCTACTATCAATCTTTGTATAACATCAATGGCTCTTCTCTCACATTGGATCCTTCTGAATTTGTTCCTGAGATAGGGGACTACTTGAATCGTTACATGCCTCGTAGGCTGTCCACTCAGGTCGCGGAGTCCCTTGACCGTCCCCTGACGGATGAGGAGATTCTCCAGGCCATTAAATCTTCTCCCAATGGCAAAAGCCCGGGGCCAGATGGTTTGACTACTTCTTATTATAGAACCTTCCGAGATATTCTGGTCCCAAGTTTTCGTCTCACATTTAACTCTCTTTTGCCGGGTGCCTCTTTGGCACCTCAATCTCTGTCTGCTTATATTACCGTTCTTCCGAAGCCCGGAAAGGATCCGGAACTTTGCTCCAGCTTCCGCCTTATCTCCCTGTTAAATGTCGACGTGAAGTTGTTCGCTAAAATTCTAAGTAATCGTTTGAAGTTCGCCTTTGCTGATTTGATACATAAAGACCAAGTCGGTTTCCTCCCCGGTCGAGAAGCTAGGGATAACACGGTGAAAGCCATAAATCTGATTCATCTAGCCAGATCACGGGGTGTTCCCACTTTGCTGCTGTCCACTGATGCAGAGAAGGCGTTCGACAGGGTGAGTTGGCCTTTCTTATGGCACGTTTTGCGTCATGTTGGCTTGGGGACTCAAATGCTCCATTGGATAACTTCTTTGTACCATTCCCCTACAGCTCGAATCCGAGTGAAAGGTTTGCTCTCGGATTCCCTCGCCCTGTCGAATGGGACTCGCCAGGGTTGCCCCTTGTCCCCCCTTCTCTTTGTGCTGGCTTTGGAGCCCTTCCTTAATGCACTTCGTCAGAATTCTTCGATCCATGGACTTGAGGTGTCTGGGAGAAGTTTCAAGATCGCAGCATTTGCTGATGACCTTCTGTTTTTCATCACCCAACCCCTGGTGTCTCTTCCTAGTCTCCTTTCCGAGATACATGCCTATGGGTTTTTATCTAATTTTAAAATTAACATGGATAAATCAGAGGCACTCAACATCTCCTTAACTTCGCAGTTGCGGGATCAACTGGGGTCTTCTTTCCCTTTCAAATGGGCTTCGACCAGCTTACGATACCTTGGCATTCTACTCACGGCTTCTCCTCCCTCCCTCTTCGAATGTAATTATTTACCCCTTAGAGACACTATTAAAGCGGAGTTGGATAAATGGGCCAAATTGAAGCTCACATGGTTTGGACGCATGGCCGTGGTGAGGATAAACATCTTACCACGTTTTCTTTATCTTATACAGACAGTCCCCGTTTCAGTTCCGGGCTCATTCTTTCATGGGGTAAGACGGTTACTTACTAAGTTTATTTGGTTCTCACGAGGTAAGCGTTTGGGATATTCTTACCTGATTCAACGCAGGGAACTAGGGGGGTGGGTCTACCTGACTTGGGAGAATACTACAGAGCAACCATTTTGGCCCGCGTGGTAGAGTGGACTGCCCCGTCTGACAAATTGTGGACCATTATAGAACAGGACTCCTTGTTGGTCCCCATATTGGTAGCAGCTTGGGTGGCCTCCCGACAGCGGGTTTTGGCGGATGAGTCACACCCTCTAATACCTCACACCCTTAGAATATGGAGACGTCTGGCTACCACTCCAGGCTTGCTCAGTTTCCCTTCTCCTCTTATTTCATTGGCACATAACTCTGACTTTCTGCCTGGTCTATCGGGATTGCTATGGAGGAGGCTCCGCCCTTCGGGGACTGAAACCCCCAGGCTCTCTGATGTAACACGTGATGGTAAACTCCTCCCACTCCAGACTTTGCTGGAGGGTAGGGCTTGCCACCCATCTCTCCCTTATTTTTATACTCAACTTGCACATTTCATTAACTCTTTTCAGGTGGTTACGGCTGCCGCTCCTGCTAGGACCCCCGTGGAGGTCCTTTGCTTGTCCCCTGATCCTCCTCGCAGGCTGGTCTCTGCATTGCATGGCCTTCTGCTTTCCCTATCTCATTCGTCTAAGCCCCATTTTGTTCGATCCTGGGAGATGGATTGTGGTTGTATTCTGACGGATGAGCAATGGTCTAAGATGGCTATCCTTGTCCATAGATGTTCCTTGTCCTCTAGGATCCAGGAGAATGCCTACAAGATACTGACTAGATGGTACCGGGTGCCTTCGCTGTTACATAGATTCTATCCGGCGGTTCCGGACACGTGTTGGAGGTGTTTACAACATAGAGGTGATTTCCTGCACATTTGGTGGACGTGCCCACTGCTCCAACGGTTCTGGACGGCGGTGGTGGATACGATTCACGTCGTGGCGGATCCTCTTCTTCCTAAGACCCCGATGGCTCTTCTCCTGCATCACACTACCCATCCCATACACATATACACACGTTCACTAACGATACGCCTGATAAACGCGGCCAAGGTTCTGATCCCCAGATTCTGGAAGATGCCTCACCCTCCCTCCTATAGGGACTGGATCTCCTCTGTTGAGTCAATCCGCTCGGCGGAGGACTTGGCATTTGCGGCTGAGGGACGTGGCTTAACTCATGCCACACGTTGGTTCCATTGGGAGGAATTCCTACGGGGTGGTGATTTTCAGGAACGGTTGTCGATTGACTCTTCTTGATTTAACAGCTTCCCCCCATTCCCCCCCCCACGATTTCTGTCCTCAGCGCGCGCGACCTTGATCCCCCCCACTTTCCTTTCTTCTTCTTTTTTCCTTTTTCCTTTCTACCTACTCCTTTCTTTGCTTCTTTATGATCTCCTCCTCTTTGGCTCGTTTTTCTTCTCTTTTTTTTTTTATGCTTCAGTTTCTATTGAGGGTTTTAGTACCCCTTTTTTCTTTTTCCAATGCTTCCCATTCGTTATCATTATTGGTGCATACCTCACCATTTTTTCTTCTCTGTAAAACGAGTCTTGTATGTTTTATCTGTCACTGTTTTATGTCAAAAAATTCTTTCAAAATGAATAAACATATATTTAAAAAAAAAAAAAAAAAAAAAAAATTGCAATTACACACCTTTGAAATGTGTAACAAACCCCAAAAAGCTCCTGCACATATGACGTGTCCATCAACCCTTTGAGGACCAGAGGGGTGTACAACATACTGTGAAGAAATGAACTGAACATCCATCTGGTCCCTAAGTGTTTAATCCAAGATCTATGTGCCATGGCCACAAAAACAAAACATACAAACATACCCCTTACAATGAATTGGATACCTTTCTGGAATGCAAAGGGTTAACCATGTCAAGGATATCATTACCGCCAACAAAGATGCAACAAAGTAAAATGTGCTGCAACAACCAACGTCATATCCATGAATGACAAGGAACAACCAATCAGCATTTGGCTAATCTCCATCTTTAAAACACCTGGCAGATTGTGACATTCTCATCTGGATGAGCCCTCTGCTCCTATTGGTCCACTCTGCTTTTTTGACTTCTCCTGCCCTCTTCCTCTTTGTCCATTGTACTAGTCTTCCAGTGATTTTAGTGGGAAGTTATTGCTTATGCTCTGTTGTTTTGACCTGGCCTGTTACTTTTCCTGAAATAATTCAACCCTGACCTTGGCTTTGTTTGACTATATTTTCCCTCTTTATGTTTTGGCTATCTCTCACCCAGTTTACCTTGTTAACAGCTGCTGCCCGCTACTCTCCCTGATCCTTCAGGTGAATAGTTCCTGTCTGCCTCTAGTGACCTCTTCCAGACAACTTGACTTGACTCCCTGAGTCAAGTTAACACTGCATCTGTTGAGAGGACCCATGATTTTCGATCCATGCCTACT
This sequence comes from Rhinophrynus dorsalis, assembly GCA_037306005.1. Classification (NCBI taxonomy): domain Eukaryota; kingdom Metazoa; phylum Chordata; class Amphibia; order Anura; family Rhinophrynidae; genus Rhinophrynus; species Rhinophrynus dorsalis. The sequence continues at coordinate 338,371,671 of CM074721.1, forward strand.
TTGGTAGGTATTGTGTTCTTCTCCTTATAAAATTAATTTAGTTGCCTATAAACATATCGCTGGTCTGCATTGCCAAAGAGCTCTACTTTGGCTTCATCTGTCCATAGAACATTTTCCTAGAATGCTTGTGTTTTCACTAGGGGGTTTCTCAAAGAACAGTTGTGCCTTTTTATGTTTTGCTTTCAGCAGTAGGGTTCTCCTTGGCCATCACTCATAAAGCCCTTCTTCAAAGACTTCTGATCAATTTTCCTGTTGCCACCACGTCCTGAGAGGTTCTTGACATTTCCATGAACAGCAAACTTCTTAATAACATTGTGAACTATTGAAACAGGGATGCCAAGGTCTTTGGAGATGGCGTTGTACCCTTTAGAATTCTTATGTTTGGTGATAATAGCTTTTCTGATGCACCTCAGACAGCTCTCTTGTCTTTGCCATAACAGGGAATAAAAGTGGCTGTATTAAGCATTAAAGCCACCATTGATTGTTAATTCAAGTCGTGTGATCACTGACAATTTTTCACAGGTGAGTCTTATTTTATAGCAATGACATTCTAGTTCTTCTTTTCAAACTCATTTGAATTCTTCAAGTGAGTGGCAGTAATTATGTCATGGAATGTTTCCATTGTTATACTTGTTTCCTCCTATTTCTTTTTTAATTGTTATTGTTTTATCCTGTGCAGTTCTGTATCAAATGTATGAATGTATATAGACCAAAGCTGTTTCACCACAATCTTTTTTTCCAGGAGATATCGTACATGATACATGGTACAAAATATTCAAGCATACCAATAATGAGGACGATAACTGTATAGATATTTATGTCTTGTTACTGATATCCTTGGCATCCCCAGCACAGCACATCCCCAGTAAGATAAATACAGAGACTAAGTTAGCTCAGTTGTAAATTCCCTGACTATGGAGCCTGTTCAAACCTCAAGGTTGCAGGTTTGAATCCCGGCAGAGTCAACTTAGCTCTTTATCCTTCCGAAGTCAATAAATGAGTACCACTGATTGGGTAATAATAACATCTATTATTTCAGCTGCTGATTTGGTTAATTCTGAGATCGTGCGCTGGAAGTGCTTTGAGGCCCACTGGGAGAAAGGCGCTATATAAATACTAGTTATTATTATTATTCTCTGTGTGACCTGAGCCCTCTCCCTTCCACCAATGTTTATTTTCCCAGTCCCCGCTAATGAATACCAATAGCTCATGTAATCTTATATCATATGAATAGTATGAACCATATTCAATAAGCTAAAGAGGGGAAATTCTAGAGCAACCCACAGGGCAGAATTGAAAATGTACCAATTCTCATTGAATGCCAGTGCATTACTTCTCAATATTTTAGAGACCTCTCTAGAATACAAGGGGTTAAAAGCACCGCTTAAATCTTTGAGAATTTTCTTGACACCTCCATCATGCAGCTAGTTTGCTTCAGAATGCACTTTTTTAGCTTATTGAATTGTATATTCCATGTATTGTGAGCAAAGAGTATGTGACCTATGTGTCCAGTTGGCATACACATTGCCATGGGACAAGCTGTACCTTTGTTATGATGAAGTATTTATTACTAGTGTCCCTAATTTGTAACTATCATGAATGAGACCATGGTTAGACAACTGGTAGTACCCCTGCTGAACCCCAAGACCCATGCTACTCAGCCAGCATTTGTTGTATCTGTATGAGGCTAAGACTGGGGTGAGTTGGTGTTTGGAGACAGCACAAGAGCTAGATTTTCTCTACACCTGCAATGCACCTGCAAATATACCCTAATCCTTTGAGTGCCAAAAAAATGTCCAGCATGTTGCTTTACAATCTTCAAAGGGTTAAACATATGCAGATACTACAGACATAATGGCTTATTGACATGTATATTTATTTTAACACATACATGGTAGCCATACTTATACTTTTTTTTGAAGGGGAGCTGAAGTGAAAGACCTCTCTCTCTCTTTCTGACTACTCTTGTGCATTCATGTGTTTGTGGTAGAGGTAACTGTGGAGGAGGACAGGGTTAATGATGACTCGCAAGCATTTTCTTGCCTCTTTGAAGGAGTCTTTGGATGTGAACTCTGGGCAGTGAGTTGCCCCATGCATTAGCAGCTGTGGGACAGAGGTAAGAGCAACATGACCTGTGCTCTATACTGGTGGGATATATTTCTGCTATGTGGGCAGTATGGACTTTAGACTCATTATAAGCTGTTGGTAGGTAAGACTTAATTCTTGAGGGGGTTAAGCATGTAGGACAGCACGTAGGCTGCTGGTACTCTGTTGCTGGAATTTACAAAATCACAAATCTGTATACTAATTTTACTTATTTTCTTGTGTAATGTAAAATTACCTTTATTAAAAATTGAAAATAGAATTTTGACTGTAGTAAGCTTTGTGCATAGTTATTAGTCAGGCACAGAGCACAAAAGTGGTTATTTGTGCATATTAATGCATGGAATTGTATTGGTATATTCTCTTTACTGGCGTCTCTCATTTACATACCTGGGAACTTCCAGCTGAGGGCTATCTGGAGGGTAGTCCTCTGTTTAGCAGGGGGTGACAAAAATGACGCTAATAGCATCAAAAAGGGGCGGGGCTTGACGCGAGCGGGGGGGTGCTTAACCCTTTGAGTTTCAGAGTGGTAGGGAATGCATTGCAAAGCATTCCGTACGACTCTGGCACTCAAAGGGTTAAAAATGTCACACAGAAGGCTGGGGACGGAGGAACAGCGGGAGAAAGAGTGTAAGTGGGTAGAGTTTCAATAGAAACTCCCCACATCCGGAGTAATCAGCCTCTGCCCCGGAGACCCGGTAAATCTCTGTCAGAACCGGAGTCTCCGGGGCAAATCCGGAGAGTTCCCAGGTATGCTCATTTAAGCTGTCACTGCATCTCTATTCCATCTCATAATCAGTCATTTATTCTCAAGACAGAGACCCCTATCCCGCTCATGGGAGTAATGTCTCCTACACCATAAAATCTATCCCCCAAAATCCTAAGGTTGGCCCTAAGTCTAACATACTTTTTGCTACAAGTCAAAGGAGAATCTGGAGCAATTTTGGAGCCAATCAATTGCACTAAAGGGGACCTCCCCCCCAAATTCGTATAGATTTAAATTGGGTTTTTACCCTTTGAATTCTAGAGGTCTCTAACTCATTGCTTTGCATTGCATTGGAGACTTGTCTAGCATTCATTTGGTTAAACGTCCCAGTTAACCCTTTGAATGCCAGAGGGGTACGCAACGCATTGTAAACCAATGAGTTAAGTATCCCTCTGGCACTCAAAGGGTTAAACCAATAGGCAGTTTTATTGGTGCAGCTTGTCTCAGAACAGCTGTACTTGGTTTTAGTACATCAGCACTATCATTTCCAGTTTCTGCTGTCTGCCGAGTTGACAAAGACATCTCAAGCATCCAAAGCTAACTTTAAAAAGTTAGCTTACTCATGGAAGTGAAAAGGCTTAACCCTTTTAGTGCCAGAGGGGTAGGCAACACATTGTGGAGCAATGTGTTGGCTATCCCTCTAGCATTCAAAAGGTTAAAGTGGACCTGTCATCTTAAGATATGTTGAGTTTCTTTTAAAGACGTTAAAAACTGACTGTATGCGATGCTAGCCATTTCCTTGTAATATAAATAGTTTTTGAAAACTGACCATTTTCATACCTCCCAACATTTGAAGTGGCCAAAGAGGGACACTTTTGTTTTAGGTGGTGTTGCTGGCAGCATGACAAGTGGGCGGGGCATTTCTGAGAATTTTCTGGTTATTTCATGACCTACCGACACCTCTTTGGGCAATTAAATAAATGATTTAGAGAAAGCTCAAATCATTTTATTTAAACAGATTCCTTTATAAACACATATTGTGAAGTTTAAAACAACATTAATGTGAGTGCTATTGCTGTGGAGCAATGTGATACACTTATATACAAACTACACAATCTGTTGACTAGTGATGATCGAGCACCCCAATGCTCGGGTGTTCAGGTGCTCTGACCGAGCGCCCCCGGAGGCTCGAGTGCTCGGCCGAGCACCCGAGCCCCATTGAAGTCAATGGGAGGACTCGAGCATTACACCAGGCACTCCCTGCTCTGATGAGGGGAGGGTGCCTGGTCCATAGGAAAAGGGCAGAAAATGATGGAAACACCACAGAAATGGTTCAGGGACAGCATAGGGAGGATGTCTGGATGCATCTTGGACTCCAACGTCGCTGCTGGGAACGATCTTTCGCCCGTAGTACGCCATTTTTACAGACTGACCGTAAAACACACAAAAAGGAAGATAAAAACGACTTTAGGCGAAAAATTGTTACCAAACAGTATTTGCTGTATATTTACTTGTATATCATCTGCAAATTCTGCAAAAAATTTCATCGATTTTTCGGAACTGGGGCCATGATTAAGAGGGAAACGTGCGCAGAGGCAAATTCTCCCAAAAATGTCCTCGATTTTTCTGAACTGAGGCCATGATTAAGAGGGAAACGTGCGCAGAGGCAAATTCTCCCAAAAATTTCCTCGATTTTTCTGAACTGAGGCCATGATTAAGAGGGAAACGTGCGCAGAGGCAAATTCTCCCAAAAATTTCCTCGATTTTTCTGAACTGAGGCCATGATTAAGAGGGAAACGTGCGCAGAGGCAAATTCTCCCAAAAATGTCCTCGATTTTTCTGAACTGAGGCCATGATTAAGAGGGAAACGTGCGCAGAGGCAAATTCTCCCAAAAATTTCCTCGATTTTTCTGAACTGAGGCCATGATTAAGAGGGAAATATGCACAGAGGCAAAATCTCCCAAAAATTTCCTTGATTTTTCTGAACTGAGGCCATGATTAAGAGGGAAACGTGCGCAAAGGCAAATTCTCCCAAAAATTTCCTCGATTTTTCTGAACTGGGGCCATGATTAAGAGGGAAACGTGCGCTGAGCCGACCATCTAAAACATTATGGGTGAGGGTCTGCTGCGGAGCTGACCATCCTAAACATTATATGCGAAGGCCCGCTAGTGAGCTGACGCTATAAAACATTATATGAGAGGGCCCGCTAGAGAGCTGACCCAATAAAACATTATATGAGAAGGCCCGCTGGTGAGCTGACCTATACAAAAATTGTCAAACTGCGCCCGCTGGTGAGCTGGCCCTATATAAAAATTATATCACTGGGCCCGCTGGTGAGCTGGCCCTATATAAAAATTATATCCCAGGGTATATGGAAGAGAGTCAACCATATACCCATTTTTTGGGTGGAAGGGGTGAATGGGAATACAGAGTATTCCCATCATTGTAAATAACATATATAAAGTGACTTTATGTTCCCCCGGGGCTTTCCTCCAGTGGAGTGGAGAAGTCAGGGGAAATCCAGGCCTTGTTCATTTTTATAAGTGTCAACCTATCAGTATTTTCGGTGGAAAGGCGGATACGCTTATCTGTTATGATGCCACCAGCAGCACTAAATACCCGCTCAGACAGAACGCTGGCGGCAGGGCAGGCCAGCACCTCCAAGGCGTAGAGTGCCAGTTCATACCACGTGTCCAGCTTGGACACCCAGTAGTTGTAAGGCACAGAAGGATCATTGAGGACGCTGACACGGTCTGCTACGTACTCCTTCACCATCTTCCAAAACTTTTCCCTCCTTGTGACACTAGGCTGCGCATCAGGGTGAGGGTGCTGGCGGGGTGTCATGAAGGTGTCCCACGCCTTGGAGAGTGTTGCCCTGCCTTTGTCGGAACTGCTGTGTGCTCCCCTTTTCTCCCCTTCTCGGTTGGCCAAGGTAGCACGTACTCTGCCGCCAGCGTTGTCAGATGGAAAATTTTGGAGCAATTTTTCAACAAGAACCTTCTGGTATTGCACCATTTTGCTTGTCCTCTCCACCGGAGGAATGAGAGATGAGAAATTCTCTTTGTAGCGGGGGTCCAGAAGGGTGAACACCCAGTAATCCGTGTTGTTTAAAATGCGTATAACGCGTGGGTCACGGGAAAGGCAGCCTAACATAAAGTCAGCCATGTGTGCCAGAGTACCAACAGGCAAGATTTCGCTGTCCTCACCAGGAGGATGACTCTCAATCTCCTCATCTTCTTCCTCCTCTTCTGCCCACCCACGCTGAAGAGATGGAACTAAAGTTCCATGGCTACCCTCTGTAGCGGAGGCAACCGTGTCTTCCTCCTCATCCTCCTCCTCCTCCGCCTCCTCCAATTGTCGCTGAGAAGACGAAGTGAGGGTGCTCTGGCTATCACCTTGTGTAAGCTCTTCCTCCCGCATTTCCACCTCTTCCACATGCAAAGCGTCGGTTTTAATTGTGAGCAGCGAGCGTTTCAGTAGACACAGAAGTGGGATGGTTACACTGATAATAGCGTTATCGCCGCTCACCATCTGTGTCGATTCCTCAAAATTGCGTAAAACCTCGCAGAGGTCTGACATCCATTCCCACTCCTCACTTCTGATTACAGGAAGTTGAACGGAGAGGCGACGACCGTGTAACAGCTGGTACTCCACTACTGCCCTCTGCTGCTCACAAAGCCGGGCCAACATGTGGAAGGTGGAGTTCCAGCGCGTGCTCACGTCACACAGCAGCCGGTGAGCTGGCAATTGTAAGCGCTGCTGCAGCTTCAACAGGCCGGCTGAAGCTGTTGATGACTTACGGAAATGTGCACACACGCGGCGCACCTTGGTCAAGAGATCATGCAAATTGGGGTAGGTTTTTAGAAATCGCTGAACCACTAAATTAAATACATGCGCTAGGCATGGTACGTGTGTGAGCTTGCCGAGCTCCAAAGCCGCCACCAAGTTACGCCCATTATCACACACAACCATGCCTGGTTGCAGGTTGAGTGGCAAGAGCCACTGCTCGGTCTGGTGACTAATCCCCTGCAACAGCTCTGAGGCCGTGTGCTGTTTGTCCCCAAGGCAGATCAGCTTCAGCACGGCCTGTTGACGCTTCCCCACTGCAGTGCTACACTGCTTCCAGCTACCGGCTGATGGGTGAGTGGCGCTGCGCGCAGAGAATTCGGAGGTGGAAACGGAGGAGGAGGAGCCAATAACGTAGGTGCTGGCGGAAACCCTGATGGAGGTAGGGCCCGCAATCCTCGGCGTGGGTAGCACCTGTGCCATCCCAGGGTCCGAGTCGCTCCCAGCCTCCACGACATTCACCCAGTGTGCCGTCAGGGAAATGTAGCGTCCCTGGCCACAAGCACTTGTCCATGTGTCAGTCGTTAAGTGGACCTTCCCAGTAACTGCGTTGGTCAGGGCACGGGTGATGTTACGGGACACATGGTGGTGTAAGGCGGGGACGGCACACCGGGAAAAGTAGTGGCGGCTGGGGACTGCGTACCGAGGGACAGCTGCTGCCATCAGGCTGCAGAAGGACTCAGTCTCCACAAGCCTAAATGGCAGCATTTCGATGGCCAGTAATTTGGAAAGGTGTGAGGTTAGTGCTATGGCCTGTGGGTGGGTGGCTGGGTATTTTCGCTTGCGCTCAAATGCCTGGGGTAACGACATTTGGACGCTGTGCTGGGACAGGGAAGTGGATGTGGTCGCTGATGGTGCTTCAGATGGTACAGGTGCAGGGCGGGAGGTATGCGGGCCTGCGCCTTCGACAGGCGATTGGCCGGCACCGAAAACAGGGGAAGAGGAGGCAGTGGTGTGGCCTGCAGACACAGATTGGCGATCCGGGCGTTCCTCCCACTTATTACGGTGCTTGGATGCCATGTGTCGGATCATGCTGGTGGTGGTGAGGTTTCTAGTGTTCATGCCTCGGCTCATTCTGGTGTGGCACAGGTTGCAAACTACAATTCTTTTGTCGTCAGCACTTTCCTTAAAAAAACGCCATACCGCGGAACACCTACCCCTTGGCAAGGGAGATTTACGCAAGGGGGTGCTCCGTGGAACATTTGCGGGCCGGTTTGGTGCGGTCCGCCTTCTTTCTGTAGCCACACCACTGCCTCTTCCAGCCTGTTGCGGTGCTGCAGATGGCTCACCCTCAGGACTGCTGTCATCGCTCGGCTCTACACCTTCCCAGGTGGGGTCAGTCACCTCATCGTCCACCAAGTCCTCCTCCACTTCCTCACTCTGATCATCCTCCTCATGTCTTGATCCCACCACATACTCAGTCATTGATAACTGTATATCATCCTCCTCATCAAGGTCTTGAGACAGTAATAGTGGTTGATTTAATGGCAACTGTGTCTCATCATCATCATCATCCACTTCCTTTGACCTTAAATGCCGTTCACCTCTGTCATCTTCTTGTGATTGGGTACCCTCTAGAGGTTGTGAATCAGGGCACAAGATGTCATGTTCCTCTGCAAGCGTGCTTGGAGAGAGGTTCAAATTAAGGATTGGTGATGAGACGAGCTCCTCACTATATCCCAGTGTGGGATCACTTCTTTGACCAGATCCTCTATGGTGGGAGGAAGGATGATCAGGGTGAGGATTATGTTCACCAGACTCTTGGCTACTGAGAGTGGACTTGGTGGAAGACAGGGTGGTGCTTAACCGACTGGAAGCAGTATCAGCTGACATCCAACTGACCACCTGTTCGCAGTGGTCGGACCTCGAGAGTGATGTCCTGCGACGCCCTGTAAACTGAGACATGAAGCTAGGTATGGTGGATGTCTTTCTGTCTTGTACTCTGGCACCAGGCACAGTTTCTACGCGTCCTGACCCGCGCCCTGAACTATCAGGATCACGTCCACTTCCCCGTCCCTTTTTACCCGCCTTCTTCATATTACACGGAATATGTGCTGCAAATCTGCAACTTTGCACAGTAAACAGAATGTTCTCCTAATATGCAACTTTGCACACTAAACAGAATGTGCTTATTAACTGCGGCTACGCACAGTGAATGGAATATGTGACTTTGATATTTTACAGTTTGCACAGTTAACAGAATGTTCTCCTAATATGCAACTTTGCACACTAAACAGATTGTGCTTATTAACTGCGGCTACGCACAGTGAATGGAATATGTGACTTTGATATTTTACAGTTTGCACAGTTAACAGAATGTTCTCCTAATATGCAACTTTGCACACTAAACAGATTGTGCTTATTAACTGCGGCTACGCACAGTGAATGGAATATGTGACTTTGATATTTTACAGTTTGCACAGTTAACAGAATGTTCTCCTAATATGCAACTTTGCACACTAAACAGAATGTGCTTATTAACTGCGGCTACGCACAGTGAATGGAATATGTGACTTTGATATTTTACAGTTTGCACAGTTAACAGAATGTTCTCCTAATATGCAACTTTGCACACTAAACAGATTGTGCTTATTAACTGCGGCTACGCACAGTGAATGGAATATGTGACTTTGATATTTTACAGTTTGCACAGTTAACAGAATGTTCTCCTAATATGCAACTTTGCACACTAAACAGATTGTGCTTATTAACTGCGGCTACGCACAGTGAATGGAATATGTGACTTTGATATTTTACAGTTTGCTCAGTTAACAGAATGTTCTCCTAATATGCAACTTTGCACACTAAACAGATTGTGCTTATTAACTGCGGCTACGCACAGTGAATGGAATATGTGACTTTGATATTTTACAGTTTGCACAGTTAACAGAATGTTCTCCTAATATGCAACTTTGCACACTAAACAGAATGTGCTTATTAACTGCGGCTACGCACAGTGAATGGAATATGTGACTTTGATATTTTACAGTTTGCACAGTTAACAGAATGTTCTCCTAATATGCAACTTTGCACACTAAACAGATTGTGCTTATTAACTGCGGCTACGCACAGTGAATGGAATATGTGACTTTGATATTTTACAGTTTGCACAGTTAACAGAATGTTCTCCTAATATGCAACTTTGCACACTAAACAGATTGTGCTTATTAACTGCGGCTACGCACAGTGAATGGAATATGTGACTTTGATATTTTACAGTTTGCACAGTTAACAGAATGTTCTCCTAATATGCAACTTTGCACACTAAACAGATTGTGCTTATTAACTGCGGCTACGCACAGTGAATGGAATATGTGACTTTGATATTTTACAGTTTGCTCAGTTAACAGAATGTTCTCCTAATATGCAACTTTGCACACTAAACAGATTGTGCTTATTAACTGCGGCTACGCACAGTGAATGGAATATGTGACTTTGATATTTTACAGTTTGCACAGTTAACAGAATGTTCTCCTAATATGCAACTTTGCACACTAAACAGATTGTGCTTATTAACTGCGGCTACGCACAGTGAATGGAATATGTGACTTTGATATTTTACAGTTTGCACAGTTAACAGAATGTTCTCCTAATATGCAACTTTGCACACTAAACAGAATGTGCTTATTAACTGCGGCTACGCACAGTGAATGGAATATGTGACTTTGATATTTTACAGTTTGCACAGTTAACAGAATGTTCTCCTAATATGCAACTTTGCACACTAAACAGATTGTGCTTATTAACTGCGGCTACGCACAGTGAATGGAATATGTGACTTTGATATTTTACAGTTTGCACAGTTAACAGAATGTTCTCCTAATATGCAACTTTGCACACTAAACAGATTGTGCTTATTAACTGCGGCTACGCACAGTGAATGGAATATGTGACTTTGATATTTTACAGTTTGCACAGTTAACAGAATGTTCTCCTAATATGCAACTTTGCACACTAAACAGATTGTGCTTATTAACTGCGGCTACGCACAGTGAATGGAATATGTGACTTTGATATTTTACAGTTTGCACAGTTAACAGAATGTTCTCCTAATATGCAACTTTGCACACTAAACAGATTGTGCTTATTAACTGCGGCTACGCACAGTGAATGGAATATGTGACTTTGATATTTTACAGTTTGCACAGTTAACAGAATGTTCTCCTAATATGCAACTTTGCACACTAAACAGATTGTGCTTCTTAACTGCGGCTCGGCACAGTGAATGGAATATGTGACTTTGATATTTTACACTTTGCACACTAAACAGAATGTTCTGCTAATCTGAAACTTTGCACACTAAACAGAATGTGCTGCTAATCTGAAACTTTGCACACTAAAAAGAATGTGCTGCTAATCTGCAACTTTGCACACTGAACAGAATGTGCTCTAATCTGCAACTTTGCACACTAAAAAGAATGTGCTGCTAATCTGCAACTTTGCACACTGAACAGAATGTGCTCTAATCTGCAACTTTGCACACTAAACAGAATGTGCTGCTAATCTGCGGCTAGGCACAGTGAACAGAATATGTGAAGTTTTTTTTTAACAAATTCGCTTTTCTTCTCCCTACACTGACTTTCCCTTCCTATCCTCATCTCTCCCTGGCTAAGACTGAGCCGAACTCGCTGGTCAGGTGCTATACAGCACCCGATCACGGGTTCTGGCCAGCCAATCAGTGTTGGCTGCTGGCATTACACTGATGTCAGAGCCTCCCTGCACGTTTAGTGGCTGCGCAGCAGCCGCGAAACGTGCGGGGAGGAGACCCGAACATGGCGGGCGAGCACATGTGGTACTCGTACGAGTACCGCCATGTGCCGAGCAGAGCGATGCTCGAGCCGAACCGAGCTTCGGCCGAGCATGCTCGCTCATCACTACTGTTGACCTAAAAAATTAGGGACACCAGGGTAGGAAAGAGTGACAGAGGGATTTGGGTCTCAAAGAGGGGCACTTGGGAATGCCTTTTTTATCAGTGACATAGTGTGGTACTTTATGCTGTTTGTTTCTGTGCTGGGACAATATTACACCACACACTGTGTGGTGAATGAATCTAGGCAAAGCTAACACACTGGAGTAACTTCTACTAGAAGAGCTATCAATAAGTTTGGCCTCATGCAGAACTAATTACCCTAGCATACTGTTCAGGGAATTGGCATAAAGTGTCACAATCTGCCACTGAAACATAAAAGTTAATTTCTCAAAAATTATTCATTTTACAGAAAAATGGCTAATATAAAATATTGGCAGATTTTAATTATCTGGAAAACAAACTAAACTTGCCTTAACCATTTGAGTGCCAGAGACATATCCAATGCATTGCAATGCAATGAACTGGATACCTCTCTGGCACTCAAAGGATTAATGTGATGGGTCCACTTTAAAGGAACACAAACCCATCCCAAAAAAATGAAAAAAAATTAAATAAAAATGAACAACTTAAATATAAGATGTTTAAGGTTCAGAGAGTATTTCTTTAAGGTTTGTGCTATTTGTACGGAGAGATCTAAAGTCAGTTAATTGATTGTAATTAGTTCCCAGTGATTTTGTATTCAGAAAGGTTTTATCTTATCTCAGCCCATTTAAATATAATGCCAGACAAACAAATGGGAGCCCTGCAAAAGGCAGGGATGTTTGCTCCCTCAGAGCATATGTATAACTAGATTTTAGACTTATGAAAGCAAACAGAGATTGTTTTTACAGATGCTATCATAAAGTACAGAAAGTGGATATAACCGTAGATCATTTTTATTTGTTAGTGTTCCTTTAAATTCTAAATGTATACATCTACAAAAGGAAAACTGAGTAAACTCAACTGAGTAGTACGTGGTGCTCTCCCCTATAGTTGGTGTACAACTTATCAGAATGTAATAGGGTTATTGTGTGCAATATCCATACCTGGGAACTTTCAAAATGAGCTGACCCTGAGATCTTGTAAATATTAGCTCTTAAAGCGGAACTTTCAGATAATAGCCAGTTGCGATGCATTCATTAAATGCATGGCGATTAGCTTGAAAATAGATGTCTTACCGTAAAAAAATACATGTGTCTAAAGGAATCTGTCCCGTTTCGGGACTGACGGGCAGGTTAGTGCCATCTGTGCGCCTGCGCCGTCAGTCCCTTCCGGTGACCATATGGTGCAAAGCAGTCTACTCAATGGAGACAGGGACTGATGGCGCGTGCGCACAGACAGGATGTCTGCGCTCTAGCCTCATTTCCGGTCTCTAAATGGGACGGATTCCTTTAGACACACATTTTTTTTGGTAAGACATATATTTTCAAGCTAGTCGCCATGCATTTAATGAATGCGTGGCGACTTGCTACTATCTGAAAGTTCCGCTTTAAAGTTATCCATAATACAGATTGTTGGTGATATGTCCTTGCTTGATCTAATCGAGAAATGCCCCAACAGTCATCAAGGAACTATTAACATGCAGCAAATTACATATATCACTACTTGAGCTCAAACAAGACACACTGGACTTCTCCCTCTGCATTCCTGGTATCAATGGCACCAGTTTGGAGACTAAAGAAACATTTAACTGGGCAAATAACATAGTATGTAACAATGAGCTCTCTCACCCTGAGAATTTGGACCTTCACCCTGAGACCCTGAGATTTGGGTCAAAACCCTGAGTTCCCAGCTATGGCAATATCCTAACAGCAAAGCTAAAGTTACATTACAGCAACTTAATTACACTAGATCTATAAAAGGAGCACAATAACTTCCCATGGGATTCTTTCTAACCAATATGAAGAGGGCTTGTGGATTAGGGATTTCCCATTAGACAGTGTCTGTGAGCCATCCTCATACAGGGGGAATTAGTGGGGCTACACAAGGAGACTGATGTACTAAGAAGAATTGGAGTAATTCTAGAACAAACCAGCAACAACACAGGAAAATACAAATTCCCTTCGATTAAAATGGGGCTTTTACCTGTTGAATGCTAGACAGATCTCTACTTCCCATTTTAAATCAAAGGGAGTTCTTGAAATATGCTTTTGTTCCCTATAGTGCACTTGGTTTACTCCAGAATTACTCCAGTTCTTAGTACATCAGCCTCAGGTGGTTCAGGAAGGTTGGGGTATTGCTAGGCACTGACCGATAGGTCTAAAGTTCCAGGTCTTATACTGTAACCCTCAGGGTTTGTTGCCAGCATAGGTAATTAAATGGCTTTATTAACCATATTAGTAATGCATTAGGTTGGCCCAAGCCCATGAGGAAGATGCACTAAGGTTCGATAACAGCTCTGTCTTTGCATATTGTGGAGAATTTGATCCAAATCTATTCATCATATGCACTAAGCTGTCTTTGCCATCTTATCACCGATTATGCCTCAAATATGCCCACAGCACCATATCTTTATCAAGACTTTGCTGCATTTATTATGTTTCAGTGTCTCCTCCTGTACGTAACTGAATATTGACATTTGTCATAACTGAGTTATGTTCGTATTCCTGAGGGCATTTCTATGTTATGTGCCAATTTTTCATATTCACTAATGGTCAGTATCTGGTGATGCTGAAACAAAATGACAGAAACAAATGTATCTACCCAAGACTAGTTAAAAGTAAAGTAATGTCTATGTTCATTAAAAATATTGTGATTATTAAAACAATAAACTAACCGAGGTAAGTACCATCTCTCAAAACTTTATGGTTAACATTCCCCCCTCCCTCCCCTTTCACTGACAGCAGGAGATACTGGTCAAGCGACTGGCCGGTGGCTGTTCAGCAGAGCCGACATAGCGCGATCTAAAAATAAATACTTAACTGAAACGTTCTACAAAGTGTGCCTGGTTTGCAAGTACACTTCGTAGACCGTTCCAATTAAGTATTTGATCTAGATCACACTATTTTGGCTCTGCTGAAGAAATGCCATCCGGTCCTGGGACAGGATATCCTGCTGTCAGCTAGAGCACTGACATCAGTGAAAGGGGAGGAGGGGATTTTAACATCGTATATCTCTCAAACCATAAAGGTTTGAGAGATGGGACTTAATTGGTTACTTTATTGTTGTAATAGCTACAATATTACATTTTAATGAACACAGACATTAATACCCCTTTAATTGTGGCATTTGCAATAGATTTCTATTGAGTCTTTAGATTACACTTATTCAGGTACACTACATCACATGTAACTTTAGTGTACTGAAGAAAGGTTCGCCGTATTTCAAAGATATCCATGTTCCACAGTTCTCCCTATTTCACAGTTCTCCATTTTCAAAGCTCACTGTAGAGGTGTATTTCAAATTTCTCTATACAGATGTGTATTTCAGATTTCTCACATAAAACTAAAAGGGTGAAAGTTATCATTAGACTGTTATAAAGGCGTTTGAAGTAAAGTGCTATTAAAGCAGGGTGACATTAGCCTGGTTATTAACCATACTGCAGACTTATACCATTACAACATAATGGAGAACTTAATGCTAATTGTCACTCCCCCTCCCTTTGTATTCTTATGACTATGACGGTGTGACTTATTCACCAAGGCAAATTGTTCTCAGCACATCGCCAAAATTTCCTCCATTAGATAAATATATAGAGAGAGATTGTGGGAGCATAGTAACTTCCCTGCAGTAAGGGGAAAAGAAACAGGAGCTAGGTCGGTAGAAAGATGATTGAAAGTGAGTTAATACTGCAACAGAGTGGTATGAGCTACATAGAAGAACAAAGGTTGAAAGAAGCGGTGGAGAGTGGCAAAGGGTTTGGCAAAGTTTCTGGCTTTCAAGCAAGAAGAGAATGAATGTGTATTTTGCTCTGTGCATCACCACCACCTGGTGTCCACATTTGGGAACTACACATCACAGACAGTTTCAATCTTCAATTGTCACTATTTCTTAGTCTGTCTGACAGTCACACTTACCTAATTCATTCATCATCAGTTGTGTTACAATAATACAATTGCATTTAGAAAAACATAAGTAAAACAATGTTCTGATGATAAAACAGTGGATCATGTTGATAATGGTTTTAACTGGCAATATTATCCTATAACATAAAGTGGTAGAATGCGTTACTCACTGTGAGCCGTAACCGCACATGCGCAGTAGAGAGTCTCTACTGTGCATGTGTGGTTTCGCACACAGGGAGCTTCGCTGTGAGCCGTCTGGAGCTCCCCGCTAAGGATTAGCGCATTCGGCGAGTCTCTACTGCGCATGACTGCAGTCATGCGCAATAGAGACTCGCCAAATGCTCTGCCCCACTCCAGACGGCTCATGTCCTGTCTCTGCTCCCGGCTCCGGGGCAGCTGGGTACACTTTAGCCCGTGTATACGGGCTTTCATACTAGTTTAATTATAAAGCATTCTATATATTATACATTGCCTGTAAGTTACATATTACTCTATGTGTTATGCCACCCGTGTTCAGTATCCACTGCTTTGAATATTCAATGGCAAAAAAAGCTGAGTTTAGTTGTCAAAATGGCTCCCAGACGTCCATTGGCTGGGATGTGTGCTTATGCACCTCCCAGCCAATCAGCTCCTAGTGGGGGGATGACTTCCTGACTTCCTTCTGCCACCGCCGGTGACAACAGCGGAGCCCATATGCTATTTATGTACTGCAATGCACCATATGTGATATATTTCTCATTACCCTATTTTTCTCATTGGCAAGAAAATTAAATCAAAGCAAAACGGATTTTGAATCATTTTATTCAATTTTGGGGAATGATGATATATTTCCACTGGGTCTGGATGCATTACTTTAACCCTTTGAGTGCCAGAGAAGTAAGCAATGCATTCCTCTGCAATGCATTGCGTACCCCTCTGGTAGTCAAAAGGTTAACCACTGTTTTTGGACTATATTTCCTGTTTACTTTTTTTCTTTTCATGTACATATTCGATACAAGGATGAAGAGAAGAAGACAGAAGAGAAGAAGACAGAAGATGAAGAGAAAGTAGGAGATGAAAGATGGAGACTAATAGCAGAATAAGAACACAGGATGACAGGAGAGTGTTATACAGCTGTGGGCTTTAGGCTAGTGTTAGGAGTAGTATTGTTGCACTTCACTGTTAGGGGTAGTTTAGGGTTAGTGTTTGGGAGGGTGACTGTGTGTAGCGCTCACGCTCAGTGCATGACAGTGTGTAAAGCACTGATCATTAACTCTTTTCATTTGATGTTCCCATTACTCAAGCTATTTAGCATGGGTTTTGGAAACTTAAAACACAACACACAACGGACGTTAAGCCACAAGTCCGTTTCTGTGGCCCAGTGTTCGTCGTGATTATAGTTGGTAGGGCAACTGAATGGCTCCATTAGCACATTTTGTCCTACCGGCTGTTTTACAGTACTTCTTTGATCTGAGGCCTAGATGAGCTGAAGGGTTCTTAGCTGTCTTCAAGTTCTATGTTTCTATGGTAGTAGTCCCAGAACCCAACTTATATTGTGTGACCCACAGCATTGTACCCCTGTCCACTGGTAACCAGGGAACACACACATACAATGCCTGAAACACCAGCCTTGTTTGGCTGTTCCACAGTAGTCCTAGAACAACATATACACTGTGTGACCCCCATCCATGTTCCACTGTCCCACTGGTAGTTCTAAGACCCCACGCAGACTGTCTGACATCCAGGATTGAGCCACTATCCAGTGGCTGTTCCAGAACCCCATATACACTGTGTGACCCCCCTCCCCATTCTATTTCCATTGTCCACTGGTATTCAAAGAAACATACATACACTATCTGACACTCAGTCTTGTTCCACTGGCCCACTGGTAGCCTGATAACCCCCACAACAATGTGTGACACCCAGCCTGTTACCATTGTCCACTTGTAGTCCCAGAAGCCCACATACACTGACACCCCAGTCTTGTATCACTTTCCACTGATCGTGACATAACTTCAGATTCTCTGTCCGACACCCCAAACATGTTCCTGGTAGTCCCATAAAACTAACTATGCGACTCCCGCCCAGCATTTTTCCATTGGTAATCAAATACATTAAGCATTTTCCTTCAAACCAGTCCCACCTAGACTGTCTGCCCTCAGCCTTTTTTCCAGTGTTCCAGAACTCCACGAAAAATGTGACCCCCCCCCCAGCTGTATGCCACTGCCCCACTGGTAGTCATAGAACCACACATATACTGTCTGACACATTGTGCTATTCCTCTGTCCCATTGGGAGACCCAGAGTCCACATATACTGTCTGACAACCAGCGTGGTACATAGTCAATATTGCTCACTGACTTGGGAACACAATCCCAACAATTATGTTGGTGATAACACTATATTGTGGGAAAGGACTGGCAAAGACTGGGAAGCTATTCAGGACTGAAGGAAAAATAATATAAACAAATATAGGACAATTCTAGAGGAGAATCTGTTTATGTCTGCAAGGGATCTGGGACTGGGGCAGAGGTCCAGATCTTCCAGCAGGACAATGAGCCAAAACACAAAACCAAAGTTACACTGGAGTGGCTTGAAAGTGAGAACCTGAATGCCTTAGAATGGCCCAGTGAAACCCAAGACCTCAATCCAATTGAGAATCTATGGCAATACTTGAAAATTGCTGTTCGCCAACAGTCTCAACCAACGTGACAGAGCTTGAGACATTTTGGTAAGAAGATTGGGCAATATTTACATGATCCAAATGTGCAAAGCTGTTATAAACTTACAAAACAAATGGCTGTAATTGCTGCCAAAAGTGCTTCTACCAAGTATTGACTCAGGGCTTTGATGTCACAATAAAAATATTTCCAATACAGGTTACTGGTAAGTTTGGGTAGGCGATCAGCCCCTTTAAGTAGGCAGGAACAGTTTTGAGAAGTGACTGCTGGGTGGAGCCTACCTCCTCTCCTTAGCTTGCAGCTAGCCAATCCCCTTCCAGTAAGATTTGTTCCTTGGTCTAGACACAATGCAAGAGAACAGTTCTGCTATAGTTTTAGCTTTTTTGTTACTTTTCTGTTAGATATGGGATACCACCATTAGGCGGATTATCATCACTGACAATTCCCATTACCCAAATGTGGATAGCTCAGTTTACCAGGTGCTTTTGTGGACCTAAGCCATTTGGGGGGGAAATCTTGGCTGCAGGAGTTGCCCACTGAGGCTTCTTCTTGATATATGGTAATCTGAAGACAGAAGATCTGCTGAAAAAGGTGAGCACCCTTTGAGTGCTGAGGTCCACATGTCCCATGCTTCCCCTCCGCACAGGGGACTCATTTGGAGTTCCTATTACGTACTTATGCCCTCATTGGGATTATCTGTATGTCTGTGGGGTGTTTGGAGCAAGTTTCTGTGGTAACTTAACCCTTTTGCTGCTGGTTAGCATCTTTTGGGGCATTGTGGGCACTTTCCCTACTGGGACCAGTGTTTATTGGGTCTGCTGACTTGTTCTACTGGGCTTTGAGTGGTTTTACATTTTGGTATTCACCTTGTTAACTTTATGCTCGTTTACCGCATAGATGCCATTGCTCCATTCACTTCTATGGACTTCTATGTCCTTCTACAGTTTTGGACATATCTCTGCAACCACTCCATGTTGCGAGGTCAGAGATGGCTCATTTGGTTGGTATGCCCTTGGTCTGTTATACAGTCAATGTTCTGGGCATGTTGGGGGGGGGGGCTCAGGGGGCTTCGGGCACTTTGGCCGTTTGACTCTGTGAGAATGTCGATTCCGTTAGACCTTGGGGCTAGGACTAAGACTAAGGATACTGGGGCGGGTGTCTGTGTCCCCCATTGCTCATTGCTCCTCATGTCACTCAGGGTTACCTAGAGAATACTCGGGTCATGTTTGCCCAGCATGCACTGCTGCCCCTGAATCCCCTGCAGGGACCTCCAGCCATGCACTAGAACCAGTTTGGATGCAAGAGTTTAAGGCTGCTACTAGGGACCTCTGGTCCACCTTACAACTCCTTCCATCCACCCTGCAGGGGGTCTTCCACTCATGGCAGGCCCCCAGCCCTATCATATCTTCCCTGCCTAAACCGCCGGGTGTACCTGATGTGTCTGATTCCTCTGATTAGGAATTATTGGTGGATTCTGATGAGGAAGACTGTTCTGCTGTCCCTTCCTCTCAGTTTTTTTGGGATCCCTTTGAGGCTGATCCTGTCCCCTCAGCTGAGGGCCTGATCAGTTTGACACTCTTTTTGTCATTCCTGAGGGTCCCAGGGCAGGGAAGCCTGCTTCCAAGGTAACCATTGCTTCTTGGATCAAGTCCACTATTCGTAAACTTACGAACTTAGGAAGAAGCCTGTTCTCTTTTGGGTCACGGCTCATTCTATGAAGTTGTCACGGTTTTTGATGAACACTCAGACCAGATTGGTAAGGTTAAAATGACTTTATTAGAATAAAGTACAAACACTTAGTTAGGCCCTCAAACCCACAATAACAGAACATATATAAATGTATATATACATAGCAACAGTAAGCCAGTCTATAGGAATATATCAGGAAATGGAGGCAGCCTCTGACTAAAGAGAGTTCTGGGCTTGAACCCTGATGACTGGAGACAATGCAGCCCAGGAGCTGACAGCAGGACTCTAGATAACAAGTGGTCCAGTAGTTGGTAACTGACACAAAACCCAGATGCCCGAGTGGCACAGAACCCAGTAGGAGCGAGGCAACACTGACCCTGACACTAGGGTCACAGGCAACCGCTTAAGGTAGGCATCATTGACCCTAGGACAAGGATCACAGAGAGACCAAGGCAACCACTTATGGAAGGCAACACTGACCCTGGGACTAGGGTCACATAGAGACCAAGGCAAGCGCTTATGGTAGGCAACACTGACCCTGGGACTAGGGTCACATAGAGACCAAGGCAACCGCTTATAATAGACAAACCCTAGAACACTAGGAGTGGACCGTGATACACTTCAGGAAGGCCATTTGTGTCCTCTCACACTAATAAGTATGATGTAACGCAACTGCTGGCTCTTGAGCCCAAAGGCTACTGCAGAGGAGAATGGAGCACTGGGCCTGCCTAGAAGATCTAGGCACAGAACGGGTCAATCGGTAACGCCCAGAGAGAATACTGCAACTCCCAGATGGAGTGAGCCCAGCTGTGATAGGGAGGTGGACACAGATAGAGATCAGAGTAACTCAGTCAGCACTATGCAGCACTGTACCGGTACTTCACGTGTGCACACTGCCTGAGGCGGTTAAGAAAGCGGCTATAGCATGAATGCCCAGCCTATGGTCGGCAGACAGTCGCAACGAAAAGGCCACAGCGGGTAATGCTGGCCAGACAGAGGCAAAGGATCGGTATAGCCAGGCACTGATGGCAACAGAGCTGGTTCTCAGTCAGATACGGTCAGCAACGGAGCAGGTTCTCAGGCAGATATAGTCAGCAACGGAGCGGGTTCTCAGACTGATACAGTCAGCAATGGAGTGGGTTCTCAGCCAGATACGGTCAGCAACAGAGCGGGTTCTCAGCCAGATACAGTCAGCAACGGAGCGGGTTCTCAGCCAGATACGGTCAGCAACAGAGCGGGTTCTCAGCCAGATACAGTCAGCAACGGAGCGGGTTCTCAGCCAGATATAGTCAGCAACGGAGCGGGTTCTCAGCCAGATACAGTCAGCAATGGAGCGGGTTCTCAGCCAGATACGGTCAGCAACAGAGCAGCAACACAGGAAGCGCAGGAATGTCGTCAGGCAGGCCAGGTCATACACGATCAGAGAGACTCAGGAACAAACGTCAGGAACATGTACACCATGAAAGGGCGCCTTAGTATAGACATGACAGAGTATATAAAGGCTAGCCCTGGGCGGCGACATAGATACCTGGCCAATCAGAAAAAGGCAATGAAATTAGGAAATAAGAATGTTGTCGCCTGCAGCCATGAGCACGGGAACTGTGATAGAGGTCTATTGGGGCATCTTGGGCCTACAAGAATCAGGCCTCAGCTGATCAGTTGTGCAAGGTGGCCACTTGGTCGTCCGTTCATACCTTCTCGAAACACTACCATGTGGATATGCTGGCATCGGCTGATGCCAGTTTTGGGAGGAAGATCCTGGAGGCAGCCTTGCCTGTCTAGGATCTCATTAGTCTTTCAGTACTCTTTCACTTTTGAGCCCTGTTGGCTCTAGTTCAGTGTGCTATGTAATAGTTCCTGGGGTCTGTTTTACTCCTGTTCGGTGTCTGTTGACACTTTGTGGTTTTTGTTGAGGTATTCATGATCTGTTGATTCATTGGTGCTCTGGTGATTTTGGGGGCCTGCGCCTGGTCCTTGCCTTTCTTCCTGCCCTGGGGAACTTAATGGTTGGACATCCCAAAGTTACCAGTAACCTGTATTGGACGACAGAGAAAAGAGGATTTTAGTCTTACCTGTTAAATCCTTTTCTCTTAGTCCATACAGGTTACTGGTCTCCCACCCTGTCAAGAGACCATGCTTGGCTGTCATGTGGCAGAACGTGGGGGTCCTTTCGGGTTCATGATCGCAGGAGTCTTCCTTTCCCTTCTTACTACCTAGTCAATAGTTAGTTTTCAAACCTTACTGGAAGGGGATTGGCTAGCTGCAAGCTAAAGAGAGGAGGTAGGCTCCACCCAGCAGTCACTTCTCAGAACCGTTCCTGCCTACTTAAAGGGGCTGATCACCTACCCAAAGTTACCAGTAACCTGTATGGACTAAGAGAAAGGTAAGACTAAAATCCTCTTTTTGCACCTTCAAATAAATATGTTGTATAAATCAAATGGTAAAAATAGCAATTTAAAGTGGATTTTTGTGTTCTTACCGATAAATCACTTTCTCTTAGTCCATATGGAATACAGCAACCATGGCAGGGAACTGACAAAAGAGGTCTCTGAGGTGGAGACTCCCATCCTGCAAATGTGAAAGGAAAGAAACAGAAGTGAACCAGAGAAGCCAAGAGGACTCTCCTGCCCAGGACTCAAACCATTGGTTATTCTCTGGGAAGGAAGTCCACCTGGACTAATTGAAAATAATGTATTAATAAGCACATAAAATCCCCCCTTTCTCTTGTCTTCTATGGAACACAGGAATCATGGGGATATACCAAAGAATCCACCAAGATTCCAGGGAGGAAAGAGGAAACCCCCTCCACCAGATAATGACCAGATTTAACAGAAATGAACTGGTACAACATGAACCTCAGGTGTCAAAGGACAACAACAGTACAAACCAAACAATAGAAACTAACATATTACTGGCCAAAAGGAAATTGGTAAAGACACCTACACTGGCATAACAGCCTGTACAACCTTCCTGTGAAAGCTGGCTTCAGCCAAAGCCAACACATTAAAACAGTAGTGTTTGACAAATGTGTGGAGGGAAGACAATATTGCTGCCTTACATAACGGCTCAGCAGAGGCCTGATTCTTATAGGCACAAGATGCACTCACGTGGAATGCACTGTAACCCGAAAAGACACATTCTTCTTGCATAGGACATACACCTGGCAAATGGTCGCTTTAATCTAAAAACCCACAGTAACCATAGAAGCAGCCTGTAGCAACAAAAAGTGGGACAGATTTCTGAAAGGCTGTGTGTGATGAACACAGTACTTCAAGCATTTACCACATCCAAGAGATTAAGCTGCTGCCTATTAGATGGAGCTGTGATGATCTGACAGACCAAGCGCCCAATGTAAGCTGTCTGGTTAGGCTCTGTGATGCAGATTCCCCACAAAGAGGTGACAGACTGCTGTTTGATATAATAATATGATAAGAGCACAACAACAGAAAATACAAGTATACTGCAATACAGGTCCCAGTGGGCCAGATGCTAGAGAGTGAAGACTAGAGTACGTAGGTAGCTGGCGGTGGCTGCTTTCTCGGTTGCCTTGCTGCGGCCTAGGCTGAGTTTGAGATGCTGGCCGTGAGGCCATTTTAGTGCCGACATGAGGAGCCAGCCTGCACCTCGGATGACAACCCAGAAAGCAGCAGCTACTGGGGTCAAAGAGGATACTGAACAAATAACCCACCTGCAGTATAGTTGTAG
Organism: Rhinophrynus dorsalis; assembly: GCA_037306005.1. Lineage (NCBI taxonomy): Eukaryota > Metazoa > Chordata > Amphibia > Anura > Rhinophrynidae > Rhinophrynus > Rhinophrynus dorsalis. The sequence continues at coordinate 338,395,233 of CM074721.1, forward strand.
TTGTTGTACAGGAACACTGAGGCCTGGAGCTTGATTGAGAAAACAGAAAACAGGATAGTCGAAGTCTAACTGGAGGTCAGGAGAAAGAAGCCCACCAGAGTCAAGACATACATGAAGTCAGACAAGCCAGATCAGGAATGGGTGGGCAACGAAGTACAAGGCTGCAGACAGAGGAATGTTCAAATCAACGGAGCCAAAGTCAATTTGATCTCACCCCGCCCCAAAAGCACAGAGGCTCTAGAAAGTCTCAGGGCAGCCACAAGACAAGGCGGGGAATGAGTATCTTGATAACAATTTCCTGTTTGATATGAAATTCAGAAACAACCTAAAGGCGAAATCCTGCTGGAGCCTTCAGATCCACCCTGTTGATATTCAAATGTCCTACTGGCATTAAGCACTACGGACGTTAGGCCACAAAACTGGTGTTGTATCCAAACGTCCATTTTGTCCGCTAAGTTCACAAAACGCTGCTAAATAACACCAGTTTTGGGAACAACAGTAAAAAGTTAACCATCAGTGCCTGACATACTGCCAAGCACTGATTGTTAACTAAAGTGTATTACACTTTCCTTTCATCCACTGTCCTTCTCTTCAGTCTTCTTTCATCTCTTCTTTCCTCTGTGTCCAATCCACGACAATACTGTGGGTTGTAGCTCCTCCTCTCCAGCTGGTAGGACCAATTAATTTTTTTCTACTTAAGCGCCTGCTCTGCTACTTGTCCTCAGTTATTTTGGTCCTACCACAGCTGGGAGGACGGAGGCTTAAGCCTCCACGCCGTGGAAACTTTAAAAAAAAAAAAAAAAAAAAAAAGAAAAGAGAAAAGAAGAAACATGCGGCTTTGTTATTTTCTTGCAGAGTTGAGGGATGAACATGTCGCTAGCGTGTGAGGCTAGCGACATGTTCATCCCTCACCTCTGCATGCTGGATCACGGACTCTTGAGTACATACTGAGTCCTGAATCCTTCACCCCGGTTTGAAACAAGCCTTCCTCCGATGCGGGCGCTCTGCCCGGCGGGCTACAGCAGACGCGGGCGGCTGGTGAGCAGTCTTATGCAGCAGAACAGGAAATCAACAGCGTGCGCTCCAGCAGTGAACCGCACGCTAAAGGAAGCAGAGGGGGAGGCGATCTGGAGGCATGCTGTATATAACAGCACAAGTAAAGGCATGGGGTAAGTCCTGTTAACTAGATACTTTATATATGTCATATATATATATATATATATATATATATAAGTGTATTTAAAGATATTTGAAGCTGTTACCTGCCAAGGGGTTTTTTTGATCATGTCTGCTCAAAAAGCTGAAAAGCCTAAACCTTCATCTGATTCTAAGGATGATAAAGCAGCCCCTAAGGCAAAAAGCTGTGCAAGTTGTGATACAAAATTGAACCCTTCTGATTCTTCAAAATTGTGCGCAGAATGTTTAAGAAAAGCAGCAGGAGATGTTATTCCCTCCCAATTTCAGGAATTTTTGGGGTGGATGCGCTCATCTATGCAGGAGACATTTTCTGCACTACAAGAGTCGTCTAAGAAATGTCAGAGACCATCTGATCCAGATGAGGGGCCTTCCAGGCGAATACAAGACGAAGAAGATGAAGATAGCATTATGGATATGGAATCAGCACCCTCTTCTGCAGAAGAAGGCGAAATTACTGAAGAGTCAGGCAATTTTGGTATTGAGAAGATTGACAACCTGATTAAGATCATGCGTAAAACTTTAGGTCTATCAGAATCCCAAAAAGACCTTAATGTAATGGATGCAGCTTTCATTGGGTATAAGAAATCGTCACCGCAATTTCCAGTCCATAGTTCCATTCAGGACATTATAAAGAATGAATGGAAACAAGGTGATAAAAAGTCTGCTGTATCGCTCAGATTCCATAAAATGTATCCTTTTCCAGAAGAAGAAGTGGCAACTTGGACTAACCCTCCCAAGGTGGATGCTGAAGTAGCCCAAGTATCACGCAGAACAACAATCTTAATGGAAGATGGAACAACACTTCGAGACCCAATGGATAAGAGAGCAGATAGTGCCCTAAAGTAACAGTACACTACAATTGGGCATAACCTCAAATCAGCCACAGCAATGGCCTCTATGTTCCGCACCCTGCGTCTATGGCTAACAGATCTGGAAGAAAAGATCGACTCCTCTGTCTCAAGATCTAAGCTCCTGAAGGAAGTCGCCACTATCAAAGACGCGGTCAACTTTTCATGTGACGCATCCTTGGATAATATCAAGTTAACTGCTAGATCTTCAGCACTATCAGTCATAGCTCGCAGGGCCTTATGGATTAAGGCTTGGGAAGCTGATGCCTCGTCCAAGAACAAGTTGGTTTCTCTTCCATATCTGGGAAACAAACTTTTTGGAGATCAGTTACAAGAAATTATTAAGAAGTCTTCAGGAGGGAAAAGCCCTTTTCTCCCTCAAGAGCGTCGCCAGAGGACATCCTCCCCAAGATCTGCTAGATCTAAGCGTCAGTCCTTTCCAGATTCCAGAAGATATAGGCCTGGTTCTTCCTATAACTAAAGAAGAGGAGGCACTGGACAGAACACGTGAGCAGGAACCAGAAGAGAGTTCCAGAGAAAGACCAACTTTGCTCAAAACCCTCAATGAAGCCAGCAATACCCTATCTCGTCCGGTGGGGGGCAGGCTTCAAGCTTTCCAAAAACAATGGGAAGAGTTTCAACCGGACCACTGGGTATCCCAGATTTTAGAGATAGGGTATGCTCTGGAATTTCGAACTGTCCCCCAACAGTCAAGTTTTCAGACATCCACCATCAGGAACAAACATTTAATCCCAAATATGAGGAAAGAAATTCAGAGGCTTCTTCAGATGGGAGTCATAGAAGAGATCCCTCAGATCCAGAGGTTCAGAGGAATTTATTCAAATCTTTTTTGTGTTTCAAAACCATCAGGAGAAATCAGAATCATTTTGAACCTCAAGCAAGTGAATACATGGCTACACATCAGAAAATTCAAGATGGAAACAATGTCCTCTATTCTCAAGATAATCCAACCTCAAGCTTTCCTGACCAGAATAGATCTCCAGGACGCGTATTATCACATACCAGTAAGAGAATCTCACAGAAGATTTCTGAGATTCCACATACTGGGACACCATTATCAGTTCAAGGTACTTCCGTTCGGCCTGGCTACAGCCCCCCGAGTTTTCACCAAGATTCTGGCAGTGGTCATGGGTGTTCTGAGGTTAAGAGGAATCCGAATAGTTCCTTACCTGGACGACATGCTCCTGATAGCAGATTCTCCACAGCAAGCGTCAGTCAACACTCAAACATGTCTGGACCTTCTAAAGCATCTGGGTTGGATTATCAATACACAAAAAAGCCTATTATCCCCCTCTCAGTCACTCATATTTCTAGGGGTCAAAATAGACACTCTTCAAGCACGGGTGACTCTATCAACAGACAGACAAGACAGAATCTATCATGCCGTAAGTCGGTTCAGAAAATACAGAGTTCAGTCAGCAAAATCATTTGCAAAACTTTTAGGCAATCTGACTTCTGCCCAACAGGTGGTTCCTTGGTCTAGAACCCACGGAAGACTAATTCAGGAAAATTACTTAAAATTTTTCAAGAAAGACCCATTCAATCCATCTCTACCAATTCCTCTGCTTCCCTCAACCAAGAAGGAATTAGTATGGTGGAGCATTCGGGAGAACCTCAAAAAAGGGAGATCTCTCTTGGAACCTCAATGGGAGACGGTGACTACGGATGCCAGTCTTCAAGGATGGGGAGGTATTTGGAGGACAAGAACAATACAGGGCACTTGGTCAGCCAGGGAATCAAAGTTCCACATCAACTATTTGGAACTCCTAGCAGTATGGAGAACGTTGAAAGCATTCCAGCCTTATCTGAAGACTACAGCAGTGTTGGTGAGGTCAGACAACTGGTCACAACACCACAGCGGTCAGTTACTTGATGAATCAAGGAGGAACGAAAAGTCTTTGACTCAATCATTTAGCGATCCAGATCTTATACTGGACGGAACATCACTTACTGAACCTGAAAGCATCATACCTGTCAGGCAGATTAAACAGAGAAGCGGACTTCCTAAGCAGGAACCATTTGGATCCAGGGGAATGGTCCCTGAAAAAGTCCATCTTCAGAAGCATCACGTCATCACTGGGCAGGCCTGTCATAGACCTTATGGCCACCCCGGGAAACACCCAGTGCAAGCAGTTTATGTCCAGATGGAGAACTCCTCTGGCTCTACAGCAGGATGCTCTTCAAACAGCATGGAATTTTCCACTAGCATATGTCTTTCCTCCTCTTCCACTAATCATGGAAGTTGTAAGAAAAATAAGAAGGGATCAAGCCAATGTGATCCTGATCGCTCCAAATTGGCCAAGAAAACTGTGGTATGCAGACCTCATAAAACTCTCAATCCGGCCTCCAGTAAAACTGCCAAACATACCAGACCTACTGTCACAAGGCCCTGTTCTACATCCGGATCCAGCCTTCTTGAATCTGATGGCCTGGAGGCTGAACGGAGCTCGTTAAAATACTCAGGATTATCGGACTCTGTCATCACTACCATTCTTCAGGGCAGAAAACCTTCTTCTTCCCGGATTTATTATAGAGTTTGGGCAACTTTTCATTCATGGTGTGTGTCTAAAAGTCTGAATAGGCATAACATATCCCCAGAAGCCATCTTGGAGTTCTTACAAGAAGGATTTAACAAAGGGTTAAAACCAGCATCCTTAAAGGTACAGCTTTCTGCCATCTCTGCCATTCTTGCCCAGCCTTTTGCTGAACAGTATATTATCAGAAGATATCTTTCAGCCATTTCTAGAATTAAACCCACGATTAGGGAAATCATTCCCCCTTGGGATTTAAATTTGGTCCTCCAACAACTCTCTGCCCATCCATTCTTTGAACCCCTGGAGCTGGTTTCCTTGAAGCATCTCACTCTAAAAACCATACTCCTTACGGCAGTCACCTCAGCCAGACGTGTAGGAGAGTTACAGGCCCTGCTTTGTAAATCACCTTATTTAGTGTTTCACCAGGACAAAGTAGTCCTGAGGCCTAAATCCTCCTTCAGAAGTAAAGTAATCTCCAGTTTTCACTTAAGTCAGGAGATAGTCTTACCCACTTTTCCTCCAGCCTCTATTCTTAATCCAGATAATCGCCTGCAAAATCTTGATTTACGTAGATGTTTGAAAATTTATCTCAAGCGTTCTGACTCCTTTAGGAAAACAGATGCTCTTTTTGTGCATTTTTGTGGGAAATATAAAGGGACTGCAGCATCCAAGGCTTCCATTGCGCGATGGATAAGAGACTGCATCATCTTAGCTTACCAGTCAGCTGACAAAATACCCCCAACAGGGTTAAAAGCTCATTCTACGAGAGCAGTAGCATCTTCTTGGGCTTTAAAGAACGTGGCTTCAGCAACTGAAATCTGTAAGGCAGCCACTTGGTCGTCAGTATCTACATTCGTAAGACATTATAGTCTAGATGTTCAGGCGGCAGAAGATGCTAGCTTTGGCAGGAAGGTGCTCCAAGCAGCCACTCCTGCCCAGAATCCTTGATTAAAGTCCCGCCCATAGGGATACTGCTCTGGTAAGTCCCACAGTATTGCCGTGGATTGGACACAGAGAAAAAGAGAAAATTTACTCACCGATATTTGTATTTCCTCTGTGTCCTTCCACGGCACCCCACCCTGATGGTATTGGTAATGGTATCGTTCCCTGTATTGATGTTTAATAAGGTGCAAATAGGGAAAGCTCTCTTTATGTAACCTATAACTAACATGTCCTCTCATTCCAGCTTGGATATACATATAACTGAGGACAAGTAGCAGAGCAGGCGCTTAAGTAGAAAAAAATTAATTGGTCCTACCAGCTGGAGAGGAGGAGCTACAACCCACAGTATTGCCGTGGAAGGACACAGAGGAAATACAAATATCGGTGAGTAAATTTTCTCTTTTCTTCCTGTAAAGTAAAACAAATATTAGTCTTACAAAGCATTAACATCATTTAACCCTTTAAGTGGCAGTGACACTGGTAAAATACATAGAGGCATTTATGTTGTACAAATATTATGGCACATACACGGTAACCTTTTGAGTGCCAGTGAAAGGGTTAAATGATGTTAATGCTTAATATTTGTTTTATTTTACAGGAAGAAAGAAGAGATGAAAGAAGACTGAAGAGAAGGGCAGAAGAGAAGATAGAAGGAGAAGAACAGTGGATGACATGTAAGTGTAATACACTTTAGTTATTGATTGGTACTTGGCAGTATGACTGAAGAGAAGGACAGAAGATATAAGAGAAGAAAGAAGGACAGAAGATGACCAGGAAGCTGAGGACTACACTGGACATCAGGATTAATGGTAAGTGATACTTGTGATGCAATGTTTTTTTAACTTAGTCGGGTTAACCCTATGAATGCCGGTGGGGTAATTATACCCCACTGGCACTCATAGGGTTAATTATACTTACTTTTTGGTTGTTTGCCTCGTGGAGATGTGGATAGCTTCCAACGCGTTTCGGGACAAAAGTGGAGTCCCTTCCTCAGGGAAAGTGTTTTGGTGAGGCAAACGACTCAGCCGAAGAATCCACTACACAGGGGGAATCGAGATAGAGCAAATAGCCCTGCGCCAGGATTCGGAAGAAGTGGTCAACGATCCCTCTGCTTTTTGATGTGCACTACGTAATGAAGACCAAAAGTAAGCAGACTACAAAAGAAGGGGGCAGCGGTCTTTAGGACTGGCCGGGAATAGTTTCTATTGCAATGTTATGCTGCAGATGGGGTAATTGCATTATTATTACCTATTGACTTGGAAAGAGATAATGACCATTACCCACCCCGCTCATTCTGTTTCACCATTCTAATTGCCACAATAACGGACTGTAATTCCGATTACGGCTATCAAATATATATTTGAGTCTTAACATCTAACATTACATATTTTTAATCTTCAAACAGGGATCAATAAAACCAGTTTTTATATCTAACACTTGTGGGAAATATATGATTATATGGATCTTTTATTTTGAAATATATTGTGGCCAACTGACTTTTTTGCAAGTTTGTAAATTATACATATATTTACAATTGAATACTACACTCAGATCTGATTTACTTTTTTCCGTTATTTATTTTTCATATTCCCACAGTTGGAGCACTTGATTACTCTGTTTAGTTATCCTGCTCCTCAGAGTTGAGGTGTATAAGCCACAACGGTTTCAAAACCATCGTCGTTCCAACAAAAGCAGTGCAGAATACATACAAGCATTCTCTTTAAGGACAAAGTGAATGGAGAACTGGCAAGTTAACCCCTGAATGTACCTAAACTAATAGAGAACTGTCATCCTGCATTATATTGCTGTGGACACCAGGTTATTAGCTGACCTCCGCCCTGATCCCCTTGATGAGGTACCAGCAGCTGCAGTTGAAGACTGAAGAATGGGAATTAGTTGCAGGTACAATTCTTCTGTCTGCTGACATACATCATATGCAACTGGATCCTAACCTAGACATATGGAAAGACTGCTTTAGCCTATAACAGGCTTAACCCATTGAGTTCCAAAGGGACACGCAAGTGTTGCATACCTCTCTGGCACTCAAGGGGTTAAGATCCTTTCAGATCTATCTACTCATTTGAGGGTTTCACCATGCTGAGTGAAAAGTGTACTCCCACAGTTGCTTCAGTGGTTTGACACTGACTGATTCTCCAATGCGGAATAGAAGGGTTAACAACATGCTTCAGCCAAATGAGTGTCAGAGGGGAAGCCAACACATGGCAGGGTTTGCATTGTATACCTCTCTGGCAATCATAAGGATGAACTGAGCTGGGATATGTGGTCTGTTACTGTTAGGGGCTTAGGTCAAGATCTACGTAACTATTTACTAAGAGCCCAGTTTCCCTACACTGAAGCTAGGAACAATACTACAGATATGTGGACCAAGTGATATGACAACATCTATAACAGGGTGTTGGTTGTGGGACAGGGAAAAGGGAGATTGTTGCTTACCAGGAGAATGAAGAGTATCTTCGTCTCCTGTGTCACTGCCACCAGGGATGCTCTGTACCAAGATTTTGGACATGCTGCCACTGAGCAGCTTCTCCCACCTGTTAAAGGTGATGGAGGACCACCACCTGTTCCCCGATTGCAGGCTGCAAGTTCAGCGAGCTTGTTCTTCACTCTCCTCTTACAGTCAGTCCATCTCTTCTTTAGCCCTTCCATTGTTCACCTGGATACCCCTACAGCACTGACCAAGTTGGCCACCTCATGCCATGTCTGTCTCTTACTGGCAGCAATCCCCTTGCTTTGTTGTAGCTGTATAGGATCCTCTCCCTCTCAACGACACAGCTTACGAGGGCAAAGTTCTCCTTGTAAGTATACTTGGCCTCCCTCTGCCTGTCACCTTCCACTGCAGGCTCAGATTGTTGGGATGTGGAAGGCAACACCTGCTCTTGCCCTGGCTGTGTGTGTCCCTCCCCAACACCCAGACCCCATCCCACTGGCATCTCTCTCCCTGCCTGGCGTGGGCCTAGCTGTTGGCGGGCCCCCTCATCCCACCTGCTGTCCCTCTCCTTCCCTGCCCGGGGATGCTCTGAACACTTTCCTCCTCTACCTCCAGCCTCCACTCCTCTCCCTGCCATCTCTCCTTTCCATTTCCCTCACACGACTCACACACACTGGTACCTCCCTGTACAGATATCTACTCCTTTGTATATTATACCTCCCTTGAACAGTTATCCACTCCTCTGTATATTATATCTCCTTTATACTGTAATCCACTCTTCTGTACAATGCACCTCCCTTGTACAGATATTTACTTTATATATTAAACCTCCCTTTTACAGACTGTAACCTGGGCTGGGAAGAGTTAGGACCTTTCATGCAGAGCCTCAAACACAGGTGAAGTGTGAAGTCAAGAACAAGCTGTAGAGTCTATAGTCTCTGGTCTGTTGAGTTGAAACTAGCTGTCCAATTCTGCAACAGGGAATTGGATGAAAGAAAGTCGTAAGACTGCGAGGTAGCACTGAAAGGTTAATGGACTACAGCGATTACAACTGAAAGTGCTGGTCTCCTGATTTAGTCAGTAGTCAACATCAAAAGTTGTCGACTCCTCAGTGTCTGAATGGAGGTTTGAAGGTGGTCGGAGGTATTGCAGTTGAGTGGCTGGGATCTATCCGACCGGCCGTTCTAGGACTGCCAGGCCAAGTCGGAGATCAACCTGCCGCGGGGACTGGAACTCAAGTTACCGGCTCCTCTGCGTTCGACTGGAAGTCTGGAGGTAGTCGATGGTACAACAGTAGAATGGCTGGGATAAATCCCGCACACTGAGGATGGTTGGCTGGAGACTGATCTGCGGTCGCAGAGATTTACTAAGGAAGGCGGAGAGTTCAGCCAGAGCTCAGTCAGTGAGCTAGCAGATGAAGCTGAGCAGAACAGGCAAAGTCACAAGCCAAGGTCGTTCCGGGAGGACGGGAGAGGAGACTTGGTCGGAGTTCTAGCCGGGTCATTGACAACAAGTAAAGGTAGTAAGGGTGAATCTAAGTCATTAGTCAGTATCAAGCCAAAGGTCATAACAAGAGAAGTTCAACAGAGATCGGAACACTGGAACGCAGTGTAGCTCACAGATCAAGCACTGGAAGCCAGAAAGTAGCAGTTCTTAAAGGAGAAGCTCCCAATCAGAAAAGAGGAGGGTAGAGAAACCACAGCGGCGGTGACACAGACATCCACTCCTTTGTATATTATACCACCCCTGTACTGTGTCTACTGCTCTATATAATATATCACTTCTGTCCAGATATCTACTTCTTTGTATGTCATACCTCATCTGGGGCTCGATTCTATTACCCATGCTAAAACCGGCGTTACAAGAAAAACAAGCAACATATATTATTTTATTATTAAATAAAATTAAAATATAATTTAAAAAAACAACAAAATTTTTTACACATATACAGGCAAGGTATGCAGCTGCATACCTTGCCTATTAACCCTATGAGTGGCAGAGGGGTAGCAAACACATTGCAATGCATTGCTACCTCTCTGGTACTCATAAGGTTAATTATACAATACAAATACAAAGAAGGCATGTCTTAAAAAAATAGAAGAAGAACAATGTAGAATTTAAAAGGAGAAAAAAGTCATGGGAGCGCTGTAAGTCGAATTTTCAAGGGGAAGGGTTACAATGTCGAATGTGAACAATATTTGTCGAATTAAAGTGGTGAAAGCAAGCACTGTAAGTCGAATTTTAAAAGTGGGGTGTTAAAATGTCGAATGTGAACAATATTTGTTGAATTAAAGTGGTGAAAGAAAGCACTGTAAGTCGAATTTTAAAGGGGGGGTTTAATATTTTGAAGGGGAGATACTCTATTTCGGATTTCTATACTGTATTCTGTACTGCTGTATTGTTCGAACAATGATGGTTTGAAACTGTCGTTGTGGCTTCTACACCTCAACCTCTGAGGCGCAGAATTCCCGACTTAAATGTAAACACAAAACAGGCGCTAATACTGAGCGTGGGTAACACAATTCTAATTGCATGTTGTTTTTAATTGTTTTCTATGGGCTCTTTATTGACTGGAGGTATGTATAATTACAGATGATTTTGTTTACACAAGTCTGGTAATAGGATACTAAAACCTAACTTAAAAAAACACAACGCCTGTTTTTTTTTTAGCGCTGGTAATAGAACTGAGCCCCTTTACAGTTATCCAGTCCTCTGCATATTATACAGAGGAGCTGATACCTGTACAGAGGACATACAATATGGAGAAGAGCAGATGTTATACCTCCCCAGTACAGTTATCAACTCCTCTGTATAGATTACCTCCTCTGTATGGTAATTGGCGGTATATAATATAGTGATAAAAAGAGATTATTTCATCTAGCTATCATGGTGCCCGTGATTATTGCCTGCCTTGTATGGGTGCCTGTCCTATTCCCTCTGGCGAGCGGGCAGCGGTGTTGCCGGCCGCCTGTCTGCTGGCCTCTCTGTCACTGGCGAGCGTCATTAACGTCACGCTTGCTGTTTTGTATCCTTCGGCACTAATTGGCAGATTGTGTCTTCTCCTTTGGCCTTATATATGGCATGAATACTGGACTTAGGGCTCGATCCAAATGTTGGCGTCGCCAGAAAAAACTGGAGATGCTGGTTTTAACGTCAATTGAGCAATGCAAATGTTCTACTAGAAACAAGAGACGCCAGTTCTGAAACAGACATCGCCCGTCGCCAGAACAGCAAGATCTCACCCATAGAGGATAATATACAAACAACGCCAAAAGCTATTCAAATGTTGGAGTTAGGGCTAACTCGCGTTAAATTGCAACATTTCTCTCCAGAAATCTAACGCCTATTTTTTTTGGAGTACAGCACACAAGTAAGAGTAGAAAACCCACGTCTCCAGTTCTGAACAGCATTCTCTGTGCTTTTCCCTACCCAGCCACTAGGGGAACACAGAGAAGGCTTTCAGCACCATGGACAGCTTTGAATGCCATAGGGATGTGCACTGCTCACCCCTGTGGCATTCAAAGGGTTAAAATCAATAAAACTAGTACACTAAGCACTACACAATGCCCCCTTCCACATCCCCCCCCTTAGTATGTCACATATATTGCATATATGGGACATACTAACCCCATCCACATCCACCTCATGGACTTCCATGTAGTGAACAAATCTGTCTTTTATTCCACAATTAACCCTTTGAGTACCAGAGAGGTAGGAAAGCATTGCTTAGCCTTGTGAAAAGGGACGATTTGCACAAGGCGACCAGGCAGCTTGGCACAAAGCCAACGCGTGAGGAGAGGTATTGGAGGAAGCGGGCAGCAAGTACAAGCCTACCACCCGCTTCCTCCAATGTCTCTGTCCCCTCCTCCCGCTTTCTCCAATGCCTAGGGGTTCTATTATGCTGCGGGCTTCACAGCCGCCCGCAGCAAGGGAATTATTAATAAAGTAATAAGTTATACATAGAGATGAGGGGAGCGCTGCACTCACAGTGCAGCCTGCTCCCTCAGTTGTATGTTAACCCTTTGAGTGCCAGAGTGGTACTCAACGCATTGCTTTGCAATGCGTTGCGTACCACTCTGGCACTCAAAGGGTTAACTTAGATCTCAACCATTAATGATGCCCTACTTACTGTGTCCCTTTGCTTTTAGTACTTTTGCTCCACTCTCAGTTTGAAGAAGAGTGGAGCAAAAGTACTAATAGCAATGGGACACAGGAGGTAGGGGGTTAACAATGAATGAGATCTAAGTTAAACTGTCTAATAATACTATTTTAATTAAAAAAAAAGTTTAAAACACACACAAACACACATATATATATATATAGGCAAGGTATGTAGTCCATACGTTGCCTATTAACCCTTTGGGTACCAGAGGGGTAGGAAACATGCTAAGCAATGCTTTCCTACCTCTCGGGTACTCAAAGGGTTAATTGTGGAATAAAAGACAGATTTGTCCACTACATGGAAGTCCATGAGGTGGATGTGGATGGGGTTAGTATGTCCCATATATGCAATATATGTGACATACTAAGGGGGGGGGATGTGGAAGGGGGCATTGTGTAGTGCTTAGTGTACTAGTTTTATTGATTTTAACCCTTTGAATGCCACAGGGGTGAGCAGTGCACATCCCTATGGCATTCAAAGCTGTCCATGGTGCTGAAAGCCTTCTCTGTGTTCCCCTAGTGGCTGGGTAGGGAAGCACAGAGAAAGCTATTCAGAACTGGAGACGTGGGTTTTGGATTTTCTGACTGAACTTGATACTTTGCAGTGCTGTGATTGGCTGTGGTGCTAGGTAACATTTTTATTGTGTGTTTTTAGGTAAGATTTTCTATGCGACGCAGGTTTAAGGTTAACGTGTATTTTGTTGGTTATCTCTCCTTAGGCTTTCTGGGTAAGGAAGATTTGAATCTCACGTTACCTGGTCTTGCTTAAGGAGCGAAGGCAGTTTTTTTCTTCACGTTGGTTTTAACGCCAACATTTGGATCGAGCCCTTAGTTGCTCTTTCGTGGTGTACCTGTGCATTACTACTGTGTGTGTGTGCTCTCGTTTGACCCTTGCTTGGCTTCCGTTGATTCTCTGATTCGATCCATGGCTTAGTCTGACTACCCACTCTGGTATTGACGAGTGGCTCTGTCTGACTACCCGCTCCATGTATCACCTAGGCCTTGTCTGACTACCTGTTCTGGTCTGACCCTGATTCTGGCTGACTACCCGCTCTGTGAGTTCTGTGGCTCTGGCTGAGTACCTGATCAGGTATTGACCCGTGGATGTCTGACTACCCGCTCTGTGCTTGACCCTGGTGCTGTCTGACTCTCCACTCTGTCTCATCCGGCTTTTGCTGGCTCTTGCTCCGTACAGCCTACGAACAAATTTTACCTGTCTTTGACCCCTGTAGCTCTCCTGTTGCCTGATCCCTCCAGGTATTGCTATAGAAGTCTCACTCCATGCATCCTTGACTAGCTATCCCTCCGAGGCTATTACCTGTCTGTACCCCGGTCTCGCTCCTGTTGCCTGATCCCTAGCTCTCTAGGTTTCTGCACACTTGCTCTGTAGAATCATAGGTTAGATTCTACCTTCTTTGCTGCCTTGGCGATCCGCTGTCGCGGGTTGTAGCTCAGTGTCAGATCCTGGGTAGTGGACTGCTCACTGTCCTCACGCCTGTTCCTGGGAAGGCTGGGGAGATGTTTTGCTCCTGTATATTGATCTTAATAAACTGGTTAAATTCACCTGTACCTGTGTTGTGTGATTCTTTATCCTAAGTGTACCGTGACAATAGCAATAATAAGAATATTTTAAATAAGTAGCAAAAATAGCTTAGTTGCAGTGATGCTTTATTTGAGGCATGTCAGGCAAGGAATTCTGTTCAATATGGACTATCTGGTACTATCTGTACTTGTCTAAATCCCATTGTCAGAATCCTGTAACATTGAACAATTCACTCTACCTTTGTATTTTAGATTGACAGATATTCAACAGTGTAGTGAGTTCAAGGAACCGCAACACACATTTTGGAATTTTTAGGGTACCCCTAACGTTCTTTAGGCCATTTGCAATGACTTATTAAAGGTAAAAAATACATATAGTTATTGTAAGAACCCACAATCAGAATTAGAAAAACTAAGCTGTTGTGCTGAACAATTTTCATAGATATAAATTTAAAACAAAAATGCAAAGAAGAAAAGAAACTAAAAGTCCTCACTTACCCATAAAATCAGCTCCTTTATTGGGCATGTGTATTATAAAAGAATGGTGATCACAGGGGTGATTGGCATTCCAACGTTTATTTGAACGTGGGAATGCCAACTACCCATCTGCCAACTACCCAAATGCAGAAAATAGGGACTATGCTTATCTAATAATACAGATTATATAGAAATGACAGCATAAATATATCGGCTACCAGGTGCAAGATGTATATTTGTATATATACACACATACGTATTCACATACAGTAGCCAGTTTTATGCAACTCTAGACACACGTTCACAATATGTTGGAAATCTCTCTAGCATCCAAGGCAATATGTACAATACCAGCTTACTGATTCTGTTATGACTCAGGACTGATCATTCAACTCAATATGACTGACAACAATTGTGGCCACATTCTATGTAATTGCTAATATTCACCTACTTATAGGAGCGATCATTAGTAATAGTCAAGATGCTTATAACAGTTAACCCTTGGAGTGCCAGAGGGGCATCCATTGCACTGCAAAACAACAAAGCATGTGACAAGCACCCATCAAAAATGACCAAGATAAAGTTTCTTGTACTTAGACATGGTGGCCTCTCAGTGGTGCTACAAGTCATGTTTTTCACTCCCATGTGCCATTGGAGAGAGGACATTACCATATCCACATCAGACTGGTCCTGCCCACTGACAATCCAGCTCTGAAATGGTGGGAAATCCTCTCCGGACAAGAGAGCCAGCAACACCACCCCTCTTACACTCAAAGGGGTATTAAACAAAGAGGAAGGGGAATTGTGCATCTGAACACTCTGCAGTACAAAAGCTAGCAAACATATGAAATAACCTTTTAGAACAATCCACAGATGTATGTATACAAACATGGAGGGTGGTTTTAAGTACCATATTCAATAAACTTAAGAGGTGCAATTCTGGAACAAACTAACTGCACCACAGGGGTGACATTTAAATCCTCAATGTTTTAAACTGGAATTTCAACTCACTGAAAACTTTAGAGGTCTCCAGCTCTTTGCTCTGTTGAAATAAATTGGGATTTGGGTGATTTTTTTTATATGTCTCCTGAATTGCATCTCTTCAGTTTATTGATTACAGACCTAAATTAGAAGTTAAAGGGCCCAGATACTGGCATCTGCTATTTATAGCAGACGGCTGATTTGCAGCCAGGTTGATCCCCTTCTCAGTTTCCGTTAGTTACTCTTCTGAGCACACATTTATATATACTTACACCACATTTACACCCCATTTAACTATAATGTGTCTTGGCAATGGTACCAGTACAACTGTATATATGAATTTATTCCCCTTCTTGCAGCACATTGTAGTGAATGTGAGAATTCCCCAGTGCCAGCAGGTGCTGTTTAGGGTATGCCCCACAATGATCATGCACTGTATGGCATATCATTGGACATTCTGCCAGCATTGGACTTTAATTTCAGGAAGCCCTCCACCGCCAGCCCCATAGCATTCACAGGTAAATGGTGTACATTAAAGGGACAGTAATGTCCCATAAAAAAACGTATAGTTTTGTAGAGGTTAATAAAATAAACAATATGCCACAAATCCTATCTCTCAAACCGCTATGGTTTGAGAGATATCCTCCTCTAAAGTTTCCCTTCTCCTGATGTCAGCTGTAAAGCTGACAGAAGGAGATCCGTGTCGGCCGACACGAGGAGGCTCTTCAGCAGAGCCGCAACAGCACAATTTAAAAATAAATACTTCTTTGGAACAGTGTAAAAAGTGTGCTTGCAAACCAGGCACAATTTGTAGACCGTTCCAAAGAAGTAATTCTTTTTAAATTGCACTATTGCGGCTCTGCTGAAGAGCCGTCTGTCGATCCCAGGACCAGGAACTCCTGCTATCAGCTTACTTCAGGAGAAGGGGAGGGAGAGGGGGACTTTAATAGAGGATATTTCTCAAGCCATTTTGTCTATGGCTTGTTTAGAACACTGGTCTGAGCAAGACATACAGAAAAGGACTGACCCAAAACACCCACAGGCTGCGCCCTTGCCCTACATGCAGAGCAATGCTTGCGCACCCCTCTGGCACTCAGAGGGTTAAAAAGAGTATAATTAGGGTAATCAATAGTTATTTTAGATCTGTATTTCTTCAAAATAAATGGTTGGTCACCACACTTCCTGATTTTCTACCCATCTCAACACTGAAGCCTGTAGGCCACTAATGAACGCATCCAATATACTTAAACTTTGGATACTATTTGTCGTAAAAGATCCCAATTGTATTTCTACATTACTTTTTTATAAAGGTAGTTCAATTACAATTATTATAGCAGATCACAGCAGACTCCTTTAAGAAACTCATATTCATCTAGAAATATCAGTTATATCAAATCTTGCCTTAGTCTTTATGATCTTAATTCTTAAAAATGTTGTACGATACTGGGACTTAAATGAATAGTAATGCTTAAAAATAACTATAAAAATCTATTGTACAACTTAAGAATGTGAATGATGTCAGACACAATCTTCAATATTTCAGCCCTTTTAACATTATTATTGATTTATTCACTCCTCTCCCCCTTTCTCCAATATAAGCTCCTTCTGCAGGGAAAGAGCTGACACTGTTGATTGACTGGTTGCCATGGCAATCCTACTTTGCAATGTCACAGAGAAACAAATTCCCTGGTAACCATTTCACAGTACTGTGAAACAAACTGTGTTGTATTTAAAGGGATAGTAATAATTAATATGTAAATATATATACAGGGCTCAAAATTTCCACTTGCCACTAGCCAATGGCAAGTGAAAATTTAACCCTGGCGAGTATAAATTCAGCCCTGGTGGGTATGTTTTGGCTTGCAGTGGTGAGTAACTTTTCAGGTCTGGCTAGTAGCAAAGAACTTCAAATTTTAAGCCCTGATATATATATATATATATATATATATATATATTAGTGTTTATCCCCGAGTAAAAAAAGGGTACTCTTACTGCGGAAAGGTGTTTTATTTGAAAGTTATTACAGATCAAAGTTGAATTTTTTTAGGTGCAATATCACAGTGGCCTGAAATTGTACACCATCCTATGGACAACTCTGGTCCGTAGACCATAAATCTCCATAGGATGGTGTAGCAACAGCGCCACTGTACAATTTCAGGACACTATGATATTGTACCTAAAAAATTAAACTTTCAGCTGTAATAACTTTGAATAAAACACCATTCAGCAGTGGGAGTACTTTTGTTTTACTCAGAGGGATAAACCCTACAATATATATTTTTTTACATTTTAAGTATTACTATCCCTTTAATGCTTAGGATCCTGTGAAGTGACTCAAAGATAGAATTCAAACACTGTCCTTTTGACAAGTATGATTGCTGTGGCAACCTTAGCTCTGCTGGTTGGTCATCCAGTACCTGTTGTCAGACAATGGGGAGGGAATCAAACTTGAATAACTTCAAAAGGGCAGTGTTTTAATCAGTGTGACTGACACCTGTCACACTACTAAGAGTGGTAAAACATCTTTATATAAAGTTGTTTAAGCACAACTCTTTCTTTAAGATACTATAAGAGGATGCAACAAACAGATGATACAATGCACCAACTACCTATTATTCATACAGACGTGAACACTAAAATAATTGAAAAAGTATCACTTCCTTACAGAATGAAAAAATATACAATTTTACTTATTTAGAATATCCTATATAATAATTCTCTATTAGAAGCTGTCATGTGCAGTAGAGATGGCTGTGCACACTGCAGTCATGCTCAGTAGAGACTACCCGTACCACGGCTGATGCGGAATGGGGCGCTCCGAATTCAGACCGGAGTCCTCTCTGCAAACCTTCCTGGGACCAAGCGGTCCCAGGAAGGTGCACAGAGAGAACTCCGTTCTGAATTTGGATCGCCTCGCTCCGTATCAGCCGCGGCGTGGGCAGTCTCTACTGAGCATGACTGCAGTGGTGGCACTGTGGCCCATGTAAACAGGCTTTTCAAGTAGTCTTGTAATAATACAATGATTATCTCAAGGCAGGTGCACATTTATCCACAATATCAGGGGTTCTCAAACCTGTCCTCAAGTAATAACAATCCTATGTAATAATTTGCTAAGTGTGTGTTTGTCAGAAGCCATCATGCGCAGTGGAGACAGTTGTGCACGCTGCAGTCATGCGCAGTACAGACTGCGAACGCCGCGGCTGATAAAGGAGCAGGGCTCCAAATTCAGACAGTAGTCCTCGGTGTGCAGAGAGGACTACTGTCTGAATTCGGAGCGCCCCAATCCGTATCAGCCGCGGCGCAGGCCGTCTCTACTGTGCATGACTGTACCACGGCCGTTGCTGGGTGGCACTGTGGACCGTGTACACAGGCTCTTCAACTAGTAACAAATAACAGGCCAGGACTTAAAGATTTCCCTGCTCGAGTAGAGAAGAGCTAATTAAAATGACTGAGCCACTGATTAGCTCCAGGGCTCAAGCAGGGAAATCTTTATATTCTTACATCCTGGCCTGCTAATCGTACTTGTGGACGAATGAAAATCACCTCATACTGGTGGCAGGTACAGCTGCATCATCCTCTGTCCCTTTGGTAGAAAAGTCATAATGAATTATATGACCTTCCCCAAAACATATATTAGGCCAGGTTTTTTTTTACATGTTAAACAGCAAGCCAGTTAAACTTAACTCAAAGGGTGCAAAGTAAAAAAAAAAGTGAGATTGCAGGCTAGGTGGTAAAAGGATGATGGTATTTTCATAAATAAATCCATCACTTTGGAAAAGGTGTTGTAAGGAAATTTAAAAAACATTGATACAGTGAATTTGATGAATAAAACATTTTTAATGTCACAATTTTTATCTTTAAAATGACAAATGTTAACCCTTTGAGTGCCAGAGGGGTACGTACCCCCTCTGGCACTCAAAGGGTTAAGAGAGATAGACAGTTTTTTTCTAACCAGTTAACATCATACTACTTCTCATCACTATTTGCTAATATTACTTGAAACTGTCTTCTCCAAGGTTAGACCATTATTTTCCCAGAAAAAATATGGAAAGTAGATGGTTAGAGGAAGATATTTTTTAAAGTGGAACTACCACCGCATAACAAGTTTATCTTAAATAACTCCCCATCTGGCGAGTAGCTGCTTAGTAGCGCTAGTCACCAGAGTGCGGACATCTTGCCATAGTGACGTCTGCGCTCCTGATCTGTCAGTCCCTTCCTGAGCCGAACGGCTCCTAGCAACCCCGCCTAGAGCCGGCTGGGACTCACAGAGCAGGCGCGAGGACGTCACTATGGCAAGATGTCCACGCTCCATCCTGTCTGTCAGCCGGGGAAGAAAGGAGAAATCTATTTAATAAGGTAATAATTCTGGCAACTAGCGCTACTAAGCAGCTAGTCACCAGATGGGGAGTTATTTAAGATAAACTTGTTATGCGGTGGTAGTTCCACTTTAATATACCTTACAAAATGATGATTGATTAAACCACCCCCATTTTTACCTGAATGCAAAAAATGGTAACGTTGGAGAATTGCTGGAACATAGTGTAAACGCTCTCAAACTCAATACTGGCAATTTCAGTTACCACAACTTTTTGAACATTGCATCAGTTCAGTTTATTCATTTCATTCTCTAAGGCAGCACTTTCCCTCAAGCAAGAGCACCGTTTTTTTAAATTACCCATTTCTAAAATATTAGTATAAATCAGGGCTATGTACACAAGGTTATAAAAACCCATAGTTTTTATAACATTTTTTCAGGACTTCCCAACTCCAGTTGACAGGGATCCCCAAACAAACAAGAAAGGGAGCGCAAACCGCCTCTAAGTGTAGTATCGCAAGCAAATGGGATTATCCCACCCATGGCTGGGTACTCCCTAGAACTAGAGGCTATCTCCTGCCTCCAAGGGGTATTTGCAAGCACTGGTTCTGCCCCAGGCTGGCAAGGTGTCTGTGTGTGCTAAGGTGTACTTTCTCCAATCACCACGACACTTGAGAGATAACTGCCTTGACTTTCTCACTTCCCTGTCTCACTCAAGGCTGGGGTAATCCCATTTACGTGCAATACTACACTTAGAGTTTGTATTTTAGATTTGAATTGTGAGGAGTAGTACAACCCTAATCTAAAGAGAAGCTGCACCACCTAGGAGATTCCAGATATAGACACGTTAAAAAAGTTTGGACAATCTGTAAACCTGTAATACACCTGGTAGAGCACTCCAGAGGAAGGTGTGTTTGTTGGTGTTTTGAAAGGGATCCCCAGCACTGCAGATCTGAAAGGGGAACTATACCTATAGGAATACATTTGCCTTTGTTTTATAGAGGTTCTCCTTCACACAGCAGCTGGTATATCTATAAATGAGCTCTATTTGGGATTTGGTTCCCAAGAATGTATGTGAAGATGTACATTTTTTCTGTAGTTAGGATAATCTTCTTCAATCAAAAAAAATGTTCATTAGTATGTTAAAGACTGTAGATAACATTTATATTAGTTTTATGTATTGGAGCTCTTGTTACATTTATAGCTGAATACCGGAATTTGCCTGTCTGAAATTGTTTAGAGTTTTCTAAAGAACAGATATTTTCCTCATTCAAAGTTTATCTACCTGCTGACTATTGTAAGGAAGTGTGAACTAAATTCATGTAATAGGGGTAAATTGCAGATACAATGAACAAATATATAAAATTATTTATCTGACTGCAGTATCAAGGACTTCTAGAAAGTGCACAGTTAAATTAATATTCTATAGGTAGTTGGCAGGTATGAGCAGAGAGGAAGATTGTCTTTGCCCAGGCCTTGTAAGCCGATCAAACCAGAAGAAAGGAGAGCCTTCATCTGAACCTTCAAAATCTGTCGAGGCATCAGGTAAGCAGCGCTATATTCCAATTTAAACTTAGCAGCATGAATCGCTGTGTGAATGCCAACAATCCCTTTAGCTTGAGTGTATTTTTTTTTACTGTTCCTTTAACTACCTTTTCACATAAGTACAAGTGGCTCAACCAGTGGATGAGTCCTCTCAAAAATTTGATTGTGGTATCGACACTCATCTGTGTTCATGTGAGATACTAAATCACCTGAAACATTCAAGGTCCTTGAAGAATGGAGTCAGGGTCCACTGATTTATCTCATACTGGTGTAAAAGCCTGTGTACAGAGGCCAAGGTCCAGGTAATGTTAACCCTTTGAGTGCCAGAGGGGTACGCAACGCATTGCTTTGCAATGCGTTGCGTACCCCTCTGGCACTCAAAAGGATAAGAGGCTGCTACCACACTGCTCCATGCGATTCACTCATGCGTCGCCTCACTCACGCAATGCAATCATGCGCAGTAGAGACTGCCCGAACGTGGGCAGTCTCTACTGCACATGACTGCATTGTGACAAACATTCTCAATGTGAGGCAACATGAAGCTGATGGGGGGGAGGCCATGTGAGTCAACATGGGGCTGATGGGGGGGCAGTATGGAGCTGATGGGGGGCAATGTGAGAGCAATATGGAGATGATGGGGGCAATATGGAGCTAATGGGAGCAATATGGAGCTGATGGGGGAAATGTGAGGGCAATATGGAGATGATGGGGGGCAATGTGGAGGTGATGTGGGACAAATTTGAGCTGACGGGGGCAATGTGAGAATGATGGGGCAATGTGGAGATGATGGGGCAATTTGGAGCTGATGAGGCAATATGTAGTTGATGGGTGGAAATGTGAGGGCAATGTGAAGATGATGGGGGGCAATGTGGAAATTATGGGGGCAATGTGACGGCAATGTGGAGATGATGGGGACAATCTGGAGCTGATGGGGGGGAAATTGTGAGGGCAATGTGGAGATTATGGGGGCAATGTGGAAATGATAGGGGCCAATGTGGAAATGATGGGGACAATCTGGAGCTGATGGGGACAATCTGGAGCTGATGGGGGGAAATGTGAGGGCAATGTGGAGCTGATGGGTGTCAATGTGGAGATGATGGGGGCAATGTGAGGGCAATATGGAGCTGATGGGGGAAATGTGAGGGCAATATGGAGATGATGGGGCAAGCTGGAGCTGATGGGGCAATATGTAACTGATGGGTGGAAATGTGAGGGCAATATGAAGATGATGGGGTGCAATGTGAGGGCAATGTGGAGGTGATGTGGGCAGTCTCTACTGCACATGACTACATTGTGACAAACATTCTCAATGTGAGGCAACATGAAGCTGATGGGGGGGAGGCCATGTGAGTCAACATGGGGTTGATGGGGGGGGCAGTGTGGAGCTGATGGGGGGCAATGTGAGGGCAATATGGAGCTAATGGGGGCAATATGGAGACGATGGGGGCAATATGTTGCTGATGGGGGAAATGTGAGGGCAATATGGAGATGATGGGGGGAAATGTGGAGGTGATGTGGGACAAATTTGAGCTGATGGGGGGCAACATGAGAATGATAGGGCAATGTGGAGATGATGGGGCAATTTGGAGCTGATAAGGCAATATGTAGTTGATGGGTGGAAATGTGAGGGCAATATGAAGATGATGGTGGGCAATGTGGAAATGATGGGGGCAATGTGGAGATGATGGGGGCAATGTGACGGCAATGTGGAGATGATGGGGGCAATCTGGAGCTGATGGGGGGGATTGTGAGGGCAATGTGGAGATTATGGGGGCAATGTGGAAATGATGGCGGCAATGTAGAAATGATGGGGACAATCTGGAGCTGATGGGAGGAAATGTGAGGGCAATGTGGAGATGATAGGGGGCAATGTGGAGATGATGGGGGCAATGTGAGGGCAATATGGAGCTGATGGGGGAAATGTGAGGGCAGTATGGTGATGATGGGGCAAGCTGGAGCTGATGGGGCAATATATAACTGATGGGTGGAAATGTGAGGGCAATATGAAGATGATGGGGTGCAATGTGAGGGCAATGTGGAGGTGATGTGGGGCAAATTTGAGCTGATGGGGGGCAATGTGAGAATGATGGGGCAATGTGGAGATGATGGGAGCAATTTAGAGCTGATGAGGGGAAATGTGAGGGCAATATGGAGATGATGGGGCAAGCTGGAGCTGATGGGGCAATATGTAGTTGATGGGTGGAAATGTGAGGGCAATATGAAGATTATGGGGGGCAATGTGGAAATGATGGGGGCAATGTGACAACAATGTGGAGATGATGGGGACAATCTGGAGCTGTTGGAGGGAAATGTGAGGGCAATGTGGAGATGATGGGGGGCAATGTGGAGATGATGGGGGCAATGTGGAAATGATGGGGGGCAATGTGGAGATGATGGGGACAATCTGGAGCTGATGGGGGGAAATGTGAGGGCAATGTGGAGATGATGGGGGCAATGTGAGGGCAACATGGAGCTGATGGGGGAAATGTGAGGGCAATATGGAGATGATGGGGCAAGCTGGAGCTGATGGGGCAATATGTAACTGATGGGTGGAAATGTGAGGGCAATAAGAAGATGATGGGGGCAATGTGGAGATGATGGGGGCAATGTGAGGGCAATGTGGAGATGATGGGGACAATCTGGAGCTGATGGGGGAAATGTGAGGGCAATGTGGAGATGATGGGGGGCAATGTGTGTGCATGCATGCAACAGTGATAGAGACAAAGAAACATGCAACAGACATATACACATATAGACACAGAAACTCCCACTCACTGACATACATAGAGTGAGACAGACACACTCAAACATGCAATGATACACACACACACACACACACACATGTTTAGAGAGAGACACAAACTTGACGTGAGCCACACATATTTTATTTTGGCCGGGGGGGAAATCTTGGGTGAGCTCCCACACTTTTTTTCCCAGGACTTGACCCCTGGGAGTATGCAACACATTGTGATACCCCTCTGGCACTCTTGTATCTAACTCCAACAAGGGATGGGGGCTCACTTCCAGAGAATATTGGGAGCCAATTAAACACTCCATAGAACTCAGTTGTAAATGGCCACTTTGGAGATTATGTTGCAACATTGTCAATATCACTTCGGCTTTCAATTGGACAATTTCCTCTTCAACAAAGTAAACCTTTGAGTGCCAGAGGGGTATGCAACGTATTGCTCTGCTCTGGAATATTTAACGCGATACCTTAATGTGGCAATGAAGTAACCATGCAGCTCTCAATATTGATTAACCCTTTGAGTACCAGAGCGGAATGGAACACATTGCAAGGTACTGGCACTCAAAGGGTTAAAAACAATGTGAATAGCAAACACCTGCTACGCTCATATTTTACAGTTTTCACAATATTTAGTTTATCATACGTAGACACCCATTTAACTTCCTTACATATTTTACCAACAGATGAGCAAATAGATACACAGTACACAACAAATTATTTATGATTTAGCTAATTTGTTTAGAATTTTCCAAATCTGAAAGTTCAGGCCATTCATATCCTCTGGGCTGCGATCCCAGAATTCCATTGCTTATCAGGACTGTCACCGGTCCTTAACGCCCTTGATGGTCCTGGCACACCATTGGGCATAAAAGGGTTAAAGGGATCGTAACACTTAATATGTAATACTGTAGGGCTTAGCCTCTAAGTAAAATAAGGGTACTCCCACTGCTTAGAGGTCTTTTATTCAAAAGTTATTTCAGCTCAAACTTGAATTTTTTAGATGCAATATCTCAGTCTCCTGAAATTGTACAGTGGAGCTGTTGCTACACCATACTATATACTACATGCTGACCAGAGCTGTCCATAGGTTGGTGTAGCAACAGTGCAATTGCAAAATTTCACACCACTGAGATACTGTGCCTAAAAAAATTCACGTATGAGCTGCAATTGCTTTAGATTAAAACACCTGTCAGCAGTGGGAGTACCCTTGTTTTATTCAGGAGGATAAACCCTACAATACATTTTTTTTGCATATTAAGTGTTACTTTCCCTTTAAAGAAGACTTAATTGGAAGTCCAACTTACAATGTCAATGGCAGTTTATATAGTTCCAATTTATTAGGGAAATTGAAAAAAATTTACATCAAGAGCTAAATTTGGCTCATATGCAATCCAGGCCTAGGTCAGAATTTCCTGCTTTCACATTAGTTGTATCACATACATGTTCAGATTGCTTTTCAATGTTTTTAATATGCTGACCTGTTTATGCATACATAATACATTTGAGGGGGATTGGCATGGACACGTTATAATAAAATCCTCAATATTGAAATGGAAATACTTGCTTTCTAGTGTTTCTAAGTCAGGAATGAACAATTATTTTGACCTGAGGGACATATCTCTGTTCAAAATGTTTTGGAGGGCTGTAATTATATGGGATCTACAGACAGAATACAATGTAGCACACTTCTGCACACACAACCTCTGACGAAAAACTGCACCATTACATACCTGGGAACTTCCTCTTCTTGAGCCCCCGAAGAGGGCTTATGTGTTGCTGATCAGGGGTATGTAAATGATGTGATTTGCATCATACAAGGAGGGGGGGTTAATTGGGTGGGCGGGACTTATCCATGTCTAATAAAGTGGGTGGGAACCAGGAGGAACAGGGTGGGAAGGAGGAGAAGTGGTCAGAGTTTCAGAAGAAACTCACCACCGCTGCAGAATGAGTCTCTGTCCCCGGAGACCCAGTAATTAACTGTAAATACTGGAGTCTCCTGGGCAGATCTGGAGATATGCCCATTACTAATCCCACTTTCTGACAGAAATGTGAGAGAAAATGCCAGAAGGTTCTATCAGTCTGTTTTTTAAGCATATGATCACACAGCTGCACAGACAATAACAGTTCTAGTTCTCTGCAGTCTGGCAGAATGATACACTGA
The DNA here is from genome assembly GCA_037306005.1 of Rhinophrynus dorsalis. Taxonomy (NCBI): domain Eukaryota; kingdom Metazoa; phylum Chordata; class Amphibia; order Anura; family Rhinophrynidae; genus Rhinophrynus; species Rhinophrynus dorsalis. Next base: position 338,421,155 of record CM074721.1, read on the forward strand.
CCTTGTGTATAAAAGTAAACTAATCCATTACAATGTAAAGGACACAACAATTTCATTGTTTTAAATGGAGCCTTTTTCCTCTTGCATTCTACAGAAATCTCCTACTGACTTCTCTAGAATTTAAGGGGCTGAAAGACACATTTAAAGGGATAGTAATACTTTGTTTTAACTTTATTTTATTTTGTAGGCATTAAAAAAACATGAAGAATGATATAAGTCTTATCTCTCAAACCTTTATGGTTTAAGAGATTTTCACAAGCAAAGTTTCCCCCTCCCGCCCCTTTTTCCTAGTGTAAGCCATCTCTTCTCAGATGTGAATCTGGTTGTAAGACCAGACAGATAACAGCAGGGGACAATCTCCTTGTATGAAAACAATGAAAGCCCTTCCCCCCTTGACAAGTTTTTCAGCTTTTTCCCTTATCTTAATTGAAGATTGTCCCTCTCTGCAGTCTACCTGGGCACCTCCCTTCTGATCTAGCTGAACGGGGGGGGGGATACTTTGCTTGTGAATATCTCTTAAACCATAAAGGTTTGAGAGATAAGACATATCATTCTTCATGTTTTTTTTAATGCCTACAAAATAAAATAAAGATAAAACGAAGTATCACTATCCCTTTAAATCAATGGAATATAGGGAGTTTTTAATCTGTTCCCTATGGTGCAGTAAGTTTGCCCTTCAATCTACTGAGTCATAGGGGACAAAAAAATCCCTTTGATTTAAACGGGGAACCCAATGACTGCTAGAGAGGTCTCCAATGTATTGCTTTGCAATATGTTGGAGACTTCTGTAGCACTCGATGCGTTAAAAGCGCCAATTAAATTAAGTGGAATGTTGAACATTAATATGCTTCTCCTATTGGTGCAGCTGGTTTGCTACAAATTGCTCCGCATTGCTTTTATACATAAGGCCTATTATATCATTCTTCCTGTGTAGAGAAAGCTAGAAGTGCCATTTCTTTTGCTAAGTAGCATTTCTGTATATGTATAGCCAGACACAAAATTTAGAGCAAATCAACCAGCGGGACATATGTTGCCCATCTCTGTTCTAAATTATATCTCACATCCTTCCTCTATGCACAGACATCTCCTAATATTTTCCATATGTGTGAACCTTTATTTGAAAGAAAATATCAGAAAAATGTAAGAAAGAGACAAAACAATGCAAGAAAATATTAAATTAGCCATCTTGTACGCAAGTATATGTAACAGTGTCAGCTGGAAAAAAGCACCATTTTTTACTCTGTATTTGGAAACGGAACAGTCCATCTAGCTAGTAATACTTCATCAAGATGTCCCATCCTTGTTCATTTAAAGGAGATGTAAACTTTTTTGTTATAAAAACCTACAGGGTTTTTGCTGTTGAGTAAAACAAGGGCAATCACATAGCTGTCATTTGTTTTATTCAAATGTCAAGTGTTTAAATTATCAGGAAGTAACAGGGTGGTTACTTCCTAAAAGCTCAAAATGACAGCAAGACTCATCAATTTCTATCACATTTTCTGGAGAAGTGTTTCTCTATTACTCTCCTCTCTGCCACAGAATGCAACAGAATAACTGAAATCTGGTAGAGGGCACACTGAATGTAAAAAAACCCAACAGCTGAAACTGTTTTAATGTTGGGAAATTCAATTCTCCAGCAGTGAGAGTACAACTCAGCAGGAAAATTCATAGAATGGTTTTTTTTTTCCGTAAAAAAGTTTACTGCTCTTTTAAAAGGATATTAATACTTCTTTTATGTAAGCTTTAATATTCTAGGTATTAAGTAAATAAACAAAAGCATCAATGTCTTTCAGTGTAATCTCGATCTAAAGTTTACCCCTCCTACCTCTTTTAGCTATGTCAGCGCTCTAGCTGTCAGATGTGGGTTCTGGTCTGTGGACAAGATGGAGAGCCTAAATAGCAGTGTATACAAAGGAAATCTTCATGAAAAGGTCTACAAAGTGTGCCTGGTCTGAGGCATTAGACCGTTGTCATGAACATTTCCTTTGTATCCATTGCTATTTTGGCTCTTCAGACGAGCCGTTCGGACCGCAGACCAGAATCCAAGTCTGACAGATAGAGCGCTGATGTAGCTAAAAGGGAGGGAGGGGTAAACTTTAGATCGAGATTACAATAAAACTATGAAAGTTATTTCAAAAAGATGCTTTTGTTTATTTAATACCTGCAATATTAAAGCTTACATAAAAAAAATATTACTATCCCTTTAATAATAATGTAAAGCATTATAATATACCAGTATATCCAAGGTAAGTGTACAATGGGCCATATGTATAAATGGAAAGAGGCAGGCAATTCTGGGGCAAGCTAACCACACCACAGGGAACAACATTCCTGCTGAGGTAAATGGGCATTTTAACCCCTTGTATACTTGGTGATACATTGGAGACCTCTGGAGCATTCAAGGTTAACCCTTTGAATGCCAGAGGGGTAAACAACACATGGCGGAGCAATGTGTTGTGTACCCCTACAGCATTCAAAGGGTTAAAGGCCCCATATAAATGAAACTGAATTTTTGTAAGTTCTCTTTGGCACAGTTAGTTTTCACCAGAATTTTTTGACAAAAATTGCACTTACAGGAAGAAATAAAGGGGAAATGTGTTCATGAGTACATTTGAACCTTTATCTGGGCGTTGCTACGGACCGTAATGTTGGCAATGTTTTCTGCGCTGATGAAAATTACACTTGTGTTTCTTTATACAGTCCTGTAAGTGTGATTTTCTTTTCTTTTATTGTACTGCTACGCCAATATCTGCCCCCAGGCATTTGGCTCTCCCAAAAAGGGCAACATTTTCTGACCTCCAGTTCATCAGCTTAGTTTATCAGCCTGGGTGTACCATACACAAAATGGCCAACTCGGTAGGTTTACTCCCACAAGACCTGTCAGATTATAACTACCAATAGAGTTCACCCATTTACACCTGAAAAGACGCCCTTGAAAGCCATCATTTACTCATTCTGAATGAGCTCTATTACCCCAGACTAGCACATAAGCATATAAACTATATATATGTCAAATTAAATAGGGTGAATTATAGGGTAAACCAACTGCTCCATGGTAGAAACAAATATAAATTCTCCATTATTTACAAGGCATTCTAACATCCTGAATGACAGAGGTTACCAACGAATTGCAATGCAATGTACTGCAAATCTTTCTAGCTTTCAAGGGGTTAAACATGACATTTAATTGTTTCGTGCAGTGCAGTTAGTTTGCTCCAGAACCGCTCCTCTTTCATTTGTGCATAGAGTCCAACATGTATTTGAACAGCAAACCCAGAACATTCTTAATAACCCCTTAAGGACCAGCCGCGCACGAACGCGGCGGTAACTTAAGGAACACAGAGCATTTTTTTTTCTTTAGGAATCCGATTCCGGACTCCCAGAAAGCCATGCAGCTGTGCGGGGAGCCCGGAATTCCATGACGGTCTAGGACTGTCATGGGTCCTTAAGGGTATAACAACCCATGACGGTCCAGGACTGCCATCGGTCCTTAAGGGGTTAATCGTGTAAAACATTAACACATTGAGGAATACAACATGGTCCTGCAAAGTGTTTCCCTCCCTAGGCTATTGACATGTAAACAGAAATTCTACTGATACAATTCTGACCACTGTTGTAGAATGGATATCTGCATTGCATTAACCCTTTGAGTGCCAGAGAGGTACACAACACATTGCTAAGCAATGTGTTGCATACCCCTCTGGTACTCAAAGGGTTAAACCAGAAAGCATCTGACTCTCCAGCTATTGGGGACTACAACTTCCATCATCTCCACCCAGCCACTGGAAATTATGAAAGTCGTAGTCTCTAACAGCTGGAGGGCCAAAACAAGGGCACTCTCACTGATGTCAGTTTTTTTATTCAAAAGTTATAACAGTTCAGATTGTTAGGAAGTGAATTACAGTGCGTTTACTTCCTGAAAGTTCAAACTGACAGCTGACTCAGCAGTTTTCTATCACACTCTATGAAGAATGGTTTGTCAGTTTCTCACCAGAATATGCATCTCTCAACAGTGGTAGTACTCTTGTTTCAAACAACAGGAAAAGTCCTACAAGTTATAAAGAAGAATGTGCAAGATCTGGGAGGATTCATTAAATGGTAAAAGGTGGTTAATACTTTCATATATTTACATAAACTGGTAAATGCAATAGCTAGAAGGTCTGGGTTATACACTGAACTTCCATAAGACAGAACACATTTACATTATATACAACAGATTTACTCCAAAGCACCTCTTACTCATTACTGATGCCATCTTTAGCAGTGGGCAAACCTACAGTCTTCCAGCTGTTTTTGAACTACAACCCTTGGCTGCCTACGGATGATAAGACTTGCAGTCCAACAACAGCTGGATGGCAATAGACTTCCCGCCTCTTGCCTATGTAGTGCTATTCTGGTAGAAAGTAATTGGTGCACTGAAGTTTTTGTATCAGAGGTACACAATCTGTGGCTCTATATCTGTTTCTGGAAAACAACCACCATGTTCTTTTGAAGGCAAATGATTCCAATGACACTTCAGAAACATTAGTATCCAGGCATCAGCCTGCCCTGGTTTAAGGTTTGTTGAATGTTAGCCCATCCATTTTCTCCAGGGCCTGCAGTACATTGCTTTGAGTATAATAAATAAGTGTTCAGCACATCATGTATCACTTAATGAAAGTACGAGTTGACTAGCCTTTGAAATATTAGCCCTTGATACAGCAGAGATGGTTCAATCATTTAGTTAAGCTCTCCAAGCTCCATCCATTAGTTGTGGGTTGTCTGTCTTTCATAATATTGTAAACCAGGAGTCCCACGTTTTATTAAAGAAAACAAACCAAAGTTCTAACAAGTGTAGCTGCACAACACCACATATTTGCTTCTGTTTATTTCTGAGGTTTTCTCTCCTGCAAGTTATGCCAAATACTGGCAAAAAAAAAGACCAAGAAGATCCATAGTTCTGTACTTGAACATCTTAATAATGGACTAATAGAGATCCACCCTAATATTTTTACAAACCACTAAAAGTCTGAGTCTGTATCCATGAGCTCTGCATCCATAAGGTTTGCTCTGGAGTGCATTGGGGGCACCCCTGCTCTTCTAGCCTGAGTTCTTGCACCATAGGAGGTGTGCCCCATATGATGGGAGTTATGGTTTCCAGTTGAATACTGGAACACACCATCATGCTTTGGGGGAGGAATAAATGTAAGCCTGCTATTGTTTGCTACAGGCGTCTCATCAGTGGTGTAAGGGTGGGACATCATGTTGGTATGAGTGTACCTTCTGTATCCGAGGTGGTTATCCACACTTTCTACAGGATATAAACTTCCCTGGATAGTAGGCAACCTTCTGTACTCTCTGTATGATCCTGGAAGAGTCCCTTCCAGTTCCTGAGGTTCTCTAGATTTGGTAACTAGACCTGTTCTCCCAGGCAGCTTAGGAAGACGTGGAACTGCTGTGGTTGCACTTGCAGGAAACTGTTCCACTCCACTGGTCTTCTCCAATGGTCGTATTTCTTTCTTCCTTCTCCTTTTCTTCCTCTTGGACATTTTCTTCTCCATCCGCTGGGGCATGTCTCCATCCACCAGCCACATGTTCTCCCTTTCCTCTGGAGGCACTGAAAGTCAACAATGTGATAAAAAGATTAATTTGGTATATTTAAGTGGACACTTTCACCTATAACAACCTCTGTGATTTTGAAAGCGCTATCAAAATCATCTATATGTCGTAGTAGCCATTTTCTGTGGTAATTAAGGCATGCTGTGAAGGCACTTTCTTTGCTAGAGGAGGAGGTAAATGCATTGCTGAAAAGAGTAAGTGAGTGGGAAAGATAATATAGGACTTAGACAAGAAGTACCTGAATGGCATGCCTTAATTTGCATAATATAAAGAGCTTAATAAATCTAAAACTAGCTTTCTAAATAAAAGCATGGTGATTACAACATATAGGTAACTTGGAAAGTTTTTCAAAATCACCAAAGTTGTTTTTAGGTGAAAGTATGCTGTTAAGCTTTAATACTAGACATACTAGTGTAGTATTGAATCACTACTGCAACATATTGTCTAGCAATGATTTGTGCTCCACTCTGATGTTTATAGGGTTAAATAACCCCACCTGGGATCATTGGTATGAAGATCGATATCTAGCCAATGAGATCGCTCCAGCTTCCAGACAGAAAGCATCTGTCATCAGAGGACGCTGGATACAGGGAGGGGAGCAGAGGCAGAGTGACAGACTGCGGTTACAGAGCTGGTAACCGCAGTCTATTAGGAAGCAGGGTGCAGGGCACTCTTTAAACATTGATTTTCACCCAAATAGCGTTTAAAAAAAAAACAAATGAATACAGTTTTAAGCATACTCACTAAATAATAATAATAACTAAATACTAACTTGTATAGGGGTGATAGATCCCCTTTAAAGGGTAAAACAAATAATTAAGTTGGAACATTTTAATTTGCTTTACCTGGAGTTGCAACAGGAGTAACTGAGACATCTTGAGGTAAAATGGCCCCTCTCCTGGCGACCATCTTTGTAACATGTTGTGCCCATGCCGATGACATATCTGCTGATGGCTCATTAATGTCAAAGTTCATGCCAGCTGGAAGCGGGAGCATGTGAGGTTAGTCAAGCTGCACAGTACACATACAAGGTATTGTTCTCAAGGACAGAAGGAGTCGTTGTGGTATAACCAATTAGTGGTGCATCCTTTGTAGTATGATTTAACTGTCATTAGTCATGAACCCTCAAAAGTTGGCTGACCTCTCCCATAGAATGCAATAGAATAGCTGTCTGGGCACCAGGTGTTCGGTAGGAGAACTATCTGGACACCAGGTGGCACTGTTTCTAACAGTTCAATATGAAAACATTACAATGTGTAATATACAGTTATGGTTTAAATTATTGGCACCCTTAAATATCTTGTATATAATGTACAGTATCTCCTGAAAAAGTGTTTAGTGAAACAGCTTTGGTCTATATACACTCATACATATGATACAGAACAGCACAGGATAAAACAATACCAATTAAAAAAAGAAATGGAAAGTAAAAGTATAACAATGGAAACATTGCCATGACACGATTATTGGCACCCTCTTAAAGAATTCAAGTCAGTTTGAAAAGAAGAACTAGAATGTTGTTAAACTTCAGACACCTATGATAAATTGTCAGTGCTCACATGGCTTGAATTAACCAATAAATCATGTCTTTAATGCTTAAAAAGGCCACTTTTATTCGATGTTCCTTTTTCACAATGGTGAAGACAAAGGAGCTATCTGAGAACATCAGAAACACTATTATCACCAAACATAAGAATTTTAAAGGGTAAAAGGCCATCTTCAGAGACCTTAGCATCCATCTTTCAACAGTTTGCAATGTTATTAAGAAGTTTGCTGCTCATGGAACTGTCAAGAACCTCCTGGTACATGGTGGCAAAAGGAAAATTTATCAGAGAAATCTTTGAAGGTTGGTGGAACTGTGGAAAAAACACCACATAAGACATCCACATAGCTTAAGGCTGACCTGGAGCAATCTGGAGTGATTGTTTCAACCCGTACCATACTCCGCACACTAAACCAAGAAGGGCTTTATGGCCAAAGGCCAAGGAGAACCCCACTGCTGAAAGCAAAACATAAAAAGGCATGACTGATCTTTGCCAAAACGTACCTAGTGAAATCACAATCATTGTGGGAAAATGTTCTATGGACAGATGAAACCAAAGTAGAGCTCTTCGGCAATGCAGACCGGCGCTATGTTTATAGATAGCGAAATTAAGCTTATAAGGAAAGAACACCCTACCTACAGTTAAATATAGTGGAGGATCTATAATGTTGTGGGACTGCTTTGCTGCGTCTGGTACTGGAGGCCTTCAAAGTATCACGAAATCAGAGGATGACAAGGCATTTTACAGAGGAATCTGCTACCCAGTGTCACAAAACTAGGTATGGGTCAAAGATCATGCACCCTCCAGCAGGACAATGATCCAAAGCACACATCCAAAAGCACAAAAGAATGGTTGAAAAGGAAAAAATGGATTGTTTTAGACTGGCCATTAATGAGTCCTGATCGCAATCTGATTGAAAACCTTTGGAAAGAGCTGAAATCTGCCATTGGGAAAAGGAATCCTACAAACATTCAAGAGCTTGAACAAACTGCAGTTGAAGAGTGGGAGAAACTGCTAGCAGACAGGTGCAAGAAAATGATAGATGGCTATTGGATGGCTTTTGAAGGCTGTCATTGTTGCCAAGGGTTGTGCAACCAAATATTAGGGAAGGGTGTCTAATGGTGTCCAGGTCATATTTTATGTTTCTTCTTTAAAACCACTACAGTCGGGTTTCATCAAACTACGGGAAAAGCAGCGCATCAAATACACTGCTCTTCGTCATGATCATTGATTAATTGGTATTCATCAATGATTTGTAGTGTTTCCCTTCTTTGCATATGCGAAGCAGGGAAAATTGCGTAAATAGGCCAGTCAGGTGGAAAAATGCATATGCATAAGCACAATGTGTATGTGTGTGTTCGCCCCATACATTGTAATGGGATCCGCCAGCTTGAAGCTGGCAGATCAAATTGTCGAATCTATCTGGCCATCGCTTATTGATGAATAAGCAATGGCCTGATACAGTCGGTAAGTTGCTGAATGGTTAATGCGCAAAGAATCCTCCAATTTTCTTGTGCATTCAGCCATTTGCACCTTGATGAATCCCAGTTGAAAAGGCACCTTTTGTTGTTGAATACCTTTGGACAGCCCATTAAAATATTCTCATAATACAAAGTAGGTACTTTTCCATTTATTTTTGAAGATATTGTACATGATGCACAAAATATTAGAGGGTGCCAATATTGTTGACCATAACTGTATGTGGAACATTTCCCCGCAATGAAAGTTCAATTATTTACTCTGCATGAAATCCCTACAGTATGTTTGTTAAAAAAATATTAAAGGGTTTCTACTCTAGAGGTATCAACTCATTATGAAGCAATGGACTGAATATATCTCTACCATCCAGGTTTTAAAGTGGACCTTTAAAACATCATTCAAAACTGCCTACACATCATGTTGACAAAAAGGCCAGCAGTTGGAAAGCTTAGAATATATTATTACTGGTGCTGATCTCTATCCGTGTAGTGCCATATGTTAAACCCTTGATTAGCAATGAGCTGAACAGCCCTCTGGACCGCAAGGGCTTAACCACTTAAGGATCAGAGAGGGTATGCAACGCGTTCCACACCCTTCTGTCATTAAAGGGTTAATGAAGCTTTCAACACAACACGGATCTTAACTAGCATATTGTGCTGCACGGAAAGATCAGCATTCGGAAATAAAAAGTACCTTATTAATATCAATTAAACCATGTCTAGTCAATTGTCAGGCCTACAGCTGTTGGGGACTACAACGTCTAATTGGGGATGATGAAAGTTGTACACCAACAATTGACTAGCCCACAACTAAAATATCCATATGCGCGGCCTTTGTCTCCATTTGAATCTCTATTTGCAGAGGTTTCCCCTAGATGGCGTTCGACGTCTGTGATATATAAATGATTGTTATCTCTATTAACTAAACCCACAACATCTATTCGTCGACTTTGGGAACGAGATTTATCATTAACTATAACTGATGAGCGGTGGCTTCATATTCAGCATTCTATTGCTTTTAGTTCTCAGAATGTTCTGACACTAGAATGAATTACAAACTGCTTAATCGTTGGTATAGGACGCCTGAGCACTTACACCGTATCTTTCCCTCAGTCTCTCTTTTATGCTGGAGATGCCAGAGGGGGCAGGGTACACTAGAATACATTTGGTGGTCCTGCCCGATGATACAACCTTATTGGTGTTATGTGGAAGGGCATCTCTCTTCTTGCCTCTCACAGACAATCTCTCTCACCCCGGACATGTTTTTTCTGGGAGCGCACCCTTCAGTCCTGCAAACCTCACCCTCTAAGTCTCAGCTTTTTACTTTTATGCTTCATGCTGCTAAACTATGTATCCCAACTTTGTGGAAATCTACAGTAGTTCCCTCTATGCTAACTTGGACTGCTTGTCTGTCCAGGATTCTGATTTTAGAGAGTTTGTTACACAGATCAGTACCCATCAGGGAGATGTTCACTGAGACATGTTCTGTGTGGCAGGATTTCTGTCGGTCTTTACAGATCACGACCTCAATGGTCGTTGGACCTTTATCACAATAATTGATCTGAATGTGAGACATTAGCCGAGACCTTCCCGCCTTTGTTTCTTCCCCTAGTCTTTCTGCTTCCTCGCTCTTCCTCTTCCTTCCCCTATGACTACCACAGCCTTTCCTAAGAGCTAAACTGTGATTCTGCAACTCATGATTCTCCATTATTGTGGATACATTGTTTTTTTTTGTAACATTCACATATGCAATATCCCCATAATTCACCCTTGTTTTTCCTTTTCCTGTACCTCCTTTGGTTTCAATAAACTTTTTGAAAAAAAAAAAAATATATATATATCCATACGCAGGCCTTTTGTCTAACTTGATACACAGGCAGTTTTGAATTAAGTTTCCAAACATACAAACTGTATTGAAGGTAACAGGTCAACTTAATAGTGGAGCTAAAACTTTATAATGACTTGGTGATTTTAAAAGGGGTTTCACAGTCATCTATATATAAGTTACATATTACTTAAAGCTATAGTTTGAGTTATTCAGCTTCATTTGTTAGTGTATGCAAACTAGACAGTACTGGCTGGCACAGCCAGTTGCATTAGATCATACCTCCCAACATTTCAAATAACTAAAATAGGGTCACTTGTTTAAAGCAGAACTTTCACCCGCTATAAAGTTGCCTTGCAATAATTAAGCAGGTAGCGACTAGCTTTATAATAGATATGTTACCTCTGAAATGTAGCCCATTATAAAGAAATCCTTTATTGTAGGAGACCGGAAATCAGGCATCAGCAAAGACATATTGTCTGCGTGCCTGCGTTGTCAGTCCCAGTCTCCATTGAGAAGCATTGCAGTGTCCCACAAGGTAACCGGAAGGGACTGATGGCGAACTGCACTAACCTGCCTGTCAGTCTCCTACAATAAAGGATGTCTTTATAATCAGATACATTTCAGAGGTAACATATATATTATCAAGTTAGTTGCTGCCTGCTTAATTATTGCAGGGCGACTTTATAGCGGGTGACAGTTCTGCTGGGAACATGACTGGAGGGTGGGAGCAGTACACAGAACTTTAGGGCTGGTTCATGACCTAATGACACCTCTTAATGTAACTGAATGCATAATTTAGAACAAGACCAAAGCATTAAAAAGTAACAGTATTTCCACTGATTCAACCCTTTAAGTGCCAGAGAGTGCTAGAGAGGTTGCAATGCATTAGCTACCTCGCTTCTACTAAAGGGTTAAATGGAGCTTCTCTTGAATATTTAACTTTTAGGTGGTATGGCCCTTTTAAAGAGGAACTACCACCTATTTTAAACTTTATGGCAAATAATTACCCATCTGGTGACTAGCTGCTCAGTAGTGCTAGTCGCCAGAATAATTACCTGGTTAATGAGAATGATACCCTGCTCCGGGGCTGACAGGCAGTAGAGAAACCATAGTGACATCTGTGCGCCTGCACTGCCAGTCTCTTTTGGAGCTGAACAATTCCTAGCAACGCCTCCTAGAGCAGGCTGGGACTGACAGCGCAGGAGCGCAGACATCACTATGGAAAGATGTCTGCACTCTCTACTGCCTGTCAGCCCTGGAGCAGGGTATCATTCTCATTAACCAGGTAATTATTCTGGCGACTAGCACTACTGAGCAGCTAGTCGCCACATGGGTAATTATTTGCCATAAAAGTTAAAACAGGCTGTAGTTTGGCTTTAAATATGATTTCATTAGGTACTGTTGCATTACATTGTTAACCCCGTGAGGACCAGAGGGTTGTACAACACATTGCATCACCCTTCTCTTCATCAAGGGGTTAACTTATTGTAAATTTTCAGAAGGCTAAGTTCACACTGACGATGTTTGATGCATTGAACTAACACCTGAAAATGAATACAAATATATAGGCAATATGCATGTAACTGTCATGAGTTTCTCAGTGTGTGGTGAATATGGTGAATTTCTACTTTTCCACCCATAACGCAGCTTCAAAAATCACATGATAATCAGAATAACATGAGATACCATGGAAATCAACAGATTTGAGCTGCATTTTTCAGGCGTGGGACCAGTCCCATACAACACAATGATACCAATTTTACCCATTTTTTGTGCTGGAATTGCTTCCATTCAGTCATAATCATACCTGGGAACTTCTATTCAGCAGTGGGTGACAAAAATGACGCTAATCGCGTCAAAAAGGGGCGGGGCTTGCCGCGAGTGTGTGTGTGTGTGGGGGGACTTAACCCTTTGAGTGCCAGAGTGGTAGGCACTTTGGCACTCAGAGGGTTAAAGGTGTCACACAGAAGGCTGGGGACGGATGAACAGCAGGAGAAAAAGCGGATGTGGTAGAGTTTCAATAGAAACTCTCCACGTCCGGAGGAATCAGCCTCTGCCCCGGAGACCCGGTAAATCTCTGTCAGAACCGGAGTCTCCGGGGCAAATCCGGAGAGTTCCCAGGTATGGTCATAATTGAGAACCTGGCCTAAAAAAGCAGTATATGTAACAGTGATACAGACTGCAATGAACTCACCAACTGGTCCTTCATGGGACACTGTGTGCAGGCTGAAGGAAAGCTCCCTCTCTGGGTTGTTGAGTAGTTCTTTCCGCTTGGAGAATGCCTTGGCGATCATTTTACTCTTCTTGATCCTCTTTGGTTCATCATCACTACGGCCCAGAATTCTGCAAGCAACCCATTGTTACAAACTTACATGCTTTTAAAGGGATAGTAATACTTCATTTTGACCTAAGCTGATATCGTTGTCCTTAAAAAAAGAAATCTAACCATCCATGTCTCTCTGCTCAAAGTTGTCTAGTTACTTTGCAAAACGAATTTTAATTTTACCCCTCCCGCCCCTTTTCAATACGTCACCGCTCTACCTCTGAGATCTGGATTCTGGTCCTGGGATCAAACAGATTGCCTAGAGGGACAAACTTCATCAGCCTTATAGCTGTAAGCCATGCCCTCTGTGTCCGCTGTCGTCACCTAGAAAACTCTATAATCCACTCCCCTTCAGATGGATCTTTTTGCGGTCACGTGATAATGTAATGTGTAATGTTGTACACTACATCGAGGAGCCAATAGTTGAAGACTAACTACCGCGCATTAATCCCTACTGTCAGCCAATTAGAAAATAGCTTGACGGGAGGGGAGGCTCCTTACTACGTCAGTGCTGACGAAAGGAGCTACTCCCTAGTGCGGCAGTGTGTGGAGCGCGCACAAAGGACAGCTACAGACGGGAACACGCTCCTCCAGGGGATTTTCAAAGATGGACGACCGATAAATATCTCGTAAGTTATAGCTTTCAATGAGAATTCAATAGCACAGTGCTTTAAAGATAGACAGCAACAATCAAAAATAGCTTCTCTGTTATGAAAGTATTACTATTGCTTTAATGCACTTTTTTTTAAAGTGGAACTTTCACTATAGTTAAAGTCGCCCTGCAATAATTAGGCAGGTAGGGACTAGCTTAATAATAGTTATCTTACCACTCGGAACGGGCTGATTCTAAATAAATCCTTAATCTTCTGAGACTGATGTGCAGGTTAGTGCAGTCTGCGCGCCTGCACTGTCAGTCCCTTCCTGTGCCTTTTGGCACAGTGCTATGCTTCTTAATGGAGACTGGGACTGACAGCACAGACGTGCAGACAAGATGTCTGCACTGATGTCTGGCTTCCTGTCTCGGAAGATTAAGGATTTCTTTAGAATCAGCTAGTTCAGCTAGTTCTGAGAGATAAGATAACTATTATTAAGCTAGTCGCCATCTGCCTAATTATTGCAGGGTAACTAACTATGTTGGTAGTTCTGCTTTAAACTAAAATAACTGATGCTTCATTTCTTACATTATAAACAGTAAAAAAATGTCTACAGCTCTTGTTCAGGTTTATGTCCTAGAATAATTATACTGTAGACACAATTGGGGATTTTAAATTACAGTAAGAAAAAACCCCAACAACCCTATTGCAACTTAACCTCTTAAAAGACTGGATTAACACTATGAGTGCCAAGGAGGTATCCAACACATTGCAAAGTAAGGTATTGGATACCCCTCTGGCACTCAAAGTGTTAAGGGCCTAATGGTCCTGAAGCTAAAAGTTATGAGGGGCCTATTTTAGTGCATGGGTGTACAATGTTCTGTACATACAGTATAGAAGATAACAATATACGAAGGGCTTGTTTAAATTTATTTTTTTTATTCCATCAATATTAAGCAATAAAGTTGCTGATCCCCTTGTGGTGAAAGAGTGGCCTACTTTGGTTCACTTGCTACTGAGGAGAATGGGCCCATCAATCTCTGTAGGTCTGGAGATAAAGCTCCATCAGCCCTCTTGTTAATCAAATGGTCAAAAGTTAACGTTTGTGTGTCAGAGTGCTGTCCAGAACATTGTGAAGCAATGCCTTAAGAGAACTTTCTGGTACTCCAAGGGTTAAGAAGCTTTCAGGCATAAACAGTGCTTCACTATGAATAAGAACTGTGCAATAATATTTACATTTGTTTTAGTTAAAAAATGAGAATATGTGGAAAAGAGAGCAAGAGTCTGGTATCTGCCCACATATAGAAATGTCACTATACCACCTCCACTAATTTGGTTTACCTAGTGTTTGCACTAGCCATGTGCAGCATTATAGGGTATTTATAGGGTATACATGCGCGTAAAGCTTAAGAAGACTGTATGGATCTTACCTGCACCAGGCTCTCTTCCAGATTATAATGGTGGCCTTGGTCCACACCCAGGTACTCATGGATATGCCAGTACCAAACATGGCAAATAGGTTAATCTTCTCCACTAGAAGGCTGGGCCTGTTCTTGATATCACATTCAGGGATTGGCTTGTTGGTCTGCTCTGCAATTGTTACATTGGCCTCACATCTGCAGAACAGATGATGTTAGATTGAAGGAAGCATCTAAAGTCCACATGGCAGTAAATTAATGATGTATTTCTCACCTACTAAGCCAGGAGTACATGATAAGATAGGGGTACCACCTCCTGCTGTAGGGGACCACAACTCCCATCATTTCCTGCTGTAGACCCCAAAATTCACTTTCCCCTGCATTAAGATGTTAACTGACTTGGAGCTAGAGGGCAGTGTGCAAAATTGGCGTAAGAGAAGGAAATTTAATGTATTGCAATTTCTGTTTATTGGTATACATTACAATAGGCTGTGTAATATTATTAAAACCTAATCTCAGTGGATGAGATACTCAGTTCTCAAAAGACACGGGCCGCGGGCCAACTTAATGCATGGTTAGTGCATTGCACAGCCCAGCTGCACCATTGCTAGAAGGGAGACTGACAATGACATGCCCCAAGCTGTCAGTTCATTCACTGGGAATTTAAAGGTAAAGTAACGCCTTCTGATAATACGTCCGGCATACCTTACTATGGCCAGAACACTCTAATGGCCTCTGTGAATTTTTTCCTTGCTTCTTGAGAGTTAGTGGAGGATACCAGGTCCATGGAGGCGGACATGACAGTTGATAGCAGGACCACAGGACACACACTCCACCCCTACACATGGCAATCATAACCCTTTAAGGACCAATGGGGTGTGCAAAACATTGCTTTCAATGCCTTGCATGCCCCTCTGGTCCTTAAAGGTTAAATATGACAGCAGCTGTCATGTCTGCCTCCATGGATATGATATCCAGGACTGATTGTACATGGTATCTCCTGAACAAAGGTACAATGGCAAAATTCACAGGGGTCATTAGGATTTTTGGCCAAATCCTGGCTTACGGACAGCACAGTGTTTAGATGCAGAATTACTCCAAACAAATTCTAAGGGGTGTGCAATGCATTCCGAAGCAGTGAGTTGTACACCCTTCTGGTCCTCAACGTATGTTTTTTTCTTTGGAAATCTCTGCCCTTGTATATAAATATGACTTTAAAATGCATAATCATTCTAAACTGCTTTCCAAATGTATCTTTTCCAAGGGATACTATTTGAACTCATTGTCAGGACGAGCTTGTGTGCACAGAATGATCATTTGACAACAATTACACTCGATACACAGCTTAGTGCCACCTTATGGAGAAACTGCATTTATCTTATACATAACTGCATTTATCTTATACATCACATCTGAAATCAATCTGCTAACCTGGCATCTCGCCAAACATTTTTATTTCTGAAACACATGAGTGAACACTGCAAAAGCACTGGGTGAGTGGCATATGATGGGAATCTGTGTGTCAAGCATTTCCCTTTAACTGATCCATTTACAGCAATACTCACAGAACATATTCCCGGAAACTTCTCTCCCACTCCGCCTGGTTGAAGAAGTCATAAAAGTGGCAGCCAAAGGTGATCAGCACAAAGCCAAAGGCCAGGAATCCAAATATTCCTGAAACAGATAATTTTTGCACTGTCATTAATGGAACACACATTGCATTATTATATCAGTATTTTGCCATAGTTCAGCAAGACATATTTAAAACAAAGTACAACAAATCCACGACAAATTCAAAGTCTAAATATCTGTATGAAAGGTGGCATTAGAGTGTACTCACCCCCCCCCCTCCCCTATATTCAGCTTCAGGCCAATCTAACAAATACACTCTCCCTTTTCTTAATTACAAGTTTGGAGGCCATATTTTCCTTTTCCTGTTTTGTGGTCAAAGGTTGTCATCTAAACTGTTCTGTACTGTTAGAGTTGTTTAGGGAGAGTTTTTGTACAAGTAGACTGATGCTCTGCCACTAAATTGGCTTTAAGGGGGCTCAAGAAAAGAGAAGCACCTCTCTGCACAGACAGTTTTCCTTAAAGAAAGACAAAAAATCCATACAATAAACATACATATACTGATCTAACTATAAAATGGATATCCAAAGCCCAAAAAGATGGCAATTCTCTTGAGATCTTAGCAGCTTGCTTCTAATGATATGTGCTCCCAATATCAATGTCACGAATCTGTAACAGTAAACAAAAATCACAGCACTGAAGAAATTCTCTGTAAGTGCAGTATTCACAGTACCATCAGGTACAGATGCCTTCACCCCTGTGCTCTCTTAGTATCCCACTCACATTTTTAAGAGGCTATAGATACCGTCTTTATCTAGTATATAGGGCTCTCCTGGCAGACACCTCCAAGATGGTGTTCCCGGTCTCCTCCACCTCTAGTATCCACGTTCCACCAGTCTCCCAATCTGGGTCATCTTGGGCTATAATGGGTTCAATGGAAAATAAACCAATTCTGTTGTGTATCCCCCCTCCACAAAAAAGGAAACCTATCTGCTAGGTAGGGATCGCTCAAATGGTCAATATTCGACCAAAAGTAATAAAGACAGAGCAAACTAAAGGAGCCAATGTAAACAATAAATGTATTAATAATAGTAAAATTATTAACCCATTTGAGTTCCTAGAGGAGTATCCAATGCATTGCTTTGCAATGCGTTGGATATTCCTCTGGCACTCAAAGGGTTCCAGGACAAGTAAAATCTCACTCAATATGCTCTGCTCTTTTCATAACAGTTGTTACTTCTTCAATCTTTTCTCCTGAAGAAGTAACAAGCATTACAAAATGAGTAGAGCATACTGAGTGAGCTTTTACTTGTATTTCAATTTATTGCATACATTGGTCCCTATAGTTTGCTCTATAATTTTTTACTATTGGTTGAATAGTAACCATTTGAGGGATCCTTCCCTAGTTTATTATAGTAGATAGGTTTCCTTTTTTTGTGTGTGTGGGGGGTACAATCAATTCATGGGATACACTAGAGAAACATTGTATTTTGTGTGTATCCCATTGGAGCCCTAGATTACGATTGGAAGACTGCTGGAAAGTGGATACTGGAGTAGGAGAAAATCCTTAACACCATCCTGGGTTGTATACCAGGAAAGCTATGTATAATAGAGGCAGTATCTATAGCATCTTATAAATGTGAATTAGATACTAAGAGAACACATGGGTGAAGGTGACAGTTCCCGATGTTACTGTGAATACTGCACTTACAATGACTTTCTGT
The DNA here is from genome assembly GCA_037306005.1 of Rhinophrynus dorsalis. Taxonomy (NCBI): domain Eukaryota; kingdom Metazoa; phylum Chordata; class Amphibia; order Anura; family Rhinophrynidae; genus Rhinophrynus; species Rhinophrynus dorsalis. The sequence continues at coordinate 338,439,230 of CM074721.1, forward strand.
GCCACTGTTATTTTTGTTTATGTTACCGAATTGTGCTGCTATCTGCCCCTCTGCCTACTGATCATGTTACAATGCACTCACTGCCTGATGAAGATGGGATCCTCATTTAAAGGCACGTACATTTCACCCATACTTATATTATAATAATAACAGCTAAAATAAGATGGTGTTTAAAATGATGAATTGCAGAGAACGTCGGAAAGGTCTCTTAATGCAACTGATTAACTATTCACTTATTTTACTTGCTACTGATTAAAAAACAGCAATATGACAATTTAAGGCTGCATTTTTTTTAACCTCCCAGAAAAATATCATGCTGCATTTAAATCTTGAGATCTCTGTTTTGATATATGCCCTCCACCTCAAAACATAATTCATCAATTAGACAGTAGAAATAAGGATAACTCAAATTAGCTAAGAAGGCAGAACATATAATGATTGCAGTATGAGTAGCTTGGAAAAAAAGAATGGAGAGGATGGACGGATATGATGGACACTCTCTTGTACAATGAGGTGTTTACCAAAGCATGCAAAATAGTTCACTAAAACAAAAGCTCATGCTCTGGTGATGGATATGGTCAGGTTAAGAGGGACACTGAAGAAGTGTTATTAAAAGTAAAAACAATTAGCGGATTAATTGAACAGTCACCCAGCATACCTCCCATGTGTCCCTCTTTTAGACCCAAATCCCCCTGTCCCTCTTTCCCACCCTGTAGTCCCTCTTTTTAGGAGATCAGACTGTGTGGTATGTATATAAGTGTATTATATTGCTCTACAGCAATAAAACTCACATTAATATTTGTTTAAATGTCATTCTATGTGTTTATAAATTAGTCTGTGTAAATAAAATATGTTGGTGTTGTTATAAGTCATTTATTAGGTTACACAAGGAGGTGTCAATAGGTCATGAAATAGCCTAAAAATTATCAGCAATGCACTGGCCACCAGCCACTCCCCCAGCAACACCCCATAAAACACAAGTGTCCCTCTTTGGCCTTTTGAAATGTTGGGAGGTATGACCCAGTGTAAGGGTTTTAAGAATTGTTCTTTTATAGAGTGTTGTTGAGAGGGTAAACAGCACATAATAAGAACACACTGTACTTGCATGGGAAGAAAAAAGCAGCTGTTACTGAGTTAATAGCAGGTGAGTGTATTACCTAGACGCAGCATGGTTTCATTGATTTTACTGGCTGCTTTCTCGCTGAGGAGGCCCGGGTGGTTGCTCTTGATTGAAAACAAGGTCATTACACCTGTAATAGAAACATGAGTGTACAAAATGTATCTAGTGGATGGAGACTGCAAGACAGCTCTGAACTGAAATGCCTTACAAAGCAGCTCTACAGCTCTGAACCTTTAGCAAGTGCTCTATACAATATAATCCCTGACCAAAGAATCCACAAGGAAAGCAGGACATACATAATACCATGAGACATATTCAGCAAGCCAAAGTGGATCAGGTCTTGAGTACACTCCCCAAATCCTCACTAATTTAAATGGGGCTTTTAACCCCTTAAATGCTAGAAAGGTGTCCTACTCACTGTTTCACAATACACTGAAGACATCTAGCAATAAGCAGGTTAAAAGCACTGTTTAAATCAATTGGAATATTTATAAATCCCCCTCCCCACAGGGAAGTTTGCCCCAGAATTGCTAAACTTTAGCTTTCTGAACATGGGTAGTATGTATTAAAGAAAAAGCTATGCAGTTCTGGTCTCTAATGCAGTGCTTCAAATGGTTTAATGCCCCTTTAAATCAATGGAAGTGTTCATTTGTCCCTTACTGTGCAGTTCTTTACCTAACAATTGCTCTGTGTTCGTTACAGCCTGTTTAGAGAGTGCCAGATTAACTGTAGGGTTTATGTCCCCGAATAAAACAAGGGTACACTCTCTACTGAGAGATATTTTATTAAAAAATTATAACAGCTCAAACTTGAATTTTGTAGGTGCAATATCACAGTGGCCTGAAAATTTACAGTGGCGCTGTTGCTACACCATCCTATGGACATTTATGGTCTATGGACCAGAGCAGTCCATAGGATGGTGTAGCAACAGCGCCAATGTAAATTTTCAAGCCACTGTGATATTGCACCTAAAAAATTCAAGTCTGAGCTGTTATAATTTTTTAATAAAATATATCTCAGTAGTGGGAGTACCCTTGTTTTACTCAGGGGGATAAACCCTACAACATATTTTTAAAGGGGAACTACCACCCCGCAATAACTTAAGCTTGATTGATTCTTCATCTGGCGACTAGCTGCTTAGTAGCGCTAGTCGCCAGAAATATTACCCGGTTCTGAAGATTTCGGCATTTTAGGGATGCTCACAGGAGCAGGAAGCACGGACATCTCATCACAGTGACGTCCGTGCGCCTGCGCTGTCAGTCCCTGGCGACTAGTGCTACTAAGCAGCTAGTCGCCAGATGAAGAATCAATCAAGCTTAAGTTATTGCGGGGTGGTAGTTCCCCTTTAAGTATTACTATCCATTTAAGTGCATGCCAACTAAATGTCTCACATGCTCTTGTACTATAGATAAGACCACTCTGAAATGTCTTCTAGTCACAGTTTCATGAATTGTGGTGGCTCTTTTGTTATATATTTACTCATTGATGGATGTGGCCTCCAATATGTTGGCCAAACTCCACAGAACCTTAGGGTTCAGTCAGGGAAGCATAGGAGGAACTTAATGAATTGGCTTGCTTCTCACAGTGTGTCCTGACACTTTTTGAATTACTACAGTAGGGATCCAGCAGGATTGTCTGTTATCACAATTTACCATATTCCCTCTTCTGATTCATAAGATAGGGTGCAGCGTCTGACGAATCATGAATCATACTGAATTTTTCTCCTGTCTACACTGTGACCTTTAGGCCTGAATAAGATCATAGAAACTCCCTATACATAAATATTTTCCTTTTTTCCCTAATGATTTCAACACTACTTTCCTTCCTTATTTTTTTCTCATATACCTGCAACTAAGTATATTTTTATTGTAGTTTAATGATTATCACCATTATTATCTTTCTTGTTATTATAAGAAAAGATATTATTAATTGTATTATTTAATTTTTATTCTTTTTTTATACTTCATTTATGAACAGAGGATTCACAACTTTTGCATCCTTCAGATCTGGCTTTACCCATAGATCAATCCCAGAGATTTCTCTGTGGATTCTTTTTTTTTCAGGAGGATTACCATTTTTCACCTTTGGAAAGTGGTATCCCAGGAACTATCCTTGTGGGTATCCACTCACAAGGTATTTTTGGTGGTGGTTTCGATTTGTCATCTGATCCCGCACAAGGGGTACCCCTTGTTTTCTTCTGTGTTTTTCCTTGTAAGAAGATAAAGTGACTTGCTTAAAGGAACATTAAATGTTTGCTATGAAAATTTCGAGAACTAGCACAGTTTTAACTTGTGCGTGTGGGTGGTTTTTTTTTTTTTTACATTAACAGTGCTTTCTGGTGATCAGATTCCAAAAAGTTATTATGTTGCCTTCTCTGGAAAATGTGAATTACTGACATACTGATCTCCAGAGAATGTGATAGAAACTGCTTAGTCATGCTGCCAGAACTTTCAGGAAGTAATAACACTGTCATTCACATCCTGACAATCTGAACTAACAACAGAGGGATTGATTTACTCAGCAGGAACAGCTCTATAATATATAGGTTTCATAAAAAAAGTTTACTGTTCCTTTAAGGTTACAAGGAGCTGACATGGAAATCAAACCAACCTTAATTTCTAGCCACATTCTGTGACACCAGTCCCTATACAGTATGTTTACGAACTTGCTAGATACAAATGGTCAGGCAATGCTTGTGGCCAAATTCAGTCTAACCTCCCTTGTGACTGTGAAAGGCCTGAAATGCCAGTGCATGCAAGAATTACAATCATTTATTAATGTATAAGTACAATACTAGTATGAGTGACTGAATGTACATAAATACTAACTAATGATATGAGGAGAACAACCTGATCATCACCTGTATATTGTATAATGCCATCTGCTCACCTCGGATTAAGAAGTAACCCCCGATAATCAGAACGAGTCCGATGGGAGCAAGCACAAAACCTGCTCTGTAATGATAGTTTTTGTACCCCACAAAGCAAATGCCACTCACAGAATCTCCATCGACCTGTAGGAAGAGGACACAGGCCTAGATATCAGCCACAGATAGAAAGACCCATTCCCCTGTGCACAGACATACAGAAGATATTGCCCTCTTTGTATTCAAAGGAACAAAAGACGTTCATTAACTTAAATATAAGTTCTTCAATCATTGGTCAAATGCAACATTCATTAGAACATAAAGAAGCAGCATCCTATATAATAATTTGCTAAATGTATGTTTGGCAGAAGCTGTCATGCGCAGTACAGTCGGTTGTGCGCGCTGCAGTCATGCGCAGTACAGACTGTCCACGCCGTGACTGATAACGGAGTGGGGAGCTCCGAATTCAGACCATAGTCGGTGCGCAGAGAGGACTACGGTCTGAATTCAGAGCGCCCTGCTCCATATCAGCCACGGCGCAGGCAGTGTCTACTGTGCATGACTGCACCGTGCCTGTTGCTGGGTGGCTCTGTGGCCCGTGTACACGGTCTCTTCAGCTAGTACCTTTACAATAAAAAAAAAAATAATACAAATATTTTAATTATTTTACTGCTGAGTAACGTAAGGGTACTCCCCACTGCCAGGAGATTCTTCATTCAAAAGTTATTGCAGCTCAAACCTTTGTTAGGTTAAACTGCTATTTTCAATAATGGCCACTAGATGGTGTGGCTAATATCACTTACTATGAAGAGTCATGTTCTTCACCCTAGGTCTCCCAAAGAACACATTATAAAAGCAAATAGACTGATCCTTAATAAGCCTTCAAGGAAAAGTCTCTGGCAGCAAGAGTAGAACCCTTGTTTTACATTGCAGGGAAATCACTAAACCTAACATGCGCCTTTTAACCATGAGTGCCAGAGGGGTAGGCAACTCATTGCGTACTCCTCTGGCACTCAAGGGGTTAATATTGATGGCAATCTAGGTTTTCCATTTCCATGGTAAACAAATGGTTACAACATTTTACAATCTGTATTTAACCTTAATGATAAGACTGTTAGTCAAACAGTTAGCCTGCTGATAAACTGGAAGATACTGTATTCTTTGTTTGTACAGTAATTATGGTGAAACTGATAAACAGTAATATATATGCTCTATTAGGATATATGCTAAGGAGGACAAGGAATGTGAAGAACAGTTGTATTTTAAAGCATTATGATTATATTCAGTCTACAAAAGGAATTGTGCACACCAAGGGCCTTATGCAGAAAGCAAAAGATGTGCTTACCACCTAAGGTACAATAAGTACTCCCTGCAATTCCCACTAATTTAAACTTATTTTTTTAACACTTTGAATGCTAGAGGGGTCTCAGTGCATTGTTTCACAATACCTTGGATACATCTCTGATATTCAGGGGTCGAAAAGCCCCAGTTAAATCACTACAAACACAAAAATAGGATGTCCTACAGTGTTGTAATGTCCATTTCAGAGTAAGAGCTCTAAAAGTAGTCAATATACTCACATTTGGTAACAGCTTTTAAACCACCTATATAGCGAGTAGAATAAAGCACATATATACAATGCTCTATATGCCTCCACACACATATATGAGCGATGTTGCCATCCATCTGCTCCACTCATGATGTAAATTAATCCCCTCCAGACAACAACCAGAATAAATATGCACAAATTAATATGGGGTGCTGTTATGATACATTTTCATGTCACATATATCATTTGTTATATGGTGAGTACATTAGTACAATCTGGCTAATAGCAACAGGGGATATATCACCCCATTCAAGGAACTTAAATAGGATAAACTTTAAAATATGGCCAAAAAAACTAAACAAATGCTAAAAATTAAAGGGACATTAATATCCCAAATTTTTTTTCCAGTTTTGTAGAGTTTAAGATAATAATCAATATGATACAAACCCTATCTCTCAAACTGCTATGGTTTGAGAGATATAGGGATTCAAAGTTCCCCCCTATCTCCCCTTTTCTGATGTCAGCATCTAGCTGACAGCAGGAGATCCCAGTCCGGGGACCAGCAGGTGGCTCTACAGCAGAGCCCAAATTGCATTACTTAAAAAGAATTCATTCATTAGAAAGGTCTACAAAGTGTGCTTGCAAACCAGGCAAACTTTGTAGACCTTTCCAATGAATGAATTCTTTAGCAATAACGTGATTTCGGCTCTGCTGCAAAGCCTCCTCGAGTCGTATGACTCGATTCTCCTTCTGTCAGCTTTACAGCTGACATCAGGAGAAGGGGAGAGAGGGGGGAACTTTGAAGCCCTATATCTCTCATACCATAGCGGTTTGAGAGATAGAGTTTGGAGCATATTGATTAGTATTTTAAACTCTACAAAACTGGAAAAAATTCTTGGTGACATTGCTGTCCCTTTAAACAAAGAAGGAAAATAAATATTGAAGGACTAATTCAGTAAATTCATTAATTCACGGTGACTTTGCAGTGACTGAATGAATATATTGAATCTGTTCTTCAGCTGATATCTATGTCTTCATCATATGAATTTGCCTTGTTTTCTTATACTTTGACTTTAAACGTTTTATATTTTATTATTGAGACGCTTGAGATAATTATTGTTTTATCATTTTACACCATATATTAGTATTATATATTTATAACACTTTGTAATAGGTTTATTATTATAAATTCATTATAATTGCATTTATTTGTTTGTACTTTATATAACACGTGAGATTTTTTATAACACAGATTTCATCTTTATTGAACCCAGTCAAACAGTAGTTATAAGTCATCACTATTTATTTATTTAACTTTTCAAATCATGATCACACATTTGTATCAAGTATTTGGCAGGTTTTTTAGACAACCTATGTTTGTACTGCTTTTTGTTGTTCAGGAAATTCCTTTGGCTATATTTTAGTATGTTAATCTGTCTGTGGCAATCCCTCCCTAGGATGTCCTTGCTTCAGCATGCTACACATCTGAGGTTGTTTTGACCCTGGTGTGTAAATACATCTATGGATGCTGGTCTGTGAATACCGGTGAGGGAAGAGTCTTATACTCAAGTGGGACAGAGCATCTCTCTCTTGGAGTGTTTGTACCACTGCCTGCCACATGTCTGTAGTCATTTGGATCATGGCATGTCTGTGTAACAGCAGGTAATGATGCAATTTCTCAGTGGTATGGTCCCTCTTCAGATATTTATGTTACTATCATTGTTATTAAGTGACAAATATGCCATCCTTCTGTCTTTATATGTGCGTTTATATAAATTGGTTTGTTATTTTTTTCTGTAGGGGTATATTTTAATTTTTTTATTTTTATCTTGGTATAGGAGAGAGGAATCCAGTGTTCTAACACCTATGAGAATAACCCACCGAGAGGTGTATTAGATACACTCCTATCCTTGCCATATACCTTCTCTGAACAGTTTGTTAATTGGTAGATATATATTAGGTGTGGTACTGTGCCTCTGCAAGCAATTATATATTCAGCTTTTAGCAGTAGTTCATTGTTTTTTTTTCCAAAGGGCCAAATTATAGTTTATTTATTAGAATAAGTCTCTGTGTATAATAATCATATAATTCTGGTGGCAACAAACATATAAAAGAATAACCTTTATATGTTGCAATGGTCTTAAATCCGTAGTAAGAGCATTCATTTTATTTTTCCAAGATCTTGGAAAAATGAAATGAATGCTCTTACTACAGATTTAAGAGATTTCTTCTATTTACCACCATCATAAAGTTCATATGTAGTTATGTATGGAAGGGTGGGGTAGAGTCAGAAATTCTTGCTTCATTAAATAAAGAAAGCATGGGTTTGTTTTATAACTCACTCTAATTTAATCAGTGAGAGGGGTCTGTGAGAAAAAATGGGGAAGAATAAAAAGAGAGAAGGGTTAAAACCCCAATCCCGAGAAGTGGGATTCATCAGTCATAAAACACTCACATCCCATAAAACTTTCCACCTGTCTCACACCTAAATATCTAACCACTGTTAAACACACAAATCCACTTACATCAAAAATGTGAACATTCAGTGCTTCCAGCTGGATTCATGAAAACAGAGGGCTATCTTGCTCCATGGATTCAAATGTGAAATTAAAAACTGGTATCATTTTAAATGTTATTATTGTTATCGTGATTCCTATAAGTGATGTCGGTGATGGGGGAATTCCATTATAAGGATATCTGTGGTTCATACTTTTTGTTTCCGAACTTAGACTGTTGGCACCAACTTCAGGGACTAGTTTGTTATTGCTTTGAATCAATGAAGCGCTCTTACAAGATGGATCTTGCTTGCCTGATTGCTAGGTTATTTATGTTATAAAGATAAATGATTCCCAGTATTCTTATCCTAAAATAAATTGTTTTGATAATACATTATTATCGTATATATAACCAAAGTGTTATGATATTGTTTTGCTATCTCTCAAACATAAAGATCTTCTGCTAACCTATACTTAACTGAAATACTATATTTACAATAGAAGTTCATCTAAGTTTATGTAGTTAATCTAGTTCACAATTCTGGTTGTCGATGTAGCTCAATGCTATATCTATTTAATCAGTGAGAAATAAAAGTTCACTGTTACATGGATAAAGTGTGGTACTGTGTTAACCACAGAAAATGCAGGAAACCAGTAGTGTAAAAATGATACCTTTATTGGCTGAGTGGCTTTGGATTCAAGCTTTCAAGACAACTAGGTCTCTTTTTCAGGCATAATAAGAATGAAAGCTGAATGCACAAACATGATTTACATCATGTATTGTGCATTCAGCTTTAATTATTAATTATTATTATTATTAAAGGTATAGTGATGGCTGAAAAAAATGCAGCTCCGATTAATCCTCATATGCTGTGGACCATGTAGAGCTGTATATCAATAATTGACGATCTGTAGATCAAGAGTAATTCAATTCTAAAGTATCCCCCACCCGCCCCTTTCGCCTCATGTAAGTCACCTCCCCACAGATGTGGAACCCGGTCCTGGGACTGGACATTTCACAGAGAGGGACAATCTTCAAGAAAAACCCTGCCCCCCTTTGACCAAGGAGGGCAGGATTTTCCTTATGCTCAATGAAGATTGTCCCTCTCTGCGCTCCATCCGACTGGCTGAGAGAGGCAGCGTGAAGTAGGTGAGGGGGATAATTTAGAATTGAATTACTATTTAACTACAAATCAGAAAATATTGAAATACAGCTCTACATGGCCCACAGCATATGAGGATTAATCAAAGCTATATATTTTCATCCATTACTATCCTTTTGAGTTGTGTGTTGTGCATTCAGCTTTTATTCTTATTATGCCTGAAGAAGAGACCTAGTTGTCTTGAAAGCTTGCATCTAAAGTCGCTCAGTTAGCCAATAAAGGTATCATTTTTACTCTACTAGTCTCCTGCACTATTACATGGTATTTGTTAGGGAAATGGGCTAACTCTGTTACTGCAAAATATCTCTAGTAAAATACCTAACAATTGTTTAAGAATGAGTGCAGAACTCCAGTGTCTTCTAGATCAAACTGGTCTAGAAACTTTTGACCAACATTTTTAATTCACAAAAATTGATTTAAAATGTTTATTTTATTTCATTTTTAATAAATAATTTTATTTTCATTATTTCCCTAATTGGAGTTGCCTGAAGAGGCATTGGATCTTGTTGTAATTAGTACTGATGTACTTATCGGCCAACTGATGCTACAAGTTTGTAATGTGACATATAAAATGTATAATTACAGAGCCCCTTATTTTGTTTGTAATCATTTAAATCAAGACAGTGACTCCACCCCTAATGGTGCAATTAGTTTGCTTCAGAATTGCTCATCCTTTGTTCTCTGCATATGGCCCAGCACATAAAATGAGAGCAGTACATTGTTTTTCCAATTGAGATGCTTAGTTTGGCCAATCATTTTTGGTATCCTACTCTCCAGACTAATGGCTTAAATTGTAATGTTTAAATAATGGTGCATGCCAGAGGGATGTGAAATGGGTTGCTCGCCCCCTGACACTAAAAAGGTTAAACCATAATATGACAAAAGCTTATGTAGAAAGAAGAGTATATTCTTAAAGGGATAGTAATGTCTTTGTAAAACAAAACAAAATATTGTAGCTATTAAAAAAATAAACTAAATGATCCCAGCTGACATCAGGGAAAGGGCAGGGAGGGGAGAACTTTAAAAAGTCATATCTCTCAAACCATAGCTACAATATTTCGTTTTGTTTTACAATTACATTACTAACCCTTTAAGGACTGTATACAGGCCAGGATTTAAGAATCTCCCTCATTAAGGCCTGGATTCCATCTCAGTTGATAACTTTATCACTGGTTTTATCTACAACGTTTCCCTATAGACATCAAATGAAATTTAAGCTATAACGTCAGTGATAAAATTTATCAGCTGCAATGTAATCTAGGCAAAAGTAAGCACAGTGGCTCATTCATTTTTACTTACTTTGTATGCTCAAGAAGGGTTATCTTTAAATCCAGTCCTGGATACAACTCTCGATGACAGGTTTGAACAACCCTGTATCAGAACTTGTCAAAATTAATGTAATGCAATGTTTAACCTTTTAAGGACCAGTTGGTGTGCAACTCCTTGCAAAGCAATGCACTGCACACCCCACTGATCCGTAAAAGGGTTAATACACTGACCTGGCCACATTTTATACTAGCCTACAATTCTCACACAAATGTAAATCCACTTACCTGAGCCACTGCAAGTATAGCAACAGTAAGGACAAATGGGATAGACCAGGTGACCAGGTGGAAGTAGGAGGTCTTCCCAGAGAGGGGCTGGTGAGTGGTGCCCAGCGCCTTAAAAGAGGTGTGCCAGGCGTAGGTCAACATGACAAACCATATAACCCCAGACATCATGGAGTAGTAAACAATAATAAAGATAATGACACATGAGAGGGTCTCGTTGGATCTGAAGAGAAACAAAAGTCATAGGTTACATAACACAACCTGATAGGGAATTTCAGCCCTATGAATGCCAAAAAGGGTGTGCAACACTCTGTACACCCTTCAAGAACAGAATGGGTACAAACACAACATGGTCGACAAAAATCATCGAGTTAAAGGAGCATTTTTTTCCCTTGAATAATGTCATTATTGTCATAGGGCTTTGCCTACTGAGTATAGCATGGAGAGTATAGCATGGTGCTTCTGGGAGATTTTTTATTCAAACGTTATTACAGCTCAATTGTTTTTTAGCCACTTGAATGCTAAAGGGGTCTCCAGCTCCTTATAAAGGCTTCCCATAAGTGACTAGAACACCTCCACCTTGTGGCCACAAAAGGAAATTACAATTTTATTAACCCTTTCAGAGCTCTGTAAATCTCTGGACAACCTGCTGACACTCAAGGGATTAAAAAACGTAAACCTTTAAATGACTTATCTCTGAACAGTGGAAGTACCCTTGTTTTATTGTGACCAGTTACAATATATATTTTTCATGAACTCTTTGAGTTCCAGGGGGTGCACATTAACCCTTTGAGTGCCAGAGAGGTATCCAACACATTGCGTTGCCATGCATTGGATACTTCTCTGGCACTCGGAGGGGTTAAACTTCTCTAGAAATCTCAAACAAAATTGGTATCCATGAAAGAGAAAATTGAAGCGAAACCTGCCATTGTAGTGTAGAATCCAGCTCCAACAATGGCCTACATTTGTAATAAAGACTTATTTTTCTACCTTTCAATTACAATAGTGTGTGCAATGCACTTTCACTCACTAGAATACGAAGTGATAAAGGCAGGTTTCTTGAACTATAATGGAGCTTTGGGGATTATAAAAACTTTGTGACACTCACGTGGGCTCCCCTAGCCTCATGGTGCCATCCCCTCGACACACTATTTCATCACGGGCACCATCCATGAACTGTGCAAGCCAGCCAATGCTGCCTACGAAGAAGCAGGCATTTACGTAGAACAGGATCACAGCTGGATACCGGTTGGAGTTCTTCCAGTCAGACAGGAAAGTAGCCTAGTAACAGGGGCAAGGAACACAACCGCGTGAGTGGAGCAGTTTTCTCATTGTAATCATAACTGTTCAACAGTGTTTTACTTGAGGACTGCCAGACGTATGGGCAACATATGATGAGGAGAGCTATTTCCTGAACTTCCACATCAAACCTAGACAAACACCATTCTCCCCTTTTATTTTATCTGATTTGTGTTTACTCCATGCATGCTAAAGATGTCTCCAGACATCACTTGGAACACATTAATTGAAATCACAATCTATAAGCCCTTTCAGACATAAAATGGTATCAAGACAAAAAGAAAAAAAAATCCCAAAGCAATTTCTAGCCGCACTTGAGCTTGTTGGGCAATCAATAACATTGACTCCAAAGGCTGCATATCTGACCCTCAAGTCCACTGAATGGCTGCTCATTAGTGACAAATTTTAACTAGGATCAGAAAAAAAAAACAGATTAACTGCTTAGATGCATGACAGGCCACCAACGCATTGAGAAGCAATGAGGGGAAGACCTCTCTAGCTCCCAAGGAGTTAAAGGGATAGTAATACTTCATTTTAACTTTATTTTATTTTGTAGGCATTAAAAAAACATGAAGAATGATATAAGTCTTATCTCTGAAACCTTTATGGTTTAAGAGATATTCACAAACAAAGTATCCCCCCCCCTGTTCAACCAGATAAGAAGGGAGATGTCCAGGTAGACTGCAGAGAGGGACAATCTTCAATTAAGATAATGGAAAAAGCTGAAAAACTTTTCAAGGGGGGAAGGGCTTTCATTGTTTTCATACAAAGAAAATTGTCCCCTTCTGTTATCTGTACTGTCATACAACCAGACTCACATCTGAGAAGAGATGGCTTACACTAGGAAAAAGGGGCGGGGAGGGGAACTTTGCTTGTGAATATCTCATAAACCATAAAGGTTTGAGAGATAAGACTTATATCATTCTTCATGTTTTTTTAATGCCTACAAAATAAAATAAAGTTAAAACGAAGTGTTACTATCCCTTTAAGGTGGGATAGTAGGAGAGTAAAGGTCAGTATTCTCAGAGGAAAAAGAAAGAGGATGCGATTGTGATGCACAAGGCCCTAGGACTGCCTATTGCCCATTATTGTGGTTCAATAACATTACCGTGTTCTGGGCTGAACTTACCAGAGTGAAGAAGGTACAGAAGATGGTGACCGAGCTGAATATGGCAATGTAGACATGCATCTCTCTGTGCTCCTTTTTGGTAAATAGTGGGTTCTGACACTGTATGCCACAACCCTCCACATCTTCATACCAGCTCTTGGGGTTATCAGTCCGGACCAGAGGAGCTTCACACTGTCCTGAGCTGTTAAACTTGATGTTCTGCACCTCATTCTGCAATGGATACACCTCTGTCAGTAAACAAAATCTATCCTAAAACCAACACTAAACCCAAGTACTGGTCTTATATGGCTGTATTCAGGATGCTAAAGAGAAACAAACTGCACCATAGGGGACAAATACAACATTCTCAAAACTATCATTGCTTTAAAGGGGATGTTTCACCCCTTCACAACTTTGCCTAAATCGTTTTGTTATATAACTAATGAAAAGTGTAAACATTTAAAAAAAAAAATAAAAAAAAATGCTTGCTTGGGAAATTTAAAGAATAAATGCAGCTCTGTTACCCACTTCCGGGCAGACTGTGTTTAACGGATCTGTACCGCAGTCTGACTCTTCTATCCAGTCTCCTCCGATGACGGAGGCTTTCTGTCTGTAAGCTGTAGTGCTCCAGCCTACAGTCAGAAAGCCTCCGTCATAAGGGGAGGCTGGACAGAAGTGTCAGACTGCGGTACAGATCCGTTAAACACAGTCTGCATGGAAGTGGGTAACAGAGCTGCATTTATTCTTTAAATTTCTCCAAACACGTGTTTTTTTTTTAAATGTTTATACTTTTCATTAGTCATAATATATAACAAAATGATTTAGGCAAAGTTGTGAAGGGGTGAAACATCCCCTTTAAATCTCTTTGAATGACAGAGAGGTATCCAAAGCATTGAAACTCATTGCTTTGTATACCTCTCTGGCACTCAAAGGGTTAAATGGGGTCCCCCCCCCCCGAATGCTACAGAGATCCCCAGTGCAATGCTTCACAATGTGTTAGAACTTCTCTAGTATTCAAACTGTTAACATCCTCTTTTAAATCAATAGGAATTTAAATGCACATGTCCCAAGTGTCCCTCTTCGACACCCAAATCCCCCTGTCCCTCTTTTCTACCCTGTTGTCCCTCTTTTTAGGACATCAGAGTGTGTGGTGTATATATTAGTCTATCACATTGCTCCACAGAAATGAAATTCACATAAATGTTTAGTTAATCTTCAGTATATGTGTTTGTAATTGAATCTGTGTAAATAAAATACTTTGGTCTTGCCCTAAATCCTTTATTCAGTTTCAAAATGAGGTGTCAATAGGTGACAAAGTAACCTAAAAATTCCCTGCCCACCAGCCATTCCCCTAGAAACACCACCGAAAACACAAGTGTCCCTCTTTGACCATTTGAAAAGTTGGGAGGTATGTAAATGTGCCTCTGTGGCACAGTTGGTTTTCCCCATAACTGCTCCTCTGCAGATTCATGAATATGGGCAGAAGGGCCCAGCTACAATACTAGATTTCTGAACTTATGAAATCACAGATGCTCATACTAATTTAGGCCTAAATTACATTGCAATTGAAAAGTGTTATCTTTGGTTTTATATAAAGATTCTTATTGAAGTCTAGTGAGAAATGTGTAAATAAAACCTTTGATAAAGTTATCAAGTGCAATGGAATCCAGGTCTTAGAAGCAGGACAATGAATTATCTGTTAAAATGGAAATGTTATGTATTTACCAACAAATCCTCTCTTAGTCCTTGTGGAACACAGGAACCATGGGGGATAAATTGCCACCACTAGGAGGCAGAGCACTTGCAGACAAATCTCTAGTTTTTGCTAATAGAAGACGCACAGAAAAAAGAGGGCAGGAAGGTAATTATAACGACAGAGAACACCAAGGACCCCCCTGACTGCAATGCAAATCACATATTTTTGTCCTGTGTTCCACAAGGACTAACAGAAAAGGGTTTCAATTGGTAAGTACACAAAAATCCCCTTTTATCATTTGTCCACTGTAGAACACAGAATCATGGGGATATACCAAAGCTGTACCAAGCAGAGTTCTAAGGAGGGGAAGAAACATTACCAACAATAAATCCAGTCTCAATAGAGTCAAGACCAAATAAAACACACTCGTGTGAGACACTGACACAAAGAACCATGCAACAGAAGAAATATTACTAGAAAGGAGAAGGAAAGACCATCACACAGACACTACTACTTAAAGGACCTTCCGGCCAGAACTGGACTCAGCCAAGGCCAACACATTGACTCTCTAATGCTTTGTGAATGTGTGAAGCAACAACCACTTTGCTACCTTGCACAACTGCTCTCCAGAGGTCAGGTTCTTATAGGTCCAAGTTTCACACACTTCTCTGGTGGAATGCACCACTAGCCAAAAAAGTACTGGCCTCTCTTTCTTCTAACATAGGCTTGGCGAATGGTCTCCTTGATCCAGGAATGCCACTGTCACCTTAGAAACAGCATGGCTCGAATAACAAACATTACTTCAATGAACAATAGTGCAATAAATATAGTATTTGCGACACCTAACAACATTCAAACAGTACAGATCCCGTTCTCTCCTATTAGAAGGATCTGGACAAAGAGAAGGAAGCACAATTTCCAGATTAATTTGGAAATTAGAAATTATTTTGGGAAGAAACCAAAAGGAGTACATATAACCACCATAGCTGCATGAAAAATTAGAAAAGAATCCATACAAGACAAAGTCTGCAATTCGGCCACTCACTGGTCAAAACAATCACTAGAAGGAACACTATATTAAGCGTCAAATGTGGAGACACAGAAGCAATGCATTAAAGGATACCTCTGAAGCATTCTGAGTACCAGATTCAGATCACATGGAGGTGCAGGATCCCTAAAGATGAGGTAGGCACATGGACAAAAGTCTGGTCATCTGGTGATAGAAGTATATGTTTCTAGAAAAAAAATGACAAAGATGAGATTTGAACCTTGATGGAACCAAGTCGAAGACCCTTGTGAAAGTCATCCTAGAGAGAGAGAGGCCAAAACCAGTGACTATGAATCACTGACATTGCTGGAACACAAGCTTTCATCCAGAAGAGGATCAACTGAACCCCCTGACCGCACTTCTGGTCTCTCCTTATTGATTGACATATGCCCCCACCATTGCAATGTAGGATCAGAACTTGGAATCTGAGGAGCAAGTGGGACTGGTGTTGGGGGGCTATATGAATTGCCTATAGCACACTGACAATAAGCTTTCTCTAGGTGTTGGACCAAAGACCCTGAGCCTCCATCCTTCTTTGGAAGTATAAAGAGGTTGAAGTAAAGCTCCTGAAACCTCTGCTGATGGGGGACTGGAACCAAGACCTCCATGTCCACCAAAGCTTGGACTGCTTCCTGTAATTGGAAAGCCCTCTAAGGGTCATGAGGAATCCTGACATAAACAACAGGCAGAGGAGGGTCTCTGAAGTCTATCCAATAACCCTCTGAAACTATACGCAAATCCGAAGAGTCTTCCACCAAGATGGCCCACGCATCTCAGAGTTGTGTCAGATATCCCCCTATCACCTGTGGCAGCCCCGCACAAACTAGACATGTGGAGAGAGTCTTATCAGTGGGAAGCTCCTAGGTGACCTTCTTAGCCATCAAGGTCAGCTTGGGCTTGTGGTGGGAACAGACTGGCCCAAGAAGCCAGGGGTTCTTGGGTGGGGAGGGGGTAGGAAACATGAGATTTCTGTGGAAAAATCGGACACATAGAGATACACTGGGGTACTCTTGCCTCCAGTGACTCAACTAATAACCTTAGCCAGTTCTGGGCCAAAGAGAGGGAAAGGTGATAAGTGACTTTTTAGTAGACTGATCAGCTGACCAGATCTTCAGCCACAGAGTGCGACAGGCAGCTGCAGAAAGAGCAGACGTTCTAGCGAGAAAAATTAATCACATTCAAGGCTTCTTCACAAAGATAGGCATTAGCCTTGTTAATACTAGGACAATATGCATGATGTCTTGCCTAGTTGAATTCTCCCTGACTGCCTGCTGCATTCAATCATAAGAAGAAATGGAAATGGAAGCCCTTTTCTGCCTCTTACAGATGTCCTGAACAGAAAAGAAACAGGAGTCCCTATACCTCCAAAGGAAGGACACAAATAAACATAGGCTGATGCTGGGCAGGGGTTAAGTATGAGGGAGTCTCGTCCTCCAGAGCTTTGCCTGCATGTGCCCTACCTCGTAGTGTAGCAACTTAATTCCCTGGTTCCTGTGGTCCACAGTGAATGAAAGAGAAATTAACATTTAACTCAAGATAGCATCAAGTTTAAAGGAAAAATTCCATGTTATACCAAGCCTTCTCTCAGAGCCATCTCTGTTATCTTGCATAAGCTGCTTACTGGCCTCTAACGTCTGAACGAATATATCTCATTGTGATGCATTCTACAACACTCAATTAAATCCGTTAGATGTTGTCGTAGTCGCCAATTCTCAGCAAAGGAATTGGCTGGAGACACAGGATCCCAGGGGCGAATGTATGAAATGGTAATTCTTGCATGGATGCAGAAATAACATCTGTAAGCATCTCTTGAACATGCAGTACCCATAATAAAACAGTATTATAAATCTCAAGCAGGTTCACAAATATGAGGGAAAATGGTCCCCCTGATCAACTCTCAACAGTAAAACTGACAGT
Source organism: Rhinophrynus dorsalis (assembly GCA_037306005.1). NCBI lineage: Eukaryota > Metazoa > Chordata > Amphibia > Anura > Rhinophrynidae > Rhinophrynus > Rhinophrynus dorsalis. The sequence goes on from CM074721.1 coordinate 338,457,041, forward strand.
TGTTTTATTCAAATGTGATAACAATTCACATGATCAGGAAGAGAATTTACAGAGCGTTTACTTCCTGAAAATTCTGACAATATTTAAAGAATTTAAATTGTGATAACTCTGAAAAAACAAAAGTTTACTGCTCCTTTAAGTGACCCTCACAATGTCAAGGAGAGCCTCTGACTGTCATACAACATGGTGTGGAACCCTCTAGATCTGCCTTTCCAGGATGATCTGGTGCACACAAATCATTCTCAATGTGTAAAAAAATGTGAAAACTCAGCCAGTATTGAAGAAACATGCGTGTCTGGCACACACACACACACAGGGGTGGCAGTAAGGAGGAGATATTCAAATCTCAACCATACTGCCTGTCCAGGAGATACATACAAGGGGCATGAAAGGAGTGGCCAGGGTCCTGTGTAAGGAGTTGCCACACCTTCGAGTTTCCTCTGAATAAAAAACAAACAAACAAAAAAACACATGGTTGACTCACCACTCTCAATTCAACTATACACATGCCCCACTCAGTCCTCCACTACATAACAAACACATCTCACTAACTCATACCTCCTAACATTTCAGATTGCCAAAGAGGGACACTTGCATTTTAGGGGGTGTTGCTGGGGGTGGGGCATAGAATTTTTACGCAGTTTCATGACCTACTGACACCTACTTCTGTAACCTAATAAATGACTTATAACAAGAACAAAGTCCTTTATTTACAAAGACTAATTTATAAACACATATACTGATGTTTAAACAAACAATAATGTGAGTTTTATTGCTGTAGAGCAATGTGATACATTTATATACACACCACACAATCTGATCTCCTAAAAAGAGGGACACCAGGGTGGGAAAGAGGAACAGAGGGATTTGGGTCTAAAAGTGGGACTGTCCCTCCTAAAGAGGGACACTTGGGAGGTATGCTAACTCATTTACCAACTCACTTCACACTACTCTATAGAACACTCTATTTCAATAATGCAAGTGCTTCCTACAAACCACACTCACTCTGTGTGTCATCCTCTCTTCGTCTCATCACTACAATGGAACCCCACTCACACGTTGCACATACATTTTATCTTTCAATACAAACTTTCTACACATGTTTTCACCTGACTGCTTCCATGGGTTTACTATTGAAATGTCACCATCTATTGGGTCACATACAAAAAGTTTAAACTATAGTCTCAATCAAAAGCTCAACATCAAAATATCTATTGAATCAAAACAGCGACATTCTCATGTTGCATCGCAACTGCTTAGTGTTTTCTGTGGGGTTCAGCGCCGCTTATCTTGTACAGTGAGGCTCAGCGCTGTTTCATTATTTGGGATCTTCCTGTGACAGTTTAGCGCTGCATGATATTCTATTTAGGTACCTTCCCTGTACCCTGGGCTCCCTGTTGGGGCTCCATATGCACATTGTAGCGCCGAATCGTATAGAAGTGTGTCACTCAAAGGGTTAATAGAACGTTCGAACCAGGTGCTTCTATGTGATTCGGCGCTACAATGTGCACATGGAGCCACAACAGGAAGCCCAGGGTACAGGGAAGGTACCCTAACAAAATACCACACAGCTCTAAGTCATCACAGGAACATCCCAAACAATGAAATGAAGATGAGCCGCATTGTAGAACATAAGTGGCGCTGAGCTCTGGCACTCATAGGGTTATCCCTCAGACAGTTTTATACAACGCCAACTCTAAAAGGTCACATCACTCGACCTTTCAGCATGCGACATGAGAATGTCACTGTTTTGACTCAGCTCGCCTTTTTGTATGTTGCCTAACAGATGGTGATATTTCAACAGTAAACTTTGTTACTCGAACCACAGGTTAAGAAAATCCAGCTATTCAGCCATTCAGTGGAAATGTAACCAATTCAACTGTTCTGAATAATATAATTTTTCAACTACCACAGTAAAGAAATATAGTTTTAAACCTTGAAAGATTAAAGACAAATGGTGCAATGCAGGAAACATGCGCAGTCACTATTTCCTGTGTGAAAACCACTAGGGAATAGGTTTGCGCATGACTTTGTTGAAGTGCACATGAAAATTCTAGATTAGCGAACGGCTGCATATATATTTTTTTTTTATGGGCGTGGCTAAGATTAACGAATCTGTGTCAGTGGAACAGCGAATGCGCCTAATGCAAGAACTGCTATTGTGAATGAATTTATACGTCTGTGTACTGTTGTCGTAAAATGGAATTTTTTATGCGCAATTCAAGAAGCGTTCGGTATTTAGCTTCCCGGATTAGAACATGCTCAAAATCTATCTGCGCACAAAAATTCCTTTATCCAATGCAAACTTTTCTTGCATCACGCCAATAGTTCGGTCTTTCTTACCGGGCAGCCCTCAGGGAAGCGATCAGTGGAGCATTTCAGGAAGTCAGGCCAACCCCTCTCTCGCTCTACGATAGCACAGGGCCCCCGTGTTGTCTGGCACAGTCCCTGACTAGGCAACTCCACTTTGCCTCCTTCACACTTCGGCATGTACACTGCACACAACAGAGGCTGGATAGCATCCCAGCAGCGTGGAGCATTCCGTAAACCTGGAACAGACGTACAGTATATAATTACCACATGACAAGACCTTGTACACAAAACTGACACACTTATTTATTGCCAGTGGAGCTTATTTCAGAGCATGCAGTGTAAGCAAACAGTTAATAATGGTTGCTTGTAATGTTGAGAATGTGGCTCATATTACGGGCCAAATGCACAAACTAAAGTGGAGCAAATCTGGGCCAAACCAATTGAGCCATAGGGACAAATAAAAATGTTCATACTTCCCAGAGTGTTTATATTGGGTTAATAGCCCCAATTATATTATTGGGATGTTTCTTCTGTTTCATGTAGTGCAGTTGATTCGCTCCAGAATTTTTCTATTGATTTTGTGCATATGTCCCTGAGCCTATATTCTCAGATTTCAATGGTATCACTTAAATTACCTCTATCCATCCTAGTCACTCCTCATTTATCATGCTTTTACCCTAAATCTGCATATTCAACCATTTAGTTGCAACACAAGGAGATAGACACCTCTGGCATTCAATAGGTTATTCTCTATTCAAGTTAATAATTTTTTGGAACCTATCCCAAAATGGAATTTGGCAAAATTCCACTGTGATTAAACATTTAAGGGAGAATCACACTTAAAACAGTCATACACATTAACCCTTTGATTGCCATATAGGTATCCAACGCTTTGTATTGCAATACAACTGATACCTCTCTGGCACTCAAAGGGTTAAATGTCACACATATATCTAACACATATTTTAATAAACGTTTCCAATTATTTAATAAATCCCCAGTTCCAACTTCTGCTGTAGCGTCTCTCCCCTGTTTGGAGTTAGGCCAGGTTCCTCTTTAGTCAGGCGTGAACCTACTCCCAAGATGGTATCGCATGTGACATCAACACAGCCCTGGTCAACGTAATTGCCACATTAAGGGGAGTTATGTACTACGAAAGCAGCAACATCCAGGGGGGTGATGGACCCTTATATATTGTTTAGGTGAGGGGCAAAAGTACCTACAGTAATTTGGGCAGAAAAGTACAGTGGGCTTCACCGCACTGCCCTTTCTGTCCAAATCATTGCCCCAGTGAAGGGGTGGTGGTGTAATATTTGAATGAACCTGAAGCGAGTCAGACAGAAAGGGGGACCGGGTCATACCCCACTGCCCTTTCCTGCACAAATTGCTAACTCGGTGTTAGTGCTGGATATGGATTGTGCCAGCTGCAGCAGAGAGGGATGTCCATAATTCCTCCCTACTGCCAACCCAAGATTAAAAGTGGAGGATATAGGAGGTGACCCATGACCTGTTCCTGGGGCATTTATTTTATTAATATGCAATCTCCAGACCCCATGTTAATCATTTTGACACAACCTCTCATAGTAGAGATAGTAGAGGAAAGGGTTTCCTGACTCCTTCCTTGGGCATTTTGATTAATTAGTACAGGTGTGGACTCCATATTAATTATTATGGTTTTTTAAAGAAATTAATATGGGACCCCATATTAATTCACTTTGTTTTAAAATAAGGTTTATGGTGTGATTGTAACCCTTTTTTTTCTTTAATTTTTTCAGTGAATGCATACAAATTCCTTCCACTTGTCAAAAAGAACCCATATTACTTAGCACTCTCCATTATGATCATCAGAATGTGCAGACGAAACAATTAATTTAAGCCAATTTTAGCATTGAATAAAAAAGAAAACTACTTTTTAGAGGATTAACCCCTCCATTTCCAGTGCATGTGGAATGCCTTGCATACTGTGTGTTCCAAGCTAATATGGCAATAGTGGGTGTTAATGTTCATTTTAAGATACAAAGAGTGGTGGAGAGTTTATCAGCAATTTTGATGGAAGCTAATTCCTCAGATGCCATACAAGTATGCATCTCATCATTGCACATCAAAGTGGTGAAGACTTGTATAGCATCGGAGAGGTTAATGGGTATTTAGCAGATGTGGGATAGGTGCTTGGGGCGGGGTTAGGGGCATGTGGAAGGCACTTGGGGTTGCAGCCATCTTTTCCACAATTAACAGCCGGGAGCTGCTGCGGTAAGAAATGGCTCATTGGTTGTAGGAGAAAATATAAAATGGAAAGGCCTTGAATTGACTTTAATTTTAATTTGCTATGCAATTTAAATCAAAGGGAATTTGTATTTGTTTCCTGTGGCTACCATGTAAAAATCCCACAAGCCTGGAAGACCAGGCTCCAAACATTTATATTTTTGGCTCCTAAGTTTTGTGAATATTTTGTATATATATATCCATATACATGCACCTCCACTGTACACTGCCTCCATTCTAGCTGGCCCTACAAATTCTGCCTGTCTACTAAATGTATTATATTTTTGTCCACGCCTGTCCTACAGTGCAGATGGCTTGCTCCAAAATTGTCCCACTTTGCTTTTATACAAAAGGCCCATTGTATTTGCTGTACATGTGTGTAAACTAGAAAGTAGGTACTAAAAGGGACAGGAATCATTACAGGAAGGTTTACATACCTACAGCAGAAGCATAAAGTAACAAAATATTAAATGACGTCAAAAGGTATGGTAAAATCTTATTTAATGCTCTTCATGTGTCAGATTTTCCAAACATGCTTTCTTGGAAACATTTGTGAGCTGTGTAAGTTAGGGAAAACAGATTCCTTACCATGAATTTATTTTCTAAAATCTTACTTTGAGAGAAACAGGGAACCATTTTCAGAGGCCAAGGTAATTTTTGGCTGTCATGTGCTTCACCCCATACCCCCACTTGATGTTAATATGAGAAAGTGTTTCAGCAATGTCTATCATGAGGAAAGGACATGGTGTTAGGGATTACCATAGCATGGATGTGTTATCTAATCTAGAGACTTCAGAGAGGAAGACAAGACCCAATGGCTATGGAAGCAAAATATATAGGGGCATGTGCATAAATTAAAAGTGGAGTGATTCTGGGGCAAAACACCACCATATTTATGAAAGGAAAAGCTCAACTGAAAGCAAATAGGATTTTCATTGATAAATATGACTGGATTGTTTTGCTCCAGAGTTTCTTCATGGTTGCTTTTATAAATATGCCCCACAATGTGTGGGGCATATTAAAAGTTGCCTGCATAAAAAGGGCGACATCAGAATGTTGCCCGCATCAAAAGGGGCGGCATTCTGATGTCACATGCTGCAATGGTCTCTATATAGAGGGCAACATTTCTGGTCTGCTTGTCTTGTTCTTTCCTCTTCCTTACTCTGTCTCTCTGTCTGGCTCTCAATCTCCTGTCAGGTCCGCCTCCCGTGAGTATATTCTTATACAGATCTTTTTGTACACTTTTTTGCATATATGCTGATGCGGCATGCTTAACCCTTTGACTGCCAGAGAGGTATCCAACGCACTGCAATACAATGAGTTGGATACATCTCTGGCAGTCAAAGGGTTAAGAGTTGCCCTGCACACAACCACACGAATGCAGCAATCACAAAAGGTACCATAACTGATGGGAAACTCAAACATACCTTTTGTGATTGCTGTAGTTCGTGGAGTTGTGTGCAGGCTGACCCTTAACCCTTTGACTGCCAGAGAGGTATCCAACGCATTGCAATGTGTGGTCTCACACAACTTCCTTAGACATTTGTTAAGTTTGCCATATCAGATGTATTTATTATAGAAATGTCATCTCTAGTTGGCGACCCCTTAAGCCTGCGGCATCAGAATGTCACCCTGTTGATGTGGGCGATATTATGATGTTGCACTTTTGATTTGGGAGACATTATGATTGCGCCTTTTTGATGTTCGCTAACTAGAGAGTGATATTTCCATAGAATACCCCCAGTTTTCAAATCCTGGTGGGCAAACTAAGGTAATCACTCTGCTCAGTACTACTATTACCATTGCCTGGCTGGGGATGATAATAATCACAGAGATAGCTAGTCAGAGGATTTTAATGAATTGTAGTAGAAAAATGCAGAGTATAATTTTCTTATTCAACAATGTGGCAATAATATGTATATGCATGTTTAAAATGTAATGTAATATCTGGAATGAATGTTTACAATGGATGAAATATATCAATGGATAAAGCGGCCAACTTACTTGCCAACTTGAGGGGCGTCTCTAGGTTTTTGGGGGCCCTAAGCAAAAAATAAACATCGGGCCCCTCTTTACTCCTGCGTCTCTATTTCTAATAAGACATTAACATCTGATTTTGTTATAAGCTCTGTGGAGCCCTCTGACCAAGTAGTGGCACTAAGCAGCTGCTTATTCTGCTTATATGGTAATGGAAAAGAAGTGTTAAAATGGCTGTAAGATTGCCACTGATATTTATAAAAGTATTAAGGACAGTTTAAAAGGACATAACGCCGTGTAGTACGTTTTTTTTTTTTTTATAAAATGGAGTAAGGAAGTTTGTAAAAAGTAGCTCAGTGAATTTATAAAGAAATGTTGCTATTTGAAGCAATCTGGCAACAGAATTGACTCCAAATATGTAAGGCCATGCATGACCTGTTCTTATTCTTACTGTCTCCACATTTATAAATGTAACTAGAATGCTTTATAAATAACTCAGAATAAGGAATAAGGACATTTTAAGGATACGTACGTAAAAACGAACTAGAACACTTTTTTTTTTTTATAAATCTCCCCCAACGTTCCCAGTATAAGCATGATTGCTGTGGTCTGTGCAGGTAGGTGTGACATCATGGCAGCCAATAGGAATTATCAGCTGCCCCTACAGAGATTACAACACTAGCCATGGGGAGACCTGTACATAGAGGACTGTAAATTTATAATTGTTACTGCAGCAGTGATTAAAGCAAAACTTTATACCATAGGAATAAGTGGCTCTTATTTTAACAGAATAAATAACGTCTGCTGCGTCCTCCATACTTCAGTCAGGTATAGCAATATATTTTTTTGTGTTTTTGATCTTTGTAGTAGATTATTGTTAGTTGACTGCAATTCACAGTATGAACCACTCAGGTATATTGAAGCCAACTGTTTGTTACCAGGAAGTGTAGGCTTAAAGGAATAGTAATACTTAATATGTAAAAATATATATAGTAGCGGTGATCCCTCTGAGTAAAACAAAATTACTCCCACTGCTAAAAGGTGTTTTATTCAAAGTTATTACAACTCAAAGTTGTATTTTTAGGTGCAATATCACAGTGGCCTGAAATTGTACAGTGGCGCTGTTGCTACACCATCCTATGGACAGCTCTGGTCTGCGGACCATAAATCTCCATAGGTACAATTTCAGGCCACTGTGATATTGCATGTAAAAAATTCAACTTTGAGCTGTAATAACTTTTGAATAAAACACCTATCAGCAGTGGGAGTACTCTTGTTTTACTCAGGGGGATAAACACTACAACATATATATGTATTACTATCCCTTTAATTCAGGCCTCAGCAGAGACTATGTATACAGAAACCTGCAGATAAAATTCAAATAGTATACAAATAGATATGTCTTACTACTGTATAAAGGACAATTACCTAGGCAAACCCTTTGAGAGCCAGAAGTACCCAACACATGGGGTTACAAAGTGTTGGACACCTCTTTGGCACTCAAAGGGTTAAACACATTAAGCAAAATGTTTTAGTGAAACAATATTCTAGTTATAAAAGACTGTGAAGTAACTCATTTATGTTAGGTTACAATAGCTTTTTTTGCCTACTTCTAGAAAATCTGTTCTTATAGACAGCAAACAGAATTTTCACAGCAGAAATCGTATATTTTCTGGCACCTAAATTTGCTGGTATGTTTTATACTTCTGTTTACATGCACTCCTACAAATTTTTGTCTGGCTACTACATTTAATCAATTCCTTCTCTAAAGGACCTTTAGAATAAAAATGGTACCCCTACCCCACTACTGTTTGCAGAGGTGTGCTGCAATGTAAAATCTGCTCGAGGGTAAATTATAGCCAAGCATTCCCCTACTATAGTGGGAGTGCATTTAAACAGTACCTTTTGAATGGTTGTTCCATGCAATCTATTGATAGTTATGGATCCCACATACAGTTGCTAGTGGCACCAAAGACCATGGTGCTGGATGTTGGGTAAGATAGCCAAGGGATTGAGCATTGTAATCTTCAAAAGAGACTTGAGAGGAGTTGCAGAGGCCATATGGCTCTGCATCCCAACTTTTGAGAGCATTTTATATAGATCTATAAGCATGCACATTTTCCCAGGCTCCCAAAATTTCAGCTTGGCTTCTAAATATTCTGTCTAGCTCCAAAGATTTTTGTATTTTGTCCACCCCTGCTATTATCACAGTATACAAGCACGGAATCACACACAAGCTTAGTGTAACATATCAAAGCCACATATCTGAGTATATGTATAAATACACTGAATACATATATTTCCATTAAGTATAAATGTATATAAAAATGACCCCAGAATGGCCCACGCTGAAGGCATCAAACAATCATGAATGGATGATAGCGATATGTGCTAGCCATTCGACTACCTGTGGAAGAGTCAAAGAAACACAGAATTTGATGACAGATAAGAACCATTCGGCCCATCTAGTCTGCCCATTTTCCTACTGTAAAAACCTCAAACCTTATTTGGTCCTTGGTGTTGTCTTATGTTCTGAACAGCCTTATGCCTATCCCATGCATGCTTAAATTCTGTCCCTGTATTAAGTTCTACCACTTCTGCTGGTATGCTCTTCCACTTATCTACTACCATCTCAGTGAAGTAAAATTTTCTTACGTTACATCTAATGGGGGAATAGAGGAGATGGCAAGTAAAAGCAGGTAGTTTCAACGTGACATTTTCACTGCCGAGACCAAATCACTCATGTGAAGTAAGACTAACACACACAGATCCAGGTACATGTACACAATCAAGAGTGCACACTGGCAGATGGACATACACATGGACACACACAGCAGGGGCACTGCTAGGTACTAGTTGAAGGGGCTAAAAACCCAAGTCCTGGGACATTTTTCCAGCTTGGGACATGTACTGGTGCTACTCTCCCTTAAAATAATGGTGAAATTAGACTGCTTTAGCATCAATCTTTAAAGCCCTGGTCTTTTGGGAACCTGAAGTGAAGAGAGCTGATTCCATTGTCTCACTCTTCACTTTCATTCCAAGGATCACAATAAAGAAGGTAGCAGGACACTGTCAGTACTGACAGGACGCTCTTGTGTGTGTGTGACAGGGCGCTCTTGTGTGTGTGTGTGTGTGTGTGTGTGTGTGTGTGTGTGTGTGTGTGACAGGGCGCTCTTGTGTGTGTGTGTGTGTGTGCGCGTGCGTGCTTGCAAGTAAGGGATCAAAGGCTGTCCTTTCATTCTCTTAAACCATAAAGGTTTGAGAGATAAGACTTATATCATTCTTCATGTTTTTTAATGCCTACAAAATAAAATAAAGTTAAAAAGAAGTATTACTATCCCTTTAATTCTTGGGCGACCACATTTCCATTCTGCCTTTCAGAAATACTGCTGATATGAGACCAGTGTAATACCTGTCCTTCTCTGCTCTGGGGTAGCTATCCGGGGATGGGGTCACTACACATGACTGGACATCAGAGTGCAAACTCCTCTCATGGTAGGACATCTAAAGAGTTGTTTGTACACTGTTTCTCCTGATTTTTGGGGGGGCTACAATTTCTTGATAAAGCAGTTTAAAACTGTGAAACATATTGAACGGTTTTTATTACTAAACTGTCTATTGATAGGTTATTATTTTTTTAATAAAACACTGTTTCTACATTCAGAACCTGTGAACAGCATCCTCCTTCCCCATTATAGTGAACCTGGATAGAGACATGTTTGAATTTCGCTCCAAGTGATTTTTGTTGCTAGGTGGCATAAGGCCCTATCAAACACAGCTATATGTGATTATTCCTATGTCATTTGTTCATTTATCTTAGCAAGTGATAGGACAATATTGGGTACCCTATTTTGTTTTTTTCCCTTCTACATTATACTTACTGACAAATGTTTTGAGAGCAGCAGCCACACACTAAATTTGAAAGCAACCATATCCAGAATTTGACGAATACTGTTGTTGTGACAGTTTAAAGATCCCACCTACTTGATCTCTGTGCAACACCTGGTTTTGTGAGTATTATCACTAAGGTGCTAGTGATACTGTCCAGTATAAATAATGTTGCACTAGGAGCGCCTACTGTATTTTTCTGATTTAATCTACTGTACACGCCTCTTCCTGTGATTGGCTTGAAAGAGGATAGGTATACACATGATTTGAGTAGAGGATGTGCTACTGAATTTCAACTGAACATAGAATATGCTCTATTACTGTAACTTGTCAGTGATCATTTCTAGTCGCAAGGAAGTTGCAGCATGCTAAATCTATGGGCAACTATTGGCCAGTGCAATCTGCCATATGAACTGTTGCAATGCACCCTATTTTGACTGTTCTTTTGAGGTTTATTTTGAAAGTGTGCCAATAAAAGTATAAAGGCCAACCTGAACACTGTGTACTAGAAGGTCTTATTTTCACATCTAATCAACACTGAGGTAACTGCAGGTTTGCATTTCAAGCTGTTATGACAAAACAGCAATTTTACTTCCATTTTACTTTATAAAAATTGTTTTTTTTTGTTTATATGTAAATTAATTAAAACCAAGGAAGACAAGGTTATGCCAGTCTGAAAGACTGTTCTGCAAATTGAACTTAATTTAAGAAAGTTTTAATTCCCCTTCTTCAAGAAACTGATGTGCAACCTAATTTCAAATGCAATCAGCTGACTGGAAGTGTAGCTGGGCACATAACAAGGTAACACACCAGTATACAGCTAAGGCTTCTTTCACACAAGCAACAAAACTGTTGCAGCTCCTTGTAGCAGTTTCTTGTACACCATTTTTCACTCATGTCTCTCCTGCATTACATTTCCAATCAGGACACAGCAGAAAAGTATCTGGTGGCTGGCCCACATGAGTGCCAATCAATATTACTAGCTGGCATCCAAGTGGTCTGGCCATTGAGTGGAGGCAAACGATTATGTTAGAGGTCTGAAGGTGTACCCATAGGCCGCCATGCAGACCTTCCTTACTAAAACTTTACTGTGTTCCTGAGTTAATGCATGCTGGATTTTAGTGCAATAAGATGAGGCAATAATCACGAATATGAAAAGCGCCATGGTCCAGCATGTTATCTTTCACCATGGGTGACATACCAGTGCAGCAATCCTGTGTGGTTATCACTTGTGTGGAAGAGTCCTAACAAGTCTGAGGGGTGCATTTGTCTGTGAAAATTACCAATATCCTTTTCAGCCATGTGCATTGCACAAACATTTTGCACACAAGGTTTTAACCCTTTAAGGATAATCGTGGCATGCAACACTTTGCTTTGCAATGCATTGTACACCCTTCTGTTCCTAAAAGGTTAACTAGTCCTAGACATTTTGCTGCACTCTTTATAGCTGGCAATTCACTCAAGCATTGTAGCATGGCGTTTGGTCACAGAGCTCTAACAAGCCATAATGCAGTGGGTTACAGAAGACATTTGAAATTGCAAAGGAAAGTCTCAGATTGGGAGCCTGAGATATCAGCCAAATATGGCAAATACCATCTATAAATTCACTCACTCCAGCTATAAATTCTGACTGCCCACAAGAATACTGCTGCTGCACTTTACAGTGTAGCACCCATGTAACCCTACCTAGACTAACAGAGGCCTGGTACTATTAAAATCCCTCTGCCATCTTCAAAACATACATTTAGATTAGGGTTATTTTGGTCCTTGCACTGCACCTTACATCTTGCTCATTTATTGTCTTCTATGCTGAGAATAATGGTCTGTCTGAGTCATAAAAGTCCAGCTTTAGACTAATTTATCACTGATATGCAGTTTTGTCTCAGTGTTCTGCAAGGGAGGATTACCATTACCTCTCATGGGTCATTATCTGCTGCATGCAACTACCAGGGCAATATTTATTTAGCATCCCCTGCAGCATGAAAATAACATTTGTAGGTATACCCCCATTGTCTGGGACTTAAGTTTACATGCATCATGCAGCAAAATAACACATTTATTCTACAGTCTATTCAAGTGACTGAATCATAAATTAAGGCTTTGTAAAAGCCCCTGGACTAATGCCTCCTATCAACAGTTGGGGGTGTCAGAAAACCTACCCACTTGACTGGAACAGCCCTCAAGAATAAAAGCTCTTGGGTTATGTGCAGTGTCCATAGACCCACTTTGTTGGATTTCAAGTTCAATACAGTGCATGTATGGGCACCAGAACTGTGCAAGATGGAAACTGAATAAGATGCACTCAGGGAGCATCAGGGCTACTTACAATGCAGTCATGTCTGCATCAGCAGCATACTTGGGAACTTTTGAAACAGGGCTACCCGGAGGGTAACCCTGTCAGTGACAACCTGGGAGGAAAATGATGCGATTTGCGTCATAAAAGGGGCGGGGCTTAGTCGCAGAGGTGGGGCGAGACAAAAAAAACCCTGCAAAATGTCTGTAAGAGGTCGGGGAGTGGGAGGAACCGGGCAGGACTGAGCACAAGTGGGCAGAGTTTCTATTTAAACTCTGCCCACCCGGTAATCCACACATTGCCCCAGAGACCCGGTAATTCAGTCTGAAATCCGGAGTCTCCGGGGCAAAACCGGAGAGTTCCCAGGTATGATCAGCAGGCCTGCTCCCTGTAAAGCAGAGCTGCAGTTGGGGCAATTACATGATAATTGCCCTTTGAGTGCCAGAGGGGTTGTGCATTAGACTCCTCCATACCTCCCAAGTGTCCCTCTTTTAGACCAAAATCCCTCTGTCCCTCTTTCCCACCCTGATGTCCCTCTTTTTAGGAAATCAGATGGTGTGGTGTGTGTATATTAGTTTATCATATTGCTCTACAGCAATAAAACTCACATTATTGCTTGTTTAACCCATTAAAGACCCTTGACAGTCATAGTACATCATGGGTAAATCTGAGTTAATGACCCATGAAGTACTACGACCGTCATGGAATTCCAGGCTTCCCCCGCGGCTGCACGCCGTTCAGGGAGTCTGGAACAGGAAACAACAACAAAAAAATGCTCCGTGGTCCTTAAGTGACCGCCGCGTGTGTGCACGGCCAGTCGTTAAGGGGTTAAACGTCAGTATATGGGTTTATAAATTAGTTTGTGTAAAATAAAATACTTTGGCCTTGTTATAAGTAGTTTATTAGGTTACACAATGAGGTGTCAGTAGGTCAGGAAATAGCCTAAAAGTTCTCAGTAATGCCCCACCCACCAGCCACTCCCCCAGCAACAACCTCTAAAACACAAGTGTCCCTCTATGGCAATTTGAAATGTTGGGAAGTATGCTCCCCTGTGGCACTTAAATGGTTAATGTGAAAATTTTACCCAAAACAGAAGTGTCTCTTAAGGACCTACCTCAGTAGCCAAGATTTATATATTTATTTGTTTTGCATTGAAGATCTGAAGCAACAAACATATTGGACTGTATAGAAAAAACTTGCAATCGTTTGAAAAATCTTCTCCCCAGCACCACTCACAATGCTCTATAGAACCATGTAACATGGTCAGATTGCAAAACAAAGATCTCCAGTTTCCAAACAATGTTAAAAATAGGTCCGCACTTACAGGATCCAATCAATACTTATACATAAGACATTAAAAGCAGGAGACGGCTTAAAAAAAAAAACGTAAGTGTATTCAGGCAGATGTGCACTTTGTCATAAATTGCTACAAGCTTCCAGTTAAAAAAATACATAGACATAGACAGCTATATGAATAACTGCATAGATAAGTAGTTCCTTTAAACAGTCTGAGCCACTTATTTCTAAATGTTTAGTTTCCTGTTGCAGTCATTTTTGAAGATTTTTTTTTTTTTTAGGAGATGCAGGGAAATGCATGCAGTGGCAACATTTTTACAGCTTACTACTGATCTACCTCAATCTGCCATTCAATGGAAATTGCACAATTATTATTATTATTCTTTATTTATAGAGTGCCAACCTATTCTGCAGCACTGTACAAAAGGAAACAGACATACAGGGTATTAAATAGTACAAGTCTTATATTGAGAACAGAAGGATCAGAGGGCCCTGCTCATGTGAGCTTACTAGGGGAAGGTAGGTTGGACACAGAATGAGTAAGTGCTATTGGGTGTAAGTGAATCCGGACACAGAAACTGCAGGTCAGTGGGTGGGTAATGTCACTAGTATTCTCCAAAGTGACAAAAATCACAAACTACAGTTGTAGAGTTAAGTATAGCCAACAGATTACGATTTTGCGTGTACGTGTGTTCATGTACATGTCAGACTGCATAAGAATCAAATTATAAATGGTATGCATTGCATTTCTACAAAGCAACACCTGGGACCAAACAAACTCAAGTAGAAGGTACATACAATAGGCTTTAGCAGCACTGATATTGGTGAAAATCTGGCTTTCAAGTCATAAGTGTAAAATATATATAACGTTTCTGGACCAATGCACAGGTTAGTATGTACCTCAGTTATACAGCTCTAGACATGAATTGATCCTACTGTACCCAAACAGGCCTTACATTGGCCAAGAGTGGGTAACATGCAGCCCACCAGCTATTGTTGAAACATAATGCCCATCATAATCTGGCTGAGGATGACAGGATTTGTAGTCCAACAACAGCTAGAGGGCATCATGTTAAGCAAACACTGACATAGACATATACTCAACAGCTGAAACATTTTTCATCATTGGGGGCTAAAGCTTTGTCTCTCTGATCTCATAGGGGGCAAGGATGTTTCTTGGGAAATTAAACCTCCCCCTCTCTAGCTTTTACCTTGAGAATACAGATAGATAGAAAGACAGACTTACTTTTCAGAGAGTGGCTGATTTTATATACACTTACCTTACATATTAATGTAATGAATCGTATATATACTTTTTACACAATGCTGTATTTAACTCTGTACAGCAATGCAAACATAAATCAGACATTTATATGGCAATAATGTGTATTATTTATATAATTTTGTTGTTGCGCTAAAGTTATCCACATCTGCTGAAACTCACCAGACCAGAGCAACAGTTTGTCATGGACTTCGTCTTGGGAGCTGGAATCCTCAGCCAGGATAGTGGAAGTCAGCCCATAAGGCAGAGTAGATCCAAGGCAGATATTGTATTTTAGGGGTTCACAAGTGGTACTCTTTTTGCACCTATCAAAGTAAAATGTTTCATTGAGCTGAGCTCCCCCTGAGCTAGAGATGGAGAGCAAAACCCCAAACACTCCAATCCAACAGATCCAAAGTACCAAGGAGGACATTCTGAGAAGCTGATGACAGAAAACCTCGAAATTCCCAGAAAACACAGAATAATAGATGGTAGCAAACCCCTCCACACAGCTGCCTCTCTGTGGTAAACCCCTCTTCACTCAGCAGGAATGGTGCTATCCCAGCCTTCAGTAACTCTGCAAAATGCCCTCCTCCATTTTATTTTCTGTGCTCTCCTGATGCAGCCAAGGGTATCCAAAATCCAACGTGAAAATCCAAAGTAAAACTTCTGTAGCCAAAGATTTCCACCCCAAGCTACCACCCACACAATCACATCCCTGGGCAACACATGGACGCAAACTGTTTAGATTTTAACTTAAAACAGCCCACTTCTGTCCCCTAGAAAAACTTGCAGGAAATGGGTTTGTGCACAGAGGAGTGTAAGAATGTAATCTGACCCAGGCTTGGGGATCTGCGATCTCCTCCTCCTCTTCTCGCAGGCTTCCAGATTTGCATCTCACTTTAATTCACACTCGGGAAAGTCTTTTTTTCCGCTGTTTTAACACAAAGAGACACTATCTGAGATTGTATTCATCCTATCAAGCTAATGCACTGATTGCAAAAGCTTCAGAAAAGTTCCTTTAGCAGATCAAATAGCAGCGTTTATGTTTTGTCATTTTACAAATTCATATAAATTCTTCTTAAAACGACAATGAAAGTGCCGATTGCAGAACGTCTGATCCAATCTGCAACTTTAAGAGTAATTTTTCACTCTCCCAAAATAAAGGATAGAGGATCAGTCCCTTCTTTTTTGTTTCATCTAAAATCACAGCATGAAAATTCCCATAAAAGAAGCTATTCAAGTAAACTGTATCCATTTCCTGGGCCCAGTCATAAAGAAAGTTACATTGTTCCTTTAAATATTCCATCCAAAGTTTATCGATTTTCTTCAGTTTTAGGAGTTGCAGATACGTACAAATAACGTTTGAAGGATCATACACAAAAAGTTACATAAAAACTGTTACCACATTTCTCTATGAGTGGATTATTTTTATAAACTAAACTGTTGTTTTTGTTCTCAAAATTCAGCTTCGTAGAGCAGTGAGCTCCAGGAATGTGGCTGCTTGAAGAAATAGACCAAAAAAAAAAAAAAAAGATCAGTTTCCCAGCCTCCCCTCCCCCAGAATCCTAAACAAGGAGGAACATGGTGATTGGCATGACAATAGTCCATATAACAAAAAGCTGGAGTTATTCTGGGGTAAAGGAACTGCACATTAGGGGACAAATAAAACCCAAACTTAAATTAAGTTGGGTTTTTAACCCTTTGAATGCTAGAGAGGTATCCAGTGCATTTCAAAGCAATGCATTGGAGACCTCTCTAGCATTCAAGGGGTTAAAAAGCTCTATTCACGAGAGTGGGGCTTTAGGAATGTTTATTTGTCCGCTATATGCAGTTGGTATACTCCAGAAAAATTTCAGTTTGCGGTTATAAATACTGCCCAACTGCTGAGCTGATCACAGCATCACCTCAGTAGCTCTGGGATGGACAACGTTGTTAGACTTAAACAACCACAACCACAATCGCAGCGGAGGGTGAGGGGAGTTGTAGTCCAACTGCAGCTTGAGAGCTAGATATTTTCAACCCCAAATCTATCAATCCCTGGCCATGTGATCCATATTAATCCTTGCATGGAACTGACTAGTTCTATGACTGACAATGAAGTGAATGCATATGCAGATGTGTGTATTGTATTTCTTAATAGAATTTAACCCTTTGAGTGACAAAACAATGCATTGGATACCTTTCTGGAGTTCAAAGTGCTAATAATACTAAGCCGTGTGCAAACATATGTTAAATATGCAATTTAAAGAAACAAGAGCTTTATTAAAGCACACTTCTGGAGCAAGTCAATTGCACCATATGATCATACCTGGGAACTCTCAGGGTTTGACCCTGAGACTCAGGGTTTTGACCCAAATCTCAGGGTGAAGGGCCACATTCTCAGGGTGAGAGAGGTATGTGTCACCAACTATATGAATTTCCCCAATTAAATGTTTCCTTAGCCTCTAAACTGGTGCCATTAGTACCAGAAAGACAGTGGGAGATGTCCTGCTTGTCTTGTTTGTGTTCAAGCAGTGAGTTATCCAAACTGTAGCATGTTAAAGGTCCCTCGCACACGGACCGGAGCACCTCTGTATTAGAGCAAGCAGGCACATATCGCATAAAATCTACATTATGGGAAGCTTTAAGGGTTAATATTTCAAAGATCTCAGGGTCAGCTCGTCTTGAAAGTTCCCAGGTATGCATATGATAAAAATGAAAACACCACAAATTTATATTGATTTAAACGGGTTTTAAAACATTTTGAATGTTAGATTACAATATGTTGGAGAGCTGTCCAGCATTCAGTGTTACAAGCTGCATTTAATAAATCAGTGGGATTTTTCATTTTTCCCCTGTGGTGCAGTTAATTTGCTCCATAATTGCACCTCTGTAGCTTGATGAATAAGGCCTACAGTATTCATAAATAACCTTCTGAGTGTCCATTTTGTTTTGAATAAATATTGTGTTGGTACGACGTAGATAGTACCATTTACCATGTAACTATGTTTTCATGTTTTTTTTAACCATCTGGACCCAAAAGGTTATACAGCACATTCTTTTGCAACATTTCTGGCACACAAAGGGTTAAGGAGCACACATAGGGTTTCCAGAGAGGGGCTTGCAAGAAATAGCATATGTATACAACAATACCTACAATTTATTTCCTGTAATTCTGCATTCAAAAAGCCAGTGCAGCTTCCTCTGCATATGACTGGAGGGTAATAGGTAGCACACCAGCTGTTGTTGGACTACAATTCCCATTATCAATTAGAAGACCAATGGCTGGATGGGGATGATGGGAGTTGCAGTCCAACAGTCTGGAGGGTTGGAAGTTGCCTACCCTTGGCATGGGCACACACAACAACAGCTAACCTTTATCTCTGTTGGGGTGGTAAAGCTTTGGTTCGGATAAGGTCAAAAGAGTGTAAGGGGGATTCAGGGAAACTGGAAATCCCCTCTTTGTTTTCCCTCGGATTTTGTTTATTTCTGTTGTTTTGTGCTACATTTGCATCCATTTTATTCCCTATGTGTACTATACTAGTGGATGGTGATTAAATTAATTAAAATTAAAAAGTTATTCTATTACTGCAGTGCCAGTCATTCATTTGGATATGATAACTTGTTCTGACATGAATAAATATGAAATTAAACAATTATTTTACACATACCCATTGAATCAACAGTTTCTACTCACTTTTCCTGTTGGAATCAGAGTTTTGATTGGTACAAAGGGAAGCTTCCCATACTGGTGGTCATGCATTCAACCATCTCGGTGGTCTAAAACCATAAAGACGGCGATACACATTTCATAAAATTATTTTAAGACTATACCTTCCAATTATCAACAATCAGAGCAGCATGAGACTCAGAAATACGGGTGTGTGGAACTTCACTACTGGCAGAAATTTGGCAGAAAACAAGGTATTTCCCCTCCTGCACAAATTCCTTAGATAAGCTATTTACCACTGTCCTCTTCTACCTGACAGAAAGAAGTGTGTGTTTGTGCTTGCATGATAATGTATATATGCATGCATGATTAAGTTTTGTGTCATATGCATTTAGTGATGTGAATATGGGAATGTCAAAAACACTGCGTTGAAACACATGGCCCCAGAAGGCTTGGGGCAAGTTTTTACCTTCCGTTAGTAAGCAGGGCTGGTGCAAGGATTTTTGCCACCCTAGGCAAAACCTAATTTTGCCGCCCCTTGTGCCCAGCCTCTGTATGTGTTTAAGTGTCAGTGTGTTCCCTATATTTGTGAGTTTGTGTGTGTTCTCTATATGTGTATGTGTGTGTCAGTATGTGTTCCCTGTATGTATATAAGTGTGTCAGTGTGTGTGTGAGTCTCTGTAAGGATATCAGTGTGTACGTATGTGTGTGTGTGCTTCTCTATATGTGTATCAGTGTGACAGAGTGTATATTCTCTATATGTGACTCCCCCCCTCTTGGCTGTTGACCCCCCCTTTGACTCTCTCTCTCTGTCTGACTCTTGATCCCCCTTTTGACTGCTGATCCCCCCTTTCACACTCTCTCTCCCAGTCTGACTCTTGATCCCTCTCCTGACTGCTGATCCCCCCTCTGCATCTCTCTCTCCCCATCTGACTCTTGATCCCTCTCCTGACTGCTGATCCCCCCTCTGAATCTCTCTCTCCCCATCTGACTCTTGATCCCTCTCCTGACTGCTGATCCCCCCTTTGAATCTCTCTCTCCCCATCTGACCCTTGATCCCTCTCCTGACTGCTGATCCCCCCTTTGAATCTCTCTCTCCCCATCTGACCCTTGATCCCTCTCCTGACTGCTGATCCCCCCTTTGAATCTCTCTCTCCCCATCTGACTCTTGATCCCTTTCCTGAATGCTGATCCCCCCTTTGAATCTCTCTCTCCCCGTCTGACTCATGATCCCCCTCTTGACTGCTGATCCCCCCTTTGACTCTCTGTCTCCCCTGTCTGACTCTTGATCCCCCTTTTGACTGCTGATCCCCCTTTCACGCTCTCTCTCCCAGTCTGACTCTTGATCCCTCTCCTGACTGCTGATCCCCCCTTTGAATCTCTCTCTTCCCATCTGACTCTTGATCCCTTTCCTGACTGTTGATCCCCCCTTTGACTCTCTCTCTCCCCTTCTGACTATTTATCCCTTCTTGACCCCCCTTCCACTTACTTTTCCGGTGCACTCTCTCCCCATTGAGTACATTTTGGTGCTCTCCCTTGTCTGGCTTTTATTAACCTTCTCAGTGCCAGAGGGGTATACAACGCATTGCAAAGCTATGCGTTGAGTACCCCTCTGGCACTGAAAGGGTTAATGTAGCACAGCGATGTCCTTTTCTCTCTCCCCCTCCGCTTCTTCAATCCTGGTCCAGGATTGAAGGAGCGGAGGGGGAGAGAGAAACAGGTATCGCTGTGCTACATTAAAAAAAAAATAGGCAGCCAAGGGAGGGCACCGAAACTTACGTTGTCTTTTTTTTTTTTTTTACTTCGGCAGTCTGTTGTAAGCGGCGGCGGGGGGCAGACACGCCCTCAGAGAATGTGCGCCCTAGGCCGGTGCCTACCTCACCGATAGGTGGTGCCGGCCCTGCTAGTAAGTTTTACCTGCATTTCCTTCTTGTGGGAATTTCTTTGGAAAATAAAAATATAGTTCCATTTCTGAAGAAATTTCCACTAGGATGAAATTCATATTTCCACATATTCTTACTCAGAAGCTGCAAGTTGCAGACTCCCATTTTACAGAAAATGTATGAATAATAAACACTTTCTATTTACCTTAATAGGAAAATGGGCAGACTGGATGGGACAATTGGTTCTTATCTGCTGCCAAAATCTGTTTCAAAATCTATAAGGTGACCTGTAACCCAACTGCAACATGCTACAATACTTGTATTCCCCAGGTACTCAGTACACCAACTGGTCAGCATGTACTAGGTGCAAGGTAGGAGGAAGAGTTCATGTTTCTTCACCTTCCCTTGCAATGTCCAAGAGCACTGACTGGCTTCAGCATTTTCTCACTCAAACCTTCTGCTCTCAGCAGGATTCTGCTTGTGATGATGGTAAATGGGACAAAAACAAGTAGAAGTAGAAGACTGATTTGAAATTGGGGAGCATGCTCAATGCATGCTTGTTACATCAGTTATGCAAGGGGGATGTGAGTCATGTGACCTTCCTACTACCCTGTAGAATACCCATTTGTTGGTGTGGGTCTGATCAAAACATTTTCTGACATATTGCAAAGTTAAGGAAGGAGTTATCGGCAGGGTGAATGGAAGGCCAGTTTAAGTCATTGCCAATTGCAGAGTTGCTTATTTCTTCGACTGGTAAGGAGGAGGCAAACAGGTTTTGCTTGATTCAGCATCTGTCTTACACGGAGGGGGTCTCTGTCAATGACGCCACTGGGAAACAGAACTGCAGTGTTCAGGATCAGACATTTGATAAGGCACTAATTATAGTGAAGGGGTCAGGCCCAGGCTCCCTTCTGGCTAAGATAGATGTTGAGTCCGTTTTCCGTTTGTTGCCCATTCTTCCAAGCAGCTTCAGGCTCATGGAACTAACATGGGAAGAGCATTACTATGTGGCTAAATGCCTTCCAATGGGTTGTGCTATCTCATGCACCTATTTTGAAGCTGCCAGTTAATTCTTGTACTGGGTAGTGGCTCTCATGGCAGGCGCAATAGATATAGCCCATTATCTCAATGATTTCTTGTTCACTGGTCCCCCATCTTCGCCCAGGCGCCAGGAGCTGCTGGACATGGTGTAATATGTCAAGGAACAGATTATTGTTATTATGTCCTGATATGTAAAACCATAGAATTCAAAGAGGGTGTAGATTCTTTTTCACACGACTGTATATACTGTAACGGGTTATACCTTTCTTCCCATATCAAGACTCAAGTGGAAGTTATTACATCCTCTTGGTACAAGTTCACGATACCCCTGATATTATACCTGTACAATGGTCTCACAATATATTTGAATATAGCGAGTACAATAAAAAAAGCTCAAGAGATTCAAATATACTTAAAAATGTATAGAAATTTATTATGCCTATACCATAAATTGTACAGAAATATAAAATGTATGATTAGTAACAATCTATATTATTAGTACATTCGGTATGACTAGCAGAGTATAATTAAATAATATCCTTGCAATAATAAAAGTAGTACATACCATTAGTCTTGTATATAAATAGTATCTCTCTGTAACTCTCTCTGTTCCAAAAATACATCACACATGTTGTCTTATATAAGCTATCTTACCAGTATGCTTTACCATGCATTTTATCTTGCTTTAGCCTACTGCACAAGGTTATAAGTATCTTACGGACATATATTCTGGCACAGAACAAAACCTGCACATGGTACATTATAATACAGGTTTAAAAAGCTTGAATCAGGACATTCTGTATTTCATAATGGATGGCACTTTTCCTTGAAGTTGGCATATCAGGGCCCTTTCCTTGGTGTGCTTGGGTCTTATTCCATCCTAGGACGGGCCCAGGCTGCTGTGTAATGTAATGCTGCTGTTACCTAAAGACAGCCACTCCTATGGAGGGGAGAATGATAATAATCAGTAACAAACTGAAAAATCCAAGCCATCAAGGGCTTTTCTCATTTATGTGGTGCAATCATAGGCGTGCGCAGCCACTTGCATTAGGGTGTGCACCCAAAAGCACAAACACACACGTGCGTGCGCGTATGTAATATATATGCGTGTGTGCTAGCTAAATAAATGATTGCCCCCCATCTGCTCCATATTGCCCCCATCAGCTCCAACGTATCCCCCATCAACTCCATATTGCCCTCACATTGCCCCTATCAGCTCCAACTTGCCCCCATCAGCTCCAACTTGCCCTAACATTGCCCCCATAATCTCCACATTGCCCTCAGCTCCAACTTGCCCCCATCAGCTCCAACTTGCCCTCACATTGCCCTCATCAGCTCCAACTTGCCCTAACATTGCTCCCATCAGCTCTAACTTGCCCTCAGCTCCAACTTGCCCCCATCAGCTCCAACTCGCCCTCACACTGCCCCCATCAGCTCCAACTTGCCCTCACATTGCCCCCATCAGCTCCAACTTGCCCTCACATTGCCCCCATCAGCTCTAACTTGCCCTCAGCTCCAACTTGCCTCCATCAGCTCCAACTTGCCCTAACATTGTCCCCATAATCTCCACATTGCCCTCAGTTCTGACTTGCCCCCATCAGCTCCATCTTATCCCCATCACCTCCAACTTGCCCTCATCACCTCCAACTTGCCCTAACATTGCCCCCATCAGCTCTAACTTGCCCTCAGCTCCAACTTGCCCCCATCAGCTCCAACTTGCCCTCACATTGACATCAGCTCCACATTGCCCCCATCATCTTCACATTGCCCCCTTCCATAATGCCCCTTCATCTCCACAATGCCCCATTCATCTCCACAATGCCCCCTCCATCCCCTACCTTAAGGCTTCAGTCCCTGGTGGTCTAGAGGTGTGCCATAAGAGAGCTCTGTGCCTCCTTCGGCACAGAGCTGAAGCTCCCACGCGCTGCTCTCAGTAATGCAGAGCGCTGGGAGATGATGTCATCTCCCAGCGCTCTGTATTACTACAGAGCCTGGGTCTCGCTGCGGCTTGTCACATAGATGTCGCGAGGGAGCGCTTGGTAGTTTAAATCAGCGCTCCCTCGCGGCAGATATATTTAAAAAAAAAAAAAAAAAATCCCCAGCTTCCCTGGTCGGTGCGCACGGGGCCGATTAGGGTGTGCCTGGGCACACCCAGCACACACCGTGCGCACGCCTATGGGTGCAATACATACATGAACCATTATTTCTATGTCTCTTCTCTCAGTTGCTTCCAGTAGGCAAGAACATTGATATGGAACTTACTTTCAAGTAGTGTGGAATACCTTTTATCAATTAGAAACAGTTCACTTTAATCAGGATCTGTGGTAGGACAATGGATATGTAGTGGAACAGTAGTTCCTTGGTCCAGAAGAA
Organism: Rhinophrynus dorsalis; assembly: GCA_037306005.1. Taxonomy (NCBI): domain Eukaryota; kingdom Metazoa; phylum Chordata; class Amphibia; order Anura; family Rhinophrynidae; genus Rhinophrynus; species Rhinophrynus dorsalis. The sequence continues at coordinate 338,481,280 of CM074721.1, forward strand.
GCTGGGCTTCATTAAGCATCTACCAATGTGAGTAGGTCAGTGGATTTGTCAATGGGCCAGATGTAAAGGAAAAGTGGAGTAATTCTGGAGCAAGCCAGCTGCACTATATGGGATACAATATCCTTAAATTTCCACTAATCCTTATGAGGCTGTTTATCTCATTGAATGCTAAAGAGGTCTGTAGCATTCAATGGTTAAAATCCGAACAGTGCAGATGGTTTGCCCTGGCATTTCTCCACTTTGGCTTTATATACAAGGCCCATGGTGCCTTAAAGGAGCAGTAAACCTTTTTTTATGAAAACGAATATGTTATTGGGCTTTTCCCGATGAGCAAAACAATGGTTCTCCCATTTGTCACAGTTTATTCTATAACAATTATACAAAGATCCAGGGAGCTTACTTCCTGACAATATAAATTGTTTTCAATGACTCACCTCACCCATATAATACAACGGAACAACTATATGAAATATGGCCAATGCAGGACAATGATATTTTAAAGAAACAAAGTTTAATACGTTTGTAAAGATGCACCTCCCAGCAATTGGGGTACCATTGTTTTACTCTAGGCTCCTCATTCCTATATCATTCTAATGGTACTCACCCAAGTATGTTTGATTGAGTATAAAGAAGTGCCATTGGAGTACACTGTTTTTGTACACTAGTTTCTGCCTGGCATATCCCAAAACAATGTGTACATTTGGACCTGACACATAAGATATAAATGTACTAAGTAAAAGGGGTGCAATTATGGGGCAAACCAACTACTTCATAGGGAACAAATACACATTCCGGTTGACTCAAAAGGTACCTTTACCTGGAGAGGTCCCTAAAGTTTTGGTTTGCTCCAGTATTGCTCTTATAATCTTTAGTGCATAAGACCTATTGTCTGAGTACAACAGAGAGGAAAGACATAGAAAAATTATCCCAGACTCAAACAACACAGTTAACATCCCTTTCTGATAATGGATTATTTGTATTGAGAAAATCTACAGTAAATCATTTTGTTCTTGTAACCAACTACATTCTTAGAAAATTGACACATTTGAATTGATTATTAAGAACAACTAGACTAAAGGATCATTTTGCTGATACATTATTGTATGTACCTGTCATTAAGCTTTGCAGAGCTGAATCAGGTAGCAAGAGATGTTTCAATTGTGTATTAAAATGTAATTTATTACTAAGCAAACTAAAGGTATCTTCTTCTGGATGTTCCTTTAGGCAGAGTAGGCAACTGCCTAAAACAACACATTTTGAGGGGATCTTCAGCTATACTGACCACACCTACATTCTAAGTTGTACATGTTGCCAGGGCATTCCTGATATCCCTCCATCACAGACCCACTCCTGGTATATGGTAGCAACAATTTATACTCTTTTAGTGGGCATTATTTAATCCATGGGTGCCCAAAATGTGGCCTACCTGACCCCTGGTTGTGGCCCACTTTAAATTAAAAAAAATTATATATTTACCTAGTTAACTAATACACATGAACTAGTAGTAGGCCAGATAGACCGAATCCCCTGACAGGCTATATTTCACCATTGTTATCAATAAAAAAATGTGGCCCTCACCCTTGTGGCTTTCTGATCATGTTTCCCGCAATTGAAATACCTTGGACACCCCTGATTTAATCCCTTGATGCCATAGTCTACACTGAATTACCTGTTCAAGGGGTTAATAGCGGTTATAGATGTTCTATTTTCTGAGGGCAAAAGTGGATGATTCTGTGGGCATGTCATGGACATAGTGGGTGTGGCCATAGGTGGTGCAAATGGCTTCTAAGAAGTCTTTGCCTAGGGACGAGGAAAATTTATATTGGTCCCTGCTTAAAGGGATAGTAATGTTTCATAATAAAAGCAGCTCTAATTAATCATCATAGTATCTGGACTTTCGAGAGTGTTATTTCAATTCTGTCAGAGTTGTAGTTCAACAGTAATTCAATGACAAAGTATCCCCCTCCCGCCCCTTTTACTGATGTAACCCTGTTCAGCCATATCAGAAGGGAGGTGCCCAGGTAGACTGCAGAGAGGGACAATCTTCAATTAAGATAAGGGAAAAACCTGAAAAACTTGTCAAGGGGGGCAGGGCTTTCAATGTTTTCATAGGAAGACGATTGTCCCCTTCTGTTATCTGTCTGGTCTTACAACCAGATTCCACATCTGAGAAGAGATGGCTTTACACTAGGTAAAAGGGGTGGGAGGGGAAACTTTGATAGTGAATATCTCTCAAACCATAAAGGTTTGAGAGATAAGATTTATATTGTTCTTCATGTTTTTTTAATGCCTACAAAATAAAATAAAGATAAAACAAAGTATTACTGTACCTTTAACTACAGTGCTAATGGTGAAGCCTACTGTTCATGTGGGTCAACACTAGTCGGTATCCTTTTAAAAGGTTGCACGCAAAAGTGTGTGTGACCGTATCAAGCATTAACCATGTTACCATGATAAAAATGGCGACATGAGAATCTCACACTTTATGAAAGCGCAAGATTGTCATGTCGCCTACTGAAAGGGAGCATACCTTCCTTGATTGTCTTCATCATCTCTGCTGGATAGTGATACTGCCTCCGGATTAATTTCAGCTCCGGTACTGACACTTCTAGTTCACATGGGGTTAACCCCATTCAAATAAATGGGAGATTCGTTGGCTGCAAGCATATAAATGCTGGACGTGTGTGTATATATAACGGGATTCTGAGAAGATCACATGAGAGAGACTGATGGCAGAAAATCTGGGGCTGGAGCGATTAAGGAAGCTGGAAATCCTTTTGCCAGACTGCCGAGTCCAGTCTCTCTCATGTGATCTTCTCAGAATCCCGTTATATACACACACTGGATTCGGCAATCTGCCGAGTCCATCTCTATATGCTTGCAGCCAACGAATCTCCCATTTATTCGAATAGGGTTATTAACCCCATGAGTGCTAGAAGTGTGCAACCTTTTAAAAGTGAACCCACTAGTCATACCAGTGCTTTAAAGTCTATTAATTTAATTAGTCAATAAAATAACTTTAAGGACAAATTGGGGAGAAGTCCAAGTCAAAACTGCGCAGGTCACACAGGGCCAAACCAAGCTTTCCAGATAAGTGGTTTCCAAAATTCAAAAAGTGTAACAACAATTCCTGTAATTAGTTGTGCACAATTGTGCATTCATACCCATTGTAGCTACATCAACATAGGCTAGTGTGGGGCAAACTACATCTCTCTAGCTGTTGTTAGACTGCAACTATTATCATCTCCAGCCACACAGCAGCTGGGATACCAAAGCTTTGTCTACCTCTGAATTTTCAGGGATGAAAGTGTGCAAGGGGGTTTCTGGGCAACTGAAACACCCCTTGTTTTGCTCTTTACATAGCACACCCTGACCCCCCCAGTGGCTACATCAGGTTTAAACCTCCATTCTCTCCAATGAAACATATAGGGGTCAATTTATTAAACAGCAAATGGCAGACGTACAACAGAATAGCAGTCTCTTATTTATCAATGGGTTTGCAGTCACTCAGTATGACTGATCGCCTACATAGAGTTACAAAGACAAGTTTAATGAATATGATGCTTTCTACACACTTTAATAAACCACAGTCACATTCTGTGTGTTAGTGACAACATTGACAAAATAAAAAAGGATGTGTCTCATGAGGATTTCTTTGATTCTCGTAATCTTAGTAATGAAGAAATAAAAATGTAAAATGGGACCGTTGAATTTTTAAGAAACAGGTGAAATATTTATATTAGTTTTTTTTGTTTTTTTGTTTTTTTTTAAGTTTAAACAACAGTTTATGAGATATTTAGCTTTATTCTACAATTTATGCATCTACTCTAATATCTAGCTCGCAGGAAGTTGCAGCTGGGATGGGGAGCAGCATGGAATGTTAGTATCTGGCAGGCTATCTGGCCACTACTGTCTAAAGTGCATAAACTGACAAATAAATAAATAAATTATAATACCTCCTAATCTATTTTTTGAAAAAAAGGCTACATAATATATGGATGATTTTGAAAGCTCTTTCACAATTACATATTTGTTACAAAGTGACAGTTACACATGCAACATGTTGCTTTGCAATGCGTTGCATACCTCTTTGGCTCTCAAAGGGTAAGGGAAAAAGATAAATGGGCACCCATTATATTGTTGGATAGACCTTACAAATTTGTTAAGGGAAAATCATAATTATAGGATACTAGTGTATATAACAATGTAGCTAAAATTAAAAATCATATTCAATCTTCAAAGAGATTTTGGAGACTGAATCTATTGACAAAAAAAATCAAAGATTTTATAATTATTTATATAATTAATAAAATATACAAGTCCTGGAATATCACCTAGGCAGCCAGCTGATAATTATGCTATTTGTTGCCCTTTGGCTATTCTATTAGTCAAGGAAATAAACTGCTTTACGAAAAAAAAACGAGCATTACTTCTAGAAGATTCTGGATTTCTAATTAAGGTTTTGGCATTGTAATTACCTCCTGATGAAATGTGGCTTGTAACCTTTGGCACTATTGGTTTGTATACATCAGTTCTACATCAGAAAGGTATGGGCGTTTGTTGAAGAACTCAAAACTGTATACCATACTGAAAAAAAAATGTTTTCATTCATTATTGGAAATAACAATTGGAGGAGTTGGGATGAAAGCATGGCTTGTTATCTAAAGCAAGGCACTTGGTCTTTGACCCAATCTTTTCTCCCCATCTCCTGCACTCTGTCTGTTCACCATCTCATCCATTGTCTGGTTCATGCATCTCTGTTCCCTCTGCATCTCTCCCCACGGTTTATGTTCTTTCCATCTCACTCATTGTATCTGCCATTTCCTCCACTGCATTTTAATCCTATCTGCCCCAGCCTGCCCAATCTCTCCCATTGTCGCTGCCCACAATTTTCTCCACTGTAACCCCTCTTTTCATAAATCCCACTCCATTTCCCCCACTGTATTTTTTCTCATTGTATCTGACCCCATTGTTTCAGTTTTCTCCAACTCCCCTATTTCCCTGCAATTGGTTTTGTCATCCCTCCTCTGTCTCTGTTCCTCCACCTCCATTTTCCCGTGTTTTCCCACAGTCTCCATGTTTCTCACTCCTGGATGGCTCCTGACGGAACACAGTAAGGTTGCTGAATGCTGGACTTTGGTGTGATCCGAGGAGGTAATTCTCACCCATGTAAAATGTACTAAGTGCATGTTACCTTTCACTACTGGCAACAAATCCAGCAGAGCACTGCTGCGTTGGTGCAGTATGTGTGAATGAGGCCTATGGTGCATTTTAATAAAATCTACAATTGCATATATACTTATGCATTTTAATCCCCATGAGTGCTGGGAAATGGACAGGCCCAAATATAATATTCATGCTTCCCTAGTTACAGAAATTTTAGAGCCCCATATATTTTGTCATCCTGCCTCCACACCCACTTTTGAACTTGTTTATTTAGGTTTGAGCATTGGCCGCTCTGTAAAATCTTCCATGTAAGGCCATAATTATATAATCTGTTCACCTCACTCAATAAAGCAGGGGTAGGCAAACTTTGACACTCCGTATGTTGGAAACTACAACTCCTACCAACCCAAATCCATCAACAGATGATGGGAGATGTAGTTCCTAAGGCTGAAGTGCCAAAATTTGCATACCTCATTTATAAAGTAACCAAATGATCTTAGGAACTAATAGGGTTGCCACCTTTTCTTTAAAAAAATACCGGCCATGGCATTCTCTCCATAGACTTAACATTGGACCGAAGCCATTTTTTTACCGGCCTCCCGGTAAAATACCGGCTGGGTGGCAACCCTAGGAACTAACCACAAGCCTGTATAGACTGGTCTCATGTTTATATAAAGTGGCCATGTGACTATATAAACTGACCCCAGTATTATATAGACTGACCACTTATGTCAACTACATCTGGATTACATAAAATGTCCACAGAGCGTAGTCAGTTTAAACAGATCTGTAGTCAGTTTAATCCTGTTGTTAGTTTATAACAAGATAGTTTAGCCTGGCCGCAGAAGAATGCAGACTGATCATTTAGATGACAACAGTATGTGTTTATTGTATGTCACTGAAAGTTTTAATAATACTATATGTGGTGATGGGTGATGTAGGTATATTTATGGAATACCAATAAGAATACATAATTATAAAACACTGTCATAGTATTAACCATTTCGAAAAAAAAATCTCTCCGTGTAAGGGTTAATCATAATGAAATGGAAGGGGCAAAGCAACCAAGAGTCCCCCCACCTTCTACATTGAGTTAAGGGTTAAGACTCACCAGTAATGGTTGCATTAAGAGTTTCTAAGGATAGTTTCTTTTTCTGTGAAAAATAGAACTCTGCATGTCTTCCTAGATCAGTCCAAGGTAATACTTAACCTACGGTAGCCCAGAGGGTCAAACAATGCTGAAGGACCATACTACTTATTTGTTTCAATCCACCATGGTCTTTGACTGCCTAGGGGGTGCATACTCCAAACAGTTACCAAAAACCTCTTCCACAGGGCACATGATCACGGGGCACAAACCCAAACAAACATGGTGGGGGTTCTGAATCCCACATGAGGTCCGTATATAAACCACTGAGGGTTAACTATATAAAAAATAAAATAAATGTAAAATAAAAAAAAATAAAAAAAAGTGTGCCAGAGGGTTGTCCAATGCATTGCTTTCCAATGTGTTGGACAGCCCTTTGAAACCCACACATATACCCTCCTGTGCCCTCTGATCCACTCCCCTTCACACTATCTGAACTCCCCTACCTGGTTCCACTAAAGATCCCCACATATACTGTTTGAACTCCAAGCCAGGTTCCTGTTTACTGGAAGTCACAGATCCCAACATACACTGTCTGACACCCCACCCCCCAGCCTGGTTCCATTGAACGCTATTGCATACCTCCCAACATTTCAACTGGCCAAAGAGGGGCACTTATTATTTAGAGGGAGGTGCTGGGGTGCGGCTGGTGAGCATGGCATTATCAAGAATTTTACCTGAGTTAAATTAAAAGAATAAATGTGAACCACTGCACAGAATTTGCCATATAAAAATAATTCATAAATGGTCCTGCCAGTTCTGTTTTATAATAGGGCTGTATCTTCAAATGAAGAGTGGAGGAGTTCTGAGGCAAACCATTTGCATTACAGGGGAGAACTAAAAATTCCCATTTAGTTAAATGGGGATTTTTAATCCTCTGAATGCCAGAGAGGTCTCCAAGACATTTCTTTACAATGCCTTGGAGATTTCTCTGGCATTCAGTGGGTTAAAATCCCCATTTAAAGTAATGGGGATTTTTAGTTCTCCCTTATAGTGCAAATGGTATGCCCCAGAATACCTCCACTTTTCTTTTTAACATACACCCCATGTTTCCACATCTAAAGACACAGCTGTCAATGTAGCGGGTAGTGAAGAACATTACTGTAGCCTTCCACAGGAACCCTAACATGTGAGTCAGTCTATTAGGAGACCTGGAGCTGTGACTCAATAAACTGCTATGCTATTGAAGGCAGTTTACAAGTTGTGAAACGTTTAGCTAATTTAGGTACATGATTGGCATCATGTATCTTCTGCACATTGTTATATTTAACCTTTTGAGTGCCAGAGATTTATCTAAGGCATTGTATTGCAATGCATTGAGTACCTTTATGGCACTCAAAGGTTTAATTTACTCTGTGAGGAGGAAGCTGGTACTATACAGAGCAGTAGAAAAATAAAAGTTTAGGAAAACGATTTATATGGCTTTCATGTGCTTTGATATATCTGGTGCTCCTTTTTTAAGCTGGGCTTTGTGTTCATGAGAACTAGTCGAAAATAATGTTGGTAGTAAGTTGGGCTGTAGCTACACATGGATGATTTACAGAATAGTAAGAATAAGAAGAGGAAAGTTATTGTTCGAGTGAAAAAGGTAGTGAAAGGGAGGTGTCAAGATAAACACTGTGGAAAAGCCCAATGGGAGAGAGGGTGTGAGGGACAGGCAACCTGAAGAAATGGAGGATGAGAGCCTAGTATGAGTACCTGATGGCCAGAGGCAGGGTTTGTTTCTAGGTTCCAAAAAGATCTGGGGCTAGAGCCCACAGCAAAATTCAACAGAGTGCTGCCACCAGTGGTAGTGATGATAACACTGTAGTGAGGAGTGGGCTATCCTTACACAACATAAATGTTTATTTTACTAATCTAATTATAATGCAATGCAAAAGAGTTGAGAAGTAAGCCACTGTATGTTCAGCTCTTGCCATTTTTTGTTCTAACTGAAGTTATTGTAGAGTAAATCACCTGTACCACAGGGAAAAAAAAATCAAAATTCCTGTTAAATGAAATAGGGGTTGTAACCCTTTGAATGCTAGAGAGGTCTCCAATACATTGCAAAGCAATGCACTGGCGTCCTCTAAACCATTCAAGAGGTTAAAAGGCTCTATTCAAGTGCAGTGGATTTTAAGAATTTTTATTTGTTCCCTATTGTGCAGTTGGTTTACTCCAGAATAAAACCAGTTTGTTTAGTACATATGGGCCATTGTTCTATGCTCTGTTGCAGAGTATGCAGCTCTGTGTTGTTAATATAAAGCACACAGTTGAAGTGGTGCTACGCTAGTGATACCACAGAGCTTACAATTGAAGTGGTGCTACACTAGTGATACCACAGAGCTTACAGTTGAAGTGGTGCTATGCTAGTGATACCACAGAGCTTACAATTGAAGTGGTGCTACACTAGTGATACCACAGAGCTTACAACTGAAGTGGTGCTACACTAGTGATACCACAGAGCTTACCAGGGGCCCACCAGTTTTATTCATTTGTTGATAATTGTATTTGATGCTCAAAAGTAATGACCAGAGATTACAAGCTGCATCAGAGAGTTTGTATTCTGTAGAGCAGGGGTGCCCAGACTTTAGGGTTCTACTTTTTTGTTAGTCATCCTAACACCATCTACTACTTTACCAACAGGAGTCCTCTCCAACAAATTTTTGGTTGGTGCACACACACGCACCACTCCTCTTTTTTATGTCCATTTCAGATTTCCTGCCTTATCCATTTTTGACACCTCCATACCAATATTCTTCTCCATCCTTCCTGCCACACACTTTCTCTGCCTCTTTCCTTCCCATCTTCTACTGTTTCTGTGCTGTTATTCTTCAAACTAGGCATAATGCACGCCTGTATGTCCACATGTCCTATGCTGGTTTACAGAATAACAGCAGGGAGACAGTGGGGAATGGGAAGGTAAGAGTCAGTGAAACAGGGAAGGCTATAAAGGTAGGCGCTGGAACCACAGACATTAACTGTTTGGGATAAAGAGAAAGAGTGTGGCAGGAAGGATGGGGTGGTGCTGCAGTGACTATTACTTCTAAGTTGTTAGACTACAACTCTCATCATCCTCAATCAGTAAATAGCTGGCTTAGAATTATTAGAGGTGTAGTTCTTCAACAGTAGGAGGGCCTCAGGTTGCTCATCTTTACCTAGAATCATGTTTGTATAATATAAACCTCCCAGGGCACCTCGAACTGACACACATTCATGCCCCAGGACATTCACAAACACACACACACACACACACATATCCACACCACTCATGCATACACACACAAACATTCACACTGCAGGGAACTTCACACACACACACACACACACACACACTTATTTGTTGTTTTCTTCCACAGCTGCACAGACATATTTCATATTTCACTGAGATATTATTATTACTTGCCGTGTAGCGATAGCGTCTGCAGACAGATGAACTACAGATACACTGTCTGATACCCATGCCTTGTTCCATTGGTAGGGTTGCCAACTTTTCCTCAAAAAAATACCGGCCATAGTTGTGTCGGTGAGGGTGGAGCCACAAATGGGAGGAACTGCAAAAGGGAGGAACCACAAAAGGGGAAGGAAACACTCAATGTTGCATGACCCTGACAAACACACACAGACATAAACGCATATACAGACACACACAAATACACACATATATATATCCAGTAGAATACTGGCTGAAACTGAGATGGCGATACTTAGTAAAGGCTTGAGTTTTGTCCCTACAACTAAGCAGAACAAATTGAATTGGGAAGTAGATTTATACAAAGTACACCACAATTTAAAGCTGAAGGAATTTTTTCATTCTGATACTGGACAGCAATCTGATCTTACTATATTTAAAAAAAAGAGTACATTTGATCCTGTTAGCAATAATCCGCATATTGCAGCATTCATCAACTTGCTGACCAATGAGACTAGACGATTGTTAATGAATAAACGCATCAGCTTTAATAATACTACTAAGGAAGAAAGACTTGCAATTAAGAGCCTTGCTAATGATAATAGTATTATTATTATTAAACCTGTCGATAAAGGTGGTGGTGTTGTAATATTGGATTATTGTGACTATCGTGATGAAGTTCTTGCACAACTTAATGTGGCTGAGCATTACAAGAAACTACATAGGGACCCTACACTCAGTTATAAAGCAGAGATAGATTCTATCTTACAACTAGGGATTAAAGGGATAGTAATACCTGAAAATAAGTTTATTTTATATTGTAGCTCTTAAAAAAACATGAAAAATGATATAAGTCTTATCTCCCAAATCTTTATGGTTTGGGAGATATTCAGAAGTAAAGTTTCCCCTGGAGTGATGTCATTGCTCCACCCTTCAGATTTGGAATCTGGTCGCCCGACCAGCAGTGCCTCTCCAGAAGTGCTAAGATCATGATCTTTAAAAATTATTTCTTAATTGGAATGGTCTACAAAGTGTGCTTTCAAGCCAGGCACACTTTGTAGACAGTTCCAATGAAGTAGTTCTTTTCAAAGATCGTGATCTCGGCACTGCTAAAGAGCTGCCGGTTGCTATGTGGACCGAATTCCAAATCTGTCCACTAGATGGCAGACTTGGCTGAAACAGCAAGGAAAAGTGAACTTTACTATATTTTACATATGAATATCTCCCAAACCATAAAGGTTTGGGAGATAAGACTTATATCATCTTGACTCAGGCATATCCTACTGTACCGATATTATACTGTATACCTAAAATACACAAGTCCTTGCAAAAACCGCCTGGTAGGCTTATAATATCATCTCGAGGATCTCTATGTCAGCCCATATCTCAATATGTAGATTTTTACCTACAGACCTTCACTAAGAAGTTTGGTAGCTACATTAGAGATTCCACGGATTTTATTTTACAGTTGCCTACTAGAATTAGTGAAGAAACCCTTTTTGTTACTCATGATGTCACCAGCTTGTATACTAACATTCCTCATAACGCGGGCAAGGAAACAGTAATGGCTATAATTGGCAATGATCCGACATATGATGGTCCCTCATTGGAACTTTTGCTGTTATTGATTGATATCATTTTGAATAAAAACTATTTTAAATTTGAGGACTCTTTATGTCCAATTACAAGGGACGGAAATGGGTTCCAATATGGCACCATCCTATGCGAATATCTTTATGCAATATTATGACTTATTGAACATCTTCTCTGTTCAACAGTTTGAGATGTATATCATCTTTTACAAGTGTTTTATCGATGATATATTTTTTCTCTGGAATGGAGGGGCCGAACTGTTGAGGCAGTTTGTGGACTACCTGAATGGTTTGGAATCTACAATACGTTTCACCCTTACTTTCAATAAGGTGAGCATCAATTTTTTGGATATGACTGTTTACAGAGAAGATGATAAAATCCTCACCAAAATATAAACCCACTGATAGGAATACTCTTTTGCATGCGAGCAGTCATCATCCCCCACCTCTCAAACAAGGACTACCCTATTCACAAATGGTTAGGGTGGTACATACCACTACGGATTATACAGAACGTCAACAGGAACTGCTCTTCATGCAACAGATATTCCTAGAAAGGGGATATCCTGAGGATGAGGTTTGCACAGCATTTCAGTGTGCATCATCATTGGATCAAGACCAATTATTAGCCAGTGACGCTTGTGAACGTACTAAGATGGAGAGATTATGTATACAATCCCAATATACTGTGGCCTCTACGGATATAAAGAGAGTAATATTGAACAACTGCCATGTGCTGAGTGGGGATGCTAAAATTGGCCGTTTGTTTAAAAATCCCCCCCTATTCTGTTACAGGAGAGGGAGGAATTTAGGTGATATCCTTAATTGGGCTGACCCTGCTGATAAATATACTAAATCTACACAGTGGTTAACACGTCCCATAGGGGTATTTAAATGCAGGGGAGGCTCAAACTGTGGTAATATCCTGACTGGCTAGCAATTTAAGCATCCACGAACAGGGAGAATGATCAGTATAAGGGAATTTATGAACTGTGAGAGCCGTTATGTGATCTACTTCATTCAATGCCCATGTGATCTTGTGTATGTTGGTAAGACCACAACTATGTTGAAAGAACGGATCAACAATCATAAATCAGCCATTAAAAAGGCCCTTGAGGGCAAGATGGACACTAGGGATCATAAATACCAGCCAGTGGCTTGGCATTTTCTTTCACACAATAGCACAAATTATCGGATTTTCGTTTCATGCCTATTTACATGGTACCCAAATTATCAAGAGGAGGCGATCATCATAAACTGCTATTACAGCAGGAGTCGAAATTCATACATGATTTTGATTCACTCATACCAAAAGGTTTGAATCATGAATTGTCTTTAACGTGCTTCCTATAGAACTTTACTACTAGGACGGCATCAATATTGATAAACACTAGTGTTGAGCGAGCACCCCGATGCTCGGGTGCTCTGACCGAGCACCCCCTGAGGCTCGAGTGCTCGGCCGAGCACCCGAGCCCCATTGAAATGTATGGGGTGACACGAGCATTTCACCAGGCACCCCCTGCTCTGATGAGGGGAGGGTGCCTGGTCAATGCCCCCCTTCATCTCCGCTATGACCCCTTCATCTCCGAATGCCCCCTTCATCTCCGCAATGTCCCCCTTCATCTCCGCTATGCCCCCTTCATCTCCGCTATGCCCCTCTTCCACAATGTCCCCCTTCATCTCCGCTATGCCCCTCTTCCACAATGTCCCCCTTCATCTCCGATATGCCCCTCTTCCACAATGTCCCCCTTCATCTCCTCTATGGCATAGAGGAGATGAAGGGGGACATTGTGGAAGAGGGGCATAGCGGAGATGAAGGGGGACATTGTGGAAGAGGGGCATAGCGGAGATGAATGGGGGACATTGTGGAAGAGGGGCATAGAGTCTATGCCCCTCTTCCACAATGTCCCCCTTCATCTCCGCAATGCCCCCTTCATCTCCGCAATGCCCCCGTACCTCCAGTCCCTGGTGGTCCAGCGGAGCGTCTTCAGATCTGTGCCTCTTCCGGCACAGATCCCCGCCACCCGAACATGGCGGGCGAGCACATGGCGGTACTCGACGAGTACCGCCATGTGCCGAGCAGAGCGATGCTCGAGCCGATCCGAGCATCGGCCGAGCACGCTCGCTCAACACTAATAAACACCATTGAGGGGTGTTAGGCACCTAGATGCTGTTAAATCATCCAATGTGGGCACTCTTTGTATGTGGCATACAGGAATGGGCCCTGAAGATGAATTTTGTTTACTGCCATTGCCTGGACCATTATATATTTTGAGGAGTGAATAGGCATGGTTTTTGTAAAGTTGCATCCTCTATCATGGAGGCAGAGTACCAATATGCCACTCGGCTTGGATACCCTCTGCTTTGGGTGTGGATACATGGACAATTAAGCATTTGTTTATAAATAGGATAAATGGATGGAATACAATATTTTTTGTGTGTATATGGCACATACTATAATTCTAAATGCACATGGGATAAGAACTTACCATATGTCCATACTAGCATCAGAGACAGCCGTCAGGAAGAGGGTAGATACTAAATTACCATCTGTACGCATGACTAACCATCAAAAATGTTTCTTTTTTGGACAGTATATTTCAATGAGTTAGTCAACCAACTTGCTATAAATGTGATCATATTAACTTTGATGATAGAACATACAACATGTTTGTGATCACCTGGCATTATTGGCAGCCCTAAGGAAGGGGTCAGACACCTAGCCACTAACTGCAATTATGATCCATCATTAATAATATCTGGAGAATGTACTTTAAAATGTAATATTTTTACCATTTATTTAGTTATAGTGGAGTTCAAGGCAGTTTGACTTGTCCAGTGTCATCATGGCTCTTTTAGAATTATCCTTTTGATTATTTTCATTTGCCATATATTGTTTTCTATATGTTGCTTTCTCTGCCTTTACCCTCTGCTAAATGGTTAAGGTGCAATGTGCGATCGCTGCCTCCAGCCGGCAGCGTTGTTTACTATGGATATTATTCATCCGGTTGGCTAGCAACCAGTAGCATGTTGCTTATGTGACGTCACCACTCCCCATTGGGCGCCGGGGAACGCTGTGATTATGCGTTCCAGCGGTGGATCTGGTGGGTAGTGGTGAGTCAATCCTCCAATACGGTGTGTGTAAATATATGAGTATGCATGTTTGAGATCTGTTTGCCCTGAGGAAGGTCCAGTACAGGACTGAAAACATTTGGCAAGAGGCTGCAAAGCATGTAGCAGTAATAAAGGGGAATATACATTGAAGAATTCAAGTAGTGTGCTGTCTCTGTCTCTATTCCGGGATCCCCAGGCTGAGTACATTTTATTATATATATATTTATCACACATACACACACTCACAGAAAGACACCCACCCACATATAAATGCACATAGACACACGCATACAGACAAACACATACACACAGTCACAAACACAGGTACAGACACCACACACATACATACATACATACATACATACATATGGTGACCTAATCTCAAAAGTTCTCAGGTTTGGCCACTGCTCACTGACAAATAATGGAATTGCAAAAATCCCAAATGTATTCATTTCCTATTCATGTTTATTTCTATTAGAACTGCTCTTTTTAACCACCTAACTTCCAGAACGGTGCAATACGTTTGGTACCCCTCTGCCGCTGAAAGGGTTAATCAACTGAACTTGAAAATGCCATTTATTCTTCTGTCATTTAAGCATGCGTTCAAGTGTCACTGCTAGAACGGGAGACATGAAGGCACCATAACATGTAGCCACTGCACAGTTAGTGCCAAGTGAGAAAGGGGACAGGAAGGCACCCTGCGCAGTATGGGACAATTGAACACATTACCTGGTACAGTTGGTGTTTACCAGATTTGCTCCACTATTATTCTGTGCATATCGTCCTAAGTACACCGCTACTGATTAGAGCATAGTCTTGGAACAACTGAGTCCTATTTACCTTACAAGTTCTCATAAGGCTGGGATCATTGAAGCCATTTCGAGACCGGGATCCGCCGCCATGGTGGTAAATCCTCCGGTAGGAGTAGGGAACTTTCTGAGTGTCACTACGATCTGAACCTATGTCAGGGCAGCGGGAGACTGAGCTCAGTACGGCAGCTTGACTGAACTGAACCAAACTTCAGCCACGCTTGTGGGCATCAACTATATTCGCTGCCTCTCCCCGCTCAGTCACCTCACCTCACTCCCCTCCCTGGATGCACACAATACCGGCTTTTCAGTTGCCGGTATTGTAGTTATATTGGCACCGGCTCTAGAGTGGTAATTACCGGCTGTGCCGGTAAAATACCGGCTGGATGGCAACCTTATCCACTGGTAGCCCAGAACCACATATACAAAGTCTGATACCCCTGGCTTTTTCCACTGGCCACTTGGAGACACAGAACCATAAACATGTACCCTGCCTTGTTTCACTGGCCGCTGGTAGTCAAAGAGCTACACATACACTGCCTGACAACCCAGCATTGTGCAACTGTTAACACTATAATCACACACATACACTGTCTGATACATACCTCCCAACATTTCAAATGGCCAGAGGAACGCTTTTGTTTTAGGGGGTGTTGCTGGGAATGGGGCTGGTGGTCAGGGCATTACCAAGAATATAGGTGATTTCATGACCTACTGACACCTCTTTTGTGTAACTGAATATATTATCTAGAGCAACACCAAAGTATTTTAGTTACACAGCTAATTTATATACACACATACTGACATTTAAACAAACATTGATGTGATTTTATGGATGTGGAACAATGTGATACACTTATATGCACACCACAGAGTCTGATCTCCTAAAAAGAGGGACACTAGGGTGTGAAAGAGGGATCTGGGGCTCAAAGAGGGACTGTCCCTCCTAAAGAGGGACAATTAAGAGGTATGCCGATACCTAGCATTGTTCCATTCCCCACTGGTATCCATAGAACCCCTTATACACTGTCTGATAACCTTGTGCTACTAGCCCCTTGTAGCCACACATCCACTGTCTGATTCCCCAATGTTTAGCCATTGGTAGCACCAGGCACGCACGTGGACTGATATACCTGCCTTTTTCTATTGGCCACTGGAAGCCATAGAACTGCACATATATTGTCTGATACTCCAGCATTGTTTCACTGGTTACTGGTGTCCACAGAACCACGCTGTGTGATACCCCATCATTGTTCCACTGGTTACCAGTAGCCAGTCACACACTGTCTGATTTCCGACATTTTTTCATTGGCCACTGGTAGCCACAGAACAACACACATACACTATATGATACCACAGCCACTGGCCACTTGTAGCCACAGATTCCCCACATACACAATGTTATCCCCATCATCAGCCTTATTCCCCTGCCCACTGGTAGCCACAGACTCCCCACATACACTATGTGATCTCCATCAGCCTTATTCCCCCCGCCACTGGTAGCCACAGATTCCCCACATACACTATGTGACCCCCCCCATTTCCCTGCCCACTGGTAGCCACATATTCCCCACATGCACTATGTGATCCCCATCAGCCTTATTCCCATGCCCACTGGTAGCCAGCCCATAAGTTCTCCATATATACTATGTGACCCCCACCAGCCTTGTTTACCTGCCCTCTGGTAGCCCCATCTATACTGTCCCTCATACCTCCTCTTCTCCTCTGCCCTATTCTGCTTTCTATTTCAGTGTAGACTTAGAGTCACGGGCTCCACACTGCCTCTACTGGTACTTTGGGTGCATGTTGATGACCTCATCTCAAAGCACCAGGAAGTGCTAGAAGAGCAAGTGTGGAGCCCATGGCTCCGCACGGAAGCTCAGAACTGAGTGAGGCAGCAGCCTGCTGTTCCAATATATATTTGCCCACAAGTTGTTGGGCAGCAGCCAGCCTCAGTTACACCTCCTGCTGATAAACAGCATAGCAGGAGGAGTGAGTCTCTGGAACACAGGACTGATATTTGCTGAGTGCCTGACATTCGGGGTTGGCCACTTACATTCATGGGGCTTCAGTCCCTTTAGCCCACCCCTAGCGACACCCCTGGCCAGAGGTGTTACTAATGACGCTTTCACACTATGCACTGGCTTTCACTTCTCTGCACAGTGCAGCTTCCTTCTAGTGGAAAGGCTGCGAGTACCTACGTGAGGTGCGTGCGCATATGGCCAATCATATTTGATTTCTGGAATGAGCAAGCATTGCATTGCTTCAAGGGAGGCACCCCCACCTCCTAACATGGGGGGGGGGGGTGCGTAATGCGACTCTCTGGGAAACATGGAAATAGCATGGCTCAAAGCAAGAAAATGGGAACAGCCAGAGACAAGTGGGGAGGAAGCCTGGGAACGCAAGACATTCACTCAGCATGGCAGGATTGACCCTCAAAATCAGGGCTGTTCTGCGTAAATCGGGACATTTGCCAGCTATGACTATTGGTCAGAGACCCCTTCATACACACTCTGAACCCACAGCCTTATTCCACTAGTAGCCATGGAATTGCACATATACTGCCTGCTCCCTAGTAGCCATGCCCTTAGCACCCACTACAGAATGGCAAACCTTACCAAAGGGGTACCATTTTTCACAGTCTGGCAATAAGTACTGAATACATTAGGAAATCCCATGGTGTTGAAATATTTTAGTGTCTTTGACATGACTGAAGTGTAAAAAAATGTTTTTTTTCCTATAGCACCACTGTCTGGAAAGAGTTGTGCACTACCCTAAGGGTAAAAAAAGCATCTGATGTGGGTGACTGTTTTATTTCCAAAATGGTATGCCTTATCGATATTTTCCTCACATCTGTAATGGTTATGACAAACCAATTTAGCTCAAGCAGGTCATCTCACAAAAGAAGAGTGGCAGGTGTAGTTTTGTGTCTCTGGCACTCTCATTGTATGTCAACCTATACCAATGGGGTAAAATTTTTCTTAAAGTTTTTTTTTTTTTTTTTTGTACATTTGAAGTTGTACAAATGTAAAAAGAAAAAAAAAATGCCAATTTTTCCCTCCAGCTCTGCCTTCTGGAAACATTTGTACACGTTAGGTTAAGGGTAGAAAGTGGGTTATTTTCTTTCCAAAATGGTATGCTTTGTCTGCCTTTTCGTACTTTCCATAGATGGTACAACCGTTTTACTACAGGTAAGTCATGTTTGACAAACTGTAAGAAAAAGGAGAGTTGTATTTGATGTAGTTTTGTGCTTCTGGTGCCCCTGCAGTATGTCAACAAATGGGGTGCCATTTTTCTTATAACAGAAGTAGCTAATGAGTACAGTTGGAAATTCCATAGTTTTCAGTACATTTAAAATTATGGAAATGTGAAAAAAAGAAAAAAAACGAAAAAAGCAAATGCTTATTTTTTCCCTTTAGCACCACCTTTTGGAAACATTTATGCACACCAGGCTGGGGAGGGGGGGGGGTAGAAGAGGAAATGACCCCTCATTTGATGCAGTATGACATCTACTTTCAGGAAATATATGCTTTATATAGTTATTGAGGTATTTAGGGTAGTTTTTCCATGTAAAGAATGGAATGTGCATTGTAGTTTACAAAGTTTAAATATCATTTTGCTCTCCTGTTAAGTAGGGGCCTGTGCAGGGCATGCTTGTAGGTAAAATTATACATATTTGATATTTTTGTACTGAGGAGGTTTAAGGCTTTTAAAAATGACTTAATTTTTCACTACCTTCATAAATGTTTTTGATATATAGCTTATGATAGCAGCAAAATAAGTACATTTTATCATTTTATTACATTTATGACATCATATCTTGTGTGGTGCCACGATAAAGCTGAATAAATTCTGAAAAAAGCAATATATAGTTTTTCCATATATAACTAGAAAGTTACTAATGGAAGTTATACATAAAATGATGGATAGCAGCATAAATTCTGGAAATGTGTCCAGTCAGCAGGGTACAAAAATCCCCCAAGACTCTGAAAGGGTTAAATTATTTTTTTAGTTGAAAATGCAAAAAATATGAGGTGAACAGTCCATCTTATTTTTAAATGTATTTCTTTGAGGTAGGGAACAAAAGTTCCCTCTCTTACTCCAAAAATAATATGAGGTCACAGGACCACATATATTTTTTTTTAAACACTCTCCATCCTGGCCTAAAATAAAATCAAATATTTCCTCCCTTGTCCCCTCCAATACTGGGGTGGCTAATTCAAGCCAGTCTAGCAACAGAGGGGTTAATTTGAGGTCAGGTTACATTAAGTGGGTGGTAGGGGATAATGAATGCTTTTTATTAAACCCTCCATTGCTCCTTTAATTGAAATGTGTTGCTGTGTAATTAACAATTAATGCCAGTGAAGGAGGGGTTAATTCATGGAAAAATGTGTGTGGGGAGGGTGTTAACAGGAAAGGGGTCACTATATGGTCAGACGGGGCCCTGGAGGGCTCTCTCCTTCCCAGATACCCTTGCCTGAACCACACATAAGAACAGGCATATGGTCAGCCTGCTTCCTTATGCCTACTGGCTGCAAAACCAGCATGGAGGCACAGCTAGCCTTGGCCAGGAAAATCAGTCGATGTACAAAGGTTCCAAGGAATCCTTTAGTACATATGTGTTGAAGGGGCATGGTGCTCAGAACAGAAGGGTCCATAGCTGGGAACTCTTCGTTTTTTCCCTGGAGAAAAAACTAATCAGTTAAATCCTGCTGATTCTCCAGCTGTGGGGAGTTTTCATTAAAACTATGCCCACTTCTTCTCCTTCCCAGCATGTTCTGCCCACTCCCCACCCTCTTCACCTCCTTCCCCAGCCTATTCATCCAAGATTTTCATGTTAAGTCCCTCCCCAACTCATGATTAAGCCCTGCCCCTTTTGGCTGCATTGTGTCATTTATCTTACCCAGTGGAAGCACAGGACTCCCCTCTCTGGGGAGTCTATATTGAAAAGTTACCAGGTATAAAAGGGTCATTTGGCCCATTTTTATCAATGCAAACTGGAGTTATTCTGAAGTAAACCAGCTGCGCCATTAGGGACAAATAACTATTCTAAATTACCCATGTATGTGAATAGATTTTTTTTAACCCCATGAATGCTAGCAAGGCCCCCAAATCCATTGCTTTTTGCAATGCATTGGAGAACTCTTTAGCATTCAAGGGGGTAAAAGCTCAATTTCATTGAACAGGAATTTTTATTTGTCCCCTATGGTGCAGTTGGTTTACTCCAGAATAGCTCCAGTTTGCATTTATAAATATGGGCCTATGCGCACACAATACACTTAGGGGTAGATTTCAAGGCAGGCGATATTAAAAAAAAAAAAACACTGGTCGGGTGTGCAGTAAGCCATTTAAAGTTCCGTCTTATGAACAGCTAACGGCAGTTCACATATCATTATGTCCGATAATCTTATGTGCATTGAGACTCATGGAACAAGATTCCCCAGAGCCATTTAAAGGAGTGCGGTACTGCTAACGGCAGAAAAAAAAGATACATTTAACGGGCAAAAGTTAAGACCCAGTTTTCTTAGCTGTGACACACATAACAGCAAAAAGAAACCACCGTCACACAAAATAAAACAAACAGCATACCGCACAAGCATGCAAATGGAAAAATTTATCTGTGCAATGCCAATATAACACACAAACCATGCCCATGCACCACAAATCACTATCACACATAACAACCTAGCAACACCACAGGAACAAGGCTTTCAAAAAGCACACCATCTCAACACATCACAACATTGCATGGGACAGTGGGGGTTAACACACAACACAGACACCTGTCAATTCAAAACAAGCTCACCTGGGCAAAATCACCAGATGATAGAGACATGACCTGCACCCCACAACGTCACACTCGCAACTGACAGCTACATACCAATCAAAACACTGCAGATTTTAAAACACAAACACACCGGCAAACACTTACCTGGACAACAAACACCCTCCCACTGGTCATCACTCACCTCATGACCACACCTGGACAACACCCCAACATGGTCTTAAAGGGACAGCCCACCATACTCACACATGGCTTGTTTTCCCACTCAGAGAGAGAGAGAGTGAGAGACAGAGTGAGATAGAGAGAGAGACAGAGCTAGAGAGAGATACTCCAATAAGTATGTTCTCATACCTATTGATGCGAAGACTGGGGAGAAGGCGTTCGAGGGCAAGGGCTAGGGAACACCAGCACCTCCCAAGCACACCTGTTCAACAGCCTTAACCTGTTGCAAGTGAGGAGGCTCTGACTGAAGAGCTACGCAGGGGCCCATCACCACCTGGACGACAACACCTGCCTGCAGAACCACAGCTGCTGCAACAGGATGCTCCCAGCTGCAGCAACAGGATGCTCCCCAGCTGCCACAGGGACCCCTGGAGCAGTGTAGGATGTACAGACAACCACCAAGGCCCAGGGTATACCTCCCAAGGGTAACGCTCCTGTGAATAACCAATGACGAGATGATAGATCGCTACAGGCTGAGGCCACAGAGCATCATTGCCCTATATGAGGTCATCAAGGATGAGGTCGATCCCATATACATCCACAACCATGCCCTAACTGGCTTGCAAAAACTCATGTGTGCCATACATTTCATGGCAAGTGGAGCCTTCTGGTCGACAGAAGGTTACGCATCTGGCATGTCACAGACCACATTCTCGAGGGTGCTGGCCTAGGTGTTGCCAGCCATCAAAAGCAAGGCCAGTAGATATATATTTTCCCACCACCGACATAGAGTGGACACATCTGAAACAGGGCTTTTCCGCAAGGGGAGGCATGCCCAGGGTCATGGGTGCAATAGATTGCACTCATGTCTATATCAAAGTTCCAGCACGTGAGGGACATTTATTCATTAACTGCAAGAACTTCCACTCCATGAATGTGCAGATGTTGTGTGACAGCAACAAGAGAATCATGAATGTCTGTGCTAAATATCCTGGGAGGTCTCATGATGCATACATACTCCGAAACTCATCTGTACACAGAGACTTTGAGAATGAAACGTATACAGGGATATGGCTTCTGGGTGTACACACAACACTGCTCAGCATGGTCTTCACTCACAGCTAGTACGCCCACCTCATAAAACATAATTCGCACAACATGTGCTTCCTGTATCACCATGTCATTCACTTTCCACAGGTGATTCTGGCTATGGCTGAAAATCCTGGCTATTGCCCCGAGTCGCAAATCCCCAAACGATGCCCAGGAGCGATACAATCAGGCTCACTGCAGAACAAGGAATGCCATTGAGCTGACTTTCTGGCTCCTAAAATCCCGATTCAGGTGTCTGGCTCACTCGGTGGGAGCACTACAGTATGCACCAAGCAAAGTTTGCGATATAATAATGGCATGTGCAATGCTACACAACACTGCGTAGACACCAGACTTGTGGACGATATCCAGCCCTCACCCATACGTGATGATTCTGTGGACATTGTCGAGGGTGAAGAGACCCTAAGAGGGATGCAGATAAGAGACAGACTGATCATGGAACACTTCATCTGTGAGTATAACACAGGCATCCACACAGTCCATGCATGTCCATCATCAGTCCTGTGAATTGGTGCAAACACACTCACCACAACAAACATGTTTTGTTTTACGCCACAGGATCAGTGACACAGCCCTGACATCGGCTACAATTTGGACCCCAAACAGCTACCATTCCATGTACATGTCAAATAATGTGGCTGGGGATACTAATACCATCTGTCATCCATGTTGACATTGCTACCGCAAGGATA
The DNA here is from genome assembly GCA_037306005.1 of Rhinophrynus dorsalis. Taxonomy (NCBI): domain Eukaryota; kingdom Metazoa; phylum Chordata; class Amphibia; order Anura; family Rhinophrynidae; genus Rhinophrynus; species Rhinophrynus dorsalis. The sequence goes on from CM074721.1 coordinate 338,504,248, forward strand.
TCATGCATACCCCCATGTAAACCAAGGTACAACACATTACCCATGTTCAGTATATTCCAGGGCTTGATTGACAGCAACTAATGTGATTTTCCATGATCATAGCCATAGCAACCATGGTACCCCTGTAGCGAAAGAACATTATCCAGTGCAATGTATCGGATAACACTTTGTCACATCAGGGGTTAAAGGATCATTGCATTGAACACGGGAGCTGTAGTTTGGTATAGATGAAAGGAGCAGCAGAGGGATGGATCTACAGTGGTAGTGTGTCATACAGCATAGAGCTCATGAAATGTGGATCAGATCCCAAGGGACACCATGCTGATCTGTGTGTGTATGCAGCATTGGCAGGCCAAAATTGTTTGGTTCATGGAGCGCTAATGACAAATTTGGGGATGTGTGGATTTATGTCAGGGTCACATATCCCTAGGGCTGGTTGATATCCCCTTAGTTTCCCATAATGGGTTACAGACGAGTGGAAAACATATTACAAAACGATACTTTGTGTATGCCCCTGTAACGGAAAAGATGAATGGGACAATGATGTTGTAGCGGTTGCATGATAATCAGTTCGAGGGTGCTGTTGCAAATCCTATCATCTTGTCCCACAGGCATCTATAGCATGATCCATCCTGAAACAGAATAGTTTCTATGTGAGTGGACTGAAGCCTTGAACACACTTCCATGAAGCTCACCCCTTGATGCTTCTAAGTGCTTGTGTTGGTTATGCAATGTATAACCTGATTTTCACAGCAACCTGCACTGGAGCATAAACATATCCACAGAAGAACCAAATGTATGCGTTTACTAACATCCAGGTATCAAACCTGAACAGTAAGAATGCTCATCTGCATAGTTACAATACCTTGTGAACGACACATGAGCAGTTCAGTAGTGTTTCTTCAGTATCCATTTTGAAGTTTTGATGTACCTTTTGGGTGCTCATACAAGTGTTCAATGCATATAGTAATTATACCCAAAAACACATGTATGTTTTAATGTAGTGTGAGACACATTAAAGGACAACCATCAATATTCATTAATGTGTCTGTTAATTAAATGTGGGATTAGACATGTCTCAATGTGTAACCATACACATGGCTAGAGTATCCCTCATACACAGGAAGGCATGACCTACATCACAGGAGTCCACTAGCTGTTTGACCATGATTGGACTTTGTGATGTATTCAAGGAGATGATGACAGTGATACACTAATGTGTGTTGTGAGTGATAAAGACATGATACAGGGGACATACTTCCCAAGTGATCTCATGTCCACAGTTTCCATGTTGATCAATGTAATCAATGTTCTGAGATTGACCACATTAACAAACAAAGTGGCGATATGACATCACTAGTGAAGTCTATTTCAACCTTCTTAGTAAAACCTTAACACAACTTACTGAATAACCCAATGCTCACCCTAGGATTTCAATGTGTAGCATTTTCACAGAGCGCGAATCACAGCCTATTTGGCTGCATGTTCTATCTATACTGCCTGTTAGTTCTTAGCTAAGTCAAATAGCTGTTTGGTTAACCCATATAAACCACAACAATTGATGCAAATGAATGTTTACAGTGTTGTGCCGGTTGTTGTGCTAAGGAGTAGGTACCTGTTGTTCAAATCCAATCCACATCTTGGCCATATAACACTATTATTATTATTATTATTCTTTATTTATATAGCGCCAACTAATTCCGCAGCGCTGTACAATTGGGAATAGACATACAGAGGTATTAAATAGTACAATCAGATGTGGAGAACAGGAGGATCAGAGGGCCCTGCTCGTGAGAGCTTACAGTCTAGAGGAAGGTATCATGTTATTTGGCTCCAGTGGAAGTTGCAAGTTGGATTTTATACAACATTGTGCGTGATAACCCATGTTGAAACATTCTACAGCCATGTAACCTGGGTAGAAGTTGTGTTCACTGCATTGCTTGGCACTGCATTGGAGACATCTTTGCCACCTAATCTATCGGTAACCACAAACCATATCAGACAGGATTCAAATGCAGAAGTGCTTGTTTTATTTAGTGGGAAAATAACAAGATGGGTTCTTTATTTTTTCTTTTGGGAGGGGACCTTGGACTGGGTGCCAGACATGGATGCCCTAGCTGACTGCCTGGTCACCCTTTGCACCCTTGTTGTTGGTTCAGGGGTCACACTTGAGGGAAAAGTGGGTGCAGTGGAACCCTTTGTAAACCGCTGCTCCCTCTCCAGATGCAGGTTCGCCCTGCGGTTGTGGTCTCTAAACTCCATAAGCAGCTGCCCCATCATGTCCATCATCCCTGTACGGTACTGATGCAGCTCTGCAGTCAGCACCATGTGTTGTACCTCCAGGGCATGAGTGCTGGCTTGAAGTCTGGCTGCGTTCCTCAGGGAATCCCTTTGGAGCCTTCTGATGTACCTGTTGGTCCCCGGAGTTGCCTCCTCTGTGTACACTGCTGGAGGAGGATGTGCCTGGTGAAGCTGCTGTTGGTGGTGTTGGTGGTGAGGCAGCTGGTGAGGCTGCAGCTGGTGGTGCTGCTGGTGAGGCTGCTGCTGGTGCAGAGGCTGCTGCGGATGACAGCTGTGTGCCCACCACATCCAGGGATTCTGAGCTGCCCATTGATCTCACTGGTGGTCTTGGCCCTGCAAATAGCAGGCATTCCCCAAATTCTACTAATTTAAAGGGGAACTTTCACCCCTTAATAACTAAATCTCCCCTTACTGCTGACCTGGCGACTAGCTGCTTAGTAGCGCTAGTCGCCAGAAATCTTACCCCGTTCTCAAGATTTCGCCGTTTGAAAGGATCAGGAAGCACGGACGTCTCTTCACAGTGACGTCCGTGCGCCTGCGCTGTCAGTCCCTTGTCAGTCCCTTGTGCACCGTACGGTGCACAAGGGACTGACAAGGGACTGACAGCGCAGGCGCACGGACGTCACTGTGAAGAGACGTCCGTGCTTCCTGATCCTTTCAAACGGCGAAATCTTGAGAACGGGGTAAGATTTCTGGCGACTAGCGCTACTAAGCAGCTAGTCGCCAGGTCAGCAGTAAGGGGAGATTTAGTTATTAAGGGGTGAAAGTTCCCCTTTAAATGGTACTTTCACACCTTGAATGGTTGAGAGGTTTCCAGTGTAATGAGCAGCAATGTGTTTCAGACCTCACTAGCATTCATGGGCCTAAAGCCCATTTAGAGTGGATTTGTAACTTTGTAAAGCATTGGTGATTTTTTATAAGCCATTTTTTAATTCAAATAATAGTTTATGAGATATTTAGCTATATTTATTTGTCAGTTTATGTAAATTAGTTAGCACTTCTTGGTGAGAAGTGGCAGTTGGGATGGTGAGTAGTGTGGCAGTACCTGCCAGATAAGAACTGACAAATAAATAAAGCTAAATATCTAATAAATGATTGTTTTAAATAAAAATTCACCTATTTATTACAAGCCTCAATTTTACCTTTATACTTAACTTTTTTTTTTCTTTGTTAGCATTAACCCTTTCAGTGCCAGAGAGGTACACAATGTATTGCTTTGCAATGCACTGCATACCCCTCTGGCACTGAAAGGGTTAACCCCTTAAGGACCGGACATTATGGGACATTTCCGTCCCATAACGTCCGCATAGGGGCACGTTGACGGGCCGGTACACGTGACCTGTCACGTGTATCGGCGCGTCATTATGGGGCTTGAAATAGATCGCTCCGATCTTGGAGCGGTCTATTTCATGCCCCATTTTTACTTACAGCGCTCCCGGTAGAGCGCTGTAAGTAAAATGTACGTGACGTACCAGGACCGTCAAGGGTCTTTCAAGAAAGTTTACCCTTGACGGTCCTGGTACGTCAAGGGTCCCTAAGGGGTTAAACTATTGTCATGTCAGAAGTGACAACTCTGCCAACCAATTAGAGAGACCAGCTGTCAGAAACATAAACAACAAAAACAAAAAGCCGGATCCAAGTTTATTGCAGTGCTAATCTTCTCAAGGAGGGCTCTGGGTAGCTGGAACACTATCATAAACTCACCCTGGCACCTTGAGCTAAAACACGTGACCCTTAGGGAAATATGCATGAAAAAAGACAAGCAATTCTAGGGCAAATTACCTGCACCAGAAATGGGCAATGTGAGGCCATCCAGCTGCTGCCAGACTATAACAGGAATTGAATTGACAGGAATTGTAATCTGGCAGCTGGAATTCCCCAAATTCTTGTATGTGGTAAATTTGGTTTGGTACAGAATTACACCTTTCTTTTTTATGCAAACTGCACTTAGGACCATATTCAATAAGCTAAAGAAGGGCAGTTGTGGACCAAAGACACAAAAGTACAGGGGACAGATTTGTGCCCCCCCCCCCCAACATACAGATGTTCTCCCAGTGACATAACTAGAACCTATTGGGCCCTGGAGCAGATTGCTCCCCTAGAAAGTCAGGCTCCATCACAACTGCACCCACTGAACCCCCAGTTATACCACTGGAGACAAACAAATGAACCCACTTAAACGGAACTATCATGCATATAAAAGTCCCCCCCCCCAATTAATTTTTACCATAGTGTTTAGCATATCAATACTTTTATTATGCTTATTAAGTCCGGCATTACGTAGAAATGTAACTTCTTCCGAGACTCACCTGCAGACTACAGCACAGGCATTTTGCCAAAGAAGCATATGTGTGCCTGCGCTGTCTGTCCCTGTCTCCTCTATGATTGGCAAGGGGGGCGTTGCACTGTGCCTTAAGGTACAGACAGCGATGTACAGCGCAGGCACACAGATTCCTCTACCTCAAAATGCCTGCCGGTGAGTTTCCGAAGAAGTTAGATTTCTAAATGATGCCAGACTTAATAAGGATAATGAAAGGATTGATATGTTTAACGCTATGGTAAAAATTAATTGGGGGCACGTTTATATGCATGATAGTTCCGCTTTGATGCTAGAGAGGTCTTCTAGGCATTACGTTTCAATGTCTTGGTGACCATTCTAGAATTCAAGGAGTTATAATGCCCATTTGTGTCAATGTGAATTTTAAGTTATCCCCAGTGGTACAGTTGGTTTGCTCCAGAATTGCACCCCCCAGGGCCTTATTCATCAAACTAAAGCAGTGCAATTCTGATGTAAAACAGTTGCATTATGGGGCTGAAATGAAAATTCTGCAAATGCCCATTGATTTAAAGGGATAGTAATACTTAAAAATAATTTTATTTTATATTGTAGCCCTTAAAAAAACATGAAAAATGATATGTCTTATCTCCCAAACCTTTATGGTTTGGAAGATATTCACTTGTAAAATATAGCAAAATTCTCTTTTCCTGGCTGTTTCAGCCAAGTCTGCCATCTAGTGGACAGATTTGGAATTCGGTCCACAGAGCAACCGGCAGCTCTTTAGCAGTGCCGAGATCACGATCTTTAAAAAGAATGGCTTAACTGGAACTATCTACAAAGTGTGCCTGGCTTGAAAGCACACTTTGTAGACCATTCCAGTTAAGAAATTATTTTTAAAGATCATGATCTCAGCACTTCTTGAGAAGCATGGCCGGTCAAGCGACCAGATTCCAATTCTGAGGGGTGGAGCAATGACATCACTCCAGGGGAAACTTTACTTCTGAATATCTCCCAAACCATAAAGGTTTGGGAGATAAGACTTATATCATTTTTCATGTTTTTTTAAGGGCTACAAAATAAAATCAACTTATTTTCAAGTATTACTATCCCTTTAAAATGTATTTGAATCACTGCATTGATTGCCCGCATATCATTAGTAGACAGTAAGCTATTTTATTTTCCCTTATATTTTTATTCTATATTTAAGTGATCACATATATTTTTATTATGGTACCATAATCATTGTTATATATCATATTATGATTGTTCAGCATATATTGTATTTTGGTATAACTGTAATAATGTGTTTGTCAGCATTCATCCCTGTTAAAATATTTTTATTGGGCCACTTAGGTACTCTCCTTTATTTGAAATTTTTTTGGCTTTTTTAATCCGTTTTTGCACTATAGGGCTTATAGGATAGTAGCAGCCTGGATTGTCCTTGCAGTTTATTGGTATATGGTATTAGCACCACACTATAGTCTATATTTTCTTTTTTTTTTAGATAAGCTATATCTACTGCTCCCCCTTGGTCTATTATTTTAGTTACCCAGTTAAAAAATATATGAGAACATCTCCCTGAACTGCAGGCATTTGTAGACATGGCTCGAAGTCATACCTTGTTCAAATTCATCTGTGTAATGCTGTGGGGGGCAATTGGATTTATCCTGTATCATTCCGTTCCCCCCCTCTACTAGTTTAAACACCTGTTAAAAAAAAACTTCTGAATCGCTTGATGAGAACCTCTGTTCCCTCTTGAGAAAGATGCAAGCCATCCTTTTTGTACAATTCCTTGTTACACCAAAAATGGGTTGGTGTGAGAAACAAAGACAAATCCATGTTTTCTACCCCATTTCCCCTAGCCATTAATTAAAGTCTCTAATTCGGTGCATCCTACCATCATCTTCACAGTCGAAACAGCTTACTGCAGATCTTTACATTGCTTCTTAAAAACATCCTTTACCACACTCACCTGATAGCCTGATCCCTCTCTCCATCACCCTTAGACCCTAAAGAATCATGTTTTTGTGCAACACGTGATCCCTCTACACATGTAGAGATTACAATTAACAGTAGATAAGAACCAATTGGTTCATCTAGTCTGCAAATTTTGGCATCGATTCAACTGGCCCCATCAGCCAAAAAACAGCCAAATGTATTCTTTCAAGCACGGTAAGCCATTCAATTACCTGTACTGTAAAAAAATACTGGTGAAAAAAAATCACGTAGTGCGTTAAAGTTTGCACCCATTTGAACCCATTAAAATGAGTTTGAAATCCCCTTTCAGTTCCATGCGTTAGGCATAAACATGTGTTAACGGATTCACTTTAATGGCTGAAAATCTGCACCAGTTTGTTTTGGGCGCAGAGTCCTCAACTAATATTTAAACCTGACTACACAGGAATTGAAGGGGAAAAAATGCCAATCAAAACCCTAAGTGACCAGTGGATATAGTGATATGGGGCCCTAAGCCCAATTTCAATACATACAAAGTCCTGAAAAAAGGTGTGACATGAGTGTCAGCGGGGTACGCAATGCATTGCACAGTGTTGCATACTCCACTGGCACTCACAGGAATAATCCGACTAAGTTAACAACATCCCCTGAAAATAAACACTGACCTGTAATCAGAATGTCCAGCGGGGTTTTCAGCACCCTTGTCATCTACTGTCAGTCTTCTTCTGTAATCTATCTACTATCTAACCCCGCTACAGTCCATAATGAACTCTGCTGCAAGACTAATCTACCTCACTCATCGCTTCTCTAACACCACACCCCTCTGTCAGTCCCTACACTGGCTCCCGTTAGCATACAAAGTAAAATTCAAAACTCTGGTGCTAACTTATAGAGCCCTCACTAACACTGCACCCCCCTATATTTCATCTCTCATTTCCAAATATACTCCCGCCCGCCATCTTCGCTCTGCACATGACCTTCTGCTCTCCACAGCTCTTATCACATCCTCCCACTCCCGCCTACAGGACTTCTCCCGTGCTGCACCTAGCTGTGGAATTCCCTCCCCCGCCCCATCAGACTCTCCCCCAGCCTTCAAATCTTCAGACGCTCCCTGAAGACTCACCTCTTCAGGGAGGCCTATCAACTTCCTCCATAAACATCATCACCAAGATTCACCCCTTGCACGGACTACTGCACTCAATGGCACTTCTCACTCCCACCCACTGACTGGCAGTTCATGTGGCAGGAGGCACTTAAACACAATAGCACTTACTCCTTCTGTATCAAACCTACCTTCCTCTAGACTGTAAGCTCTCACGAGCAGGGCCCTCTGATCCTCCTGTTCTACACATCTGATTGTACTATTTAATACCTCTGTATGTCTATTCCCCAATTGTACAGCGCTGCGGAATTAGTTGGCGCTATATAAATAAAGAATAATAATAATAATAATATCTCCTCTTCTTTCTCTTCATCTTCTAATCTTCTTTTTTCCAATGGTGTCCCTGAAAAGAATAAAAAATATCAAAATTAAATACACCCTGCCCTAAACCCTCTGAGTTTCAGAGGGGTACGCAATGCATTGCAGAGCAATGCGTTGAGTATCTATCTGGCACTTAAAAAGGTTCCATTTTTGCTGCCAGTCGTTTGTAAAATATCTTGTGACAGTTGAAATGTAAACTATCTTGTGCCATTAAAAATGTTACAGATCTGGTGGCAGTCAAAGGGTAGGAATGCAGGAAAAAAAAAATCCCCCCCCTCCCCCCAGAGTTACCTCTTGGGCTGTTGCCCGAGTCTGTCTCTGGAAAAATTGAACAGATTGGCTTTTATATGGCCAGTCTCTGTTCAAAATGGTTCCCACGATACAAATGGCTGGGATGTGTACTTAATCAGCTTCTAGCGGGGGGGATGAGGAAACCTGCTAGAAGCTGATTCACTGGAAGGTGCACAATCACACAATCCAGCCAACTGTAGTGTGGGAACCATTTTGAACAGACTGGCCATACGACAGCCAGTCTCTATTCAACATTCCCACAGAAAGGCCTGAGCAGTGGTCCGAGAGGGGCTGTGTTCCTGTATTCCTGCCGGCGACAGCATACTTGAACCCTTTAACTGCCGCCAGATCTTTAACATTTGTACTGACACAAGACATTTTACATTTGGACTGGCACAAGATATTTTACAGTCGGACTGGCAGCAAAAACGCATTGCATACCCCTCTGGCACTCAATGGGTTTAGGGCAGCATATTTGTCATGTATACTTTTTTGTGGGCATATGTCATCGTCTTGCGTCCCTCTTGTCATAGCTCAGGTTAATAATCACACTATCTAATTTCCCCACACAGCATACATGCCTACGGCACACCAGGAGAGTGAGGAGGAGCAATACTCAATCCCCCCTAGTAACATAGCCCCTGAAGAGCCAGGGGAGAGATCCAGCTGGAGGACAGCAGCACCACCACCACCGTCAGAATACGAGCTGCCACCAACAACTAGCCAACAGTTGATGCAGCAGGAGGCACACCAGTGGAGACCACATGGGAGTTGGATGCCTTATACCACAGCAGGCCAGTCTATATCTGGACCTCATAGAGGAGCCATAGCACCTTCAAACTCACCATTACATAATGAACCAGGGGAACAAGCATCAGTGGCCAGTGAAGCGACAATAGATGTGCTGGGGGCACAACCATCACCCTCACATTCATCTCCTGCTGGCCCTCTGACTCTTCATACACCTCACCACCAGCTGCTGCATCTGAGGCATGTACAGATAGTGAGGACTATGGGCAACAGACCAAGGTGACCAGATCAAGGAGGAGAGGCATCCTCAGCACCTCCAAGTGCACCAGCCACCTGCAATCAGTAGGGAAGAGCTCGTCTCCAATAAGGATAGCAACAATGGAGACTACTGACTCACGCCTGCAGTCAGTTAGGCCGGAGTCTGCCAGAGCCCCAGGTCCGCACCAAGGTTGATGTCTGTGGGAAACGGGCAACACAGTGGAGTGAACAGACACAGCCACAGGTCAGCACCAGTTAGGATAGTCAGACAAGCCAGGGTTATACACGGAGTGAGCAGTCAACCAGAGCTACAGGTCTGCACCAGATAGGATGTCCAATAAGAGTAGGCAACAATGGGAGGATATTAGGATAGAGCCCCAGGTCAGCACCAGGTTGGATAGTCAGACATGCCAGGGTCATACACAGAGTGGGTAGCCAGCCGGAGCCACAGGTCTGCACCAGATTGGATGTTTAAAGATAAAAGGAGGGCACAGAAGAATGGTCAGACAGAGCCATAGGTCAGCACTGGAATGGATGGTCAGACAAGCCGAGTCATACACAGGATACAGGGGCAACTGGAACTAGAACTGCACAGAACAACAAGGTAAGGGCAATGATACACAGGTCCAGAGAGGTTTATAAAGGAGTAGGAGAAGGCAGGACCAATTAGGTTCCCCAGGCTGGGCCTATAACAGGCGTCCAGGCAAGTGCCTGCTCAGTGATACCAGTAACAAGGAACCATACGCGAGGAGGCCACAGGAAAAGAGGGACGCAGCCAGAGTGTCAGTCCAGAACACTGCACCTGGCCGAATGGAGCAAGCTGAGGTAAGGCACTGTGACAGCAGGATCGCCTCCAGAGGCTGCACATGGAGAGAACCCAACAATCAACTGAGGGGTCAATTGCAACCACCACGCCCTCCAGTGTGACCCCCACAAAAAACACAAAATAGCCCAGAGTCACCAGTCGGTGAGGGCACCCACCTTGGCACCCTCTTCCAAACCCCCTCCCAGAAAAAAAGCCCCATTTGTAATATTTTCCCTAAAATAAACATGCACTTATGGATCCCAATCTTGTATGTGATTATTACTTAGTGGTAAGGGGTTGTAGCATTGGTAACCACACACACTGCATCAGAACACACCTAGCAAAGCAAGATATTAGGAAGCTTTAGTTTGACCATAATGTGGGTTGAAGTTGAACAACAGCTGATGGGAAACATGCCACAATATAAGCATGGACACACAGGATCAGCGTTAGCACACAGGGACAGTAGTACTTCAACACAAGGGTACACCTCCTTCACATAAGATCATGTCAGGCATATGGCACACGGATCACATTCTGCAAAAGCACAGCTCACAATATCCAATGTGAAGAACACAAACATATCCTTCCAAGCAACCAGTGTACATCCTTTAAGGTGTGTGTTCATCAGGCGGTGTGCTTTTAGGTGCTGGAAGGGTCTTAGGTGATTCCTGGGATGGCAGTGGGTCACTCAATGCATCACACATATATGCTTTGTGTAACCCTTGCATTCTTGCATTCCAAACTCCAGGCTGGCTGAATACATGCAAGATCCATATGTTGTTCTTATGCAAGCACTGAACAAACATCACTGTTGAACTATCTTCATGATGGGTTTCTTCTCAGTTCCACTGTGCCGAGGAGGTGTTTATCATGACTGTCCTTGATTCCAATACAAGGGACATGTGTGGATTTCAGATGATGCCCCTTGAGTTGGCACAACATATGGATGTTGTGCAGGTCCTCAACACCTTGCTTGTCATGGTGTGGATGGCCTCTGGTACAGCTACATTGTGTCAAGGTAAACACATAGCAATGGCTCATAGCAATGCCACCCGCCTCTGAATTACTTACTCTGATGCAGTAGCCAACACTAATACAGTAAATCCCTATTCAGCTACTTTAGGCATTGAAAATAAATTATCATAATACCTCTAATACCCCTTTAACACATGGAATGTCAGAGGGGTAGCCAACTTGTTGCATGTCAGTGCATTGGATACCCCTCTATCGCTCCAAGGGTTCTATGGTTGATATGGATATTGTCAAGGTTTAGCTGAGCTGCTCTTTCTCTGCTGCTTGATTCTGTTGTCTAGTGCTCTGCTATCTATTGCTACTACCTTCCCTGTTCTGAGTCTGGCTGAATGAGCTGACCTCCCTGTGATTGCTTACCTGACTGCTATCAGCCAACCCTCCCGGGTATTTAAAGCAGCTTGGCTCATTTCCTGATGCCCTTGTGTTTGCTTCTGGCTGCAACAGTGTTTATCACGGTGCCCGTGATTGCTTGCCCTTGCTGTCAGTCAGGTGTGTGTATTCTCCATTGGCCACCTGTCTATCGCCTGCCTAGTGCTGCCTATTTAAACTGGACTGAGGCACCCTTTGGTTGCCCTTTCATGGTGTCTCTGCGTCAGCAGTCACCTGTCTTACCTGTATCCTTGGGCCTGTTGATCTGCTACCAGAGTCAGAGGTTCTCCTGTCAGTGCTGCTGCTGCTTGGTTCCTGCCTTCATTCCAGATCCGGTTGGCTGTTGTTCCTGCTTCTGCTCCTGATCCGGTGCTGCCATTTGTTCATACTTCCGCTCCTGATCTGGTGCTGGCATTGTTCCTGCTTCCGTTCCTGACCTGGTTGGCAGTCCTGCTGTTCCTGTGGTTGTCCGGGCGGGCATCTGTTCCTGCTGCTATATCCTGTTTGTCATCCGTGTCGCCTGGGCAACATTCTGATCACAGTTCATTCCATATACCGGTTGCTGATCCCGCTGTATAGAACCGGTTGGGCGTTACGTTGCTCCAGTACGAGGTACTGGTTTACTCCACATACCGGTTGCTGATTCCGCTGTATAGAACCGGTTGGGTGTTACGTTGCTCCAGCACGCGGTACTTGTTTACTCCACATACCAATTGCTGATTCCGCTGTATAGAACCAGTTAGGCGTTACGTTGCTCCAGTACGTGGTACTGGTTTACTCCACATTTACCGGTTGCCGATTCCGCTGTATAGAACCGGTTGGGCGTTACGTTGCTCCAGTATGTGGTACTGGTTTACTCCACATATACCAGTTGCTGAATCCGCTGTATAGAACCGGTTGGGTGTTACGTTGCTCCAGTACATGGTACTGGTATACTCCACATACTGGTGGCTGATTCCGTTGTATAGAACCGGTTGGGGCTTTATGTTGCTCCAGTATGTGGTACTGGCTTACTCCATTCACTGGTTGCCAATCCCGCTGTATAGAACCGGTTGGGCATTACGTTTGTCTTGTATGCAGTACTGATTGACTCTCCATTCACCGGTTGCTTATTCCGCTGCATAGAACTGGTTGGGCTTTCTCCACTTTTACCGGTTGCTGATCCGCTGCATAAAACCAGTTGGGCTATATTGTTGTCTATGACAGTACTCGTTAACCCATTGTCTACCGGTTGCGGCCGCCTCCTTTAGTGCACCGGTTTTGGGCTCCCTGGCTGTGATACTGGTTTGCTCCACTCTCCATCTTTGGCTGCTGTCCTACCAACTCATCATTAGTGGAGCTGCCCTCCATCTTTGGCTGCCTTGCCCGGTATATTGGCAAGGCCGGTAGAGCCACATGCAGTGCTTTGCGTAACCCTCCAGGCTGCCTTGCCCGGTATATTGGCAAGGTTGGTAGAGCCACATTGAGTGCTTTGAGTAACCTCCAGGCTGCCTTGCCCGGCAAGGCCGGTAGAGCCAGTTTGCTTTCCATTGTGACATCCTTTAGGCTGCCTTGCCCGGTATATTGGCAAGGCCGGTAGAGCCAGTTTGTTTCCCATTGTGACATCCCTCCAGGCTGCCTTGCCCGGTATATTATACGGGGCAAGGCCGGTAGAGCCGGTTTAAAATTTCTTAGTGCCATCTTTCTGGCTGCCTTGCCCGGTATATTGGCAAGGCCGGTAAAGCCTACTTTGCTGTATCTTGCTAACTACTGTTTGAACCCATTTTGTATATGTGATATATGTGTATGTACTGGACCCGTGAGGGCTCCCATTAAACTTTTCAATAAAGTTAGATTTTTATCTTAATCTGTGTCTGAGAGTCAAAACAAATCATGACAGTGTTCTACTGCGTTCCTGATTTCCTGTACATGACCTGGCTTCCTCTGAAGTCTCTTCTGGTTCCTGACACCTGGCTTGTTCCTGACATCGCTGATCTCTGTATTCCTGACCCTGGCATGGCGGAGTACCTGTCTTGGTTCCGGACCCTGGCTTGTCTTTTGGTTTACGCTTTTGGATCACGATTACGCCTTGTTAGCTTTTGTTATTTAATAAAGGTGTTTTGCACTTTATATTTTTAGTCTGTCTGGTTCCTGGTCCCTAACCGATATGTTCAACTCCAGTTCAGATTATTTGCTGTTCGTTAACCTCAGGAATATGATTGACATAGGCAATTGGGTGCATCAGTGTTCACCAGGGGATGGTTGATATCATTAAAGTGGCAATGTCATCATGGCCGAAAAGGAATTGCAGATGCCAGTTGAATTCACAGCCTCCATTTGACCCAAACATGGCATGTCACCTGCATGTGTTCATTATGTTGCCAGCTATGTCATTGTGATGCTGAAGCAGGCAATTTCAAGGTTGGAGGCTCATGTGCATCTCAGTCATCCTGTGGAGTGAACCACATCATTATGTCTGGTGCCTAATTATGATCATACATGCATTGTGTTGGGTTCATGTATTAGACTCACAGGTAAAGAAGTCCCTTATGAGCCTGTCTAGTGTCTCCACCCCTCTCAGGGTCTCATCCTCTGGCTGGGGAACAGGCACCTCCACAATGGGTTCTGGGTCCATATCCTCCCACTACACGTGTGTCCACTGCAATGTTGTGTAGTATGGTAGACACTAGTATGTCAGCTCCCACTGAGTATCCAGGCACCAAAATTTGGTTTTGAGCAGGCTAAAGATGCGTTCAATTGCATTCCTTGTCCTGACGTGAACCTCATTGTAGAGGTTCTATGCAGATGTTTGGGGACTTTGTATTGGTGTGGGGCACTCATATCCAACATACCCTGTGGAAAAGAAGTGACATTGTGACACATGGACAACAGGGCTATGTGGATGATGTTGTGTAAGGGGGACATACTTATTGCATTTCATGACCTTGCTAAGCTGGGTTTTCATTAATCATGTGAGTGCCCCTATGTGTGTTATGTGATGTGTACATTGGGAAGTCACCCAATAGCCATCCTCCTGCATAGGTCCCATTCTCAAAATCCCTGTAGACAGAAGATTACTTGAGGATGTAGGAGTCGTGACAACTGCCAGGATAGGAACAGACATGGGTGATCCTCATGTCACCGCATGCCATCTGTGCTTTGATGGAGTAGAAATGCTTTTGATAAATGTATAGACGTCCCTCATGTAGAGGAGCTCTTATGTGCATGTGTGCAGTTGATGACCCCATGAGTCTAGGTATGCCTCCCCTTGTGTAGAACTCTTTCTTGACACATACGCACTCCATCTGGGTGGAAGAGAAGTGTATGTAACTCCTGGCCTTCCTCCTGAGGGATGCCGACACCTGAGACAACACCCAGGAATATGTGGCTTGGGATATCCTAGTTGCATATTCTTCTGTGAACTGGAGAGAACCACTTGCTATGAAATGTATGGCACACAGCAGCTCCTGCAATCTGGATAGGTCATGGCTGGTGCTGTGCATGGGCTCTATATCATCCCTAAGCACTTCATATAGGTCGATGATGTTGTGCGACATCAACCTGTAGCGGCCTCTCACTTCAGCATCCATCATTCCAAAAACCATGACCTCTGTGCGGAATATCCTGGGTCTTAGCTGTTGTCTGTCATCTCTGTGCTGCTCCACAGGTCCATGTAGCAGCTGTGGGGAATCTGTTGCAGCAGCTGAGGCACTGCTGCCTGTCCTGATCCTCCAGGTGGAGATGAGCTTCTGGCTGGCTCGCCAGCCGGAGCATCAGAGCTTGCAAGAGGCTAAAGATGTTCAGGTGTACATAACACTTAGAAAGTACAAATTAATACACACCAAGTTTGCAATGCTCAAGTATGCTGGGTTGAGAGCGATGCTAAGGAGCGATGGGGGTGTAGAAATATACCCTTGTTGCGGCTGAAACACGTAATTAAAGTTGTTGGCTGCAAAGCCAGATGACAGGATGGGCACACGCCACACCAAAATGAAAGAAACCACTTAGCGGAGGCGGACACCAGCTGAGTTGGTATGAACACTACTTAATGCTGGCTGCAGGTTAATAACCGCTGTCATAAGTTTGAAGTCTGAACTAGGCAGACGTGGTTGATCGTAGCTGAATTTGGAATCCAGGAGTCAGAAGCAGACAGAAGTGGTCAATACTAGCCAATGTCGTCAGCCAGGAGTTGGGAGCAGGTAGACCCAGTCGATTGTAACCGAGGTCTTGAGCCAGGAGTCGGAAGCATGCAGATGTGGTCGATCATACCAAAGGTCATGAGCCATGAGTCAGAAGCAGGCAGACATGGTCGATCGTAGCTGAGCTTGTGAGCCAGGAGTCGGAAGCAGCAAACAGGAGCAAAGTGAAACTGGGAAAGCCAAGGTCATTCACAGGGGACGACCAAATGCAACAGGATACCAACTCAATAATGCTCGAAAGAACACACATTATCTTTGGCATCTAGCAGAGTATAAAAAGGGGATTCCTCCAAAATGAGGACAGGGGCTGAGCTGATAAGAGATGATTGACAGGAGAAGGGCAGAGAAGGAGGGGATCTGGCAGCCGGAGGGAATGATTGACAGGAGAAGGCAGAGAGATCAGGACAGTGTGCTTGGGGGTTCCCGGGGTTTCCTTGCCATCGCACACACTGTTCTCTGATGTCTTTGCAGGTATTGCAATGGAAACATACTGCTCATAATTGCTCTCTGAGTGGTCTCACTGTAAATACTTCATGGCAAGATGTCCCTTTACGACAGTAGTGGAGTGTTGTCCAGTCATGGTCATCAAGTATGGAGGGGCCAATGGTAAGGTGTATGTTGTCCAGGTAAGTGTATGGCAGTGTGGCTGTTGTTGTTTGAATGTGTTTGTTGTAATTACTGTTTACCTGTCAGGTGTGTTTGATGTTGAACGGTGCACCCAAGTCTCCACCGGCTAGCGATTTTGGACAGGCAGCTTTTGGTTGCTTAACTTTTGTCAGGTGTGCATATTGTGCTATATGGACATATCAGTTATAATAATAATAACTAGTATTTATATAGCACCTTTCTCCCAGTGGGACTCAAAGCGCTTTCAGCGCACGCTCTTGGAATTAACCAAATCGGCAGCTGAAATAATAGATGTTATTATTACCCAATCAATGGTACTCATTTATCGACCTCGGAAGGATGAAGGGCTGAGTTGACCTTGCCGGGATTTGACCCTGCAACCTTGAGGTTTGAACAGACTGCATAGTCAGGGAATTTACCACTGTTATGCTGGGGTATGGTTTCACGGATTGTTTGAGGTTCTTTGTAAACTCCTTGTCCCTCAGGAAGTTGATGGAATAATGTTGGTTGTCTGGCATTATTTATAGATAAATGGACCCATGTTGTAAAAGTAATTCTGGGCAATATTTATGTGAATACGTTCATTGTTCAAGGATTGGTACATTGGTCCTTGATATGCAATCCCAGCAATCACATTATCACTGACTCTGTATATGGGATAATCATTAGACATGTACTCCACAGCCTTCAGATTTTGCTTTTGTTGTCATCTTTGCTCAGTTTACCAATCCTGTCCATTGCGTGCCTCAACCAGATTACATATGCTCCTGTGATTCACTGCTTCCGCAGCCTCCTTCATACAGAGTTTGTTTAGACTAGGACTGTAATGTTTAGAATACTGTCAGCCAGCTGAGGATTGTCCTGCACACTGACCAGGAATTAACCTTTTGTGTGACAGAGGGGTATTCAGCCCATACTATCTAAGTGGGTCTGTTATGTAAAAGCCAGCATATTGATCTGCTGAATCAGAGGCTTGGAGCATCACACAACTTACAGAAAAAATATGTGCAAATACACAAGATGTACTAATGATTCCATGCTAAGACCGATTTATTAGTGCTGTGCCTGCCTAATGCCAATTTACTAAGATACTTATTCCAAAGATGTTCCTTTTTATGCTGCTATCAGCAAGTGGAGGGCGGTGGGGACATATATGGGACTTTTGGATTGTTCTTTTCCTGTGCTCCTTTGGGGTTCCTTGTAATAAAGTCTTAACTATGGAAGAGTATGAGTAGTAACATGTGCTACAGAGGTCATGTGCCATAATACAGAGATGGGCAATGTGATGCCCTCCAGTTGCAGTCAGACTACAACTCCCATCATTCACCACCAGCTGTTGGAGTTGTAGTCAGGGAGCAGTTGGGAGGCCTCATGTTGCCCACCACTGCTATGGTACATACCCCATAGTTCACAAACATGGGCTGCATGACAACATCACAGCACAGAAAATGAGCTGCACAGGCAGATTTGTACATTCTCCCAATACATCCTATATAATAATTCGCTAAAACGTGTGTAAAGACAAAGTCGTGTGCAGTAGAGACTGCCTGCACCGTGGCTGATACAGAGCTGGATGCGCCGCTCTGTATCAGCCGCAGCGCGGGCAGTCTCTACTGCACATTACTGCCCCGCGACCAGCTGGCAGTGGCACTGTGGCCCGTGTAACGGGCTTTTCAACTAGTCTATGATAATATAGTCACTGTTGAGGGGGAATGTTCTAGTCAGATTCCATGCTAAACTAGAAACGGATACCAATTTGTTAGTGCTGCACCTACCTAAAGCCAATTTACTAAGCTACTGATGCCGAAAACTCTTGATTTGATGCCACTTGTGCTAAAGGGAGGGCAATGGGAAGGTGTATGGGCATTTTGGGGCATTCCATTCCTTAGCATTTGCAGCAGAGGAAAGTGTAACTTTCCTCCATATTCCTGTACCTGTTATACAGGATGCATCTTGGCTTCCTTGATAAGGGAACAATGTTCAAAAAAGCCATCATAATGAAAACATTTCAGCTCGTGTATTGGGGGTCAAATTAGGATGGTATTTCAATGTTTCGGGTCTTCTTGATCAACAGGGGTAATATGGCATAGGCTGAACTTCATGGACTCATGTCTTTTTTCAGCCTCATGAACTATGTTACTATTTTAAATCACTTCTGAAAATGTGTTGTAAGTAATTCAAAATGGCAGATGAGCTTGATGAATACTGCCCTTAAAAATTTGGATTTTAAAAATTTCTTTAATAAGTTACACATTTTCAAAGAAATAAATACTTTTTTTTTTTTTTTTACCATTTAACATACTACTGCTTCCCACTTCTATATTTTGATGTTACTTTAAACTGTCTTCTTTAAGTAATCAAACAAAAAAAAGCAATAGCTAAAATATCCTATACATTAATAGGGTACATTAAACCACTCCCACTGTTAAGACTGCTTTTACCCTTTGACAGAGATAGCGGAATTTAATGCAAATAATGGGGAAAATATTCAGAGAATTGACGCCATGGTGTAAGCAATTTTTGAAACTACGGTAATTACAATTTAATTTACCACAATTTTTTTAGCATCTTGTCCTTAAAGGGATAGTAATGTTTCAAAATAAAAGCAGCTCCAATTAATCTTCATAGTATTTGGGCCATGGAGAGCGTTATTTCAATCAAGAGTAATTGAATGATAAAATATCCACTCTCCCGTCCCTTTTACCTAGTGTAAGCCGCCTCCACTCAGATGTGGAATCTGGTCTTAAGACCAGAGAGATCACAGCAATGGACAATCTTCTTACTGTGAGAACAATGAAAACCCTGCACCCCTTGACAGGTTTTCGAGGTTTTTACCTTATGCTAATTGAAGATTGTCTATCTCTGCAAGCCATCTGGACACATCCTTTCTCTTCTGAGCTCAGCAGTGTTACATCAGTAGAAGGAGCAGGAGGGGGATAATTTATCATTCAATTACTCTTGAACAACAACTCTAACAGTATTGAAATAACACTCTCCATGGCCCAAATAATATGAAGATTAATTGGAGCTGTTTTTATTTTTCAACATTATCAATAGCAGAGTATGTGCACTGGTATGTACAAAAGTGACCATATGTTTTCGTACATACACCAGAGTGGAGCTGCATGAAATACTGGGAAAAAGGGAAGCCTGACAAGCACACACTGAGAACGAATACAACGATTTGTTATTGGGGATGATGTCCCTCTGGTGATGCTGAAACACATTTTCACTCCCTAATTTCCTTATTCACATCAGTGTGGTCATGCCCACAAATGGACCAGCATCAAATGTCAAGCAGATTTACTCTGCTCAAGAGAAACAGCAAAACCCCAGATGTACATTTCAGCCTTCAGTGGGCCTCGTTAGCAACAGCATAACTCTCTAAAGTTTTGGGGGCAGGGCCATGTTACCCTGGAAATCACATAACTGGTATAGAGAGGCTGGTTTCATAAGAATAAATGGAACCGTTCTGGAGCAAACCACCTGCACAATAGACAATAAATATTCCCTAAATTCCAATTGATTAAAATGGAACTATTAACAATAGGATAAGGTCTCCAGTGCACTGCTGAGCAATGGATTGCAGACCTCTCCTACATTCAATGGATTAAAAGCCCCAGAATTGTTCCAGTTCTTATTAAAATTTTCTACAAACCAAAGCTGTTTAAATATAAATGCTTTTTTGGATATGTATATTATAACAACCTCTTTGCTCTGAAATGAACTGCATGATAACTATTCTATACCAGATAGTATGCTTCATCTTCTAACTCTTTTATAATCCACACCTTCCAACTCCCCCGGATATCTATGAACAGTCCCTGGTCCTGCCTCCCTTTCCCTTGGTTCCTGCCATGTGATTTTTCCTGCTTTTATAATTGAATCTCAACACCATATTCTGCATAGTGGTCATTAAAATGTTAATAGGTTATGAGCTAACATACATGATAACATTGATTATTTATATAAGTGACCCTCTATAATGTGACAAACGTGTCCCTAAAAATGATTTTGAAATGTTGGCAAGTATGTTGACTGTAAGCATATTGGGGTGAATAGAGGAATCCACCAGTACAGACCCACTGGTGTTAACCTCTAATTCCACTGGTTGCACATTGGGGTATGCAGTACAGTCATACCTGGGGACTTCCAATTGAGGTCTACCCGGAGGGGAGTCCTCTGGTGCAGCAGGGGGTGACAATAATGACATGAATCGCATCAAAAAGGGGCGGGGCTTGATGCGAGTTGGGGGGGCAGGGCTTAAAGGTGTCACACAGAAGGCTGGGGAAGGAGGAACACAGGGAAAAACAGCAGGTATGTTCAGAGTTTCAACAGAAAGGAGGAATCAGCCTCTGCCCCGGAGACCCAGTAAAGCTCTGTCAAAACCGGAGTCTCCGGGGCAAATCCAGAGAGTTCCCAGGTATGAGTACAGTATACCATCTATGTAGGGAATACATTCAGACACATTACTCCATATGCCTGAGCCAGAGTATACACAGACAAATGGACTAATTGCTTATATGGAGGTAAACAAGGCACAAAACAGGCAAGCCCCAAACTCCCACAGACTGCCCATGACTCTCTCTTTGGCAAAACATGAGGTACCAGGACAATTTTTGGTGTAAGTAAATTAGTAAAATGTTGTTATGCAGTAGTAGGGCTTTAAAAAAAACAATTTCAGTTATTGTTTTTTCATTGAGCCATATTTGTACATCTCCCCCACCAACCCTAATGTCTTCCACAATGCTATATCTTCTCAAGCTCATATTGCCTTCTTAAAAGTATTTACATGATACATTGAGCATTACCCTTGTAAAAAAAAAAATCTTATAATATTAACATTTCTAGATCCCTGTAAAAAGAGTTGCAAAATTTACTACACCAAGCCAGCTGGCATTTTATTAAAAGAAGATTATACATAAAAAAACAGGAAAAAGGAACGTACCACCACACAGCAGAGCTCTCATGCTGTGTGGTGTTGTGCCAGAACTGTACGTTAGAAGAAAAGCACTTTTATTCCTGCTCGGCAGCTTTCTCAAAATCCATGATGCTGCAAAAATCCCCCCTCCCCTTCAAAACAATACAGCTGCTATGATGGCTAAAATTAGGTATGTTTGATCCATTATATTGAACACTGTAACTGTAGCTCTCCAATGCATCCCTTTTACAGTAATAAGGATGCAGAGGTCATGAAAGGATAGGTCAGTGGAACTAAAATATCTTCAGCCATACTTGCTTCTGACTCCACATGAATAACAACAATGGGTGTCAGCTGTGGGGTATCATAAGCAAAATCTTGTGTAACGAGTTCCTGGAACTGGGTTCAACCGAATTGTCAGCTACACAAGTGTTCTGAAAGGCCATCTGATTACCTAGTAGTCCAAGGGATTTATTTCTAATTTGAGGCTGCCTGGTATCACCCAACTCCGATGCATTATGCTTGTGCTTTGGGTTAAAAGACTGCACAAGCTTCTTAATGCACCCGTAAAGGAAGCTAAGGACTCTGGGTTGTCCTTAGCCATTGTTCTGGGTTTCCCTCTAATTGATGCGGCTACAGCTGGGTAACTGTGCCAGTCCTGCAGACTAGTGTTCCTAGAAATGGGGGCCAAAGGGGACCCTTTAAACCATTCTTGTAGTAAAACACGCCACACAGGTTGTATTTCAAAACTAATACTATTATTTATTGGAAGTGACCAGGGTTTATATAGCCACATTGTCAGGGGAATGGGGATGTGACATGAAATCAGATGAATACAATTAACACATAGCACAATGGAAGCAAGATTTACAGTCAGCCACAACACCAAACTAATTTCATCACATAGACAACAATGGTCAATACACAACAGTGGTGAAGGGATTAGGGACGTAACTCCTAATCAAACCTGGACCAGACAGCGCGACACACACAATGGAAAACCATAACGTGATAATACACAAAAATACAACAATTTAACCCCCGCAGGACAACTTAAGATTGTAGTTCAAACAATTTCTTAAAACAGGGGTCTAGTATCTGATACATGTATTACAGATGCACTTAGTCCTCAGCTCTGGACTGTGTAAACAGGAGCAGGTCACTTACAGTACCTTTACCTGATACATGCAGGTTATCATTTTAAGGATTCAGATGTTACTCTCCCTGGAAACTAGAGACATCTCTAACAAGTAGCAAAGCAATGCACAGGAATCCACTTTAGCATCCAAACGTTTAAAGAGATATACCGCCAGAAATAAGCAGATCTTAGACCCTTGAATGTCATGCTTTGGAGGCCTCTCCAGGATTCAAGGGGTTAGTTTGTTTCGGCCACACCTAGCCAGTACTCTATATAGATAAATAACTGACAGAGCCTCTGGGATTTGGCACAGTGTTCCAATAAAAGTGACACGGTTCTAAAATAAGAGAAGTACAAGTGGAATTTCCACAATATCAAGCACTCTTGGGATATATCTCTTTAAACAAGATATAGGTGTTTGTTAGTTAGAAGTTCTTTATCGTCAGTGTTTGATAAAGTAGCAGGTCTTTGCGCTACAAAACGCGTTACATTACATTATAATGAACTGTATATATATTTTTGAATGTATTGTTTATCCAGTTGTTTTATGACCCTATTTTAAGGTCAGTTTTAAATAAATATTTTTCTAAATTGAACTTTAGCAGCAGATACACATATTGTTTCACTTCAGTTTAGTAGAGCTTAGTGTGATATTAACCCTTCTGACACTGGATTCAAGATTTTGAAAGACAAAAGACCAATCGAGTGGCGCTTGAGCAGGGTCAAGCTCTATACTAATCTCTGCATGCGATATCGATTCCGGTATATATGTGGAAACACCGGTAAACCTGGCTCCGTGAGTATTGCTATCTTGTTTAAAGAGATATATCCCAAGAGCGCTTGATATTGTGGAAATTCCTCTTGTACTTCTGTTCTGGCTTGTTTTTGGGTCCATCCAGTTGAAGCCCTGTGCCATACCTTTTGGACCTCTGTCAAGCTGCTGGTGGATGATATATTGGAGGAGTGAGCCTAAGTGGGAGGGGGTATTGTTATCTCCCATAAGCTGATTCAGTCTGTGCTGCACATAAGTGTATGCAGACCAACATATTTTGTGAGTACCCTGACAGGAGGGTGAATTGTGGGAGATCATTTGTATTTTTGGAACGTATTACTCTATGAGGCGCCCCTCTCTTTCCCTGCCCCTTTCTTTATGGTTCTAAAATGGCAGACTGCTCCTCTTCACATTCATCCAACAGCAAGTTAATGTATGCAAACAGACAAAAACAATAAGAGCACAGGGCCCCACAGGTGTCTTATTATTAAGCACCACATTGAGTTGAAGGCGTATGCCACATATCAACATAACAGACTTACAGAGAAATATATCCTGTCTCTGTTCAGATTTTCCCAAAGAAGCTGCTTTCCCTCATCTTAGTATCCAGAAGATACTTTTTATTAGAAAGTATAAAAACAATCATATGGGCTGCTCTATGTGACCACACAGTGGAATTATATGATACCCTACTTGAATCTAATGCAGAGGCAAAGTGGTGCATTCACTTTTTCTGTCAAAGTTCCTAGTACAGACTTGTTGTGTGCCTTTGGTTTATCTAAAGACCTCCATTGCCTTGCCTTGTCCAAAAGTCCTCTGCTCAGGCTTGCTGAAAAACCTCTGCTTTGTTCAAAGACCAAAGTTCAGTCAGACCACCATTTTGTCTGCCATCTGCCAAAAGAAGTCTAAAATCACTACAGTCAGCCTCTACCCTATGCATCTACCAGGTATTATAACCTCCTTACACCTGTAGACTGGCCAGCTACTCTTTGTATTTACTACTTCATGTGCACAATCCCATGTATCTTTCAAATAAGACAGAACTTGTTGGACATAGGTTTGCTGGAAGAAATCAATATCTAATGACAGTTTCCATGACAGCCTCTTTTTATGGGAATCATCTATTGAGTTATTTGATGAATTCATTCTAACACTGAATACGAATGATCTTAACCTGTGATTCACTCGGGAGGTTAGCCAAACATCTTTGCCCTTTCATGATATGTGTTTATAAACAATACTAGTGTAAAAGCCCATGTACACGGGCCAAGGTCCGGGTGATAGTAACCCTTTGAGTTCCAAAGCAATGCGTTGCGTACCCCTCTGGCAATCAAAAGGGCTAAGATGCCGGTCCTGCTCTGCATCCTGCCGCCGACGCAGTCATGCACTGTAAAGACTGGCTGAAAGCACAGAATGCTCCCAGCATCCAGTGCGTTTGGGCAGTCTCTACTGCACATGATGGCTTCTGACAAACATCCTAGCGAATTATTATATAGGATGAATGCCCTCTATCTACAGATCTCTTTTGTAAATAGACATAACCCAATAACATCTTGGAAGCCAACAGTGTACACACACTCCATCTACTGCATCTGCTTTTAAGTATCCAAAGAAATTGCTTTAAAAATATCGATTTCAAACAAATTAACTATCTTTACTATTGCAGGAAAGAGGTTACAGTAAATGGAATATCTGACGAGCACATTATAGAGTAAAAAAAACATGAATTAATTTGCTCACTTTCAAAAATAGAAATGATGAGAAAAATTCAGAATCACACTTACAGTGTGGAATATGATAAGATAATTGAAGTATTTAATAGATAGTGGTATATATTTATGGAGAATGAACACCTCCATAGAATCTTGGGCCCATAAGTGTCTACCTGCTTCAGAAGAAATGGAAATATTAAAGATGCACTAGTCTGACACAAGTGTAGCGCCTTGGTATTTGGTGACTTACTGTTTCTTGCTTCCCCTTACCAGATTTAATTAGTCACTATTACAGTTGCACATATTCAGGCTAATAATTACAACTGTTGCCATAATGTTGTAATATTGATTCTATGGAGCTTAAATAATCATCTTGATAACACTGCAAATAGGAGGAATATTCCTCTTTTCAGGTATTGCAGTACATATATCAGATAATATTTCTAGCCCTCTCATTTAATAGAATCACACATTCTCTCAGTCAGTGAGATTATTTTGGCCATATATTCTATGTGCATAACTGCACTGGGGATAAAATATTATACCTCCAGCCCTGTATGTATGACATTATTTTTATATGTTAAACCACAAAATAATAATATATTTTTCTTTATATATGATGTTCTGACTCAGTCTAAGAAATTTAAAATAAAGTGTGTTTGACTAATCATCTTATCCTATTATACAATATCGGTTATAGTGTATTAGAGTGCACCAGTCACAAACATTTCCATCTCTTTTTTGTTTTTGCAAACATTTCTAAGTCATAATGTTTTGAGTACCTTCATTTTAAAAAAGGTAACTTCAAATTGTTAAGGGCTTCAATGCAACACATAGACTGGGATATTTTATTTAAAGGCAAGAATACTGAGGAAAAATGGTCAGAATTCAAATTTAGGTTGCAGAAATGTACCCAACAGTATATACCAATGGGGAACAAATGCAAAAGAAGTCGAAGTCACAGCCAATGTGGTTAACTGCACATGTAAAGAAGGAAATGGCAAGGAAAAAAATGCATTCAAATTATTTAAGTCTGGAGGAACTGAACAATCTTTCTTAAAATACAGGGAGTGCAACAAAGATTGCAAAATGGCAATTAGGGTAGCAAAAATAAATAATGAAACTCGAATTGCAAGGGAAAGCAAGACTAATCCAAAAAAGTTTTTCAAATATATAAATAGCAAAAAACTTAAGAGGGAGTGCATTGGACCATTCAAAAATGAGATGGGTAAGTTGGTTAGTGAGGATAAGGAAAAGGCCAATGTTTGAAACACTTTCTTTGCATCAGTATATACAAGGGAGCAAGGAATGGTAGAAGAGCCTCCGCAAGTAACAAATAAAACAATACAATTAATAGATATTGGGTTAACTCAAGAAGAGGTCATGAGAAGACTGAACAAAATTAAGACCGACAAAGCACCGGGTCCTGATGGTATACATCCAAGGGTTCTTCAGGAACTTAGTGCAGTGTTAGCAAAATCCCTATATTTACTCTTTAAAGGCTCAGTGCCACAGGATTGGCGAAGAGCTAACATAGTGCCTCTATTTAAGAAGGGAACTAAAACAGAACCTGGGAATTATAGACCAGTGAGTTTGACCTCTGTAGTGGGAAAACTGTTAGAAGGGATAATAAGGGACTATATTCAGGATTACAACACAAAAAATAAATTCATTAGCAGGAATCAACATGGTTTTATGAAGAATAGATCATGCCAAACTAATCTTTTCAGCTTCTATGAGAAGGTGAGCAGCAACCTTGACAATGGCAAGGCAGTAGATGTAGTATATCTAGACTTTGCAAAGGCATTTGATACAGTGCCACACAGAAGGCTGGTATATAAAATAAGGAAATTGGGGCTATAACCATTGCAATTGGATACAAAACTGGCTGAAGGATAGGGAACAGTGTGTGGTTGTAAATGGAAAATTCTCCAGTACAGTTAAAGTGGAGAGTGGAGTACCTTGAGTATGCAGTGCAATTTTGGGCACCGGTTCTGAAAAAGGATATACTAGAACTAGAGACGGTACAGCGGAAAGCAACAAAATTAATTAAGGGAATGGAGGACTTGACATATGTGGAACAACTAAACAAACTTGCTTTATTTACTCTAGAGAAAAGATGACTAAGAGGAGACCTTATCACATTGTACAAGTATATGAGAGGTCAATACAAGGATCTCTGCGGTGAGCTATTTATTCCAAGGCCTGATCAGGTGACCAGGGGACACCCCTTGAGATTAGAGGAAAGGAGGTTTAAACTTCAGCACAGGAAGGGTTTTTTTTACGGTAAGGTCTGTTAAATTGTGGAATTCATTTCCCAGGGAGGTAGTTATGGCAGATACAATGGATACATGTAAGAGAAGATTAGATATATTTCTTTCAAAAGGGAACATACAGAGTTATACTGTTTATGAGTAGGCTGATCAGGAAGGTCTGATAAAGACTAAATTGGTAGCAGGAAAGCTATAAAATTCTCAGTTACTGGGGTATGAGGCGAAGGTTGAACTTGATGGACTTGTGTCTATTTTCAACCTAATTTACTATGTTACTATGTTATCTTGGGAAAATTAATAATATACCAGTTCTACTATTTTTGAGGATTGCAATCTAATGACCTTTGTCCTTTCTAATTATATAAAAGTATCATTGTTTTGGATAGTGCAGTTTCAAATCTTTGAAAATCAGGATCTCTCAGTGGATGGGAACGCAACATAGCAGGAAGTGACAAAGGGGAAGGCAAAGTACAAGAGGAAATGAGGTAATCAGTCTGGGCCAAGCTGCCAGTGCAGATCCTGGTATGCTCTGGTGGACCTGGAGGTCCATTTTCTCTGCTCCCCCTCCAGCATCTTTACCTGGGAGTTAATAACTACAGTGTGTGCATAATAGCTCCAGCGTTTACCTAACAGCTACAGTATGTATCAGGCAGCTAATAGCTATAATGTGTTACTATGTAACTATGTACAAGAGAGTAAGGATTGGCAAAATGTCTTTTTTGTTCATGTGGGAATTTCCACAAAAAATGCACAATTTGATGCTTGTTTTTGTTTCTTGCACAAGTATAAGCATTAAAAGCTGGATGGATGCTACTGCTGCTGCTGAATCTGAGTTGGAGAAATCCATCAGCAGAAGTAGTGAAGTAGGGAGCCCACTTCCATCTGAGACATGAGTCACATGCCCCCAACATCCTCCCCAGGAATCTGAGAGAAAATATTAAGAAAGGGATACTGGATAGTAGCAGCAAAACAGAGCAGCTGCCTGCGCCTGCTGCTTCTGTCACTGTGCCAGCTGTGATGATTGAACGTGTGACCAGCAGGGGACTATGTCACTTTTGTCATCATCACCAAGTATAGGACAGCAAGAGACTGGGGGTGGTAGTGATGACTCAGAGGATGGTTGAGCTAGCAGTGTAGAAGAGACCATGAATGAGCTCTTGGCTGAAACAGATTTAGAATGGGAGAGAGATGCAGTTGGGAATGGGCATTACCACACCACCAGCAGTGAGATTATGGCATTTGCATGTAATTCCTGCTGCTGAGTTGACACATGTACATCTGTCACAGCAGCAAGATGAGCAGGCTAGTGTTTCAGTTTCCACCATGGCAATGGGACTGGTTAGTGGTAGAATTTATATGGGAGTGGGACAGATATCCATGGTTCAATTGTAGGTGTATCTAGAGAAAAAGACCATTCTTCTCCCCTCCACTTAAATCATGGGTATTGAACAATTTTTACCCTGCAACAGGCACAATGCAATCATCAGCAACTGCATTGTGCACAGTATGGCAGAAGGTAGTGAAAAAGCAAAAGGAGGGTACACAGTTGCCCACATTAAATACATGCAATTTAACCACCCTGACATGTATGTAAATCACGTGAAACCGTCCTCCGAAAAAATAAATTGAGTGCTGTTGTAAGTTTGATTCATGTCCCTCCCCAAGGGCACCAAAAACTTGGGAGAAAATGCCACAAAAAAGTAGGTGAAACCCCCACCAGCCTGGAAGGCTGATTATGACAATAACACCTGCGTCACTGTTGTCTTCTTGTGCTAGGATCCGGGTGTGGAAAACTATCACTGTTGTACCCATTTGCATTCTCAGGGTCCTCTTCCTCCTCTGGGGAGATAGTAACTAAAATATGTACTATGGAGACAATAACTACATTATGTATAATTATATATAATAGCAACAGTATAGAAGAATGCTACTTCTAATAGCTACAATATGTACAAGACAGCCAATAGCTACATTATGTTCATGGAGATAATAGCTATAGTTTTTCCCAGAAAGCAAATAGCTACAGTATGTACCAGGGAGTTAATAGCTATATTGTAAATGAGTATGTACCAGGGCACAAATAGCTACAGGGTGTACCATGCGCTGCTATTATCTGCCTTCCCGCCTCTCAGGCATTCCCTCTAACACCTACATCAAACACCGTCAAAGGCACTTCAATGCACATTTATAGTGTCTTGCTGACTAGAGTTCCAGTGCTTGATTCTTGTATTTAGTGTACGATCTTGTCTTGTTTACCTCCTGTTCTGATCTCAGCTTCATTCCTGATCTGAGTTTTTATGTCGATTTGGATCCTGCGATCTTGTGTTTTTTGTGAGCTACTAGTTCTGTTTATCTCCTGTGCAAGCCTCTTGCTGCTGCTTTCAATTAACAAGCATGTGCTACCCTTTTGTTTCTGGTCCGGTTCAACCAGTCCAGACTATTTAACCTTGAAGCAACGTTTCCCACAACTTTTAGCTACAGCAAAGACTCACTTGCAGTCAACACCACACACTAGTTATATTCCCCAGCTTCAAACCCCAGCAGCCTGTAGAGTTTGTTTGTCTGCAACCGTGGCTCCACAGCATCCTGTTCCACTCCGCAGGTTAAAAATTAGTTTTTGATTCACTGCCTCAGTTCACTCCGATATCTGTTCTTGGATGTTTTTTCTGTGTCTCCTTTGCCTAGAAACATCCCTCTGCCCTTCCGGTCTGCCTCCTACCCTGTTAGTCAGGGTGATGGATTGTACACAGCATATGACTACGGGCTTTGTAGAGGATGATAACGCTGTTGCACAACATTCTTCACAAATAAAGAAACTAGATCATAATCTGGATTCTTTTACTGGGCTTCTTCAAACTCTGTGGCATAAGGAGATTTCCACTTCTGCTAAAGATGATCCAACTACACAGCAACTCCATGTCAGGCCTCTCAAAATCCCCTTGCCTGAACGCTTTGATGATAACCACAAGGAGCTCAGAGTATTCCTTAATCAATGTGCATTTAATGTGAAATCAGTGGGATACGTTTTCACTTTTTCTACACACCAAGCAAGAATAACCTTTATCATTTAACTTTTTTTTTAATTCCATAAAAAGGTTTTTAGGATACAGAATAAAGAGAAGGGACAGTAAAAAAAAATTGAAAATAGCAACCAACAGTCCAGCAGGTGGACAGACATCTGACAATTACGTACAGTAAACATATAAAGCGTGTATGGGTGCAGTGAATGAGCAGTGGTAGTAGGCGAGTGGTAAGAAAGGGAGGGAGGGGTAGAACAAAATAGAAAAGGATGCAAGAAAAAGGAAGGAACAGAAGAAAAAAGCTGGGTTACTGATGGCACGGTGAGCAGTGACAGTAAAAAGTCAGATTGAGCTCAGAGTATTAATAAGGCAAATTATGAGTTGCCTAAGTGGCTAAGAATTTTTTGTAAGAAGGTCAGTTTTTATAATGTGAAGCTATTCCAGATATGCTAGGTAAGCAAATTCTGGTCATAGAGATTTCGGTTAGGGAGGATGATAATCAACAGCCATGGTTCCAGGCCCAGTTGGACACCGCTGATAGAGTGAATCAAAGTAGTAGTCAGTTTTCAGAATTTTTGCAACTTTGGGCAACTCCGCCAGGTGTGGATCATAGTACCTTGGCCCCTAAAACATAGGGGTGAGTGGGAGGGGTTGATTTTGTTAAGTTTAGAAAGTGATTCAAATAACAGAGGAGCTTATAGGATCTTTTTTTTTTTTTTATAGATTTTTATTAAGGGTTGAAGTTACAAAATACATAGTCATAATGTAATTAAACACAGCATTAAAACAATTCAGTACAGGAGTCTTAGCGAAGGTCGAAAGTACAAAAATTCCAACTCCAAAGTCAAAGCTAGAGAATGTGCATGGAATAGTTCATGTATAATAACCATAGCTGAGCATATAACAAAAATACATAGTGCCCATCGGAGAAAGAAACAAGTAAGTCAACCCTTCTGTTTGAGAAAAGACAAAAGAAATGAAGCTAAAGAGAGAGATAATGAGAAAAGAAGAAGAAGGGAGGAAGGATAGAAGAGAGAAATCACGGGATAGGGAGAGGAGGAGAGGGTAGAAAGGGTGCACAGACCTGGGTATGCAGTAAGGAAATCATCCTGAAATAATTATATCCAACCATGTTGGATCGAGTGCCAACGTGTCAAAATGGGGTCAAGAAAAGAAAAATCTTTTTTGGATTTGTCCCATGAAAGGCGAATAAAGATAATTTGTTCCTCAACCTTATTGAACCACTCAGCAATACAAGGAGGAGAAGGATCTTTGCAATGCAATGGAATCAAGGACTTTGCTGTGGTCAGCAAGGTAAACAGAAGCAATTTCTTTTCCTTAGATGTAGAGGGCAGGTCCCTAAACAAGAGCATTTGC
Organism: Rhinophrynus dorsalis; assembly: GCA_037306005.1. NCBI lineage: Eukaryota > Metazoa > Chordata > Amphibia > Anura > Rhinophrynidae > Rhinophrynus > Rhinophrynus dorsalis. The sequence goes on from CM074721.1 coordinate 338,535,792, forward strand.
CACGGATCATTAGAAAGTGATATATCTAGAACCTGGTCTATCAGTGACAGGCAAGTCGACCAATAAATTGACAGTTTCGGGCAAGAGCACCATAAGTGGGAAAAGGAACCTTCATGAGAGAGTCACCTCCAACATTTGGATGGGATTGTTTTGTCAAAGGAATGCAATCCAGACAGGGTGTAATATCACCTGGATAGCAATTTATAATTCATCTCCATGTACAAGTTCGAGATAGAAGAGGAATGAGTGTTTTTCCAAATCTGCTTCCATTCTGATATAGGAAAAGTCTTCTCCAGCTCTTTTTACCATGCTAGGGCGTGGGCAGGCTTGATTTCGAGATTGAAAGAGGATAACATTTTGTAAATTTTAACTAAATACCCCTTGGGAGGGTCAGGCTTACTATCAAGATGGGTTAAGGATCTCGTGAGAGCCTTCTTAAAGAGGTTTCGTAATAGGAAATGTTTAATGCGTAGGTGTTTCCACAGCTCTGAGGGTGGAAGACCAAAGTTTGATTGTAAAGTGTCAAAACTAGTCAGAGTTGATCTCTCCCAAAAGTGTCGCAATTCTAGACCTGGTATTGAAGACCAAATTGGCAATTGATTAGAGGGTACGGTATGAGGGGAGCTATAACAGTGCCCGTGATTGCTGCAGTTCCTCGTCTGTCACCAGTAGGGGGCTGCTATTGGCTGTCTGCAGATAGCCCGCCTCTTATTGCCTATTTAAACCTGGATTGGGCACCCTTTGAGTGCCCTTTCCTGTTGTTTCTGACCTTCTTGCTATCACTATGCCAGTGATAGCTGGGCCTCTGTTCCAGTGTTCCTGAGTTCCTGTTCTCCTGTGTTCCTGATCGCTACTGTTCCAGTGTTTCCTGCATGCTGAGTAATTCCAGTCCTGGTTCCGGCCTAGTATCTGGTGTTGCAGTTCCTGCTGAACTTCTTCTCTGCGGTTTCCTGACCTGACTGATCGTTGCTGGTTTCTGTCATCGCATCGCCTGTCTCCTGTATCCTGGCGACCTCCTGCCTGGTCGCATCAGCGACATTGCTTGTTACTCCAGTGTGTGGTCACTGGTTTGCTCCACAGCCTATCGGCTATACAATTCTGTGTTGGTCCCAGCGTGCGGACGCTGGTTTGCTCCAAAGCCTTGCGGCTAGACAAGACTCGCTTGTTACACCAGTGTGCGGTCACTGGTTTGCTCCAAAGCCTATCGGCTATGCAATCCTGTGTTGGTCCCAGCGTGCGGACGCTGGTTTGCTCCTAAGCCTTGCGGCTATACAAACTTGCTTGTTATACCAGTGTGCGGTCACTGGTTTGCTCCAAAGCCTATCGGCTATACAATCCTGTGTTGGTCCCAGCGTGCGGACGCTGGTTTGCTCCAAAGCCTTGCAGTTATTCAAACTCGCTTGTTACACCAGTGTGCGGTCACTGGTTTGCTCCAAAGCCTATCGGCTATACAATTCTGGGTTGGTCCCAGCGTGCGGACGCTGGTTTGCTCCAAAGCCCATCGTCTATACAATCCTGTGTTGGTCCCAGCGTGCGGACGCTGGTTTGCTCCAAAGCCTTGCGGCTATACAAACTCGCTTGTTACACCAGTGTGCGGTCACTGGTTTGCTCCAAAGCCCATCGGCTATACAATCCTGTGTTGGTCCCAGCGTGCGGACGCTGGTTTGCTCCTAAGCCTTGCGGCTATACAAAACTTCCTTGTTATACCAGTGTGCGGTCACTGGTTTGCTCCAAAGCCTATCGGCTATTCAAGTCAGTATTGGTCCCAGCGTGCGGACGCTGGTTTGCTCCAAAGTCTTGCGGCTTTACGATTCCCCTGTTGGTCTCAGTGTGTGTACACTGGGTTGCTTACGATCCTGTCAATTTGCCATTACCATCTGACTGCTGCTACTATCTTTGGGCTGTCCTGCCCGGTATTGGTAAGGCCGGTAGAACCTTTTGCCACATTCCATCTGAGGTTGCCTTACCCGGTATTGGCAGGACCGGTAGAGCCTACATTGAATCTTTTGAGGCTGCCTTGCCCGGTAATTTGGTAAGGCCGGTAGAACCGTTATGCTAGTCCATCTGCAGGTTGCCTTACCCGGTATTGGCAAGGCCGGTAGAGCCTAACATTCTGCTACATCAGACTGTCCTGTCCGGTATATTGACAGGACCGGTAGAGTCTGCCTTCTGTCTTGTTATATTCTGTATATATCTGTATGTATGTGTATGCCATCCTACGTTATCAATTTATTATTTCAATAAAATTGATTTTTACCTAAAACTTGTGTCTGAGAGTCATAATAAACCGTGACAGGAGCACAGAGGTAAGAACACCTTAGCCAATGGGGAAGGGTGTGGCAACAAGCAATGAGATTTATTCATCAAGGTCCAAATTGAGAGGACATTCTATATAATGGGATTAAATAACATGGACAGAGATCTAGTCGGAGGTGTAGAGACTACCAGGTCCAAAGGATCTAGGTGTATAGAGCTTTTTTCAAGTTGATCCCATTGTTTATCCTGTCCATTGTGTCTCCAGTCTGGAATACTGGCCAATATCGATGCTCTATAGTACTTTTCCAAACAGGGGAGGCCAAGTCCTCCATACGATTTATGCTTATTCAGTGTGGAGCGACTGATTCTGGGAGACTTATTACCCCATATGAAGCAGGAGAGAATATTAGAGGCTTTACTAAAAAAGGCATGCGGAACAAATATGGGTAGTTTCTGAAAGAGGAATAAGAATTTCGGTAGTATTGTCATTTTTATCGCATTGATCCTTCCGATCCAATAAATATATAATCTGTTCCACTGAGAAAGTTCAGTTTGTATACTCTTAAGAAGACCAGGGAAGTTCAGGGCGTAAGTTTGCTCTAGCTGGGACGGGAGAGAAACACCTAGGTATGCAATAGATTTGGTAGACCACTTAAAAGGGTATTGTGAAGAAAGGAAAGAGAGAGTTTGAGTCGGTAAGTTGAAGGCAAGAGCCTCCGATTTATTGACATTAATTCTAAAGTCACAGAAGGAAGAAAAGGTATCAAATTTGGCAAGAAAGGCCAGAATTGCCTTCTCAGGATCACAGGTGGAAAGCAAAACATCATCAGAAATAGGGATAGTTTACAAGTGTAGTTCCCAAGAGGGATACCTGGAATGGAGGGATCCTTTGATCTTCACTCTAGCGTTGGGGTTGGAGTACAGGGTATTGACCAAGCGGAGGAAACAGGGACCAAAGCCAAAGGCTCGCAACGTAGAAGAAATAAAGGACCAATTAATTCTGTTGAATGCCTTTTCGGCATCTATTGTAAGGAAAATGGATGCTAATTTGTTCGTGGAGATATGATGTATGACATTGAGTAATTTTCGAGTATTGTCTGTGGTTTCCCTCCTAGGGATAAAAAGGCTCTTTCTTTATGTGATGTGCATATAGAGTTATGGGCTGCATTAAACAAACCCTGTGCCAGGTTTCCAAAGGGAGCTCCTCTCTCCAATATCCCTTTCCAAATCAAGCATCTGTTTGATTTTAGCATCAATGGGAAAATTGTAAATGTTATGATAAATCCTGGAAAGGAGGTCTGGTGCATCCGATGACTGCAGGCTCAGTTTCTCAATCCAGATCAGATGGGGTAAGGGGGTGTTCTGTGTGTGAGTGAATATAATAAGAAATTTATAGGTACCGGTATGCTTCAATAGAAGGAAGGCTATATCTGATAGCTAAAGTAAGAAAAGCGAGAACCGTACACTCTTCCACACAGTCACCCACTCTGAGGATATAAGGTGAGCCATTTCAAAAATTAGTTTTATGTACGCCTGGAGAGAAGGAAGGGTTGCTGAGAATGGGTGTCAATTTGTAAGGCTTGGAGGTTAATGATTTTTTGATCTTGATGCAGTTCCACAGTTTAAGTGGGACACTCTTATTACACTGAGATACTATACTAATGAAGCTACCTATAATGGTCTCTTTATGAGCTTCCCACATGGTATATGGGGATTCCACTGAACGCTCATTCAGGGAGAAATATTTTGCAATGGTATCTGAAATTTGTACTTTTATAGCAGGGTCAAAACACAGAAAGTAGTTAAATTTCCACATGTTTGATCCAATTCGGGGCAATGACTAATGAATGATCAGAACATGGAACAGGGCGTTTGTGAAAGTCAATCAGTCTATGGAGAGTTAATTGATTTGTACATATATAAAATTGATCCTAGAGTAGCTGTTGTGTGGGGCTGAAGAGAAAGTGTAGTTTGCCTCAGTAAGGTGTTTTTTTTAATCCATGTGTCTCCCAGGGATAGTGAGTGTAGATGGCATTTATGAGTTCTAGTATTGGAGGAGAGAGCTGGGAGATGAGGATGAGAGATAATGGGCTTGATCCAAATGTTGGAGTAGAAAAATGTCGGTAGGACAAAATGGCTACCGACCGACAAAATAGAATGTCTTGGTCAGTATTCAAATGTCCTACCGATATTTAGCACAACGGATGTTAGGAGACAAAACTGGTGTTCTGTCCAAACGTCCGTTTTGTACGTTAAGTTCCCAAAACGCTGCTAAATAACGCCAGTTTTGGGAACTTAACAGTAAAAAAAACTAATGATCGCTGCCTGACATACTGTCAAGCACCGATCGTTAAAAAGTCTGTGTTAAACTTACCTGTCATCCACTATCTGTCTCCATTCTTTCTTCTATCTTCTCTTGTATCTTTTGTCTTCTTTCTTCTCTTCTTTCTTCTTCCTGTAAAAGAAAAAAAAAATAAGTTTGAGTTGAAAGCATAGATACATTAACCCCTTGAGTGCCAGAGTGCAATGCGTTGCGTACCTCTCTGGGGCCCAGAGGGTTAAAGTACATAGTAGTGTGCCATTCTTTAAAAAAAATTTTTAAAGAGTGTGCCAGTCTTTAAAAAAAATATACGTTAGGAAATGTTTGCCATATATTGTAATGCCATGGTATATTTATTGTCTATAAGTAAATAAAAAGCCAACTCAGCTTAAATCGTTGCTGTCTCCACCGCTGTGGGAGGAGCTGAGGCGGCGGCAGAGACAGAATAAGGTGGCACAGCCCTCCCCTCTTCTTCTTCACGGGCTGATGCCTGCTCCGGTCTGAGGGAATTAGAATTGAGGCTGCCCTTTTATATGGGCAGCCTTACTTCTAATTCCCTAACAGCCATTGGCTGAGATATGCTTACGCATCTCCCAGCCAATCAGCTTTGAGCGGCTGTGCTTTAAACTCCAATATTTGGATTGAGGCCAATGTATCTAGACTTATCTAAATTGTTGTGGAGAATAGTGCTGAAATCTCCACTCACTGTTGTGGAATACAGGAAGAGAATGAAGTTTTGAGAAAAAGGTGTGGTAGAAATGTTTTTTTTATTTTTATTGAGGGCATACACATTGGCAAGAATAATTGGGCAGGGGTGAAGAGTTCCCTGTAGAATGAGAAACTAACCCTCTGAAAAGCAAGTTAAGATGTTAGTAAATGGTAACGTGGAGAGGAAATATTGGTCACAATGGAAAGATTTCAGGTCACTGGGGAGGGGGAGAGAAGAAAAACAGTCTGACCTGGATGGGGTACAAGCCATCAGCGGTGGCACAACAACTTATCAATGGCGCTCCCCAATGAAAGGTATGATTCCAGGCACTGCTGAAGAGTGAGCAAAAGAGGTACATTTCAGACAAAATAAATAAAACAAACAAATAAACATGAATGTATACAGATATTAGACAACACAACAGGAAGAGGAGTATCAGAGAAAGACAGCCTTGCCTATACTAAAATGGTTGTAACAACTACATAAATGAAGAAACGTAGACAAAGCATACCATTTTGAAAAGAAGATAACCTACCTATCAAATGAGGGGCCATTTGCCTTCCTACCCCCAACTTGGCATGCACAAAAGTTTCCAGAAGATGGAGCTAAGGGAAAAATTTTGTTGTGTTTTACATTTCTACTCCTTCAAATGCACTGATATCTGTGAAAATGGCATCTCACTGATACGAGTTCACATTCTGTAGGGGGTGCCATAAGTTCAAAACTACACCTACCTGTTTTCTTTTTTTTTTTTTTTTTTTTAAATGGCTGCCAGTACTAAAATTATTATAACTATTAGATACATGAAGAAGAGGTAACATGGTAACATAGTAAATTAGGTTGAAAAAATACACAAATCCATCAAGTTCAACCTTTGCCTCATAACCCAAAGACATGAGCATTATATAGCTTTCCTACTATGCAAGATATACCATTTTGGAAAGTAGATGTTCACCCATATCAAATAAGGAGTAATTTGCTGAAGTTCACAAATATTTCCAAAAGGTGGAGCTATAGGTACAAATACATGTTTTGTTTTGTTTTGTTTTTACATTTCCACCACTTTATATATACACTAAAATCTTTGAAAACTATATAACTTCCTACTGTATGCAGTACCTGTGATGAGAAAAATGTTACTCCATTTGTGTGGGTTAACATACAAAATGGGGATGCCAGGAACACTAACCTACACCTGCCACTTTTGTTTTTAAAATTACCTGCCTGCACTAAAATGGTCATACCCATAGCAATGCATTGGACCGCTGTGGAACACAGAGGGTTAATTTCTTTAAAAAAAAATTATTATTTTTTTATCCACACCTTGTTGGGGGCCCCCTCAAAAAGGTCTGAAAAAAAAATAGTAAAAAAAAAATAATAATAAATAAAAAGTGGCATAGGTATATTTTTTTTTAATTTAGACCTCCTTGTGGCAGCATCAGGACCCCTACTGATACCCCCTACTAGGTCTGAATAAAAATAATGAAAAAAAAGAAACAATCCAATGTGTGCCACATATGGGTCTGCAGTGTTATTTTATTTCCAACTTTTTTTAATTCAGACCTGATTGAGAGGGCATCAAGACCCCCCCTGATGCCCCCCAATTTTTTTTATAAATTCTTTATCAGACTTTGTTGGGGGGACATCAGGTTATCTACTTCTGAAAAACTTCTGTGAAAGACATCTATTACTTCCACTGAGTACCCTAGCAGATAGTTTCTATCAGAGTCTCTCAGTTTGTGTCACACGATTCTGTAGGGCCTTAAAGACTTGGAATTGATTTGCACTATTTGACCGCCTAGCACCTCAGTCTAATGGTATGATGGATATATTAAACCTGAATCTTGAACAGTTCCTCTGATGCTACTGTAATGCAATGAGCAACAGGATAACTGGACTGATGCCCGTGCTGCCTCCCTTGAAGATCTATGTCAGGGTATCTGAGCCACCCTCAAGGGAGCACAGTCTCCTCAGAAGAAAGCCTTTGACAAACATCGCTCTTCAGCACTGGATAATGTTCCTGGAGAATTGGCATGGCTTTCAAGAAAAAAGAAAATGAAGCTCTATCAATCTTCTGCTGAGCTTGGCCCTTCATAGACCCTTTCAAGATACTGCAGCATATCATCCAGGTATCCTACAAACTGGAGAATCTTCCAAATCTTAAGAACACTACTATCTTCCATGTCTTATTACTCAAGCCCTGTAAACTTAACAGATTTTTTCACTTTGGACCTCCCGCTCCACCACCTCCTCCTCCTCTTGGGTCTGTGGAAGGACACATGGCATTTATAAATGACAAAATTCTGGATTCACGCTTCTCTAAAGGTACCCTTCTGTATATGGTGAACTGAAAGGGTTATGGCCCAGAATAATGTTCTGATGTCCGTGCTTCTGCCCTGAAGAAAGTGTTTCATCATAATGTACCTCTAAGCTCTGTTAAGGACCCCTGGTGGGAGTCTGTGGAGAGAGGGGTAGTAGTAAAATAACTCTGTCCAGAAAGTTCTGCTGTTATTTGCAGCTCCACTTACTCCAGTTCTTCTATTACCCATCTTTCAATCTGCTTTCCATGATGTACTCACTAAAACCCATATTCTGGAGCCTTATAGGCACTTCAGTGCACTTGTATAGTGTCTTACGACTAGTGTTCCAGTGCTTGATTCCTGTATTTAGTATATGATCTTAGCTTATGAATTCTGACCATGCCTCTTTGCCACATGTCCTGATCTCCACTTCATTCCAGACTTGATTTTATATGTGGATTTGGATCCTTGATTTGTTCATGAGCTATATGTCCTCTTTAAGTCCTATGTGAGCCTCTTTTTTTGCTGATGGTTACTATCAACAAACAAGTGTTACTATCCTGATCCAGCTCAACTGGTCGTGGCTATTTGGCCTTATGGCTGGATATGTTTCCCATAGCTTGCAGCTGCAGCAAGGTTGGATGTGTGATCAACACCACACACTAGCTACACTCCCCACATTTAAACAGAAGCAGCTCTTAGCACAGTTTGTTTGTGTGCCAACCTATGGCTCCCCAGCATCCTGTTTCTATCTGCAAGTTAGTAAGTTGTTTTTGATTCCATGTTTCTATTCACTTCAGTATCTGTTCCTGGTGTTTTCCTAATAACCCCACCACCCCACTCTCTGTGTTTCCTAATCCTGTTCTGTGTTAGTCAATGTGACAATACCAGGCAGAAAATAGCAACAGTATGTACCAGGCAGAAAATGGCAACATTATATATACCAGTATGTATTAAGGAGCAAATAGCTATAATATGCCTCAGGGAGCAAATGACTACAGTATATTCCAGCATGTACTACCAGCGAAAGTAGCTATAGCATGTCCCAGGCAGCTGGTGGCTATAGTGTGTAGCATGGATTTTCCTTGCTCAGTTATATCATTTGGCTTGCATAGCTGAAAGCTACTGGACTCTACAGAAACTGTATCTACGAAGAGTCAGTTTAGCTTAACACCCAGCTAGTACATGACATCCATTTTTAGGGTGTGATTTATCTAATTTCCTCCTATACTTTTCTAACTGATATTCAGCAAATAAGAAACAGATATACTCTGGACCATACTATGAAAGGAACAGAGTAGCATTTATGGAGCAAACCAGCTAGGGGAAACTTTAAATGCTAAAGGGGTTTCCAACAAATTCAAGTGGTAAAATGCCCATTTAAATCAATGAAACTTTCAAGATTTAGCATTTGTCTCATATAGTGCTGTTTGTTTACTCCAAAATACTGCTATTTTACTTTCTGAATACAGACCTTACTGCATAGTTAGGGTACCAAGACTTTTACTGCTATTACTGCATGCACTTTTCTATTTGCCTTTATACTTTAACCACTTTACTGTTTGCATATTCTAGAACTTGAGGCACTACCCTTGCCTACAAATTACTGGTGCACCATTCATTCCTGGGGACTCCTGTAGGCCTTGTGCAGACAGGACACACAAGATGTTAGCTTGGAATCTCTCCACTGCTCTGTCACAGACTGTTTATATTTACATCAATAATCTTGATGAAACTGTGACCATTTTTGGGGCTTGTAGAAAGCCTGCTCTCTTAGCTGGGTTACATATTCACTGTTGTGCTTTGAGAAAAAGCAGGACTTACAGTGTGCTTAGAGAGGAACAGATTTAACCCCAAATATAATCTCTACTTTTTATTACTGTATTTACATATAGATTTGCCCCTGTTAGTAGAATGTAGAGATAGCATCTCTCAAGCACCAAAGTTTTGTTAACGGATCAATATATATATATTTTTAATTAAGGCACTCTACTGAAAGCCACAGAACCTGTTACTAAAACTCATCACCCAGAACTAAAATAATGACCTGGATTTTACTGTGCTTTGTCTTTTGGTACCCTTCATTCTGAGTGTCTCAGTGACTAGAGTTGTAAGTGAATGAAAGAATTAATGAAAATCTATCCATTTTTAAAATACCAAAAATGTACACAGACCTTTACAATTTTAAGGTTCAAGCAATACAGGGTAATGCAAGTGCTTTACTTTGTGAGACAATGGGACTGAGGTCTCTGCTCTTAAGCTTGCAATCCAAATTTAATAACAGACGCATACAGATTACCTACGGATTAAATGCAAAAGACCATATGAGTATAGGTTGTGATTCATTAAGAGTTAAATGTGCATATATAACTATGGCTCTAATTACTCTAATTACATTGCAGCTGAATCACTAATTGGGTGACAAGTCCTGATCCTAAATTCAGGTCAAAACCAATTACCCTCATGGTGGCTTGAGAGCATAGCTAAAGAACATAGCTTGGGAATGGTGACAACCCTCTATGCACTCTTGCTGCAGCCAAGGATGGAAACTAGTTGCCGACTGGCTTAGATGACATGACCCCAGCTGAGCAGGAGCAAAAAACAGGTGCAAGAAAAGAGAAATGTCTCCTTTAAGAGATAGTGGTCTAAGGGATAGATACACGCAGATTCTACAGTGGACAATTTAGGTACGTTCACTGTGACAGATATGGACTGTGGTAAGACTGTGCCAAGGCTGCGGTGGATCATCGTGTTCTCATATCCCATATTCATTCCAATTACTAACGGAGTAGGAACTTTAACCATCTAAGACAGAATTACCAGCTCCGGTGAACTGTATGTATTACTAACTGTATTCCATTCATTATTGTGGTTTCACTTCTTGAATAACAAAACTGTCAAGGTTAACAATCATTCTAACTACTAACGGATTGGGACCTCTAGCCATTTAAGACAGAATAAACAGCTCCAGAGAATTACATATATTACCAACTGTGTTTCATTCAACATTGTAGTTTTACTCCATCATTAACAAAACTGTGATCACTAATCATACCTTTATGACTACCCAGACCGAGAGGACAATCGTAGGAGTCTGAGTGTCTAATATATCCGTCTTATTTCACATATTTTGTTTTCCACAAAATTGTATTGCGTATAATTGAAGTCTTATACTGGGAAAGATGTGTACTTTAGACTTAATGTTGTGTACTAATATCTATGTTCCATATTGATATATTTGTGACATCACATATTATTGCAGAAACAGTCTTATTTAATTTTACTTGTATATACACCTACCCTGTGAGCGCTACTTATTTTTGTTTTTCTTGTAGTGCTAGGCTTATTGGCTCTTTCTTTGAGAGTCATGCCAATGGGTAGGATATTTTCTTGCAGGCTATCAGCAGCAACAGCTGGTTTTAAATCACCACACTGCCATGTCAGGCTTACTAAAGATATGAAGGCAGACCTGGCGATTTGGATTACTTTCTTGGAAGGGCAGAACATTGTTCCAGGCAAAAACATTTTCAACACAGATATTCAGCTTTATACAGATGCAGCGGGTTCCATAGGTTATGGGGCCTTCTGGGAAGGAAAATGGAGTGCGCAGTTGTGGCCAGAAAAGTGGGAAAGTTTAGGATACAGAAAGAATCTTACATTATTAAAGCTGTTTCCAGCTCTAGTAGCCAGAAGGTCATTAATGCCAGCTACACCTATGGGAGTTAATTTAGGAAAAATTAGTAATTATATCAGTAGCTCAGTGGCACCATCTACATGGGCAAGCTATGTATCTGCTTGGAATGAGTGGTTTTATATTTCTAGCAAATGGTCTCATTATCCTTTTTAGTGTAACAAAGCAGCATATATGGTCTCTCAAAAGTTATGCACTGCTATTAAAAAGCATATATCGGGTATAAAATTTTTCTGTTGTTTGTTAGGCTTACATAATGGTTGTAGTAGTTTTAAAGTTACAAGGATCATAAAGGGTTATTGTAGGGGTAAGGAGTCTCCAGATAATAAACTCCCTTTATCGTCTGCATTGTTGAGCAGTTTTGTGGAAGATCTGAAGGACGTTTGTAGGGATGTTTTTTAATGCGTTCTGTTTACGGCAATATTCTTGATAATGTTTTTTGGGGCTCTTAGGATTAGTGAAGTAATAGCAAGTAACAAAAAAGCTGTGAGTGTTTTGCAAGTTCATCACATTCAAACTCAGGATGAGTTGATGTCCGTTATTGTTCAGAGGTCCAAGATGGATCAGGAAGGGAAAGGCGAATGGTTTCATTTGAAAGAGCTTTCAGGCTTATCAATCTGTTCAGTGTTTAGTGTTAAGAGATTCCTTCAGGTTAGACCAGATCTACCAGACAGCTTGTTTATACATGCAGGCGGGTCGTCAGTGTTCAAATTTCAGTTTAATAGGGTTTTTCTGTCTGGGGAAAAATTCACACTTTATTCCTTTAGAATTTTAGCAGCCATGGACGCTTTCCAACTTGGGGTTCAGGAGGATAGGATTAAAAAGATAGGTAGAAGGAGATCTGATAGGTTTAAAATGTACATTTGTCCTCATTTATTTTGTTTATTTCAGGCACAAGTCTTTACAAAGTTTAGATTTTGGGACACTTATTTTTTGGTCCTGGAAAAGTGCAGTGGTACGTACTTACAAAGACAATCTGGGTTTAGACCCAGATACTTGTGGCATGGCAAGAAAATGCTTAGATGGGATCGAGCAGAAGATGAGGTAGTGATTTGTTGTAAGACACTTCATTCTCCAGACATCATTATTTTTCATTTGGGTGGAAATTATTTAGGTTTTCATAAATCTGTTGAGCTGCTTTTTCTGGTGCAAAGGTTGATAAGACATGTCTTAGAATGGTTTCCGGCAGTACTTGTGTGTTTTTCTGAGATGGTACACAGGTTATGCTGGCTGATAGGTAGTTTAAACCTCTTGAGCGCACGAGGAGGAAACTCAACAGATCTATATCAAAGTTTCCCTTAACTTAGGTGGGATATCTTATAGGCATGTGGACTTGGAGTGTCGTGGTGCAGGCCTGTACAGAATGGATGGCATGCGCTTGTCAGATGTGGGGCTTGATATTTTTAATGTGGGTCTACAAATGTGGATAGAAACTGCGCTATGAGCAGTGTGGGGGGGGTGCTCATCCCTTGGTGGAGGCCGCGAGCGCTAGTGGTGGAGGGTTTAGTTGATCGTCGGTTTAAGTCAAATGATAAAGCTCCTGACTGCTAGGGCAGAGCTGGGTTTTAAGGCTTATGGTGACTTATCAGGCTGGTATGAGGTGGTTATAAGTTATTTGGTTTTCATGTAAAGGGATTGTAATGTTGTAAAAAACTAGATTGCCGAGTCTTCTTTATAATATAAGAAACACTTTGCACTATTTCAAACCACTTACATTTCTGTAGTTCATAACATATTAACTCCAGAAGGATCCCCCGCCCGCCACTTCTGGCCATGTCACTGCTGCAGCTCATGCAGGTCTGGATGGATACGGCGAGGGACAAACTTCAGTATACAAAGGAAAATCCTTCCATCCTTCATCAATGGGGCTAGGGTTTTCCTTATACTTAATTACTGAAGTTTGTCCCACGATGCATCCATCGGGTCGCGTGGCACTATTAGCGATTCAGTGGGAGGTGGCCAGAAGGGGCAGGATGGGGATCCTTCTAGTCTTAATATGTTACGAACTACAGAAATGTATGTGGTTTGAAATAGCACAATGTGTTTCTTATATTATAAAGGAGACTCGGTGATATAGTTTTTTTTACAATATTACATTACCTTTAATAATTTATATTTAAATAAATGCTGCAGACTTCTCATCAATATCCACGTGTCTCATGCCTCTGTTTTGGGCTACTATGTTGGTGGGGAGGGGGAGGACATCCAGCCGTCATGAATGAGACCAGACTATTTAGGGTAGGGACCTCATGATGTTGGGGCCCCCTCTTTTTTAGTTGTGATAGGGTAGGTCATTTTATGAGTTTGTCATTTCAATATTTAGGCACGGTTAAAAAATATATAAAGAATAATATAAAAAATATGTAATTTTGTTCATTAAACATTTGAATAAACAAATAAAATTTACTTAGCAACATTTAGTTTTCTTCTGTGTACCTCCAAGGCATTGAGAATGGGATCGTCTCCACCCTCCAGCTGCGTAGGACCAATTGGAAGAGTTAAAAGTTAGTCTGAATGTGAATGTCTGCAATTTTCTTTTGACCAAGCTGTAAAATACTAAGGAACAGCTATTAGTAGGGTGGGTATGCCTTGGAGGTACACAGAAGAAAACTAAATGTCGGTAAGTAAATTTATTTGTTTCTTCCGTGTACCGTCCAAGGCATTGAGAATGGGACTTAAAAGCAGTACCCTATTAATGAAAGGGAGGGAAACATCTTACCAATTAGTGATGTACAACTACCTCCAGAACCTTTCTGCCAAAACTTGAGTCTGATGAGGCCTGGACGTCCAACTGCTTCATGAAGGTAGATATGGAGGACCATGTTGCTGCTTTACATATGTCCAGTGGAGAAGCCTGGGCTCTTTTTGTCCAAGAGGTGGACATAGCTCTGGTTGAATGTGCTTTAATGTTGGAGGGTGCCACAAGCCCGAACTCTACATAGCATCTCATGATAGTCTTTTATCCATTTGGCAATGGATGATTTAGATGCAGATCTAAAGTCCTTGGTTCTATCAAGATAAATGGACATACATCTTACTAGATCCAAACTGTGGAGAAAAGCCTCTTTAGGATTCTGAGGATTGCTGTAGAAGGAAGGAAGAATGATGTCTTGATTGATGTGAAACTCTGAGACCACCTTTGGCTGGAAGGATGGTTTCTCTCTCAGAACAATCTTATCTGGATGGGCAGATAAAAATGGGAATTTACAGGACAATGCTTGTATTTCATTTACCCTACTTGCAGAGGTTAATGCCATCAGGAACACAGTCTTCATGGTTAGGAGCTGAAGAGAAATACTTTCAATAGGCTCAAAAGGCTGAGATCTTGATAATGGAGTAAGGATTCATTTCAAGTCCCAACTAGCTACTATTTCTCTGATAATAGGTCTGGATTTAACAGTGGTTTTGGTGAATCGTCATACCAGGTAATGGTCTGGCAGTGACTTGGCTGGGATTGCTGATAGGGCCAAAAGTTGTACCTTTAAGGAGGCCGGATGGAGTCTTGTCTGGGAACAGTCTTGGAGGAAATTGAGGACTACTGCCTCATCCACATGTTTATTAGGTATACCTTTTTGATTATACCACTTGGCGAAGGTAGTCCAGGCTCGATAGTAGACCTTTGATGTGGATTGCTTCCTTCCTTGAAGTATGGTCTCTATGACCGATTCAGACAGACCCCTGGTTTCTCAATGATTCCTGCTCAGCCGTCAGGCCATCAAGCGTAACGTTTTGAGGTTGTCGTGAAGAATGAGCCCCTGATGTAGAAGATCCCTCCTCAGGGGTAACTCCCGTGGGTCCGCTACTGACATTTGAATTAGATGGGAGAACCATTTTCTCTTGGGCCATTTGGGGGCAATTAATATAGCTTCCACCTTGTCTGTCTGGATCTTCTTTACCATCTGCATGAGCAGTGGAGTGGAAGGAAAGATGTAAACCAGATGAAAGTTCCATGGAAAGGTCAGGGCATCCTGGCCTAAAGATTGTGGATCCTTCCACCTGGAAAAGAACCGATTGTGTTGCTTGTTCCTCTGTGAAGCCATCAGATCCACATCTGGCTGACCCCATTTCTGTGTCAACTGTAGGAATACTTCCCTGTTCAGGGACCACTCGCCCTGGTCTACTCTGTGGCGGCTGAGAAAGTTTGATTCTATGTTATTTTTTTCCTGATATGTGAGAAGCTGAAATTCTTATCAGATTTCTTTCTACTCAGATAAGGAGGTTCCTGACTTCTATGCTTAGATCCTGGTGCCCCCCTGGTTTTTTATGTATATTACCATTGGCATATTGTCTGCTCTTACAAGGACGTTTGCCCCTCTAAGCTGTGCCTGAAAGTGGAGTAGTGCTTTCCTGGCTGCCCTTGTCTCTAGAACATTTATGTGGAGCGATCTTTCTGATGTCCTCCATTTTCCCTGAGCAGATTTGTGATTCCATACCCGCCGTCCATTGAGACTGGAGTCTGTGTAGAGGGTTTCCCAGTCTTGTTGCTGTAATGATCTTCCTTGATGAAAGTTCTGTTGATTTAACCACCATCAAAGGTCCTTCCGGATGAAGGGGGATAGGAGTATCTTCAGTAGAGGGTTTCCAAGATCTGACCTGCAGTATTTCAAAAAATGCAACTGAAGAGATTGAAGGTGTAATTTTGCCCAGGGAACTATCTGGGTGGTTGAGGACATAACCCCAACAGTTACTGAAAGTCCTGTGCAGAATGCCGCCTTTGTTTCAGGAAGATTGAGGTTTTGTGTCGAAGCTTGAATATTCTTTCCTATGACAAAAGGACCAAGGAGGTCTTTGTGTTTATTTGTAGACCTAAAAATATCATCTCTTGTGACGGGGAGAGCTGACTTTTCTTTAGGTTGATGACCCAACCAATATGTTGTAGAAACTGGAGTACTAGTTGATTTTGAGATTGAGATACTTCTTGTGATGGAGACATTATCAGGAGATCGTATAGATAAGCCAGGACATTTATTCCCTTTTGTCTTAGGCATCCCAATGCTAGGGCTAGAATCTTGGTTGAAGACCCTGGGGGCTGAAGAGAGACCAAAAGGAACGGCTGCATATTGGAAATGATATTGCTATACTGCAAACCTCAGGAACTTCCTGTGTGCTGGATGAACTGGGATCAGGTAGTAGGCGTCCCTGAGATCAATGGACATCAGGAACATCCCGGTGGAAAGGGATTGGATGTCACGGTTAGTAAGAACTCTCCAACAAGTAGGTAAAGTAAAACCAGCTTTATTAAAGATAATAAAGTTCACAAGATAATCCCTCACAGGTCCAGATTCGATCAGTACAGTGGTACTTCCAAATCTGGGTGCAATGAGATAAGCAAAACAAAACAATTGTACTAAAATCAGGAACAGGTGTCAGGAACCAGGAACAGAACCTCAGCAGTGCCAAGCCTAAGATGTAACTCCACCAGTAAGGCAGAAGGCAACTGCAGGGCAGATTCCCTAGCACGCCTGGGCAACCGGAGGTAAGCTGGCAAGAATGCACCAGGCACCCGCCTCAGGCTAGGAATAACTGGGGCAACACAGACAGACCCTTTAGGGCAATTCGGCCAGGCACTGTTGTAGCGACACAGACAAGACCTATTAGGCAACTCGGGCAGGTACTGGTGCGGCAACAGACAGACAGACCCTGGTAAGGCAACAATGACAGACCCTCGCGGGCCACTCGGCAGTAACTGGTGCGGGAACTCTGACAGACCCTGGTAAGGCAACACTGACAGACCCTCATAGGGCAACTCAGGTAGGCACTGATGCGGCAACACTGACAGGCCCTCGTAGGGAACTCGGCAGGAACTGGTGCAGCAGCTCTGGCAGGCCCTGGTAAGGCAACACTGACAGACCCTCGTAGGGCAACTCGGGTAGGCACTGACGCGGCAACACTGACAGGCCCTCGTAGGGAACTCGGCAGGAACTGGTGCAGCAGCTCTGACAGGCCCTGGTAAGGCAACACTGACAGACCCTCGTAGGGCAACTCGGATAGGCACTGACGCGGCAACACTGACAAGCCCAGATAAGGCAACACTGACAGGCCCTCGCAGGGAACTCGGCAGGAACTGGTGCAGCAACTCTGACAGGCCCTGGTAAGGCAACACTGACAGACCCTCTTAGGGAACTTCGGGCAGACCCTGACTCCACAGTACTGACAGACCTCAATAAGGCAACACAGACAGCCCTTGTAGGGTAACTCGGGCAGGCACTGGTGTGGCAACAATGACAGGCCCCGGAGAGCAATATGGCAAGGCACTAGGCCAGAACGGAAAGGGAATCGGCCACAGCCAGAGTCAGTACTTGGAGCAGCAGTCAGCCAGACCTAGTCAGCAACAGAGCGGGAAGGCAGCCAGTCCTAGTCAGAAAAGGAGTAGGTAGTCAGCCACAGCCGAAATCGGTACACAGAGCGGTAGTCAGCCAGTCCTGGTCAGCAACGGAGCGGGTAGTCAGCCGGTCCTAATCGGCGATGGAACACAGAGCAAGAGACAGGAGCAAGGTCAGGCAAAACCGGGTCATACACGGATCAGGAATCAACAGCAGAATAACACCAGGCACAGGAACACCACGAAAGGCGCCAAAGGAATGACAGGACTGATTTTGAGAAGGCTCACGCTGGGTGCAGCAGAACCCAGCGGCCAATAAGAGACTAGCAGGGAAGAAGAAGGAAGTACTAATGTCGCCAGAACAGGAATCACGGGCACCGTGATATTGGACTACTGATTCCGTATTTGAGATCTAAAATTGTCCTGAATTGCCCCGAGGGTTTGGGGACTAGAAAGAAGGTGAAAAAATCCCTGAACCTCTCTCCTGTACAGGGACTTCCTCGATAGCTTTCTGTTGTAACATATGGTTGATTGAAGACCTGAATGCTCACCTCTTGGTGCGATTGGTTGGGATTCTGGACCTGGTGAATATTCGGGAATACGGGACAGATAGAAACTCCAGCAGGTACCCCAGTTCTAAAATCTGAGAGACCCAGGCATCTGGATGTACCTGACTCTTCCAGGTCGAAAGGAAGGATCCCAGCCTGCCACCAACTGGGATCAGAACTGGGGTCTGCTGGGACTCATTGGCTTTCTTTTTTGAACTGAGGCTTCTTGTAATCTCTCCCGAAGCCCCCTCTCTGGGAGAATCTTCCTTTATATTATCCCTGACGACCTGAATCACGTCTCCTGTTGTCCCGAAACGACTGGTTCCTATATCTCAATAACTGAAAGGGAGGAGAATTTTTACTCTTCCTTTCTTGCAGTAGGAAGGGGCTTTTCCCTCCAGAGGCCTTCTTAATGATCTCGTCGAGATGTTCCCCAAAGAGGGACGATCCTGTAAATGGCAGGGAAATTAACTTGCTTTTGGAAGAGGTATCTGCATTCCATGGATTCAACCATAAAGATCTACGAGCGGAGATGGACAGAGCAGAAAATCTAGCCAGAAGGCGAATTATATCCAGAGAAGCGTCACATGAGTAGCTAGTTGCTTCTTTGATAATGGAGACCTCCTTCAGTAATTTTGATCTAAAATTTTGTCTTCAAGTTCAGTGAGCCAGATACGAATGACCAAGGACATACAGGCCATGGCAGTTGCTGTTTTCAAGGTTTCGCCAATGACCGTATGGTTGCGTACAGAAGTACCATCTTCTAAAGGAAGGATGGCGTGTTTTGCTAGATGCACTATGGGGGCGTCAATCTTGGGAGAGGCTGACTGTTTCTGGACATCCTCGTCACTGAAAGGAAACATTTTCTTGAATCTCCTAGGGACAGTGGATCTTCTGTCTCCCAGTTTCCATTTCGCAGCAACTAGGTCTGAGATGGATTGACGGACCGGAAAGACTGGAGTAGACTTTTTCTTACCCAAAAAGACTGCGTCCATAATGTTCATGTCTTGCTGTGTTTCAGATAGGCCTAAAGATTTTCTAATAATCTTAACAAAGGAGTCTATACGATCTGAGTTAAAGACTCCAGACTCTTCCACTAGCTCTCCTTCTTCTGTAACCAAGATCTGAACCCTGGTCATCTAGGGGTGATTCTAAATCATATTCTTCTCTCTGCATGGAGGAGGTACCTTCTCTAGGACCCCTGCTTTGTCTCTTTGAGGCAGGTTCTCCTTGTTGAATACTTCTAGATGTTTCCTGCATAGATAACAAAAAGTCCTGGAATTCTGATGGGATTTAATTACAGGCTGCTTTCTTGAGACATTCACTGCACAATTTGGAAGTGTCCGAGGCTGGTGTCTTGGCATCACAGCTTGCACACTTTTTCTGCCTTGATACAGGCTTATCCTCTTTATGGGTGTCTGAGGCAGATTTGCCTTTAGAATGGGCTTTAGCCGGGGTAGACATGCTGGAGGCTGAGCCTGGGACCCTTCAACATGAAGCGCACGAAGAAAAAAAAAAAAAAAAATTAGTGTGTATATATATATATATATATATATATATATATATATATATGGAAAGTGTGAAACTTACCTTGCTGCAGTTTTAATAGTACTCCACGGAAGAGTTTCCTGGCTGACCGGATCTTCCTGGTGTTCTGGCAGAAGCGCAAGCTATTGCGCATGTGTAGATAGAGTCTTCCACATCTTACACACTGGAAGGCATCAATAGGTTTCCCAGGAAGTGCGTCATCAAGTGAGGACATGTTTAAGCGTCTATATCAGGGCTCAAAATTTCCACTCGCCACTAGCGAGTGAAAATTTAGCCCTGGCGAGTAGAAATTCAGACCTGGTTGGTATGTTATGGCTTGCAGTAGCAAGTAACTTTTCAGGTCTGGCTAGTACCAAAGGACTTGAACTTTTAAGCCCTGGTCTATATATATATATATATATATATATATATATATATATATATATATAGACACGTTACACATGTGGTGCCGATGAAAGGTAAGGGTGGTGGGAGAAGCAAGCGGCAACGCTCACGACGGCCTAGAATCTCCTACGATGTGGAGCAATAATAATATAAATAATAATAATAATCCTTTATTTATATAGCGCACACAGATTCCGCAGCGCTTTACACTCATATTGGTTCCTGTCCCCATTGGGGCTCACAATCTAAATTCACCTATCAGTATGTTTTTGGAGTGTGGGAGGAAACCGGAGTACCCGGAGGAAACCCACGCAAACACAGTGAGAACATACAAACTCATTGCAGATGTTGTCCTTGGTGGGATTTGAACCCAGGACCCCAGCGCTGCAAGGCAACAGTGCTAACCACTGAGCCACTGTGCTGCCCTTGTGTCCATGATAAAGCTCCTGGATGGTAGTGCGAAGCTGGGTTTTAAGGTTTATGGTGACTTATCAGGCTGGTATGGCTGGTAAGAGGTGTATGTATATATTATATATATATTATTATATATTTAAATAAATGCTGCTGCCTTCCCACCACTATCCAAGTGTCTCTGTCTTGGGTTACTATGTTGATGGGGAGGGGTGGATATCTGGCCACCACGAGAAACACATTATTAGTTTATATAATGGCCCATTAACCTACGTGTAAACAATAAGAACCCCGTTTTAGAAAAATAAAGAAGCCAAATAGGCCTTTAACCTCATGTACCTAGATGAACGTATGAACTGCGGAGACTGACTGAATATAGTCATTTGCTGACAGATTGGGAGGCAGATGGCTGAATAGACCACCTGTAACCTATGAGTGAGACAAATGACTAGTGGGTACTGGCATGGATAGGACTTGGGACGGGAGCATTAAACAAGTACCCTGGCAGTGAGGTAACTTAACCACAAGGCATAAGTTACAGTTTAAATGCAAGATGGCCGAATTGGGGAAAGAGAGGCTATAGTCTATACAGTACAAACACGCTGATTGGATGACTTAGGTCTGAGCTTGCAGACCATCAGAGCCTAGTGGTAGAGGGTGCTGCCTTGTTATAAAGGCGATGCCTTCCATTTATACACTACGAAGCTTGACTTGAATCTTTTCTCCTATTTGGACTGCTTTTCCAAACCTACATTTTTTGGTGATGACTGACTGAAATGAAACTGCACTTGGTGGTAAATCTAGAGCTCAACTTCATGTTTATATACTTAATTGCCACATTATTTAAATGTGATGTGTGCCATGGGATTTACTGTAGGGAA
This sequence comes from Rhinophrynus dorsalis, assembly GCA_037306005.1. Lineage (NCBI taxonomy): Eukaryota > Metazoa > Chordata > Amphibia > Anura > Rhinophrynidae > Rhinophrynus > Rhinophrynus dorsalis. Next base: position 338,557,162 of record CM074721.1, read on the forward strand.
AGTTTCTCCTTATCATTACAGCAATCATTATGATTAAATCCATATGAACCACTATTCAAGGAGTTTTAGGCAGATGTGCCAAGAGGACCGAGAGTAATTTTGGAGCAAACAATCTACACTGCAAGAGCCAAATTAAAAATGTGGGAATTAAATTCATTGAAAGCTGAATGCATTGCTTCACATTAAGTTAGAAACCTATCTAGCATTTAAGGGGTTAAAGCTCTATTTAGGAGCAATGCGTTGGTAACTGCTATAGCACCCTAGGGATAAAGTGATTATAGGAGAACATACTAGACAAAGTAGAAAGGATGATGAAATGCTATTAAATAAAATAGTCTGATAATTAAAACAACATTGTAACACCTAAATGAGCAAACAAACTTGCCGCAGGCAGTGAAGAGTGGGTACTTAATCACAAGGGTGCTGAACTCCCAAACTGAAGCAACTCCAAACCAAACAAGGATCCGTGACAGCACTCCAATAGGGATGTTGCACTGTAGTCATAAAAAATAAATATTTATTGAAAAAACAGGACCTAAGAGGTGAGACAAAGAAGGGGGAAAAGGACTACTAAAACTCCACAGTAGTCTTACGTGTTTCACTCTGGAACCATCACTAATCATATCATAACATTCAAGGGATTAAAAGCCCCACTTACATCAATGGGTTTTTTTCTTATCCTGTATGATTTTGTTGGTTTGTCCCAGAATTGCTCAATTGGACCCTATCCATTAGGACAAAAGTTTAGCAATTCTGAGGACTTCTATAGGATTCCAAGGGTTAAAAGCCACATTTAAATTAGTTACCATTTTTATTTGTCCCCTATGGTGTGGTTGGTTTGCCCCAAATTACTCAATTTCTTTGGATCTATTTCCAGGTGCTCAGCCCACCCTTTAATTAAAGTATACTTGTCACCTTCCCAGTTTACATCTTGAAAGGCTTTAGTCCTCTTATCTAGTGGAAACATAGGTTAAAGCAGCCTATGAAGGTGAAAAGATGTGATTTTCTGGACATGTGAATAATGAATTAATCACGTTTTCTCAGACAGATCAGAGAACAATGCTCTAGTGGGATTAGATTCTTCAACAATTCTATCAAAATTCTGTAAAACTATTAAACTTAGAAAAATAAAAAGCAAAAGGTACAGGCAGTTTAAATAGATATGTTTAAAAGCTGTATAGTTGAAAGGTCCACTTTAATAGATTTCATTGGTAGACTTCATTTGAAAGTATGCAGAGATGTTGCATTCAACAAGAACAAAAATAACACCTTACCATCATACTAAGTACTAACCACACCCTGGCAGGACTTCAAAACCACATGCTGTGTTTTCTGGCTGAAAATAAAGAGGAGCACGGGTAGTAAGCTCTGGTTCCTGAAACCACTGGTAGACCCTCATGAAAGTATTATGTCAGGAACACCATGATAGAGCCATGACAGCAATGTGGTGGTATAAGTTTATGATTCCACAAGTGGGAGTGATTGATCATCTTAACCCCTAAACTCCATTTGTGATACTGGCAAGGGATGCTGCATCAGTATGGTCAATGAATATTATATATTTCACCTCTAAGGGTGAAATGCACAATACAAATGAGCAGCAATTCTGTAACAAGTCAACTGTACTATAGGAGACAAATAAAAAAAAACCAAAGAAGGCCATTAATATAAAATGAGGGTTTTGTAAGAGAGGCCAGTACATTGTAACAACATAGAATAAGGGCTCATGCCAGCCTTGGTTCTCAAATGCCACAGTGTATTTCTTGTGAAAGACCCATAATGGGGATCTTTGCCAACAAGAAGTTCATAGTACCTAAATGGACATATACAAAAATCACCACATTTGGGTAATTTCTTCCAGTCATTTAGGGGATTAACAGTATGCGGTATCCTTTTAAAAGGTCACACGCAAAAGACCATGTGACCAAATGACACAGTAACCATGTTTCCATAATCAAAATGGCAACATGAGAAGCTCGCACTGCATGACAGCGCAATAGTCTCATATTGCTACTGAAAGGTTGCATTCTAGTTCAACAAGTACTACAGCAAATAAGTTAAAATAAACTGAAAGTATTCCACATAGACATCAGCTAAGTGTTCCTGCTATTTTTACAAGGCACATGCTCAGCGAGATTACAAAAATAAGTTAACATAAGTTAAAAGTATTCCATGTAGACATCAGCTTAAGAGTTAAAAGTTTACTGCTATTTTTTACAAGGGACAAGCTCAGCAAAATTACAGCACCTCATCCATGCCTTGCTACCCTGCCAGCTGTACGATTTCCTTTTGTAAGTAAACGTCCAGCTCCGAAGGGGAGAAAACAGAGCAGCAGCGATAACCATGAGTGACGTATCACCCATTCTAGTACTACTGAAGGAGAGTGAACAGCCGGCGGGGTAGGTGAGGCTGTCCCTGGCAGATAGTCACTAGTAGGGCATGAATGAGGTGCTTTTATCTCGCTGAGCTTGTCCCTTGTAAAAATAGTAGTAACATTTTAACCCTAAAGCTGATGTCTATGTGGATTACTTTTAATGTATTTTAACTTATTTGCTATGGTACTTGTTGAACTGGGATGCAGCCTTTCAGTAGCGACATGAGAATCTTGCGCTGTCATGGTTACTGTGTCATTTGGTCACACTGTTTTGCGTGAGACCTTTTAAAAGTAAACCACAGTATGCCATGATTAACTCTTAGGCTCTTGAACCTTGTTGCATTGCACCCATGTAACTTACCTCGGATGCCATACTTTCCACCAGCAATCCCATTAGGTAGGCATGCCCGGGTGTGTCCGATGGCCAGCCCATGTCAATTTAAACTAAACATGCTTGGCTGATACCCATTTGGGCTATGACTGGTTTGGTCTTTGTGAAGAGCATTGCAACAGTTCAGTCATTTATGTAAATAATCTGCACAGCAGCAGGATAGGATGCCATGCAGCTGTGCACTATTGCATCTATACTGTATTCTGCATTGAACAAAGCAAAGATGCAGCAAGCTGCCTTCAGGCTGCACCACTCAAGGAAATAGTCACTCAAGTGAACAGTCCAACACATGGCTGCTTTTAAGAGATTATAGTAGCAATGGAAACACTGAGGGGGCACCATTCTCAAGACTAAACTACAAAGTTTTATTTGTTTTGTGCATTTGTTACAACTCTTCATGTTTTTAGTCTCAATGGGGGGAGATTTATAAAAAAACAAACATTCTTATTGTTCAAATCTGATCTGTTGCTATAATTCTCATTGTCATTTTAAAAAAGCTGTACGAGTGCATTTATAAATGTGACGTGTCTTGCAAAATTGTAGATTCTTGTACTTTCCTAACACAAACTTCATTACCTATACATGGCATTACAATTCTGGCGAAAAAATTGTAGGAAAACTATTGCAAATTGTGACAATTCTTCATAAATTAACTGCACCAATATTTTCACTCTCTCTACTGCCATTTCCCCCCAAGCTCAACTATTTGACGTTACATTACACAAAACTGACGTAACCCTGTTTATATTTAACGAAAATCATTTTAACACTGCTTTACTGACTATTTCCTCGTAAAGCTGGCCCCATAAGTGCAAAGATATACCAGGAATGGACCCCTGCTGTCCTTGTGCCTAGACAGTTGCCCCATCACTGACTAGGCTCACTAAAGTAGGACTAGCCAGCCCTGGTCCTCAAGAGCTACTGACAATGCATGTTTTAAGATATCTCTGAATGAGCACAGGCAGAAAAATGTAAGTGACTGAGCCACTAATTAATCCCCTGAACTCCATCTGGGATATCCAGAAAAAATGCATGGTTTGTATTACCTGAAGGACCAGGGTTTTGCTACCCCTGATCTAATTGCTAAATCTGAAGTTTTATGGTTTCACTTGTGCAGAAGATGTGCCTGCCATTTCTGTGCTGGATCATCTGTTGGTAACACCAGACTCATATAAATATAGAAATGTTTTCTCTGTAATTGCACAAGGAAACAAAAATGTTACTGTTAAATGCCTGAGGGAGCACTACCTTCAGAGATAAACTACTTAATTTTATTAATATTCAGTTTGTACTTTTCTTTTCCCACTTGACATCTCACAAGACACAGGAAAGTGGCACTATAATGTCACCTGACCACCAGATCCTTATAGTGCCAAGCAGATCTATCTGATAAAACTCTAGGGAACCTATGAAAGCTGATGAAGCATAACCATTTGGTGTAAATTGGAACATATGTGGATATATATATATATATATATATACACATATATATATATATACATACATATACACATACCTTAAAACATGTACCTCTTATTTTCTTATATGCCTTCTATCCAAGATTCGCATTACATTGTTGGTGACAAATTTTATAGTGATTTAATTTCACAGATTCCTTTTGAAGTCTACAGGGGAATTTAGGGGATAAAGGGTAAAGTTATCCCAGGAATAAAATCTAGACCTACACTAGACTTTGCCCTCCACTGTTTGTTTATCTGGCAGGAAGGATTCAGCTTATTAATCCACTGGATGCGAACGATGTCTCCAATGCATTGCTAAACATCTATATCATTCAAGGGGTTGAGTTTTTTTTTAATGAAAGTGATGTCTGTTTTTATCCCTTAGACATAAAAACCTATTTGGCAGATCTTTACCAGGCTATAGAAAATGCAACATGTCACATACATTGATCTTCTTGATCACTGATTAAGACCATCAGTGACTGATGAGTTTTTCATTGTATTATCCATTGTAACCTACTGAAATACACCACTTAATGAGAATAAGTAACAATTACTTAGAGTCCAACTTTACACCCATGAAGAATGTAAACACTATTGCCTTTTGCACACACCCATTCCTATTGGCTAATACAGGTTATGCCACACATATACGTACATAAAATTGATATTTGTGGTTTATGCGTGAATTTGCTCTTTCATAATTAATGACTACAAGTTACTATAATATAATTGTTGGCTATTCTAGTGGTGAATATGCAAGGAAATGAACATATTTTGTAGCTCATTATTAGGCAGATGCTCTTTAGTATGTTTCTGTACACAAGGAGCTAATGATGAACAATTCTGAAATAATCCAAAAGTGTCAGAGTAATCAAATAGAAAATTACCATTGATTTAAATGGGACTTTTAAAACACTTGAATGTTAGAGAGGTTTCCAGTGCATTTCAAAACAAAGTGGTAGAGACCTCTCTAGGTTCAAATAATTAAAGGGTTAGTAATGTCTAACATTTACTAACCCTAATATTGAAGGTATTCAAAAGATAATCTTACTGTGCCAAGTTGGATCTCTAAAACCTTTATGGTTTGAGAGATATAAGCTCTTAAAGTTCCCCCTCCCTCCCCTTTTCCAGATGTCAGCATGTAGCTGATGTCAGGAGATCCTGGTCCCAGACCAGCCGGAGGCTCTTCGGCAGAGCTGAATGAGTGCTATCGAAAAACAAATACTTCAGTTGAATGGTCTGCAAAGAGTGCTTGCAAACCAAGCAGACTTTGTAGACTGTTCCAGTGAAGTATCTGTTTTTCGATAGCACTCATTCAGCTCTGCTGAAGAGCTGCCGAGTCGCACGACTCAAATCCACTGCTGACAGCTTTACAGCTCATGAGCAGGAAGGGGAAACTTTAAGAGCTTATATCTCTCAAACCATAAAGGTTTGAGAGATCCAACTTGGCACAGTAAGATTATCTTTTGAATACCTTCAATACTAGAGTTAGTTAATGTTAGACATTACCAACCCTTTAAAAATCCCATTTAAATTAACAGGAATTTGGGAAATTTGTATTTTTCCACTATGGTGAAGTTGGTTTGCCTCAGAATTACTCCTATTTAACTTCCTGAAAAGGAATGAGTGAAAAAGTTAGCCTCAAAAAGTGAAACGTGTGAAAAACAGCACTTCCCACCTTCTATAGTAATTCCTGTTAAAAGTGCAGTTTTTCTACTTTTTAAATGCATTGAAATTAGGGTGACCTCGTGTCTGGGATTGGCCAGGTAAGTCCTGGATTTTACAATGTGTGTCCCATGTCCTGGCAGCCTTTTTTGTTGCAATAAAAAGTCACTGAATGAAGACTCCAGATCATAGAGTTCTAAGCACTACAAGGAAAACAGCCCAGTGGTACCTCTGCTGGGCTGCAAAAATAGAGCCCAAACAGAGGTGAGCAAACTGAGCCTTGATCCTGATATCAAACAGGAACTGCAGTACTACTGTGTTGTAGGTTAATGCTAGTCTAAGGCTTTGGGTGTGATGTACATTTTCTTGTAGCCCACAACAGGCACTGCATTCTGTCACAGAGCCCAAGGGCAGTTCTCCCTCTAGTATTTAGAACTATGTGGTGTGCTTAACAAAAATTAGGTTGCACACAGATGTCCAGTGATGTCGAGTGACTCCTCTGGTATAGCTGCCCTAGAGATGTACTCTACTGCTCTCATCTCTGAAGTGTTCCCGAATGGCAGAATGAAAATTTGATCACCCCAATTGAAATCAGTGATAATAATGTATCCCCCCCAAAGTGGAGAGTTTCCCTCATGTATTCCCACATTGCTAAAGTATAAAAGGGGGTGTCAGTTTACCATCTGTTGTCATTCTCTGCTTGGGATAGAGAGACAAAACAGCTGAATGTTTATTGCTGTCTAATATATTAGGCAGACATGCAAAGAGAGGGAGCTGAAATTACTTGATAGAAGTGTTGGTAGAATCCAAAATAAAATTTAAATAAATACATACAATTTTAACTAATAAGTGACAGACAAATGAAATGATCATTTCTACTTGGACTAACTCATCTGGACTGAGTGACAGATACTACAACAGACATAAATACATTATGCATTCAAGACAGATACAACTTCACATACTGTTATTCGCATACACTCACCTACATCCACAAGAACAAGAGGGACGAGCATATACTAAGGTGTGCTGGTGCTTCACCAGCTGCTGTGTGCTTTATACTCTATTGCAAACTGCGGATTCTGAAGCTACAGTCCTAACCTGGACTGTACTATAAAAACATAACACTGTGGATCTTTCACAAACTCAGTTCCATAGAAATAAACAGTTAAAACTGCCTGTTTGTTATTTAGTGCTGTATTTTTTTTTTAATATAAATAGTTCGATAAGTTTGCCTCATCATTTCATTCTGGATGTGGTTTGAAAGAAATGTCAAAGCTGGCCTTTCCCTTTGTAGAAGAATCTCAACCCACCACCTTCCTTAACGCAAATAAAATAAAAACTACAGATGAAGCTTTAAAGAGCAGCTACTGTCAGTATAAGGGGGACATAAGAAGAAATCAGAGATTATACCAAGAGTCCACAAGTCTCTCCTGTGAGCTGGGGTGCTACACTGAAATATCTGTATGCACACTGAGACAGCCTACCCAGAGAGTAGGGACAGGCTTATTGGCAATGATTGACAACAATTATGAGTGAGAGTGCTGCCAATATTTTCAAATTTAAGCAAGATGGCCACTGTCTCTCCCTCCTGTATGCACTGTTAGAATATGGGATTTTTTATGGAAGTATAAAATTAAACAAGGTGTTTTGATACATTGAAAGCATATAAAGATATTGGGGGGTATTTAGGCAAGGTGACAGGTCCACTTGAAGAAAAAGCTCCTGAAATTTTGATAGTAGCTACTCGTACTAGTACACAGAGGCAGAAAGGCAAAGAGGTGGAGCTGAAGTTGCTTGATGTAAGGAGTACTGGTGTTAATAACAGCCTTCAGGGTCCTGCCCATACTAGGGGAGGAAAGAAAGGGAGAGGATGCTCTCCCCAACCCCATGTCTGCATCTACTCATTCTTCCCCATATCTCTCTTCCCTGTCATGCATCTTTCCACAATCCTTCCTCTTTTCTTCCAACCCATATCTCTTTCCTCCCTTCCTCATTCAGACCTCTATATCATCTGATATATGTGAAACAAGGCTGTAGTGGAACAAGGCTGGGATGTCAGAAGTGTATGCATAGTTCTGTGACTATCAGTGGACAGTGGAAGAAATCCTATAATCCCTGGTCAGCAATTGATTGAATATTTTGGGATTATGGGAATTGCAGTCCTTAACACCTGGACATCCTTAGATTGCTAATCCCTGCCCTAGCCCAAGTGAGTGGTTATATAAAATGCCAGCTGTAGGGTGCATTCTCTCATGTATCGACAGTGAGGGGAAAAAATGATTTGATCCCCTGCTGATTTTGTACGTTTGCCCACTGACAAAGGATCAGTCTATAATTTTAATGGTAGGTTTATTTGAACAGTGAGAGACAGAATAACAAAAAAATCCAGAAAAACGCATTTAAAAAAAAAAGTTATAAATTGATTTGCATTTTACTGAGTGAAATAAGTATTTGACCCCCTACCAATCAGCAAGATTTCTGGCTCCCAGGTGTATTTTATACAGGTAACAAGCTGAGATTAGGAGCACTCTCTTAAAGGGAGTGCTTCTAATCTCAGCTTGTTACCTGTATAAAAGACACCTGTCCATAGAAGCAATCAATCAATCAATCAATCAGATTCCAAACTCTCCACCATGGCCAAGACCAGAGAGCTGTCCAGTGATGTCAGGGACAAGACTGTAGACCTACACAAAGCTGGAATGGGCTACAAGACCATCGCCAAGCATCTTGGTGCGATTAGTCGCAAATGGAAGGAACACAAAATAACTGTCAATCTCCCTCGGTCTGGGACTCTATGCAAGATCTCACCTCGGGGAGTTTCAATGATCATGAGAATGGTGAGGAATCAGCCCAGAACTACACAGAAGGATCTTGTCAATGATCTCAAGGCACCTGGGACCATAGTCATCAAGAAAACAATTGGTAACACACTATACACTGAAGGACTGAAATCCTGCAGCACCCGCAAGGTCCCCCTGCTCAAGAAAGCACATGTACAGGCCTGCCTGAAGTCTGCCAGTGAACATCTGAATGATTCGGAGGAGAACTGGGTGAAAGTGTTGTGGTCAGACCAAAATCATCCTCTTTGGCATCAACTGAACTCGCCGTGTTTGGAGGAGGAGGAATGCTGCCTATGACCCCAAGGACACCATCCCCATCGTCAAACATGGAGGTGGAAACATTATGCTTTGGTGGTGTTTTTCTGCTAAGGGGACAGGACAACTTCACTGCATCAAAAGGACGAAGGACGGGGCCATGTACCGTCAAATATTGGGTGAGAACCTCCTTCCTTCCGCCAGGGCATTGACAATGGGTAGTGGATTGGTATTCCAGCATGACAATGACCCAAAACGTATGGCCAAGGCAACAAAGGAGTGGCTCAAGAAGAAGCACATTAAAGGTCCTGGAGAGGCCTAGCCAGTCTCCAGACCTTAATCCCATAGAAAATCTGTGAGGGGCGCTGAAAGTTTGAGTTGTCAAAAGTCATCCTCGAAACATTAATGACTTAGAGAGGATCTGCAAAGAGGAGTGGGACAAAATCCCTCCTGAGATATGTTCAAACCTGGTGGCCAACTACAAGAAACTTCTGACCTCTGTGATTGCCAACAAGGGTTTTGCCACCAAGTACTAAGTCATGTTTTCCAAAGGGGTCAAATGCTTATTTCACTCAGTAAAATGCAAATCAATTTATAACTTTTTTAAATGTGTTTTTCTGGATTTTTTTGTTGTTATTCTGTCTCTCACTGTTCAAATAAACCTACCATTAAAATTATAGACTGATCATTTCTTTGTCAGAGGGCAAACATACAAAATCAGCAGGGGATCAAATATTTTTTTCCCTAACTGTAGGCAGAGAGCATCTGTTCCTGCCCTCCTCAGTTATGTACGGTTACCGAGTGATATGTAGCCAATCACAACACTGTGTGCTCAGAGTGCAGAAACCTGCATTTAATAGTCTCAGTCATGTTTAGTTGGGACATTGGTACAGACTCCCAAAAAATCAGGTAGTGCCCAAGGAAAACTAAGACTTATTGAAATCCTATCAATATATGATAAATAAAAGAGAAATTGTGAAAGTGATATTTATTAAGATTCATAAAAAAATATAATTTACAATAATTCACAATTTAAAAAAATAAAAGGGGCAATAGCAATGTTTTAGAGATTTGATTAATAATGTGCCTTCTGTTGGCTCTGTATAGAAAAAAAATATTTCACATTGTTCAGAGACATACAATAAAATATCAAGTATAATCTTTACCTGTGAATAATACACAGGTGTAAACTATACCCAAGATTTCAGGTGAAAACAAAATTTCCTATGAATAATAAGCACCCTGGTTTTCTCTCCCTCTACCCACAAAAAATGTACGTTTTCTTCCCTTCCTCCTCTTCAACATGCTGCCACCTTCCCCTCCCTCTACCCACCCCCTCCAGAGGCCGTCACAACATCTTTGCAGCAGGCAGCATGCTTGCATTTGCCACCCGCAAAGCCCTCTGAGGACCTGTGTTAAAAAAAGATAATGGTAGTGCTTATGAGGACTTGAAGATCTTCAAAGGGCACTACTGTAGATCCAATGTGTAGACCTCTGTGCATTGAAACTACAGTAATGCCCTGCAAAGACCTTCATGTCCTCAAAGGGTATTACCGTTATCTTTAATTAACACAGGTCCTCACAGGGCAGTGATGGAAACGGGTGGCAAATGCAAGCATGCCACCCGCTGCACAAATGTCCCGGCAGCCTCCAGAAGGGGGTAAGTAGAACGGTGGGGAAAGTGGCACATATTGAGGTGGAGGGAGGGGAAGGTGGCAGAATCATGGTGGAGAGTGGGAAAGGTAGAAGCATATTGAGGTGGAGGGAGAAGAGGGGAGTAGGCCATTTTTTTTACATTTTATACTCTTGTGTACAGTACACCCCCCTCACTTCACATAGATGAAAAGGAGCAAAATTGTACGCATTATACCTGAGATTTTACTGTGTTTCCAGTCCCCAAGCCCTCTTGCCTTCCTTGTAGTGCCAGCTAAGCTGCTAATGAAACAGGAAATGGCTGTGTGACCAGAAATCCAGCTTCACTATGAGTTGGGGCTAAAAGCCCCAATTAAATCAACAGATATATTTATTTGCACAGTAAGGTACAAGCTGGTTTGTTCCACTTTCCTTTTATATATAAGGGGCCAGAGTGTGTAATGCAATGCATAAGTCTGTAGCACTAAAGAAGTCTGCAGCACACTGTATCTCTCTCTAGCACCAAGTATCCATGGTTTATTATGAAACTTGCTAATGATTCTCCTGGTCTAGTACTAAAGTTGTTATGCTGGACTCTGCAGCTTCTACCACTTCAGCAGCTGTGTTTTTGTTGGGTTATTTCAGGGGCTGTGGTGTATAGCAGAGCCAACTGGTAAACTGCTGCTGTCACCTCTACAAATAAGAATGAAAACAAGGCAATGAAAGTACTTGTGATGCAGGCTGATCTGTTAGTCAGGATGTGCACACTGAAGGGACAATTCAGTAAGCTAAACAGATGATATTATGCAGCATTATAAATAATAACTAGTTTAAAAGCCTGTGTACACGGGCCACAGTCCCACACAGCAGCCTCGGCTGGTGCCCCAGAGCCTCTCTGCTCACTGCCCGGCACTGCAGTCATGCTCAGTACAGACTTCCCAAACGCGCCGCTGCTGATGCGGAGAGGGGTGCTCTGAATTCGGACCCCAGTCCTCTCTGCGCACCTTCCTGGGACCAAGCAGTCTGCTACGCATGACGGCTTCTGACAAACATCCTAGTGGATTATTTTATATAAATATATATATATATATATATATATGATAGGCTTTCCATTGATTTCAATTTGTATCCCCTTGAATGTGAAAGGAAGCAATATATTGGAGATCTCTCTAACATCCAAGGAGCCTCACTTAACCTTTTGAGTTTGAGAGAAGTATGCATTGCAATGCTTTGGATACCTTTCTGCCATTCAAAGGGTTATTAAATCTATGCTACTTTCTGTTTGTTTACCAGTTAGACCCAGATACACTATATACACATATGCCCCTCTGTATCCATACAGAATGCAGCCCCACAGTATGCAGTTTTAATAAAGGTCCTGATGCAAATGGCAGTTATGTGCACACTATGCACTTTGCAAATATAGGCCAGAAAATCATACACACTTCTTATATTTAGTCCTGGATTACATTCCAGCTGAATGTGTCCCTATGCAGCTTTTTCCCAAAAGCACATTTGATCAATCACTTGCACATCAGAAGTTGGACTCCCAATAAAGCCTTATTTTCCAGCTGAAACGCTTCCATTTTGATAAACATCGGGAGTGCAGAAAAATGCTGTAAAACAGCTCCATGACCCTGAACCTGTAAATTTGTACAATTAAGGAAACTTCTACATGACTGAGGTGAATAATGTAACAGATGATGATGAAAAAAAACGTGTCCATCAAGTCCAACCTTTACCATATCCCCACTGTTTCTGTTGATCCAGAGGAAAGCAACTAAAATCCCACTGAAGTTATTTCCATACCTGGAAACTTCTTCCCTTTTTGCCCCCAGAGAGGGCTCACGTGCTGCCGACCAGAGGATGTCAAGGACACTATTCACGTCATAAAGGGGGTGGGGCTTAATCAGGTGGGCAAGACTTTCTTATCTATGTGTCAAAGTGGGTGGGTAGTAGGCAAAATAAGGAAGGAGAAGAAACTTACCACTGCCAAGGTAATTCAGTCTGAAACGGGAGTCTCAGGAGCAGATGTGGAGAGTTCCCAGGTATGCTTATTTCTAGTTATGACCCATGTGAGTACAAAACATTCTTCCTGACTCAGAAAGGCCATAGAATTTCTCCCTGGATCAACATCCTATCTGCATTGTAACCAGCTGTCATAATTCTCAATATTGTTCTCCGCTAAAAAGGTATCCATTATTTTTTTAAATGCAGCTACAGAATCTTCAAACACAACCTCTGAGGTAAAGAAATCCTAAACTTAACAGGTAAAAATCCATGCATTTGTTTTAGATTAAAAAGACATTCTTCTAGTCTTAAAGGATGCCTACTTGTTTTTTTTTTTGCTCAGCCTTGTATTGGTGTCAAATATATTTGTATATAGTAATCACATCTCGTCTTAGGCCCAATTTGTCAAGTTTCTTTTAATAAAAAAATCTTCAAATCCCTTTTTCAGTTTGGTTGTGTCGTAGTGTGTGCCTTTCAGCGACCAGCTTCGGATGAACCGGCCGCTTCTACTTCCTCACATAACTTACTTTGGAGGATGGGGGCCGGGTGGTTCTCCTTCCTCGCAGCTGTCATGCGTCTTAAGTACGGGTTGCTTCAGCATCCCTGATGGCAGTCTCTAGTGGACACGCGTCACCTGGGAACCTCCGGTGACATCACAAGCCACTTTTATGCACATATGGGCGCTTGTTTGTGCTCCACCTCCTGGACACAGTATATGTAGCTGCCTGGACACCCTGCTTATTCACCCTTACGTTTGTGTCCAGTACAGTAGTGATTTTGTCCCATGTATGATCTGTTGCTGACTCTTGCCTGGCTGACTCTCTGCTCCGTGTATGACCTTGGCTGTCTGACTATCCATTCTGGTGCTGACCTGTGGCTCTGGCTGACTACTACTCTGTGTATGACACCTGGCTAAGTCTGACTATCCATTCTTGTGCACACCTGTGGCTCCGGCCTAGAACTACTCCTGTCGCCTAAGGCATTGTTGTTACCTGTTCCTGTCCTAGTTTTGGCTGGGTCATATCTCCCAGTTCTTGGCTATCTCCAGTGAGACCCTCCTGAGCAGTCTCCTATTTCTGGTAGGAACCACTTGCTCTGGTTTCGGGTTCGTTCTCACCCTAGTATTTGGTCTGCTGCGCTTCTGTTTACCGGTGCTTAATTAATAAAGGTGAAGTTCAATTTATGTACTTGTCTCTTGCACTTTCATTGAATTACCGTGACAGTACGTAAGGGCCATGAGTACGGATGGTACAGGGAACCCATGCAGACCCTCCTAAACCGTACAGCACATCTTGACCATACTGATCGGCAACCGGTGGCCTCCTCTGATCTTACTCCGGCACCGGTTGTTCCTGATGCTCATGAAGCCAATGTGGACAGAGGGTTATCCGGTTTGGCTCCACTCCCTCAGCACTACGAGGGTGACCCAGCGCTGTGTCGTGAGTTCCTCAACCAATTGCATATTCCTCGAGCTGGTGCCACAAGCCTTCCCTAATGAGCGAAGTAGGGTTGGCTTTACGATTTCGCTCCTGTCGGGCAAAGCTTTGATGTGGGCCAATCCATTAGGGGAGACGGACAAACCCATTATATACAACTTTACAATTTTGTGGCCTCTTTTCAGAGCGTTTTCTAAGTTCTGGGCCATGCGGCCTCCGCTGCCAAACACCTTATGACCATCCGCCAGGGTGCACGTACAGTGGCAGAGTACGCAATCAAATTCTGTGCTATGGTGGCGGAGGTGGGTGGGAACAGTGAGACACTTGTAGCCGCCTTTTCCCAAGGGTTGAGTGATACAATAAAAGAGGAGATTGCAGGCTGTGAGCTGCCCAGTGACCTGGATGAATTAATTTAATTTACTATCCTGATTGATACCAGGATCAGGGAGAGACCGTCTTTCAGAGAGACCGTCTTTACTGAGAGCCCCAAATGCCTCGCCTACAGCATGCACAGGAAAACTGGGGAAAGTTTCCTTGATGCCTTGTTAGTAAATAGAATTAAACAAGTCATAGAAGATCAGCCCAAAAGCCCATACACTTCCCCACTGCAAGTGGTCTGGTGGTATGTAGAGGACAGTTTTTGGAGTTAAATAGCTTAGTAAATTGGCATTAAAAAAAAGCTTCCAGTGTCTTTTTTAGAGTGGAATCGTATTAATACATCTCTCCTACTGCACAATAATCCATTTTCTCCCAAAGTGGCCTTACTTGTAACAAATAAGAGCCAAATGCACAATGACAAACATGGAACAATCATGATTAGAACTATCTGCCTTGTAGGGAACAAAAATTCCTATTCATTTACATCAGGCTTTGAACCCCTGGCGAGTTTGAGACCTCTGTATCATTCAAGGGGATAAAAGTCCAATGTAACCCTTTGAACACCAAAGGGGTATGCAAACCATTGCTTTGCACACCCCTCTGGTCTTTAAAGGGTTAAACCAATTGGAAATGGGGAATTTTGATTTGTTCACTATAACACAGTTGGTTTGCAATAGAATTGCTCCACTGCATTTTGTGTACATTGCCCTATATGCCATCAATTGTCCTAGAGCAACGTGCTTCTATGATTCCACACTATAACAGGGACAGGAAGCCATGACTGCATGCTGTTCCTGCCTAACACAAACAATTCTCCTCAGTTTGCTGCTTGCATTAAGAGGAGGGCATTGTGGGAGTGTATGTGTATGCGGGGCATTCCATTATATCTTGTATACTGCTATGTACTAACAAAGCACTGAGGAAGTCACTGTAAATTTAGTACATTTTCATGCTCATCCTATGGGGAGGGGGGGTCATTTACTGAATTGCTTGTATTAAAAATAGAGGAATGTGTGCGTCTGTATGCACTGAAGGAGTCATATGCACTCGTACATAT
Organism: Rhinophrynus dorsalis; assembly: GCA_037306005.1. Taxonomy (NCBI): domain Eukaryota; kingdom Metazoa; phylum Chordata; class Amphibia; order Anura; family Rhinophrynidae; genus Rhinophrynus; species Rhinophrynus dorsalis. Next base: position 338,572,666 of record CM074721.1, read on the forward strand.
ATCCCGTCGAGTTCAGGTGAATAAGCACAGAATGCACTGAGCTGCCAGATTTGTACATTTCCCCTACCTTTTGTATCATTTTCTGTAATTGTGTAAATTGTAGAGCCATTGTTTAGTTTGAGTTAATTCTTTGAGGAACAAAAGGGGTGTGCAGTGCATTGCAATGTGTTGCGTACCCCTCTGGTCCTCAAAGAGTTAAGTAGTTAAACTAATGTATCTGAAGTTTGGTTGAGCAGTGAGGGTGGGCGCTGTACATGTGAGGTAGGAGGGAGGTACAGAGCAGGACCACACACAGCCTCCTGCCTCAGCTTCTAATCCTCCTCTGTGTTTGGAGCAAGCCAGGCAGAAAACAGCCAGAGGAGAAAGAAAAACACCCATGTTACCCCAGAGCTGCCAACTCGTAAAGAAATTCAGGACAACTTGCAGGAATCTCAGGAATTCTACAGGGAGGAACATTTGCAGATGAAGTAGGAGCTAGATTAAATTCTGCCTCATTTTAACTTAGATCAGCTTTATAGAACCAGAGGTGAAGTTCAGAAAGTTGTATAGGAACAATTCTAGAGCAAACACACAGTGTAATATAAAAATTCCCATTGATTTAAATGGGACCTGTAACCCATCGAATGCTAGAGGTCTCCAATGCAGTGCAATGGGTTAAAATCATTGGGAATTCTCATGTGTCCCCTACAGTACAGTTGGTTTGTTCCAGAATTGCTCCCATTCATCTTGTTGAATATGGCCCCAGATGAGTAGCTTTTGGCAAAACAGAAACACAAAGAAATATAGGACTATTTTTATCAATTATTCGCTAAGGACCGAACGGTCAAAAGAAAAGTGGTGGAGTTCTAGGGCAGAGAATTTGCATTATAGAGAAGAACTAAAAACTCCCATTGATTTAAATGAGATTTTAACACCTTAAATGCTAGTGAGGCCTCCAAAACATTGTGAAGCCCTCAACGGGTTGAAATCCCCATTTAACCCTTTGCGTGCCAGAGAGGTACACAACGCGTTGGCACTCAAAGGGTTAAATCAATGGGAATTTTTAGTTCTCCTTTATAATGCAAGTGGTTTGCCCCAGGACTCCTCCAACTTGAATGCATGGCCCTAAACATGTTGAAAGAAAAAAAAAAATGTAAGTGGATAATAGAGCATATTCAACCCATTGAGTGCCAGAGGGGGTATGCAACACATTGTAAAGCAATGTGTTGCGTATCCCTCTGGCACTCAAAGGGTTAACAAACAGATGCAAAAAATGCACATTATTTTAGCATCAGTTGCGCATAAAACAACATAGCAACATAGTAATATGATAATATGTAACTAATTAAAAGCAGGTACAAATACAGTTGTGAATGATAAGCACATTAATTAAACAAAATACTAAAAGCAATGCCAAATCACGTACTCGTGCACCATACCAGATGGTCGAAGTATGGCCTGAGACACCTGGGGCTTGATTCAATTCGAGCCAATAAGACATACGGTAGGGCCAAAATGATTTCTGGCCGGTACACACAGTTGTACGATCAGAATTCAATTGCCCTTCCAACATGAACTACAAGCGTTGGTCGCCAGAACATGATTTGTGGCCCAACACTTGTTGCAGCTTTTTGTTCCCACAACACACGCTAAATAGCGTGAATAATGGAAGCATCAAAGGAAACTAGCTAACGCTCGATGTTTGAAGCAGTCAAACATCGAGAGAGAGAGATAGCAACAGTAACCCTCCCCCATCCTCTTAAGCACTAACCTTAACAGTACTCCCCTGATCCTACACTATACCTAACATTAACAAAGTTTAAAAATACTACCCCTAACACTATCCCATAACCCATACCCTGCAGCTGTATCACCTTAAAGTCTGAGGTCCAGCGGGGTCTTCTGCATCCTGGTCTTCCTCCTTAATTCATCTTTAAGTCTTCTCTATGCTTCTTTCTTCCTCTTCTCTATTCTTCTGCAAAGTTTCTTCCTTCTCTGTAAAACAACAATTAGAAATTAAATCCAGTACCACTGTAAATGGTCTCCGCTTCCACCGCTAGAAAAAACAAAGAACACCCCATTGCGTTACCTTCTCGGCCATTGGCTGAGCCAAAGTGAGGGAAATCTGAATAGAGACTGGCTTTTATATGGCAAATCTCTATTTAAATTTGTTCCCATGCTCCTATTGGCTGGGATGTGGGGTACACAGGGCACAGAACCACACCTCAGAGCCAATGAGCTTCTAGATGGAGGGGTGATGAATGCACATTTTGTCATCCCTCCAGCTATCCAATTATTGAATAGCTGGAGGGATGATGAAATGTGCATTCGTGAACCCTCCAGCTAGAAGCTGATTGGCTGTGAGGTTTGGTTACTGCAGGGCTGTTCTGTGCCCTTTCTAACACCACATTCCAGCTAATAGGACCATGGGAACAAATCTGAACAGAGAATGGCCATATAAAAGCTAGTCTCTGTTCAGATTTCCCTCACTTTGGCTCGGGCAACTGCCCAAGAATGTACAGCAAAGGGGATTTTTTTCTGATGTCGGTGGAGACCATTTACAGGTGCATTGGATTTTAATTCTAATTGCTCTTTTACAGTGACGGAAGAAACTTTACAGTAAAAGAAGACCAAAGAATCTTTCTCGACATTGAGAACCCAGCCTTGTTGCTCTACAGTAGACAAGCAAGTGTGAATCTGAAAGTGCAGAGTTTTCTCTGAAGTGATCTTCAACAAAAGGTCATCCAAGTAGGGAGAAAGATATACCTAGTGAGAAGATGTGAGCCACCAGAGCTGTAGTGACCTTTATAAAAAAAACCACTGCGAGGACGCCAACCCAAAAGGAAGGGTGGAAAGCTGGAAATTACTTTCTTGGAATGCAAATTGCAGGAAAAGTGGATGATCTGCATCTATGGTAATATGCAGATAGGCATCTTTTATGTCTAGGAAAGCCACAAGGGCTCCATCTTGAACAGAGGAATAAGAAAAAATGGCTGATAAGCTTTAAGTCCAGTATAGGAAAACAGCCTTTTTTTTTGGGAGGGAGGACAATGAAAGGTTGGTGTAGAATCCATTGAACCTTTCCTGAAAGGGAACTGATACCAAAACCTGCATATCTGGCAGGGAAGAGACTGTGTCTAAAAGTACCTTACTTCACTCGGAATTGCAATGAACTCTGGACTTAATACAGAGACATGGAGGAAGGGACTTGAAGATTATGCTGTACCCTTCCAAAATTACCCACAAAACCCACTAGTCTGCCAAGGAAACAGCCCACACACTGTAGAAAAATTGTAGACTACCTAATGCCTTAAGCAGAGCAGACACCAGTGAGTCATGCATGAGTATGTTTGAATTTTGGAGTGGAACAAACCTGGGTTGCCGAAGGAACATTTAGGAGTAACCTGAAGCAACAAAGCACTCTCGCTTCCAGTGATGTGTCTGATAACCTTTTCCAATTCAGGCCAAACCACTGCTTGCCCACAAATGGAAAATACACAAAAGACCTCTTAGAAGACTGGTCAGCTGACCACATCTTAAACCACAGAGTGCAACACATGGCCACAGTGAAAGCTGATCTTTCAGTTAACGAAGTGATGTCAAAGGCTGCTTCAGTAAGATATACATTAGCTTCAAGGATCTTGGATATAACCACAAGAGTTACTCCTTAGCTGTGTCCATTTAGGAGGATCAACTTTTGGATGCCATCCAAACAGCCATAGCCCTAATTACCCACATGATAGCAAGAGTAGGGAGTATAGCAACACCATAGTCTGAGAAGTACACCTTTAAAAGAGAATCCAGGTGCTTATATGCCTGATCCTTAAGTGCCGCAGTGTCTGCCAGCAGCCAAGCTATATTCTTTGCAAGGTGAGAAAATGGGGGGTCCCTGCAGGTGGAGGGTACAGGAGAGATATCAGCTGAGGTAGTTTGCCACGCATCATGTATTCCTTCAGGAATAATGAGGAAGAAAAATTGCAAGCTTGTTTTTTCTTCTCTTGAAAACGGCAGAAGAAGAGGAAGTAAAATCAGACTCTGAGAACTTAAGGGTCTCCAGGATGGCCCAAATAAGACCATCAGCAGTAGAACCAGGGAAATTAGAGTCCTAACTCATGATGGCTCCCCCAGCAGTTGTGCGGGGGCCACAGAACTAGAAGGACACAGAGTACCAGAAACTTTCCTAGGGAGACCACTCTAGCTTTAGGAACAATTGGTTAAAGGGATTAAAGGAGTTAAGGGGACCCCCAAAACCTTAGCAGCCTTAGTCTTGTCCATGTCTGCCTTATGGTCTGACATAGTCCAGAGAACCCATAAAGTATGAAGTAAATCAGTGAAGATAGAATAAGAGTACTTCTATAGCTTTAAAAATACTAATCCAATTGTGAAGGGTTAATGTAGCAAGCAATGAGGGCAGGTTAATACTAAAAAAGGAAGTGTCAGCATGGGCCCACCACATCCCCTGCCATAAAGACCAGGATTATTGTAAATGTAGTTTATCAGTATTAAAAATCAGGAAGGGGGCTCCCCAGGGCTCAGGTAGCAAGTGTGTAGTGTTATAAGCAACACCAGCCCCTTATAGCCTCTGTAATACAAATGGAAGCAAAAAACATCCCATTTAAAGGGGATCTCTCACCGATATTAAAGAAGCCTTAATCTGAATCCTCCCATGGTGTGAATCTTTGATCCTGTATTTTTTTTGTTTTTAATATAGTGCTGTATTATTGGCTCTATTAGCTTTTAAAGTGAAGCCCATGTCGTCAGTTATGTACAGGCTGTGGGTACAGCTCTGTCCCTCAGTCTTTGTCTTTTTCCCTCCCCCGATGACAGAGGACATGGACACTCATTAGCAAGAGAGAGCGCCAGGTCACATGCCACAGTCCTCCATTATCAGAGGAGGAAAGAAGGCAAGTCTTGTGGAGGGGAACAGACAAAGATTAACAAGTTGCGGGACAGAGCTGTACCTGCAGCCGGTACCTAACGGATGTCATAGGCTTCACTTTAAAAGCTAATATCTCAAATAATTTAGCACTATATTAAAAAAAAATACAGAATCAAAGATTCATGCCATGGGAGGATTCAGATAAAGGCTACTTTAAAGGGATAGTAATACTTAAAATGTAAAAAAAATATGTTGTAGGGTTTATCCCCCTGAGTAAAACAAGAGTACTCTCACTGCTGAAAGGTGTTTCATTCAAAAGTTATTAATTTTCAAAATTTAATTTTTTAGGTGCGATATCACAGTGGCCTGAAATTGTACAGTGGCGCTGTTGCTACACCATCCTATGGAGATTTATGGTCCCAGGACCAGAGCTGTCCATAGGATCGTATTCAAACAGTTCATTAGAACTAGAGTCCTAAACCCAGGATGCAATCTATGGGTGAAGGACACTTTTCCTAACAAGCTGCTTGCATACCCTTACAGGGATCAAGCCCAGTTGAGCATCTCTGACCAATACTTTTGCACATGTAAATTGTGTTGATCACCATAAGAGGAATAGAGGAATGTAAACGTGGTCCCCTTGCTCACAAGTGCCTAGAAAGAACAACTGCTCCTCACTGATGAGGCCTAATAAGGCCAAAATGTTGTCTGGGGGTTGGCTGCTTTTCTCGTTCACAGAAGAATGGTCTGGTATTCTAGACATTCCAGTCTGGCAGGACCAGTATGACATGCGTTCGATAATATTTCTTCTCTGTGTATGGCACTTGTGAGCGGAAAGAAATTTCATCCTGGGTGAAGGACACTAGACTCGATGTTTGCATACCTTTGCAGGTTGAAAGGTCTAGTTGAGCATCTTTGCACATGTAAATTGCTCTCAGGGTTGGTCACACTAAAAGAATGGGGGGATCCAGAAAGAATAGCTGCACCTCACTGATGAGGCCCCATAAGACTGTTCGCTCTTCCAGAGAGGAATGGTCTGGCATGTTATGTCTGGACTGCCATCTTGGCAGTCTGCATATTTATTCTCTGTGTACGGCACTAGAGATTACAACCTGAGTAAAGGACTTTGGTCCTAATGAACGGTTTGCATACCCTTGCAAGTTCATAAGCCCATTTAACCATCATGCGCAGTAGAGTCAGCTGCGCACACTGCAGTCATGCGCAGTAGACTGTCCACTCCATGGCTGATAACAGAGTGGGGCACTCCGAATTCAGACCCTAGTCCTCTGTGCACCTGATGCTGCTATTCTGGGGCCGGATGTCTCTCATGTAATCTGTAGTAGTTCATGGAGCATGTGACCTTTTAACTTCAAGGCAAACCAGCCTGACTTGTGCTGGGACCCTATTCTGACCAGGGCCTGGGACAATAGTCCCCCTCTACCCCCATGATGGTGGCTCTGTCAGGTACAGATAATGCACTATATTTCTACCAGGTAAGGATAATGCAGTATATTTATATCAGGTCAGGATAATGAAATGCATTAATATCACATCAGTATTTGGATATTTCTGCTGGATCAGGATCATGCAGTATATTTCTGCCAGGTCCAGATAATGCAAGGCATTTCTACCAGGTCTGGGTAATGCAACACATTTCTACCAGGACCGGATAATGCAGCATTTTTCAGTTAAAGGTGGGAGTTACTGCATAACATTTTTTTTTTTTTTTTTTTTAATATATTTTTAAATGTAAGTTAACATTTTATAGATTTTGAGATAATGTGAGCTGGTATTTACTTTTTACAGATTTGGGGCTTTACAAGTCATTGGGTATGCAAAACAATTTTGGTATACGTCAATAGTAGGCAGTAGAAAATTAAAAATTAATTTTGTTTCTATTATGTGCTACAGGGTGGGCATGGGCAACCTGAGTATCTCCAGCTGTTTTCGACAAATCCATTAATCTCCAGCTAGCCTGTAAATAATAATAAATAAAGAGTTGTAGTTTAAAACAACTGGAGTGGCAACTCCTCTGCTCTAGGCTGTATACAGAATAGTACCAGTATTGTGGTAGTCGGGGTACACAAACTACCAATGTAATATTTTGGTAGCAATTGTTCAAATTGTTCCCCGATTTAAACAGATTACAAACACAGCTACCTCTTCCTGAAGATTCCACAACTCTTGGATGAAAACACATTTGGATTATGCCTATGAAATCTACATTGTTTTCTTATGGTGATACTTGTCCATGCAGGTGATGGCCCTTCCATTTTGATGATCCAGTGCCACCCCTAATCTACCAGTGTCGTTACTGCACATTTGTGTAAAAACTGATTAGCCCCTCCCCCAACATAATAGCTAGTTTGATAACACATCAAGTGACAAACTCAGGAACTATCTGGATTAACCATGTAAAAGAGGTTTTTACTGAACATAGTACAAGAGAGACATTACATTTTTAGAGTTAAATACTGTGGCTCCTGGGACAGAGCCTGATTCGCTGGCTTGGTGAGTTTCCTAGGTTAATCCCACCCATTTCCTGCCCATTTGTAAAGTGAAAAAATTTCCTTCTCTCACTCCTGCCCACCTGATTAAGCCACACCTGTATTGTGACACAAACTGCATTATTTGGACATCTCCAGCCCATCTTACTCCTGGGACCATGGACAATGAGGTTCCCAGGTATGTTGATCACTATGTGACAATTTGTTTTCCTAAGCAAATCCCAAACTCAGTAGTAGGAGCAGAGGGAATAAAGCAATGCAATGGAAACCTTTCTAGCATTCAAGAAGTTATGAATTCACTTTCAGTGAATGGGAAGTTTTAAAGGCTTAGTAATGTTTCATTACTCGAGCAGCTAAGATTGTTCATCACAGTAAATAGTACGGATGTCTGATGCTGGCACGGTTCAGAACTGTCTAGTTACACTGTAATTAAATGATGAAATTTACCTCTTCCACCCCTTTTCCCGATCGTAAGCCACCTTCTCTGAAATATGAAAACCAGTCATTGGACTGGATAGATCACAAGGGAAATATTCTCTTTGTCAGTATAAGAGAAAAAAAAAAAGTTTTTTACTAATACAGACTGATGACTGTCCCTTGTGATCCACTGGCAGATCTAAGCCAGAGAACACTGATGTCAGAAAAAGGGACGGGGAGGTGTCGACTTCATCATATAATCACAGCTTAACTAGACAGTTCTGAACAGTGCCAGCATCGGGCATCAGTACTATTAACTGTGATGAACAATCTTAACTGCTTGAGTAATGTAATATTACTAACGCTTTAAATGTTCTGTTGTACAGCTGGTTTGCCTTAGAAATGCTCCTCTTTTATGGTGTGCACAGGAACACCAAGCTGGTATTATAACTTGATCCTACAACAGTTCAAGCAATGCTTACAGGGCAGCATAAGCATGCCCTGCCTTGCTCTTGGTTGCTGGTGCCAGCTCCTTACACTGTTCCCATACTTCTTTTAGTCTGACTCATATATACCACACACATACACATATATACAGTTGTTTACACCTTCAGCATGAAGCCGTAAGGGGGAGGGGGAGGCTGGCTGTAGTGCAGAGAGTTGAAAGAAGGCTGTTTGTGGAATATTGGTGACCCCTACAGTTTTCAGTCCAGCTCAGCCTCTCAGATACACAACTGGTAAAAAAATCCATTCATCAATGTGTTTTTAAGTGATGAACTATAATAAGTAAAGTGTATTAAGATGAAGTAACCCTCTGATGCACACAAATCTTTTCTTCTTAGATCAGTGAAATAAAACCCCTTTTTGTGGTGTAGGACTTTTATTTTAACCTCTTGAGGACCAAAAGGCTCTGTAACAGGTTGCAAAAATGTTAATACACTCTTCTGGTCCTTAAGGGGTTAATTTCCAGAGAACCAGATGTAGGCTGTTGAATGGCTGACAAGTTTGGCATTGCTACCTTGGAAAAAATATATAATCTTTTTTCTACTTGTATATAGAGTTGGTGTAAGAAAAAAGTGTGCACCTTGAATACAGATGCCTTGTTACCCATCCAACTTCTCTACTGCAAATAGAAACACCCTCCTCTTCCAAACACACGTTAACCTTTTGAGTTTCATTTTAAAGGTACTGGGATGTGCATATTGATTGCTGATAAATTAGATTTTTTTTTTTAATTTACAGATATAGCATCTCTCTCTTAGTCCAACTGAGGAATGTAGAGGCCAATGGGACACACAATGATGAAACTTCTCCCACATTTAGCCCTCCCAACAACCAGCTAGGTTAGTTTATATATAAAAAAGCTTAGAGAGGTAAGCACTGAAAAGTAAAAAAGGCAGGGCACCCCAACCCAAGAAAATGAGGCAAGATCACCTTTTCTGAAACCAAATACAGAATGCAAAGATTACTGGGGAAAGCTGACCCAAAACACAAGGAAGTAAAAAAAAATACATTTAGATAACTGCTTTATTACCATAAGGTGAACAGGAGCAAAATTGTGCGTATTATACAAAAGATTTTACGGTACTGTGTGAAAATACATATATAGTAAGGTTTATCTTCTTGAGTAAAACAAGGGTACTCTCACTGCACAGAGGTGATTTATTCAAAAGTTATTGCAGCTCAGATGTTTTTAGGTGCAGTATTTTAATGGCCTGACCTTTACAGTGGTGATGTCGCTGCAGCATCCAATGGAGATTTATGGTCAACTGGCCAAAGCTGTTTATAGGATGGTGTAGCAACAGCGCCACTGCAAAATTTAAAGTCATTCAGATACTGTACCTTAAAAATTAAAGTCTGAGCTGCAATAATTTTTGAACATAACACCACTCAGCAGTAGAACTACCCTAAAACATTTTTTTTTTTTATTTATTGAGTGTTACTACTACTGCTTTAAGCCATGTGGCGATTGTGGATCTGGAAGCAGGTTAGCCTTTTTTAGCACAATAACAAATAAGGTATTCATTTTCCTAAAAGATTCAGTTGCTTTGAAGTTGTATTTAACCCCTTAAGGACCGGCCGCGCACGCATGTTGCGGTCACTTAAGGACCACGGACCATTTTTTTTTTTTGGCACATCCGATTCCAGACTCACCAAATGGTGTGCAGCTGGGCGGGGAGCCTGGAATTCCATGACGGTCCAGGACCATCATGGGTCCTTAACCCCTTAAGGACAGGAAAAATCTGGGGTTGTTTTCCCTTAAGGACCGGAGCAATTCTGACCTTTTTGACTATGTGTTTGTTCAACAGTGTTTTCCCTCTAAGACTTTTATTCCACCCCCGTAAATTATTTACTGTTTTTTTACGCACAAATAGGGCTTTCATTTGATACCCTACTTATATGGCTAACCCACCATTTACTTTATTAAAATTATTAACGTTTAAAGTGGCCACTGTCCCCCTCTTAGGTGAAAATCCCCATGTCCCTTTTTCCCACCCTATTTTGACACTTTTTTATCCGTGACATTTGGCAGTGTGTATAAGTGTATTACATAGCTCCACAACAATCACACTTCCAAAATTGTTTAATGAGATTATTTTTTTAAAAAAAAATAAAATATCTTTTTGTAAAACAAAGAAAGTGTTTTTTTTTTTTTTTTTTTTTTTTTTTTTTAAAACACAAGGTATCATTGCAGGTCAGAAATTGACCAGCATTTAGCAAGCCTCTGGCATCAGCAGTGAAGGGGTTAATACCCCCAGTTGCTGTATTCTCATTTGCCACTAGGTGTCTCCTCTCTACCTCTGTCTCCCTTACTTTGATAGCAAGGGAGACAGAGGTAGAAGAGACATGCAGAGACAGCATGCTTTCTGTGCTGCCTCTGTCTCTCACTATGCCGGTACATGTGATCGCTGCTACGGCAATCACATGAACCGGCACAAGCAAGAAGGGCTGAGACTGAACGCCCCAGTCTTGAAGCACTCAGTCTCAGCCTGGAATTAATGATAGCAGCGTGCACGGAGGCACGCTGCTATCATTTAAGCCATGACGGTCCTGGTCCGTCATGGGTCCTTAAGGGGTTAAAGGGTTAAGAAACCTAAATACAGAGTGTGAAGATGGGCCTCCTTTTGCGTCGGAGTCCAAGTGGATCAGCCAAACTGCAGATATATGAATAGAAAGCCTATTGTTACAGCGCTCCTAGGTTACCCACTAAAATAGCAGGCACAGAATGGGAGCGCTACACGGACATTGCCCGAGCTCACAGACCAAGCAGGCCTATGATTAAATGGGTTAAGATCCACGAAACATGTAAGGCGGATTAACATCATTGCTGTTATCTTTTGGTACTCGTATCTCCGTTGTTTCTGATGTTTTTATGATACCAATAAAGAAGTCTTTTTACTGATATCAGAAGTATTCCACTTGGTCTGTGAGCTCGGGCAATGTCCATGTAGAGCTCTCATTCTGTGCCTGCTCGTTTGCTGGAATCCTGCTGTGATTAATGGGGGCTGCTCTGGACTTGCCAACACATATTGAAAGGGGTGAGTGTATGACTACAGATTACTTTGACAAGCTTAAGATATTGTATCAATTGAAACATTGTAGCCACCACTTAGTATGCACATTATACCCACTAAAAGAGTAAAAATACACATACACTAAGGCAAGAAATATGTAATCAAAAATATATGTGCATACACACACACAAACATATAGGTATTGGAAGTGGTATCCATTTGAAGTGTTGCATGTAAAGTTTTGCGTCATAAAATGATGCATGTGTTTTGCCGCGTCATTTGAAGTGACGCACATTCTACATTTTGCATTGCTCCAAATTGCGCATTCACCATTTCGTGTGTTAATGTGTCGCAATATGGGCACAATATTGACGCATTATGGGTGCAATAAGGATGCAATATTGGTGCATTAAAGGGATAGTAATACTTCATTTTAACTTTCATTTTATTTTGTAGCCATTAAAAAAACATGAAGAACGATATAAGGCTTATCTCTTAAACCTTTATGGTTTGAGAAACATTCACAAGCAAAGTTTCCCCTCCCGCCCCTTTTACCTAGTGTAAGCCATCTCTTCTTAGATGTGGAATGCAGTCCATAGACCAGACAGATAACAGCAGGGGACAGTCTTCTTCCTATGAGAACAATGAAGGCCCTGCCCCCCTTGATAAGTTTTTCAGGTTTTTCCCTTAACTGAAGATTGTTCCTCTCTGCGGTTTACCTGGTACCTCCATTCTGCTCTGGCTGAACAGTGTTACATCAGTAAAAGGGACAGGAGGGGGATACTTTGTCATTGAATTACTCTTGAACTACAACTCTGACAGAATTGAAATAACACTCTCCAAAGTCCAAATACCATGATGATTAATTAGAGCTGCTTTTATTATGAAACATTACTATCCCTTTACGTACGCAATATGGGCGCAATAATGACGCAATATGGGTTAAATATTGACACATTATGAGTTCAGCAGGGGTGCATTAAGGGAGCAATATGGGTGCAATATTGGTGCAATAGTGAACTTACTGTTAAGTCCTATTCTATTAGTTCACATGGAACAGAGAAAGCATTAGGGTAAAGTACCCTCCTCCAGAGGGCAGGGCACTTCAAAAGAGACAAAAAAGACTCCTCTCTTCCTTCCAGCTTTAATCCCTACCCCTCAGTTTCAAAGTACAGCAAAGTAGCATACAGAAACAAAAATGAGAGGGAACAAGGAAACCCTCAGAACAAAAGCCCACAAAGGCCAGAGGACTTAACCACATGTTTTTTTCACCGGGTGGGAGTCCTATGTTCCACATGGACTAAGACAAAGGGATTTAACTGCAAGTTCTTACATTCAATGTGCAACACAAGAACCATGGGGATATACCAAAGCATCTACCATTATTCCAGGGAGGGAAAAAAAAACCCTCCATGGTAGACCAGTATTCCACATGACTATCTGATACCACATAAAACTCAACAGACACCAAACTTGCACACCAAACATCTGAACAAGAACAAACACCAACAGGGTTCAGAACTCTGAAGAAAGAAGAAAAAGGATCTTTAAACAGGAAAACTGCCCGAAGCACCTTCCTTCCATTCACACTGTAGCATTTGTTGAAGGTCTGCAGAGACAACCACAACAATGCCTTACATAGCTGCTCAGCAGAGGCCTGATTCTTTTAAGCCCAAGAAGAGCCCAAAGATCTGGTAGAGCGCACCGTGACTCAGAAAGGAACAGGTTTCTTCCTCATCACATACACATATCGGCCTTGAACCAAGAAGCAATGGTTACTTCGGACATAATCTGGCCACTCAGGTGCCCTCAGGAACAACAAAAGTTTTATTTCCTGAAATGCTAAAAGCAATAAGTACTACATCCTAAGACAATGTACCATATCCAGCAGATGAAGCTCCCTCACCTGCTTGTTGAAACAATCAGGGAAAAAAGGAAAAAGGGCAATTTCTTGGTTGATATGAAAATCCGACACAATCACAAGTAAAGCCAGAATTGTAGCAAGATTGAAAGATCGTGGGGACATGTCTTGGTCAACACACCACTGGTAGACGAGAGATCAGATCCTATGATGGTCCTTAGACTATGCAGGCTTCCTATCCTGAACGACAGTGGAGATGACAGTGTCCAAAAGCTCTTCAAGAGGTTTGCTTCAAGAGCTATGCCATCAAATCCATCCTTTCAACCTGATGATAAAGTTGACTCTGGGTCAGGAGATTCGGCCTCAGAGACAGGCAAAATGGCTCTGCAATGGGCAATGCCAAAAGGGGGAGATCAGAATGACTTGAACACTCTCTTTCTAGCTCAGCACCTTGGGAATCAGGACACTGATCCATCACAAACACTAGAGGATCCTTTTTATTGGTGAAGAATAGAGGAATCTTTTGTTTATCACAATACGCCGTAAGATCCACTGATGTAAGACCCCAGCGGTGGACAATCTGCTTGAACACACTCCGAGTTCCCAATTTCTGGGATCCAGATGTTGGTGACCACAGCAAATGGGACCAGTGGTGAAATGCCAGTCAGTTAGCCTGTATCTCCAGAATGTTGATTGAAGAAGACTCGACTCTACTGCCCAGCAACCCTGCACCATTAAGTGACCCAGGGTGGCTCCCCAGCCTGTTAGGCTGGCGTCTGTGGGGACCACCACGCATTCCGGTATGACAAATGGACATCCTAGAATTAGGAGAAACCACCAGTGAAGTTCCTTCTTTGTTAGTGGAGAGAGGGACATGGCATGAAACAGGTGAGAGGGTTGCCTAGACCAGGTCTTGAGAATGTCCAATTGTACCTCCCTCATGTGGAACTGCGCATAGGGAACAGCTTCCAGAGTGGAGACCAGGCGACCTAGTATTCTCATACAATCCTTTATAGTTGCCAATGGCCAGGATAATGTGTGAGTAACATTAAGAGACAGGCCTGGATCTTGTCCTCCTGTAGAAACACCTTCCATTGGAGGGTATCAAATCTAATGCCTACAAAGTACAGAACCTGAGTAGGTACCAGAAAGGATTTCTTCAGATTGAGCACCCAACCATGTTGTTTCAGGATGAGAAGGCAGTCTGGAGTCTGAACAGAATGGCTTCTGAAGGAGCCTTGAGTTAAAGGTCGTCTAAGCAGCAACCAAGGATATCTATGAACATGGATGTGAGCCACTAAAGCCATGACTTTCGTAAAGATCCCTGGAGCAGATGCTAGTCCAAAGGGGAGAGGAGTGAACTGGTAATGACTACTCTCAAAGATAAATTTGGTCAGTCATGGGAAGCATGGATGGTCTGGATGAATCAGAACAAAAAGATAGCCATTCTGAAGATAAGATTCCATCTTGAAGCATGGAGCTTGCATGTACTGGTTGAGACACTTCAAGTCCAAAATGGGATGTCGGTCGCGTCGTATTTCAAAACCACAAAAAGACTGGAGTAAAAAGCGGTGAAGCGTTCCTGGGCTGGAACGGGGACCAACCAATGTTTTTCCTGCAGGAAGGATCCTGTGTCTATGAGTAGACTTGCCCGAACCAGATCTCGAGGAACTCTGGACAAAAAGAAACGATGAGGCTGAAAGGATTTGAGATCTATGTGGTACTCTAAATGAAATAACCCACAAAACCCACTGGTTCGTCACAGAAGACTCCCACACCTTGAAAAAGAGATGACCACCTACAGGCATAGATGGGCCAGGACTCTGCATGTTATGCGGATGTGGGCTTGTCAGCCTTAGGCGTCTGAGCAGACTTCTTGTTCTGCCAAGCCCTTTGTGCTTTGGGGCTGGGCGCACCTGAGGGGGTTGAACTCTAGGCACCCCAAATTTGCAGAGTAACAAAAACCATGCATCTTCTGCCCAGGTGGAGAAGCCCACTACGAAAAAGCCTCATCAAGGAAAGGATAGTAATTAGAAATGCGTTAAGCAACAGTCTCTTATAAAGGCCTGGATTCATCAAGGTGCAGATTTCTCTGCATATTAACCAGTCACACATTCAACAACTTTTGGATTGTATCTGGCCATCGTTTATTCTTCAATAAGCGATGGCCAGATAGATCCGCAAATGTGATATGCTAGCTTCAATCTGGCGTATCCCATTTGAATGCATGGGGCGAACACACGCATACACATTTTCGCATATGCGTATGTTTTTCCCCTTGACTGACCAAATTACTCAAGTTTCCCTGCTTCGCATACACAAAGCAGGGAAACATGCAAAATTAATGATGAGTACCCGAAGTTATCCATCAATTATCGCGGCGAAGAGCAGCGTATTTGATACGCTGCTCTTACTGCAGTTTGATGAATCCAGGCCAAAGTGTCTTCCATTCTTCCAGAATATCCTGATCCAGAGAATGATAGGGAAGAAAAATGGGTGACTCACTTTTGCATTGTTAGAAGATGTTCATTGAGGAAGGCTCTGCTTCTGAGACCTGCAAATTTTCCTAAACGGCTCTGATAAGCCCCTCAACTGAGGGGCAAGGGTCCTCCCTATAGGTATGCCCAAAGCACAAGGCAGAATATGTAGAGGAGTCTTTAACAAACTGAGAATTGCCCCTAAACACAGGATCAATGTGTTTGACAGGGAGTACGGGAAACAAAATATGGAGAACCCCTTGAATAGATGGAGATTGAAGCAACTAGAGAAATCATAGTCTTAACCCAAACTGGCTCTTGTACTGCAGTGGAGGACCATGGGAGAGTATCAAGGCCACAATGAAAGAGGGATAGAGGGTGCCTGAATATTCATGCGGAAGCCCAGTTTGGCACGAGGAACAGTGTGCTAAATGAGGTAAACGCACCACTGAATCCTTAAGATAGTATTTCCTCAATGTGCCCCTGAAATGTTCAGAGAGAACTCCTCATATAGTAGGCAAAGAAAGAGAAAAGTATAATAAAACACGCAGAAATACCCAAAAAGGCACTTATCTGACTGAGAAGGGTTACACTGAAGAGGTAGAGAAGAGAGTCTAGCCTCCGCGTAACCTATGCAACGGGGTAAGATGGCTGCCAAAGTATCACCCTGTTCAATGCAGAAAGACTGGGAAAATGTAGTTTCCTATTGCATATGCCCAGCGATTTAAAAATAGCAAAATTAAGTGATGTAAACATTGTCCGTATGCTGACCTTGCGATAGAGCAGGTCCAGCAATTCATTTTGAGCCTAATCTGACCCTTGTAGGTGACATAGATGCAGAGATTTGTCCCGGTAAAGAATCTCTATGCAGTTCTATGGAACAAAGATGGCCACCACACGATCTCCTCTTAAAGGGATTGTGTTCCATAAATGTAAAAATGAAGACATATGAGTGGTAAAGCTGAAATATATACCTAGGCAAAATGCAAGGAAATGAAAATGGAATAAGGATATTTGCTTAAGTTGAAGGAGAAAGCTCATAAAAAGTAATATAATCACATTCAAATACAAAAAGGGTTAACAAACACATACTACATGGACAACCACTTTTAGAAACATAGGATTGGGAAACATAAGAAGGACCGAGTGCTAAACAGGCAAGAACACCACATTTCAGTGAGTGAGCCAAGTAATAGCAGGGACATAATAGAATTGACCATAGCACTCAAATGGTTAACTTCATACTCTCATTGATATAATACAGACCCTCAGAGAAATTCAGTAATGAAGTATAGACTTGTTACAAAGTCACAGGGAAAGGGTCCGTAAATGCACATGTGAACTGGTCATTCTAACTCCTGGGAAGCCAGTTAATGGGAGCCCTCCTAATGGAGGATTATACAGCCCCATATCCAAGTATATAAAAAAAATAATCTATAAATTAAGAACAGTGCAAGCTTGCCCTTTTCCTGAAACAGAGAGTGGGGAGTAAAGCTGGAGGGAAGAGGGGAGTCTCCACCTCAAAGGCCCTTCTGTTTCTGAAGTGTCCTGCACTCTGGAGGAAGAAGTTTACCCTCATGGCTCTTGTGTTATTGGAAGTAAGAGAAATCCTGACATTCCTGACTGATGAATGAAGGGCACCTACCAAGGTAAATTAATCTGTTAAATTAATGAACCACGTATTCCTAGGATACACTTCCACTTTCATACACTCATTAGCTAATTAGAACTTGCACCTGTATAGGACGGTTTTACTTGCCGCTTCCCCTTTTCCACATCTGCAAGCTAAGGAGATGCAATTCTGGACCAAACCAAACACAACATTGAGAAAATGAAAATACCCTTTGATATATATGTGGCATTTAACCCTTTAAATGCTAGAGAAGTATACAAACTATTGTATTGCATACCAGCCAACTGTCCTGATCTACGTGGGATAGTGCCGATTTTAGTGCTCAAACCTGCCATGTCCCTCTTTCCTGCTCTGTTCTTGGCTTCATAGTTTTGCCTGTACCATCTAGCAGCCTACAGGCTTGCCACACTCATCATGTGAGCCACGTTGCAATGCCTGACTACGCATGCGTATCACGCATTGTTCGCTCCTACTCCACTTTTGGCCGTGTAAGAATTTCTGAGCAGCACTTGCAGCATGACCCGACACACCTGAGAATGCAACAGCAAGCAACATTGAATGCCAGTGCACTCTGTGGTCAAGTCTCAAAGTCTCATCCTGAGAGAGCCCCCCCCAGACACACACAACAATGGAATCCACAACTTATTTATTTATTTTTTTAAGTCCCAAAGTACTTGAGATAGCAGATATGAATGACCCTGTGAATGTCTAGAGTTGCCACTAACATATTTTACCAACAGCCTAATATCATACCTCCCAAGTGTCCCTTTTTAGGAGGGACACCACTCTGAGACCCAAGCCCCTCTGTCCCTCTTCCCCACCCTGGTGTCCCTGTGATTAGGAGATCAGACTGTGTGGTGTGTATATAAGTATATCACATTGCTCCACAGCAATAAAACTCACATTAATATTTGATTAAACTTTAGTATATGTGCTTATAAATTAATTTGTGGTCTTGCTCTAAATCATATATTTAGTTATACAAAAGAGGTGTCAATAGGACATGAAATAACCCAAAAATTGTCAATAATGCCCCGCCCACCATCCATGTTCCCAACCACACCCCCTAAAACACCCCTCTTTGGCCATTTGAAATGTTGGGAGGTATGGTTTTGCAATGGAATGTCCTCTATAGTGTTTAAGATTTGTGGAATTGCACCTCTTTAGCTTGATGAATAAGGTCCTGTTCTATCTTTTAGAAGCCTATTAAAAAGCATCAAAACAAGGATGTTTTTACTATAATTGTGCTTTAGAAAATAGAATTCAGCAAAGAATGGTTCAGTAAAGACAGATAATATTCACATTGGTATATTGAGCCCATTTAAGCATCTTTCTGATGGCTAAAATAACGGTCACTGCCTCCTGAGATAGTTCTGTCACCAAGTAGGTCACTCACCTCTTTCCTCTGTGTTCTACCATCTGGAATGCAGGAGGGTAGTGTCTTGAGAATGGCCTACATGATCGCCAGCCAATATCATTTCCTGGTTGTTGCCCATTCATTGAAGGTTGTGATGATCATCTGTACCTCCATGAGTGCTTGTTTGGAAGGTCTACAGCTGGCCCTAAAAGAAACTGGCCAGATCTTACTTACTGCATCAGTAAAGCTGCTAGTTGGTCAAGGTTAAAGCAATACACTACTGGAGAACCAATCTACAGATGGATATACATATTCTGGAAGGAGCTCAGAGAAGGACTACTAAAATAGTGAATGATTTACAGGATATAAATTATCAAGAAAGACTAAAGGATCTGATTACGTATAGCTTGGAGGAGAAAATAGGGAGGGGATATGATAGAAATATTGAACTACATAGGTTTCAATAAAGTATAGGAGAGAAGAAGTAAAAATGTTAGGACAAGGGATCATATTTTAAACTAGAGTGTCAGAGGGTTAAATGTAACAAAGTTTTACTTTACTGAGAGGGTGGTAGATAAGTGGAATAGCCTACCAGCAGACGTTGTGTAGAGGTTAACAGTGAGGGAATTTAATCATACATGGGATTGGCATAAGGTTATCCTGAACATAAGACAAGACCAACTAAAGTATGAGGTTTTTATAGTAGGAAAATGGGCAGAGTAGATGGGCAAAATGGTTCTTATCTATAGTCAAATTGTATGTGTATATCCCATGGGGAGAGTTGGCTATTTAAAGGCATCATTATCCAGCATGTTTCGCCACTATGCTAGTGCCAATGGTGTGAAAGGAACCTAACAAGGGTCTACAAGTGAATACCTGCCACAATTTTCTAGTAGAGTACAAAAAGGCATTACTCACAGCATTCAATCCTTATAACATCTGATACAGGCTTAATATGGTTCACTTTAATAGAGAATCCTTCAGTTATAGCAATTGGTGTGATTTTATAGTTTGTGTTTGCAAAAATGTAAAACATTTACAGATTATAACTTGCATTTTATAGCTCAGTCCCCAGAGAACTGTGAAACCATGGTTTAGAGCTTAAAGAAAACAAATACACAGGTAGCTATGAAATAATAAAAAGACTGATTAACACACCAGCCCAGAAGCTCACGAGAGAAGGGAGATATTTAAAGAATCACCAGCATCTACTAATAATCCCTCACTTACCTTAATCTGGGCAGAAAATACAAATGGCCCCTTAGACTTAATACTTTGTGGATTGCTTCTCCAAAATGAATATCCACTTGGTTCTGGATATCATGTCCAGCAGGCACGTTTCTTTGTTTGCAGGACTCTTGGAAATCAAACTCCTCCCAATGTTTCCTAAGAAGACTTCAGTGAGAGGAGTTCAGCCCAGGAGTCCTGCAACACAGAAACTTAACTGCCCTCATGGACATGATATCAGTACCAGCTGAAGATTAATTCTGGAAAACCAGTCCACATAGAATACAAAGTGGCCATTAGGATTTTATGACCAGATAAAGTTAAGTGTTCCTTTAATTACGTGGTTGCCTCTGAAGCCTATAAAAACATTTCCTCACTATGGAATAGGATGAGTCCTTCTTTTAAAATTGCAAAGTGTAAACATTTTAACCCTTTGGATGCTAGAAGTCTCCAACATCCAAGGGCCATATTTAGAAAGGAGGGCTGTAGCAATTCAGGAGCAAACCAACGACACCATAGGAAACAAACATTGCAAACATTCTTGTTGATTTAAATGGGTCTTTTTGCCCCAGGAATGCTGGAGATGTCTCCAATCCATTGCATATACATCCAAGACCTCTCTGGTATTCAAAGGGTTAAAGCCCATTTAAAGCAATGTGAATTTGTATCTATCTCTTATAGTGCTGTTGGTTTGCACTTGCTCCTCTTTTTACTTTCTAAATATGGCCCTGAGTGATTAAAGCCATTTGTAAAATAACAGAAAGGGAAAGTAGTCAAACTCACACTAGAAATGTTTTTTATGGATGATCTGCACAGTAAGTCTGAACACTCACTGTGCATCCTGTTATAAAAGAATTGTCTGACTGCACTAGTAATAATTAGTGACAGGGTAAGGGACCAATTCAATGTACAACCACATCACCAAATATAGCAAGGACACATGTTTGCAATGAAAGCATTTAGATTAGATTCCTTTGATCTTTGGCTCTAGTTTTGCCATGGTTTGACAAAAACAATTAATTTTCTGGTCAGAGAAGCAATTCTGGAACAAACCAACTACATCATAGGGGACAAATAAAAATTCTCACCTATTTTGAATGGGGCTTTTAACACCTTGGGGGATATTTACTAAGTGGTGATAAACTGGAAAGTCATCTCCAGTTTATCACTTATTCCCATGTTATTCTATGGAGCCTATACAATAAGATTTCCTCAACTTTGGAGATATTAGTGAAGGCTGTATAGGATAACATAGTAACTTGAGAAGTGATAACCTGGAGAAGTCATCTCCACTTTATCACCACGTACTGAATCTCACCCCTTGATCTCTAGACAGGTCTTAGTCACCTGTTGGGAGACATCTCTAGCATTCAAGAATTGAAAAATCCCACTTCAAATGAGTGGGTATGTATATATATATATATATATATATATATATATATATATATATATACACACACACATACATACATACATACTAGTTGAAGAGCCTGTGTACACGGGCCACAGTGCCACCCAGCAATGGCCGCGGTGCAGTCATGCACAATAGAGACTGCCCTCGCCTCGGCCGATACAGAGCGGGGCGCTCCGAATTCAGATGGTAGTCCTCTCTGGGCACCTTCAGCACGGGCAGTCTCTAGTGCACATGACTACAGCGCATGCAGCCGTCTCTACTGCGCATGACGGCTTCTGACAAACACACAATTAGCAAATTATTATATAGGATATCTTTTTTTTGCCCCTTACGAAACGGTCAGAACTACAGAGGGACAACTGCAGCCAGACCTGTACATAGTGCACTCATGCAATCCTATTACGTAATGAAAATGGCTAGCAGCAACACAATCAAAATATGTATCACTGAATATGATTAAATGTTTCCAAGCGGGAACATTTGTTAATTAGTTGTTTTTTTCCACCTCCACACATTTTTATTTGCAGTCTGCATTGTGATAAAGAAGCAGTGGTATAGTCAATGGGTACACATCTCTGACACTAATTTACTATTGCTAGCCAGTGTTTACTATCAAACTTACTTAAAGCGACACAGAGCTAGAGATAGGGGCAAGCTGAATATACCTCTGCTTCCTTTATCAAAATGTGGATAACAAATAAATACAGTGGTGGAGGTGCAACTTACATCTAGCAAATGGGCTCTGGAGACAGAACTTCTGTCAGGGTAGCTTAGAACTGAAGGGGACCCATTGAACTGCAGATTGACCTTCCTTCTCAGGGTCCCAGAGGTCTGGCTGTAGCATGGAGTTAAGTGGTTAACCTTAAATGGTCCAAATGTGGCAGCACGAAGCACACAGTGTGGACCAAACAATCTACCAGGTCAGCTAGTTCCTGTTGCCTAGAGCACTCTATTGCACAGCAATAGACTTGATAGGATGACCTGGTGGTGGTGAACTCTGTGACAGAGGGTACTGGGTGGCCCTTCACCTAGATATACAGAATGTTGACAGGGGGCTGTGCATCACACTTCCAAATAGTATGCGATTTGTGTGTGCTAACCACACTTGATATGCGATTGTCCTTTACAAACTGTTGTCATTTTAACCTTTTGAATGTAAGTGGGGCAATCAAGACGATGCAAAGTAATCTATGTGTTGGACATCTCTTTAGCACTCCAAGGGTTATCAGACTGCTGCTACTCAACTGCTGCATTACGTTGTGAGCAACATCTGACAGGCCTTCAGCCCACCATAGTTTATTGGGTATATGAGAGAATGAGTGGGTGGCATGAAATCCATTGTAGCTTGTGTACCACACACAAACACCTAATTAAATTGTGGATTAGAAGAAACTACAGGCTCAGTAAACTGGCGAAGAGCTCAGTTAACCCCAGCTGCCTGTCAGAGAAAAGAGGATTTTAGTCTTACCTGTTAAATCCTTTTCTCTTAGTCCATATAGCTTACAGGTAACTCTAGGAAGGCGACTGCCCCGTTAAGTAGGCAGGAACAATTCTTGGAAAGAAGTGCAAGGTGGAGCCTTCCTTCCCTCTTTAGCTGGTCACCAGCCAATCCCAAACCAGTTAGATCTGAGACGCTAACTACTGACTAGGTAGCAAGAAGGAAAAAGAAGACTCCTGTGAGCATGAACCCAAAGGAACTCCCGCAGTCAGTCACAAGAGAACCAAGCATGGTCCCTTGACAGGGTGGGAGACCTGTAAGCTATAAGAAAAAGGATTTAACAAGTAAGACTAAAATTCTCTTTTCTCTGTCATCCAATATAGCGAACAGGTAACTCTGGGATGTACAAACATTGAGTTTCCAAGTGGTGGGAAAGAAGGCAAGGACCAAGCGTTGGTCCCCAAAATCACCAAAGCTTATACAGACTAATCAGATAATAGGATAGCCTTAAACAAGAAAGCGTCAACGGACACTGAACTGGAATATAACACACCAGTAACTGTAACACAGTACACTGAACTAAAGCCAACCAGGCTCAACAGTTAAAGAATACAGAGGCATGATGGAGACAGGCAAAGCTGCCTCCAGGCAAAGCTGCCTCCAGGACTTTCTTGCCAAAGCTGGCTTCAGCCAAAGCCAGCATGTCAACACGATAGTGTTTAGAGAAAGTATGCACAGACGACCAGTGGTCGCCTTGCACAACTGATCAGCAGAGGCCTGATTTTTATAGGCCCAAGAGGCCCAACAGACCTGGTATAGTGAGCCGTGATACGAAAGGGAACAGGCTTCTTTCTGAGTTCATAAGCCTTACAAATGGTAGACTTGATCCAGGAAGGGTAGTCACCTTGGATGCAGGCTTACCAGCCCTGGGACCCTCCGGGATGTCAAAGAGTGCATCAGTCTGGCGAACAGACAGTGCGGTGCACATAGAACTTAAGGCAGCGCACCACATCTGACAAGTGGAGATCCCTCTCCTTGTCAGGTTTAGGGTCAGGACAAAATGAAGGCACAACAATCTCCTGATTGATGTGGAACTCAGAGACCACCTTAGGAAGAAATTCCTGGGAAGTGTGAAGAACCGCCTTGTTGTTGTGAAACACCAGGAAGGGCGGTTTGTAGGACAAGGCCTGCAGTTCTGCGACTCTGCGAACAGAGATGATCGCCAAGAGGAAGGCCATTTTCAAATTCAGAAGACGAAGACGAATGGTGGCCAAGGACTCAAAGGGAGGGAGCTACAATACTCCCAGTACCATATTAAGATCCCACTGAGGGGCAGGACTCTTAAAGGCAGGACGAGCATAAGCAACGCCCTGAAAGAAAACCTTGACATCCAGAAGGATGGCAATGTGTCTCTGAAAAAAGACAGAGTGTAGAAGTTTGAACCATCAAGGAACTCAGGCTGAAGCCCTTGCCCACGCCGTCCTGTAAAAAGGACAGGATAGTAGGAAGGTCGAACTCTTGTGAGGACAGATCCCTATCCACACACCAAAAGTGGAAAATAGACCAGATTCTGTGGTATGCCTTAGAGGAAACATGCTTCTGGGCTTGAAGTATAGTGTCTCCAATCGCCGAAGAGAAACCTTTCCTCCTTAATATGGAGGATTCATCCTCCAGGCCACCAAACACAGAGAGTTCACAGAGATTTGGTGTGCATGGAAGCTGAAAAGGTTCCGCCACAGACAGGTCCAGGAGCTCCGGAAACCAAGGTTGCCGGGGCCAGTGCGGAGGTATTAGAATGACCGGAGTTCTTTCCAAGCACAATTACCTCAGTACCCTAGGAAGCAGGGGAATGGGAGGAAAGACATAAGCTAGAAGAAATTGCCACGGAATCGACATGGCATCCACTGCAAGAGCCGGCGGGTCCCTCCAGCGGGAACAAAATGACGGAACTTTCCTGTTTCCTGGGTGTTGAGATCGAACACCTCCTGGTGGAGTTCCCATTCTCCACTGTCTACTGTGTGTCAACTTAAGAAGTCGGCTAAGATGTTGCCTCTTCTGGTAATATGAAAAGCGGATATGGCAGGAACATGTTCTTCTGCCCAGGTTAAAATAGCCTTGACCTCCAACGCTGCAAGACTTCTTGTTCCGCCTTGCTTGTTGATATAAGCCACAGCCGTGGTGTTGTCGGACTGGACAGCTTTCTAGATGATAGGACAAGTATCTGAGAGCATGGAATATCTCCCCAAGTTCCAGGACGTTGATGGGTAGAAAAGACTCCACACCTCTGACCATTGATCCTGTGCATTCAGGTGACCCAGGATCACTCCCCAGCTGAATAATGTCATGGTTTGTTAAGACTCTCAGACACAGAGTTAGGTAAAAACTCAACTTTATTGAAAAGTTAATGCAGCCCCGTAGGCTAATATACACGTACACACATATATCTTTATTAGACAGGAATACAATGCAAATAAGAGGAATATTGGCTCTACCGGCCCTGCCAATATACCGGGCAAGGCAGCCAGGGGATCGGAACTGGTGAGGTGAGGCTCTACCGGTCTTGCCAATACCGGGTAAGGCAACCCAAGGAAACAGGACAGGTTCTACCGGCCTTACCATATACCGGGCAAGACAGCCAATTGACAGGTGATATACAGGCTCTACCGGGTCTTGCCAATACCGGGTAAGGCAACCCAAGGAAACAGGACAGGTTCTACCGGCCTTACCATATACCGGGCAAGACAGCCAATTGACAGGTGATATACAGGCTCTACCGGCCTTGCCAATACCGGGTAAGGCAACCCAAGGAAACAGGACAGGTTCTACCGGCCTTACCTTATACCGGGCAAGACAGCCAATTGACAGGTGATATACAGGCTCTACTGGCCTTGCCAATACCGGGTAAGGCAACCCAAGGAAACAGGACAGGTTCTACCGGCCTTACCGTATACCGGGCAAGGCAGCCCATAGACAGGAGGAAATATCAACCACACACTAAAGTGACTGACTGGTGGAAAAACAGTCACTATGATGGTAAAGAGGCTGAGTCAGTAAGTAAGCCGCCAGCAGCAGAGATAATAGAGCTCTGCTATGCTCTTCACAGATGGAATGCCATACCACTATAGAGCAATCAGGTATGCATGGAGCGAACCAGTACCCAGTATGTGGAACGCAATATATACTGAGGTAGCTGGGTGGCTTGAGGAGCGAACCAGTACCCTGTACGTGGAACGCTATAACACTGAGGCAGCCGGGTGGCTTGAGGAGCGAGCCAGTACCCTGTACGTGGGATGTGAAAATACAGAGATAGCCAGAAGGCTTGGGGAGTGAACCAGTACCCTGTACGTGGGACGCTATCAGTCTAAGACAGCCGGAAGGCTTGAGGAGCGAACCAGTACCTTGTATGTGGAACGCTATAACACTGAGGCAGCCGGATGGCTTGAGAAGCGAACCAGTACCCTGTACGTGGAACGCTGTAACACGGAGACAGCCAGGTGACTTGAGGAGCGAACCAGTACCCTGTACGTGGAACGCTAGAGCACTGAGACAGCCGGATGGCTTACTGAGCGAACCAGTACCCAGTACGTGGAACGCTATAACACTGAGGCAGCCGGGTGGCTTGAGGAGCGAACCAGTACCCTGTATGTGGAACGCTATAGCACTGAGACAGCCGGATGGCTTAAGGAGCGAACCAGTACCCTGTACGTGGAACGCTATAGCACAGCGACAGCCGGATGGCTTGAGGAGCGAACCAGTACCCTGTACGTGGAACGCTATAGCACGGAGGCAGCCGGATGGCTTGGGGAGTGAACCAGTACCCTGATTGAGGAACGCTATAGCACTGAGGCAGCCGGAAGGCTTGGGGAGCGAACCAGTACCCTGTACGTGGAAAGCTATAGCACTGTGGCAGCCGGATGGCTTGGGGAGTGAACCAGTACCCTGATCGAGGAACGCTATAGCACTGAGCCAGCCGGATGGCTTGGGGAGCAAACCAGTACCCTGTATGTGGAACACTATGGCACGGAGGCAGCTGGATGGCTTGGGGAGCGAACCGGTACCCTGTACGTGGAATGCTATGGCACCAAGGCAGCCGGATGGCTTGGGGAACGAACCAGTACCCTTTACGTGGAACGCTATAGCACTAAGGCAGCCGGATGGCTTGGGGAGTGAACCAGTACTCTGTATGATAACCGGCAAGATAACAATGTCGCCAAGGTGGCTCAGGAACAACTGAAGACAGGAAACAACTGGACAGGAATCAGCAAATGGAAGCAGGAACCAGCAAGCAGACGGTCAACCGGAACATCGGCAGAGACTGGCAGCAGGAAGCGGAGGTTCGACGGGATCAATCGAAGTCAGGAACTCTTCAACTGGAAGCACTGGAACATGTAGAATACAGGTTGCAGGAACACAGCAGAGGCCCAGGATACTCAGGAACAGGATCATATGCAACAGCATAGAGACAACACGAAAGGGCAACCAAAGGTTGCCCAGGCTAGGTTTAAATAGGCAATACAAGGCGGGCTGAAGGCAGCCAGCCAATGGAGAGCCCCCCACTGGTGATAGACAGGAAAAGAGAGCAATCATGGCCACCGTGATAGATAGGCTGGCATCCATTGTCGCTGTGGTACAGAATGATACCAGAAATGGCCTGCCCTTTGTCAGGTTGGAGAGGTCTTGCCACCAAGAGAGACTCAGCTCCACATGTAGGGGTAGAGAAACTGATCCTCAGAAGAACTGTGTTTCCTTTGCAAACCTGGATCATGAACCTCTGAAGTTCCCTCACAAATGGTACCACCTCTATGGTGGATATCAACTTCCCTACTAGAAAAGTCAACTTCTTGGCTGGAATGGGACCACAAGCCAGGACTGAGGACACCTTGTGAGTGATCTGGTGAACTACCTTGTCTGTCAGAAATACAGGGTGTTGAACAGAAGACCTAGAAAAACTAGTCTCTGAGATGGATCCAGGTCCAACTTGTCCATGCTCAGTATCTGTCACAGTTTGTTAAAGAACTCTCAGACAGTAAGGTAAGGTTAAAAGCTTTATTGAAAATAATGCACAATATAGCCCCACTCAGGTCGAGATGAGGTCCGTACTAAGTACTTTCCAAATCTGACGTGGGTCAGAGCAAGAACACACACAGTAGTAATAATACAAAATAAGTGTGATGATCTTGGACTTGCAGGAGAATTCGTAGATAGTTTCAGGAACAAGAATATCCTCAATAGCCCCACACCGCAATAGGTGACACAAGCGATGGGTGACTGAAGGGCAATCCCCTAGAGGACTAGGGATATCAGAGGGAGCACAGATAGTTTACAGGGAGACACTAGACCCTAGGCGTCTAGGGTTAAGGGAGGTAACACTGGCAAGACTCTGGCAGAGAACTGACCCTACTAGTTTAGGGTAAACGGAGGCAACACGGACAGGACTCTGGCAGTGACTGAACCCTAGGACGCTAGGGTTAACTGAGGCAACACAAACAGTACTCTGGCAGCGGCTTCACCCTAGAATGCTAGGGTTAACTGAGGCAAGACAGACAGGAATCTGGCAGCAACTAGGCCCTAACGGAGGCAACACGGCTACGACTCTGGCAGATGCTTGACCCTAGAACGTTAGGGTTAATGGAGGCAACACAGACAGGACTATGGCAGCGACTGGGACCTAGCACTCTAGGGTTAACGGAGGCAACAGACGCCAGATACTGGCAGTATAGTGATCCTAGACCACTAGGGTGAGCTTAGGCAACACGAGCAGAAGTCTGGTATAGACTGGACCCTACTATAGGGTTACTGGAGGCAACACAGACACTGGTGAGTGATGGGACTCCCACAGGCTCCAGGAGACTATAGAAGCAGTTAGGCCTAACAGGCGTAATGCGGTAAGCGAGCGGGACTGAGAAGGGTACGTATTGTAGTCTGTCAGTAACCAGTGTCACCCTGATCGGTACACGGAGGTGAATAGCCAGTCCCATGAGCGACGGAACTAGAGACACACAAGGAATACACAGCCGGTCAGATGGATCACCAGACACTAGCCCAGCCAGATCGGTACAAACAGGGTAGTCAGCCAGTCCTAGTCAGTAACGTAATCAGATACTCAGCCAAGCCAGTTCGGTACACAAGGAGTCAGTCAGCCAGTCCAAGGTCAGAAACAGAATCAGATCACAGGATCGTCAGGAACTAAGGGTAGTCAGGCGAGCCGGGTCATATACGGAAACAGGAACAAGAGCCACTAGTCGCTAGATACAGGTACACAATGAAAGGGCACCGGTATAGTGACAGGAGGGCATATTTAAAGGCAAACCGAGGGAGGAGTCATCAATACAGAGCCAATAAGAATACAGCCAGGGTAAACCCGGTAGTAGCAATGGCGCTCAGACAGAATCACAGGCACCGTGATAGTATCCACCGTGATGGGTGACAGTGTTGATAAAGTCCTGGACGTGTTGTTGAAGGCGTTTCAGAGACAGGGCCTTCAAGTTCTAGTCATCCATGTACGGAGTAACTCGGATGCCATCTTTGTGCATGACAGAAATCAACGCACCCAGGACACGAGTGCATACCGTAGTTACACCAAAGGAGAGAGCAGAAAACTAGAAGTGTCATCTGTCGCAAGCAAACCTGAGGTACTGACGGCTCCTCTGGATGAACAGCTGTGTGCAGATAGGCATCTTAGAGATCAAAAAAGCCAGAAATTTCCCAGGGCACATTGCTGCAATTACCGATCTTAAGGACTCTTGGTAATAAGGAGTCTTGACTACGAAGGAATTGAGATCCTTGAGGTCCAGGATGGGACGGCAGCCTCCGTCCTTCTTGGAGACTACAAACAGGTTGGAATAGAAACCAGAACCGATTTCCAGGTCGGGAACTGGTTCCAGAACTTCCTTGTCCAGTAGATAGCACCATCAAAAAGGCGATGCTTTTCCAATCCCTGAGGAGTGTGAGAAGGGAAGAACCTGAAAGGAGGAAGAGAAGTGAAAGGAATCCTGTACCCGTCTGAAAACACCTCTAAAACCCACGGATCCACCACGGTGTCTGTCCAGACACTTAGAAAATGGAGCAGTCGGCCTTCCACTGGCGTGTGGGGTCCAGGGTTCGGTGAGTCATGCTGAAGAAGGTTTGGTGGCCTTGGGTTTGGTGGAGGACTGCTTGGGCCTCCAGTGCTGTTTGGGCTTGGGGGAGGAACGCGGAGCCTGCAGAACCGTTTGGGCCATGGCACACGCCTCAGTCTGGAAGGAACGGAAAAGACTGTGCCTTCGGACTTGAGGTTTCGTCTTGGGAACAAAGGGCAACAGAGTACTCTTGCCTCCAGTAGCCTTGCTGATGAGGCTCTTCAGCTCTGGCCCAAATAAGGATATGCCCAAGAAGGGCAGAGAAATCAAGGATTTGAAGTGGTATCCACAGACCAGATCTTAAGCCAGAGGGCTATCCTGGCTGCAACAGATATAGCCGAAACCCTAGCTTGCAGCCTAATAGCATCATAGATTGCTTCAGTACAAATGCTGGGCTTCTGAAATGTTAGCCAAGAGCTGCAGCAGATCAGTTGTGGGACCACCCTGACAAACAGCATCAGTAAGTTGTTCTGTCCATACATCAATGGCCCTATTCACCCAAGCGGCAGCAAAGGTGGGTTGCAAAGATGCACATGAAGTTGTAAAGATGGCTTTTAGAAAAGCTTAAAATTTTCTGTCAGTCAAATCCTTGAGAGCAGAAGCATCCACCACTGGCAGGGCCATGGTTTTGGAAAGTCTAGAGACTAGGGCGTCCACCTTAGGCGGGTGAGCCCACTAAGCTAGTGCCGCCTCAGAGAAGGGGTACCGCTTAGCAAACTTCTATGTAAGGCCAGGCGTTTGTCAGGGGTTTTCCACTC
This sequence comes from Rhinophrynus dorsalis, assembly GCA_037306005.1. NCBI lineage: Eukaryota > Metazoa > Chordata > Amphibia > Anura > Rhinophrynidae > Rhinophrynus > Rhinophrynus dorsalis. Next base: position 338,603,246 of record CM074721.1, read on the forward strand.
ATCTAAGACAATATGGTCAAGAGTGGGATTAGGTGGGAAAAAGGTACGCTGCTTCTTAGGCCTCTGAAAGACATCAGAAGTTTCCTTAGGATCCTCAAACAGGGGGAATGTTCAGGGTATTGAGAACTGCTCTGATAAGGCCCTCAGGGTCAGCCTCAAAGGGGTCCCCAAAGAATTGGGAGCAAATTCCCTCAGAGCATTCACCCTCGTCTGAGTCCACCAACAATTCTTCCTCAGAGGAATCTAACACATCAGGTACGCCCTGTGGTTTGGGCACTGAAGATCTGAATAATGCAGGGGGTTTCCAAACTTGGATGACCCACTGTAATTGCATTGGAAGTAGTTGTAAAGTAGTCTTTAACTCTTGCATCCAAGGTGGCTCTGCAACATGGCTGGAGGGTCCTGGCAGAGAGGCAGGGGCCACAGTGCATGAAGGGCATAAATGACCTGAGAATTCTCTAGGAAGCCTTGATTGACTTGAGGAGCAAAGCGCAATGGGGGTCACAGACACCCCAGTATCCTTAGTCTTAGGTCTAGCCCAAAGTCCCAATGGGTCTGACATCCTAACAGGATATAAAGCATCTGATGGTATAAGGAATAACCCAAATACTGTGTCTGAGATAAAATTTTCACCCCAGAATTAGCGAAAATGCACTTAACTGGCAGGTGAAGGGTTAATCTGCTGAGGAGAGGGGAAAGTCCAAGCCCTGCGTAGGATACTCACAAAGGGAAAGTCAGAAAATGGAGTCCGTGCAACAGCCAATCAGAAAATAGCCCACGAAGCGGGCGCTCATGGGAACTGTACTTTCCCTTCAAATACCATAAAAACAGTACCAGAAGCCCCCTGAGACACTCAGATGATAGGACAAGCGTAGACAAGTAGAATGAGCTGTGTCTGAACTCGCTACGTAGAGCGGTTGCAGAGATATGTCTCAATAAGTAAATGTCCCATAGAGGTGAATGGAGCATGGCGTTTCTGCGGTAAAGCACGCAGGAACTTAAAATAACAGAATTTTAATAACGTGAGTCCAAAGATTGGAACACATAGAAATCGCAAGATTAAGGCAAAACAACACTAAGCCCAAAAGGAAGAGTGTGAAAAAACCCTTAAAAGTGCTCAATTTGGCAAACGAGGGGTTAAATTACCACAGAAACCCAAGTGCTCCATAGATTCATCGGACAAACATGTAAAACCAATGATTGCAGGAGTATATAATAGGAACTCCAAAAGGAGACCCCTGTGCGGAGGGGAAGCATGGAACAAGTGGACCTCAGCACTCAAAGGGTTGCTTACCTTTTTTTAGCAGGTCTTGTCTTAAGACTACCATTGCTAAAGAAGAAGCCTCAGTGGGCTTCTCCTAGGGAAAAAACATAGCATGCAAGATTTTCAGTAATGGTCAGTAATGGTAATCAGTTTAATGGGAGATTTCTACATCCCATATCTAACAGAAAACAATATAAACTGAAATCTAAGCAGAACTGTTCTCTCGCCTTTCCTGTTCAAGGAACAAATCTAACTGGTTGCCAACTGGCTGATAACCAGCTAAGGACGGAAGGAAGGCTCCACCCTGCACTTCTTTCCAAGAACTGTTCCTGCCTACTTAAAGGGGCGTTCGCCTTCCCAGAGTCACCTGTAAGCTATATTGGACGACAGAGAAAGTCACTTCCGATACTACTGCTTTGGCTCGCTGCACAATGAGCGACTTGACCTAAGGTAGAAAACTATGTCAACAGAATTTGATGAATGGCTTCGAGAGTGGAGACTGGGAGTAAGTGTTGAGCTACATTAGTTTAGTTATCAATGATTAATTTGGTTAGGGACTGGTGTATGTTTAGTGATTAGGGTAACAGTGTTCTTATACACCAATGTGCACAGTATTAACAATTATGTTAATGGTGATCAGTGATTGCCCAAGTTCTCAAACTATTTTTTGGGCAACACAATAGTTGTACTAGAATTTCTCAGATATTTTGCTTTTTCCAAGCAAAGGGATAATTTTGTCCATATTGTATGATCATATATATGTAACGCTTGATTATATGTATACAGTGCGATCATGTAATCATGTACTGTCCTGCTGGTCAATTTCCTAGCCAGTCTCATGTATTAGTGCATTACGCTATTGGTCTCATGAAAGTTTTAGGGAAATGCACATTGAGACGCACAAGACATGTAACACAAGTTACATTAATAGTGTATTTCCTTACTAATCTCATATTCTACTGCTCACAAATAATAGTATATTGAACCTCTAGTGATTATAGATTTGCTGGGTTCCAGTAATACCATCCTAGTCCTAAGTAAATGAGTATTGTACTGGTTGTTTCAATCAATAGTGTAAAGCTCTGAAGGTCTCAAGTAATGGTGTGTTGCCCAGCTGATCCCATATTATCATGAATTATCCTTCTCATCTTATGTGATACACTTCTGTGTGTTATAGGTTTTATATATTGTGGTGGTTCAACAAAAATAGTCATGATCGTGAGTTTATTAGGTATATGTGTGTGTTTATAGGATGTGTATTTTATATATATATATATATATATATATATATATATATATATATATATATATATATAAAAGAGTGTGTGTATGTATGTGCATGTTTATTTTTTGGTTGGGGGGGAAACATTTCTTGCATCTGGGCCCCTCTCTTTTTAGCGAGGGGCTCCAGAATAGTTCTGCATTGCTTATACTGCCTTTATACATAAGGCAATAAAGGCCTTTATCATCAAGAGAACAGGAGCAATTTTGGCGCAAACTACCTGCATCATGGTGGGAAAACCCCCAGGTAAACCAGTGGGAGTTTTGGGAATGTTTATTTCTACACTATGGTGGTGCTGGCTTTCTCGCCAATTGTACAGCTTTTCTTTTATGGATAAGGCCCTGAGGTCCAAAATCAATAAAAGGTGCAAATTCTGGGGACCCCCCCCCCCAACTGCATCATGAGGGACTAATGAAAAGTCTCAAAATCCCAACTGAGTAAAATGGTTATGTAAACCCTCTGGGTGCCAGGGGGGTATCCAATGCAAAGTGTTAACCTCATGAATGCTACAGATGTCTCTGACACTATGAAGCAGTATGTTGAGACCTCTGGATTTCCCAACCTGTAGAGTAGGCAACTGTCAAGAGCTCCGTATTTTGAGGGATGCTGCAGCTGAGCTGGCCACAGCCACACTGAATGGTGGGTGTGGCCAAGCAATCTAAATGTCCTTGCATCAGCTGTATACCCCTTTATAGACTATTACTTAACCTGTTGGATGCTAGAGAGATCTCAAACGCATTGGGAGTTATGCACAAAGATGTGATAAAGAGCTGATAAACTGGAGATGACTTCTACAGTGATATCACTTCTCCAATTCCTATGTTATTCTATGGAGCCTATGCACTAAAATCTCCAAAGATGGAGAAATCTTAGTCCATTGGCTCCATAGAGTAACATAGGAATTGGAAAAGCGATATCACTGGAGTCATGTTCTGCCCTTTTTCAACACCTTTTTTTCCTGGTCCTTGTCTGGTTTTTGCATTGGTTCTTCTTGTTTTCCGGATCCTTGTTCCTTGCCTTGCTTTATGCTCAGTCCTGAGCCTTTATCAAGAGCCAGTGCCTCAATGTTGGGACGAGATCAAAAGCATTCCTGTGTGTTCCAGTTTTCCTAGTCCTGTTCCTATGTTTCAGGTGATTGACATCTCTCTTACACTCCAACTTGGTACCGTGTCTTGGCATTTTCTGATTCTCTGTTTTGACCCCTGCTTCTCCATTCGACTATTCTCCTGCCTGCTGCTTAGCTGCGTCGTTGTGTGCCTGTTACAGACCCTGCTGGTATGACCACCCAACTATCCTGCTGATACCACTGTTTATTTGAATCATCTACCTTCACAGAGCACTGGAGCGGTAACAGTTTGACCATCTCTCTTTCTATTGTTTGACTGTCAGTTGGATTTCAGTCCTACTATTCCAACCTCAACTGGCAGTTGTACCTTTGTGTCCTGTGGTTTACATTTATAGACTGTAAATTGGAAGTTAGAGACGCTCCAATACAAATTTGCACGCTCTCTAGCAGTGGTGTCATACCCAGGGTGCAGTCTCTTATAGCCCACTAAGGCCTTTCACAGAGAGGAAATATCCTAAAGCATATCATACTGGCCCTGCCATAACAGCAGTCCAACCATGAAATGCCAGGCAATTCCTCTCTGAACAAGAGAAGCCGTCAACCCCAGCCGTACGTTTCAGCCTAGTTGGGCTTCAGGTGGAGCTGATCTCTCTAAGTACTGTCCAGTGCTGGATTCCTCTATTACCCTTGAGGTGATAAATCTCAAGGGTAATTTGCATGTGTAAATTGGAAGTCAGAGACACTCAGTTTGGAACAAGCCTGCAATACAAATTTGCAGGCTCTCTAGGAGTAGTGTCCTTCCCAGGGTGCAGTCTCTTTTAGCCCACTAGTGCCTTTCACAGAGAGGAAATATTCTAAAGCACATCATACTGGTCCTGCCATAATAGCAGTCCAGCCACAAAATGCCAGGCAATTCCTCTCTGAACAAAAGAAGCAGCCAACCCCAGGAATAGTCACCCCAAGTGTAATAGGGGGAATCCCTTGCTCACAATGCTTAGAGAGATCAGCTGCACCTCACTGACGAGGACCAACAAGACTGAAGCGTATGTCTGGGGTTGGCTGCTTCTCTTGTTCCGAAAGGAGTTGTCTGGCATTTTGCGGTTGGACTGCTGTAATGACAGGACCAATATGATATGCTTTAGGATATTTCCTCTCTGTGAAAGGCACTAGTGGGCTAAAAGAGACTGCACTCTGGGTAGAACACCATTCCTATAGAGCCTGCAAATTTGTGTCTCGGGTTCATTCGTAGTAGGTCACTGATTTTTAATATACTTACATTCGTAGACTGCCATCCAGGGTGCAGGCTGGCTCCTCTGGTCGTCATTAAACTGACCTTAGAGTCAGCACCTTTAAGACAGCCTAGATGTTAGCCAACAGACAGCTCCACGCCCCACAGCATACCCCAGCACCTTGCCTACTGGAGAAAATCCCTGCAAATCTGAGATACTGTGAACCACTGTTGAGTTGCTTGCTGTCTACATACTGTTTAGTTGCTGTGACTTTACTGTGTTTTGTCCTAGAGCATCCTACATCTGGTCTTCCTTAAATAATAATAAGCAGTCTGCTATTCTCTGGGAGGCATCTTCTCCATAGAGTTCAGATTCAGGCAGCTTATATTGGGTGCTCCAGCATACACTGAGAAGTCATCTCTACGTTATCACTATCCTATCACTATGTTCCTCCCCCATTGTTGAGCAATGTTTCGGAGATCTCTCTAGCATGCAAGATTAGTTTTCTCTACATAGTGTCATACTGTTACTACTGTTAATTGAGTATATGATTAAGCATGTTTAGTGTGAAACACGTAAGACTATTCTTTCTCGGTGTATTGCTTGTTTCTCCAAAGAAAGAAGTATTTTTATGGATGAGATATGAGTTCGACTGAACCTTTTTTTCTATTGCTTTCCTGATGACTTTGGCGTGTCAGTTCAGTCACTGAAGGTCAACATTGGGGAGTTGGACTTTATACATCTTGCATGAGATTAGTGTCGCTTTTTCCTTTGTTTTCTCAGTTACACAGACTACACCATAGTTCATATGCAAAACACAGTTAACAGGTAAACTATCTGTTGTATGAAGGACAGATTTCTTAACATATTCTTCTACTGAATAAATTAAGAGCCACTCATCTTAAAGGCGTAGTTCCCATTTAATTATAGATTCTTAAACAGCCTCACCAACAGTAGGTTTTAAGCATATTCTCACTTTAGCACAAAAACTTCAATCAGTGACTCAGTCAGTAACACTGAATAATGCTTGCATCTTTCATGCTAGTCACATTATCCACAGCTTTATTATTTAGGCGATATTAACAATTTACAGAACATTGTTTAATTAACATATGGTGTTACACTGGGAGAGACTACAATTTATGAATAAAAGTATATCTCCGAATGTGTGCAGCTGTGTTTTGGCTAGCATGATGCATTTTCAAGAATACAAACTTCATTCAAAGTGAAAGGACCACTTAAAGGAGTAATCTATTTTTTTCTTAATGAAAAATGTTATATGGCTGTTCCTGCTAAGCAAAAACAAGGGCAATCATGCTGCTGGGAGAGTTTTCATTAAAAGGGATTTTTTATACCTCACAGATAAAGCCTTTTCTTAATTTACTGCAGGACACAGGGGCCATGGGTAAACTTCTACAAGGAGGCAGGGCACTTAAATAGTTAATGTTCCAAAGGCTCATTTCTTCCTTTCTCCAGCCTGCTTTACCCCCCAGCCTCTGCCTACCACAAAGTTTTCATCTAGCAATGCTTAGGAAGTCACCATAACAGAAAGACCAAAAATGGCAGGGCATGCCAAATCCTACAGGCCAGCTGTGTCCCCCAATGAAAATCCCTTTTTCTCTGGTTACCAAAATGAGGACACAAGGACTGTGGGATGTCCCAAAGTGGTCCCAAAAACCACAGGGAGGGAGAAAACATCTCAACCGAATTAAACAGTTGCAGTTTGTAAATCTTTGCATACAAAACTGGCATTCACTGAAGACAGAAAATTAACCTTGTAGAAATTTGTAAATGCAAGGGTGACCAGGTTGCACTTTAAAGATTTGTCCTGTTGATGTTTGATGGCCCAGGATGCATTTATGGACCTGTACAGTGGGTCATAAGCAGAATGAAACAGGTTTAGAGTGAAGTAATTAAGATTATTTAATACAAAAAGAAATGGTAATTTTAGTAGCAGGTGTACCGTTCTTGTGCTATTCTGGGTGAACAAACAGTCCATCTGATTATCGAGAAGACTTCATAGCTTGGATGAAATAACTAAAACATCTTACATCTAAGGAATGCAATTTTATTTCCATATCATTAAGGATTTGGACACACTAAGGAAACACCAGGTCCTCAAATACAAGTAGGTCACCACTTTGCTTTGAAAGGCAAGAACTATCCTAATGGAACAGTAAATAAGACTAGAATGACTTCCCACTGAGCTCAAAATAGTCTGACAGTAGAAATGGTGAGCAGAAACACAATTTTACATGTTTGATGTTTAAGAGATGCATGAGCCAGAGTTTCAAAAGGCTGAGACTGAAAACTTCCAACACTAGATTCAAGTCCCATGTGGGAGTTGGATATCAAAGGGGAAGGAACACGAGCAAACCCTTGAAGAAAAGTCTGAATGTCCAGTATATCCCCCAATTTCTTTTGAAATAAATAGGGCTTATATCTGAAGCTTCAGAGCATAAATATTCAACCCCCTCTCTAAGCCATTCTGTAGGAAACATATGAAATATGGCAGATAGAATTATCAAGGACTACTTTTAGTGAATCACAAAACGAAAAGTAAATTAAACAGATTTTGGCATAAAAGTTTACTGGTCTTTAGCATGGTTTGGATAACTTTGTCCAAAAAACCCTTCTCCCACAAGAGTGGAGGTTTCAAATTCCATTCTGTCAAAGAGATTGGATAATTTTGTATGACGTATAGGTCCCTGTGTGAGAAGATCTGAAGATGGTGTAAGATACCACGGTTTCACTATGGATATTTAAACCAGAGGATGATACCAAGCCTGCCATGCAGGTGCTATGAAGAGTGACTGAACCTTTTCACTTCTTAATTTAGCATGAACTCTGGAACTCACCAGAGGCAGAAGAAAATATAACAGATTGGAGTTCCAATAGTTGCCAAGGTAATATAATTGTGTATATTGCTACTGCCATTGGGTCACGTGTTTTCGTACATAAAAGTATCAACTCACCATTGCAAAGGGACGCCATCAGATCTATGGCCAGTTGTCCCCATCGGTACACCACCTCCTGAAATACTTCTTGACTTATCTCCTACGCGCTGTGATCGGTCTTTGGGTGGATGAGATAATCTGCTTGCCAATTTCCCAGTGTTGAGATGTAAACTGCCGATACATTGGAACATGTGCTTCTGTACATAGAAGTATATTCTCCGCTTCCCTCCAAGCCAGTTTACTCCTAGTCCCCACTTTAGGATTTATGGGATTGCCATCTCTTGTAACCCACCACCCAGCCATGCAGGCTTGCATTGTTTATCATCATATCACGCTGGAGTCAGGAACTACTTCCCAGTCTCAAGGTTCCTTTTGTTCATCCAGCAGCAAGCAGAGCATTACAAGGGAGAAATAAATGTGGTAGTTAAAACCATAAGTCAGTTTGTTTAATTCCTGAAGAATGTTTAATTGTAGTGGTTGGAGAAGAAACTGGGCAAATGGCACTGCTTCCAAAGCCCCCAGATATTTCCTATACCACTGAATTGTTGATCTTGTTGCATTGTGGTGTGTTTGTTTATAAGATTGACAACCTTGTTAGTTGCTAAAAATACCTTTTGAAGTGAAGACTGATTTCAGGATCAATAATTCCATCCTGTTACTGGGAACGGTGTTGAACTTTTCAATATTGAGAATCCAACCATGACCTTGAAGAGTCTGTATAGTTTAAGCCTAGATGTAGAATATGGGCTGTATTGGCCTTGATCAGGAAATTGCCTAGTGATGATGAAATATTGAGGACTCATGTATGTAGAAAGGCCACTAACAGTGCCACCACCTTTGTAAAAAAAATTGTGGTGCGTTCGAGAAATGGAAATGCAGCTCTACAAACAATGTGTTTTGGAAAAGTAAATCTGAGGTAGTTGTGGTGATCCAGCCACATTGGAATGTAAAAAAAAATAGATGTCTGGAGAAGCCAGAGATTCTGCCATTTCCATGGCAACAATGGAAGATCTGATGAATTCCATCTTGAATTTTTGAGTTCTGAGAAACTTGTTTCTTGTTGAAAACTGACCATTTAGCCACTCTTCTTAAGGAGTGTGAATAAGATCAAATAGAAGCCCTTGAAACTATGGTCATTAGGAGTGGGAACTATGACTCCTGAAGATAAGAGTTCAATAGACCAAAGCCATTGACTAGAGTCTGTTTTTGGCGCTCTGGACAGGATTAAAAAATCTGGTGGGTGAGATTTGATATCCTAGTAACACCACCCTGATCACCCAGTCACCTGAGACTGAGTTCCTCCTACTGGTGGTGAAACAGTTTGGATCTTACCCCAATTGGAGGCTATTGGGGAAGACTAGAACCATCTTCAGGCAGGAGACTATTTGGCAGAGGTGAGTTTGGAGTGCTTTTTCTTGCTGAGCCACTGTAGCTTTGCCTTGTGTGAATCCCTGGCAAAGGCAGATAAAGGGGACTGAAAGCATGAAAAATACACCTTTTTTTTTGGCTGAAAATGTCAAGGCTTGTTTTATGGCAACACTGTATTATTACCACCTACGCAACTCTGGACAAAACAGGGTGCCCCATGGAAAGCAATGGCTAGCAATTACTTTTGTTGTTCATGCCTATGATGCGCTCATGGCTACGTCCCAAAGTCGGGTGGCTGTTTTTTCATGTGCATTGTGAAGTCCCTGTCCCAGGGAAAGTCTCCTCCTGCCACCCCCAACACATCAGGAGTCTGGGCTGGGTAACTGAATTTCTGGAACAACAACAAGGTATCTATTTTTTTTTTTTATACACAGGCTCCCTCAACTGCCTGCTTTTAACAAAGTTGATGCTTCCTCCCCAAAGGTGATGCTGCCCCTAACCTCTAAATAAAGTTAATGCTGTCCCCAAATCTCAGAATAAAGTTTATGCTGTCCCCTAATCTCAAAATAAAGCTTATGCTGTGCCCCTAACATCAAAGTAAAGTTTATGTTGTCCTCCTAACTTTAGAATAACGTTTATGCTGTGCCCTAACCTGAAAATAAAGTTTATGCTTTTCCCACAACCTTAGAATAAAGTTTATGCTGTCCTCCTAACAGGCCAAGCAAATAATATAGACATGACAGCAGTGCTCCCTCACCCTGTGTACACTATAGTGGTGTTGAATATCCAGATATGATTTCACACCTGGCTATTCAGCATGCCTAGTGCAACGGGGAACTGTAAAATCGCTGCAGTTAGGTGTGCTGTGACATCTGGTTTAGGGCAATTCGATATGGAAGTGACAGGGAAGTCAGAGGAGTAACATCGCTGGAGTGTGAGGGAAGGTAGGCAATGAATTTATTTCATTAATGAACAAATAGCTTAATTATTTTGTTTATTTATATATTTGCAGTAGATTGATTCCTGCTGAGTAATGTCTGGACCACCACGTAAGAAGTTGTTGGGAGCAGGTTTCAAAAAGAAAAGGAAATGGAAGAGGACCAAAAAATGTCTGGATCATTAAGCAAATTCTTCAATATTGATCAGAAGCAGAAAGCCTCACAAGTGGCTGATGAACCAGATTGTGAAGTTGAAGACAATCTTGTGCATATGAATAGTGATGAAGGATCCTCAACAACCATGACAGTGGGTGCTTCAACATCAACAACTGTTGGTGAGCATTCTGTTGAAGAGAAAAGTAACACAGATAATGAAGAAGTGAACTCTCCAAAATCACCAGAACTACAAGAACAAGAAAAGGAGATCACTGCATTAACACTGGATTTCTCAGATCCTCACTACCTCATTTCAGGATACCATTGTAATGAAAGGCCCAGTGAAGCAAAATTAACATTTTGTTTCCCAGAGATGCATCTAAGAGATGTTTTACAGCAGTCCATTACAAACGTAGCCTTGAAAATGGAGAAGTGCAGAATAGACATTGTCTAATTTACTCTACCAAGCTAAACAAAGTGTTTTGCTTTTGCTGCAAACTGATTGCAATCAAAGAAATAAGTCTGACTGCTGGTGTCGATGACTGAAAAAATATATCTCATATTTTGACAGAAAACAGTCTGCATCTCATCTTGCATCTGTGGAAAGATTGAATGAGTTATTGATAAGGCTTAGATCAGGAAGAACTGTTGACTGGGCTTACCAGAGAGTATTAACAGAAACTCAGCACTGGCAAAGTGTTCTTCAGCACCTTGTAGCCATCTTCCAATATCTTGGTAAGCAGTGCTTGGCTTTCAGAGGAAGCAATGATTCACTTTACACTGAAAGCAATGAAAATTATTTGCAACTTGTGGAAATGCTGGCTACCTTTCATAAAGTGATGCAGAACTACCTTAAAAAAAAAAAAAATTCTGAAATTCATTGCCATTATCAGGGAAAGGATATCCAAAATGAACTGACTGGCCTTATTTCCAAAGAGATACGACAGATTCTGCTACTAAAAACACCACATACTATTATATCATTCTTTACTGCACCCCAGATGTTGCTCTTGTGGAACAGATGACCATCATTGTTAGGTTTGTGTCAATCACACAAGGGGACTCACCAACAGCAAACCGTGAGTGAAAAATAACAAAAAAAGGTTTCTTGGATTCATCTCACTTTATAGTTCAACTGGAGAAGGGCTGACTGAATCTATTCTGGGAGAGCTTGAGATACTGAACATACCATTAAGGGATGTGAGAGGCCAAGGGTATGACAACGGGTCAACATGAAAGGCAAGCACTCTGGCGTTCATAAACGAATCAAGTATTTTAATTCATGCACAGTCTACAGTCTTTGCAGTGCTCATTCTTTAAACATCGACACACTGATGGAAATCGTGGAAGATGCAGCATTTACTACTCTTGCAAGACATGAGGCAGCATCATTGGCAAAAGAGCTGAACAGCTTTATGTTATTGGGTTTGACAGTAATGTGGTTTAACATAGTAAGTAGTATTAATTAAGTAAGCAAACTTCTTCAGAGCCAAAAATTTACTTGCCAGATGCTGTAGAGCTTTCAGAAGCCAGCAAGACCTACTTGGAAGCTTATTTGTCTGACAATGGATTCAAGGAGTTACTTACATAAGCACGAAAGATGGCATTGGAAATTGATCCTGTGTTCCCTTCTTCAGTGCATCAAATGAGGAAAAAGAAGAGATACTTTTTCTTACAAGGGACCAGATGATATGATCCAAGATGCCCAAAACAGTTTAAAGTTGAGTGCTTCTACACCATCTTGGATGTCGTAATCAAATCAGTTCAGGAGAGATTTCAACAGCTTAAAAGGTCATAGCAACTATTTGCAGATTTTGTATGACATCAGGAAACTTAAAAATATGGATAGGCAGCAACTCTTGAAGAGCTGTATGGAGTTATAAGACGTGTTAACTGATATAAAGTCCAAGGATGAAGATACTGATGGAATAAAGCTGTTTGAAGAGCTTATCCTCTTTGCTCCTGTTGTATCACCAAGCATGACACCATTTGAAGTTCTGAGCTATGCAGTCAGGAATGGTTTTTCTCCAAATGTAGCAATAGTACTTTGCATACTGTTGACACTCCTCATCACAGTGGTATCCGGTAAAAGAAGCTTCTCAAAACTAAAAATGATCAAATATTTCCTGCTTTCTTCAACGTTGCAAGAATAGCTGGAGGGTCTTGCTATGCTGTCTATTCAGAATGCTATTGCTTATGAGATTGATTTTGAAATATTTCTGAAGGAGTTTCCTAATGCTAAAGCAAGAAATGTCCATTTTTTTGTAGACCCAATAGCCTTAGTGAAATGATACTTGAGCAGATCAGAGATTGGCACTTGCATTATTGATTGTATTTAGGTTTGCACGGTTATACATTGTTTTGCACTATAATTGTATTATAATTTGCTCTTTTGTACTTTCTTGGAATGTGTTTATTGAGAGATGTTAGAAATATTGGAATATCAGTCTTTAATGTCTCTCCTGTGTTAAAATGTTTGTGATTTTTCTGTTTTTTTTATTATTTATTTTACTATTTGATATGTTTTTTATCATTTTATTTATATTGTAATTTTTATTTTATTTTTGGTTATCTTGGTGCCAGTTGATACATGTGCAATGCTGCTATGGTGTTTTGCATATGAAAAAATGTTTACAATTAAAATCTATTACTTTACCTTTTTGAATTATTTGATCTAAAACCTGAATTGGGGGGAGAGAAGGAAATATCCAAAATTAGCTAGTCTAGTAAAGTGTTGAATGCAAAAACATATGGGTTACTGTGACAATGACAAGCTATCCTCTAAATTTGCAACAAAAAACCCATCTGTTAATTAGGGCATAAAATGCACTAAGGTAACAATCATTAAGAAAGGTGGGGTATCAGTGGGTGGGGCATTAAGGGGCCTGGCACAAGGGGCAGAGCCAAGGGGTGGCAAGATGAGGTTTTTACCTAGGGTGGCAAATATACTTGCACCAGCCCTGCAGATGAGGAATCATCACCCTTTTGTTATGTCCTGAAACGGTCTGAAATGCCTACTGCTCTTCAGCCTCTACATCCTCTGCTGGGAAAGCATCATGAGTTGAAAAGGATGAGAAAGAATCTGATGATCTGTGGTAATAATGCCCATTTCCCTGAATGGGTTTGAGATTTCTGGAGGCTTGTCACTTCCTACTGATGTGGTAGAGTTCAGAGAACAATTTGCTTAGAACCTTCTCAATAGAGCTGGGCTAGCATGCAATTGCTTGGATAGATTGGGAGAGGGCCCTGGCCCATTCTGGTTCTGCTACATATGTAGCAGTAGTGGTGGTCTCAACAAAGCCTGACACAGTGAGCATTGTAGAGGACACTATTGCAGATATGGTCACAGCAATTGAGGGTGCACATGAAGATCATAATATTGATTGGTTACTAAAAAATTTGTAGTTGCAACTGCTGCAGTAGAGTTTGGGTAACACAGAACTGGATTTAACCCCTTTCTGAGCAGTGTTCCCCTCCCTGGAGTCTGACATAGTGACTTCATCTCCAAAAAAGTGAACGAATCAGTAATAATACCATGCTCCTCAAGAGAGGAAATGAACTTATACCCCAGTGACGGAAAAAAAAAAACCCACAGCAGAGGAAGAAATAAGACAGACACAGAAAAAATTGACTGACCTAACTCTGTGCAGCTCTTAGAAAGGCAGACAAGAGAAAGAAGATAAAGAAAGAAAAAGCAAACTCCACCTCAAAAGACGATTGGACCAATCTCAGTCACATGCCACTCGATGCTGATGGAGCGGCCTAGGAGCCACCCCCAAAGTAACACATGTTCTGTGCATCATATAAGAGTAAAACATACACCGGCCCCTCTACTACCTTGACTCAGTGTAAACAAAGCAATCTAGTCTCTAAAGGAGCATGCTCCTCTACTGTATGAAGCTGTTGGAGTTACCTTGCAGCCGGCAATTAGGGATCCGGCCGCATTGATGCCTCCTCGCAGAGGTCATGCTGTATCTGTGTTCCTCTTCCTGCAGCTGCTCGTGCAGGCACATGTCATCAGGGGAATCCTCTGATGATGCACACACCGCTCTTAAAGGGACCTTGTCCCCGTTGTGTGCTTCTCCTCTTCCTGCCTGCATTTATACTGCCTGGATACCTGGCTTAGTCGCCCTTGCGTGGTGTCCAGTGCAGTAGTATCCTGTGTTTTCTCCGTGCTTGACCTCTGGCTTGTCTGGCTATCCATTCTGGTGCTGACCTGTGGCTCTGTCTGACTATCCACTCCTTGTATGACCCCCTGGCTTAGTCCGACTATCCAATCTGATGCAGACCTGTGGCTCCGGCTGACTATCCGCTCCGTGATTGGTCAGACAAGCCTGAGGTCATACTTTCTGGTATTGACCTGTGGCTCCGGGCTAGTCTACTCTATACGCCTGTGGGCATTGTCGCTACCTACTCTGGTACTAGCTAGTGGCTGGGTCATATTCCCGGCTCCAGACTCCTATATCGAGACCCTCCAGAGCAGACTCCTATTTCTCGTAGGAACCCCTTGCTCCGGGTCAGGGCTGCTCTCTTGATTTTATTTTTGCTCTGTGCTATTTCATATTACGTGTGCCTATTTCAATAAACGTGGAGTTTTATTACAGTACTTGTTTCTTGCTTCGTCTTTGACTCCCTTGACAGTACACAAGGGCCATGAGTACAGATAGTACTTGTAACCCACCTGTTCAGAGCATTTTGGCCAGGATGGAGATGCAGGATCAATGTATTGATCAATTATCCTTGGCCACGCAGACCCTCCTTAACCGTACTGTGCACCTTGACCATTATGATCGGCAACCACTGGCCTCCTCCGATCCTACTCCAGCACCGGTTGTTCTTGCTGCTCCTGAAGCAAACATTGCTAGAGGTTTATCCGGTTCTGCTCCACTCCCTCAGCGTTATGAGGGTGATCCAGCACTGTGTCGTGGGTTCCTCAACCAGTTGGGCATATTCCTAGAGATGGTACCACAAGCCTTCCCTAATGAGCGAAGTAGGGTTGGCTTTATGATTTTGCTCCTATCAGGCAAGCATTGGCATGGGCCAATACATTATGGGAGATGGACAAACCCATTGCACACAACTTTGCGGAGTTTGTGGACGTTTTTTCTGCGAGTTCGATGTTCACTCCAGGGGGCCCGGCCGCCCCTGGGACCAGTGGACCACATACTTACTTCCTACTTCCTCTTTTCGGCACTAAAACTGGCTGCGCTGGTACACGCATGAGCAGCCAGGTTGAAGTGTGGTGAATACGTTGTGCGCATGCGCAAGACGAAGCGCGCAAATTCAGGCTATAATAAGCGCTGTTCTTCAGGTCAGCGCCATTTTAGAAGCTGGGCTCGGAGGAGGCGCGTCGAGAGGAGACTGGAGACTGACGGAGAGGACGAGATAGAGAGCGCGAGAGAGGAGAAACAGAAAATACAGCCGCATTTACTGTGAGTGTGAGACATGATGACATCATATGGATACAATGTGGAGATGGGCACAGGGTACAATGTGGAGGTCTAGTGGTGTGGAGGCCTAGTGGTCTGGAGTGGAGGTGGGAGCCTAGTGGTCTGGAGTGGAGGTGGGGGCCTAGTGGTCTGGAGTGGAGATGGATTTGGGGGCCTAGTGGTGTGGACTGGAGGTGGATGTGGGGGCCTAGTGGTGTGGACTGGAGGTGAATGTGGGGGCCTAGTGGTGTGGTCTGGAGGTGGGGGCCTAGTGGTCTGGAGGTGGATTTGGGGGCCTAGTGGTGTGGACTGGAGGTGGATGTGGGGGCCTAGTGGTGTGGACTGGAGGTGGATGTGGGGGCCTAGTGGTCTGGAGTGGAGGTGGATTTGGGGGCCTAGTGGTCTAGAGTGGAGGTGGATACAACTACAATGTGGGGGCCTGCTACCTAGTGGTGTGGATGGCTAGTTGGGGGGGTGATGGCTGAGGGGGGCTGATGTGGCTAAATTCATGTGGGAGGCTGATGTGGCTAATTTCATGTGGGGGGCTAATTTCATGTGGGGGGCCTGGTTTCCTGTGGGGGGCTGATGGTAGCTAATGGTTAATCATTAGCAACGTGGTGAATAATGTAATGGCTAATGTGATGGTTAATCATTAGAAATGTGATGATTAATGGCTGTGATGGTTAATCATTAGCAATGTGGTGATTAATGGCTAATTAATCATTAGCAATGTGGTGATTAATGGGTAATGTGATGGTTAATCATTAGCAATATGGTGATTAATGGCTAATTAATCATTAGCAATGTTGTGATTAATGGCTAATGTGATGGTTAATCATTAGCAATGTGGTGATTAATGTAATGGCTAATGTGATTAATGGTTAATCATTATCCATCACATTGGCTAATGTGGTGATTAATGGCTAATGTGATTAATCACCACATTGCTAATGATTAGCCATTAATCACATTAGCCATTGATTAACCATTAATCACCACATTAGCCAATGTGATGGATAATGATTAACCATTAATCACATTAGCCATTACATTAATCACCACATTGCTAATGATTAACCATCACATTAGCCATTAATCACAACATTGCTAATGATTAATTAGCCATTAATCACCACATTGCTAATGATTAGCCATTAATGTGGTGTCTAATTAGCCATCACCACGATGGTGATGGCTACTGTGGTGGAGATGGGTATCTGTATTCCATATAGCAATACAATTTCTCCCCGTGCAATGCCACATATAGCAGTGCACTGGGTGCTTTGTATTGATATGTGGCTTTTTACTGGGGGAATATGTATTGATACATATATATCAATACAGTCTACACCAGTACAATGTCACATATAGCATTGCACTGGGTTGATATGTATTGATACATGTGGCATTGTGTAGGGTGGAATCTGCATGGCACTGGGGGAATCTGTATTGGTGTATATGTCACTGAGGTGGGAATATCTGTATGAATGCATGACACTGGGGAACTCTGTACATATGTCTGGCACTGAACGTATGAGGAAGAGCTGGGTCTCTGCCAGACTGCCATTAAAAGTAAGTGAATTTAAATGTGTATATATGGTATTGTAGGAATGTGTATATGCATATAGTACAGTAAATGTACACTATATATACATGTGTGGCACCCTGGAAAGTTATGCATTACTATGCCATAATGCAAGTTATACATTTGATAAAAAGCTTTTATTATGTATATGGTACTGTGGGAAGCTTTTTAGTATGGCCAGGGCTTCACAAATCCCAGGAGGCAGGGAGCTATTAATACTTATTGCCGACTCCTAACTCCGATTCTAGATAAAACTTGGTTTGAGAAATACCAGGAACCTGGTGCCTATTGCTGACTCACTGTGGTATTAAAGGGATAGTAATACTTTTTTTTATCCTTGTTTTATTTTGTAGGCATTAAAAAAAATGAACAATATAAGTCTTATCTGTCAGACCTTTATGGTTACCTAGTGTAAGCCGTCTCTTCTCAGATGTGGAATCTGGTTGTAAGACCAGACAGATAACAGAAGGGGACAATCTTCTTCATATGAGAACAATGAAAGCCCTGCCCCCCTTGACAAGTTTTTCAGGTTTTTCCCTTATCTTAATTGAAGATTGTCCCTCTCTGCAGTCTACCTGGGCACCTTCTGCTCTGGCTGAGCAGTGTTACATCATTAAAAGGGGCGGGAGGGGGATACTTTGTCATTGAATTACTCCTGAACTACAACTCTGACAATTGAAATAACACTCTCCAAGGTCCAAATACTATGATGATTAATTGGAGCTGCTTTTACTATGAAACATTACTATCCCTTTAAGTATATATCTGTCATACAATTTGTACCTATGAAGGAGCACACCTTTTTTTGTTAGAGTAGATGCCTTAGAGTACATGCCTGGGTGACATGAATAAACTAAGACGTGAATGCTGAGAGATATATATATATATCTATCTCTATCTATGTGTGTAAATGTGTTCCTTGGGCTAGGGGTCACATTTTACATAGTTTCTTTAAAAAAAAAAAAAAAAAAAATTATGTACAGGAAAACTACTTTTTCCAAGTATGTCATCTTATCAACATAAGAGCGGTGCTCAGAAACATAAACAAAAGAGGGAAGAGAATTTGAGAACTGAGAAACTTCCAAAAATAAGCAGCTACTTTTCCACTCAAACAACTTCTGGTGTTCCTCCTGAAAGTGAACAGTCTGTGGAAAGTGTTGTTGATGTTGGTTCTCCCCATGTAGTGGTAGACGATAATCCCGATGAATGCAGCAGCACAAGTCTACAGAGTAAAGAAGTAGAGCAGTCAACAGAGAGCACCACCACATAAAGTGATGACTTGGAATTGTTGATCTCTACAGAGCCTTCCATCACTGGTATTATAGAAAATAGTGTTCTGGGAGAGAAACATGTTACTGACAGGGGACATTACCCTATCACAATAATGGATGCAAATTCACCTAAAATGAATGCTGCATACTGTGAACCATACTGGCTGTTTGGGGACCTTAAAAATCAAGGATTTGAACCTGCATGGGCAAAAGGAATCCAGAAAAGGCAAAGGCTTTCTGCCAGAATACAAATTCATGAGTCTTCCCAAGCTCATATAGAAGCATGTGTAGTCTATGAACAGTGGAGCAAAAACAAAACAATAGATGAGGACAGTGAAAAGGAAATTAGGCAGGAAAAAAACTACTGAAGGCAAGTATTACATCGAATTGTTAATGTAACATTGACAATGTCGATGGCTAATCTTGCATTCCGTGGTCATAGAGAGAAATTGGGAGAGATTAACAATGGGAATTTTCTCTCAATTATAGAGCTGCTCGCAGAGTACGACCCTGTTCTAAAGCAGCTCCTCCAGTTACCACAAAGATCAGTCAAGTACTTGAGTCCTAAAATACAAAACGAAATTATAGACATACTTTCAAATCAGGTCCAAAACATCATTGTATTGGAAATAAAAGAGGCACAGTTTTTTTCTATTATAATGGATACTACACAGGACATATCAAAAGCTGATCAAATGAGTCAGATATTTAGATATGTTTCTGTGGAAAGAGATGAAAACCAGAGAGCAACTAGTGTTGAGATAAAAGAGGTTTTCCTGGGGTTTCATGCTGTTGAGGACCAGATCGCTGCAGGCCTTGAACGTGACATTGTTGCTTGCTTAGAGCGCAACGGTCTCAATATAACAAAATGTCGCGGTCAGGGGTATGATGGCGCAGCAACAATGAGTGGTGTGTATTCTGGTGTGCAGGCTCGAATTGCACAGAGGGAAAAAATGCCCTTTATGTACATTGTGCAGCTCACAATCTGAACCTGGTACTTCAGGATGCTGTTGCAAACATACTGGAAATTTCTAGGTTTTCGATGTGTATGTCTTTTTTTGGGGAAAGCATATGCAGATGGGACATTCTGTCATCACTCTCTATGGAGTCCTCACTTACACTGAAAAGACTTTGCCCCACCCGGTGGTCATCTCGCCATGATTCACTTCTTTCTCTAAGTTTTAGTTTTGTAGACATTATGAAAGCTTTAGCAAAAATAAGCCTTATGTCAACTAAGCCTAAAGAAAGAGATGAAGCTGCTAGCCTTAAAACCAAAATAGAGTCTTTTCAATTTGTTTTTCTCATAGTCCTGCAAAGCAAGATTCTGGATGTCATAAATGTAGTCTCTAAATTGTTGTAGTCAAGAAATCTGGATTTATCCAGTGCAGCAGGTTTAACACAAAATGCAGCCGAAACACTTTCAAAATATAGGGATAATTTTGATGAAGCAAAACAGACCTCTATAGAACTGGCAGAAAAGTGGGGCATCCAAACTCTGTTTGAAAATAAGAGAGCACGAAAAGTGAAACGGCACTTCAATGAACTTTCAGTAGATGAAAGATTGCAGGATCCTGAGCAACGCTTTAAAACTACTGTGTTTTATAGGAGTTTAGACATTGTCATCAATCAACTCTCTAACAGATTTGCTGGAATGAGCAATGTCATGCATCGGTTCAATATAATTCAGCCAACAGTACTTTCTTCTGAAACTGATGATGATTTGTTCGAAGCTGCATCACAGCTACAGGAATGTTACAAAGAGGACTTATCACCAGCTTTCCCAGAACAACTTCTGAGATTCCGTTCAACATTTCTGGAAGAGATTCGCAGATGCTCAACGGTGAAGGACCTTTCTCATCTACTATTAGTTGAAAACTGTGCCTTGTCGTCTACTGTACAAGATGTATGCATAGCGTTGCTGCTTTTCCTCACCATTCCCGTTACAGTTGCCATTGCAGAAAGGTCATTTTCTAAATTAAAATTAATCAAAAATTATTTGAGAAGCACCATGTCACAACAAAGACTTTCTGGTCTAGCTTTGTTAAGTATTGAAAATGAGAGAGCTAGAAAACTTAACATTGAAACCATTGTGGACAACTTTGCTGAAATGAAAGCACGCCGTCGTCCATTTTAATGGGAATGCATAAGTCATGAGTTCGGCCATATTCTAACACGTTTTTTTTGTGGCATGGTTTTGAGTTTAACTAACCAGTTTATTTAAAAGTTAATATTTTCTATTTTGCTGTATAGATTTTGAAAAGTGCTAATGCATGTTTGTGTTTTTTTTTACTTACATTTTACAGATCTGTCGTCTTTGTGCCCTGAATTTCTCTTGAAAGTTTTCATTAATGAAGAATTGAACGTTACAGAGTTTGAATGCCCCAAGTTTGAAGTTATCATTGTTTGTCTTGCAATCTTGTTTCCTGAATCAGATTCCCCGTTATGGAAGACTTAAGTAAGTTAATTTTTTTAAAACATTTTTATTAACAATTCGCAGTAGCTTTGTAAAATTGTGCTTCTGGGTGTGATGCTGAAACATCATAAGTGTTTGCAGTAAAGGCAGCTCTCTTTGCTGCTCCCAGCTAATGTCTCCAGCACTCTAGGGGCTGGATTCATAGGCATGTGCTGTTACCTCTACTTTTCTCTGTTTCACCATAGACTTCAATAAGAATGTTTTATAAAACTGGAGGTAACATTTATCTCCTGCATCTGAATCCAGCCCTAGGTGTGTAATTGGCTTCCCAAGCAGTGGTTGCCTGGCTTTTGTGGTATTTGCCTCCTGGAAATGTTCTGACTACTTCACCAGTAGCCACTAAACCAATCTTTGGTATTCCTCAGGATATTTCTCAGATGCCTCTAGAAAGTATATGTAAGTCCTTTTGTGTAGTTTGACAATTATGAATAGATAAAGACCGGCCACCCCTTCTGGCCACGTTACGCTGAAGCTACAGTCTGGTCTGGATGGCTGCAGTGAGTGACAAGCTTCAGTAAGCAAAGGGAAATCCTGCTCTCCGTCAAAGGGGGCAGGATTTCTCTTCATACATAATGAAGTTTGTCCCTCACTGGCTGCAGCCATCAAGTCGCATGACCCGATTTGAGATTCAGAAGGAGGTGGCCAGAAGCGGTGGTGTATCTTTCTCAACTTTTGAGCTACATAAGTAAGGACTAACACTTAACAGATTATGCAAATTTTAATATAAAGACATTTTTAAATGGACATTACTATCCCTTGAAGACAATTTTCTGGATAAATTGCATATAACATATGCCTGTACCTTATGTTGTGTGGCTGAACTACATAGGAATTGTTTAATAGAGATGCTATATTTATCATGAAGTTGTAATTTATTGCTGTTTCTTTCTGCAGGTTCAAAATTCATCCATCCTGCAGTTGCAATTATTAGTCTTATTTTGAACCAGTGGAGTCTGTGGAGAATCTCGGTATGTACAAAGTTAACATTGAATGAAAATATTTTACATTAAGACTTGTTTAAACACCAATATTAGACCTAATATATTAATGTATGCCTTTGTTTATTTTGCAGATTTCTTCAGGTCAAGAAGGATGAAACGTTTTTGAAATGTGTTTATTTATTTGAACTATTGTTGGTCTGCAACACACTGTTTTTACCCTAATAAAGTTGTTTTTGGTGGAATAATATGTATGCCTCAACTCCTGTGCTGGTTATTACGGAAGGGGGCGGAGTTGGAAGGGGGCCCCATGACAATTTTCGCACCGGGGCCCGTTGGTTTCTAGTTACGCCTCTGGTCGGGGCTCCCCAGAAGCAAACTCTATATACAAAAATAAAAACAAAAGCACAGAAGTCTCTCTAAGAGTAGTATTTCATAGATCAGTAAAGACCTCCACCAGCACCCTGTGCTCTTATATGAGTGCACTCACTTGTTCAAGAGGTTTATTGTACTGCCTCTCAGTGTATTAAGCTCTCCTGGTATAAACCCCATGCAGGTTTCTTTTAGGTATAGACAAGTATCTTCCTCCTGTGCATCTCTTCCACGTTCCTCCTTTTATCTCCCTTTTGCCTTCTTTCCAATAACCGAATATCGGGGAGTATAATATCCCAAAATAATCCTCTTATGGGAGAGGAAACTGGATTCTTAGCACAGGGAACTTAAGAATACCATGTGCACTCCAAAATTAAAGATAGCTTCGTGGTGCAGTATCAAATACTGATTTATTGAAGTTCCATATACAATTGATATAAAAAAATTAAAAACAGATATAAAATCTTATTACAGAAAATAAAGTTAATAAAAATAATATGAAAAACATACAATCGCTCAACGAGTTTCGTAACGCCAGGTTACTTCCTCAGAAGCAGCGTATACCCGCTATCCATAGACGAAAATAAAGACATGAAGGAGTACGTGTCCAATGCCTTGTCCAGGGGTATTATCCCTAAGTCTACATCACCGGCCAGTGCTGGATTCTTTTTTTGTGAAAAAGAAGGATGGGGATTTATGTCCTTGTATTGACTTCAGAGGGCTGAATAAGTTGATGGTTAAGAATGCCTATCCCATACCTTTGACTACAGAATTGTTCGAGCGACTGAAAGGTTCAAAGGTGTTTACAAAGCTCGATCTGAGGGCCACTTACAATCTCGTTAGAGTTAAAGCAGGCCATGAGTGAAGAAGGCATTTAATAACCGGAGCGGGCACTATGAATATTTGGTTATGCCATTTGATCTATGCAATGCTCATGTGGTCTCCCAGGAGTTCATAAATGATGTTCTGAGAGATTTATTGCAAAGTTGTGTGGTTGTCTACCTGGACAACATTCTTATCTACTCCCCTACGTTGGAGGCTCATTGTTCTGACATGTCCATAGTATTACAACTCTTAAGGCAGAATAAAGTATTTAGCAAACTGGAGAAATGTGAATTCCATAGACCACAGGTGACATTCTTAGGGTATGTTATATCCACTTCCGGTCTGGCTATGGATCCTCACAAGTTATCGGTAGTCTTACATTGGCCCCTTCCCGTGGGGCTTAAGGCTATTAAACGATTTTTGGGTTTCACCAATTACTATAGGAAGCTCATATGGAACTTCTCTACTGTGATTAACCCACTGACGGACAGGACTCTTTAGGGGGCGAATACTTCGGACTGCTCACCCAATGCTCTGCTTGCTTTTGAAAACCTGAAGTCGGCTTTTGCTGCAGCTCTGATATTGTCCCACCTGAATCCCACCCTGCTCTTTACCCTGGAGGTTGATGCTTCTGAGACGGGAGTAGGTGCCCTCCTGTCTCAGAGCTTTGCTCCGGGGGAGGCATTGCTTCCTTGTGGGTTCTTTTCTAAGAAACAGTCCAAGCCTGAGAGTCTGTATGACATCGGTGACGGTGAATTTTTGGCCATTATTCTAGCCCTTCGGGAGTGCCGGTATCTCCTCGAAGGGACTAGTGCTCCGATCCTTATTCTCATGGGTCACAAGAATCTCACGTATTTGTCTGAGGCCAAACGGTTATCTTCACGACAGGCCAGATGGGCTTTGTTTCTTTCCAGATTCCATTACGTGGTTTATTATCTTCCTGGCTCTAAGAATATTAGTGCTGTTGCCTTATCCTGCAAGTTTTGCTCGAATTCCAAAGAGGAGAGTACTCCCACGACTATTATTCCTACTGACCGTATACTCACTGCTATACGTATGAGCATTGCCTCTCCTTTGGGAGGGGAGATGTTGGCCTTGCAAGCCTCTGCACCAACTGGCAAGCCCAGAGGGAGATGCTTTGTATGGACGGCTTAAATATCTACTGAATTAAATGTATGTAATTTCATGTATTACTATCACTTTAAAGGGATAGTAATACTTAAAATGTAAAAAAAAATATGTTGTAGGGTTTATCCCCCTGAGTAAAACAAGGGTACTCCCACTGCTGAAAGGTGTTTCATTCAAAATGTATTAATTTTCAAAGCTGAATTTTTTAGGTGCAATATCACAGTGGCCTGAAATTGTACAGTGGCGCTGTTGCTACACGATCCTATGGACAGCTCTGGTCAATTGACCATAAATCTCCATAGGATGGTGTAGCAACAGCGCCACTGTACAATTTCAGGCCACTGTGATATTGCACCTAAAAAATTCAACTTTGAAAATTAATAACTTTTGAATGAAACACCTTTCAGCAGTGGGAGTGCCCTTGTTTTACTCAGGGGGATAAACTCTACAACATATTTTTTTTTTACATTTTAAGTATTACTATCCCTTTAAAGGAGCCACTACATAGAAATCCATGTAATTTTAAAAAGAAAAGAAAAAGCCCAAAACCCAAGGGAATACCTGGGGGAGAGAAAGAACTACTGTCATAGTAGTGAAGGAGCAGAAATAAGCTCCCAAAGCACCCAATCCCAAGATACACTCATAATAAACTAACAGTACAGAAACAGCATGGGAAGGGTTAACTACCAGAAAAGACAGAAACCATCTATGCTTCCAGACTCCAATGAAGAGTTATACATGAGTGCATAAATATATAGTAGACACATAGATTGTGTAAGATAGTCCAGTATGGGACATATAGTAGACCATGGCACCCAAAGGGATATTCACTGATCTCCAGTCTGCAGGCTCTCATCATAAGGTAAGGTCAGAATCTGAGGGAGACTCAGCCATAAGGAACAGACTTGTCATGAAGTCAACCTCCACAGGGCAATAAAGGTCAACAAAGCACCTGTGAACTGGAAACTCAGTAACAGGAGCCCAGCTAATGGGGGACTATACAGCCCCATATCTAAAGAAAAATAATAACTTAAGAAAAACTAACAGGGTGGCCACTGTACCTCCAACTATTTTGCAGGACACATGAATTCTGGAAAGGTGTGTGTGTGTGTGTGTGGGGGGGGAGCTGCAAGAAGAGGAGGGAGTCTCCACTCCCAAAGACCCTGTCTTTTTTATGTGCCCTGCCCTCAGGAGAAGGGACTGAACCCCATGATACCCGTGTTCCATATTGGACATAAATGAAAGTGAATACAGCTCATACACATTTTTAATATGATTTTTACAGATTTTCTGTCTTTAGTGATAAACTTATTTATTCTTCCTTAAACTGTCAGCAGCAGTCCCAATTGCTGTCCACATTTTTTTTGGGAATAAAGCACTATGGATCTTTCCATAGTAGGTGATAGCAACAGGACGACCAGAGTCATAATAACTTTTGTAAAAAATAAAAATAATAAAACATATCCCACCAGCAGGAGTATCCTTGTTTTATATATACTTTTCCATATAATAAATGTTTTCTGCTCTTTTAAAAGGATAGTAATGTTTCACAAAAACAGCAGCTCCAATTAATCTTCATAGTATTTGAGCCATAGAGAGTGTTATTTCAGTACTGTCAGAGTTGTAGTTCAAGAGTAATTGAATAATAAAGTATCCCCCTCCCGCCCCTTTTACCTGTGTAAGCCACCTCCTCTCAGATGTGGAATCTGGTCCACAGACCCTCACAGCAAAGGACAATCCTCTTACAATGAAAGCCCTGCCCCCATTGACAGGTTTTTCCCTTATGTTAATTGAAGATTGTCCCTCTCTGCAATCCACTTGGACACCAACCTGCTGCTCTGGCTGAGCAGTGTTACATCAGTAAAAGGGGTGGGAGGGGGATACTTTATCATTCAATTACTCTTGAACTATAACTCTGACAACACTGAAATAACACGCTCCGTGGCCCAAACACTATGAAGACTAATGGAGCTGCTTTTATTATGAAATGTTACTATCCCTTTAATGATAGATCCACCAGTGCTAATATGGACAGATTCCAAAGCCTAGATTGTTGGTAGAGCTTGTCGACCCACAGCTAAGACAACTAATATGTACACACAAGCTTTCAAAAAAGGACAGAAGTACAGTACAGGAAATGAGAACTCCTGAGACTGGAAATCACATTCTGGGGTAGTAGGTTTTCAGACTAAAGGAAATAATATTTGGCAGAGAAGGTGGAAGAAGAAACAGAATAAATCAAACACTCTTAGAATAGACAAAGGGCCCTCTGTTTAAAAGTAAATATAGAAATCCCTGAACAAACCAACTGCATCATTGCAATTAACCCAATGTGTTGCCCGCGTACCCCTTTGGCAGTCAAAAGGGCTAACCCTTTGATTGCTAGATGTCTCCAATGCATTGCTTCACCAGAGTCATCTCCATCCTTGTTATTTTAACGCCATTTGTCCATCAAGAATTTTATTATCAAGATCCAGCTCTATCAGATTTGCCTCCGTATACATCAAATAGTCCTCTAGCTGATACTGCTTGTTGTCCTTATTTGGCACTCATTATTTTTCCTCATTAGCATTATTTTAAAGGGGATCTCTCATCTTATTCAACATTGACTGTCTCCTGTAGTGTATCCTTGTAGAAGTTGAAATCCTTTGTTTTTTTATTTATGACCTTGTCATTTCTGAGATATAAGCTTTTAAAGTTGTCCTCGTGACGTCAGCTGCACTCAGGCTGCGGGTACAGCTCCAGCCCGCTGCCTGTCAATTGTGTTACTTTTACCTCACCCTTGTAGTGGCTCTTCTCCTCCTCCCTCCTATAACGGAGGATGACTGCATATGACCTGGCGTGCCCAGCTCATCCAGGTCATATGCAGTCATCCTCCTCTGTTATCGGAGGAGAAGAGCAACTACAAGGGTGAGGGAAAAGTAACACAATTGACAGGCAGCAGGCTGGAGCTGTACCCACAGCCTGAGTGCAGCGGACGTCATGAGGACAACTTTAAAAGCTTATATCTCAGAAATGACAAGGGCATAAATAAAAAAACAAAGGATTTCAACTTCTACAAGGATACACTACAGGAGACAGTCAATGTTGAATAAGATGAGAGATCCCCTTTAAAGGTTATAAGACTCCGGTGACATTTTTAATACTAGGTATCAAAGATATTGGACTTCTCCTCTGAATAGGGCTACTTTTTTTCATCTTTTCTCTTTGACCGATTACAATTTCATATCATTCAATGTTTATGGTAGTCTTGGGCATATATAGAACTCTTCTAATTTTTTGTATATTTGTGGAGGTTGATTTAAAGCGGAACTTGCAGCATAGGTAAAGTCTGAAATAATTAGGCAGGTGGCGACTAGCTTAATAATAGTTCTCTTACTTCTTAGAATTACACCATTCTAAAGAAATCTTTAATCTTCTGAGGCTGATGGCCAGGTTACTGCAGTCTGCATGCCTGCGCCGTCAGTCCCTTCAGGTTACTTGGTGGCACACTGCAATAGTGCTCAATGGAGACCAGACTGACAGCGCAGGTGCCTTGCTTCCGGTCTGCGAAGAGTAAGGGTTTCTTTAGAAAGGAGTAATTCTAAGAGGTAAGAGAACTCTTATTAAGCTGGTCGCCACCTGCCTAATTATTGCAGGGCGACTTTACTTATGCTGAAAGTTCCACTTTAAATTGCTTCTCAATGATATGGGGATCTCTCTAAGCATCCCATTTAAATGAACGGGAATTTCTATGTGTCATTAATGGTGCAGTTTCCGCAGAAGTCCTCCTAACACAGGGCTCAAAGTGTTAATTTGGATACAAAAGGATAAATGGTTCATATAAGGCTTCAATTTCTGTTTTTAAATTAAAAAAACAAACAACAACAATAGATACCTACCTAGCAAAGAACAATATTGAGAATTATGAGAGATGACTTCATTGCTGATAGGTTGTTGATACAGGGAACTATCTGCCATTTGGATTCCGGAAGGAATTTTTTTAACCACTTTGGGCTATATTGGAAATGGCGTCAGTGGTTTTTTTTTTTTTTTTTTTTGCCTTCCTCTGGATCAGTAGGGGTGTTTTGGTATGGGACTTAATGGGCGCATGTCTTTTTTCAGCCTTGCCAACTATGTTACATACCTAACCCCTTAAAGAACAGAAAGGTGTGCAATGCATTGCTACACCTCTCTGATCCTTAAGGGGTTAAGGAATCTGAAACTACAGTGACCAGATCTGAAATACTGTAGTACTTTAACACCATAGATTAAAGTTTTACCATTCGGATACTAAAGCCTGTAAGCACAAACACACAGGTAAGGAGCAAGTCAACTGCACCATTGGGGACATATAAAAATCCCCATTGGTTTAAACATGGATTTTAAACCTTTGAATGCTAGAGGTCACCAAAGAATGTCAGAACAACACATTGGAGAATTTAATGGGTTTAAAGCCTTATTTAAATCAATGTATAATTTTTATTTGTTCAGATGGTGAGTTTGGCTTGTTCCAAAATCACTGTACTTGTACCCTGTGAATAGGGCCCAAATAGGGCTTCCACTGAACCACTTTTTTACCAGCTTGGTACCAATAATATATCTATGACAGCAAGAGGAAGGCTGGTACTTATTCAAGAAAAGGTGGCAACCCTAGCATCAAAGGCCCTTTACAGTTCTGGGTGGTAACATTACAGAGAAAAAGTTCTTAGTCACAAAAATTATATCAGATCTTCTACACCCAATGTCCTGCATAGAAAACTGAAAGGTGGAGTGGACACAGAGATTAGCATATTCATTGAAGTCCAGTTAATGGAAGTCCTGCTCCCATTTACTTACATCATTTTCACATGAGGATTCCGATCCAAAGAGATTGGATTACCAAGAATAATTGGAGCAATTCTGGTGCAAACCAAAAGCACAATAGGGGGCAAATAAAAATTCCCTTTAATTTAAATGGAAGTTTTATTTCCAAGCAGTATGTTGGAGACCTCTGTAGCACTGAAAGGGCTAAAATCCCCATTTAAATCAAGGTAAATTTGGGGGAATTTTTATTTGTCTTGTATGGTGCTTTAGGTATGAACTGCAGAATTGCTCCAGTTTTCTTAGTGCATCAGACTCTGTGTAACAGTGTTAGTAAATGCCAAGAGATCGAAAACAAGTGAAAACTGCCTCTCTTACTTTCTAACTCGCCCCTTAGAATATCCGCCACTAAATCAATGTTTAACTCCCAGCCTACATCACGAACATAGAAAACCAAGTAAATTACTTTGTTGTGACCACCCAAGCTTGGCTCTTTCACTTCTTGACCTTAGTTTCAAGTGTTAATTTCAGTCTTTATAATACATTAAATAATAGTCAGAGCTACATATTTGCTTTAGACGGTTTCCATGAAGCTAGTGGTTTCCTGCACCTCTTCTTCGCGGCACTTTAGCAGGGCAGGAGTTAAAGCCATTATGATGTCATGACGCTGTTCTTCCATGTCGCTTTCCCAGGCCCAGGGAATGTGTAGCCGTTATATAGCAGTATCTGTCGCGTTATCAGAACCAGGGGTCTGACCTGTGTTGTTGGTTATACCTCTGTAGTTTAATCTGGTCACGAATTTGATTGATCAAGATCTGAGAGAGGAGAATTCCAACCAGCTATTACACAAAGATAAAGGGAACAAAATACATTTTAGTAAATTTAAAATATTTTGGGCATTTAAAGATAAACAATTTTCTCTTAGTCCATGTGGAACACAGAAACCATGGGATGAAATCACCGCCTTCAGGAGGGCAAGGCACTGACAAAAGAGCACTTTCAGTTGAAGACAACTTTGCCCCACCCAGACATGCTTAGTTTTAACATACAGCAAAGCCGAAAGAAAAGAAACGGTAGTAGAACAATCCCCTGAACCAGAGAACCCCAGAGGATCCCCCTTGCCCAGGACTCAAATGTTTGTTTTTCTCCAGAAGCAAGTCCTGTGTTCCACATGGACTAAAAGAAAAGGATTTATCGGTAAATACACAAAAATCCACTTTCTCTTACATCCTATGTGGAACACAGGAACCATGGAGATATTCCAAAGCACCCACCAAGATTCCGTGGGAGGGAAGGAGGAAAACCCCCTCCAAATAGACTAGGTTGAACAGAAATTATCCGATACTACATGGACCAACACTCCAAAACAAACAGGAACCAACATGTTACTGGCCAAAAGAAAAATCAGGAAGGACCTCTAACATAGGCACAACAGCCAGCAGAGGGACCTCAGGGATGACAAAAAAAGTGAATCAGATTTCAAAAAGGGCTGCCTGACATTGTACTTCAAGCACCTAAAAACATCCAAGAAATGAAGCTTCTGCCCCTGTCTATTAGATGGAGCTGGACAGTGAAAAGGATGAATAATTTCCTGGTTGATGTGAAACTCAGAAACGAGCTTAGTGAGAAATCCTATGGGAGTCCTAAAAACCATCTTGTCAAGGTGGGAGGCCAAAAAGGGAAGCTTAAAAGATAAAATGTCAAGAAACACAGGGAAACCAAGACAAAAGCTCAAAAGGAGCCTTCTGAAGTACTCCCAAAACCAGTTTAAATCCCACAAAGGAGTGGGATCCAAAAAACCAGGTAGACATGAGTCACCCCTTGGACAAAAGTTTTTGCATCAGGTAGTAAGACAATACACATTTGGAAAAAGAGAGAAAGCGGAAAACTTTAATAGAACTAAGATCAAGACCTTTCTGAAGGCAGTCCTCAACAAAAGCCAAGACTAATCAGAAGTCAAAAGATCATGGCCACTACCTACAATCCTCACACTACTTATAGAACAGGGACAATACCATGTGATATGGCTTGGAAGAGACTGGATTTCAAGCCTTTATCAGGATAGCAAGAACAATCAATAAAACCCTGATTTTCTAAAATGCTGGCCTCAAGATCCAAATCATCAAAGCCAACTTCTCCATCTACAGATGACAGTGGACTGAGTCAAAATGTCCATAGACAGAGGGAACCAAAATAGCACTATTACAGATAAGATCTGAAAAACAGGCCTGACAGGGTCAGAACTGAACAATCAGCATGACATGATCCCGCTCCAACCAGATTTTCCTCATTACCCTGGGAATCAGGGGAACGGAGGAAACATATAGGCCGTAAAAAAACTCTATGGAATGACTATTGTATCTACCATGAAAGCTAGAGGATCCCTGAACCTGGTGCAGAACTCCAGAGTCTTGTGGTTCAGCTGAAAAGCTATTAGGTCCACCACAGGGAGAACCTGTAGACGTATGAAATCGAATATGATCTGCTTGAGTCTTCAGTTGCCGGGATCCAGGTTCAGGCAACTAAGAGAGTCTGCCATGACAATGTCTAACCAGAGAATCATTCATTCAGACCTCGGCCCATAGAGCAGAACACCTTTTCCCTCCCTGGTAATTGATGTAAGCCACCAACGTTGCACTCTCTGACTGGATCTGCACCAGAGTTCCCTGGAGTGATTAAAACTAATGCTGCAGGGGAGGCAAACTGACAGAAGGTCCAGAACATTTATGGACAGAGTGCTATCTGGCCTGGTTCAAAGACTCTGCTCTGTCTGGAGACCCAGTATGGCTCTCCTGTCTATCAGGCTGGAACTCTTTGAGATTATGACCCAATTTAGGATAACCAGCGTCCATCCCAAGGACAGATGAGATCTCTGAAGCCACCAATGTAGGTCTACCTTCGTCCTGTCAGACAGAAACATGACAGGGGAAAAGTGGAACTGTTGCCTGGACCGGTTGCTGAGAATTTCAAGCAGCAAATCTCATACAAAGAAGTTGGAGACAAAGAATCCCTTGAGTCTTGGTGACTATGAATAGACTGGAATAGAACCCTGGAAGAAACTGGTATTAAAATCTGCATGTCTAGCAAAGAGGAGACTGCATCTAAAAATAGCCAGTTTCGCTTAGGATTGCTCGGATATTGATATGAAGCACAGCACAACACTGAGGAAGGGACACGAAATCTATGCAGCACTCCCTCAAAAATTACCCTGCAAAGCTCACTGCTCTGTCATGGAAATGGCCACGCACCGTGGAAAAAATGAAGACTACTTTCTTTAGCGTGTGGTGGACCTGACCCTAGCAGGTCTTGCAGAAGTAGGTTTGTCAGTTTTGGGCTTCTGCACAAGCTTCTTGCCTACCTAAGCCTGCTTGCCTTTTGGGATAGAACATGCCTGGGTTCCTGAGGGAAAAGGTGACCTGGGTGCATGCGAATATTGACAGGGAAAATGAAAACCATGTGACTTCCATAGAAAAAAAGACTAACCTGAGCCAATAACCTGCCAGCGGTATGACTGTTAGCCTTGTCCAATTTTGATCCAAACAACTGTTTGCCCACAAATGGAAGAGAACTGGTCAGCTGAGGAAATCTTAAGCCACAAAGTCTGATGTGTAGCAACAGGGAAAGCAGAGGCCTTTGAGTAAGCTTAGCGGCATCAAAACCTCTTTAATATGATAAGAATTAGCTTTAAGGATCATCAGGTTCCTCTTGGGTATGTCCACTTGGATGGCATCAAAAAGCTGATATCCCCCCAGAGAGCTATAGCCCATATAGCCCATGCAATGGCAAGTGTAAGGAATAAGGAGGTACCAGAAGTTGCAAAATGTGCCTTCCAAAACGAATCCAGGATCTTGACTGCCTGTTCCTTGAGAGCTACAGCATCCACCAGCAGTATTCTTGGCAAGTAAATAAAATGGGGGATCAACCTGGGGTGGGGCTTAAATCTCAGCTGAGAAACTGTATACAAGAGATACCACGTTCAAGGAAGAAGCTCCTTTCAGTGTTTCCCATTCCTCTTGGAGCCATTGTTCTATGAAATGGTGAGGAGGAAATACCGCAACCTCCTTCTTTCTTCTCTTAAAAATATCAGGGAAGAAGAACTAAAATCAGAAGCCTCATATAACTTAAACATCTCTTGGACAGCTTGAATAAGACGCTAACCAGAAGGGCAGGGGTCTTATTCATAGGAGTCCACAAATAAGTTTATATTTCCTCAGGGAAGGAATCCCCAATAATTAGGGTATCCCCCTCCATAACATCACTTAACTACTTTTTTTTTGGGGGGTAGGTGGGGCACAGGATTCCCCATGGACCACAAATCTAAAACCCCTTTAATAGGGGAGGGTATACCCATGCAGGCTCCTGTTTAACAGGTAAGTGCTCTGAAGATTGAGCAGGGGCCACGGAGCAAGAGGGACATGCCAATCTGGCATGAGAAGCACTGCACTTATCTGATTGCAAAGGGTTAATCTGACAAGCAGGAGGGAGAAACAACCTCAGCTTAACAACTAGAATCCAAAAAGGAAGAGGGTCAGTCAAGGCCCACCTCTTTCCTTGCCAAGAAGTCCAGAAAAACAGGCTACTGGGAAGTGTTATTTCCAAGAACCAAAATGGCATGGTGACTCTCCGACCGCTGGTAAATGGCACCTCCCCCCCCCCCCGATATCAGGGAAAAAGTGGGGGAGGTGGTCCACACAGGGGTCCAGTAATCAGTATTAGAGGTTACAATCACACTTAGCTCCCTTACTTCTTCAAACACACAGAGGCAACAGAAGTTCCAGAATAGTGTTCTGTGTTCCAAGCAATATGGCAACCGTGCACCACAACCTAAAAAATGTAAACGTTTCATAAAATTAATATGTTAAGAAAAGCTGCTAAAAGTCATTAAATAAGTATGTAAGTACCACTGCCAGAAAGAGACTGTTCCCAAATGAAGAGTCCTGTGGAGTAAGAAATGCCCATAGATAGGCAGAGCAGGGGTTAAAAACCTACTAGTGCTAGAGATTAGGAACACAGAAGTGCTGAATTGTATATGGATGTGTAGCCTAAGCAAGCCCATCAACAGAGTGCACTGTAGGCTACGAACCCAAAACAGAAATGTGGCTGCCAGATGGAAAAGTAGGGATATAGTCACTGGACTTGTGCACCTCTCTTCAGTCGTCAGGTTCCTATTTCAACAGAGAATGTTCAGAGAAGCCATGAGAAAACTGGCCTTCCCTCCAGAGACCAGGTCCTGAAAGCATGTACACTGGTCATTCCTTCCAAAGGAGGCCAGGAATAGGAGTCACCTAAAGGGAGATTATACAGCCCTATATACTATAGCAAAAAAAACAAAAAAGAAGTCGTCTAAGTAAGCTTTGCCCTTGCTGCCTCTTCATTAAGATCACTGTTCAAACTAGATGGGGGTAAAGTGGTGCAAGATGGAAGTATTATCTTCAGAGATCTTTAGTCCCCTGCCCTCCTGAAGTAGGGGACTTCACCCCATGGTTCCTGTGTTCCACATAAGACATCAGAGAAAAAAATGTGACAGCGTGTCTTATGTATATAGGCAAATTGGTGAAATTTTGAGGTAAACCAACTGCAGTAGAGAGGACAAATAAACAGTACCATTGTTTTAAATGAGGCTTTTAATACCTTGAATGTTAGAGAGGTCTCCAGCTCATTGGTTCACAAGAACACCTTTATTCCTTAATATCTTTACTCTTATAGAAGGCTACCAATTTGTACGCACAACTCTACAGATAATTTTTCAAGCACAGGGAGTTCCTGCCCTGTTGACTTTACAGTCTAAGCTGTTGGTGTCTGAGGAACAGGGAGATAAAATGACTTGCCTAAGGTCAAAAAGAGTTGTCTGAACTGGTAACTGAACCAGTATTTCACAGTTTCACAGCCAGTGTCTGGGATTCTATGTCAGTTAATCAAATCAACTGAGCCACTCCTCTTTATGGAGAAGATGCCAGTTTAAATCAATGGAGATGGGAATTTTTACCCTATGGTGCAACTAGTTTGCTCCAGAATTAATCTCTTAGTACTTCAGCATCACCAACTTCACCACTTATAAACCTGAATTCTGTACTCTATGGAATCACACTATGTTTATTATCCTTTTAGTTTTAATGCACTGTACTGGTTAGGGGTGGTTCTTAAAGCCCCAGGTCTTGTTAGCAATGTAATTATCTCTATTCTCCCTACCAGTAATGGTATGACTGGGCTACTAGAGAAAGTTCCAGGTGTGAAGGGCAGCTCATCTTCATGCCACTTTGGACAGGAGGCATGTATTGGCTCAAATAACTGTCTTTTAGTCTTTATTGGTAATAAGTATTTTAAGAATAGATTACCTTAGTTAATGGTCATTGAATAACATACACAAACATTTTATGGCAAACACACAGAGGCTGGTGTACAAATTACATGGATTTAAAAGGGGCCTTTAACTTCTTGAATGCTAGCGATGCCTCCAACTTATTCTGAAGCAATGCAACAGAGACCACTCTACCAATTAAAAGCTCCATTTAAATCGAGGGGTATTTTTCTTTGCTTCCTATGGTTCCAGTTGGTTTAGAATTGCTCTGTGTTCCAGATCTGAGCTCAGCCCCATCCCAAGATGTAGTATACCTGTGGAATGGCTAGTCCCAGGGCCACGCCTCCCAGCAGGAAGAGGTTGCTGTGCAGCCAGTTAACCAGCCTGTCAATACAACCATTGGTGTGGATAAACTCTCCAGCTTCCAGATAGTCCAGTTCTTGCATGCCCTGCCCGCACATGGTGTTGATGACAGCCTAGAAGAGTACACAGAATGAGTGTTACAGAACAATATGGGTAACATGCAGGTCACGTGTCTTAGCTACCAATATGATCCATTTGTGGATTAAAATCCATAGCAAAAAATCATAGCACTATCACAAGTTATAGATTTCAGCCCTTGAACTGATAATCATCATGGCTCCATAGTTAAACATTCTATAGGAGAGGTGTATAGCAGTCTGGAGATGTGCAGCATTCAGTAGCTGAAGACCTCAATTTACCAGCTTGCCACCCCCCCCTTACTTGACTCTGTGAAGCAAATTAAGTGGAGTCGATTAAGTAGCTTTTTTGCTATAGATTGCTTGATTAGAGTGTCTGTGTATGCTTGCATTTGAGGAAGCATGAACTAAAAATAAAATGGGAATGGAACATCTGCAGTTATAACATCAAATGGAAAACCATTTAAAAGATGCAGAAGACGACATTCTGAAAACGACCATCTAATAAAGTCCTTCTGTTAAACCTTTGAGTGCCAGAGGGGTATGGAATGCATTGCATACTTCTGTGGCACTCAAAAGGGTTAAAGAACAGCTCTACTTGTTGAAATACAAGATTCTTAATTTAAATAAGGATTTGTCCAAGAGAAGTACTCACACATGTATATATATGCTTCATACACCAGTCAGGTATAAATACTTTTCTAATCTTTACTTCAGGACGGGCAATGTGAGTCCCTCCAGCTGCTGTTGGACTACAACTACCATAATCTCCTGCTTGCCATCTGAAGGCCTCTTGTTGTTTTCCCCACTTTAGTTGGACAATGGTATTTTGCTATATGTATGCTTACATGCTTCTAAAAGGGCCATGTCTGTGGCTATCCCATCCAGACAGATAAAACCTATGGCCTACTGTGAGGAGTTGAGAACTATATACAAACCTAAAATAAGGATCAGCAAATAAAGGCAATACTAATGCACATACTATGACAAGAATATGAACAGACATGCTAGACTGCTGTATGAATGATGCCTGTGAAAAAGAAAAAAAAAATAAGTGGCACTTCTTCCTGTTGGTTTATTTCGCTTATGTATGTCATCCTGTTATTACATACATTGCTCTTTGCTTCCACCTAGTGGACATCTTGTATAATCAAACTATAAACAAATGACATAAATGTGTTTTGTTATCTTTGTTATGGATGTCCAAATGGCAGCCTAAAATGCCAAAAATGTCATCTACGGCTCCCCCTATAGGGTACATACTCGATTTAAAACAATAAAAAATAATCACTTGACTGGTGTCTTCATAATGAGACACACATCCCTTTGGTTTTCATAAGTTTAAATTAATATAAAAACTATATGTCCTATACTGTAGTGTAGTGTTTCCCAAAAGGCATACAACAGCTCAAAACTTGATGTGTCACATCTTTCCAGACAACTTAATTATATTATATTATTTTTATTGGCACACCTCACACAGAGATTTTGATTTTCCCACTATTGTATAATGACTTAAAGGTAGTGTCAAAAGGGCCATGCAAACTTTGTGAATGGCACTGGGGGGCATGTAACGTGAGAAACCGGAGTGCCCTCTACCTAGTTTCTGTATTACGTGAGGGGGAACTTTATTCTTCAAGGCAGAGGATGCAACTCCTATGCAGGGTGACTGTCCTGAATAAGCTGCTGAGTTGTAGATCAGATGGGAGAGTAGCAATGTGACAAGTTTCGTACAAGTTAAGGTTTTGAGTGGACAATCTGCTATTGGAAGCAGTGGGTTACTGTCCGGTTTGTTTGCAAGTATAGTAGTAAGGCACTTTAAAGATGAGAAAGAGCAGTCAGCCATGATAGGCTAATAAGGAATGTGGGTGCCTACGCTTACTTGATTGTTTTTTTAAAGTGCAGAATAAATAGAATGAAGTGATCCTAATGTTATAGGAGATTGGATTTGGGAGAAATGGAGGATTGAGAGGAAACTGTAAATTCGTTGGGTCTTAGGAATGTAATGTAAGGTAAATAGCTACCAAAAGAATGTAGTCTGTGTAGTGTCGGAGAGAAGCAAGTTGGAGAGTTTATGGAAGATGGTATGGTATGACTTATCCCTTTGAGTGACAGAGGGGTACAGAATGCATTGCTTTGCACTCAAAGGGTTATAGGAAAAGTTTGATGTGATATGATGAAAGAACGGAGGGTTGATGTGGAAATGACAGTATGATGTAATGCTGGATTCCTGGGGATATAGTTTGATAATGAATGGGAAATTTTGAGTACTAAGTGACAGAAGGATGCAAATGTTAGGATTACTGAAATGGAGTAAGTGAAGGTTTGGTGTGACTGAGAAAGTGCTGGAATTAAGCCAGAACTTTTGCATATGCCTTCTGATTGTTTGGGCCAATGCCTTGAGTATGATGTTGTTGACTTTACGCATGAATGTGCTCAGTGCATAATCAGGTCCTGGAATCGGGAAAGAGACAAAGGGGGAGGGTTGGCTAGAGGTGGGAGTGTAAAGAGTTTCTGAAATGAGTGTGTCAGGTAAATTTGCACAAACACATTATAATAATGGGAGAGGGGGATATACCTTTAGAGAGGAGTTGCGATGTCGCTAAATTGTCCTTTATAAAGGTAACAGCCTGACCTGACCATGATGGACCCTAGACGTCATATTGGTGTACGGCTAAAAGAGGGGCAATGTTGAGGGAAAAGAGGGGACTGTTAAGGGATTCGGGGGGTCAGGCTTCTGTGAACCATTCATTACGGTGGATGCCATGAAACCATGGCCTATGGAGGCAATCAAATAGGCTTGGGGTGAGGATGGGGAAGGGGTTGGAGGGAGCATGAAATTGTGATTCCATTGATAGAAAAATGTGTCCCACGTGGCCAAGTCTGACTTGCCCCTTGGGTCTAATGAAATAATGAAGTTGGAGTCCATGGCTGAGGACAGAAGGAGGTGTAGATGGTAAAATAGGATTTTATTGTTCTTACCTGTAAAATCCTTTTCTCTTTAGCCCATATGGAACACACCATGGGATTGAGGCCCTCCTCCTGAAGGGCAAAACACATCTCAAAGATAGTCTTATGGGTGGAGACTCCCTCCTCCTTCTCCAGCTCAACTCTCCCCTGCCTGCTGTTATCCAGAATTCATGTGACCGCAGACACAAACAGAAAAAAGAAGAAACAAATTTCCTACGAGAAAGTCTCTAAAAGGTCTCTTTCTCTGGGTGAAAAGGAGAGAAAGAGAAAGAAAAGGATTTAACAGGTAAGAACCCTAAAATCCTATTCTTTCTTACGTCCAATATACAACACAGGTACCATGGGGCTATAAACACCACTAAGCTCTCAGAAGTGGGAAAAAGGAGAAAGGACCTCACTCCCATCCCCATGATACTGGAGCTCCCTAGGACTCTCCAGTATCTGGATAACCCAAGCAGTCAATGGACACTGAACTTACACAGCACCCAAGAACAGGAGTCAGTCGGGCTCAAACAACTGAACAACAGCATGAAAACCAAGTGCCCAGGTCCCTAAACAAGCAGGACAGCATGCAGGACCTTCTGACCAAAGCTGACCTCAGCAGAGGTCAGAACATTGACATGGTAGTGCTTTGTAAAGTTATGCAAGGAGGACCAAGTTGCTGCCTTACACAACTGCTCAGCCAAGGCCTGATTCTTGTAGTTCCAAGAGGCCCCCACAGACCCAGTGGAATGTGCTGTGATCTTAAAGGGAACCAGTTTCTTCAGGCATTCATACACCTGGCGTATGGCAGCCTTGATCCAAGAGGCAACAGTGACCTTGGAAGCAGCCTGACTTACCCTAGGACACGCAGGAATGACAAACCTAGAGTCAGCCTTTCAAAACGGGTGTCAGTACAGTGCACATAACATGCCTGTGGAAGAGACCTAAGAGGTCATAAAAGCTTGCATCCAAAATCTGCTTAGTAACCAATAAAGGCATCAACTGTATATGCCTCCTGTACTTCTACGGCTAACACAGTACCGACTCATCTTCCATAAAATTTAAGGCAACGAACCACGTCCAATAAGAAATCCTTCTCCTTATCAAGCTTAAGGTTAGGACAAAAACATACAACAATCTCCTGATTGATGTGGAACTCATACACTACTTTAGGAAGAAACTCCTAAGAGATTCGAATCGCCGCCTTTTCCTTATGAAACACCAGGAAAAAGACAAGACAAAGCCTGCAATTCAGCGACTCTCCAGATTGAGACTACTGCCAAAAGAAAAGCCATCTTGACTGTCAATTGGCACAGAGGGGAAGCAAGGGGCTCAAAGGAGGCCTCTGCAAGACTTCCAAAACCAAATTAAGGTCCCACAGAGGAGAGGGAGCCTTAGAAAGGGAAAGCATGAGCCACCCCCTGAATAAAAACCTCGACATTCGGAATGGTGGCAATATGTCTCTCGAAAAACAGAGAGATTAAATCTGAACCTTAAGGGAGCTCAAACAGTCTTTCAATAACTCCGTCCTGGAGAAAAGACAACACATTAGGGAGGTCAAACTTGTGCTAGGACACAGCATTGCCCGTACACCATTTATGAAAAACAGACCATACCCTATGGTAGGGTATGACCTCCGCAGAGAAACCTTTCTGCCTCAGGATGTTGGCTTCAAGAGCCATGCTGTCAAAGTAAATTTCTCTACATCCTGCTGCCACAGGTAATCCTGAAGAAAGATCTGGGAAGGCGGCGGAGCAGATCCTGAATCTAAAGACTGACCAGGTCTGCAAACCTGGTCAAGTAGGGGGTGACCAGAATGACTGTTACACCATCCATCCTGATCTTCGGAGTACCCTGGGAATGAGAGGAAATGGAGGAAAAATATAAGAAAGGTGGAAATTACACAAACTCAACATTGTGTCCATGGCAGAGGCCAAAGGATCTCCCTTCCAGGAGCAGAAGGTCAGAATATTCCTTTTTTCCCTGGTGTACATGACATCTATCGTCAACCCACACAACTCTTGCACAGTCAGGTAGAATGTTCCCGGGTTGAGTTCCCACTCTCCTGTATCAATGTTTTGGTGACAGAGAAAGTCCACCAGAACATATTCTACTCCTGGTATGTCAATGGCGAAGGTGGCCGCAAGGTGGGCCTCTGCCCGACCAAGAATGTACCTCACCTTGAACCAATCAGCTGCACTGCGAGTGCCCCTTGGTGACTAATGTATACACAGCCCTGGCATTGTCCAACTGAACCCTTGCTAGCTTCCCTTTCAAGAATGAGGTCCAGTACACAAGGGCCAGCTAGAGTCTCCCCCTGAGTCCACTTGTCATGGACCCCCAGGTGACCCAGAACCGTACCCCAGCCACTCAGGCTAGCATCTGCCGTGACCAGAGTCCACTCTGGAATCATAAAGGGTTTTCCCTGTTCCAGGTTCGGCCAACGTAGCAACCACTGAAGGTCCTGTCTGCCCTCTAGAGATCTGGATTCCCGGTCCAGCTCTGGATGACATGCCACTGAAGTTCTTTCTTGTGGACCTGTGAGCATCCATTGTAGACACCAGTCTGTCAAGAACTCTCATTTATTCCCTGATCATGGCTGAGAGCCACTCCAGAGCAGAGGAAAGTTCCTGAATCACAAGAAGAATCTTGTTATCTGGAAGAAAAACCTTCCCCAGATGGGTGTCGCTCATAGCCACGATGACAGAATGAAAAGATTCCATCTTGAGATATGTATGAAAGTTTTACCCATAGAAGTAAATGGAGAAAAGATGCCAGCGGGCGGCCTACCACAGCACTAACATCAGACAAAATCAAAAAGTAACCCAAAGACCCACAAACCCCAGGGAACATCTAAGGCAGGTAAAAAAAACTAAGGAGCAAGCGAAGAGAAAGTGCCAACAGAACCCACAAAAATTCAGAAAAAACAAAATAGCCAAAACAGCCATCCTTACTCCAAAGTCCTCTACATATATAACAGACATTAAATAAACAAATCCAAGTGAAGGAAAGTGTCATGCCAAGGTATGAGTTACATTTACAGGGCCCTGGTATGTATAATTTGTTTATTTTGTGTATTTTATTGTACCTTTTAAAGTGTTCGCTAGATAAGCTAAGTAGATAACATCACCAGAGCAGGATGTAGGGGTCATAAAAGGTATTGGGCCCTCTGCCTTGATGGAAGTTCATCCACGGGACAGTCAAGCTATTATGAAATAGGGAGAGCATGTATATATAGTGTAAAATGGTTCAATATAAATATATAATCAGAATGCCCAGGGTTTACCCTTGTGGTGGGTACCAAACATGCCAGGGGGAGGTGTTCCTGCTATGAGTTACAAGTATAGCCACTTTGCAACCAGTTAGACCCAGCATGTTTGGTGTCCAGATATTCACACAGATATGAGGAATATGATTATTATAACATTATAGAGGTGTGATATGGGTTGCATGTTTTGGGAAGCCTTATGATCTTTCAGGTAGAACTGCGCAGTAACATCCTTGACAAGTCTAATTGAGTGGGCTGTAAACTGTCAGGCCAAACCTCCCCCCAGGTTTAGCCTCTTAGAAGGAACTGTGTATTTAATATGGGTTTTTTGGCTAAAACAATTAATTTCTTTGTAACAAATGAAGGGGAAAATACCATCTGAATTCCAGCAAGGACTCTTAAAATAAATCGGTAATTGTATTTAACGATTTCTTGTGTTTCTCCCATTTTATTGACAGTTTTGCCAGTGTGTAATCTTTATTTGTGTATGTCCTTTATTTCTGTATTTTTGTAACCAGTACTGTGAAGACATTTTTCCGAATAAATGTTCAATTAATCAGCTCTTGTCTCTGTTCTCTAATATGAACTCACTACTCTGAAGGAAGCTCAGTTAGAACACACTACTAAAGGTGTAATTCTATGTCTGATTATTAAGGTGATTTTATACTGTAATTCTGTTGTGTTTGGGGTAACCTAAGACGCCCAGATGCAAAGTCTTGGTGGTGGCAGCAAATTGTAGTACTGGGGTGATAGTGCAGGAGGAATTTCAGGGGTTAATTTGGTGGTTGCTAGGAATAGTAACAGGCAACCAGGGGTCTGGTATTGTTAACCCATCCCCTCCCACACTCTCCCCAATGTCTCAGCAGGGCCTATAGCCCTCGATTCTGACAGCAAGAGCCTGTCAAGGCTCATAATGCCCCTGTATGGAGAGGCTACATGACTGGGATATAAGTGAACAAGTCACTCAAAGGATTACTCACCATTCTTCAGGTTAGCATTGTAGCTAGAAGCCTCAAGGGAGTCTGCTGGGAGGGAAAACTTCAGTTACAAGATTCCTCCACAGGGCTGCAAGGGTCCACATAGCACCTGTATACTGGTCAATCTACTCCAGGGAAGCCCAGTAATGGTAACTCTCCTAACGGGGGATTATACAGCTCCATATCTAATAAAGAAAATAATAAAAATCCTAAAAACAAGAGAGTTTGCCTTGCTCTTCCTTCTTCAATTTTTTCAATTGCAGAAAGGGGAGGGTTAAGCTGGAGAAGGAGGGAGTTTCCACCCATAAGCCTCTGTCTTTGAGGTGTGTCCTGCCATTCAGGAAGAGGGACTCAACCCCATGGTACCTGTGATCCATACCGGATGTAAGAAATGGATGATTCACCTTGAGGAATTATT
The DNA here is from genome assembly GCA_037306005.1 of Rhinophrynus dorsalis. Classification (NCBI taxonomy): domain Eukaryota; kingdom Metazoa; phylum Chordata; class Amphibia; order Anura; family Rhinophrynidae; genus Rhinophrynus; species Rhinophrynus dorsalis. The sequence goes on from CM074721.1 coordinate 338,646,662, forward strand.
CTCATTGCTTAATTTAGCTGGCCTAGGATGGCTTGTTGTTCGGCCTTGGAACAGGAAGATTTTGTGATAAAGTTGCGGATTAGATATTGGAGATTGTTTTTCAGTTGGAGGAATCTTTGATTATAAATCGAATGATGTAGATGGAAATCGACTGATGTAGATGTTCCACTACTCTTGTCAGTTGTTATGGGGATATGGAGTTTTTGAAAGAGTGAAAACAGCTTGGTGAGGCTAGAAGAAGGGCAGTTAGTGGGTTCTAGTTGTAGAAAATTATCTAAGTAATGAAGGGTGATAGGGCTGTGGCAGCAATTTGTAAGGAGCCAGCATAATGTGCCAGAAAAAGTGTCAAATAATTGGGGACTACTTTTTTGATCAAAAGGAAAATGTGGAAGAAAAATAGTAGGATTGTTGCCATAAAGATGCCAGAGTGATGATGGGTGGATGGGAAGGAGTTTAAATGCAGCCTTTTTGGGTTTGTCTGATGTGATAAACGAAGTTGTCTATATGTGAGTATTAAAAAGCAAAGTCCACTGATGGAATCAAGGAGTTAATGCTGGGAGTAAAGGAAGAATAAGGGTAGGAAAAACAAAACAAAAAAAAAAACAATGATGAGTCTTCTTATGGGACATTTTCTCATAACTCTACCAAGCGGATATGGGAAACAGGGGGAAGGGAATGGGTGTTAGGGAAGACTCTCTAATTCAATGGCAAATAGGGAATTGACTACTGCAGTATCAGCCAGCACTGAAAGAAGGTTGAGACATTCATAACAGGATGAGGGACATGCAATGATAGCTGTGTGGAATCCCTCTTGAATCCCTGAAATGAGATATTGTGTAAGATCTGTGTCTGAGTGGGATGAAAGATGAGACTGCAAGACTGCATTAACTGATTTGAGTTATTCATTGCTGGGTGTGTTCATAGGATAAATAGCTCAGGAGGGGGCTTTAAGACAGAGGGAAAATATGTGTATAAACAACCTAGAGAGTTACAATTCTTGCAGATTGGCGTGCCTATTTTGTTTCTGTGGGAAGAGAGGGAAGAGGGGCTAGAGGAAGGGGTGACTGCTTCTGGTGGAGGGGGAGGAATCGACGACCAGAGGTTTAATGAATGGGTTGCTGACTGACATAGTTAGTAGACCAATGAGTTCAATCCTGCAAAATGCCTGAAAAAAAATTGTTTTCCAGGGAAATCCAATCTAATAAAATTAAATTGGGTCATTGCTGCTGCTGCTTTAGGTGAAAATGACCAGTAGTGCTTGTAAAATGTGGAGCCTCCGTATTTATAACCAAGGTCTACCAATAACTATAAATACTGGTCCATTTCTTGCATGTGGTGGTAGAGGGCTGAGCATAGGATATCTCTAAATATGCTGAATGTTAATGTAAATTTGTGGCTGGTGTACATTTTTGATAGCCTGGGATTGTTAGACAAAGTCACCGCAGCTCATGTTTTTATTTTCCGCTAAATCTTTTGAGGATATAACAAGGGTTCCCATCTTTCCCCTCTATTACATCTCTATGGATATGGGATGGAACCATGTGGGCTAGTGTAATTTGGAGGATAAAACTGAAGAGGTACCTGGTAGTGTAGCAGTATCTGGAACTGACTGGATCAGTGTGGTGGTAGTCAACTGTCTTCTAATGCTGTAAGTAAAGTCTGGATATCTGTGCATGCCGAATTAAGGTTTTTAAGTAGTTGGGATATGTGGGTCAACTGAGGGGAGGCTTGGAGAGGGGATGCAGAGGGAATGGGAGAGGAGGGAGGGGAAAACTGTAGACATTATAGTTCAGCTTTTCTTGCTGAAACTGGATAAGGAAAATGTCTTCCAGTAAGCTCCCCAGGAGCTTGTGGGGATGGTCCGTTCTCTCAAGAATGGGCTGCAGATCCTCAGAGTCACTGGCTGCCTGATGAGCTGGATCTTCAATGACTGGGCTTGAGTAGGATGAGAAGTAAAGCTTATTAACTAAAGAGAAATATGAAGGCCATAATGGGAGTGCTATGAAGTGGGGTGCCGTAAGGGGGGAATGGATAAGATGGACAGCCCAAGGTGAGGAAAGTGCATACGGGTAACAGAGGAGAGGTAGAAGTAAATAATGCGGTTGTGATTGAGGATGAAAAGGAAAATGTGGCCTACTGATAATTAGCAAGGGAGAGGAAGTATGACTGAATTATGTGTTAGAATAAACTAAAATAGCTATTGTTTGGTTGAAATGACTAAATAAGTATACAGTTTAACTATACTTCTGTTAATGAAATGCTGAATGACATGTCCTTCAGCCTCAATGAAGATGTAAGGATGATGTCAGTACCACAGCCTCTGTAAAAGAGAAGAGGAAGAATCAAATCATGGACTATGTGAAAGAGGCAAAGAAGAAAGCTCTCCCTCACTCTCTGTAGAGAGATAAGGAGTAATTGGTTGTTTAGCCTCTGAGGAGGTAAGAAAGTCCTAGTGCTAGGTCTCTTATATGAAGGAAATGAAGTGACTATTCCTTCGGTCTCTGAGAAAGAGGTAAGGATCTATTTGTGAGATACTGAAATAATAGGATTTTAGTCTTACCTGTTAAATCCTTTTCACTTAGTCCATACAGGTCACTGGTGCTCTGGGAGGCGATTCGCCCCTTTAATAGGCAGGAACAATTATGCAAATGATTGCAGGGGGCGGAGCCTCCCCTCCTACTTAAGCCACCTTCAGGCCAGAGCCACTAGATTGATTTGAGACCCTAAAACTGACCCCAGGTAAGCAAGAAGAAAGACTCCTGTGAGCATGCCCCAAAGGTCTCCCACTGAATGCCACATGAGAGCCAGGTCTGGTCCCTTGACAGGGTGGGAGACCAGTGACCTGTATGGACTAAATGAAAAGGATTTAACAGGTAAGACTAAAATCCTATTTTCACTGTCGTCCAATACAGGTCACTGGTACTCTGGGATGTACAAACATTGAGCTGATCCAGAGGCGGGAAATAAGGCAAGGACCAGAACAAGGCCCAAGTCACTAAAACTGCTATGAACCAGTTAATTACATAGCCCAAACTGTGTCAACGGACACCAACCAAGGGAACAACCCCTGAACTAACACAGCACACGGAAGTAGAGCCAACAGGGCTCAACAGTAAGGAAGCACTAAGGATCATAGAGAGGAAGACCTACACAGGCAAAACTGCCTCCAGGACCTTCCTTCCAAAACTGGCATCAGCCGAAGCCAGTACATCAACTCGATAGTGCTTAGAAAAAGTGTGCACAGAGGACCAAGTGGCCGCTCTGCACAGTTGATCAGCAGAAGCCTGATTCTTGTAGGCCCAAGAGGCCCCAATAGATCTGGTGGAATGGGCAGTCACCTGGAAGGGAACATGCTTATTCCGCAACTTATAGGCTTCACGGATAGTAGCCTTAATCCAAGAGGCAATGGTAACTTTGGAAGCCGGTCTCCCTGCCCTAGGCCCCTCAGGAATGATGAATAGAGCGTCAGACTTCCTGATAGACTCGGTGCGATGAACATAAAACTTGAGGCAACGCACCACATCCAACAAATGGAGATCTCGTTCCTTGTCAGATGAAGGATTAGGGCAGAAAGAGGGAACCACAATCTCCTGATTGATGTGAAACTCGGACACAACCTTGGGTAAGAATTCCTTGGTAGTGCGAAGCACAGCCTTATCCTTGTGGAACACCAGGTATGGAGGTTTACAAGACAGAGCTTGTAACTCTGCTACCCGGCGAACTGAAACAATAGCCAAAAGGAAGGCCATCTTCCAAGTCAAGAGACGTAATGGAATGGAAGCCAAGGATTCAAACGGGGTTCGCTGGAGAACTCCCAGCACCAAATTGAGGTCCCACTGGGGAGCAGGACTCTTGAAGGCAGGCCGAACATGAGTCACACCTTGGAAGAAAACTTTCACATCAGGAAGGATAGCAATCCTTTCCTGGAAAAACACAGACAAGGCAGAAGTCTGAACTTTGAGGGAACTCAGACTGAGCCCCTTATCAACACCGTCCTGCAAGAAGGCCAGGACAGTGGGAAGATGATAATCAAGGGATAATTTCTTATCAGAGCACCATGCAACGAAGGTTGACCATATGCGATGATAGATCTTGGAGGACACAGGCTTACGAGCACTGAGCATAGTCGACACCACAGAAGGAGAAAATCCTTTCTTTGCTAGAATCGAGGATTCAACCGCCATGCCATCAAATGGAGAGAGTGATCATCCTCCTTCCACAGATATCCCTGAAGAAGTAGGTCCGGACGGGCAGGAAGTGGGAACGGATCCGCCACTGACATGGCCATCAACTCCGGATACCAGGACTGGCGAGGCCAGTTTGGAGCGATCAGGATAACAGGACAACGCTCCTGCTTCAGTTTCTGGATGACTCTGATCAATAGAGGAAGAGGAGGAAAGATGTAAGCCAGAGAAAAATCCCAAGGAATCGATAAGGCATCCACTGCCAGAGCAAGGGAGTCCCTCCGCCGGGAGCAAAACACCGGAACCTTCCTGTTGTGTCTGGAGGCCATCAGGTCCACCTCCGGCATCCCCCACCTCTGGGTGAGCAAGTGAAACACCTCTGGATGAAGAGCCCATTCTCCGCTGTCGACGGTATGACGACTGAGGAAGTCCGCCATGACGTTGTCCACGCCTGGAATATGAACTGCAGAGATGGCAGGCACGTGATCTTCTGCACAAGAAAAAATATCCTTGACCTCCATCCAGGCGGTGCCGCTTCTTGTGCCGCCTTGGCTGTTGATGTAAGCCACCGCAGTGGCATTGTCGGATTCCACTCTGATCGGACGACCGGTCAGTTGAGATTCCCAGTGTCTCAGGGCAAGCCGGATGGCACGTAGTTCCAGAACATTGATGGAGAGAAAAGATTCCTCCAGACCCCATTTCTCCTGAGCACTGAAGCGACCCAACACAGCACCCCAGCCCCGAAGGCTGGCATCCGTTGTGATCGTGGTCCAACAAGGAACTTGAAAGGATCTCCCTTTCAGGAGATGTGAGAGATCCAACCACCAGTGCAGACTCGATTCCACATGAGGAGGTAGAGAGACTGACAGATGCTGATGATCTGGATGATTCTTGCACGTCTGGATCACAAATCTCTGAAGTTCCCTGGAGTGGGCCATGGCAAATGGTACCGCTTCGATCATGGAAATGAACTTCCCCACCAGAGACGTCAACTTCGTTACCGGCACTAAGTCCAGTTCCAGAATCCCCGCCACTCGGATGGCTATCTGATGAGCCACATCCTCCGGCAGAAACACCATGCATTGGCGAGTGTCGAACAGGAGACCCAGGAACAGAAGCCTCTGAGATGGGACCAAGTCCGACTTGTCCAGATTCAGGATCCAGCCATGGCGGGTCAGAGTGTGTATACACCTCTGCAGTTGCTGGTGAAGAAGCTCCGCCGAGGAAGCTTTGAGGAGGAGATCGTCCATGTAGGGGGTCACCCTGACCCCGTCCTGATGAAGCACAGCTATCAAGGAACCCAACACCCTCTGGAAGACCTGAGGAGCTGAAGTCAGCCCAAAGGGAAGAGCTGAAAACTGAAAGTGTCCCCTGTGGCAGGCAATCCGGAGATACCGCCTGCTCTCTGGATGGATAGGGATGTGAAGATATGCATCCTGAAGGTCCAGGGAAGCCAGAAATTCCCCTGGAGACATAGCGGCAATCACAGAGCGCAGGGACTCCTGGCGGAAGTGGGAAGTCACCACATAGGCATTGGAGATCTTTGAGATCCAAAATAGGACGAGCCCCTCCGTCCTTTTTGGCCACCACAAACAGGTTGGAATAAAATCCTGAACCTGTGTCCTCCGGAGGAACCACTTCCAGGACCTCTTTGTCCAAGAGATCCTGAATAGCGTCGTCGAACAGACGTCTTTTTGTGGGTTCCTGAGAAGGACGAGTAAAATGGAACCAAAAAGGAGGAAGGGAGGAGAAAGGGATCCTGTATCCCTCTGACACCACCTGAAGAACCCATGGGTCCGCCACTGACTCCTCCCAAGTCCGGCGAAAGATGCGGAGACGTCCACCTACAGCCGGATGCGGACCCGGGTTCGGCGAGTCATGCCGAAGCAGTCTTGGAGGTCTTGGCCTTGGGGGCCACTTTGGGCTTCCAGGACTGTTTGGGCTTGGAGGAGGAGCGCGTAGTGGGAGGACCCGTTTGGGCCGAGGAGCGTGTCTCAGTCTGAAAGGAACGAAAGGACCGATTGCGTTTGGCTGGAAACTTTTTCTTAAAGACTGAGGGTAGAAGAGTACTTTTACCGCCAGTAGCCTCACTGATCATTTCTTTGAGTTCAGACCCAAATAGCAAATTCCCCTGAAAGGGCAAGGAAAGCAAGGCTTTCTTAGAGGCTGTATCAGTAGACCAAATTTTCAGCCAAAGGGCACGTCTAGCCACCACAGAAGCAGTGGAGGCCCTCGCCATCATGCGCACAGCATCAAAGGCAGCGTCAGCAACATAATTCTGAGCTTCAGTGATATTAGCAAGAAGCTGCAACTGTTCAGATACTGGTGCATCCTGGCGAACTGCGTCAGTCAGTCGTTCAGTCCAGGCCGCAATGGCTCTATTAACCCACGCCACTGCAAAGGTTGGACGCATGGCAGTGCCAATGGAGGCAAAAATAGACTTAAGAGAAAGCTCTAGCTTTTTATCCGTCCAATCCTGCAGGGCAGAGGCATCAGAGACAGCCAAGGCGGTAGACTTGGATAGCCTGGAAACAGGAGCATCCACCTTGGGGGGATGAACCCATTTTGCCAGCTCAGTCTCAGGAAAAGGGTACAGTTTAGCAAACTTTTTGGAGACAGAGGAGGATCTATCAGGATTCTTCCACGCCTCAGAGACTAGACGGGCAAGGGTAGGGTTAGTTGGAAAACAAACAACAGGCTTAGATGGTTTCTTTTGAAAAACGTCAGTAGGATCATAAGTGGATTCCTGAGTCAGAGGAAGGTTGAGCGTATTCAGTACAGCTCTAATCAGACCCTCAGCCGAGACTTCAGGGTCACATTCATAAGGGTCTCCAATGGACCTGTTAGACTCAATAACAGTGCGTTCCTCAGCATCAGAATCCTGCAAGAGTTCTTCCTCAGAAGAATCAGACACATCAGGAGCACCCTGTGGCTTAGGCAGGGAGGTCCTGATTGTAGAGGGGGTCTGCCAGACCTGGAGAGCCCCCTGTACCTGAGAGGGAAAGAGTTGAAGAGTGGATCTGAGATCCCTAGTGGCAGCTTTAAACTCCCTCACCCAAGATGACTCTATAGCATGGCTGGGAAGCCCAGGGTTGCTATCTTGACCAGTGCAGTTAGGGCAAAGATCACCCACATTATCACTAGATAGCCCAGTGTGACAAGAGGAGCAAAACGCCATGGGGGGAGCAGACCCCCCATCCTCCTTTGACTTGGGTCTAGCCCCTAGCTCCAGTGAAGTAGACATGCTCACAGCGTCAATATACCCCACTTTAAACTCTATCACCCAGTAAAAGTGTGGAAGATTAAAGTTTCACCCCAGAAATGCCTAAATTTGGACTTATCTGGCCAGCGAAGGGTTAATCTGTTGAGGGGAGAGAAGGCTCGGTCCCTGCGTAGTGTACTCGCTGAGGAAGAGCACCACAAAATGGCGGCCGTCAGGATAGCCAATCAGAAACGAGCGCGAACCGGGCGCTCATGGGAAATGTAGTTTTCCCCATACAAGTACCCCAAACAGTGCCCAAAGCCCCCCTGAACACCCCACACTAATAAAACACACACCGGATGATAGAGCAAGAGCCTAGCAGTAAAATGAGCCTTCTCTGGAGTTGCTGTGACAAGCGGTTCCAGAGATATGTCCCACACTGTGAAATCTCATAGAGAGTAAAGGAGCCATAGCGTCTAAGCGGGAAAAGCCGCGCTTAAAGGCGCGGAACACCAATTTTAATAAAGTTTAACAAAACATTAAAAAGTGCCCAAACATACATTAAACACATAAATAAACACTATTCAAGGCTCCAAAACCCAGAGAATACCACAGAAACTGCATTAAAACATTGAATGCAAATAAAAACACCCTATGAGTGCTGGAGTGCAAAGCAAACTCCCAAATACAAGCCCAGCAAAGGGACACTGTGGGGACAAGTGGACCTTCAGCACTCAATGGGTGGCTCACCTTTCCTGCAGGACTTCAGTCTTCAGGTGACCATGATGAAGGAGGAATAAACCAGAGGTAAATTCCCCAGAAGGGAAACTGCTTAACTCAAGCTGTTCCCTCTTCAGGGCATAAGGTCCACAGAAAATCCCTGGAAGCTGCACCAGCCACTTTAAAGAGGGCAATTCACAGCCATGGTCACCCTCCTAATGGTGGTATTCCATATTTGAATAAAAAAATAACAAAATACTAAGTTGAATGCATAGATGTTCTCTACCTGGTGTGCACAGCACCCAGGAACAAATCAATCTGGTGGCTCTGGCCTGAAGGTGGCTTAAGTAGGAGGGGAGGCTCCGCCCCATGCAATCATTTGCATAATTGTTCCTGCCTATTAAAGGGGCGAATCGCCTCCCAGAGTACCAGTGACCTGTATTGGACGACAGTGAAAGACATGTCATTTGGGCTCAATGAGGAGGTAAGGAGGTTGACAATCCCTATGTCACTAAGAAGGAGATGAGGAAGTAATCAAATCCCAGCCAATGCGAAGGAGGCAATGAAGAAAGAACCTCCTCGTACCTTCTCAAGGGGTAAGGGAGAAACTAGTCCTTTGACCTCTGAGAAATCCTAATCCTTGGTCTCTTATACTAGGATAATGAAGTAACTAATGCTTCAGCCTCATTTAGAGAGATATATAAGGAAATAACTGATCCTTTGGCCTCCGTGAAAAAAGAAAGGCAGCAACTAATCCTTCGGCCTCATCAAAACAAATAAGGAAGAAATTAAACCTTCAGCCTAAGTGGAAGTAGTAAGAAGGCATTTTTCCTTCAGCCCCCACAAAAGGGGAAGGGAGAAACGAATCCTTTGGTCTCATGAAAGAGGTAAGAAAGAAATTGATCCTTCAGCCTCTACAAAAAGAGGTAAGGAAAGTGTGTTTTCTTTAGCCTCTGTGAAGAGGTAAAGATCTATATGGCCTTAAAAGTGGGTATAAAGAAGTGGACTAATCCATTGGCTTTTTGCAGTAGGTGGGGGTGGACTAAATCTACGGTTTCAGAAGGCTTTGGATAGATACTAAATCTGCTACCGGTGAGGTGTGAAAGGCAAACATACAGTCGCTGCAGAAGAGAAGTGGTGAACTAAGCCTTTGACCTCAAGAAATTGGGTAAGGATGAGGAGAAGCCTATAGCTGCAGAGGGAAAGTGGCATCGCTATAGGAGTGGGGTGAACAAATGTTGGCCTCTGAGGATAGGGGTAATATTGTTAGAGGGGAAAGACTGGATGTGCTGCTGAAATATGGTAACTCCTACCTGATCATTGGTGGCAGATAGGCGGAAGTACAGGTGACTAGACCTACACAAATGGGGAGTCCAGCTCCTTGGAGAGGGACTGATAAGGACTGGTATTTGTAGGAAAATGAGATATAATGATTATAGAGTGTATGCAATTTTTCTTCCTTTTTTTCAATTGGTTGATGTTGATGTAGAAATGAGATACTAACTGTTGAGGGGAAGTACTGTTGCATGGAAGTGAATAATGCCTAGCGGGAAATAACTGTGAACGAATGCTGGAACTATGACTGGATCCGGGAAGCCTGGATGGAAAAGACAAGAAGGTAAGGAGAATCGCATCCCACACATGAGAAAAGGGAAAAAAAAGGTTTCTTGATTTTGAGAATACAAGTATGACTGGCAGGCAAAAGGACTATCGAGTGGGGACATAAGCAACGGGGTAGTGTGATAATTAATTGGAATAAGGAGATCTGGAGGAGTACTGTGCAGAAGGAATGATGGATCACTAAAGAACAATGACTTCTGCAGAGATGTAACCTTTATGTAATAAGAATGTCAGTAATGCTATAGAAAAACCCATGCCTCTATGTTACACACTATGAGATTTGAATTTGCGATGAATAAGAACCCATAATCCCCTCGTTGTCCTCAGCACATAGCTTAGAAATGTGATGGTGGCGACCATAGCACCCAGGGGGTCAATACTCCCATAACATAAATAAATATTATGTTTTTTTTTGTTTGTTTATTTTTTTTTTTTAAATAGGGGGGTTTCCGGAGCACCTATCTGTTTAGGGAACCTCATGTACTAACTAGTAGAGATAACTGAGAGGGGCTACAGGAGAGATATTAGAGCTGGGAGAATAAGGGGGTGAGGATAAAGAGGAGATGGGGGTTGGGTGCAAACTTAAGTGCTGCATCCCTCCCAATCCTCTTCCACCAGCTGTCTAGACCCGTGAAAGTATCACTGGTAGGTGAACAAACAAGAACGACTAGAGAGGGCTACAGTGCATTGTTCAGCATTCATTTCCTATTGGTGCTACATATTGGCTCCAAACTTCTATATCTTTAGTTGCCGAGCACGGACTTAAACTTAAAAAAGTATGCTTCCCACCCTATAGGACTAAACCAGCTGCACTATACGAGGCAAGTTAATATTCCCTTTAGTTTAGTTTTTACCCTGAGAGGTGGCCGAGAGGTCTCCAAGGAATTGCTTCAAGGGGTTAAAATACACATTTAAAATACGTGGAAACGTTTGGCATTTGTATATGTTGCTATGGTACATTTAAGTTGCCCCATAATGCTCCTCTTTAGTTTCAAGAAGATGGCCCTAACGTCCCTGATTGATGTCATCGTTTTAACAAGGGAAACTAAACCCATCAATATGATACCATTTATTTCCACAAGGTGCCACTCTTGGTCCATCTATGTGAATGGAAGTATGTTAATCCCACTAAAATATAAACTAATTACACTTGTTCGCTCATCTCGTGCATGAATGTTATTAGAAAAGCTAAATATAAATGCTTATATAGGCACACAGAAAATGTCATTTTAACAATATTTATATGGTGTTTGTTTCCTTTACAAGTTATTGTGAGTCACGGTCATAAGAAAAGTATGTCTTTGTGAAAACATGTTGGGCCATATACAGGAAGTTAAAAAAGTACAATTCTCGGGTGTAACAACTGAACCATACAGGAAAACTAAACATCCTCAAAACTCCTACTGAATTAGAAGGGCTTTTAGCCCTTGGAGTGCCAAAGAGGTATCCAATGCATTGCAATGGTTTGCATTCCTCTCTTGCACTCAAAGGGTCAATGCACCCATTTAAAATCAGCTGGTTTGCTCCAATATTGCACCTTTTAGTTTTCTGAAAACATCCAGGTGTTCTGCGTGATTTTTAAATCTAAGTAACCCTTTGTCTACTAGTATATTAGAGTATGACAGTGCAATCCTGCAGCAAACAACTTGTACCATGGGGACAAATGAAAATTGCCAATGAACGAAATAGGGCTTAAAACCCCTTAAATGCTAAGCAGGTCTTTCACACATTGCTTCACAATGCATTGGGGGCTTCCCTAGTATTCAAGAGGTTAAAACTACCATTTTAATGATTGGAAATTTTGAATTTGTCCCCTATGATGCAGACCTTGTGCGTATTTAGCTTATTGAATACTACTATATGGCTGCTTTTATTTTCATGCAGCATTTTACTTATATGTGATAAAAGATTTCCGGCTCTGCATTTAATTCTCCCATCAACAGAAATACACAACATATGGGAACTTAGTTGATGAACTCATCTAAGCATCTAGACTTTGTGTATAAGTCTTAGACAGGTGAGACAAAATGCTGTAAAGTAAGAATGCTTCCAAAAATAGACATGTTAATAGTTTCTTTTTACTCAATTAACAAAATGATAGTAAGTAAACATAAAAAAAATCTAAATCAAATCAATATTTGGTGTGACCACCCTTTGCCTTCAAAACAGCATCAATTCTTCTAGGCACACTTGCACAAAGTCAGGGATTTTGTAGGCATATAGTCAGGTATATGATTAAACAATTATACCAAACAGGTGCTAAAGATCAATTTAATTTGTAGGTTGAAACACAATCATTAGCCGAAACGGAAAAAGATGTGTAGGAGAAATAAAACTGGGTGAGAAACAGCCAAACTCCGCTAACAAGGTGAGGTTACTGAATACAGTTTAATGTCAAAAGTCATACACCATGGCAAGACTGAGCACAGCAACAAGATAGTTATACTGTATAAGCAAGGTTTCTACCAGGCAGAAATTTCAAGGCAGACATGGGTTTCCAGATGTGCTGTCCAAGCTCTTTTGAAGAAGCACAAAGAAACGGGCAACGCTGAGGACCATAGATACAGTGGTCAGCCAAGGAAACTTAGTGCAGCAGATGAAAGACACATCATGCTTACTTCCCTTAGCAATCGGAAGATGTCCAGCAGTGCCATCAGCTCAGGATAGGAAGAAAGCAGTGGGATCCTGGTACAAACATCTACTCTCATGGGAATTCTGGTCAGAAGTCGTCTTCATGGAAGACTTGTGGCCAAAAAGCCATACCTCCGATGTGGAAACAAGGCCAATCCACTCAACTATGAATGAAGAAACAGGAACTTGGTTTCAGAAAAACAGCAGCAGGTGCTCTGGACTGATGAGTCAAATTTTAAATATTTGGGTGTAGCAGAAGGCAGTTTGTTCACCGAAGGGCTGGAGAGAGGGTACAAGAATGAGTGTCTGAAGGCAACAGTGAAGCATGGTGGAGGTTCTTTGCAAGTTTGGGGCTGCATTTCTGCAAATGGAGTTGGGGATTTGGACAGAATGAATGGACTCCTCAATGCTGAGAAGTACAGGCAGATACTTATCGATCATGCAGTATAATCAGAGGGGCATCTGACTGGCCCCAACTTTATTCTGAAGCATGACAATGACCCCAAACATACAGTCAAAGTAATTAAGACCCACCTTCAGTGTAAAGAAGAACAAGGACTTGTGGAAGTGATGGTATGGCCCCCACAGATCCTGATCTCATCATCACAGAGTCTGTCTGGGATTACATGAACAGAGAGAAGCAACTGAGGTCACCTAAATCCACAGAAGAACTGTGGTTAGTTCCCCAAGTGTGCAAGTGTACCTAGAAGCATTGATGCTGTTTTGAAGGCAAAGCGTAGTCATACCAAATATTGATTTGATTTAGATTTTTCATCTGTTCACTCACTATGCATATTGTTAATTGATAAAAATAAACTATTAACATTTTTCACACCTTCCTAAGACTTTTGAACAGTACTGTATATATAGTATATAAAAATAAAAGAACCTCAACATTTTATAACTAAACGGAAGCATCTCAGAGTCTGCTAGTATCATATATGTATCTCTTAAACCCCCACAGTTCCAGTGTCTTACGCAAGTTAGTTCTCACCTGGTCTTCAACATGCAGGCAGCAGGAGTAGGGCACGGAGCATCGTTCGCGACTGCGATTCTCTGACGAACAGTTGAAATACATGTTCTGGGACCAGTCTTTGTAGGAGATGCCCCCGCAGCAGCTGAACTGGCAGCAGACAGAAGTGGAAAATGGATGACAGGATGTAAAACATACAAGATGAGCAATTTGTGCATGTTAAAAAGAGGGGGCATCTGGGAAAAGGGGTGCAGAGATAGGTGGCATGTGAGTGCACTGAAAACAGTAAGCACAAACAAAAATTATGAATATGAAGGGATAGCCAGGGTTGCTCCAGCAACACAAATTAAAGAGAGCAATGCCCTTAAAGTAAGTGGCTCTTAATATGGTTAGTAGAAGGGCTTGCATGTGTCCTTCATACAGCAGTCACATTTAATTATTTATGTTTTTTTTTTTTTATGTTTCGTCTGTTATGTCCAAAAGTGGACTTAAAGTCACCTAGACCGCTTAGACTAGGGTAATCAGAGATAAAGCAAACCCTGATATGGATATTGATGTAGGCTGAGGTAAGCTTCATTTTAAATCTGCTGTAGTCTGTAACGGAACAGGAAAATGTTACTACCTTGGACAATGTTGTTGTGTCATTATGTTTAGACTCATGAGCAGGGCTCTTTCTGTATGGCTAATCTCATTCACACTGAAATCTGTTTATTGTGTGGAGACAAAAACTAAATATAAACCTAAAATGCAAGTACAGGGATCAGAGATAATATGCAAAAATATATAAATAGTTTGCAAAAATATATAAATAGTTATAGAAAGACAGTTTGTGCACCAGTCAAAAGAGGGAGGGGGAATAAATATTGTGCTAATAGTGTAAATTGATTAGACATAAAAAGAAAGGAAGAACACTAGCAAAGGACCGATTCTTCTCTTATATTCAAGCAGATATCTTCTCCCACGCCAATGATTCTTAGATGAAAGGTAAGTACATATAAATGAAAACTCGTATTTGTAAAAAGCACGTTACAAACAGCAAATTGTTTAAAAACTATCATGTTTAGATGTGAACATGTACATCCATACAAAAACCAGTAGTATATCAAACAGTTACCGCATATTTGCAATAGCCCAAACTTGTACACTGCGGTATTGCAAGGGCAAAGTTCACAAAAGCCTTAAGCAACTCCAATATGCTAATAGAGTATTGCACAGAACCTGATAATCTACCGTTCTCCCATTGTACAAACACGCTGTTAATGCTTGTCGATAAAAGTCTGCTGGCTTGCCTATTAAAAGAAACCTCTTCCTTATTCCCTGCAATAGTGTAAAATAAGGAAAAAAGGATAACAGCTCTGCTGGGTATGAAAAAAACGTCTGGGCTGGATATAAATGGCTACACCTGTATGAAGCACTCCTGCATGAAGTGTTTCTGTTGCACATATTAATTAAGAGCCTGTCTGTATATGTTACAAAATGTCACACAGAATATGTTCAAGGGTTCCTGGGAGGGAGCATTAGAAGAGAAGGGTGGGCTGATACTCCGTGCCACTTCAAAGTGTGAAAAAAAACCTAGAAATCCATGACGGAGACTAGGTGCAGCCAATAACAGGTGCATATGATGCACTAATTAATGTCTGCAATAAAGTAGTGTCAGTGAGTGCAGGGGGAAGGAGAAGACTCCATGCTCTCCCAGGGAAAGAAGAGGTCCTGTTCCAAGCCTTGTGCCTTTGGAGGCACCGGTCTGGAAGTGGTTAGTGCTGTTTGGAGGAGGTTTTCCTGAGCCTGGCTTAACTGGGTCTGGCAGGTTTCTGTAATTAGTGGGTGATGTAGGCTGGTCAGCCAGGACCGGCATATATAGGCCAGAGAGGGTAGAATGGGAGCTAGGCTTTTATTTTCTTATTTTATTTGGGGGCTTTGCTTTGCCAATAAGAAGGCAACTTCTGTGCCATTATGCAAACAGTCCTGTGTTCTAGTACCTTATTGCCCTAGAAGCCAATGCTAAAGATCTAAATACAGTGACTTACAAAGTCCCAGGTAAAGGGGTTTATCACAGTATAGATGTTCCTTAAAAAAAGAACACTTCTATTGTTTAGAGGATCTGGGACAAAAAAAAAATAAAAAAAATAAAGATAATTGTTCAGATTTCATTTTCAAGGGACAGTAATGTCCCATAAAGAAATATTTAGATTTAGGTAGAGATTGAAAAAATAAATTGTCACAAACCCTATCTCTCAAACTGCTATGGTCCCCCTCCCTCTTCTCCTGATGTCAGCTGTAAAACTGACAGCAGGAAATTAGAGTCGTACAACTTGAGGAGGCTCTGCAGCAGAGACAAAATCGCAGTACTTAAAAATAATTAATTAATTGGAATGGTCTACAAAGTGTGCCTGGTTTGCAAGCACACTTTGTAGACCTTTCCAATGAATTAATTCTTTTTAAGTAACGTGATTTAGGCTCTGCTGCAGAGCCACCTGATGGTCCCCGGACCGGGATCTCCTTGAGCTAGACGCTGACGTCAGGAGAAGGGGAGAGAGGGGAGAACTTTGAATCCCTATAGCTCTCTCATACCATAGCGGTTTGAGAGATAGGGTTTGTTGCAATTAGTTTATTTTTTCAATCTCTACCTAAATCTAAATATTTTTTAGGGGACATTACGGACCCTTTAACTCCTTAGATGCTAGACACATCTTCAAAGTATTGTGAAGCAAACAGCCAAGGAGCTGGCAAATGCAATAATAGTATGTAACCATTTAGGTAATCATGAATATAAAAGGCCAATGATGACTCTGTTTAACCCCTTCGCGACACAGGACGTACATGTACGTCCTGTGTGGGTGTCACTTAGTGACAGAGGACGTACATGTACATCCCGGAAATCCGGCTCCCCGCGCGGCTGCACGCCGTTCGGGGACTCCGGATTCTTTTAAAAAAAAATAAAAAAATGTTAGACGGGCGTTAAGTGACGGCCGCGTCTGCACGCGGCCGTCACTAAGGGGTTAAGGTTTTATTGCAGTTAGTCTGAAGTCTGGTAACCACAAATGTGTACTTTACCATAATGGTGACTTCAAATTAGATTATGTTATTTGAAATTAGGATACTATGTTTAAACTGCAATACAATGAAAACTTTCAGGCAAATACACCCATTACTAGATCAGAGGTTGCTTAAGATACATTTATTTACTTTGCAATACAAGTTATGAAATGTCAAAACACCACATCTCACAATGTTCAACACATACTGAACTGATGTACCAAGGACATCTGGCATAAGCCACTGATACCACAGAGGACAAATAAACATCTCCCAAACTGCCACTGTTTAAAATGGGGCTTTTAACCCCTTGATTGCTAGAGGTCTCAAAGGCATTCCCCCAAGCAGCCAATGGGTTAAAATCCCCATTTAATTCAATGGGTATATTTATCTCCCCATTGTGCAGTAGGTTTGCTACATAATTACTTGGTTGGGGAGGAATGCACAAATATAGCATTTTAATGTTCTCACATGTTAAATCCTCTTCTCTTTAGTCCATATGGAATATAGGAACTATGGGGTCAAGTCCCTCCTCCAGGAGGGCAGGACACATCTCAAAGTTGGGTGGAAACTCCCTCCTCCAGCTCAACCCTCCCCCCGCCTGCTATTACCTAGAATTCATGTGACTGAATAACAGTATGGCAAACCAAGTGCGCAGGTCTCTAAACAGGCAGGACCGTATGCAGGACCTTCTGGCCAAAGCTAACCTCAGCGGAGGCCAGAATATTGGCATGGTAATGTTTCGCAAAAGTATAAAAAGGATGACAAAGTTGCCTTAGAGGCCCACACAGATCTAGTGGAATGCACTGTGATCTTAAAGGGAACAGGTTTCTACCTGAGTTCATAAGCCTGGAGCATGGTAGCTTTGATCCAAGATGTCACAGTGACCTTGGAAGCAGCCTAACCTACCGTAGGACCCTCAGGGATGACAGTCAGCCTTGTGAAAAGGCTCAGTACGGTGCACATAAAATTTAAGGCTAAGCACAACGTTCAACAAATGGAGATCCTTCTCCTTGTCAGACTTCAGGTCAGGACAAAAAGAAGGCAACAATCTCCTGATTGATGAGGAACTCTGAGACCACTTTAGGAAGAAATTCAAAGCACCGCCTTGTCCTTAGGAAACACCAGGATAAGTGGTTTGCAAGACAAAGCCACAATTCAGAGACTCTCCGGGCTGAGACTACCATGAAAAGAAGTACCATCTTGAGCGTCAAGTGATGCAGAGTGATGGAAGCAAGGGGCTCAAAGGGAGACAAGACTCTATTCTCCTGGATCAATGTTCTGGCAACTGTGAAAGTCTGCCAGAATGTTTTCTACCCCTGGAATGTGAATGGCGGTGATGACTGGAACATGGGCCTCTCCCAAACCAAAAATGTACCTCATCTCAAACCAAACAGCTGAGGTCTAGTACTCAAGGCCCAGACAGACTGCCCGGAGTCCACCTGCCCTGGACCCCAGGTGACCCAGAACCGCACCCCAGACTATCAGGCTTTTGTCCGTCGTGACCAGGGTCCACTCTAGAATCACAAAGGGTTCCCTGTTCCACTCCAGGGAAGCCCAGAAACAGTAAACACGCCTAATATCTAATAAGGAAAATAATAAAAAACTAAAAAACTAAGACTGTGTCTTGCCCTTCCTTCTTTAAGCAGGACACACAAATTCTGGGTGGGGGGAGGGTTGAACTGAAGGAGGAGGAGGAAGTGTCCATCCATAAGAATCTGTCTTTGAGATATGTTCTTCTCCATGGTACATGTGTTACATATTGGACGCAAATGCATCTCCCCCAGCTCTGCCTTTATGTTTGTGTTACCCTCCTCTCTAGGGGAGAGACCAATAAGACATCTTTTCATCTCTTTGGTACAGAAAGGTTTAAAGGATTGACAAAGTTTCCTTATGAAAATATACATTTTAGGGCTTTTCCTGCAGCTGCTGCTAGAGGCGTTATTCAAACATTATTACAGTTCAAACTGTCACAAAATTAAAGAAATGATGCTATCTCATTTTATGGAGAACTGTAGTCGATGGACAATCTCTCACATGGGATGCAACAGAAAACCTGTCTGGACACCAGGTGTGTTATGCACTTAAGTATGATAAAGAGGTTATAAAGAGGAGATAACTTCTCCAGTGATATCTCCATTTCCTTGAGAAATCTTAGTACATAGGTTCCATAAAATAAGAGAAAATGGAGAAGTTCTATGACTGGAGAAGTTATCTACATTCTATCACACCTTAGTGCATAAAACATCAGTGGGTTAAAGAGGTGATAAAGTGGAGATTACTTTTATGTTACTCTATGGAACCTATGCACGAAGATCTCCAAAGTTGGAAAAATCTTAGTGACTTGGCTCCAAAGAATAACATAGGAACTAGAGAAATTATCACTTTAGAAGTTATATTCTCTTTATTCCCATCCGGTCCATCTCCCCCCAGGTGGCAAGGTTGTTAACAGTTCATTTTTAAAAAAAGAATTTGGAATGGACTATCTCTCAGCAGTACAACTACCCACGTGTTACTCAGCAGGAAGAACTAAAAATATATATATTATATACACCCCCCATACTTCATAGTAAGCTTTAGCAGTTCCTTTCACACTGTGCATGTCAGAGGGGTGTGAATTGCATTGGGATGCAGTGCATTGCACACCTGTCTGATAGTGAAAGATGTAAGTGATGCTTGGGTGCTCTCAGTTGAGGAAGGAATGTTGCATAGTAATCCAGCTTTACACAGAGTTATTTTAAGAAATCCTGTACAATTCAATCTACAGAACGATTCTATAAAAGAGGCTGCACAAAGGGTCATGTAACCTTAACCAATCCACATACCAGTTTTACTCAGCACAGCTAACACAGCAAACCCAATCTGAGGAGCCTTAGTAAGGGTGAAACAGCGGCATGTACACATAGGAATAAGAATGTTATTTATTTAATTCAGGTTGTTCATTAAAAAATTGCTTACTGCATGCACACACTTATTTTAAGCACCTCTATTAAACCTCTTTGCTGCTAGAGAAGTGTCCGCTGAATTGCAAAGTATGTCAACTACTACAGTAACATTAAGGTCTACGCTACTCACCTATCTGAGTAGGCTCTGGAAAGTAAAATATATATTTAACTAAAGACAACATTATTAAAGTTATAATACATAATACCACGCTTACAGCTATACAACACTGATTTAACTAATATTCTTCCTGATAAAATATTTTTGTAAAAAAATTATATATATACTAGCAATGTGGGACAGTGTTTCCCGTCATATGACTGTTGGGCGTACGTGTGTGAAATGTAGACACACTGATAAACACAGACATATGCAACACACAGACAGACACATACACACAGTGAGAAACAGAACCATGCAAAAGGCATGCACAAACACAGACACACCGGAGATGCACACATGTACACACATACGTAACAGAGATGCAGACACACATGGGTGCAATAGATATGCTCACACACATGCATCAGACATACGGAGACATACGCACACGCAACAGACACACGCACAAACACAACAGACACGCAACAGACACAGACACGCAACAGACACAGACACGCAACAGACACAGACACGCAACAGACATACACACACAGAGGGGACACTGACAATGATAGGCGACCCCCGTGTGTGGAGGTTCTTGCTCTTGCTGGTTCCCCGAATCAGCAGGTTCTGAGTACAGAAGCGTGGGCTGTGGCCACCCTGGAATTAGAGTAGGAGCTTTACAGTGGTGTGTAGGTAACAATCTGCAGTATTCAGGGAGTTAGAAGTTAAATGTACGACCTAGGGACCAGAGAACATCGCTTCACAACGTGTTGCCATCCCCACTGTAGTCCTGAAACGGTGAAATCAATGGTATTTGTTATTTACTTTGGGGCAGAATTATAGTATGCCTCTGTGTTTGACATGTAGTGGAAAGCAGAGAATAAAAGAGTACGAGAGAGAGAGATATTTATACCAGCATGTTAAGCCATAGAGTGCCATGCAGTATACAGTGATGTGTCATGTCAGTTAACTCTTTGAGTGCTGGAAAGGCATCAAATGCATTGTGGTGCAATGCATTAGTTACCTATCTGGCACTCAAAGGGTTAAATAGTGTGCTGTTAATTTGTCCCAATGATATAAATAATGTAGGTTCAGCGCCCCACGTTACTGGCCCTGGTACAGTGGAGACACTCTTCTCCCCACAATGTGCCTTGCAATGTCCGGATCCAGTGCGGGAGGAAGAAGCCGCTGTTGATTGTGAGGAAACAGGCCTGAGCCTAGGGCCTGGCAGGGGTATTGGCTGTGAAGAGGGCACGCTGGGCGTCTGGGAGTTGAGGAAAGAACAGGGATCTTCCTGGGCATGTAGTGTCCATAAAAAAAAAAAAAAAAAAGGTTCCAAAAACCCCCAACATGGTCACATCGGGAAAAGTCAAGAGTATATAATATTTTAAAAGGATAGTACTACTTCTATTAAAGTTTATATCAGAGTCTTCTTTATATTTTTATTAACATGTACCGCTATATTTAATTACCTAGTGTTGTAGTTAAATCTGTATTGAAGCCAAAAGAATCCCCCTCCGGCCCCTTCTGGCTACCTCCCATTAGATGTGGAATCCGTTCTTGGGACAGTACGGATACAGCGAGGGACAATCATAATTCGGTAACTATAATGAACCCCTTGAGGAAGGAGGGCAGGATTTTCCTTTTGCTTACTGAAGATTGTCCCTTGCAACGTGCCATCTGGACCAGACTGAGAGGCTGAGTGACGCAGGGAAAGGGGCAGGGGGATTCTTTCAGCTTGAATGTCATTTTAAGTACAACACTGTAATAGTTAAATATAATGCTACATGTTAAAAAATATAAAGAAGACTCACAGGTAAACTTTAATAGAAGTATTACTATCCCTTTAACCCTCCGAGTGGCAGAAGTTTGTGAACGCATTACAAAGCAATGTGTTGCATACCCCTGTGGCACTCCAAGGGTTAGTAGTTTGAGTAGCATAGGCGTCTGATTTCCCTCCTTTGTACATTGCTTCCCTCCAAGTATAATGGTTTAAACCTATTGACAACTCTTTGTGTAACTGAATACATTATTTACAGCAAGACTAAAATATTTTATTTACACAGACTAATATATAAACACATATATTGAAGATTAAGTACACATTTATGTAACTTGTATTGATGTGGAGCAATGTGATACACACTACTTATTGTGATGTCCAGAAAACAGGGACAAAAGGGTAGAAAAGAGGGACAGAGGGATTTGGATTTGAAAGATGGACACTTGGGAGGTATGACCTTGCATAAATGTTATTTTTTTTTCTCCTTTACTTTGGGCCAGAATTGCAGTATTATGCCTGTGTGTGTTTGGGTTGTGCAAATGAAAAGCAGAAAATAAAAGGAGCGTTATAGCAGCATGTTAACTCTTTGAGTGCCAGAGGGCTTTGCAATGTGTAGCACTCAAATGGTTAAGGTATGAGTGGCATGCAGTTAAATAGCATTGGGAAGCTTATTCATACCTGGGAACTTTGCTTTGTGGAGTCCCTGGAAGGGACTTATGTGGTGCTGGTGTGTAGAGATCAATGAGGCAATTTGAGTTAAAAAGGGGCAGGGCTTAATCACGAAAAAGGGGGCTGTGTGTGTGCGTGCGCATCAGTGTGTGTGTGTGTGTGTGTATGTATTTATAAAACACTGTGTGTCTGCCATATTTGTTTTCTGGTTGAGCAGGAAGTTGAGGGAGGGCAAACCTGCCCACTCCTGTTGAAATCACCCCCACCCCCCCGTATCTCCAGCACTGCTAGCAGGGAGGAGATTTCTATATCCCCTCCTTACTGCCACCCCTGGGTGTGTGTGTCTCCTGAGGAGACACAAATTATGTAATGAGCAAATCTCTCCTACTAGTTGAACAGCCCGTTACACGGGCCACAGTGTCACAACCACCCGGTCGCGGGGCAGTCACGCGCAGTGGAGACTGCCCACGCCATGGCTGATACAGAGCTGGACGCTCTGTATCAGCCGTGGCGCAGGCAGTCTCTACTGCGCATGACTGCAGCACGCGCAGCAATGTGTACTGCGCATGTCGCGTCGTTACACACGATTTAGCAAATTATTATATAGGATGTGTGTGCCTCCTGAGGAGACCTAAATTATGCAATAAGGCTCTTTTAAAATATATATTATATATAAATATATACACACACACACGAAAAAAACAAAAAAAACTAGGTTGCAAAGTTATCACTGCCACTGGGAATCATATGCAATACATAGTTATACTTCCTGTTATTGGTTCTATCCACTTGAAAACATTTAGGGGGATGTATGAAATGCAGTGTTTACTGTGCGCTAATATATAAACAACCTAAAGAACGGTCTGCTCTCATGTACAGATGCCTTTTGGTAATACCTGGGAACTAACATGGTTTGACCCTGAAACTCAAGGTTTTGACTTATGGTGGGGGGTTCAATGGTACCCATTATGTGATCTGCACCAACTGACTACTTTAGTCTCTAAATTTTGCCTTTCTACCTCAAATGCAGAAGGAGACATCCTGCTTCTCTTGTGTATACTGAAGAAATGGTATCTGTACATTGCAGCATTTGAAGGGTTCCTTGAAGCCTTATTGTAGCACCTCTAGGTTAGCATAGGTAGGGATAGATCACCTATAAGTTTCCAGGCACTCTAAGAATTAATATTTCAAAGAGCTCAGGGTCAGCTCACTTTGAAAATTCTTAGGTATGGCTTTAGAACATACCAGCACACAACTCATCCATCACACACCATCTATACACCTTCTCTGGAGCTGGCTTACAGGAAAGACTGCATTTCATACCCAGTTCCACTGTTCCTGGTTTGCACATAGCCTATGTACAGAGGAATGTCACCCCATAAACGCCCATAGACTCCCACACTGTTACATCCATGAGTTGCAAAGCATCCATTTATAAATGCAAATAAACAGAGCAATAATTAAGTTGAACAAATGCATCTTATGGGACAAATAAAACATCACAATGAATTAAATGGAGCTTTTAAAGGGAAAATAACTTCTCCTAGCCATAACCCCACTTAATTTTCTATCGTCAAAAAATCCTAATGGCCCCTATAAATGTTACCTTTGTTCAAGAGAGGACATCTTCAATTAGTCCTGGATTTCATGTTCATGGAGGAGGACATAACAGCTGTTGGCAGTTTATTTAATGGATGCAGGGCGCATGAGCCTATTTAACCCTTTAAGGACCTGAGGGGTGCACAAACCATTAAGAAGCAATATGTGACACCCCCTTGTGGTTAAGATTAGCATGTACAGTGGGCGGAGTTAGTGTCCTGGGATCCTGCTACCAGCTGTCATGGCCATCTCCTGGACATGACATTCAGGACTGGTTTACAATCTTCTCTCTCAAATCAAGGAACATGGGAACTACTCAGTGTGGCCATTTTAGGGTTTTCTGGCCACAGTAATGTAAACTGTGGGGTTATTATTGTGAGTTTCTTCTCTTAACTACTTGACAGAGAGGAGGTCGCAAACGCTTTTTAATGGGAATTTTGGGAATTTTATTTGTCCTCTGTTTTGCAGTTGGTTTGCCCCAGAACTTTAGCTTCCTGAATGTGAACAGCCCTTTGAACACAAGGGTAAAGCAGGCACAGGAGATTCACTCTAAAATTAAATGGGTTAATTAACCCTTTGAGTGCCACATTTTTGCTTTGAACACCTTTGGCACTGAAAGGCTTAATGGGAATTTTTATTTCTTCTCTATGGTACATAGTTTATTTTACAGACTTGCTCTTCTTTGTCTTTGAATATATAGTCCACAATGTGCAAGCTCTCAACCAGCATCAGTTATGAAAGGGAAGGAGAAAGGAGAGAGAAAACTATAATATAATGATACTAGTTGAACAGCCTGTATACACGGGCCACAGTGCCAGGCAGCAACGGCCGCTGTTCAGTCATGCACAGTAGAGACTGCCTGTGCTGCGGCTGATAACGGAGCGCTCCGAATTCAGAACGTAGTCCGCTCTCTGTGCACCTAGACTACGGTCTGAATTCGGAGCACCCCGCTCCGTTATCAGCCATGGTGCGGACAGTCTGTACTGCGCATGACTACACAGCCGTCTGTACTGCACATGACAGCTTCTGACAAATATTATTATCCTATATAAATTTGCTAATGTATATTTCAGGGCACCATAGGAAATAAATGTTTTTACAAACAAATATCTTAAGGTTCAAGGTTTTCCTTTTAAGCCATTAATGACTGGTGACGTCAGGACCATCACATGTTTTGTGCTTACAGCACTCCAGTGGAAGCACTGTAAGCACTAATGGGGTCGGAAATTACCACTCCAAGACATGACTGGTCTCTCTCAGACCTCTGGTACACATCATCAGTCACGTGTGCTGGCACGCTGACAACGATCAAAGCAGTCCTTAACGACCCATGACGTACCCGTACCGTCATGGGTAGATTTGTTTCAAGGACCCAAGATGGTCCTGGAACATCATGGGTTAAACTCAACCATCGCAGCCGCACAGAGCGATGGGAGAGCGCGTGCTGGTTGTTACTAAGTGTCCCGGTACCTGGGTACTTAGTAACAGCTAGAAGAAACATTGTTGCCACGTGTGATTTGCTCGATGTGCGAATCACATGTTGCAAATGCCGAATGGCAGGGACAATATTTGTAAATACTGTCCCTGTCACATCTCTCTGCCTCCCTCCATCTTGCACACTGCTGAGGTGGAGCGAGACAGAGAGACAACGTGTACCAGCGTCCCAGATCGTGTTCCAGTGTTACTGCAGAAAAAAAAAAAAAGTAGACAAAATTAACCCTTTGATCACTGTTCTGCAGTGATCAATACAGTTCCCCCCATCTGATCACTCTGGTAGTGATCAGTTTGCAGCATCCCCCTTGTATCTTTAAAAAAAAAAAAAAAAAAAAAAATTATTATTATTATTTTTTTTTTTTTAAATAAAATTTGATTATTTTCTATAGTTTAGGTAGGTAGTTGGGTAGGTTTAGTGTAGAAGTGTGTTAGGGAAAGGTTTAGGTTTAGATTTAGGAGTAGAGTAGGAAAAAAATATATAATAGTTTAGATAGGTAGTTCACTTGGTTTAGGTAGGTTAAGGGTATAACAGGTTAGGGTAAGGTTTAGGGTTAGATTTAGGTTTAGGGGGTAGCGTAAGAAAAAAAAGTTTTTTCAGAGTAAGTGTATATAATGCAGTGGAGGTACAGTGTAGAAGAGGCATATGCCTTTTTGGCATCTGACTCAGAAGCCACAGACACTGCGTCAGACTTTGATATAATGCAGTTTTCAGAGAGGGAGAGCAGCTCTAGTGGTGATGCTGGGCCTTCTGTAAAGAAAAGATGTACTGCCCCAAGAGCTGCCCTGGCAACTGCCCCAGCACCTGCCAAAAGACCTGTCCCAAGTGCTGCCCAAAGAAATGCCCCAACACCTGCCACTCCTGATCCTAATGAATGGGTATCACCAACCAATTTAGGCCCACAAATCCCAGAATTCACAGGCAACCCAGGGATTCAAATTGATGTGGAAGGATTTACCCATGATAATTTTTTTGATTTGGTTTTGGGGGAAGACAATTTGGGGGAAACTGTGTCCCAAACCAATTTGTATGCAGCCCATTATATTGCTGCCAACACTACAGCTTTCATTGTTAAGCAAGAGGTATGGAAACCCATAGACATCACAGAATTTAAGCAAATCTGGGCCTTAATAATGGCAATGGGGATAGTAATTTTGCACTTTATGCATTTTAGAGATAATACCCTGTGCTTCCCAAAAGAACACCCACAGTATGATAGACTGTACAAAATTCATCCCCTAATAAATCATTTACAGAAAAAGTTTGCCCAAGTATATATGCCCCAAAAAGAAATTAGTGTAGATGAATCCCTAATGAAATATAAAGGCAGGTTACGGTTCATGCAATACATCCCC
Organism: Rhinophrynus dorsalis; assembly: GCA_037306005.1. Taxonomy (NCBI): domain Eukaryota; kingdom Metazoa; phylum Chordata; class Amphibia; order Anura; family Rhinophrynidae; genus Rhinophrynus; species Rhinophrynus dorsalis. The sequence goes on from CM074721.1 coordinate 338,672,974, forward strand.
TCCAAGCGTTCCAAGTTTGGTGTAAAATTTTATAAATTGTGCAAAAGTGCCACAGGCTACACCCAGGCTTTTAGACTTTATGAGGGCAAGGACAGCCAACTTGATCCTCCTGGGTGCCCCGAATTTATGGGAACAAATGGGAAAATCGTTTGGGATCTAATTTACCCCTTATTAAATAAAGGTTATCAGTTATTCGTTGATAATTATTACACCAGCCCCCTTTTATTTAAGTCTCTTTTTTGTTTCGACACCGAGGCCTGTGGCACTGTTACACGCAATTGCAGGGAGTTGCCCAAAAAAATCGTAGATGTCAAACTAAAAACTGGAAATTTCTTACCTTTGTGCCAACAGGAGCTGCTGGCAGTTAAGTTCAAGAACAGAAAAGATGTCTACATGCTGACCACCATGCATGAGGACAGAACTGTGGCAGTCACTGTTTGCGGCAGGAGAGGGGTACTGAGAAAGCCAGCCTGCATCAGGGACTATAATAAAAACATGGGGGGAGTTGATCTGTGTGATCAACTAATACAGCCATACCTCGCAATGAGAAAGTGTAGGGAATGTACATAAAAGTTGCCATCTATAGGATGCAGACTGCAGTACATAATTCATTTTTCATTTTCAAACTGGCACACCCCAATCCAAAATGTAGCTTTTTACAATATCAGCGACAACTCATTTCCCTATTTTTGTTTCACGGTGCACCAGAAATCATTCCATCAAGACCTGGGGAATCACACTTTATTTATAAAATCCCCCCAACTCTCCAAAAGAACAAACCACAGAAGCGCTGCAGGGTTTGCTACAGCAAGGGAATACGGACAGACACCACCACTTACTGTCCTGATTGCCCTTCCAAACCTGGCCTCTGCATTGGTGACTGCTTCAAGGACTACCATTCAGGCACAATGCAGTAGTGCTGTAAAGCTTCTTTTATTATTTGGCCACTTTTCCCCCCTGAAATATTCTGTTTTTTTATTTTTCAAAACACATCCCTCCTTAGATCTTACACTATCAAAATATAATGGGAAGCAAAGCAACCTAAGATTTTTTCCATCTCTGATAATGAAAACACACTTGTTCCCAACTGGGCCCAGTAGCTCCCCCAAACCCTGAGAAACCTCTGCATACGGGGCATTGCCGTACTCAGACGATGTAACTCACCACTAATGTAAAGCACTTAAAAAATCTGCAAACATCATCTGATTGAAATCCAGAGCAACACTAAAATATAAGTGTGAAAAAATGGTGTTTCTCTGCCTTACTGCAAATTTTGGGAGGGATTGGTGATAGAGTGGCAGCGAAACAATTGATAAAATGCAAAGAGAATGAAAGCCACGGTTGTCTACTTTTCAACAACATATACTTTTGGGGTTAAAATTAATTGCAGCATTGCCAAACAGTCCGAAATTAGACAAGGCACCAGCTGTAAAAATGGCATGTCTGTAAAAGGAAACTCACATGTTCCAACTGGGCCCAGTAGCTCCCCCAAACCCTGACAAACCTATGCATATGGGGCATTGCCGTACTCAGAAGAAGGAGCCGAACACTAATCAATGCAGTTTATAAAATCTTCACCTATTTTGTGCTTGAAATTCACATCAACATTGAAGTCAAAGTGTGAAAAATGATGAATTTTTTTTGTTTTACTTACATCAAGTTTTCACAGGATTGGTGGTAACATGGCTGTGTATAACATTTGAAAACACACCTAAAATGAAAGCCTGGGGTGTCTACTTTCCAAAAATATACACTTTGGGGGAAAATATTAAATTGGAGCACTGTTACACAGGCCAAATGAGAAATGGCACCAGTGACGCAAGCTGGGAAAATTCAAAGTGTGAACCTGGAAACACGCATGTTCCAATTTGGGCCCCGTAGCTCCCCCAAACCATGAGAAAGCTATGCATATGGGGTATTGCTGTACTCAGAAGGAGGAGCCAAACACTAATCAATGCAGTTTATAAAATCTTCACCTATTCTGTGCTTGAAATTCACATCAACATTGAAGTCTAAGTGTGAAAACCTCAGAATTTTTTACTTACGTCAAGTTGTACAAGAGATTGGTGGTAAAATGGCTGTGTAAAAAATTTGAAAACATACATAAAATGAAAGCCTGGGGTGTCTACTTTCCGAAAATATACTTTTTGGGGGCAATTTTTAAGGTGGAGCACTGTTACACGGCCCCAAATGAGACATGGCACCAGTGATGCAAGCTGTGAAAATTCAGAGTGTGAAACTGGAAACGCGCATGTTCAAATATGGGCCGTGTAGCACCACAAACCTTGAGAAACCTATTCATATGGGGTACTGCCGTACTCAGAAGAAGGAGCTGAACACTAAACAATGGATATTTTTAAATTTTCAACTATCCCGTGCTTGACATCAACAGTAATATTGAAATATAAGTGTGAAAACTGCAAAAAAACAAAATATTACCACAATTTTGAAAAATATTTCTGGAAAAATAGCTGCATAAAAAACTCCAAAGTTCTCCTGATTATTTACCTTATGTTGTCTAGTTTTCAGAAACATACACGTCTGTGGGACATTTTTGGTTCTGGCACCATCAACTAAGCTATGATGCTCACATGCCAATTGTTGAAAAATTACAAGTTGGAAATAATGGCGTCCATCTTGTAATATTTACCTTGTAAATGTGAGAAAGGGATTGAAATACTAGGCATATGGGGTACTCTTATATTCAGTAGAAGCAAATTAATATATTTAGGGGTATTTTTTTGCAACAAACTAATAGTATGCAAATCCTGACAGGAAAATGTAAGCAAAATGTTGTTTTTTCATTTTTTTTTAAATGATGAGGTATTCATATAATTGTGGTATCAAAAGAAAGCCCTACTTGTGCTTACAAAAAAACAGTATTTAATTTGTGTGGGTGTACATAAGGAATTAAAGAGAAAATATGGTTGAACAAAGACATTGTCAAAAAAGTCAAAATTGCTCTGGTCCTTAAGTCAAATCGAACTCAGATTTTCCCGGTCCTTAAGGGGTTAAGGGAATGTCACTTCCCCTGACTGCTTGTCATTAACCCCTTAAGGACCACACAGCATTTTTTTAAACCCCTTAACGACCCTTGACTGTCATAGTAGGTCATGGGTCGATCTGAGTTAACGACCCATGACGTACTATGACCGTCATGGAATTCCGGGCTTCACCCGCGGCTGCACTCCATTTGGGGAGTTCGGAACTGGAATTTGAAAAAAAAAAAAAAAAAAATGTTCCGTGGTCCGTAAGTGACCGCAAAGCGCCGACCGTTAAGGGGTTAAAGAATCTGATTCCGGACTCCCCGAACAGCGTGCAGCTGCGCGGGGAACCCGGAATTCCATGATGGTCCAGGACTGTCATGGGTCCTTAAGGGGTAAAAGAGTTAAAGATTAATCAAACAAAATATTAAACTAAGAAAGGGGGATGTTTCTATTTTGTATAAAGATGTCTATGGCATCTTCAGTGTATTAGGATGCCAGAGGTTGTAACTCACCTCTTTCTGCCCGAAGTCTATGAGATTCTGTAAATCCAGATCTTCCCGATAGTGTACAATGGCATTACTGATAATTTCACTCACTTTCCCACGTGCCTGTGATAAACACAAATATTAGTGATAATACACAACCCATGCATCTCTTACATCAGAAAACAATTCATTCCCACTTTAAAGAAATAGCAATGCAGAATTTTTTTTTGTATAATGAAATGTACCTTTCTTAACCATCCATAATGTTGGTGTCTTCATTTTATTTTATAGTGTCCCCCTCACACCCCTTTTCCATACCTCACAATGCCTCCCCTCAGATCTGAAATCTGGTCTCTTGACTGGATAGATCACAACCAGGGACAATCTTCTGTTTCAGTATAAGGAAAACCTGTCCCTTTTGATGAGAGCAAGTATTTCCTAATGCCGACAGAAGATTGTTCCTTGCTGTGATCCAACTGGACTGGCTTTCTGCTCTGAGGGGAAGCATTGTGATGTATGGAAAAGGGGCGAGGGGGGAACACTAATATAAAATGAAAACGACAACATTATTGACTGTTACATATTTATAACAAAATGAATCTTTGTATGTTGACGAATTGACCTTGACTTAATATCTAAACATTACTATCCTTTTAACATTTTGTGACAGTAGTTTTGGGCTTTGGACTCTTGCAAAACACAGTGATATCTGCCTCCAAGGACATGATATCCTGTACTAATTATCGACTCATTTGGAGAACCAATGGGTGATTTGAAAGAGCTTTCAAAAATCACATATATTTATGTCACCCATTCTTTATTTAAAACAGTGGTTTACGAGATATTTAGATTTGTCAGTTTATGCAAATAGCCAGTACTTCCTGGTAGGAAGTGACAGTAGGGAGGGAGAGTGAAATATCAGTATCAGAGACATCAGGCTGTGCCAACCAATACTGAGTGATTTGTATAAATTAACAAAGCTAAATAACTCAAACTACAGTTTTAAACAAGGAATGGTTAACATAACATTAGGATGTTTTAGAAGTATTGGTTCTGCTTTAAAATAATATTTATAGTGGACGTTTCATCTTAATTCAAGTTTGTATATTTAAAAACTTAATTAAAAAGTATTATGGTAGCCAAAAGACCTGCAAATGTACATATAAGGATTCATACTTGGTACTGTATGTTAATTGTTGCACTAGTGACATTTAATTAAGCCTTTTCAGTGATGTATCATATGCTCCTGAAGGTTTTCAGCAATGTTTCATATCTTCGTTAAGTAATGTGCTACACCAGGAGACTTTCACTATTCCTTGAAATAAAAGTGTGAATGTTTTCTAAACTATACATCTGCTGGGCTGTTGGTTAACATGACACACAGGCAGTTTTGAATGAAAATATATTTAGATTGCATTCAGGTTTTTTTTTCTGCTGAGTAAGACAGGTGTACTTCCACTGCTGACAGATGTTTTATTCCAAAAGTTACTGCAGTCCAAACTTGCAGTTTTTGGGTGCAGTACCTCCACTGCCTGAAATTTCACAGTGTTGCCACTGACACTTCAATCTAGAGACTTATGGTCAACCAATCACAGCTGCCAATAGGCTGCTGTAGAAACATGGCCACCACAAAACTACAAGTCATGCAAGTCAGAGCTGCAATAACTTTTGAATAATACATCTCTGCAATGCTCTAGAACTGCCCCTCTTTGGCTTGATGGATAAAGACCAATGCATGCTTACTCCTCTACCCTAAAGATGATTACAAAACTGAAAACCAGCAAACGGTAACCCTTCAAGCTAAATGAATAAGCAATGTTTATATAAGGAAAATGGTATAGACCTGTTGACATCCTTCACAAACAAGCTAATTGGACACTGGATCAAAGTTATATCTGCATACAACTTGCTGGCATATGTGTTACACTGAATGAAAGGCACACTCATGCTTTAGCTTAATTGTTCATACTGACCAGGGCGATAGATTTCATTATCTCGATGGGAGATCAGTCTGTACGTATTTACCAGATATATTCCCATACATTTGGGCTATTTTGTATATTATGAGCTTTATATGTTGATTTTGTGGGTCCCCCATTTCTTTTTTTTATTTCTTCATATATTATTATGTTTGCCTAATAAAATACTTTGCATATTTTGTTGATATATTATTGGGTTGTGAGCCTCTTTCATAAGAGTCTCTCTTATTTAGGGGGTTCTTTTCCCCTCACTAGCAAAAATTGTTAGGGGTGCCTCAGTTGTGTTGGCCACACCCAAATTCCAGGTTTGGGCAACAGACTCTCCATGCCTATTCAGACATTTTCTCCTGGTTCATAATTGCGGGTCTATTAACCACTTTATACATCCTTTTACTGGTTATCAGCTGGATGCTAGAGAGGACTCCTGTGTACTGAGAACAATCTGATTAAGACCACTCTAGCAATCAAGGTTATGGTCACCTAGAGCACTTTGCCTAGGATGATATAAATATATCCCCAATATGGATGTTGATGTAAGCAGAAGTATTACACAGTCCCAATTCCTAGTGTTATATAATTGAAAAATGCAAGTTCGTGAGCATATCAAGATGCTTTAACATGAAACAACATTAGGATTCCACAAAGCATAATAGTAAAGGAGCTTCCATACAAAGAAAAAACACCAGAACAAATGCTGTGAATCAGGGATGATAGACTAAGGGTCATATGTTCAAAAGAAATGTGGAGAAGTTCTGGGGTAAACCATTCCCACTACAGGGGAGAACTAAACTCCTCCACTCTTCTTTTGAACATACAGCCCTAAGTCCTATTTCTACACAGTTTGTGTCAGAAAAGTCTTGCTAAGAAAGTGTCATTTGCTGCTAGGGCGCACTTACGGAATAACAAATCTTTTATAGAGGAAAGGCTGAATGTCTCACTTTTGGTTCATGTTATACAATTATAAAAGTGATATTTGTGAATTCACCTTATCAGAGAAGACGAAGCCCAGAATGCCTGCAGCCAGCTGCATCAAAAAGACAATCGTCAGACAGATTGCGAACTGTGGTGAGAAACACAAACACAGAAGATACGTCACATGATACACTGTATGAGGATGTAGAAAATATGGTCCCATCCCAAGCAAGAAGAGGTTAATTAGGGTTTTGTGTTACTTAATCAGGGGTTAATGCTTTTCTTACAGATCTTCAACTTCTTTCTGTGATTGTGCTTCAGGGCCATGCAACACCGATAGGAATGCTGCGTTTTGCAAACAAACTGCATTAAACCTTGCAGCCATACAGCACAAGCTAGGCATGTAGGGGTGTAAAACTAACCGTGTAATCTGATAGGTCAATGCCTTCAGAGCAGTGGGGGAGAAGGGTATAATTCTGTGTGATGTGAGGGGCTGAGGTAGAGCTTCACCGGAGAACGTGTGTGATGTGTCCCGGCTGTGTGACCTGCTCCCTGTGTTGTGTCTGTAAAGGAAGGTGAGAAGTGTCCTTGTTGTGTGACCAGGCAGTCCTGGTGTGCGACCATTGTCCCTGTGTGTTGTGTCAGTGATGGAAGGGGAAACATGTCCCTGTTGTGTGATCAGGCAGTCCTGATGTGTGAAGTCATATGGGCGGTTAGCAGATCTAACGAGGAGCTCTCCTATACACACTGAAGAACATTGGCTGATAAGTATTCCATGATTTTTTGCTATGATTAGTGGCTGATAAGTAGGACATGTTATTACATGCTATTTGAGTATTATATGCTAATTGCTATAACATCTTTAATTATACCTCTGGTCTCTCTGTTTATTTACACTGGAATCCAAAGACCCTTTGAAACAGTTGGAGCTGCGAGCAGGGTTCCATTGTCAATATCAGAGAGAGTAAATATGTTTGAGAAGCTGAGAAACAGCTTCAGAAAGAAAAGACTGGGGGGTGGGACTGAGCTCCCCAGTTGGGTTGTTGGCTTAGGGCCATGGGCTCCGATAGCACAGGAATGTCATATATATGTCGTTGGACAGCAGTTGGCTGACCCCTGTCCAAGATATTCAGATATAATAAGGTTAACAGGAGAACCAATTATGTTGGATATCTCCACATAAATAGATAAAATAAAATTTGAGAACTTTACACTATACTAGGTATTAACATGCTATTTCACAGTAACAAATTGATTAAAATAATCAATCCCGCATATTTGTGCAAACATATATATATACATTTTTATTAAAATATATATAATATAAAGTGTAAACAACAATGATATAAATGAGTGACCAGCAATTGCAATAGATATACAGTAACGCAAACTTCAATTATCATAATTAGCATTAACAGCAATTAAAGGGTTAACCACACATAGGCATATTCAGAGGTATTGAATAACAATAATTGAACCCAGCAGCATAGAAAAGGATAATTGGTCCTATAATTAATTAAAATACAGTTGGCAGCAGCATATATGAATAACTCTGCCCCAGAAACTGTATAAACTATGCTAACTGAGGTTTAAGGTAGGTTGTCGGGTGAGGTAAGTTTTAATATTAAGCCAGGTCTTCTGACAATTCTCCTTGTACCATATGCAATAGCAAAATTTAGAGAAACTAACTGGAATAAAATCACAGATTTAGATCACTATAATTTAATTATCTAACGATTTCAAATATTGCATACCTTCTGAATAAAATGTTTAAATTGCAATTAATATAGTCAATCATAGATGATACTAAGTATATAATTAGAATCAATCCGATAATATATGTCTAGACAGTATACCAAACTTTATGCAAAACACCTCAAACTAAATAGACAAATAGCAAATACAACCTCAGATGAACAACAACATGAAATATTATACGTCATGATTTATTGAACAAAAATAAAGTCAAAATGGAGAAGCCATGTGTGAAAGTACACCTTATGATTCAACAGCTTGTAAAGCCACCTTTAGTAACAATAACTTGAAGTAATCCTTTTCTGTATGACGTTTATCAGTCTCACATCGTTGTGGAGGAATTTTGGCCCACTCTTTTTTACAACATTGCTTCAGTTCACTTAGGTTTGCAGGCATTAGGTCCCACCACAGCATTTCAATAGAGTTGATGTCTGGACTTTGACTGGGCCACTGCAACACCTTGATTCTTTTCTTTTTCAGCCATTCTGTTGTAGATTTTCTGGAATGCTTGGGATCATTGCCCTGTTGCATGACCCAATTTCAGCCAAGCTTTAGCTGTCGGACAGATGGCCTCACATTTGACTCTAGAATACTTTGGTAGACAGAGGCGTTCATGGAAGACTCAAAGACTGCAAGGTTTCCAGGTCTTGTGACTGCAAAAGAAGCCCAAATCATCACCCCTTCACCACCATGCTTGACAGTTGGTATGAGATGTTTGTGCTGATATGCTGTGTTTGGTTTTCACCAAACTTGGCGCTGTGCATTATGGCAAATATCTCCACTTTGGTCTCGTCTGTCCAAAGGACCTTGTTCCAGAAGCCATGTGGTTGGTTCAGATGCAACTTTGCAAACCTAAGTTGCGCTGCCATGTTCTTTTTAGAGAGAAGAGGCTTTCTCCTGGCAACCCTTCCAAACAAACCATACTTTTTCAGTTTTTTTTATAATTATACGGTCATGAACTTTAACATTTAACAGAGGCCTCTAGAGTCTGAGATGTAACTATTGGATTTTTTGCAATTTCTCTGAGCATTGCACAGTCTGACCTTGGGGTGAATTTTCTGGGAAGTCCACTACTTGGAAGATTGGCAACTGTCTTGAATGTATTCCACTTTTGAATAATCTTTCTCACTGTAGAATGATGGACTTTAAATTGGAAACGGCCTTATAATCCTTCCCAGATTGATGGGCAGCAACAATTGCTTCTCAAAGATCATTGCTGATGTCTTTCCTCCTTGGCATTGTGTTAACACACACCCGAATTCTGCAGACCAGCAAACTGCTAAAACTTTGGCTTTTATAGAGGTGGTCACACTTGCTGATGATCAGTTAATCAAGGGCATTTGATTAGCAGCACCTGTCTGCTACTTAGCATCTTAATTTCTATGGAAACAGTAAGGGCGTACTTAGTTTCTCACATACTGCTTCTCCATTTTGGCTTTATCTTTGTTAAATAAATCATGACACAGTGTAATATGTCATGTGTTGTTGTTCATCTGATGTTGTATTTACCCAATTTTTAGACCTACTAAGAAAGAGATGATTGCTATTATGTCCTGATATGTAAAACCATAGGATTTCAAAGAGGGTGTACTTTCTTTTTCACATAACTGTATGTGTCATATAAAACAAGAAAGAAAAAAAAAAAACCCAGAAGTAAAAACGCCACACAGTGAACAGACACAGGTCTATGATGAGCAGCTCTATCCTTACATTGCTAGTACTTTATAGATTAGTCTCTTGGGGGTCAGAAATCAGACTCCCTGAGTTGGAGATCAACCTAGAAGTCTGTGGCTCTTAGTCACAAATTCTTGGGTTTGGTGCACTGCCCCATGGACCTACTGTGTTTGCCTTTCAATCAAAATATAAAGGGCATATGGGGACCTGCTCTTAGCAGGATAGGTAACTGCCTACACTATACACAATTCAGTTCAATGTCTTCTGGGGGGCACTGGGGGTCTCTTTCTAGACCCCCATTCTGCTTCCCTGTTAATCTGCCAGGACACACAATGCAGGCCTGGCTTTGCTCAGGGGAGCCTATCTGCCGATGGGGATCCAAGTGGTAGCTGCCCTTTAACTGAAGCTCTTTACAGATAGCTAGTACATCAAAATGTCCTGCATACAGATCATGAGTCACATAAAAGGTAACTACTGTACTAGAGGTAGAGATTCTAGGCCTGGAAAGTCATAAGCAGCAGTGATATCCTTACGTGATGTGAGGTCTACTGTGTATACTACTTTACCATTATCAGCTCGTACAGTAAAGTGCTGTGAACCCTGCATATCAATATACAACACACCACTCACCGCTTGCAGAAGGCAGATATTCTCCCGCAGTGACCCGATGCAGCCACAGAACGTGATGAGGAACATTAAAATTCCAACTACTATAAGAATCAGGGCAGGATCCACAGCAAGGCAGGCCATGGCAGCCTCTGAAAAATGGGGACAGGAGCAAATCAGCAGCAAGGCCTCAAAAACAACATACACTTATAATATACAATAATATGTATTTGTAATAATGGGCCTCATGTTCAAAAGAAAGTGGAGTTATTCTAGGGCACTCCAACTGAACCACAGGGGAGTAATAACAAAATCCTATTGATTTAAATGGGGCTTTTAACCCCTAGAATGCTGAAGCAATGCGATGGAGACTTCTGTACCATTCAAGGTGTTAAAAGCCCCATTTACATCAGTGGGAATTTGGGGAAATTTTGTGTGTCCCTATGGTGTAAGCTGGATTGCCTTACTTCCCTTTTTTTTTTTTTTTTTGACCCCAAAAAATTGCTCAGAAGTAAGCAGCAACCCACCGGGGTATATATTAGAGTTCATACACTGATGTATATTATATAAATTATACTTTCAATGCCTAGACTAAGAGGTCTCCAACAAACTGCAAAACATGGCCTTGATGACCTCTCTAGCAATCAAGAATATAATAGCCCGATTTAAATGGTTCAGTTGATTTGCCTTAGAATCGCACCACTTGTTGTGTACATGGTGAGAAGAATAAATGAAAAATTATAGCAAATAAGAGTTCAAGGCACTGAAATAACTTTATAAAATTTTAAGCGCCTCTATTATTAACCTTTTGAGTGCCAGAGGGGTGCGTAACACATTGCAAAGGGTTGATAGCCAAATATTCACATATAACAATAAAAGAAAATCATTTGCTTAATGACACTACAGCAAAAGCAATTTCAAAAAATATACACAGCGTCCAGTGGACTAAGCACCACAAATTGAATATCGAACTAAACAACATATGTATACGTGGGTGTAAACATACAACACACTTCAACCATCTGTGCAGGCACCTACTGCATGGACCGCAAGAAGCCAATGGCACACTACCACACAGGCAAGCATGTTACAATATTGGTATATTAAATGGATGCGGCGAAACTTTGAATGAGATCCCAACTCACAGTTGTATAATTCCCTGGTTTAGCGTGTGTGTGTGTGTGATACCATGGGGAGGCGCCAGCTCCTCCCAGTGGGTTGGAACAATTTTAGAAGTCCAGTGTGGAACCTCCCCCTCCCCCATCTCAGGCAACCTCACTAGCCCCGCCCAGATAGATTTGAGAAAAAAAACCTACCAAGTAAGAAAATAAGAAGAGAGGAAAACTCCTGTGAGTGTTGAACCCAAAGACTCCCATGTCCAGCCACAGTTGACGCATCATGGTCCCTTTCACTGGGTGGGAGACGTGCGAGTTATTTGGACTATGAGAAAAGGATTTAACAGGTTAGACTAAAATTCTCTTTTCTCTGTCATCCAATATAACTCACAGGTACCATGGGGATGTACCAACATTGAGCTCCCACTGTGGGAAGGAGGAAAGGACCAAGCGCCGGTCCCCATGATACCAGACTTCCCATGGACTGTCCAGGACACAGAACAGCCCACACTAACAAAGTGTCAACGGACACTGAATAACATAACACAGCACGCAAGAACAAGAGCCAACAGGGCTGAACAGTTAAAGAGCAATTTGGCACAGGAATGATAAAGTCCTAGACAGGCAAAATTGCCTTCAGAACTTTTCTGCCAAAGCTGGCTTCAGCCGAAGCCAGAACATCAACACAGTAGTGTTTGGCAAAGGTGTGCACAGAAAACCAAGTGGCCACCATGCACAGCTGTTCAGCAGAGGCCCGATTCTTGTAGGCTCAGGAGCCCCCAACAGATCTGGTAGAGTGTGCTGTAAGGAGGAAGGGAACAGGTTTCCCTCTGAGCTCATAAGCCTTACAGATGATAGACTTAATCCAGGAGACTTAATCCAGGATGCAATAGTCAACTTGGACGCAGCCAAACCAGCCCTAGGACCCTCAGGGATGACAAATAATACATCAGCCTTACGGAAAGGCTCAGTACAGTGCACACAGAAGATGAGGAAGGGTACCACATCTAACATGAAAAGCAGGGAAAGCATGAGCGACCCCCTGAAAGAAGACTTTGATATCTGGCAATATGTCTATGCGTCTCTGGTAGAAGACAGAAAGAGCTGAGGTCTGCACCTTAAAGGAACTTAGGCTGAGACCCTTGTTCACAGCATCCTGCAAGAAAGGGAGGATGGAAGGCAGATCGAATTCCTGTGAGGACAGATCCCTGTCCACACACCAAGAATGGAAGGTAGACCAAACCCTGTGGTAGGCATTAGAAGAGAAAGGTTTCCTATCTTGGATCATGGTGGAGACCAGCTCAGGAGAAAAGCTCTTCCTCCTTAAGATGGAGGCTTCAACAGCCATGACATCAAAGCCAGACTCTCCATGTCCTCTTTCCAGAGGTAACCCTGGAGGAGAAGATCGTGTCTGCATGGCAGAGGAAACAGATCCTGAGCAGACAACGCCAACAGTTCTGGAAACCAAGGTTGCCTGGTCCATTAAGGTGCAATCAAGATGACCATTGCACCGTCCATCCGAATTTTCCTCAACACTCTTTGAATGAGAGGAAAAAATGTAGGCTGAATGAAAGCACCAAGCAATGGACAAGGTGTCTGCTGCAAATGTCAGAGGACCCCCCCAGCGAGAACAAAACATCGGAATCTTCCTGTTGTCCCTGGTAGTCATGAGGTCGATCCAAGGATACCCCCATTTTTGGAAGACCTCCGGATGAAGCTCCCACTCCCCCAGGGTCCACCATCTGGCAACTGAGGATGTTCGCCAGTACATTCTCTATGCCTGGAATATGCACGGTGGAGATAGCAGGAACGCGTTCCTCTTCCCAGGCCAAGATAAGCTTGGCCTCTAACCAAGAGAAAGCACTTCTTGTGCCTCCTTGCTTGTTGATATAAAAACCATGGCCATGGGATTGTCTGACTGGATATGGACTGGACAGCCCCTCAGTGGAGAGTACTAGTACACCAGAGCGTGATGAATCACCCTGAGCTCCAGGATGTTGATGGGCAGGAGGGTTCTCCTCTGCAGTCCAGTCTGACCCTTAACCCCCAGGTGACCCTGGACAGCTACCCACCCACAAAGCCTGGCGTCCGTTGTCACCAAGGTCCAGTACTGGACCACAAAAGGTTTCCTCTTCCTCAGGTTGGAACTGTCCAACCACCAAAGGAGTTTCCTGTCTCCTCTCCTGGGGAAGAGAGACCAGACAATCCAAAAGATCCAGATTCCCCCGGCAAGCTCGGATAGTAAGCCTCTGAAGCTCCCTGGTGTGGGCCATGGAGTAAGGAACCGCCTCCATGGTGGATATCATGCGACCCACTAGGGATGAGAACTTACGAACCGCGGCTGAGGTCCACCCCAGAACCCGGGACACCACAGAGTCCTCTGTCAGAGAGACCATGCCCTGACAGGTGGCAGACTGGAGACCGAGGAAAACCAGGTCCTGGAAGGAACTGGAGCAGACTTTTCCATTTTCAGAATCTGAGCACATTCCTGGATGGAGCCTTCAGCAGAAGGTCGTCCACGTACAGAGTAACCTGAATCCCCTTAGTGTACAAGAAGGCAATCAATGCCCATAAGACCCGTGCGAACACCTGCGGAGAAGTTGTGAGCCCAAAGGGCAGAGCGATGAACTGGAAGTGCCCCAAGGCGCAAGCGAACCCGAGGTACTTCCGACTGTCCGGATGAACTGGAACATGCAGATAAGCATCCTGCAGATCCAGAGAGGCTAGACATTCCCCTGATACATCGCTGCAATGACAGAGAGCAAGGACTCTTTGAATAGAAACCACCTGCAGTACCCACTGATTCGCAACAGAGCCTGCCCAAGTGCTTGAAAAATGCTGCAGGCTACCACCCACAGGTAGGTGCTGACCATAGTTCGGCAAGTCATGCCAAAGGAGGTTTGGTAGATTTGGGTTTGATGTATGAGTGTTTTGACCTCCACTGCTGCCTGGGCTTGGGGGTGGAGAGCAGGGTGCTGGCCTGAGACCCACCTGGACTCAGCCTTTGTGCTTCATTTGGCGTGGATGAAAAAGACACTGTTTCCTCGCCAGATTAGGGTCTTTGGGGACCTGAGTCAACAGAGTGCTCTTACTCCCATTGGCCTCACGGATGATATTCCTCAGTTCAGGCCCAAAGAGAGACATGCCCTGAAAATGGAGATAAATCAGTGACTTCTTAGATGATAAGTCAGCAGACCAAATCTTGAGCCACAAAGTGTGTCTAGCAGCAACAGAGAGGGCAGAAGCTTTAGCCTCAAGTCAGACAACATCAAAAAGGGCATCAGAAATGTTGGCTAAAAGGGCCAAAAGGTCTTTCTTAGGAACACCTTTGCGGACAGCGTCAGTATGCAATTCAGTCCAAACAGCAATGACTCTAGTGACCCACACAGAAGCCAAGGTAGGCCTCATGGAAGAACCTATGGCAGCGAAGGCAGACTTCAGGATAGCTTCAAGCTTCCTATCAGAAAAGTCCTTAAGTGCCGTAGCATCAGCCAAAGGTAAAGCAGTGGATTTTGACTAGAAATAGGAGGATCAACCTGAGGAGGTGTAGCCCACATGAGCCAAAGCTGCATCAGAAAAGGGATACAGATTAGAGAATCTCTTGGACAGAGAAAGACTCTTACCTGGAGTCTTCCGCTAATCCCTTAGCCCTTAGCCTTAGGTCCAGCTCCATGTCCCTTTGCATCTGACATCCTTACAGGAGAATTGTTTAACAGTGAAAGGGAACCCAAATACTGTCACCCAGATTAATAAAACACCTCAGAAAGCCCAAAAGGAGTACTTATCTGGCAGGCAAATGGTTAACCTGTGGAGGAGAGTAAGTGAATCCAAGCCTCTGCGTAGGATACTCATCTAGAGAAAGAAAATGGCGTCCGAACTCAGAACCAATCAAAGAAAAGACAGCAAAACAGACATTATGGGAAATGTAGTTTTCTCTTTGAGATAACTACAAAATAGTGCCCGAACCCTCCAGGGACCCCCATGACACTGAGGATGTGAACCAGAACACAGGACAAGGGGAGACAAGAAGAACGAGCCCTCTCAACTCTAAGTGGAAAGGTTGCAGAGATATGTCCCAAAGCAGTCTGTCCCATAGAAGTCAATGGAGCAAGTGCGGCCGTACAGTAAACCGCACTTTTAAAAGCACGGAATTCAAAAAAAGGAAAGGTTTTGAAAAGTGAATAACCCCCCCCCCCCCCCAAAACATGAATAGAACATATAATGATCAATACAAGCTCATGAATCCAAGGGGAAAATTAGACCTCAATCCCAGAACCCAATAAAAACAGCAGGGGTTAATACCACAGAATCAACCCAAAAATACTCTAAAGACCCATAGATCAGACAGATAATAACTCAGCATAAGTGCAGAAGTTATAAGGGACTCCAGAAATACCTGTGTGTGGAGGGGAACTGTGAGACAAGATTACCATTGGGAAGGAAGAAGCCTCAGAGAGACTCCTTCTGAAGAGAGAGACATGGGTTGCATGATTCTCTCCCAGGGCTGCAAATAGTCCACAACAGCACCAGATAACTGGACAAACATCCAGGTGAAGCCAATCCACCTAATGGGGGAATTTGGACACCCTATATCTAATAAAAAATAATAAAATAACTAAAAATGAAGCAGAACTGTTCTCAGCCACCTAACCAGGACATGGAACAAATCTATCTGGTTGGGGCTAGTGAAAACCTGATATGGAGGAGGGGGGAGGCTCCACCCTGCACTTCTTCTAGAATTGTTCCAGCCCACTGGGAAGAGTGGTTGCCTATCCATGGTACCAGTGAGTTATAGTGGACGACAGAGAAAAATAAATATTAAGCATAATGACTTTGCTATTTCTGAATTAAGCTCCTTAAGTACCCTTGAGTGTATGCCATCGGTTACAGGTGCTTAAGTTACCATAACCTTTTCCAGTTTCTTTGGACTTTACCCTCAGTAAATCTTGTATAAGATCAAGGAAATGCTGTGATTCCCCGTTTGCCCAAAGCCTGTCATAGCTGCTTCCTTTTTGTTTACAGAAATAATGTGTTTAAAGGGGAATTTCACATCAGAACATTTTTTTATCAGCTCATTAAACGGTTAAACAGTGCTGGGAAAGGTGCTTTTTTTTTTTTTACATACTTACTAAGATATTTGATGTCCAAGCCGTGCACTTCCGCATTGCAAAGCTCTCAGGACAATTTCATTCTCCTCCCACCTCCCTCCCAGCTGCCCCGGGAGCACATTCACGCTTCAATTCGGTGTGGTGTGAATGGCTCCTAACGTTACAACAAGAAGCAATTAGCATTATATAGCGCTCCAGTCGCAGTTTCTGCACCACCCTGTGTAACATGGGAATGGAAGGAAAGATGTACACCAGAGGAAAGTGCCAAGGTATTGACATAGCATCCACTGCTAGGGCTAGAGGATCCCTCCAGCGAGAGCAGAACGTTGGAACCTTTTGGATTTGTCTGGTCTCCAACAGGTCGATGCACAGAAGTCCCCACCTCTGTAAAATGAGGTCAAACACCTCTTGATGTAGTTCACACTCTCCGCTGTCCACTGTGTGTCGACTGAGGAAGTCCACTAGAACCTTGTCTACACCGAGAATATGAACTGCGGATAAGGCAGGAACATGTTCTTCCGCCCAGGACAAAATAACTTTGACCTCTAACCAAGCTGCGAGACTCTGACTGGGAAACCCACCAGCTGGCGGGTGCAGTGACGAAGGGTATGAAATATGGCCTAAAGCTCCAACACATTCATGAGAAGGAAAGATTCCTCCAGAGACCACCGTCCCTGAGCATTCATGTGGCCCAGAACTGCTCCCCAGCCAGACAGGCTGGCATCCGTCGTCACTTTCGTCCAGAAGGACACCAGGAAGGACTTGCCCTTCAGCAGATTGGAGAGGTCGAGCCTCCACGACAGACTCTGTTCCACAAATGCGGAGGGAGAGACACCGACATCTTCAGGAGGTCCGGCTGTCCTCTACACACCTGGATCACAAACCTCTGGAGTTCCCTGATGTGAGCAATGGCAAACGGTACCGATTCTATGGTGAAAATGAACTTCCCCACCAGAGAGGTTAACTTCTTGGCCAGAACTGGATCGTGAGCCAGAACAGCAGACACTTTGTGGGCGATCTGGTGAGATACTTCGTCCGTGAGAAACACCATGCCCTGCAGGGTATCAAAGAGAAGTCCAAGGAATACTAGCCTCTGAGATGGGACAAGGTCCGACTTGTCCATGTTGATAATCCACCCATGATGGGTGAGTGCGTGAATGCAGTCCTTGACCTGCTGATGAAGGTGGTCTGGAGAGGGTGCCTTCAGAAGCAAGTCATCCATATACGGTGATGCTGATGCCATCCCGATGGAGGACCGACAAAGCTCCCAGGACTCGATTGAAGACATGGGGAGCTGTAGTCAGACCAAAGGTAAGAGCAGAGAACTGAAAAGCCTTTGGTCGCATGCAAACCTGAGGTATTGCTGGCTCTCTGGATGAATGGCGATAGGCAGGTATGCATCCTGAAGATCCAGAGAAGCAAGGGTACTCTTGCCCCCAGTGGCCTCACTAATGAGATCCTTAAGCTCTGGCCCAAAAAGAGATGTGCCTTGGAAAGGCAACAAGAGCAAGGCTTTCTTAGCAGCAGTGTTTACAGACCAGATCTTAAACCCATCTAGCAACCACATAGTGGAGACTCTGCACACCAAACGGATGGTAGCAAACATGGCAGCAGAAACATAGTGCAGAGCCTCAGAGATGTTAGCAAGGAGCCTTAACATCTCAGCAGTAGGAGCTCCCTGACGGACATCCACAGTGAGCTGTTCAATCTAGACCGCAATGGCCCTGTTCACCCAAGCAGCAGCAAGTGCAGGGTGTAAGGAGGTACCAGCAGTAGCAAAGATGGTCTTGAGGGAAGTCTCAAGCTTCTTGTCAGTCCAATCTTTAAGGGAAGAAGCGTCAGTGACAGGCAAAGAAGTGGACTTAGTTAGTCTAGAAACAGGGGTGTCCACCGTAGGTGGATGAACCCACTGACCTAGCGCCGCATCAGAGAAAGGATATAGCTTAGCAAACTTCCTGGAGACAGAATGCCTTCTGTCAGGACACTTCCACTCATCAGACACTAAACGGTCAAGAGTGGGGTTTAGTGGAAAACAAGTATATGGCCTCTTGGGCCCCTGAAACACATCAGAGGGGTCTGAAGGAACCTCTTGCATCAAGGGGATGTTAAGGGTATTAAACACACCTTGATCAGGCCCTCAGCTGAGGGATCCGGATCAGCCTCAAAGGGGTCCCCAAAAAATTGTGAGGAAGCCATAGCGGAACATTCCCCTTCATCTGAATCCACCAACAGTTCTTCCTCAGAGGAATCTGATACGTCAGGTACTCCCTGAGGTTTTGGCAGGGAAGATCTGATAGGAGTAGGGGGCTGCCAAGACTGGAAGACCCCCTGTAACAGGGATGGGAGAAGTTGTAAGGTAGACCTAAGGTCTCTGGTAGTAGCCTTAAACTCTTGCATCCATATTGGCTCCAGTGCATGGCTGTGGTCCTTGGGGGAGACGCAGGGGCAACAGTGCATGCTGGGCATAAATGACACAAGTATTCTCTAGGTAACCCTGATTGACATGAGGAGCAGTGCGCAATGGGGGACACAGACACCCCAGTATCCTTAGTCTTAGGTCTAGCACTAAACTCCAATGGAGTAGAAAATACAGTGTGTATGATTAAAATTTCACCCCAGAAATCACTAAAATGCACTTATCTGGCAGGCGAAGGGTAAATCTGCTGAGGAGAGAAGGAGAGTCCAGGCCCTGTGTAGGATACTTATGAAGGGAAAGCACAAAATGGGTGCTGTGACGGGAGCCAATCAGAAATGAGCGTGCGAAGCAAGCGCTCATGTGAAATGTAGTTTTCCCTGTAAAAGTACCCAACAGTGTCCGAAGCCTCCTGAGCCCCCACAACACACACAAAACATTAACCGGATAGTAGAGCAAGGGCAGACAAACAAAATGAGGCATCTCTGAAGTCGCTATGTTGAGCGGTTGCAGAGAAATGTCCCAAAATGTAAAGTCCCATAGAGGTGAATGGAGCATGGTGTCTATGCAGTAATGCGCACCTTTAACTTAAATTTTGCAAAGCTGTATCATGAAATAAAATACCTCATAAAAACACTAGAACATGTCACCAGACCCAATAAACATTGAACCCAGTAGGGAAAAGTGCCAACAACCCCCCAAAAGATGCTAACTAGCACCAAAGGGTTAGGTTACAACAGAAACTAGTTCCAAAACATCCAACAGACATACAGATAAACCCAGTGAGTGCAGGAGTATGTGTTAAGAACTCCAAAGGGGACTCCTGTGCGGAGGGGAAGCGTGGGACATGTGGACCTCAGCACTCAAAGGGTTGCTAACCTTTTCAGCAGGTCTTCTGTCTTCAGATTACAACATATCAAGAAGAAGCCTCAATGGGCAACTCCTGAGGAAAGAAATTGTAATCCAAGATTTCCCCCCAGGGCTCAAGGTCCACCAAAGCACCTGTAAGCTGAGCTATCCACTAGGCAATTGTCAGTAATGGTAATCCGCCTAATGGTGGTAATCCATTTCTAACAGAAAACAAAAAAATAACTAAACTATAGCAGAACTGTTCTCTTGCCTTTATGTTCACCAAGGAACAAACCTTACGGGGGGGGGGGTTGGCTAGCTGCTGCTAAGGAAATGAGGTAGGCGCCAACCAGCATTCACTTCAAGAATTGTTCCTGCCTAATTAAAGGGGAGGATCGCCTACCCAAAGTTACCAGTAACCTATATTGGACGACAGAGAAAAGGGGCATACTGGAAAATCAAGACGATTAATACAGTGCGGATCAAAGTGAGTCCTGAGTGATGGAGAAAGATTGGGCTTGCGTTTATTGTGCAGAAATTGATGCATTGTGTGAAGCTGCGTCCTGGCCCTGATGTTATTGGAGGTGGCACAGAGAGCGTGTGTAGCAGCAGATGTTACTCAACACTTAAGCCTTCTGCTTTGAGGTGTACCTTCTACATAAGAGTGTGTCGACACTCTGATGAGTTGTCACTTAAGCATGTGATATACTTAATTCAACCTTTTCAACCTGGCTACGTTTCTAATGCACAGTTTGGTTTGTCGCCCAATAGAGGGCGTCATTTTGATAGTGAACCATTTAGTTTGTGGAGGGAAAAGTAAGTCTTCATTGAGCTGGATCCAACTCTGTTTTGTAAGTAAAAACAATGTCAGATATTGGACAATTATAGACTGGTAATATTTGACTACATTGGTTAAATGGGTCTTTAACTCCAATGAGTAATAGAGATATCCCCAATGCATCTCAAACAATGAGTTGGAGACCTCTCTAATATTCAAGGGGTTAAAAGCCCCCTTTGGGAGTTTTTTGAATATTTATTTATCCTATACATCAAATGTTGTCCACAGAATAACTTATCAGTTGCTTTCTGCATGAGGCCCAAAGTGCCCACCAGTGTTTTGAGGAAACATGGCATACAGAAGTACAGAAGAGGATAGCTTGAACAACTCACCAGCGTGTTTCATAAACCGTGCATAGACTCCAATACCCACCATCACCATGGCTATAACCTGAGAAAACAAAATACATGATTCAAATGAGAGGGCATTGGAAGTATACTGCTGAAAGCAAATCTATGAAGAGGTTCCTGTCACAGATGATCCTACCTTGCACTTCACCAGGTCATGACAGGAAATAATGATTTACAAAACACTACAGTCAGCAGACGAATATAGGAGGAAAAGATCAAAAAAGGATAAGGCTGATGCCCTAAAAAAAAACTGGTGTAATTATAGAGCAAACCAACTGTCATATAGGGTATAAATATTCCCAAAATATCCACTGATTTAAAGGTGTCTTTTAACCTCTTGAATGTTAGATAGGTCTCCAGTGTTTTTCAAAGCAAAACACTGGAGACATCTCTAGTATTCAAGGGATTCAATTGTCCCATTTAAATCACTGTGATTATTTGTCACTGTTACAAGCTTTCAAACTTCACACTAACAGTAGTTTATAAGGTTTTAACTTAACCAGACAGTACCCTACTACCTACGCAAAGGTAGATGGTCGTTGGAACTTCAGCCACTGGCAGGTTGTGCATGATGGAAGTTGTCATGTCCAACAGCTGTGGATATAATGGAACACTCAAGGAGATGAATATATAACTAGCACTATTTTTGTTACAGAGGTTACTTAGGACAAAAGGTGCTCAAACCTGTCCTCAAACCCCCTCCCTCAATTGTCCAGGTTTTCTGGATATCCTCACATGAATACAGGCGAATCAGTGGTTCATTCATTCAGAAGGCTCTTCCTGAGTTAAAGTGGACCTGTCACCATGAACTTATTTTACATATCTGAAAGTTTAATTGGAAACTGCCTTTATGTCATGTTAACTAAAGGTCCAGCAGTTTCCTAAATTTAGGAAATATTCACACTTCTATCTGAGAAAAGAAAAATTCTCCTGGTGCAGCACACAGCTTAATTAGCATAGCAAACTTTATTGAAACCCTTCATTAAGATAGGAAACCTCATTGAAAAGGCTTAATTAGCATAAGAACTTTACAGAAAACCATCATTAGCATATGAAACCTCAGTAAAAATGAATAATTAGCATATGAAATTTCACTAAATAGCCTGATTAACATATCTGGACCACAATTAGCATACTGTACTAAGTACGAATAGCTCCTTAACTGCACAAGGAAAGACCGCATTCATGAAAGATCAGAAACGCAGATGGGATAAAATGAATAATTTATTGTAATATCGACATACAGACACGGAGCATAAGGATTAACCGGTCTCTCTCATACAGTACGTTAAAGTGACAGTAATGTCCCCCCCCAAAAAAAAAAACAATGCTCCAAACCTGATCTCTCAGACCACTATGGTTTGAGAGATATAGGGATTCAAAGTTCCCCCTCCCTCCCCTTCTCCTGACGTCAACTGTAAAGCTGACAGCAGGAGAATCGAGTCGTACTACCCGAGGAGGCTCTGCAGCAGAGCAGAGATTGCATTATCTATAAAGATCTACAAAGTGTGCCTGGTTTACAAGCACACTTTGTAGACATTTCCAATGAATGAATTCTTTATAGATAATGCGATCTTGGCTCTGCTGCAGAGCCACCTGCTGGTCACCTGACCAGGCTCTCCTGCTGTCAGCTAGACGCTGACGTCAGGAGAAAGGGAGAGAGGGGCGAACTTTGAATCCCTTTGAGTGTCAGAGAGGTACAGAATACACTGCATTCCGTACCCCTCTGGCACTCAAAGGGATATAGTCTACGAACCTGGATATTTTTTGGGGGGACATTACTGCCCCTTTAATTGTAAGGAAGTAGACTACCTTGTAGACTGGCAGCAGAGGGGTCTTGTATAAGGCAGTGAATGCTTTTACTTTACTTTGCATTGCTAGAGTGTCCATGTGCCATCATTTTCTTTTTTATCTGTACATGTGTTGGTCTTTTGGCTAACATGACACAAAGGCAGTTTTTAATGACGTTTTCAAAATATACAAAACTTCAATCTAGGTGTCAGGTCCACTTTAACAACATTCACTTGTGTTTAACTGAAGAAATCCTGAAAACATGCACTGAGCGGTGGGCTGGAGGACAGGTTAGGATGACCATTTTTATAATTAATCTGGATCTTGTTGAGCCATACAGCAAGTTTTGTGTTTTCACACAGTTATTACAAACATTGACTGACCCGCTTCAAAAGCAATAATGTATAAAACCGGTGAGATAACTCAGAGGTAAATGCCCTGACTGCAGAGACTGTTCAAACCGCAGGTTTGAATCCCGACTGGGTCAACGCAGCCCTTCGTCCTCCCGAGGTCGATAAAGGAGTACCATTGATTGGGTAATAATAACATCTATTATTCAGCTGATAATTCAGTTAATTCCGAGAGTGTACGGTGAAACTCTGAGTCCTACTGCCAAAAAGGTGCTACATAAATACTAGTTATTATTATTATTAAAAAGAGAAACCACTGCACACATTAAAAGGGTCATGGCAGGTCTACACAGGGATTCCACTTCAGAATGGGCACTGTAGAAAGCATAGTATAGTTGAGAGATCAGCTCAGGTATTCACAGGCAGGGAAACACAATCAAACCTATAAAAGCAACTTTTATTCTGTTCTAGCGCTTCTCCGAAGAACTCAGCATCCTGCTTGCATTCCCCACTGCTTTCGTACATTGCCTGCCTAATTTTAAAGGGGAACTATCTCCCCTATACAAGTTTGGCTAAAAAGTAACACTATCTGGAATACTACTGTAAGTTTTTTTTAAAAAAAAAAGATGATCCTGGGTACAGTTCTACACAGCAGTCTGTCACACTTCCTCTGCTCCCCTCCTTTGAGCCAGCATCCTCCAGTAACGGAGGATTTCTCCTTGCAAGCTGGAGCGCTCTCTGGCCAATGAGATCGCTCCACCTTACATGCACAAATCCTTCGTTAACGAAGGAGGGTGGATCGAGGGAGGGGAGCAGAGGAAGAGTGAGACTACAGTGTAGAGCTGTACCCACAGCCTGTCTGGAAGGAAGGTACAGGATCATCTTTAAACATTTAATTTCAGACAAACAACAAACTTAAAAACCAAAAAGGACAATGGTATTCCAGCTAGTCGCTCTATTTATTTATTTGTTTAAGATATTAACTTACCTAGGTAGGTGTCCTTCATAGAGAAGTCAGTTGTATACATCTTATATAATAATTCGCTAGGATGTTTGTCAGAACAAGTAGACCAAAAAGTAGACCAAACTCGATGGTAGGCCTTATAGGAAACAGGCTTATGGGCACTAAGCATAATAGCCACCATGCCAGAAGAAAATCCTCTCTTCTTCAAAATTAAGGATTCAGTCTCCATGCTGTCAAAGCCAGACGATTAATGTCTTCCTTTCAGAGGTAACCCTGTAGAAGAAGGTCTGGACAGGGGGGAAGTCCGCCACGGAGAGGTCCAGAAGCTCCGGAAACCAATCCTGTCGGGGTCCGTGCGGAGCAATCAGAATGACTGGGCAGAGGTCCAGTCTTATCTTCCGAAGTACCCCGTTCAACAGGGGAACAGGAGGAAAGATGTATGCCAGAGAAAATGTCCACGGGATCGACAAGGCATCCACTGCCGGAGCCAGGGGACCCGCCCAGCAAGAACAGAACATTGGAACCTTCCTGTTGTGCCTGGTTGCTATCAGGTCGATGCAAGGAAGACCCCAGCTCTGGATGTAGTTCCCACTCTCCTCTGTCCACTGTGTACCAACTGATGAAGTCCGCCAGAACGTTGTCTATAGCAGGAACATGAACTCCGGAAATAGAAGGGACATGCTACTCTGCCCATGATAAAATAGCCTTGACCTCTAGCCAAGCTGTGAGACTTCTTGTGCCGCTTTTCTTGTTGATGTAGGCTGCCACTGTGTCATTGTCTGACTGTACCCTGACTGGGCAATCCTCCAGTTGCCGTGTCCAGCGATGTAGGACATGAAATATCGCCCAAAGCCCCAAGACATTGATGAGAAGGAGAGATTCCTCCTGAGACCACCACGGCCCTGACCACTCAAGTGCCCCAGTACAGTTCCCCATGCGGAGAGGCTGGCATCCGTCTGCCAAGATTAGAAACCACTTAAGTTTCCTGGTGTGAATCATGGCAAACGGGACTGCTTCTATGGTGGAAATGAACTTTCACACCAAGGATGACAACTTCTTGGCTGGATCTGGATCCAGAGACAGGATAGCCTGGACCTTCAGTGCTATCTGATGAGCCATTTCGTCTGTGAGAAACACCATCCACCTCTGAGTGTTGAAGTGGATGCCCAGAAAGACCATCCTCTGGGAAGGAACAAGGCTTGACTTGTCCAAGTTGATGATCCACCCGTGATGGGAGAGAGCATGAATGTAGTCCTGAACCTGCTAGTGAAGGAGTCCCGGAGACTAGGCCTTCAGAAGGTGGTCGTCCTTGTATGGAGTCACCCTGATGCCGTTCTGATGTAGAACGGAGATCAATGCTCCTAGGACTCTGTTGAAGACTTGAGGAGCCGTGGTTAGGCCAAAGGGGAGGGCAAAGAACTGGAAATGCCCTCGGTTGCAGGCAAAGCGGCGATACTGCCGACTCTCTGGATGAATGGTGATGTGCAGATAGGCATCTTGAAGATCCAGAGAGGCCAGAAATTCCCCAGGAGACATGGCTGCTGTCACTGTGGTCAGAGACTCCTGGCGGTACTGGGACCTAATGTAACGGTTTTGTAAGACACTCAGACCAGCAGGTTAGAATAAAACACAGTTTTATTAATAAAACAAGAAAGACCACCCTCTATAGGCAATACAGGTAAATTGAAAGAACAGTGGCATGTAGATGCCTTCTCAGGCGCAGTATACAGAAGAAATAAATATACATATACTGTCATAGGACAGGCATCGAAACTTAAGGGTATACAATGGTTAAAGTGCATGTAAATCAATCAGTCTCTGCTGTGGTGTGACTGATACGCCCATAAGGTGGTAAAGGAGCAGTAAGTGGTGCTAGATGAGACAACACCTGCAGTCTTGTTGAACAGAGGCTACTGCTTATGCTGAACAGGAACTGAGGCCAAATACTCTGCTAGTGTTGAAGAGCTAGAGCCAACAGCCCCCACGGGCATAGTAACGGAGACTAATCACTGCAAGAGCTAGAGACAATTGCCCCCTCGGGCGTAGTAACAGAGACCAAGAACACTGCGAGAGCTAGAGCCAATAGCCCCCTCGGGCGTAGTAACGGAGACTAATAACACTACAAGAGCTAGAGCCAATGGCATCTCCCGCGGGCGCGGTAACGGAGACCGACTACACTGCAATGCAAACAGAAAGAGCCACAGCCACCTACATAGGCTCTGCAAGATCACCTAGGCTCGGCAAGTGTAGTGGAAGACTCAGGGTAACGGCTCTGAATGTGTTAATGGAAGCTCGGTGAACGGAGACAACGGCTCTGCAAGTGTAGCGGAGGCTCAGTAAACAGAGGCATGGCTCTGCAAGGGTTAACGTACTGCACAATCCTCTGAGGAGTAAACGGAGTAAGCAGGCTCAGCAGAGGAAATGGAGAGGCCCAGTACACCGGAGGCAATGACATGATCAGCCCTGCCACAGCACAGTGGAAGTCAGAATGTCGCCTAGGTGACACCAAGCAGCAAACAGCAGGAACAGAGGCAGGGTCAGTAAGGAGCTGGTTCAGGTCACAGAGCAAGAAGTCAGCCAGACCGGGTCAATCACGGAGCAGGATACTCAGACAAGCCAGGTCAGGTCACGAAGCAGGAACGTCAGCCAGGCCGGGTCAATCACGGAGCAGGATTCTCAGACAAGCCGGGTCAGGTCACGAAACAGGAATGTCAGCCAGGCCGGATCAGAACACGGAGCAGAAGACAAGGAGCGTAGTCAGACAGGCCAAGTCGGTACACAGGAAGCAGGAACAGAGCAACAGCAACACTGGCTCAGGAACACCACAAAACGGCACCTGACAGGTGCCAAGGCCAGGTATAAAAAGCCATAATGGGCGGGCTAGACAAGCTCAGCCAATGGGAGCGCACCACAACAAGGAGTGACATAAGAAGATCACGGGCACCGTGATACCTAACCACAAAGGAGTTGAGATCCTTCAGATCCAAAACGGGATGACAGTCCCCATCCTACGTGGAAACCACAAAGAGGTTGGAGTAGAATCCCAAGCCCCTCTCCTGAGGAGGAACTGGCTCAGGACCACCTTGTCCAGAAGGGCCTGTATAGCTTCCACAAAAAGGCATCTCTTTCTGCTCCCAAGGGAGAACAAGAAACAAAGGTCCTTGGAGGAGGAAGAGAGGGGAAGAGAGGTATACTGAGGCCACCACTTGTACAACCCATAGGTCCGCCACAGAGGCCTGCCAAGCTGAAAGGTAGTGGCGTAGGCGGCCACCTACCTGCGGGTGGGAACCCGGGTTCAGTCAGTCATGCAGGAGGAGGTTTGGAAGCCTTGGGCATCATGGAGTACTTGGATCTCCACTACTGTGTAGGCTTGGATGAGGAGCGCGAAGCCTGAGGGACCGTCAGGGTCGTCTGGCACGAGTCTGCCTGAAGAGGACGAAAAGGCCAATTCCTTTTGACAGGCGCCTTCTTTCTCAGGACCACTGGCAGGTGAGTACTCTTCCCTCCAGTGGCCTCGTTGATGAGATCCTTGAGCTCAGGCCCAAACAGGGAGGACCCCTGAAAAGGCAAAGACAGGAGAGCCTTCTTGGAGGCCGTGTCAGCAGACCAGTTCTTGAGCCAAAGAGCCCTTCTGGCTACCACAGACATGGTAGAAGCCCCGGCTACCATACACACAGCGTCAAACAGGGCAGCAGAGAGATAATGCTGAGCCTCAGCAATGTTAGCGAGAAGTCGCAACATGTCAGAATTAGGGGCCCCCTGACAGGCAGCAGAATTGCAGAGCCCGCCGTCGCAAAAATAGCCTTGAGTCCAGTCTGAGAGCAGAGGCATCAGCCTCTGGCAAGGCAGTGGATTTAGAAAGCCTGGAAAATGGGGCATCCACTTTGGGGGGATGAACCCACTGAGTGAGGGCCGTTTCAGAAAAAGGGTAAAGTTTAGCAAACTTCCTAGACACAGATGGTTTCTTGTCTGGAAATTTCCACTCCTCTGACACCAAGCGGTCAAGGGTGGGGTTAGGTGGAAAGCAAGCATGGTGCCTAACAGGCTTCTGAAAAACATCAGAGGGGTCAGAAAACTCCTCCTGCACCAAGGGAATGTTCAGGGTGGACAACACAGCCCTGATCAGGCCCTCAGCCGAGGGGATGGTGCCTGCCTCAAAGGGGTCCCCAAAAAACTGAGATGAAGGAACAGCTGAACAGTCATCATCATCATGACAGATGACAGACAAGAAAAATGAGCCGTCTCGGACCTCGCTGTAATAAGCGGTTGCAGAGATATGTCCCAACTTTATAGTCCCATTAAAGTGAATGGAGCAATGGCCACTGAGCGGTAAATCGCGGTCTTATAGGCACAGTACAAAATTTCAACAAAAAATGAACGAACGTAAATTTTAAGCTAAAATTATACCAGAACATGTAATTAAAGCATAAAAACACGAAACCCAGTAGGGAAAGTGCTCTCAACCCCCCCCCCCCCCAACATGCCAAACCAGCAGTGAATGGGTTAAAGTACCCCAGAAACCAGCTCCAAACACCCAGACAGACATACAGGTAGACCCAATGAGTGCTAGAGTATGCAATAGGAATGCAAATGATAAAGACCCCTGTGCTGAGGGGTTCCATGGCACAGGTGGACCTCAGCACTCAAAGGGTTGCTCACTTTTTTTTGTAGAACTTCTGTCTTCAGACTACCATGTATCAAGAAGAAGCCTCAGTGGGCAACTCCTGGGGAAAGAACTTGCAGCTAAGATTTTCCCCCCATGGCTTAGGTCCACAAAAGGACCTGGTAAATGGAGCTATCCATATTTGGGTGATGGGAATTGTCAGTGATGGTAATCCGCCTAACGGTGGTATTCCATATCTGGTAGGAAATAATAAAATTCTAAAACTAAAACAGAACTGTTCTCTTGCCTTGTTGCTTGCAACGAGGAACAAAACTTACTGAAGCTAAAAGGAAGCTGCAGCTAAGGTTAGAGGGTAGGCTCCACCCCTCTACTCACTTCTCAGAATTGTTCCTGCATACTTAAAAGGGCGGAGCGTCTATCCAATGTTACCAGTAACCTGTACTGGACGACAGAGAAAATGCGATATATAAAATACAATAGCAAATCGGTGAATTGGGAATATAAAAGGTATGTAAAATTGACTCCGTAATATATATCAAACAACAGTTCTAGACTAAGATATATATATTTATGGCATAAGAAAACAGAATACGATAGGATATATCAGATAACTGCACAGATAACACACAAGCACATATAGGGTTAATATATATATCTAGGTATTCAAAGGTATAAGCTAGTAATGTTTGAAGCCAGCAGAACAGCAAGGGTTAACAGTTCCTACAATATAGAAAAAACAGTAGTGGCAGTGTAACTGCACCTGCCCCACTCCATATATGTACTAAGGCAATAAAGTGGCAGGGAACTTGTCACGTTGTGTTCAATAGGACACAGGTAAAGTGACAACCCTTTGATAACCCCGATGCACAATACTGCAAGAATATTACACACTATCTGAAAGACATAAGGTCTCAGATCAGCCAAATCATAGAATGTAATTATTTGCCTGCTGATTCCAATTATGCGTACCTCTGGATGGGACACAGAACAATAAAATATATTTCCCAGTGAAAAT
Source organism: Rhinophrynus dorsalis (assembly GCA_037306005.1). Lineage (NCBI taxonomy): Eukaryota > Metazoa > Chordata > Amphibia > Anura > Rhinophrynidae > Rhinophrynus > Rhinophrynus dorsalis. The sequence continues at coordinate 338,702,789 of CM074721.1, forward strand.
TTGCATTAACACATTATAATCTTAAGCAATGAAAGTAAAATATGGGTATAACAACACAATGATAATATATATACATGAAAATATATCAGAGAGTATATATACAATAAAGATTATAATGACAAAATCATGTCTGCACACATCTCAGCGTAAGGGGGTTAACAGATTTATGGACAACAAACACCAGCCAATACACAAGGCAAGTTTTGTTCTGTCAGAATTTTCACAAGTGTGATTATCCCAACAGAACAATCCACACTAGAGATTACAAGCAGATAAAGCAATTCTGGAACAGAACCAGCCCAAAAATACCAGATCCTCAGACAAAGGAACAGAAAGATTCAGAACACCATAAAATGGAGCACAATGACCCTCTCAGAACCACATTATTGTGAATTCTTTATTATTGTCTGCAGTGGATACAAATGCATCTCACAGCACCCAGGCACAAACATCCAGTCACATAATAAATAACTGTCTCTACAGGTGTAGCTCTCTCATCTTAATTTGTAACTCCCAATGATTTAAAATTGCTATCAGTCTAATCTTACCCTATTACTACTGTGAGTGGACTGTATAACTTCCAATAATTATTCTAACTTTATAGCCAAGTGGTTACTGAAACCATTCGTTCTCAGCAGACTGGCCAGTTCTTACGGGGAAGTAATGATAAATAAATTACCCCAGAATTTACTGGGTTATGATAATTTTGGAAGTATATACAGTGTTATGATAATAACTTAACTTATATTTTACCAATCCTATAACTGGTTGTGGTCTCAGGCACGGCACGGTTCTGCTCACTTCAGGAACCATGAAATTCGGCAAAACAAAAAAAATCCCTCCTTTCCTGCTTGTATGCTGTTTATATTACCAAAAACTCTCCTTATATGAAGGCATGCCTATTCTTCTCTCATAGGTCATCCCTTAAAGAATTAGCATATGAGGTAATATACATTAGTAAAATACTATATAAAAGCAATTTGAAGCATAAATTCTACCATGTCACTAGGTGGCTGTCTACTACCAGGAAAAGTCAGTAAATGAGAAACCCATTGAAACAAATTTTATAATTTAAGTTTCAAAATTATATCTCTTCCTAGGAATGTGTGAACTAACTCCCAAATTCGATACACAAGAGTAGTTTAGGTAGCATTCTTAGGATGGGAATGTTCGCCTCCCATCCTGACCTCAAGGTTGCTTACAATGTTTCTAGCATATTTTCTTATGAGGAAGTCTATAAAATCTTTTCTACAAAATGTTGCTTAAACATACAGCCTCATATATACACAAACAAAATGGTTACTGAACAGACTCTTTAACCATTTTCTTACAGCCAGAGCAGATTCTCTGACAACGCCTCATGCTGGTATCAAGAGTTAGGGCTTTAAAGGTTAACTATACTAGGAATACAGAGCTCTTAATTTGTTTAGCGGGTTAACTTACCTAGGTAGGTGTCCTTTATACAGCATCCAGGTACATATGTTTGGTATGTTTTTTCAACCCTTATTAGGATAAATTCCTCAATGACATACAGCAAATAAAACACAAAATTAAATACAGGCTTTGAAAGTTACAAAACTTAGAGATACAATGATTAGACACTTAGAGGAATAAATTCCTATAAGACGTAGCAGTCTGCATAAAGGATAGGATGATATAGGTAGTAGACAAATCATCAGAGAAGTTCAGAAAGAAAAAAAAGAGCAACCTGAAGACACAAGTAACTGAACTACTATTCTTAGATAACAGTATGAGCGTTGTCTTTCAAACAAGGTGTATCCAGAAGTACAATAATTATAATCCAGCAATAGTAATATTGTTCTGGAACATTCCTTAAGGCAGTGGTTCTCAACCTGTGGGTCGGGACCCCTTTAGGGGTCGAATGACGATTTGCCAGGGGTCGCCTTAAACCATCAGATATTTATATTTCGATTCATAACAGTAGCAAAATTACAGCGATGAAGGAACAACGAAAATAATTTTACTGTTAGGGGTCGCCACAACTTGGGAAATTTTATCAAAGGGTCGCGGCACAAGAAAGGTTGAGAACTGCTGCCTTAAGGGGATAGAAAAGAAGAAGAAGAAGAAGAAGAAGAGAGAGAAAAAATACATTTGGAGAGGGGGGAAGGGGGGGAATGTCAAAGGGCAATGGAGAGAAGAGGTTACAAATCACCTCCAAGGTAAATAGAACCATAATATAACAGGACAATGGACCACATCAGGTAGAGCCCCCCAACAGACGGTGTAAAGGATAGCCAACTAGGGGACCAACACCCTGCCAATTCACCTAGATGGGACAGGTATCCCCGGCCGTTCAGTACGCATGAGGTAAGGAAGCCAAATAAGGAACTAAACTACCACATCTGCTTATAACCATGGGTTCCATACATCTAAGAAGATAGAGATGGAGTGAGTAGTCAGGGCATGAATTTCCAGGGAGATTTTGGTATGTTTTTAATCTCTATTTTAACTGTTTTTTTTTTAACCTTCTTGTAGTCTACTACAAAATGTTTCTTAAAAAAAAAAAAACATCTGAGAGCCAGATGTGTACGCAAAGCATTGCCAATGCAAGTTTGAATAGAGATCAATATATACAGGAGACTGCAGATACAATGCAAAATCTAAGTAGATACATATGCCTGACTGCTGTATGAAGGGTATTCAGATAGGTAAATTAACCCGTTAAACAAATTAAGAGACACTTATTACTAGTATATCATTCCGCTCTAAGCAGTGGGCGTTCTGGGCATCTAGAAACGCTCTTTCAGTTTGTTCTTTGAGGGTAAGGGTGGGGGGTAACTCTTCTGACCTTGACTGGTTCTCCAGCTGATTTGCCAGGATCTGTTCTACATAAGCAGACCTTCTGAGACGGCAACTATCACGGAGATGTTTAAGAACCAAGCTGTGGAACACTGAATAAAGATATGTATTCAATTTATTTCAAAACAAAGAACTAGAGGGACTTTTTATATTCCACCATTTACACAATTTATCTACAATTAATACTGTCCTTTTCTGCAAAGAAAAAAAATGCAGCATGTTGATATCACTAAACCTCTGTTTAAAAGGTAGAAATGAAAAGAAAATGACTAACCCCCTCAAAGCCATAATTATGACCAAAAAGCTGCTTTGCAATGCATTTAACTATTCTGGTCACGAAATGGTTAAACTGCAGTGATTCTGGATTCAAGTAAGAGCATTTTAGTGTGTGGGGGGTATAAATGTATGATAGGAATTCACAATACACTGGTAAACTGCTGACGGGAATAATCACCTGTTTACATTCAGAGAATTCTTGGTTGTTTCAGATTAACAATTAACCTAAACCAGCAAAATAAATAAATAAACCCAAGCTGAAAAGAAGAGGTCAGAAGGCAAAGACTGAACTTTTTCTGTAGATGAGAAGATGCAGGGAAATGAGGGCTGAAACAAGAGAACAAGGACAAAAAAAAAGGACAGAGATTTTTGTTTACTTATCGATAAAGCATTTTCTCTTAGTCCTTGTGGAACATAGGAACCATGTGGTTTAGTAGCCTCTAGTAGAAAGTAGGATATTTGCAAACCAAAGAACCACTTATCCCCTGTCAAGCCTCAGCTGCTTTCTGTTCATGAAAAGATGTAAAAAAAAACCAAAAACACCAAGTAATAAGTCAGGAAGGAAAACACCACACACAGAGAACATGAAGGACATGACTGTCTATAACTCAAACAACAGGTTATGACCAGAAGCGATGTCATGTGTCCCACAAGCACTGACAGAAAAGAAAGGTAGGGTCTCCCCCTATCCCACTTTACTCCAACCAGACATGCTAAATTTTAATGTAGAACAAAGATCGAAAAAAAGGGGCAGGAAGGTGGACACCAGAGAACCCAAAAGGACCTCCTCCCCCCCCACAAGACTTTTTTTTTATGGAAGGGAAGTCCTGCGTTTCACATGGACTAAGAGAAAGGGATTTATTTGTAAGTACATAAATCCCCTTTTCTCTTTTGTTGAGTGTGAAACACAGGAACCATGGGGATATACCAAAAGCTATATCACCAAGATTCCAGGGAGGTAGAGAAAAAAACAAAACAAACAATTGCAACACAAACTGGTCTCAAGACCTACATGCCAATCCAAGTAACAGCAAAAAGGTTGTGGACATAAAGACAAGAAGGACATCTGCACAGGCCTTATGGCCTTACGCTCAAAACCGGTTTCAGCCAAAGTTATTACATTGACTCAGTAGTGAGTAGCATAAATGTGAAGGAACAGTCATGTTACCAGCTTGCACAACTGTTCCACAGAGGTTTGCTTCTTGCAGGCCCATGAAGCATCCACCACTCTAATGGAATGAGCATTGACCCTAAAGGTGTTACGGTTTTCTGACACTCAGACCAGGGTATGAAGTAAAAACACAGTTTTATTGAAAATAAAACAATGCCCCTAGAGGCCAGTACAGAAATAGCAGTAATGGCAAAGGGTTAACAAATGCAACAGGTGAGATATAAACAAGATTGGCCAACGCCCAGGATAAATAGCAGTCTCTGGAACACAGTCTCTCAATAGCTGGATAGAAATAAGTAACTGCACTGAATACACTCTCAAGTTGGTATAGTAGCGCAACAAAGTCCAGAGCTGAACCGATACCACCACCGTGGGCTACACAGGAATGCTATTGCCACGCTGTAGTGATCAGAACCAAAATCGCCCTTAACTGGAAAAGAAGTAACCCTGCGTGTGCCACTTGGATTGTGCCCTGACACCCCTTGGGTGCTATACTGATGGTGACTGTACAAGCTGTAGTAGAGCCGGCGCCCTCTGGAGTGCAATGGGAATGTAACTTCAGCGTCTGTGGGCCGGAGCCAGAATACGAGCACGGAGCAGACAAGACTCTGAGGGTAAATGAGAGACACACAGAAGCACTCAGAGTAAAGGCTCAAGTCAGAAAACGTATGCTTGGCAAGATATATCGGAGGCACTAGACCGGAGACTACAGGCACTGCAAGGGTTAAGTGGTTCTGCACAGGAGCGAGCACCTTGGCAACCAGCAGAAGGCAAAGCAACCTCAGGCTACAGCTACTGACAAGTGAGAGGAACAGTGAGTCGCTTAAACAGTTCAGAATGTCGCCGGAGCGACCGGAATGATGCAGGAACACTGGAACAGCAGGCAGACTGGAACGGCAACCGGAACAGCAGGCAGAACCGGAACGGTAACTGGAACAGCAGGCAGGCCGGAATGGCAACCGGAACAGCAGGCAGAACCGGAACGGTAACTGGAACAACAGGCAGGCCGGAATGGCAACCGGAACAGCAGGCAGAACCGGAACAGTAACTGGAACAGCAGGCAGGCCGGAATGAATCACAGAGCAGGGTCGCCAGCCAGAACCGGGTCAAGTCACGGAGCACGATCGTCATCCAGAGCCGGGTCAATTCAAGGAGCAGAAGCAGGAGAAGAGTCAGACTAGCTGGGTCGGTACACAGGAGACACAGGAATATGGCAACAAGGCGCAGCAACAGGAACACCACGAAAGGGCAACTGACAAGTGCCCAAGCTCCAGCATATAACGCCACATCCTGGGCGGGCCAATCAGTCTCCACCAATGCACAGGCAAATCAGGTCACATTGACAGAAAGTCACGGGGACCGTGATAAAAGGCCAATAAGGAGCTATCATGATTACATGTTCTGGCTGACCTTCCTCAACACCCTGGGAAATCAGGGGAAAGGGAGGAAACACATACCAGGGGACACTGCCACAGAATGTCCAACATGTCTAATGAAGAGCTAGAGGGTCCTGAGTCCTGGAGTAAAACAGGGCTTGACTGAGATGCCATCATATCCACAGCTGGAACAATCCACAGTTGAACTATGGAGTCGGACAACATCTGACCGAGTTCCCAATTCCCAGATCCTGACATTGATGGTTGAGAAAAAATCTGCCTCAACTCTATCTACTCCTGGAATGTGAGTGGCTGAGAAAGCCAGAACATGAGCTTCCACCTAAGTGAGAATCAGATTAACTTTTGATCACATGGCTGCGCTCCTGTCCCTCCTTGGCGTTTGACACAAGCCACTATTGTTTTATTGTTGGACTGAATACTCACTGGCAGATCCAGTTAAAGCTGGGACCAATGCTGAAAATCAAGGAATTACCCAAAGCGTCAACACGCTCACAGAAAGAAGACTCTTGAAACAAAGGCCCTAAACTATCAAAGCCAAAAGAGGCTGCTTAGCCCATCAGACTGGCATTTTGCCGTGACTACAACACAATTCAGGACAACCAATGAAGGAAACCAATGAAGGATTCCAATGGGAAACCTGAAGCCACCAACAAGGAGCTCACTTTGTCTGGCTGGAGACATGTGAGATAGGCCAGATGATACGGCTCCAGGTACAGAAAGTGTTAATAAACCTATACAGTGAATGCAGACACCATTGATACATACAAGTAATAAAAAGAAATAAAAAAAAGAGTGGATTACAGGCAAAAACACTGCATAACAGTGGGTGCCAGAATAGCAGAGATTTAGGATATAAAACCATTGTATTCAATAGATTAACCTACCCAGCGTCAGCCTTCAGACTTCCATTAAATTTAATGGAAGCCCACCTAATGAGGATTATATGTCCCCATATAACTAGGAATAAAATAAATAGGGGTCCAAGACAGCAGTGCCCAAACACCCTTTAATGAGGTCAGGAAACTTGCAACTGAGTAGGCGAGGATAACGCCTCAGAGGCCCTGTCTTTTTTTGAAGTGCCTTGCTCTCTGGAGGAGGGGAACTTTACTCCATCGTTCCTGTGTTCCACATTGGATGACCAAGGATAGAACAATGGGCCAGTCTGTGGCAGCTTTGGGGGTGTTCCTTTACATCTTACTCAATTTCTTGAATATGCTATGGGCAGACATTATAGGGCTTACTAGCACTGATGTCCTAACAATGGCAGAGTGTGTCCGCTGTTATGCACTACCAGGCCTTAACACCCTAGTGCATACCTTGTAGGGCAGCCACTGGCGTTAGATGCTAAATGTCAGTGGAACTGTGCTGGTGGATTTATACATTCACTCCAGGTTGAGGAGGTAGTATGTAAGGGAAGAGGAGGCATTACTGGTGAAGTGAAAATGGAAGATATTAAAACCGTGCGGGGGCTGGAGAGACTTCTAAATGCCTAAAACCTCCACCTATCATTTTTAATGTCTTATGTCACCCTCTTTCTTATTCATACCACTGTCCCATCAGAGTTTCCCTAATCTGTGCCTTCTCACTTACGGAGGCTGATCTACTAAGAAATTGGATAAATTCTGGGGTCAAACAACCTCCTATTGATTTAAACGTGACTGCCATTGTAGTCTGGAATTCAAGGAGTTACAATCCCCTTTTTAAATCAATGAGAATTTGATTACATTTTATTTATTCCCAACGATGCATCTGGCTTGCTCCAGATTGGCTTGTATACTTCTTAGTATATCAGCCCACTGTCCTCTTCCATCTCATGGTGCCAGTTCTCCCCTGGCCCTGTTTTTATCCCCCTTACATTCCCCATCATCTCTCACATGGTTTCTGCCTCCCCAGTCTTATCAAGCTAACAAAGAGCAGTTCTGAAGCAAATGAACTGCACCACAAATAAGAAATGAACATTGCACAAAAACCCTTTGATTTACAGGAGAATTTCAAACCCTGAATGCTAGAGAAGTCTCCAGCATATTATGATGTGTATAGGATTTGGGTTTTTGTTTTTTTCAGTGTGTTACAATGAGCCTTATTCAGTCAACTAAAAGGGGTGCAGTTCTGCACCAACTGCTTCAAACAAGTCAAATGGAAATTCTTCAGTTTCCCATTGATTTCTATGGTCATTTTAAACACTAACAAGTTTCCAGCACACGGTGAAGCAAATAACTGGCGTCACCTCTAGCAGTGAAGGGATGATAGTAAATGTTCATTTCCCCCATGGTACAGCTGGATTGCTCCAGGACTGAACTTCTTTAGCTTGAAGAATAAGACTCTCCCATGTTGTTGATTGCTCATAACACAGATTACATTATTATATGCCCACAATACAAATAACTGTAATATAACCATTATAATCATTCCTCGAGTTTTATGGTTTACAAAATACAAAGCGGAGCGGATAGGAAAGAAAACAAATTTATGTCCCAGACTTTTTTCTGTTTCCCTTAAAGTGGAACTATCACCTATATAAAGTCCCCCCACAATAATTAGGCACATGGCGATTAACTTCTTAACAGAGCTATTATCGGGCACAAGTGCCACGATCTGAAGCAATCCTTTTTCGGAGACTGACAGCCAGGCTTCTTTCTTCAGAGCTGTCTGAGCGCCTGCGCTGTCAGTCCCTTCCGATACCTTAAGGTACCATGCAATGTCTCTTAGAGGAGACCGAGACTGACAGCGCAGAAGTCTCCATGCCAAGAGGTCTGCGTACAAGACTGGCCTTCAGTCTCAGAAGGATTACTTCATAACATGGTACTTGTGCCCTTTAATAGCACTGTTAAGAAGCTAATCGCCATGTGCCTAATTATTGTGGGGGGACTTTATATAGGGTGATAGTTCCGCTGTAAAGGGATAGAACACGGAATGCTGAGAGGTGTAGGAATGCTGGGAGTTCTGTGCTGGGAGTTTTGTGCTTTCGGGCAGTCTCTACAGTGCATGACTGCGTCGGCGGCAGGACGCAGAGCAAGACCGGCCTCTTAACAAGCAATGCTTTGCATACCCCTCTGGCACTCAAAGGGTAATATCACCTGGACCTTGGCCCGTGTACATGGGCTTTTACACTAGTCCACTATATTTGAAAGACACGCAAGGCTAAATAAAGTTCTGCATGAGGAAGGAATGTTTACTGCTACTTAGTGATGAACTGATCAGCCATATCTTGGCTGGAACTTCAGTGAAAACATTACCAATCTTCTACAGAACAGTGACTGGAGAAAAGCAACTGCAATACAGGGGACAATTGAAAACATTTCCACTGATTTAACCCCTTAAGGACCCATGACGGTCCTGGACCGTCATGGGTTGTTATCCCCTTAAGGACCCATGACGGACCAGGACCATCATGGCTTAAATGATAGCAGCGTGCCTCCGTGCACGCTGCTATCATTTATTCCAGGCTGAGACTGAGCGCTCAGAGACTGGGGCATTCAGTCTCAGCCCTTCTTGCTTGTGCCGGTTCATGTGATTGCCGTAGCAGCGATCACATGTACTGGCATAGTGAGAGACAGAGGCAGCACAGAAAGCATGCTGTCTCTGCGTGTCTCTTCTACCTCTGTCTCCCTTGCTATCAAAGTAAGGGAGACAGAAGTGGAGAGGAGACACCTAGTGGCAAATGAAAATACAGCAGCTAGGGGTATTAACCCCTTCACTGCTGGTGCCAGGGGTCAATTTCTGACCTGCAATGATTATTTTTTTTTTTTTTTAAATAAAATACTTATCTTTTTGTTAAAAAAAAAAAATATATATATATATATATATCATCTCATTAAACAATTTTGGAAGTGTGATTGTTGTGGAGCCATGTAATACACTTATACACACCGCCAAATGTCACAGATAAAAAAGTGTCAAAATAGGGTGGGAAAAAAGGGACATGAGGATTTTCACCCAAGGGGGGGGGGGACAGTGGCCACTTTAAACTGCACATTTTGTAGGTATGACTGACCGGTCATACCTTTCATGCAGTCGCCATAAAAATTTAACCCTTTGTGCCCCGTATATCTCAAGAGAAAAAACAAAAATTGTGTTTTTTTACCTTTTTTTTAATTTTAATAAAGTAAATTGTGGGTTATCCATATAAGTAGGGTATCAAATGAAAGCCCCATTTGTGCTTAAAAAAACAGTATATAATTTATGGGGGTGGAATAAAAGCCTAAGAGGGAAAACACTGTTGAACAAAGACATCCTCAAAAAGGTCAGAATTGCTCCAGTCCTTAAGGGAAAACAACCTCAGATTTTCCCGGTCCTTAAGGGGTTAAACTTAGCTTTTAATACAACTGAATGCTCGAGAAGTCTTCATCGCATTCCTTCACAATGAGTTGGAGACCTCTCTAGCATTCAAGAGATTAACCCCTTAACGACCGGCTGCACAGGCATGTGGCGGTTACTAAAGGACCACGGAGCATTTTTTATTTTTTTTTTATTTGTGTTTCCGATTCCAGACTCCCCGAACAGCGTGCAGCCATGGGGGGAGCCCGGAATTCCATGACGGTCATAGTACGCCATGGGTCGTTAACTCAGATCTACCCATGACATACTATGACCGTCAAGGGTTGTTAAGGGGCTAAAATCACCATTTTAATTAATAGGGATTTGAAAAGTCTTCATTTGCCCCATATAATGCAGTTTATTTTGCCCCAGAATTGCATCTCATTAGCGTAGTGAAGGCAGCCCACTGACAAACACAGAAAAAGTAAAATAAAATTAAAAAATCTAACATTAAATGCTATATGTAAATGCAGACCCAAATATAAACAAATGGATTGACTGACACATTGGGACCAGATGGAAAATAAATCCAACAGCAAAAAAAAAAAAAATTATTATGAAAACACTGTATGTTACACAAACAACTTTGGCCACAGGTAATAAACATAAAATGATAAAATTAGACTTTTTGGTGGAATGGACAGATCTGTCCAAAAGGCAAAAAACATGCTCCTAATGTCTAATGTAATAAACTCTATTGTGTAATCTGTCTTCCTTTAAAGCTCCCAAAAGAACAGTAGCAATGAGCTTGTATTCATGAAGACAAATTAAATATAGTATGAAAAAATGAATAGTCAAATCTTCCAAGTGAATTATGACAAAACACTATGAAATCCTATTGCCATAAATTATACCTAGATGTATTACAAAGAAAATTAAGTGATTATTAAATATGAATAATACAGAAAATAATTTGATCATCATGATACATGGAAAATTAAGTGATAAATGGTCCAGTTTAGTTAATCTACAGAGATGAGCCTAGACTATCTATTTAGTCTCTCCATCAGAGATCTGTCCCATATGATGCATGAGTCAGTGTTAAACCACAGAGTAGTTCTGTAGTACATATACAAGGCAAGGAAGTACCACTGATAATACACAAAGGCTTCTGTCAGTGATCACAGAGAAGAATATACGCTCCTCAAACTGCAGCTTGATGAATTCCAGATTGTGTCTGCCCCTATTTCAGAAGTCTTATATTTGCAGCCTCTAAAAGCCTCCTGCCAGCAGTACAAGTAGTCCAAAAACTGACCCCATGGGCTACAAGTTGGGCTGGATGCAACCTGGTAATTTGGGCCTGTTTTGTTCTCATTGGAGTTCCAAATGAAGACCGTTTCCACCATCTAAGGAGATGCTCTGTAGTGTGCATGAGCGATTGAGTGTGTTTGTGTAGTACCTGCATGACGTGTTTACGTGCACGCGGTTTTGTATTTTCCCTTCAAGTAATGGCACAGCTGCACCTCACATGAGGTCTATGATTAAGCACAAATGTGCGAAACGTGTGAGACGTTCATTTCTATGTGGTGTCTGTTTTGAGATCTTCCAATAAAAGCTGGTTTTAACCTCTCCACTTAAAGTGTGGCACTTCTTTGTCTTTGCAACAACTGCACTTATGTCAGCATTTCATTTTCCAATGGACCTTCCACCGAAAAAGAGAAACATCTTAAAGGGGAACTACCACCCCGCAATAACTTAAGCTTCACCGATTGCTCACCTGGCGACTAGCTGCTTAGTAGCGCTAGTCGCCAGAAATATTACCCGGTTCTGCAGATATCGGCGTTTTACCGATGGTGACAGGAGCAGGAAGCACGGATGTCTCTTCTCAGTGACGTCCGTGCGCCTGCGCTGTCAGTCCCTTTTGAACCGCGTGGTTCAAAAGGGACTGACAGCGCAGGCGCACGGACGTCACTGTGAAGAGACGTCCGTGTTTCCTGCTCCTGTCACCATCGGTAAAACGCCGATATCTGCAGAACCGGGTAATATTTCTGCCGACTAGCGCTATTAAGCAGCTAGTCGCCAGATGAGCAATCAGTGAAGCTTAAGTTATTGCGGGCTGGTAGTTCCCCTTTAACAATTCTGTGGGAATTCATCCCTACGAGTAAATCATTCACAGGGACTGTGTTGCCAATTCGCCACATGTACTCAAACACTAATATCCTTACCGCTTCAAGTACAAGAGGTGAGCATAGCTTTGCTTCACAATGTGTTGCACATCCCTCTGGCTCTTGAAGAGTCAGAATCTGTCCTGTGAATCCTGTGGAATAACAATGAGAATACAGACCTTAAGGGGGGGAAAAAAAAACACATACTATGGGTATTCCTTTTCCTCTTGTGCGTTAGGTAAGGAAGTTTATTGTAGACAGTGAATGGATTTAGCGTGTCCAATTTTTTTAAAAACTGCTTGGATGCTAGATGTCTTCAATTCATGGCTTCTCAAAGCTCCAGACATCTCAAGCGGTTAGTTAACCTATCAAGAACCAAAAGGTCTCCTAGATTACAGACAGAATGTTCATAGTCTGGAAACCCTGAGGTTTTCTGCTTGCAGTCGGACTGCACCAGTCTAATGTAATAAAAGTAGCAGATTTCCCTATAGTTATAATTATAAAATATACTAGGAGTACTAAGAGTCCACTAGCTACAAAATCAGGAAATTAAATGAAGAAAATAGACTAACTAAAATGCCATAATTCATACAACTGAAAATAAATTGTATTGAATGTCAGTTTCTCACATATTATATAAAAGAGCCCTGTTCAATTGTGATTGCTATGTATTGTGAGAGCAGCAGGTGTCCCTGAACATTCCAGGGAGGATTAGTCAATGGGTATCAAGTGGCGGCAGGAATCTATAAAGAATACTCTAGATCACCTCCTCCCGTTGACATAATACTGTTGAGTGATCTTTAAAATACTGTTGTGTCTGCTTGTTTTTTTATTTTTTACTTACAATGAATACGAGTCAATAGCAGAACACCAGAGATAGCCAACAGTGATCCTTTAAGAAGACTATTCAAACACCTAAAATGAATTGCAGTTATATCAAACTATAATACCCTGTTCTTCAAGCTAATATTTGAAAGAGTTAGTTTTCGGAGGCCAAAATCTAGTTATGCATATGTCCCAAGGGGGCTCCCATTCCTATCTTTTCCAAGGATCCATGTACCATAGCATTCTTGATAGTTGTCTCTGAAGTGATTGTCTATAAATGGGCTGAGATAAGTAACAATTATGAATGAAAGAGCAGTGGGTACTAATCTTCATAAACTGGCATTAGCTCAAATTTCTGATTAAGAACAACAGGAGAAAATAAATGCTTTCTGAATAGGACCACTTACACTTGTCTAAAAAAGAAAGGGACATGCTCCAAAAATAAAGCTGAACTGGGCAATCCAACTCCAGGGAAGCCAGTGAATAGGAGCCTGCCTAATGGAGCATAATACAGCTCTATATCCAAGTTGAATATAAAATAATTAATGTAAAACCTAAGAGCAGTGCCAGATTGTTCCTTGCTCGTTTTGCTTGAACGGTCACTTGACTGGACTGGAGAAGTGGGGTGTTAAGCCCTGGGACTACACGGTAGATGTGAGGGCAGTGCAGAGCACTCCCATACACACAGTCGGCAACATAAGGAGCAGACCAATACCTCGACAGGTTATACACTAGGTGGGTAACCAGATGGAGGATAGGCTAGGCAGCACAAACCGGTATGGCCACGGGAGGTCAGACACACGGAGGGACCGACAAGCGCCGCTGACGGAAGAGAGCACAGAGTGGAAGACACAGGCAGCACGGGAACCAAAACGAGGCACAGAATGGTCACGGAGCGCAAATCCGAGAGTAAACCAGGAGGCAGGCAATGGTCAAAACCGGATCGGGTAGTCAGACGTCACCAGTGGTCGTAGCCGAAACGGGTAGTCGGTCGTAGCCAGGAGTACAAACCGGAACGGGTAGTCAGACGTAGTCAGGTAATACACAGGAACGGTAATGGACCAACACAGCAATAAGCTCAGGTACACCACGAAAGGGGAAAAAAGAAAAAGAGAGAAGAGCGAAAGGCTATCTGAGAGTAGCATCAGTAATAGCACCAATCAAGACAATGTGCCCCAATCTACTTACAAGATATCTTCTTGTAAGTATAGCCAAAGAGAAATGGTATCTGGAATTCACAAACAGTGTAAATAAGACTCCACCAGTGTCCCGGGCGGCCTTCCCTCCGTTCACAATAACTGGAAACTCCCCGGTGAGTAAAGTGCTTCTCCTGAGGGCTGTTAACGTGTAGAAATATTCTAAGAGCAAATCTGTATAAAAGTTGCAACTTCCCCCACAATAAGGAGCAACTCACCAGAAGTCCAGGAAACAAATGTGAATCTTAGGCCCGACCCGGCCACGACAAAAATAAGGCTCAGCTGGAGAATAGTGTGGTTTAACGAAAAAGGTAGTTTAATCGATATGATAACAATAAATATGTAATAAAAACAACTCCAACGCGTTTCGTGAGACACAGCTCACTTCTTCAGGGAATAACAGTGGCCTCATGTGGGGCTTAAATCTATTCAAAGATTTTTGGGCTTCGCCAATTACTATCGGACGTTTGTAAAAAAAAAATTTTTTTGACTATTGTCAAACTTATCACTGATATAACCCATAAAAGGTGCTAAGGTCACTAACTGGTCTCCCAGTGCGTTGCTCACCTTTGAAGACCTCAAGGCAGCATTCACAGCAGCTCCTATTTTGGTGCACCTAAATCCCGCCCTGCCCTTTACCCTGGAATTCAATACGTCTGAGATTGAAGTAGGCACCCTCCTTTCTCAACGCTCGGCCCCGGGGGAGGCATTACGCCCTTGTGGCTAATTTTCCAGAAAACTACCTAAGGCTGAGATAGTATATCAGAATGGGGACAGAGAATTACTGGCCATCATACTGGCACTGAAAGAATGGCGACACCTCTTGCAAGGTACCAGTTCCCTGATCTTGATTCTTGCGGATCATAAGAATCCAACGTACTTATCCAAGGCAAAACGCTTGTCGTCCCGACAAGCTAGATAGGCATTGTTCCTATCCAGGTTCAATTACTTGGTTTCCTACCTTCCGGGATCTAAGAATGTTAAGGCTGATGCTCTATCACGCCAGTTTTGCAATTTATCCAAGGAGGAGGTTACTCCCACACAGATTATTCCAGCTGATCGGATTCTTGCCACAATACGTACATGTATTACGTCTCCCCTGAGAGAGGAAATATTGGCTGCCCAAACATCTTCTCCGGCGGAGAGACCTTGCGGGAAGTGCTTTGTCCCCGCTCAGTTGAGCATTAAGCTGCTTGAGACTTATCATGCTTCCGGTCACATTGGGTGAGACAAACAGATTTGGTCCTTGTCTAGACTGTTCTGGTGGTCAAGCCTTCGATCAGATTGAGCTGCTTTAACCGCAGCATGCACTACTTGTGCTCAGAATAAGTGGCCTCGACATTTGACTGATGGTCTCCTTCAACCTGTGGCCAATGTGGAACGTCCCTGGTCTCATCTGTCCATAGACTTTATGGTTGATCTTCCGGCATCTTCAGGCTTCACTGTCAAATTCTCTAAGATGGCTCACTTTGTACCACTTAAAGGCCTACCATCTGCACAGGATTTGGCGGTGGTATTCGCTAAGGAGGTCTTTCGACTTCACGGCATACCCATGGTTATTGTCTCGGACAGAGGTAGCCAGTTTGTGTCTCAGTTCTGGAGATGCTTTTGTGCCCAAATGGGAATCAAGCTAGCATTCTCCTCCGCATACCACCCTCAGTCTAATGGTGTGGCTGAACGGTCTAACCAAGCCTTAGAACAATTTCTCCGTTGCTATATCTCTGACCACCACGATAATTGGGCTACCCTGTTACCTTGGGCAGAGTTTGCCCAGAATAGTGCCATGAACTCTTCCTCACAGAGTTCTCCATTCTTGATCAACTATGGGTTTCAACCCTCTGTCCTTCCCTACGTCTTTCAGGCACAGGAGATTCCAGCTCTTGATGAGCATTTGAGGGCGATCTGTTCCTCTTGGCTGTAGGGACAGCATACCCTACGTGCATCCGTGCAGCAGCAGAAGAGGCAGGCAGACCATTGTACAGTGGCGTGGAATACCTTGGTGTTATATAAATAAAGAACAACAACAATTTCTGTATCTTTCATAATCTTTGCTATCCCTTTAATTCATACAAAATCTATTCAGACAAATTAAGGACATGTGCCAGCTGGCGAAAGAAGCAGATCCAGAAAGAAAAAAGTTTGAGAAGAAAGTACATAGCAGGGAGGCCAATTCATTAATTACAATTAAGTATAGCCAATTCCCTTTAACATGGTGACTTTAATTAAGCAGTATTTTCTGAAGGAGTAGGCCCTGTAGTGTAGGCTATAGAGCAGGGGTAGTCAACCCTGGTCCTGAAGAGCAACCAACAATACATGCTTGAGAATATCCCTGCTTTAATACAGATTAATCAATCAGTGGCTCAGTCTGTTTAGCTAATCCACATGTACTGAAGCAGGGTTGGCCTGAAAACCTGCAATACTGGTGCTTGAGGGCCAGGCTTGGCTGCCCAGGCTCTATAGGTATTTAGCTCAGGACAAGGAAACAAAGTATGTACTAGTAAATTCCATTCTCCCAAGTTTCACTAACAGCCATGGAGGCTGAAGAATTATACAGAACTGGAGCACTTCTGGGGCATGCCAACCGTACCATAGGGGACAAAAAACAAAACAAAAAAAAAACAAAAAAAAAAACAAAACACTTATTTCAATAATGATTTTAACCCCTTGAATTACAAAGAGGTCACCAATTAAAGGGTTTAAAAGTCCGGTTTAACTCAATAACGATTTGTCAACTTTTATTTGGTCCCTACTGTGTGGTATGTTTGTTCCATTTCTTATTGATGCATCAGATTCAATGGGGGTTATTCACTAAGGTGTGATAAAGAGGTGATAAAGTGGAGATGACTTC
Source organism: Rhinophrynus dorsalis (assembly GCA_037306005.1). Lineage (NCBI taxonomy): Eukaryota > Metazoa > Chordata > Amphibia > Anura > Rhinophrynidae > Rhinophrynus > Rhinophrynus dorsalis. Next base: position 338,719,744 of record CM074721.1, read on the forward strand.
TCCAGTGATATCACTTCTCCAATTCCTATGTTATTCTATAGTGCCTATTCACTAACATTACTTAAGTTTTAGAGATCCTAGTGCATAGGCTCCATAGATTAACATAGGAACTGGAGAAGTCATATTACTTTTTCACACCTTAGTGAATAACCCCCAGTGTCTTTTGAAAGAGTGTAGTGAATACTGTAAAGAAATTGAAATACCTGTAGAGGAAAGTGGTAGGACTAATTCCCCTAGGATACATGGTACTGATAAATACATTTCTTGAAGCATTGTGTTTCTACCTCAGAGATTCTCCATATTAGTTCTTGGAATACACCAACAGTGCATGTTTTCAAGATATCTCTACTTGATCACGTTTACTCAGTAGCTCAGGTATTGTAATCTGTTTAACCCCTTAACGACCCTTGGCAGTCATAGTACATCATGGGTCGAGCTGACTGAACGACCCATGAAGTACTATGACCGTCATGGAGTTCCGGGCTCCCCCCGTGGCTGCACGCCGTTCGAGGAGTCCGGAACCAGAAGAACAAAAAAAAAAAAAAAAAAGTGCTCCGTGGTCCATAACTCATGGCGCTGCATCAATCGGCCCGTCATTAAGGGGTTAAGTAGTGAAATTCTGAAAACCTGGGACTTGTCTGTGTGTCCTGAATACAGGAACTGGGAACTGCTGTTGTACTGAAGTCTCTTGAGAGGAGTTGCACTTGGAAAGACCACAATTTTAAAATGAAATCTGTAAAACAATAAACTTGTCTTATTCCCATCCAAAACAGTCACCAGCACTCTGGCAGCGTGGGGGCAGTATCAGTGGATGAAACATAGCCAAACTCTGCTCAGACTATATATTATATATAAAATCAGACTATGGAACATTTCCATTATTTGATAGAACAATTCAAGGTTATGTTTATATTAAGAAGTCTGTACTAAAACAATTTGTAAAATTAAACGCTTTGAGAGCCTGCTAGTAAATGTAATGTTGGCACAGGCCAGTGCCAGGTTCCAGATATAATTATTCTGAAATATATTTCTTTAGTCAAATCAAGAATTATCAGTGTTTTTTCTGCAATGTACCAAGGACACACCAAGATGGAAGCAAAGTGCCAAGATTTATACTGGTCAATGCTAATAACTGCAGCAACATATATATGAGATGCCCAGCACAGAACATGGATTTAGATTCACTGTGTGGCAGGAACACTTTCAGTCAGAAAAAGGTCACTTATGACGTGGGTAGGACTTATTTTTTTATTATTTATTTTTGCATACAGTGGTCTTACAGGCGTTGGTTTTTATTCATCTGCTGCAAAAAAAGGAGTAATTCTGGAGCATTACAACTGGGCCATAGTGGGGAAATATAAATCTTCATTTAAAAGGGTCTTTGAACCCCTCAAATGCTAGAAAGGTGTCTGATGCAGTGCTTTGGAGGCCTTCTAGCATACATGGTTTAAGTGTTCTATTTAAAAAATATATATATATATCCTATACAATAATTCGCTAGGATGTTTGTCAGAAGCAGTCATGCGCAGCATTAGAGAGTGCACGCCTTTGGGCAGTCTCTACTGCGCATGACTGCATCGTGTGAGTGAGGCGACGCAAGACTGCATCGTGTGGAGCAGTGAGGTAGCGGGCACTTAAAGGAGATCTCTCACCCCTACAAAAGTTAGGCTTATTATGTAGACTATATAATAATTAGCTAGGATGTTTGTCAGAAGCAGTAATGTGCGGTAGAGAGTGTGCGTGTTCAGGCAGTCTCTACTGCACATGATTGCATTGCGTGAGTGAGGTGACGCAAGACTGCATCGCATGGAGCAGTGAGGTAGCAGCTGCTTAAAGGGGATCTCTCACTCCATAACAAGCCTAACTTATGTAGAAGAGTATATATAGATAATGTTGAAAACGTTATTGATATTTAAAAAAGCTATTTGGGTTAAAACGATAGCTGACAGATTGCCCTGCACCCTACTTCCACATACACTTCTGTTGCTGCACTGCTCCTGCTCCCTTCCCACTACCCAGCCTTCCACCGATGACAGAGGCTGTCTGCGATCTCTGCCAATGAGATCGCTCCAGCTTACAGACAGACAGCCTCCGTCATCGGAGGAGGCTGGGTAGTGGGAAGCGAGCAAGGTCAGTGCGGCAATGGAAGTGTATGTGGAAGTAGGGTGCAGGGCACTCTATAAGCTATCATTTTAACCCAAATAGCTTTTTGTTTTGTTTTGTTTTTTTCTCATGTGCAACTATCTCCAAGTGTGAATGCACCAAAGTCCAGAAGGGGTCCGTGGAAGAGGCCATGACATGAACCAAGGGACCTCCATTGTGAGGAGTCCAATAGCTTCTCGGGAGTAGAGGGAGGAACAGGAAAGGTTTGAGTGTCTCCACTCCTAAGGAGTTATACACTGCAAAGTGGGAGCCGTGTGACTTCCACTTGCCATGAATGCCCACTCTACACAATTGTCTGAAAGTATCACAGTGCCCGGGATTGCTGCATTATCATGTCAGTTACCTGCAGGAGGCTCTTCATTGGCTGCTTCCCTTATACCCACCTTAGACTGCCTATTTAAACTGAGCTTGGGCACCCTTTGGTTGCCCTTTCGTATTTGTCTCTATGCTGTTCCTGCATGGTGCTACAGTACTTCCTGGGTCTTGTCGCTGTTCCTGATTGTCAGTGGTATCCTAGTTCCTGCCTCCCAGTCGTCCGGTTCCCGCTTCTGTTCCTGATCCGGTTGGAGTTGCTGTTCCTGTAGTTGTTCCTGCTGCCGTTCCTGATCCAGGCTACTGTCTGCAGTACTGATCCTCTTCTTCAGCGGGGTTCCTGTACCATCTACTACTGGGTGCCTGCCGTTCTCTGTGGTCAGGGCGACAATTTGACTTCCTCATAGGTTTCTCCAGTACGCGGGTACTGGTTTGCTCCACTGAGTCAAGTTGCTATTGCACTATGTGAGCCTCGGCTTATCCGGTACGCGGGTACTGGTTGGCTCCACGGCAACCGGCTGCCGTTGCACCGGAAGACTCATAGGTTACTCCAGTACGCGGGTACTGGTTCGCTCCACTGTAACTGGCTGCTAGCCACCGATATAGCTTTGGCCTCTCCAGTACACTGGTACTGGTTCACTCCACTGAGATTTGTTGCTATTGTACTATTTAAGCCTTGGTTTATCCGGTACGCGGGTACTGGTTGGCTCCACGGTAACCGGCTGCCGTTGCACCGGAAGACTCATAGGTTACTCCAGTACGCGGGTACTGGTTCGCTCCACTGTAACTGGCTGCTAGCCACCGATATAGTTTTGGCCTCTCCAGTACGCTGGTACTGGTTCGCTCCACTGAGATTTGTTGCTATTGTACTATTTAAGCCTTGATTTATCCGGTGTGCGGGTACTGGTTGGCTCCACAGTAACCGGCTGCCGTTGCACCAGAAGACTCATGGTTACTCCAGTACTCGGGTACTGGTTCACTCCACTATACTGGCTGGTAAGCCACCAACATAGTCTTGGTCTCCCCAGTACGCGGGTACTGGTTCGCTCCACTGTAACTGGCTGCAAGCCATCGATTAGTCTTGGTCTCCCCAGTACGCGGGTACTGGTTCGCTCCACTGAGACTAGCTGCTATTGCACTATATGAGCCTTGGGTTATCCGGTACGCGGGTACTGGTTGGCTCTACGTTACCGGCTGCTGTTGTACCGGAACAGTCTTGGGTTTCTCCAGTACGCGGGTACTGGTTCGCTCCACTTAAACCGGTTGCTGTTGCACAGGTAGAATCTGGTTTCTCCATTACGCTGTACTGGTTCGCTCCACGACAACCGGTTGCTGTCGCACCGGTGGTGTTCAATTACTCCAGTACTTGGGGGCTGGTTCGCCCCATTGAAGGAGGCTGTCCTGTCCTAACAGCCTGACATGTTGAAGGTTTTTCCCAGTACACGGGTACTGGTTTGCTCCTCGCATTACTGGTTATTATTGCGCTTCCTGTTTACACGAGTGAGACTGTGGTACACTGCTCGTTATTGCTCTGTCCTTAGTGAGTGGCAGTCTATTGCTACCTGTTATCCTGTAGCCTAGTTTGTCATCTCTGTGACTGGTCTCAACCATCTAGCCAGTCACCCCGGCCACCTTACTGCCCTCACTATCTGCAGTGGGCTGCCTTGCCCGGCATTGGTAAGGCCGGTAGAACTTGGTCGTGACTATTCCTTTAAGGGTTGCCTTACCCAGTATTGGCAAGGCCGGTAGAGCCTCTTACCAACAGTTCCAGTGACGTGGCTGCAGTGCCCGGTATATTGGCACGGCCAGTACAGCCTCTTTCTTACTTTCCAGTGCCTTGGCTGCCGTGCCCGGTATATTGGTAAGGCCAGTAGAACCTGTTACCATCTCATGCCATCCAAGGTTGCCTTACCAGGTATTGGCAGGGCCGGTAGAGTCTGTATCCATCCAATGTATCATTATTATGTGCCTATGTAACTGCTAATAAATATATCTTGTATTTGCTTTCAACCCAATAGGGTTCTCTTTAACTTTCCAATAAAGTTATGTTTTTACCTATTCTCTGTGTCTGAGAGTCATAACAAACCATGACAGAAAGTTGCTCTCAGATGTTGCTATCTGGATTTGGAATGTTTAAAGGCACCATGACCCAAAAAAAATAGAAAAAAATATAAATATCAGCAAAAATTGCTACGAATAAAGAAATAAATATTGAAACACCACTGGCATAAAAGGACTGAATCCAAATGAGAGGAAAAGTCCCTTATAACAAGTAAAAAGGAAAAGGATGCCCAGACAAACAGTGCAGGAGTTAACTCACCAATGCAGCCAAGAATAGGACAGAGAAGCCTAAGCTAGCATGGGCATGATGTTCGAACAAGCTCATCTAGAAAAGTACAAGTCAGGCATCTAAAAGACAGTGCAAGTGTCTGCCACACAGAAATTCTCTAGAGGTTCAAAACAGAGGCGTGGTAGACAGTTGTTTCAATACTATGTTTAAATCCATGGGGGGAACAATTTCCTTGAAGCGAGATCTAGATTTCTCGGTGGCTCTGAGAGATTTCTTGACAAGGAGGTCATCAGCAAACTGTTTAGACAGGAGTGCTTAGAGGGCTGAGAGTTTCACTTTAACTGAAGTGGATCTGAGACAAGTCTCATAGCCTTTGTGAAGAAAATCCAATATTAGGGCTGAAGTAATATCAGACAGGCCGAGATGATTTTCTAGACACCAGGAACTGGTTCAAAAAAGGAAAGGTTTAGAGGGAATCCAGTATACAACAGGATACAATGTATTCTCAAAGAACATAAAGCAAATGGAAAAAACCCACTCATCAAGACGGAGATCAGGATAAAATCAGCTTAAATTTCACCATCAATTTCAGATGACACACATCAACATGGATCTAATGCGTTTCACATATTTAGTGCTTAATCATAGACCTAATTCAAACAACTAAACATGGTTTCTATTTGAAGACCACACAGAAACACCCCATTAGTCTCAATCAAATCACAAAAGCTGTTACAATTTAAATAAATTGACCAATGAAATCAAATGGTCAATATAGATAGAATCCATGTATCTCAAAATCAGCTATAAATACATATCTGACCCACACAGCAACAAAAATGAATTTTTTTTTTTTGAAATTTTATTCATTTTAAAAGGTACAGAAAAAAATCTTTACAGTTTCGTATTACTTAAAAAATTCAACTAGATGCAACAAATCCCACCTCTCAAACAGCTATGGTTTGAGAGATATTCGGCACTAAAGTTCCCCCCTTCCTCCCCTTTCCTTGACGTCAGCGCTGTGCTGTGTTCTTTTTCCCCCCTTTTTGTTTTTCATTTTTGTTGCTTTGTGGGTCAGATCTGTATTTATAGCTGAAGTTGAGATACACGGATCCCATACATACATTAAAGGGATAGTAATACTTCATTATTACTATCCCCCATATTGTAGCACTTAAAATTCTGAATTCAACGATACCAGCGGTATCTCTCAAAACTTTATGGTTTGAGAGATATTCTCTTTCAAAGTTCCCTCTCTTTGCCTTTCCCCTGACGTCGTCCTTCTAGCTGAGAGCGCGTTATAGAAACAGAAATCCTTCACTAAAATGGTCTTCTACGTGTGCGTCACAAAGTAATGTGATAGCTATACCCCTTAAAGCAGAACTTTCACCCTAATAAAATTGCCCCCAAATAGATTACTAACCTAGCAATATGCAAAGTTATACTATCCTTAAGCGTAATAAGTCAGCGGTATTGAAGAAAAACCACACCTTCGGCAGGAACCAGAGGACAGACAGTGCAGACATCTTAGAGGAAATGTACCTCTGAGTCTGCTCTGTCTGTCCCGTTCACTGCCAGCATTAGTGGTGACATTCCTTGGTGCCTTAAGGCATTGGAAATGACTGACCTCGCAGGCACACACAGCTTGTCTTGTCAGCTCTCTGCAGTCTGATGCCTGAAGATGTGGTTACCGCTGACTTACAGCGCTTAAGGATAGTATAACTTTGCATATCTCTAGGTTAGTACTCTATTTCGGGAGCAATTTTATTAGGATGAAATTCCACCTTAATTGTGTTTTTTTGTTTGTTTTTTTAATATGGTCATGTGCTATGGTTTATCTATGCACAGGATCTACATCTTTTAAATAAGTCCAATATATATATTTAATAGTAATAAAGGCCTAGTTTAACCGAATTATGCTGAATAAGTCTACTCTTCACCAGTGTTGCACGTGTTAAATAGCCACAGACAGCACACTCTGATTTAAATTATCAGTTTTTGTTACTCTGTGGCATTTTTTCCTCTCTTTTGTTCTCAAGACTGAGCTGGTAATGATGACCTGTCACAAACCTCAAATATTTCCTGTGGGATGCTATGATACGCATCCTATAAGTCGATGGTGGTCATAAATGCCCCTTCTGGGATTGTTTTTATGACCAATGTTGTTACCTTCTACATATTTAAATGTCAATATTTGATCAATTTAAGATTCAATATTGTTCTGAAATACCCTGGGACTTTGGGAACCAATAACAACATTGAATAGATTCTGGAGTTCTTCTGACCTGAGGGAACTGGCTATCACCTTCCTGACAAGAAGATCCTGGACTGCGCTCCTGAATTCTTTGGCCTTATAGGAATCTGAGAGAATCTTGGAAAATGTGATCATGTTGAACAGTGGGGGAGGGAGGTGGAGTTAGACTGAATTCCAGGAGGTACCCTGACTCCGATATTTGATTAAACCACTTGTCTGGAAGGCAATTTGATGGCCAAGAATAACGAAACAACACCAGTCAAACCCCACTGGGATTGGAGAAAAAATTTCAATTAAGTGGTTTGGGCTCTTTCCTGAACTGGAATCTCTAGAAAAGCTCCTTCTTAAACCCTCCCCTGATAGGTTACAAGGAGACTGTCTTCTTTGGTAATACCTGCTTGACTGGAACTATCTGGGGTCACGAAAATTCTGCCTTCTGGTCTTAAAACCAAAGGATCTCCCTGTGGAGGATCTTGGTCTCCTGTCTTGTGGTAAAAAGGCACTTTTAGCTCTAGTCATTTTCTTAATGATTTATTCAGGATGTTCACCAAACAACATTTGGCCTGAAAAAGTAAATACTACCAATTTGTTTTTAGAAGAGGTATCAGCTCTGACAACTTCTTGAATAGTTGCAACTGCCTTGATCAGCTTTAAACGAGAAACTCATGCTTCAACTTTCTCTTCTAATTTACGGAGCCAAATCCTAACAGTTCTGGTGACGCATGCTAAGGCAGTAGCAGACCACAAATCTTGACCCAAGACAAAGTACTGTTTTTTATGAGATGACTCCATCTTTCTGTCCATTGCATCCTTATGTGAAGACCCATCTTCCATGGGTATAGTGGTTCTTTTTTGCTAAATATGCACTGGCTGTGTCAATTCTGGAAGGAGTAGACCAGGTTTTGATCTCTTCTTCATTAAAAGGATACATTTCAGCAAACATTTTAGTAATACCAATGCTCTTATCTCCCTTATCCCATTCAGAGGTTATAAGAACAGAGAATGAATGATGGATAGGAAACACTGGGGAAGCTTTGCAGTTTCCCATAAAAGCTTTATCAAGAATACCTAGTTTTTGCTGAGTATCAGATAAACCAGGGGGGATATTCAGGAGTGATAAACTGGAGAAATCATCGCCTCTTTATCACTTCTCCAAAGTTGAAGAATTCTTACTGTATTGGCTCCATAATAAAACACAGGAATTGAAGAAGTGAAACTGGAGAAGTCATCTTGTTATGATCAGACTAGGTGCGCCCAATGTAAGCTGCCTAGGTAAAGCTTTGCAGAGTGGGACCCACCCAAAGACAATACATACTGCTATTAATATATACACAATGGACAACAAAAGAGGAAATACTGCTCAGTAGGTCTCAGTAAGCCAAATGCTAGAGTGCGCTAGCTGGGAAGCATGGCTAATTAGAGTCAAGCTTGACAAAAAGTGTTCAACAGCGTCAAACTCGACAAAGCGGGTGCAGGAGAGCCTCCAGAGTTGGAGTAAGAGTAGTCAACAAGCCAAGTCGGTAACAAGCAGAGATGGTACCAGGGATGAGGCAGAAGAACAGACGGGCAAGCCAAGGTCAGAACCAGTCCACAATCAGCAGGCAGAAGAGGAGTCAAATAAACAAGCCGAGGTCAAAGACATGATACAGAAGCCAAATCAGGTGACGAGAACAAAGTCAAGGGAAAGACGGGTCAAACACTAGAAAAAACAATAACAACTCGAGGAACTAGGTCACAACAGGAATGCTTTCATTGCATGCCAACACAAAGTGCCGGACCTTGATACAGGCTCACAAAGAACTTCATACAACAAGGTAGGAAAAAAAAAAAAAAAAAAAAAAAAAAAAAAAAGCATACAGGGGAAAAACAGAATATCTGACAAAAGATGTCAGCAAAACCTGAAAGGACATGACACATCTCCACTTTATCACCGCTTAGTGAATCTCCCCGCATGAGTTTTCCTCATATTTTAGAGAAAAGGTTCTATTCTGTCAAGATTAAAGGAACCTGATTCTTCAGTAATCTTGCCTTCTTCTTCAAAAGAGAATTCAGAGATAATATCTTGCAAGCTAACCTGTTCATCCAAATCGTCCAATCTAACAGAGGTACTTTCCTCAGGATCCTCCAGAAGAGGACTTTTTTGGGGGACAGATTTCCTGCAAGGATGATTTCATCCATGCAAGGAAATCCTGAAACTGTGTCTAAGGCTTTCCTAAGACATTCTGGGCAAAGCTTTGAGTTATCAGAAACAGGAATTTTATTGTCACAGGCAGCACAAGACTTTTAGGTAAAGCCTGTTCATCTTTGGCAGTCACCTTGAAAACCAGGAACACTTTGTAGACCATTCCATTGAAGTAATTATTTTCCAATAACGCGATTTCAGCTCTGCTGTGAGATGCTGGCTGGTCCGTGGACTGGGATCTCCTGCTGTCAGCAGAGCGCCTACATCATGAAAAGGGGAGGGAGGGGGGAAATTTAGCGAATGATATCTCTCAAATCATAAAGGTTTGAGAGATAGGACTTTCTTGAAATACTTTATTTTTGTAAAATCTACTGTATAGAATAAACTTTATTTTGGGCATTACTAACCCTTTAATGGCAGGAGTAGGCATGCTGAATAGGCTAAAATACAGACTTTAAAGGGATAGTAATACTTGAAAATAAGTTTATTTTATATTTTAGCCCTTAAGAAAACATGAAAAATGATATAAGTCTTATCTCCCAAACATTTATGGTTTGGGAGATATTTACATGTAAAATATAGTAAAATTATCTTTTCCTGGCTGTTTCAGCCAAGTCTGCCATCTAGTGGACAGATTTGGAATTCGGTCCACAGAGCAACCGGCAGCTCTTTAGCAGTGCCGAGATCACGATCTTTGAAAAGAACTACTTAATTGGAACTATCTACAAAGTGTGCCTGGCTTGAAAGCACACTTTGTAGACCATTCCAATTAAGAAATTATTTTTAAAGATGGTGATCTCAGCACTTCTGGAGAGGCACAGCCGGTCCCGGGACTGGATTCCAAATCTGAAGGGTGGAGCAATGACGTCACTCCAGGGGAAACTTTACTTCTGAATATCTCCCAAACCATAAAGGTTTGGGAGATAAGACTTATATCATTTTTCATGTTTTTTTAAGGGCTACAATATAAAATAAACGTATTTTCAAGTATTACTATCCCTTTAATAATAGAGGACATACATGTCTCTATCCTAAGACCGAATATCTGAAGCAAAGGAGAGAAAAGGCTGCCTATAAATAGGTTAGTCAAACATTATGTGTTCCAGATGTGAAATGAATGAACGAGGCCTGCACAATAGCGCTGTGCCAAACGTTTGGTCTTTGCATTGCTGTAGGCAGAATGGAGATGACCCAGGAACTAAAGGATACCAATCACGACTGCCTTCTCTAGTGTTACCACAGGATGCTCAACCCTTCGTGTGTGTGTGTGTGGGGGGGAAGATTGTCTAGGATTAGCAGCAATGACTTGTGGCCGTAAGGTATGAGCAAAAACAGGAAAAATAAACAAACTTTGTAAAACGGCATAATTCCTACACCCAGATTGGTAGGACCAAAAAGACTACCAGCTTCAGTGAGGGGCTTTCGTTTCATGAGATTTTGATTGGTCCTACAAGAGCAGATGGGTGGACACAATATCCATTGTGCATAGCCGTGAATAGGACACACAAAAAATAGTCCTACACGTTAATCCACTTTTAAATGTTTTAACCCTATAAGTGCTATATGTATATATGAAAGATAGATAGACAAGGCCCATATGTGGCATAAAAAGGTCTTATGCCTCATGACCATGTAACTGAGCAAGAGATAGTTAGGGAATGAGAGTTCATATGTATTGCAAAACATGGGCCTTATTATATTGCTTACTCCAAGTTTATAATATAGAATATATCCCTGTGTGTTAAAACAGAATAACAGCCAATTCCTTCTGATACCTCAAAGATGTAAGTATGGAGTACTCCAGATAATATATTTTGTCTATGTGCATTTGTAATAAAGGCATTATAAAAGGGACAATAGCAACGGATATAAAGTGTTGATGTTATTTAGCATGGTACTTTAGTAACCCTTTCTTTACAACAATATGCACATGGGGCTGGCATTCAATGAGTTAGATAAAGGTTTCAACTTCAGTGAGGCTGACGAGTGAGGTTAATGTACTAAGAACTGAGCAATTTTGGAGCAAATCAACATGGAGAAACAAAAGTTACCAAAGTAAACCTCTGAATGCTACAGAGGTCTCCAATGTATTGCTTAACAATGAAGCAGACACCTATTCAGTATTTAACCCCCTCGCGACGATGGACTTACCAGGTACGTCATGAAAAAATGTCACTTAGTGACAGATGACGTACCTGGTAAGTCCAGGAAGTCACTTGCTAGAATAGGAAAAAAAACCAAAACCCTGTCGTTAAGTGCCGGCCGCGTGTGTGCACAGCCGGTCACTAAGCGGTAAAGGGGTGAAAAGCCCCATTTAAATCAACTGATATTTGTAAAATATATATAATTTGTCCCCTCTGGTGTTGTGGTTTGCCCAGAACTGCTCCACTTATTTTTAGTTCATAGCTTCAGAGCCTTACCTCTATGCAAGTGAGTCATGTGCTAAGCTGACCACGTATCGCTTTAAATCAGGGATGCTTATTAAAAAAAAAAAACAAAAGAAAAAAAACACACACACCAGTGAGTCCCTACAATTACCCCATCCATATAAACAAAGGGGCTGGATGGGCTGGCCTGGGGGTCATATTATTGCTTTGCCCCGCTCCCCCCACTGCACACACTTGTACGGACAAACACAACTTGACAGCAGAGAGCGCCATCATGTAAAAATCAAGCAGACACTACCTTCCTATAATTATGTAAAATATAAAAATTATATATTTTCTGCATTCAAAAAGTCACACCCACTGTAACAGAGTTTCTCAAAGTTAGTCCTAAAAACAAACCAAAAGGTTATTGTTTTTAACCCTTTAAGTGCCAGAGAGGTATGAAACACATTGCAGATCGATGCGTTACATACCTCTCTGGCACTCAAAGGGTTAAGATTAGGGTTGCCAGTTCATCCCTTTAAAAGAAAACATGAAAAAAGCCTGCTGCATTGATACATGGGAACCTTTGCATCCTCATAAATAACCACTGGAGACCTGTAGCGGGCATTTTTAAAGGATGATCTGGCAACCCTCTTCTAGGTACCCCTGTTTAATTACAGGGGAGTAATCAGCAGGTCATTGTGACTAAGCTTTCTGTGCTTAATTATGGATATCCTGAAAAACCGAGCTGTTTATGTGTCAAGGACTGGAGCCGAGAATCACTGCTCTATGATGACATTTCTCTCAATCAACCTTTGATAATCAAGAACCGTTTATGAACCAAAGACAACTTTTGCAATATAGTACAACTTACAGTATGCTTCACTGTACCATCTGCACTTCAAATATATTTACATTACAGTAAGTTTTAACATACACATACTAAAATAACGTGCATAATGCCCCAAAAAACATGCCACGTAACCCCATTACCCCATTACACTTCTAAATACAAGACATATTCCAGTGACTTTCAACCCCATCATAAGGTTCATCTAACAGGCCACATCTTTAAAGTGAAATTATAACCCTATATTAAGTCCCCCCCCCAATAATTAGGCACATGGCGATTAGTTTCTTAACAGTGCTATTATCGGGCACAAGTAGCAAGTTCTGAAGTAATCCTTCTTCTGAGACTGGAGGCCAGGCTTGCACGCAGACTTCATGGCTTAGAGACATCTGCACGCCTGCACTCTCCATCCCAGTCTCCTCTAGGAGGCACTGCATGGTACCTCAAGGTACAAGAAGGGTCTGATGGTGCAGGCGGATCTAAAGCAAGAAGCCTGGCCGTCAGTCTCACAAAAAGTAGGATTACTTCAGAACTTGGTATTTGTGCACGATAATAGAGCTGTTATGAACATAATCGCCATATGCCTAATTATTGGGAGGGTTAATATATGGTGATAGTTCTGCTTTAAGATTTCCCTGCTATTGCATAGATCAGTAAATTAAATGACTGAGTCTCTAATTAACTCACCTGTACACAAGCAGGGAGATCCTAAAGAATTAGGCACCCCTGAACATAGGGTTGGAAAGAATCCCCCTCCTGTCCCTTTTACCTAATGTAAGCCACCTCCCCTCAGATTTTAGGTAAAAGAGGCAGGAGGGGGATACTTTATTATTCAATTACTCTTGAACTACAACTGGGATAGCACTGAAATATCACTCTCCATGGCCCAAATACTATGAAGATTAATTGGAGCTGCTTTTATTGAGAAACATTACTATCCCTTCAACCACTTCAATGTTAGAAAGGTCTTCAAGGGGTAAAAAGGACAGTCCGCCTCCTTTTTTACTTTACGTGCTTTGCAAGAAAACAACATGTAAAGTCAAATTGTCTTTATGAATTATTATTTTAATCTTCCCCTTTTTTGCCATTTTTGTTTTACACTTTTGTGTCTCTTACAGTGAGCTCACTCAGTTTCAGTTTCCACTGAGCTTTCTTTCAGGGACTGTGAATACAGGAATGATGATACAACATAAAGCTATCCCTGCAGCACAAAACCCTGCCACCACTACAGAATACAGAACACACAGTGCAAAACTGTATCACTATCCCCAACATAAAGCTCTCCAGCACCCTGTCAGTGGCATAAATTAGGTAAAGACAAAAAAAAAAAATGGTAGTGAAAAGAATAGGCCATTTGAATTCCCATGGGATGCACTTGCAGCATATTTAAACCTGTTATTGATGAGTGGTAAGCGACGCACTATATTTCAATGCACTGAACACCACTCTGGTCAAAAATTAAGTTGACTGTCACTATAAACACATTGGGAGGGGATTTTGACACTTTCACATTTTTGGAGACAGGGACAGTGCAAACCACCAATAACCATACCTGGGCACATTCAAAATGAACTGACCACAATTGTTTTGTTTTTTTTAGAGAAAATCCACTTAGTCCTGAAGGAATCCTTAACATGCAACAGCTAAGAAATCTCACTGCTTCAACACAAACATGCAAGACTTTTTGCTCTGCCTTTCTGGTAAAACTGGCACCAGCCTAGAAATGAAAGCAGTCAATTGGTGCAGATCATATAGGTGGGAACACTAGGCACACTCACCCTGAGAATTTAGGGGGAGATGTATAAAACTGGAGTTACAAAGAAAGTTTCTGTAAAAGTGTCTCAAAGTAACATAAGGATAGGTATAAACATCTAACGACATTTTGATAAGTGCTAACTCCATTTAGTTGCCTTATTTAAAAGTGGAGTAGAAATGGTCTTGGCCAAATAAGAATTGTGTCCCAGTGTATTTATAAAGAAATTTGCTAATTGCGCCAAAAATAAAGGCAGTTTTAGGGATTAAATCATAACGCCAAGTAAAATCTTATTGGAAGTATATAATACCGCTATGTGTGTGAATATTCGTGGAATATTTCAGATAGACATATTTATAAACGTGACTTTATTTCTTTATAAATATGACCAGGTGTTGTGAATTTTAGCGACAATTCTTAAGAATACACTAAGAAGGCTTTTTATACATCACCCCTTGGTCCTTCACTCCTGCTCTGAGGAGTGGCAAAAACACTAGCCCATATTTATAATAGCAGACTGACGTTATTCTACAGTAAACCAACTGCACCTTAGGGGTCAAATACAAATGCCTGTTAAATTAAATTGGGCTTTTAACCCTTTGAATGATAGAGACGTCTCCAATGCATTGTGAAGCAATGCACTGGAAAGCACTCTGGCTTTCAATGGGTTAAAAAAACAACACTATATTCATGCGCATAGGAATTTTTATTTGTCCCATATGGTGTATTTAGTTTACGCCAGAAAATTCCAGTTTGCTTTTATAATCATGGGTCACCGAGTCTCAGGGTCAGACCCCAAATTCAGGAAGACAGCTAGAAGACTAACACTGTACAGATCACAGGGGAGTGCGCTAAGGGTTAATAACATACACAACCTTAGTACATCAGCGAGCCCCCATGAACTGTGCCTAGAAAAACAGAGGGATGCGTGCCCCAAGTGACAGATTATGTATCACGGACAGTGAAAAACAGTCCCAATTAATGACAATGAGAACTTACCCAAAACAGCATATTGAAGAAGAACAGGAGATATTTCACCACAGGGCTGACGAAGGAAAAGTCCTCCCCATTGCCAGTACCTAGGGATCTCTTTGCCATGGTTATAGACACCGGGGTAGCTTGGGATCTTCACTGCAGCACCTTTAGGGCTTACTCTGCAAATGTCTCTAGACACATGGGTGCAGATTGTATTAATCAGAGAGCGCTGAAATGTGGGCCAACCCTCCAAGGAGCTGGGCTGAGTGCAAATATTCACATGCAAGAAGACGGGGGTGCCTTATGGGGACAGAGAACAGAGTAGGGCAAGCTGTTTGTGTGAATGGCTTTCTGGAACGAGCATGTCACTGTTCCTCTGGGATCACGTTCACATCTCCTTTGGCAGCCGCTTGTTTTGATTGGTAGACCTTGGCTCATACGGCTCAATGATTTGGTCTCCTCGATGTCAATCAGAATGCTGAGGCACGGAAGGAATGAACACCTGTAAATTGAAGTGGCTGCTTGCTGATCGGTGAAGCATGACTCCGAGGGAAGGGTGGGCAACCTGTGGCGCTTGCACTGTTGTTGAACCACTATTCCCATTACCCTAACACCTTTCTTAAGATGACTAGTGGTAGTCTAATAATAGCTGGTGAAAACAGAGGTTAGCCACTTGCGACACAGGGCCAAGAAATATCTCGGACTGTTAGCGTTTTTTTCTGGGTGCGGACAGCGTCATATTAGATACTCTTACTTTTTAGCTCCACCCAAGAAATGTTGCGATTTGGGAGTCTTTAACCCTGTGAGTGTCAGAGGATTGATCCATTTTGTTTCTTTGCTCAGTTGCGTTTTCAGCGATTTTTCTTTGCATTTCTTTAGCGATGACTCCTGTGGATTCATTTCATTTTATACATGATAGACCACATACTGTCTTTTTCAGGATGAAATCAGCTATTTGTAGTGCTTATGTCGAAGTGCATTTTCTATCATGCAGTAAGCTATGTAATAAAGAAAATAATACACATTTTGCTAATAGCTTACACATTTAAGCTTGTAGCTTAAGTTTCAATTGTTTTATTAAAAAAACCCACATCTAGAGTACACCAATACCAGTTTTTATATATATATAGTTGTTTTACCTGCATATATCCTAATTTAAAAGTAATGCAAAAGGGTACTTTGAACTTTATCCACTTAAACAACCCCAAAACGGTTCAATAATCTATGGCACTTTAATTTTAACTTGATTTGAGCTGTTTGGAAACTTAACTGGGGACCACTGCATTCAGTCAACATCACTGCATTGTAATGACTAATAATTTAATTGCTCTTAGGCAGGGGTGGTCCTAGACATCCTTCTGCCTGAGTTGAATTCAAATTGTCCGTTTCATTGCACTGCCCAGAAAAGAGATAGGGGGCTGGTAGATTAATGTGGGGAGGGGTGCAAAATGAGGCATGTGAAGTCAAAGAGGTAGAATTGGTCAAAAAGGGGGTCAGAAAGTGGCCAGCCTGAGTTCCCTGTCCTTCTGTACTCTACTGTGTGAACTTTCTGGTACCCACACTTTATAACATCATGTACCAACACTGATATTTCAAATAGAGTAGAGCAGGAAAACCAGATAGGTTGAAATGACACTGAAGTATAAGTTCATGTGTGACGTGCTTGGCACAGCTCTTGCCTTTACGAAATACCTACTTGAGACAGGAAGTTCACTTTGGATTCTTTTAGCAACTGCTCAGGTCCTAGGCCCCATTCACATAGGCCATTTTAGTGCAGCTCTAATAGCATATGAAAGAATTACATGAGTTTGCTATCAATGGCCCATATTTATAAAAGCAAACAAGTTAATCTGGAGTGAACCAACTGCATTATAGGGGAAGAAAAATCTAAATTCATATGCGCTTGAATAAAGCTTCTTAACACTTTGAATGATAGGTGTCCAATGCCTTGTTTTGCAATGCATTGGACACCTATTTAGCATTCAAGGGGTTAAAGCCCAATTTAATTTAACAGGAGTTTTTAGTTGTCCTATATGGTGCAGTTGGTTTACTCCAGAATACCCCCAGTTTGCTTTTATAAAAATGGGCCTTTATTGTTTCTAATTGTGCTGTTCCCATGGGCAATTTTTAAATGAATATTGCAAAGTAACGCAACTTGTTGCAACCTCTGCCCCACTGTGCTTTTTAGCTCCATTAAATGTCTACAATCTATCGCAATGGATTTGCACGTGCAATTGCACTAAAATGCTGGTAGTTATGTCTATAACAGATGAGAGTTGGTACCTTGTTAGCTGTAGAAATACAGGAGGCAAATATAGTTGTTCATACCTTTATTGGCTAACTAAGCAGATTTAGGATGCAAGACCTTAGGTCTCTTCCTCAGGCATGTTATACAGATAAATATGAAAACATATCTTATATACAAGTACACATTGCATTGTTTACAATGGAAATCAGATAAGAGAACTCAGTCCAGATCCAGATACTTTCTGATCAGTCAGTGATAAATTGCAATTTTCCTCTGAGGCTTTAGAGGGATTTATGATCCCTGCAGGACTGTTGGAAAGGTCAGTCCAAAATGTGATAATGTGACAAGAATTCTCTGTCTTTATTCAGACCATTACGAATAGCATTAAACTTCAATATTAACTTAACGTCCCATACTTTTCTGTCCCTCTGAGTGTGGAACAGCCCCATCAGTATAGTTAATCTAATGTCCCTGACATTGTGACCATTTTGACAAAAATGTTCTCCCACTGGTGTCTCTGTCTTTCTGTTGTTAACACTGGATCTGTGGGACTTAAACCTTTTGTTTAATGGCTGTCCAGTTTCACCCACGTAAAGAGCTGTTGGGCATTTTGCACAAATGATGAGGTATATTACATTGGATGAGTTGCAGGTGAAGGTACCATTGATCTTATGGTGTTGTAACTGTCTGTTTGGTATGGGTACATTGTCTGTGGTGTAAATGTGTGCACAGGTTTCACACCTCTTTTGTAGGCAGGGAGATGTGCCATTTTTTGTATTTTTATTCAGGGCACTCCTTATCATCAGTTCTCTTGATATTTTGCGTAGAACTTCAACCTGGGGGTGGTGTCACGGTAATCAGGCAAAGAAGGACAAACACAAAGATAAAATATAACCATCTTTATTTATTATAACAGCAGTAATGATAGATCCCACACAGAACCCCAGACTTATGCAAATAGGACCCAAGGTCCCTCTGGTGGTGGCTCAAGTGGGACAACAGAAAAATGGAAGAATATGTGTAAGTCACCACTTGGTCTGCGAACAGAGGCAACAGAGAGCGAGAGCAGACCAGAGCCAGGAGACACCAAGACTACAGGTCAGGCAAGCAGGTAGTGTAGGGAGCGAGTAGGCAGCCAAAGTCACAGGTCAGACAAGCCGGGTACTATACAGAGCGAGAGTAACCAGGCCACTGGTCAGGCATCCGGAGACTGTTCTGAGCAACCGTCAGTGTGCCCGTGCGGCGGCTGCTTGAGCCGACCGCGTCTTTCTCCAGCGGCTCTAGCCGCATTGTCCGCCCCACTTTGCTTTTCCTCCGTTGAGGCCGGATTCCTTTCCTCGTCTGGCAGCGCAGCCGCCTGCTGCTTTATGGTGCGGCTCCAGCTGCCTCTACTGCTGGCGTTCCGGTAGTCAGCTGACATCATTATTGGGCGCATGTCCAAAGGCATGGACGTGCTCTCCATTTAAAGAGATAGCCACCTGTTGGCTGCTCCTCTTCTTCCTCTCTCTTGACTATTTGAACTGCCTGGACACAGGGCTCAGTCGCCCTTTCGTTGGTGTCCAGTGCAGTTCTATAGTTTGGGCTCTGTGTATGTTCTGGCTTGTCTGACTAACCGACCTGGTGCTGACCTTTGGCTCTGTCTGACTATCTGCTCCGTGTATGACCCTTGGCTTTGTCGGACAACCATTCTGGTGGAGACCTGCGGCTCTGGCTGACTACCCATTCCGTGTGTGACTTCTGGCTCTGGCTGACTACCCGTTCTGTGTTTGACTTCTGGCTTGTCTGACTACCCGTTCTGGTATTGACCTGGGGCTCTGTCCACTGCATATCCAGCATACCAACGTTTCAGTGGACATCCTGTCTGGTGAAAACCGGTGGCTCTGGCTGACGACCCGCTCCATGAATGGCCCCTGGCTTGTCTGACCACCCAATCTGGCGCTGACCTGTGGCTCTATCTAACTACCTCTAGTGTGGCCTTCCGTTCTGTTAGATAACCAATCTGGTGCAGGCTTGTGGCTCTGGCAGACTTTCTCCTGGTGCCTTCCTATTTGTCTGGCTATCCCAGGTGCGAACCTGTGGCCATAGTTGCTCTCATCTCTGTCTGGCTTCTCCTAGGTGCAGACCTGTGGCATTGCAGACTACTCCTAGTCCCATTGCTGGGATATATTTATCAAGAGAATCACATGGTAACAGTCTTCTGTTTCTGGTAGTTGTCACTTGCTCTGTTGTGCGCTTCTCTTTAGTCCTGTATATTTATATACTGTCATCGTGATATTTCTGTTTTTTATTGCTGCCTTAATAAAGTGTTTCCTTGCTGGGACCGTGACAGCAAGTAGGAGCCAGGGCCACTGGTCAGGCAAACCGAGGACTACAAGGAGAGAAAGTAACCAGGCCCAGAGGAAAGGCAACCGGAGGCTACACTGAGCGGGTAGTAGCCAGGGCCACTGGTCAGGCAAGCCGGGGTCATACACAGAGCGAGTAGTCAGCCAGAGCAACAGGTCAGAACCAATGTGGGTAGTCAGACAAGCCATGGTCATAGACAGAGTGAGTAGTCAGCCAGAGCCACAAGTCAGTACCAATGTGGGTAGTCAGACAAGCGGGGTCATACACAGAGCAAGATTCTCAGGCCAACACGGGTCACAACGGAGAGCAAGAGTAACGAGCAGGAACACCACGTAAGGGCAATGACTCCCAGGCCCAAGGAGGTTTATAAAGCAGCAGCAGGAGGCATGACCCAATAAGGCCACCCAGAATAGGCCCATAAGCAGGCGTCCGTGCTAATGCCTGTTCCCTGATGTCAGCAATGAGGAAGTGGCCGGAGGCAGCCATACAGAAGTAGGAAGCACAGGAAAACTTAGCCTCTAAGGGAGACTGTGATAGGTGGTAAATGATCACCAGTGGCACCCGGTTTCCCTTATGTTGTTCTTTGTAGCTCAACTGATTTTTTTCTTGGTATTTGGGTAGCCTTCTGTACCTGACTGTCAATAATCCTTGCACTGTAACCCTGTTTTATAAAGTCTCTTCTTAGTTTCTGCAGGTGCTTGTCACAGTCCGACATGTCAAAACAGATGCGGTTGTATCTGATGGCCTGGCTATATGTGATGGAGTTTTTTGTGTGTTTTGGGTGGAAGCTATTGTTTTTCAGGTAGGTTGGTCTGTCTGTTGGTTTGCGGTACAGGAATGTGTGGATGGAGTTGTTCTGAATACCGATAGTTGTGTCTAGGAAGTTAATGTTTGTGCGTGAGTGACTTAGTGTTAGGTTAATATTGGGATGGAATGTATTGTAGTTCTCATGGAATTTGAGAATTTCCCCTTCACTGGCAGTCCAGATGATAAGAATATCATCTATGTAGTGGAGATACACCAGGGGTTTTATCTGGCAGGTGGACAGGAAGTCCTCTTCCAATTTTGCCATAAACAGATTGGCATATTGTGGTGCCATTCGGGTACCAATCCCCATTCTCTGAAGGTAGAGGTCCTGTCCAAACTTGAAGTAATTGTTATTGAGTATAAACTCTGTGAGTTTTGTTACCGGTTCCATGGGTGTGTTGTTTTGTCCCAGATATCCTTGCCATGCTGCTATGCCAACTGTGTGTGGAATGTTGTTGTAAAGGGATTCTACATCCATAGTGGCCAGGATGGTGCTCTGTGGAATGGGGCCCAAGTCAGCTAATTTGTTTAAGAGATCCGTGGTGTCCTGAAGGAAGGTGGGCTTTTATTTTACCAGGGGTTTCAGGGTATTTTCTACCCAGCCAGAGATACTCTCTGTGAGTGTACCAATTCTTGAAATTATGATTCTTTCCGGGTTTCCTTCTTTGTCTATTTTTGGTAGCATGTAGAAGGACCCTATTTTTGGATCTGCTGGTACTATCTGTTCTCCAGTGTTGGAGGGCAGTTCTTTTATGATCCTATTAAGTTGTTTTGTATATTTTTTGTGGGATCATCTTGTAATTTCACATAGTATCTTTCATCAGAGAGTTGCCTATTTGCTTCTTGAATGTAGTCCGCAGTGTTCATAATAATAACAGCTCCCCCCTTGTCTGCAGGCTTAATAATAATGTCCTGGTTATTCTTTAGTGGCTGTATGGCTTTCTGTTCCTTGTGAGTTAGTCTGGGTGTTGGTTCACATTGTTTTTCCAGTGTTTCTGTAGTCATTCTGTTCCTGAAGTTCTCCATGGATCTGTCCAGTGACATGGAGGAGTTTTTCAGAAAACTCAGACCCAAAGAGTTCTTCCATGACAAAATGGATAATGATTATACCAACACCAAAGAGCAACATCACAATGCCAAGGCACCCACAAAAAGAGCCACCTGGAATCCAAAACCAGGAAGTTTCCCTACACTGGACAGATATGTAGAGAACTTCAGGAACAGAGTCACTACAGAAATACTGGAGAAACAATGTGAACCTACACCCAACCTAACCAAACAACATTACATACGGATGAAAGACTTAAGAACATATTCCAACAGCCTCCCTTACGCTCCTTCAGACAGCCTCCCAATTTAAAATAACTGATGGTAAAGAGTGCCCTGAATAAACATACAAAAAATGGCACATCTCCCTGCCTAAAAAAGAGGTCTGAAACCTGTGCACATATTTACACCACAGACAAGGTGCCCATACCAAACAGACAGTTGCACCATAAGATCAATGGTACCTTCACCTGCAAATCGTCCAATGTAATATACCTCATCATGTGTGCAAAATGCCCAACAGCTCTTTATGTGGGTGAAACTGTGCAGCCATTACACAAACTGTTCCCACAGATCCAGTGTTGACAACAAAAAGACAGAGACACCAGTGGGAGAACATTTTTGCCAAAATGGTTACAGTGTTAGGGACATTAGATTAATGTACTGATGGGGCTGTTCCACACTCAGAGGGACAGAAAATTATGGGAAGTTAAGTTAATATTGAAGTTTAATGCTATTCGTAATGGTTTGAATAAAGAGAATTCTTGTTGCATTATCACATTGTGGATTGACATTTCCATCAGTCCTACAGGGATCATAAATCCATCTAAAGCCTCAGAGGAAGACTGCAATTTACCATTGACTGATCAATGGATCTGGACTGAGTTCTCTTATCTGATTTCCATTGTAAACAATGCAATGTGTACTTGTATATAAGAGATGTTTTCATATTCATCTGTATAACATGCCTGAGGAAGAAACCTAATAAGGTCTTGAAAGCTTGCATCCTAAATCTGCTTAGTTAGCCAATAAAGGTAGCTATGTCTTCAGTGAGTTTTTGATTAACTATTTAAGTTATTGTACTGGTTCTTGAGAGCTAAGGTGTTTCTTCTGACAGACTTCTATGTTATGGTAACCTTAGGACTGAAGATTGCTTTCCCATATCTCCCAACATGTCTGATGGCCGGAGAGGGACAATTTAATTTTAGATGGTGTTGCTGGGAGCGTGACTGGTGGGAGGTGCAATACAGAGCATTTTTAGTATACTTCATAACCTACTGACATTAAATAAATGATTTAGAACAAGCTGAAAGTATTTTATTGAAATAGATTAATTTATAAACACATATACTGAAGTTTAATCCTTTGAATGCCAGACAGGTATGCAAAGCAATGCGTTGTGTACCCCTCTGGTACTCAAAGGGTTAACCCTTTGAGTGCCAGAGGGGTACGCAACGCATTTAAGAGCAATGCATTGCATACCTCTCTAGCACTCAAAGGGTTAAGCAAACATTAATGTGAGTTTTATTGCTGTGGAGCAATGATACATACACCACATATTCTGGTCTTCTATAAAAGAGGGACATTGAGGTAGAACAGAGGGATTTGGGTCTCAAAGAGTGACTGGTCCTCTTTAAGAGGGGCACTTTGGTAGTATGCTTTCCTGGGATGCTGTCTGCACTAGATGGTTTGCAGTAATCCTTTCCATCTCTTGTGCTACTTTTGATTAGTAACCTGTGATTAGCTCAGTGTTCAAAACATTCCACTAAAATTGCAAGTGTGAATAACCCCATAGTAACAGTTCAGTTTGAAAGTTCTCAGGTATTATGAGAGAGGTTTAGGCCACAGATTGCACTTGTGAACTTATCACAGCCTTGCTGGCAGCCTCAGAGGTCAGTTTTCCAACCCCCAAATGATTGAAAGGAGCTGCCTAATAGCTGGGGGGCCATAAGCACAAAGTCCAAAGTGCAACAATTCTGGGGCAAAGCAAGCACATGATAGGGGACAAAAAAAAATCTAAGCCCATTTGTTTTAAATGAGGCTTTCAGTTCCTTGAATGCTTATGATGTCTCAACTGCATTGCAAAGCCCCATTTAAAGCAATAGTTCCCCCCCATGGTTTCTATAAGAGTAGACTTTGTAACTCATGATAGTCTGCCTTTAAGATCTGCCACAAACCTTGTAGATAAGGGGTGGGCAGTCAGAGGCCCTCTGTTGAGAACTACAATTCCCATCATCCTCTTCCAGTCAATAGCTGCCCAACCCTGTTGTAGACTCTCCAAGGAAGATTATTTTTTTCATACCATCTATCCATTTCACATGCAGTCACTGTCTGCAAGGCATGACAACAATGTAATAGTTTATTAAACCCAATCTTAACAAACATGTAATCCTGTATCTGCTGCTGTGTGACACAATACCTTTTCTGACATGATACCTATCAATGCTTAAATTCACAAGGGAAAAAAGAAATGGTTTAACCATTTCACCACCTGGTGACTGGTAACACCAATGAAATATAAAGAAATAATAATTGGCTGAACTGAGTGCACAAACAGTGAGATCTTGAACAACTGAAATGTGTAAGAAAAGTGCCTTTGAACACGTTTGGCCTTATGCAGAAAGAAAGGATCAACTGTTCTTGAGCAAACCAGCTGAACCATGGGGAAAATTAACATTTTGCTTTCTGGATAAGAGTTTGTGCACAGATACATCAGATTTTGTTCATGTTCCAAATCAGATTTGACTGAATAAAGTGCCTTAACCCTTTAACCCCTTAAGGACCAGCGGTCCCGAGGTGTGTGGTCCTTTAAGGACCAGATAGGAAAGTTTGACGTGCCGTCCCACGTGACTGATCATGTGGGCCGGCACGCCAAACGGGGGACTGAAAGAGATCACTCCTGTCTTGGAGTGATCAACTTCAGTCCCCAGTATTACTCACCGCGCTTCTGCAGGAGCGCGGTGAGTAAAAGTACGTGATGTACCAGGACCGTCACTGGTCCTTAAGTGCCTGACCAGTGTGATGGTCCTGCCATGTCAATGGTCCTTAACGGGTTAAGGACCACAGAGTTGTGTAAGTCATTGAGAAGCAACACATTACACACTCCTCTATTACTCAAAGAGTTAAAGGGACAGTAATGTCCCAGAAAAATTTGTTCTTGTTTTGTAGAGTTTAAAAAAATAAATTATGGTTTGAGAGATATCCACCGCTAAAGTTCTGCCTCTCCTGATGTTCGCTGTTAAGCTGACAGAAGGAGATCCATGTCGGCTGACACAATGCAGCTCTTCAGCAGAGCCGCAATAGCGATACTGGAAAATAATTACTTCATTGGAATGGTCTACAAACTGTGCTTGCAAACCAGGCACGCTTTGTAGACCGTTCCATTTAAGTAATTATTTTCCAATATTGCTATTTTGGCTCTGCTGCACAGCCGCCAGCTGGTCCCAGGACCAGGATCTCCCACTTTCAGGAGAAGGGGAGGGAGGGGGGAACTTTAGATGCGATTATCTCTCAAGCCAAAATGGTCTGAAAGATGGGATTTGTGCTATAGAATTTACTTTTTAAACTCTACAAAACAAAACAAAAATTGTATGGGACATTAGTGTCCCTTTAAGCGCAAATAGGAAAAATGAGCAATTCCAGAGCAAACCAACCAGAACCCTAAAGGACAAATGAAAAGTCCCTTTTTACTTAAATTGGTCTTTTAACCCCTTGAATGCTGGTGATGTGTCCGATATGTTGGTTAACAATGAGATGGAGACAGCTCTTGCATTCAAGGAGATAAAAGCAATGCGTTGGACACCTAGCTGGCACTCAGAGGGTTAAAAGGGTTAAACATTTTTTACTAGGGTGACCACATTTCATTTTTGCCCGTCGGACACTGCAGAGAGAAGAGCGCACCACAGGGTTCTAAACTGTAGAGGGCGAACTGCCCATTGACTGTTGTGACAGAAAGCGATATCTGTGGTGGGCTACAAGATAATGTATATCACACCCAAAGCCTTAGACTAGCATTACACTACAACAGATTTACACTGCAGCTCCTGAATGATGTCAGGATCAAAGCTCAGTTATCTGTCTAGTGTTTACAGATCTGTCTGAAAACCATTTTCTTGTAGCTCAGCAGAGGTATCACTTTCTGTCACAGTAGGCAATGGGCAATTCTTCTGTTTAGAACTCTATGCTTTGAAGTCTTCATTCCGGGGATTTGTAGTGTCCATAAAGGGGGCTGCCTGGGACAAGGGATACACATTTAAAATCTGGGACTGTCCGGAGCAATCCGGGATGCATGGTCACCTTATTTTTTACCCTCTTAAGAATTTCACTTGAGATTTTCTGCTATTGTGTGTGCGCGCATAGGTACTGATAGCGGTTTGTGAACGATTGATGTAATGCAGTATGTTGTGATAGGTATCTCCGGTTATATAAACCTTTCTAATTCCCATGTTATTTTATTCAGCTTCTTGTTTATATGTCTGAAATGACTCAGACTTGAAAAAGTTGTATAGAATAACAAATCAAATAGAGATTTCCCTTACTATAGAAATAATGCATACCCACATAGAATTTAAGTATACGCGTGTCTTTGAATTCTGCAGGAGATGAGCTCACTTGATATCATTAGATGGATGAGTGAACAAGGAGGAGCCCAAGTGAAAAGAACATAAAGTAAATCTGGATTAGAGAATAAAAGTGGAGAAAAGAACACAAATAAAGTGAAATATGTGGAAAAGACAACAATGGTGAAATGCAAGGAAAAAAAGATGGCAGTGGGAATGCATAAAACTAATTTTTATTAAATAAGTCTGGGTTTTATTAAATAGGTAGATAGATCGTCATCTGGTTCTTACCAAATTCTGTGGGGCATATGTTTAAACACAAAGATGGGAACAATACTGGGGCAAAGCAACTGCACTTTATTTAAAATATGGACATTCCTTTTGCTTTAAACAAAACAACGGAGACCTCTCTAGCACCTGATAGGTTGTACAAATATTGTGCAGTTGCTTTTTCCCTAGAATTGTTTCATGGTTACCTTTGTATCAATATGGCCACCTGATAAATCAGAAGTGACATAAGTAATAAACTTATTTTAGCTAGCAATATAGAAAGAGTCATGCCAGATAGATCTATGAGTGGCTATATATAGCGTTATAGTTTATCTTCTGTACATAAAGCAGATTGGCAGCACCGTGCAGAATGGTTAAAATCTTATTTGATCAGTTCCCACTTGCCTTGTCAAAATTGTATTTATATTGCCATTTAATAGATCGAAAAATAACATGTGCACTGACAAGCTACCCAAATTGATAGAAATGTTCCTGACAGATCTATGAAATGGCTATATCTCACACACACATTCCCTCTTATCCCCTTCAATTGACGTCACACATTAATTAGATGGAAAAAAGCTCGGTATTTTGTCTACTTCGTTAAGGATAATAATTGGGCATGTCTGTACCATCATTAAATAATCTAAACACCTGCCACTGAATGCCACAATCATTTGTGGACACAGTCTAAACTTAGATATGTGGTTAGCAACCTTACTCTACGATTGTTGTCCAACCATGTGAGTAAGATGGGGACCTTATATTGATAATAGTCCAATTATGGGATCATATGCTGTTAGATCCTAGTATAAAATAAAAAAGAGTTCCATTTTATGGAGTAGCTGTTATTCATATGTGGTTCAGTCAGAAAGTAGGCACAATTAATTGAATTTCATATAATACAAATATAATAACAATAACATAATTTTTTTATATAGCGCTCTCCTTTTCAAGCACTTAGTCCATCAGTCTATAGTTTCTTCATGCCCTCAGAAAATACATTTTTGGTTGCATGGCAAACCATGCGTGCAAAGCTCATTTCACGTATTGGTAACTGCGAAATCAGCCAGTTAACTCTGCTACTGCAACGTTACAACTGGCCCAGCAAAGTCAAAAATCATTTTACAGTAACGTAGGTAGTTTGTGCTTCTGCACTTGTGCAAAATAAGCAGTGGTGCCAATAAAAGTTTTAACCATTTGAGTGCCAGAGAGGTATCCACACATTGCATTGCAATACGATGGATACCTCACTGGTGCTCAAAGGGTTAAAATAAATAATTTCTGAAACTTTCTGACTCACTCTTAGAATTACTCCTTTATACATTTAGGTCCATTCCTTACTATCTATATCCTTTTTTTTTTTTTTTTTTTTAAACGATGAGTCAGTACATAAAAATAGCAAATGTACACATTTCAAATAAACTGCTGACATAGATTTGTTCCAAATAATTATTCAGTTTGTGTTATAAACAGACTGGTCATGTACTAATATCAGGTGCTGTGCAAAATTAGAGATCTGCATGTTGTGTCCCACTTACTTGAAACACATTACATAGTACAGTGTTTCTCAACCAGTGTTGCAATTTGGTGTGCCTTACGTTTAGAAAGCCCCTTTTTTCTATGAACACTGACAAAAATGTTGAGTTTCAAATTCATATGAATGGAAAATATGTTCATGTTTATTTTTGTCTTTTGATTATGAGACCCAAGAATAACTATGTTTTGTACCTTTCATTATGCCCTCGACAAATTACATAAATATGTTAGGGTGGTGCCCTGAAACATACAAATTTCACGTTAAAGATGCCTTGAGCAAAACCAGAACCACTGACATGGTAGTTTATAATGACAAAGTTATCACATTTGAAATTGCTCCTCTTATACCAATATGTATGTGTATGATAATCCTTTAATCATTACCCAAGAGCTGTATTGAAATAATCCAGTTCATACATGTGTATTTACCTACTGATCAAGGGAAGAGCAAGAGGTATGATTTTATGCCTAAAATAAGCCTAAGGGGATATTTGCTCCTCAAAACATATTCAAGGTAAATATATGACACATGATACCACATCATCCTAGTCTCTTAACTAGTCCATTATATCATTAACATAAGAGAAGGACAAGCTGGCCAGCATTAATACATTTGCCTAGTACTGAAAAGATTATTTAAGAGATATCTTGAGAATGCAGCCCTCCACTATGGTTCAGTTTGACATTCCTGCTTTATCCGCATCACCACACTTAGAGGTCCTTCCTCTAAGTGTGGTGATGGGGATAAAGCAGGAATGCCAAACTGAACCATAGTGGAGGGCTGCATTCTCAAGATATTTCTTAAATAATCTTTTAAATGTTAGGCACATTTATTAATGTTGGCCAGCTTGTCCTTCTCTTATGTTAATTATATAATGGACTAGTTAAGAGACACACGTATTTAAGCTTCCTTAGCTTAAATGTGCGTGTGTGTGCGTGCGCGCTTGAGCGTTTGGTTACAGACAGGTCACTGACCCTACTGCAGGAGAAAATTTCCCCCATCCCAGGGTTTAGAAGTGAAGGGTTTTATGACCCCAAATTCATATTTTCTGCTTCCCAGACTAATGTCCAAGGTGTGGGAGGGTGGAGCAAAAATGACATGGGTCTTGAAATTGCACTAGGATACAGTGCATTCAAACCACAACCCAGAGGAAAAACAGGTAGGAGTTCTTAAGATCTCCATGTTTATTTTAATTACTACCCCTCTACAAATCCTCAGGGATAGGGTGAAGGGAGTTCAATAGCGCTTTCTAGTTTATAGAACCCACACACGGGGTGGAGGTTGATGGTCTCCTGGCCACCAGCCTTCTTTTATTACCCCTGCCATCCTAAAGCACAGTGGTTGGGCGTCATACTGGGAGTTTTATAACCCTTTTCTTATAATAACAACTATCTCAATATACATTCAGTGAACCTCCATAATAAAATTAAACTTCCCACCCAGTGATGTAGCCCTAAGAAAATAGTGTCAAGACTCTCTAATTTCGCCAACCTATGTCATGCCTTCAAAAATGCCAGCTTCTATCCCTTCCCACCCTCAAGGCCACAAACATTTCTTGTAAGGTAAACTAATTATGCCAGAGTGGTACGCCAGGCATTGCAAAGCAATGCGTTGCATACCACTCTGGCACTCAAAGGGTTAGTAATGTCCTACTTACTGTGTCCCATTGTTATTAGTGTTTTTGCTTCACTCTCCATTTGAAGGAGAGTGGAGCAAAAATAATGATAGCAATGGGACACAGGAGGTAGGGCATTACAGATGAATGAATCTAAGTCAATATACGTTTAATAATAGTATTTTAATAAAAAAATGTATAAAACACACCCACTCACACACATACAGGCATACCTTGCCTATTAACCCTTTGGGTACCATGCTAAGCAATTCTTTCCTACCTCTCTGGTACTCAAAGGGTTAATTGTGGAATAAAAGACAGATTTGTCCACTACATGGAAGTCCATGAGGTGGATGTGGATGGGGTTAGACATACTAAGGGGGGATGTGGAATGGGGCATTGTGTAGTGCTTGGTGTACTAGTTTTTATTGATTGTAACCCTTTGAATGCCACAGGGGTGAGCAGTGCACATCCCTATGGCATTCAAAGCTGTCCATGGTGCTGAAAGCCATCTCTGTGTTCCCCTAGTGGCTGGGTAGGGAAAGGCACAGAGAATGCTGTTCAGAACTGTCGACGTGGATTTTTTACTCTGCCTACTGTGCTGTTCTCCAAAAAAAATAGGCGTTAGATTTCTGGAGAGAAATGTTGCAATTTAACTCGCGTTAGCCCTAACTCCAACATTTGAATAGCTTTTGGCGTTGCTTGTACATTATCCTCTATGGGTGAGATCTTGCTGTTCAGGCGACGTGTGTTTCAGAACTGGCGTCTCTTCTTACTAGTGGAACATTTGCATTGCTCAGTTGACGTTAAAAGCAGCGTCACCAGTTTTTTCTGGCGATGCCAACATTTGAATCGAGCCCAAAGTCCTTATCCAACTTCTTCATCAGTGATGGACTGGACATGCAACTTCCTTAAATACACAAAGTGCTCCTTGTACTCTAAAAGATATATTACACATCAACATCCAGCTAATAATAGAGAAAACTATGTTCAAAATTACAAATAGAGAATCCAGTAAATCTCTCTCTCTCTCTCTCTCTCTCTCTCTATATATATATATATATATATGAAGTCGTGTGAAAAAGAGAGTACACATTCTTTGAATTCTATGGTCTTACATATCAGGACATAATAAAATCATCTGTTCCTTAGCAGGTCTAAAATTTGGATAAATATAACATCAGATGAACAACAACACATGACATATTACACCGTACACCGTGTCATCATTTATTTAACAAAAATAAAGCCAACATGGTAAGCCATGTGTGAAAAACCAAGTACACCCTTACTGTTTCCATAGAAATTAAGATGCTAAGTAGCAGACAGGTGCTGCTAATCAAATGCCCTTGATTAATTGATCATCATCAAGTGTGATCACCTCTATAAAAGCCAACGTTTTACCAGATTGCTGGTCTGGAGCATTCAGGTGTGTGTTAACACAATGCCAAGGAGGAATGACATCAGCAATGATCTTAGATAAGCAATTGTTGCTGCCCATCAATCTGGGAAGGGTTATAAAGCCATTCTACAATTAGAAAGATTATTCAAAAGTGGAAAACATTCAAGACAGTTGCCAATCTTCCAAGGAGTTGACTTCCCAGCAAATTCACCCCAAGGTCAGATCGTGTAATGCTCAAAGAAATTGCAAAAAACCCAATAGTTACATCTCTGACTCGAGAGGCCTCAGTTAGCATATTAAATGTTAAAGTTCATGACCGTACAATTAGAAAAAAACTGAACAAGTATGGTTTGTTTGGAAGGGTTGCCAGGAGAAAGCCTCTTCTCTCTAAAAAGAACATGGCAGCACGGCTTGTGTTTGCAAAGTTGCACCTGAACAAACCACAAGACTTCTGGAACAATGTCCTTTGGACAGATGAGTCCAAAGTGGAGATGTTTGGCCATAATGCACAGCACCACGTTTGTCAAAAACCAAACACAGCATATCAGCAAAAACGCCTCATACCAATTGTGAAGCACGGTGGTAGAGGGGTGATGATTTGGGCTTCTTTTGCAGCCACAGGACCTGGGAACCTTGCAGTCATCGAGTCGACCATGAACTCTTCTGTCTACAAAAGTATCCTAGAGTCAAATGTGAGGCCATCTGTCCGACATCTAAAGCTTGGCTGAAAATGGGTCATGCAACAGGACAAATTATCCCAAGCACACCAGCAAATCTACAACAGAATGGCTGAAAAAGAAAAGAATAAAGGTGTTGCAATGGCCCAGTCAAAGTCCAGACTCAACTTGATTGAAATGCTGTGGCGGGATCTTAAGAGAGTTGTGCATAAATGCCCACAAACCCCAATGAACTGAAGCAACGTTGTAAAGAAGAGTGAGCCAAAATTCCTCTATAACGATGTGAGAGACTGAAAAAAGTCATACAGCAAAGATTACTTCAAGTTACTGCTACTAAGAGTGGTTCTACAAGCTATTGAATCATAAGGTGTACTTAGTTTTTCACACATGGCTTCTCCATTTTGACTTTATTTTTGTTAAATAAATCATGACATGGTGTAATAGGTCATGTGTTGTTGTTCATATGAGGTTATATTTACCTAGTTTTTAGACCTGCTAAGGAACAGATAAATGTTATTATGTCCTGATATGTAAAATCATAGAATTCAAAGAGGGTGTACTTTCTGTTTCACATGACTGTATGTATGAATATATATATATATATATATATATATATATATATATATACATACACAGATGGTAAAGAGAATCTAAGACTCATAGTTTACTGCTTTTATGTTGCTTCTGTGTGTTCTTTATTTAAAGCAGGAATGAAGAAAAATGATTTCCAAAATAGGATAGGTAAGGGTAGTTTGATCATTTTAATTATTGAGCTAATGTATGCTAATGAAGCTCCCTGAATTGAAAGAAGTACTAGAATTGCAGTCTGGTGCACCCCAAACCTAAGTATTTCTCTCTCTTTTCCACTATGTATATATAGGACTATTTAGTTGTGTTAGGAATTGAAGCTAATCTGTTGACCTTTGAATATGCTGTTATTTGCTTGATTGTCCTGCTAAGCCCTGCAGTAAGAACAGGTGAATATGCAAATGTGTTTGAGCCTATGACTGGATAACCTGTGCACATGTAAAGATATTCTGAAAACCTGCACTGTTGAAGACTGTGAGGACTGAATATGAGAATATATGTACTACAGCAAAGGTAGCCAACCTTGGTCTTCTTGAGCAACCAACAGGGCATGTTTTGGGATATCTTCAGATGGATCAATTAAAATCACTGAGCCACAGACTGATCTACCTGTACTTGAGCAGAACCCCCCCCCCCCCTGAAAACATGTATTGTTGGTAGGTCAAGAGGACCAGGGTTGGATACAAATGCACTAAGGCAATTTTCTAAATTATATTTCTAAAGTGTCAAGACCCTACTGGTTTTAATTCTTAGAGTGCCAGGGGATGTCCAAAGCATGGAACAGCCTCTCAGCAATTTAATTCTTGCAGTAGACATATGGTTATTCTAAGAATAAAAAGGCATAGCTAACTAGATAGGGAAATAAGCAGACTAGATGGGCCAACTGAGTCTTGCTGCCAGAAAATTCTCTGCTCAGTGCTAAAGCAAGCATATCTCAAAAACCTACTATGTCTCTTCCCTAGTCTTAGACTATGTTCACGTGTGACTTGGCTGCTACCTGCTTTAGAGCAATCTGTAATATACAATATTGCCCGACAACTCACATGGGTGTGTGTGGTGGAAATGTATCACAAGGCCATCGGCCATATATTATTTTAGACTAATCATAGGAGTTTGCAAACAGTATTACAATCTTACGACATGCATGCTGTTTCCTGGATGACACATTAGTGCATGGAAGGTAAAGCAGGCTGTCAAAGGGTGCATTGCAATAGGCAAAAATTGACTGTATGAACAGCACCACCATTGGAGGCAAGCTGTTTCACAAGGTTATACTTACAGCAGTGTTGTTAACTCTGCTCTAAAGTCTCCATTGTGAAGTAGGCCTTAGAACCCTGAAATATAGTAGAATCATTCTTATCAAATGAGAAAGCTCTCATTTTAAAACTTTAATCTAAAAATGTAGATTACTGTATTAAGATATTAGCTCCTGTTTTTCCTGGCAATGAGAAAATGCATGATTATGCAATTACTGTAAATAACACTCAGTAAATCACCTCGTTCTGAACTGCTATAGGTATAAATGTAATTAGCACGTTTCCAATATACAA
The DNA here is from genome assembly GCA_037306005.1 of Rhinophrynus dorsalis. Taxonomy (NCBI): domain Eukaryota; kingdom Metazoa; phylum Chordata; class Amphibia; order Anura; family Rhinophrynidae; genus Rhinophrynus; species Rhinophrynus dorsalis. Next base: position 338,753,538 of record CM074721.1, read on the forward strand.
ACCTAAATATAGAAAATGTACTATAATAAAGTGGGAATTTGCTAAATTGCTGTTATTTCTAGTTATGTACTTTTTAACTCCTTGGATGCTACCTATGTCTCCAATACATTGTAATGGGGTTGTATGGCATAAAACAATGCATCGTTTTAGCATTTTCTTTTATTTAAATGAATGGGAGTATCTCATAAACTGATTCACATTATGTTTTCTTGAATATTTAGAAAAAACGCTGCAACTACTTGATAAATATACCCTGACTCTCCAACAGCAGGGGCATAATTAAGCCAACTAACGTGGTGATAACATAGCCCGGAGATCACTGATTTTGAGATTCAAGGCTTTAAGTGGACCTAATTTGAACTGAATCAAAAAATGCCTATATGATGTACCAGCCACTCATTTGAAATATAAATATTATTTTGATAAAATAACCATATGTGTTGGTGACACATTGTGGAACACTGTGCTAATTAGTATATGTGCTGGGCAAATATTACCATACACAGTGTTAAAGGGATAGTAATACTTCATTTTAACTTTATTTTATTTTGTAGGCATTAAAAAAACATGAAGAATGATATAAGTCTTATCTCTCAAACCTCTCTTATGGTTTAAGAGATATTCACAAGCAAAGTGTCCCCCTCCCGCCCCTTTTACTGATGTAACACTTCTCAGCCAGGGCAGAAGGGAGGTGCCCAGGTAGACTGCAGAGAGGGACAATCTTCAATTAAGATAAGGGAAAAACCTGAAAAGCTTGTCAAGGGGGGCAGGGATTTCATTGTTTTCATAGGAATAAGAGTGTCCCCTTCTGTTATCTTTCCAGTCTATGGACTGTATTTCACATCTGAGAAGAGATTGTTTACAGTAGGTAAAAGGGGAGGGAGGGGGAAACTTTGCTTGTGAATATCTCATAAACCATAAAGGTTTGAGAGATAAGACATATCATTCTTCATGTTTTTTTAATGCCTACAAAATAAAATAAAGTTAAAACAAAGTATTAGTATCCCTTTAAAGGGATAGTAATACTTAAAACAGGGCTTAAAAGTTGAAGTCCTTTGCTACTAGCCAGGCCTGAAAAGTTACTCGCCACTACAAGACATAACATACCAACCAGGGCTGAATTTCTACTCGCCAGGGCTAAATTTTCACTCGCCATTGGCTTAAAATGTAAAAGAAATATGTTGTAGGATTTATCCCCCTGAGTAAAACAAGGGTGGCGCTGTTGCTACACCATCCTGTGGAGATTTATGGTCTATGGACCAGAGTTGTCCATAGGATGGCGTAACAACAGAGCCACTGTAAAATTTCAGGCCACTGTGATATTGCATCTAAAAAATTCAACTTTGAGCTGTAATAACTTTTGAATAAAACAACTTTCAGCAGTGAGAGTACCCTTTTTTTACTCAGGAGGATTAACACTACAATATATATATTTTTTACATATTAAATATTACTATCACTATAAGAATCTGGACTCAGCCTACTCAAGTGAGTGAAATGTTTGGGCTCAAACAGAACAAATTAACATACCATACAGGAATTAGCATTAAGTGCCACCAAAATATAAAGGTTTAGTTTCTCAAAAACAATTTGTTTTTCAGAAAATGGCAAATAAAACACAATGGAAGATTCAGAACTGGGGTTTACATTAGACAACAAAGGCAACTTCCCAGACATCTACATTTTGAGGGTCTCCTCAGCTGTGTTGACCACACCTACATTGTGGGTTGTGGGTGTGGCTAGCACAATCCAAATCACCCTGCAGCAGAGATCCACTCCAGATTAATGTGGGCAATTTATTCACCAGTTTATGTACTCATTCAGCCGGTTTATTTACCATTTTTAACATACGTTTATTGGCCAAATTTTAACCCCTTGGAGATCACCAATGCATTACAAAACTCTCAGTCACCTGGTGGAATTGTGAATATACACTCCCATTGTAACGTCCCTTTTCATCCCTCCCCTTTTGTGAGAAAAGCAGCCACATTTATATGTTGTGCAGCCAGAACAACCTCCCTACTCTTGACCAACTGGTCACAGGATTAAAGATCTTTCTTTATATAAAACAGGAATGTTGGAACCCAAGGGAGGGGGACTCTTAAAACAGGAGTCTCCCTGCAAATGCTGGGTATTCCCAATTCTTTAAAATGCCCCTGCATTGCAATCAGTGCATTGAAGAACTCTCTAGCATCCAATGTATTAAAAGCTTTTTTTGTGTTTGTATCTTGTATAGAATAATCCAGGCAACCATGCATGAGGTTGGGGTGTAGTTATGGCAGGGGCAGGGGCAGTGTTCCCTCTAAGGTGTGTACAGCTGAACAATCCAGCCCTGAAATAGTTAAAGATGATGTTTCTGCATGGCTGCATTGGAATAACAAATGTACCATGCAACTCTGCCCAGTTTGAATTGTTCTTTTAAATCTTTCATCACTGGGTTGATCACTTCTGCTCTTCTTAGAGGGAACAGTGGCAGGAGTGTGGCATCGGGCATGGCTAAGTGTGACTAGGAAACCCTACCTAGTGGTGCCAGAATTGTACATCTGTCCCTGGGAAGATTTTAATTTTCTGCAAAGCAAACTAAACTTTTCTTGAGGTGATAAGAGTGGACCTGTCACCCCAACCACAACACTGACCACTAGATAGATCACTTAAAGCTGAAGTACAGTTGTAAAGTTATTGTGCTATGACAATCCCACCTGCTGGTGCCATTTGTGACATTGCCTGCTGTCCCATATGCTACTGTGCAGACTGGCCATCCACTTGAATTAATTGTCCACCGATCACATTTCTCTGCTTTTCCCTTGATGACAATCTTCCAGTACAACCACCACAAAAATACAGTGCAGGTGGCTCATCCATGAACTAAAAATGCCCAATTCACTGTAGTAAGCATACCTCCCAATTGTCCCTCTTTAGGAGTAACAGTCCCACTCTGAAACCCAAATCCCTCTTTCCCCTCCCGGTGTCATCCATTAAGACTAGACGAAAGGTAATTTAAAGTAAAAAAAGGCAGGGGATTTTTTTACAAGTAAGGGCAGTAAAATTATAGAATTCTTTGCATCTGGTTGCTATGCTTGCAGATACTGTAATTGATTTAAAAAAAGTATAGATACTATTCTGGATCAGAAAATGATTGAGAATTGGTTTCACAGCAGACCGGCTGTTGATCCAGGGAAATACCTGACTGTCATTCAGAGTCAGGAAGGAATATTTTTACCGAATTGAGACTAAATTGGAAATGGCTTCAGCGTTTTTTTTTTTTTTTTTTTTTCAGACTATGTGCTGTGTAACATAGTAATAAAGTTACCTAGTTAATGAGGCTGAAAAAATGCATACTTCCGCCAAGTTAAGACCATGACATATCACCCCTGCAGATCCCAAGGAAGGCAAAGAAAAAACAAAACACTGAAGCCATCTCCAATTGGGTAAAAATATTATTTCCAGGCTCTGAACGACAGATATTTTCCTGGATCAACATCCTTGTCAGGCTGGGTAATTCAGCAGAAAGAAATGAAGAGAATATCTGGATCCTAATGCTGGAGGTTTAGGGACAAAGTTCAGTACTACAACAAAGTCACTGAAGATAGTCAAGTAAATAGTTCAGGATGAAGTCGTAGAAGTAGAATTCGACTCCTGTGCTCGGAGGTGAAGTCAGAGATAGCCCAGAGGCGGAGGTCTCGGAAGCTATGACCTACAACGCACTCGACAAGTCAGACAGGTAGGAGGCGAGGAGTCAAGCAAGGCCTAGTCACACCCTCAACTAGTCGGAAGTAACAGGTGGGGGTCAGTGGACCGACCACGCCAACCTGGACCAGTTGGAAGGCCTGAGGTGTGAGTAGACGACAACTAGGATACTGCAAGCAGTACTCACAGGTTGATGGTGGCTGAAGGGACTCCTGTTGCGAACTGGATCCTGCTGTAGGCAAAGTTGGTCAGAAGCAAACGGGTAAAGATCCTAGGGATGAGACTGAAGCAAGGTCGTGAGACAAGCCGGGTCGAAGTCGGAGGAACCATAATCTTAGATCAGCAGACAAGAAGCAGGGTCAAGACACACCAAAACTCGGTACACGGGAAATCTGGAAACGCTGAAAATCAGAAGCTGTGACGCAGAGGCACGAAGATCAAGCGCAGGTAAGATGGCAGAGCAGGTAGATAAAGGAGTGCAGACCAATGAGGAGAAGGGGTCACAGGTGAATGGGAGTGACAATCCTATTTGCTCTGAAACCATTTCTCAATAATTTTCTGAGCTAGAAAGTTACCCATTACTTTTTTAAATCACCTACAGTATTTGAAAGCATAGCAACCTGAGGCAAATAATTCTATAACTTTCCTGTTCTTGCTGTAATAAAAATCCCAGCCTTTTTTTTTCAAAACTACCTTTCCTCTAGTCTTAATGGATGACCTTGTTTTTTGCTCAGCTCTTTGAGTAAAAAGTTTCTTACAGAGTTATTTGTATTGACCTCAAAAATATTTGTAAATGGTAATTATATCACCCCTTAGACATCCTTTCTTTAATGTAAACAAATCCAATTTGTTTAGTCAGTCATTATAATTCAGATCCCCCAATTACTTTATCAGGTTTGTTGCACTTTTTCCAGTTCAGTAATGTCTTTTAAGAACTGCTGCCCAAAACTGTACTCCATATTCTAGATGACTCCTTTCCAAGGATGTGTATAGAGGTAGAATACTATGCCTATCCTGTGCATCTATACCCCTTTTTATACAGGATAGTGCCCTGTTGGTTCTTGCAGTGGCTGAGTGACACTTTACAGTGCTATGAAGGCTACTGTCTATCTGTACTTCTAAATCTTTCTCTAATGAGAATTCTCAGTAGTACTTTCTCATATAGTGTTTATGTACCATGTTTATTTCTTCATACCAAATGCATAACCTTACATTTAGCTATAGTAAATCTCATCTGCCACTTTTATGTCCCTTCAATCCAAATCTTTCTGCAGAGAAAAAAATATCCTGCTGTGTATGTATTTCCTTACACAGCTTAGTGTCATAAGCAAAGACTGAATTTTTCATTTACGCAAAGAGGTATCAATAGATCATTAAATAACCTATAAATTATCAGTAAAGCCCCACCTATCAGGCACAGTCCGAAAACCACCTAAAACAAAAATGTCCCTCTGGCCATTTGATATGTTGGGAGGTATGAGTGAGAGAGCGGCCAGGTGTCAACTCTCTCACTACATATCGGAAACCCACACTACATATATATATATCAGCAGGCTATGACAGAGTTAATGCAATGAAAACTGGCAACTAGAATTACAGTCTATATATATTTATGTGTACTTATTTAATAGACAACTCAAACTAGTTGCTTTTCAATCCACTGAAGATGTCTCTAGCATGCAAGAGATTAACAGAAATGTAAACAAACTGAAGATTTTACAGCCACTTGTATATATATCGGCCCAAGTATATCCTCACAAGCAAGGCTGAGTTCATGGAACAGTGCTCACAGGAGTTTTGTCCCGTACCAGACCAGTGTGATCTCTAACAGGGAACACCAAAGTGCTGGGTAACTTCCAGTACTTCACCATACACAGGAAATAAGGAAGTAAGCATTATGCAGGCTAATTTTATAAAAACTCAATAAAACGCAACCATCTGAGGGCCAGTATCCAATGCATTGCTTCAGAAAGCACATGTTTGGCACTCAAATAAATTGACTACATATCCCTTTAAATCAGAGATGCTTATAAAAAAGGCACATTTCAAGATTCCACTGATTCATGTGCAGTTCTACAGAATGAGGTTTTCATAAGTGTCCCTGAGTTAAAGGGAAATGTGGTAGCCTCACACTCATAGATTTAAGAAACATAAAAACACTAACACAATGACTATGCAGCTGTAGGTGTGGGAATAACATTCCCTTTCATTCTGGTGCAGTTGCCTTTTATTATCACACTGCAGTAACCTTGTTTGTGAATAATGCCCAAGAAGTTATTTATGTTCTTATTGCACTGTGGTAATGCACAATGAGGCTTCACTCTTGTTACTTCATACTTTTTTTTCTGTGTGTATATATATATTATATATATATTTATATATATATTAAAATGTTATAGTAAGGAATGCACTCACTGTTAAGAATGTAGATAATCGCCTGAGTGTTCATCTGATTGAGGAATCATGGGAAAAAGCACTCACAGGATACTTTTTTGCAGTGAGCAAACAGATGGATTTATTGAATCGACATTTCGGCCAGGACTTGTGGCCTTTATCAAGATTAAACCATACAAGTGACACAAAGCTTAAATACCTTAAACATACTCCCACATTAAAATTTGCACTGTTTTTTGTTTTTTCTTTTGTCACTATGGTGTAATCTTGATGAAGGCCACAAGTGCTCGAAGAAACGTTGATTCAATAAATCCATGTGTTTGTTCACGGCAAAAAAAGTATCCTGTGAGTGCTTTCCCATGTGCTTATGTGTGTATGTATGTATGTATACACACACACACACACATATATATATATATATATATATATATATATATATATATAATGTATGTATGTATGCATACACACATATATATATATATATATATAATTCAGACAGCACCCCCAGGTCTGCTTGTTGCTGGCACAAAGACTTTATTAAAGGATCAACGTTTCAATCCCCATTGGGATCAAGATTCTTGATAAAGATCCCAATGGGGATTGAAACGTTGATCCTTTAATAAAGTCTTTGTGCCAGCAACAAGCAGACCTGAGAGTGCTGTTTGAATTATATGTTTGCAATATTGATACGAGCACACAGGCTTTACCACTCATTATTGAGAGTGCATCCTGAATCAAATTATATATATATATATATATATATATATATATATATATATATATATATATATGTAAAATTCAGCAGCAAAGTTTCGGTCCGCTTCCCAGGGCTTGATGAAGGTCCCAGGGAGAGGGCCAAAACTGACCTGAAAGAGGTGCAGTGGCGCAGGCTGGGAGGCAGAGCATTCCACAGATAAGGAGAATCAGAAAGGTTTTATACATGAGAGGGCTGTAGACACAAAAGTAGCTGAGAGGAAAATCTTGTTGGCTGATCTTAATTGGTGGCATGGGCTATAGCCAGAGTTTAGAGATGAGATGTAGGAAGAATAGAACACAGAAGGAAAAGCATATATACGCCATTTCTTTAACAGTATTAATATTGCTATGCATATTGGGAATCAATATCAGTAGCTACATTTTAATATCGACTTGATCAAAAGAAAATGTTACTTAGTATTGTTTCAATAAACTATTCAAATATTTTTACATTTTAAGGAGTAAGTTCATATATTGTGCTGAATTTCCTTGATATTGTTCTTATTGTTATGAAGCAACATTAATATGATTTTAAAAGCTTTATTTATGACACTTTTTATTGTATTTACTGACCCAGTGATTATATTAATGCTTACTCTTATATTCACACTTAAACTAGGCTCCATGGTAATGCTGGTTCCCTAGCAACTAAGACTGGGCATTGCATTGATGACTAATACATCATAAGAATTACATTAGAATGAGTAATGAGCTATCTTGTGGATCTAGGACATTGAGGTGGACATGATACTATGTAAGGTAGACATTTACTGACAGATTGGTTAGTTCCCTGATAAAGCCGCTTATTTAATATCGAAACACGTGTCAGGAAACATATCTTTTGAGCACCTGTTATAGTACATATGCTGGTAGCCAACGGTTATTACAATAATGGGAAAGCCTGTAGTGTATGTGATAATAAATGGATGTATGAATGTAGTGGTGCCATGACAGAGACATAGGAGTGTTGGAAACAGTCCTTACAAAATACAAGGCTAAGGGACAGGCCATGAAATTGGTTATTGCTATGACTGAGGAGGGCAATGTAAAAGCTTTGTCCATTTACAAAACCTGATCTGTCTAGCCCCTTAACCTGATTTCAACTGTGTTTACGGAATACGTGCTTCTTATATTTGTTTACATAAATAATAGGATGTACGCTCCTGGTGGTTTTGTAAATATGCTGGTGATCTACATTTGGGACATACATCAGTGCTATACATTTGATATATCTTTAAATCTATGACACTCTGAATTATTCTTCATTTACGTTTGGTGCTGTGTCAAAAATTGCATAATTTCATTGTGTTTGCATGACAAAAATTTTCACACTCACATCAGGGTACTATTGTTCTATTTTTGATTTTAATTGTGACTTAGTAATGGTTATGTATTTTACTTGGAAGTGTTTATATAGCCCTTAGTTGGATTATTTGTGAGCTATTTTAGACAGTTTCCCCCTAATCTAAACAAACTGCTACTTTGATACTGAAAGGATATAACATTTTGTGTGCTTTCCCTAGTACATATCCCAAAGTTCAGGTGCACGAGTTTTATACTGAAGTATATGTTCAGAAACTGAGGTATGCGTATGGATTCCTACAACCCCCTGGTGTTCCATGTACCAAGTGCTAAAATATCAGTGTTATCCACCTACAGGGTAGAGACTGAAGCTTGTAACAAAGAGATAAAATATAAATGAAGGCAAGGAATCAAGTTACTATTAACAATTGATAAATGTGCAAATAGTTATACATCTGTAGATTCAGAAATATTCCCCACTAAACAGTGCCCTTTTCAAACAGGCACAGTAATATAAAGCTGCTGTTTGCATGATGATTTGGTTTGAAAGGCATTGAGAAAGTCACTCTTTAGTGAAGCTTTTATTAAAAGGATAATTTACAATCCAGTCACAGCCTAGTGAGATTTCCCCATTATATACAGAAGAAAGTGGTCCATCATTCAGCCCTGCAGGAGCCTAGAATCTGATAGGAGGGTTTCAGGTCACAGGAACAAAGCATTGTTTTCCCTTCCCTAGCATTAAAGACACTGAATTCACTGAGCAATATATTCAAAGAGTGGTGCAATTCAGGGACAAACCAACTCCACCATGGGGGGATTAAAATGTCCATCCTATATAATAATTCGCTAGGATGTTTGTCAGAAGTCGTCATGCGCATTAAAGACTGCCCGAACGCACAGAATGCTGGGAGTTCTGTGCTGGGAGCATTCTGTGCTTTCTTGCAGTCTCTAAAGTGCATGACTGCATCGGCGGCAGGACGCAGAGCAGAACCGGCCTCTTAACCCTTTGAGTACCCTTGCAATGCGTTGCATACCACTCTGGCACTCAAAGGGTTAACATCATCTGGACCTTGGCCTGTGTACACGGGCTTTTACACTAGTAGATTTATAATGAGCTTTTAACTGCTTGAATGCTGCAATACAACATATTGAATTGACGATTTGTCCAGCATTCAGTTGGAATTTTGGTAACTTTTTTTGTGCAGTGTATACTGTGGAACAGTTGGTTTACTCCACAATTACTCTACTTTCCTTTGTCCAGATGGTCCTCTGAACTTTGGAATTACAAAAAAAAAATGTATTTAATACACAAAAAATAATTCTTACCATGCACGAATATAATAATTATAATCTCCTTGAAAAGACAGAGATGTGTTGCATGATCAAACCATCTGAGTACCAGGGCGGTGTCCCAATCATTTGGACACCCTCTGACACTCAAAGGGTTAAGGTGGACATAGTACTTTGTATTGTGATGTTTTAGCTGCAAAGAGGTTATAAAAGTGTCAGTACTGATTCAAGCATGGATAGGCAATTTAAAAGGATAGTAATGTTTCATAATAAAAGCAGCTCCAATTAATCTTCACAGTATTTGGACCATGGAGAGTGTTATTTCAATACTGTCATAGTTGTAGTTCAAGAGTAATTGAATGATAAAGTATCCCCCTCCTGCCCCTTTTACCTAGTGTAACACTGATCAGCTCAGAGCAGCAGGGTGGTGTCCAAGAAGACTGCAGAGAGGGACAATCTTCAATTAACATAAGGGAAAAACCTGAAACACTTGTCAATGGGGGCAGGGCTTTCATTGTACACAGTATGAAGATTGTCCCGTTCTGTGAGCTTTCTAGTTTGTGGACCAGATTCCACATCTGAGGGGAGGTGGCTTACACTAGGTAAAGGGGGCGGAAGGGGGAAACTTTATCATTCAATTACTCTTGAACTACAACTCTGACAGTATTGAAATAACACTCTCTATGGATCAAATAATATGACAATTAATTGGAGCTGCTGTTTTTTTAAAACATTATTATCCCTAGAAGTCCCTGCAGCTGTGGAGGACTATAATGCCTATCAATCCTAGGCAGCCATTGACTGGCTGGGAGTGATGGGAATTGTAATCCTCCACATCTGGAGGGCCACAAGTTGCCTATTCCTGGTTTAGAGAAACAAGAATGTTTGAATACTAATATCTGGGAGGGGATTTGTGGGAGTACAGTGGTATAACAGAGACCCTGTATCCCACATGGTATCGGGAACCCTTCTGTACTCTGCCCCCAGAAAGTGATGTGTGTTTTGTCTTATTGGGGTCCCCAAAGTGGCCCCTCACAAACTACACTATAAAGTTATCTTTGTGGTAGGTAGTGGTGGTAGAGTTCTGCTCTGCTCTCAGTTTCTCCACACTGACTCCCCTAGTACTTCCTTGTACACAGAGGAGAGATCACTGAAGTGCACACGGAAGTACCAGTGGAGGCAATGTGGAGCTGATGGCTGTGTGGGTCTGGCACTGGATCTTTCTCCAGACGTTAATCCATTTTTAAATCTGAATTTAATTCCATATTCTATGTGGACTGTGTTCTTGTCATTAAAAGTTAAATAAGCTAGCTTCCCAATGAGTGTTAATGTTGCTAATTTACATTATTGAGTGTAGTATTTATTTCTGTTGTACAAAGATTACTGTTGATGTTGTACCACATAGTTCTTTAGGTCACTAGCGATGCTCTGTCACGTGACTGCAAAGGGGGAAATGCCCTTCAATTTTTTTTTATAAATGCTGGCAAATATACATACATAATACTTTGATTAATGATCCTTGATATTTAAACACTGGTAAGGATATACTCCTTGACCTTTACAATGACTTTGTCCAATGTGTAACACAGGAACCATGGTGATAAAATCTCATCCTCCAGGAGGCAGTGCCTTTCTAAAAAAGGTCTCTGAGGAGGAAACTTCCTGCTTCTTCCACTTTACCCCTGCCAGCCAATATCCTGTTTTAAATGACTTCATTCAAAGGGTGTGTGGGTACCATTCTCCTAGTTTTCTTTTTAATTCTTAGTATAATCCCTCATTAGGTGGGCTTCTGTTACTGGCTTCCTAAGTAATAGATTGTCCAGTTCACAGATTATCAAGCCTTTACCGCACCAAAGATCTTCTCTGAAGTTTCTTTCCTTTATTGTAACAGGTGTCTGAAGACTGAAGCTCATGGGAAGATTAGCCTCTTGAGTTCTAGGTCCTGTATGTGTGTCCCTATCCTCTGGCATTCATTTCCATGGGGGAAATTGCCCTGACTTGTTTTAGAGTGCTTTCTCTGTCGTCCAATACAGGTTACTGGTAACTTCGGGGTAGGCAATCTGCCCCTTTAATTGTAGGCAGGAACAATTCTAGAATTGTATGCAGGGGGTGGAGCCTACCTTCCCTCCTTGGCTGCAGATAGCCAACCAGCTCCAGAAAGATTTGTTCCTTGGTGAAGACACAGGCAAGAGAACATTTCTGCTATAGTTTTAGATTTTTTTATTTTTCTGTTAGAAATGGAATACCACCATTCGGCGGATTACCATAACTGACAATGCCCTTAGATGTGGCTAGCTCAGTAACCAGGTGCTTTTTGTGGACCTTAAGCCCTGAGGGGGAAAATCCAAGTGCTTCCTCAGGAGTCACCCACTGAGGTTTCTTCTTACTACATGGTAATCTGAAGGCAGAAGATCTGCAGGAAAGGTGAGCAACCCTTTGAGTGCTGCAGGTCCACATGTCCCACAGTGCCCCTCCGCACAGGGGTTTTACCTTTGGAGTTCCTGTTGCACACTCCTTCACTCATTGGGTCTATATGTATGTCTGTTGGGTGTTTTGGAGCAGGTTTATGTGGTACTTTAACCCTTTAGCTGCGGGTTTTGCATCTTTTGGGTGGTTTTCTGACACTTTTCCTACTGGTTCAGTGTTTTTTGGATATCCTGACATATTCAAGTGATGTTTCATGCATTTTTATTTTACTGTTTCAATTTTGTAAAAGTTGAGTTCCGGCGCGATTTACCGCATAGGTGCTATTGCTCCATTCACTTCTATGGGACTGTACAGTTTGGGACATATCTCTGCAACTGCCCCACCTAGCTCATTTTTATTGTCCGCCTTTGCTCTATCATCCAGTTCATGTTTCTAATGTGTTGAGGGGCTCAGGGAGCTTCAGGCACTGTTGGGGTACTTTTTCTGGGAAACTATATTTCCCATGAGTGCTTGATTTGCACGCTGGTTTCTGATTGGTTCCCGCCGTGGCAGCCATTGTGTGCCATTTCCAGAATGAGTATCCTATGCAGGGCTTGGAATCTCCTTCTCTCCTCTTCTGATTAACCCTTCGTCTGCCAGATAAGTCTGTTTTAACGATTTCTGGGGTGGAACTTGAATCCTACACACTGGGTGATTTCTTATACTGTAACATTTTTTGACACTGTGAGAATCTCTAATCCATTGGAGCTTGGGGCCAGACCTAAGACTAAGGATGCTGGGGTCTCTGTATCCCCCATTGCGCATTGCTGTTCCTGTCATTCAGGGTTACTTAGAAAATTCTCAGGTCATTTATGCCCAGCATGTTCTGATGTCCCTGAGGGTCTCCCAGGGACCTCCAGCCATACATTAGAGCCAGTTTGGGTGCAAGAGTTCAAGGCTGCTACTAGGGACCTTAGGTCTACATTGCAACTCTTTCGATCCCAGTTACAGGGGGTCTTCCATTCTTGGCAGACCCCCTCTTCCTTCAAGTCTTCCCTGTCAAAACTACAGGGAGGAACTGCTGGTGGATTCAGATGTTGAGGAATGTTCTGCTGTGGGCTCCTCTCAGTTTTTTGGGGACCCCTTTGAGCCCTGAGCCCTCGGCTGAGGGCTTGATCAGGGCTATTTTGACTACCCTAAACTTTCCCTTAGTTCAAGAGGTTCCTTCTGATCCCTTTGATGTGTTTCAGGAGCATATAATGCCCCCCACTCTTGACGGCCTTGTGTCTGAAGAGTGAAAATCTCCAGACAGGAAATCTTCTGTGTCCAAGAAATTTGCCAAGCTTTATCCCTTCTCTGAGGCAGCGCTTGCTCAGTGGGTTCATCCTCCCAAAGTGGATGCTCCTATCTCCAGGTTATCTAAGTCTTCTGCCTTGCCAGTTTCTGATGTGTCAGCTCTGAAAGACTGGACTGACAAGAAACTTGAAGTTTCCCTCAAGTCCATTTTTGCCACTGCTGGTACTGCCATGCATCCAGCATTCGCTGAGGCATGGGTTAACCGGGCCATTGCGGTCTGGACTGAACATCTCACCCTGGCTGTCCGTCAGGGTGTTCCTACTTCAGATATGTTGCGGCTTCTTGCCACTGTTTGTGAGTCCCAGCACTATGTTTCTACTGCCTTGTTTGATGCCATCTGTTTGGTGGTTAGGGTTTCCACCATGTCTGTGGTTGCCAGATGGGCTCTTTGGTTCAAGATCTGGTCTGCTGACACTGCTTCCAAGAAAGCCTTGCTCTCCTTGCCTTTTCAAGGCACTTCATTGCTTGGGCCAGATCTCAAGGATCTGATTAGTGAGGCCACAGGGAGTAAAAGTACCCTTCTGCCTTTGGTCCCCAGGAAGAAAACACCGCTTAGGCGTAATGGATATTTTTGTTCCTTTCAGACTGAGACACGCCTGGCGAACCAGACGGTTCCCTCAGCTCCGCGTACCTCCTCCAAGCCCAAACAGCTATGGAAGTCGAAGGTCTCTTCCAAGCCTTCTTCGGCATGACTCACCTTCCCTTTTAAATCCTTTTCTCTTAGTATATACAGGTTACTGGTCTCCCACCCTGTCATGCTTGGCTCTCCTGTGGCATACCATGGGAGTCTTTCGGGGTCATGCTCACAGGAGTTTTCTTTCCCTTCCACTATCTAGTCAATAGTGTCTCAAATCTTTCTGGAGCTGTTTGGCTAGCTGCAGCCAAGGAGTGTAGGTAGGATCCATCCCCTGCATGCAATTCTAGAATTTTTCCTGCCTACAATTAAACGGGCGGATCACCTACCCCGAAGTTACCAGTAACCTGTATGGACTAAGTATCACGGTGCCCGTGATTGCTGCCTTTCCTTGTCAGTTACCTGTAGGGGGCTCTCCATTGGCTGCCTGCTTTCAGCCCGCCCTTTATTCCCTATTTAGACTGAGCTTGGGCACCCTTTGGTTGCGCTTTCGTGTTGTCTCTATGCTGCCTGTGCCTGCATTGGGTTCCTGAGCTTCTTGGGTCATTCTTCTGTTCCTGCTCGTCTGTGATCACCTGAGTTCCTGTTCACCAGCTTCCCTGGTTCCAGCATCCGTTCCTGATCTGGTTGGGGTTGCTGTCCTTGCTGCTGTTTCCTGCTGCCATCCTGATCTGGTTGACTGCCAGTAGATTTGTTTCCTGTCCATCTCGACTGTGTTCCAGCTCCTGGATCGCCTGCAGTGTGCACCTGTCTTCCAGTTGCCCTGGCGACATTTTCATTCACTTGTGTTTCACTCCCCAGTACGCAGGTACTGGTTCGCTCCACTGACAACCGGTTGCGCGTGCACCGGTAGAGATCTAGGTTACTCCAGTACGTGGGTACTGGTTTGCTCCCTGTAACCGGCTGCTTAATGTTATCGAGTCAGCACCGGTGGTGGTTTGGTTTCCCCAGTACGCGGGTACTGGCTTGCTCCATGTACTAACCAGTTGCTCATTGCACCGGTAGGGGTTTAGTCTCTCCAGTACGCGGGTACTGGTTTGCTCCCTGTAACCGGCGGCTTAGTGTTATCGAGACAGCACCAATGGTGGTTTGGTTTCCCCAGTACGCGGATACTGGTTTGCTCCATGTACTAACCGGTTGCTCGTTGCATCGGTAGGGGTTTAGTCTCTCCAGTATGCGGGTACTGGTTCGCTCCCTGTAACCGGCTGCTTAGTGTTATCCTGACAGCATCGGTGGTGGTTTGGTTTCCCCAGTACGCGGGTACTGGTTCACTCCATGTATCAACCGGTTGCTCGTTGCACCGGTAGAGGTTCAGTCTCTCCAGTACGCAGGTACTGGTTCGCTCTATGTTTAGCCGGCTGCTCGTTGCACCGGTAGAGGTTCAGTCTCCCCAGTACGCAGGTACTGGTTCGCTCCATGTATTAACCGGCTGCTGTTCAGTCCTAGACAGCTCCGGTGAAGTTTCAGTGACTCCAGTACACGGGTACTGGTTTGCTCCACGTGTTAACCGGTTGCTTGCCGTACATCTCTCAGCACCAGTAGATTTTGGTTACTCCAGTACGCGGGTACTGGTTCGCTCCATGTGTTAACCGGTTGCTTGCCAGCACCGGCCGAGATTGTGTACTACAGTACACGGGTACTGGTTTGCTCCAGCCTTATATGGTGTCTATACCATCCTGTCTATCCAGTGGGCCTCAGTCCGTCCACCTCATGAGACTGGTCTACTACACCTTAAGCCAGTTACTGAGGTGACCATTGCTGCTATCCAGTACTTGCAGTCCAGGCTGCCCTGCCCGGTATATTGATAAGGCTGGTAGAACCTATTCCTCATTGTACCATCTTAAGGTTGCCTTACCCGGTATTGGCAGGGCCGGTAGAGCCTATTATTTGCTGTCTTGGTCTCAAGGCTGCCTTGCCCGGTATATTGGCAGGCCGGTAGAGCCTTATGTACTCGTAGTACCAGTCTCAAGGCTGCCTTGCCCGGTATATTGGCAGGGTCGGTAGAGCCTATTTTTATTCGTTGTACCTGTCTCCAGGCTGCCTTGCCTGGTATATTGGTAAGGCCAGTAGAACCTATTCCACCTTGTGCCACCTAGGTTGCCTTACCCGGTATTGGCAAGGCCAGTAGAGCCTGTATCACATTCTGTGTACCACTACTCATGCTACTATGTATGATCGCTAATGTTATATGTGTATGCAACCCACAAGGGTTTTCTTAAACTTTTCAATAAAGTTGTGTTTTTATCTTAACTCTGTGTCTGAGAGTCATAACAAACCGTCACACTAAGATAAAGGATTTAACAGGCAAGACTAATGCAAGCAGGGCACTGGGTTGTATAGCTAGGGGCATTAGTAGCAGAAAAAGGGAAGTAGTCATGCCACTGTACAGATCTTTAGTTAGACCTCACCTAGAATATTGTGTACAGTACTGGAGACCCCATCTCCAGAAGGATATTGATACTCTAGAGAAAATTCAAAGAAGGGCTACTAAAATGGTGGCTGGTCTACAGGAAAAGAAATATCAGGATAGACTAAAGGATCTGAATATGTATAGCTTGGAGGAGAGAAGAGAGAGAGGGGATATGATAGAAACATTCAAATACATGAAGGGGTTCAACAAAGTACAGGATGGAAGTATATTTCAAAAGAGTAAAAACGTTAGGACAAGAGGCCATAGTCTAAAACTAGAGGGACACAGGTTTAGATGTAATGTAAGAAAGTTTTACTTCACTGAGAGGGTAGTAGACAAGTGGAATAGCCTACCAGCAGAAGTGGTAGATGTCAATACAGTGACAGAATTTAAGCATGCATGGGATAGGCATAAGGCGGTCCTTAACATAAGAAAAGACCAAGGACCAAAAAAGGTTTGAGGTTGTGTTTTTTTTTTTTTTTTTTTTTTTTTTTTTTTACACAGTAGGAAATTGGGCAGACTAGATGGGCCGAATGGTTCTTATCTGCCGTCAAATTCTATGTTTCTATGTTTCTAAAATCCTCCCAGAATCCTTTGCTTTCCGGGCTTTCTGGCATGGGAATAGGTGGTCTTTGGGTGCTCCTTTTCCTTTTTGGATTCTGCATTCTGCACAGGTCTTTCCCTCCTGCTTGACAATATAACCCCTTAAGGTCAAATAAGTACATTTGCATAATTTTAAGCACTTTTCTTTGAGCTTTTTTTTCACTCTTTTGACTGTCTTTTTCTCTACTTTGTGGGGTCTTCCGACCACGTCCGATTCCAAGGAAGAAATAGGCAAATCAAAGGCTGGTCTTATGACCAAGTCAGGACCCAAGGAACATTTGGGCAAGTCCAGTGCTAAATATTCTGGGGTCCCCCTAACTCCTTTAATCCATTACTCCTCATGCTAACTGGGCTTCCTAAGGTCCCACTCCCCAACTCCACCACTGGGCCCTCAGCTGGAGGGGGATATTTTATCATTCAATTACTCTTGAACTACAACTCTGACAGTATTGAAATAACACTCTCCATGGCCCAACTACTATGAAGATTAATTGGAACTGCTTTTATTTTGAAACATTTCTATGTCTTTAATATCTCAGAGGCTTCTGAATCTGGTTCCTCTTCCCCTGACATGTTTAAGCGATTTAAACAGGAAGAATCTATTTTTCCTCATCACTATTCCTGAGAAAAAGTTCTCCTGGAAGAATAGAAGATTCCTGACAGGAGGCTTTTCCTTAATTGATACATTTATAATTTGCACCCTTTTATGCCTGAGGCTTTAACGCAGTGGGCTACTCCATCTGCGGTTGATCCTCTGATATCTCGCCTTGCCAGCAATACTGCACTGCCCTTGGCAGATGCTGCGACCCTAAAGGATCAGACAAATAAGCATCTTGACTCCTTCCTGAAGATGTCCTATTTTTGCCACTTCCAGAGTTACCATGGCTAAGGCTATCTGGGGTGATCAAATTTTGGATGCTATCCAAAGGGATGATGCCAAGGATTGACTGGTTGCATTCCTCTCCAAGAAGTGAATACTTATCTTGCTGAAGCGGAATTTGTTGCCTCCAAAACCTCAGCTTCTTCAGTGGCTGAGTGTCACACACTGTGGCTTAAAGGAGCAGTAAACTTTTTTTATGAAAAAATATATATTGTAGGGATTTTCCTATTGAGTAAAATAAGGGTACTCCCACTGCAGAGAGATTTATATTTCCAGAGTTATTACAGTTTAAACCCGTTTTTTTTTACCTTAGCAGTGCCCTCTAGTGGTCGAATTCTAATTAGATTTCCTGTTAGATTCTAATGGAGAGGAAAGTCAGAAAAGTCAGAGACATACAGTTCTCCATAGAATGTGACAGAAACTGCCTGTCACTTCCTGTCAGTTAGAACTATCAGGAAGTAAACACAGTAAATTCACTTCCTGATTATTTAAACTGCTATAAATTTTGAATAAAACATCTGACAGCGATGGGAGTGACCTTGTTTTACTCAGCAGGAAATGCTCTATAAAATATGTGTTTTCATAAAAAAAGTTTACTGCTCCTTTAAGATTTAGTCAGCTGATCAGTCTTCCAAGTAATCCCTGTTTTTCCCTTTGTGGTCAAACAGTTTTGTTGCCCTGAGTTGGAGAAGGTTATCTGCCATGCCACAAGAGGCAAGAATACCTTGCTACCTCACTCCTAAGTAGTCCTTTTTTCCTAAGAAGACACATGATGTTTCGTTATCCCTGCCAGTTCAGGTATCAGATCAACAGGTCTCACAGGAGCGTCCTTCCTCAAAACCCAAATAGACATGGGTAGGCAAGAAGACTGCTCAGAAATCTAAGGATGACAAGTTCACCTTCACATGACTCATGGGGTCCTGATCCATCTCTACCCATAGAAGGTCGCCTAGTTTATTCCAAAGATCTTGGTCTATTTTGGTGATAGATAAGTGGGTTATGAAGGTGATTTCGGAAGTGTACCACACAGACTTCAAGTCCCTTCCCCCTCACTTTTTTTCCTGTCCAGAGTACTTTAGGATCCAGAGCAGGTTCTTCTATTTCTAGAAGCAGCTTCCCTTTTGATTCCTCCAAAGGAATACTATACTAGATTCTAATCAAACATTTTTCATTGTTCCTAAAAGTCCATCCTATTCTAGACTTAAAGTGTGCTTATCCCACAGTTCAAAATGGAGCCCTTGTGATCTGTTAATGCAGCTATGTATACCAGAGAGTTTCTTGTTTCCCTGGATTTGCAGGAAGTTTACCTGCATGCCTTGATTTAACCAGATTGTTAACACTTCCTGTGTTTTACTTTTCAGGGCAGTCGCTTTCAGTTCCATTCATTTACATTTTGTCTGGTGTCCGCTCTGAGTATTTTAACAAATTTAATATCTGCCTAGGCGGCTCACATCTATGTGCAGAGGATCTCTTTTGACCCCTTACATAGATGACCATTTACTCAATTCTCTTTCAGAGATAACCTTACACACTCAGGTTCTGGAGTGTGTTACTCAATTAAAAAAAATACCTTCTCTAGTTCCTTTCCAGGTCCTTTAATTTCTAGGCATGCAGTTTGACACCCTGCAATGTAGGGTGCTTCCCCCAGATGACGAGATTCAAACATTTTCTCTCCATGTGTTTCAGACAATATCCTGACCATTGGTGTCTGTCTGGTGCTAAGCTATTGTGTTCTCTTTTCACAATTCCATATAAGGCAATTGCAACTGGACATTCTCAGGAATTGGTCCAGACCTCAGTCTCATCTGTCATATGTCATGTCTCTGTCCCTGCGGATGAAGGAGGATCTTCAGTGGTACCATCTGACATTTGGTCATGCATTTTGCTATTCCATATTGGATTGTGGTTACCACAGATACCAGCCTGGGTTCTCTCACAGCCCTGGAGCTGTGGACCAGGGTGGAGGGTCTTCAGTCCATCAATATTTTGAAATTGATAGGGATTTGCCTCTCACTACTCCACTGGTATCGTCTCTTTCCGGAATTCCCAGTACGGATCCCGTCCAACAGAGTTATGACGGGTGCTGACCGGATCATCAGTGTGATGACTGTTGCTGACCGGATTGTCAGCACTTCCTGTGTTTTGCTTTTCAGGGCAGTCGCTTTCAGTTCCATTCATTTACATTTGGTCTGGTGTCCGCTCTGAGGATTTTAACAAATGTAATATCTGCCTAGGCGGCTCACATCCATGTGTAGAGGATCTCTTTTGACCCCTTATGTAGATGACAATTTACTCAAGGCTCTTTCATAGATAACCTTACACACTCAGGTTCTGGAGTGTGTTTCCATGCTGGAACAGCATGATTGGTTACTCAATTTTAAAAAAAAAAAGTCACCAAGGAGAAATCAGAAGTGTGTCAGCTTGGACCAAGATCCGAAAGATCTACTGGTGGTCCGGTGCCCAAGTGCTGGCCCTATTAGCAGTTCACATTTCAGGAGTAGAAAAAACAGTGACAGACTTTTTCAGTCACCAGCACCTGGATCCTACAAATAGGGAGTTCAGTCAGAGTGTCTTCAATGGGATTATCCACTGTTAGGGGCTTCCAACAGTGGATCTCATGTCATCTTGCCTGAACCACAAGGTCCCTCAATTCTGCTCCAGGTCCCAGATCGTCTGGCTCTTGTAGTGGATGCAATGACCATCCTGTGGGATTTTCCTCTGGCATATGTGTGTCACCAGGACTAGGAAGATATTAAAGACCCAAATGCTGGACCAAAGGAGTAGGAGACTGTAGAGACTGTAGGGGTCAGAAAAAATCCTACTGATAATCTGGGTCAGTCTAAGTACTCTAGTAGAAGAGAAGGTGAATATGGAAGCTGGACTCACCTCTAGGGTTAAACTGACAAGGCTGAAGAGTCGAATAGTTGGAGAGGAGATCAGAAAGTCAGTAGGCAAGCCAAGATCAATGAACAATGACTCCACAGGAACTGACTGGAAGTTAAGGTTCATGTACAACGACACCCCAATGTCCTTCTGGAGGTCACGATTAATGTTCAACGACACCCCAGTGTTCAACTGGAGGTCAAGGTCGATGTTCAATGACACCCTGGTGTCAGACTGGAAGTCAAGGTTGATGTTCAACGACTCCCTGGTGTACGACTAGATGTCGTGTTCGATGTACAGCAACACCCCAGTGTCTGACTGTAAATCAAGCAGAAGTCGATAGAATAACAAGCAGGGTGGCTGGGATTAATCCCACTGGGTGTCAGGATCCAGCTTGGCCCGGTTGGAGATCAACCTTCCTTATAAGGCTGGGATTAGTCCCGCAGGCCGTCAGTTTCTGGCAGGCCCTGTGGGAGATCGACCTGCTGTAAGCAGTAATCGGGATCTGTCCGACTCACCGGTAGATGGAAGTGGGCTTAGTCAGAGATCTACCAATGACTCTAGGAGAAGCAAGCAGTAGAGTAATCATAGTAGGAATGTCGAGGTCAAGCCTGGAGGATGGTAGGAAAAGCAGGGTCGGAAGATTATCCGGGTTACAACAGGAGGTCAGATCAACTCGGGTAATAAACAAAGTCAGTAGTCAGTTGCAGGCCAAGGTCAATAGCAGGATAATATCACCAGGAAAGCTGGAAAGCAGTATAGCTTGAAGATCGGGAGTGAGAAAACAGGAAGCAGAAGTTCTTAAAGGAGAATCTCCCAAACGTGGGTGAGAGGGGCAGAGAATAACAGACCCGGTGACAATATGTTTCCTTCAACTCCCCAATCTCCAAGGCGCTGAGATAAAATCATTCTAATTGTTCCGTTCTGGCCCCTTAAGCATGTTTTTCAGATCTGCTTTTGCTTCCTTTGTATCCTGACTCAGGAACCGCTAGGCCATCCTCTGGTTGAACAGCTAGCTTTGAGGGCCTGGCTCTTGAGGCCAGCATCCTGAAGAAAAAAAGACTTTTGATATGAGGTTACTGCTCCTATGCTTCATGCGAGAAAGCCGGTTTCTTCTAAGGGCTATCATAGGGTCTGCTCCCTCTTCTACAAGTGGTGTGTCAACTGAGGATTGAGCTCGCAACCTTTTCAGCTTCCAGTTGTCTTGGACTTTCTCCAGGTTGTGGTTCAGAAAAGGCTTAGCCTTATTTCCATCAAGGTTCAGATTCTGTCTCTTTACATTCTTTTCCAGCGGCACATTGCCTTGCTTTCTGATGTGCAGACTTTTGTTCAACCTGTGGCTCATGCCTACTCTGTTTTTTTCAGGATTCTGCTCCAATGTGTTATTTGGACCTGGTTTTGGGAGTACTCCAGAAACTTCCCTTTGAACCTCTCTTTTCAAAATCTTTGCATCTGCTGATGCATCTTCTGGCTATTGTGCCTGTTTAGCAGATAACCAAACTTCAGGCCTTGTCCTGTAACCTTATCTTTCTGGTGTTGCACCAGGACCAGGTGGTTTTGTGAACTCTTAAGGGTTTTTTTGCATAAGGATTTTTCAGATTTCCACATCAACCAGGAAATTATACTTCTTTCTTTTTGTCATACTTCTTCTAATGCAGTAGCTGGGTTTTAATTGCTAGTAAGCCCACAGAAGAACAAGTGTTAACAATTGATGCTAGAGAACAGAGCTTGTGGGCAAGGGCTACTCAAAGCTTGGTTGTGCTGTGTTCAAAGCCATACTACAGTTGCCATCTACAAGGCTGGATAAGCTCTACTAGAGGAGCTGGTGGTCTTCTCAGGATAACCTACCAGTTGTAGCACTAGTTCTCCTGTGGGGGAAGTGAAGGCTAGGATTTCAGTACTAGTGGGTGGTGCTAGAGTACAATGATGCCCCTGGTAAGGTTAAACCATGGCCCTGGCCATACAGAAACAAACCACCAAGTATAGAGAACCTCGACAGAATAGATGAGCAGACCTTACTTTCAGGCTATCTCTCCCCAGGAAGATATACTAGAAGTAGCAACACCAGGATGTCAGCATGTGACAGAAGACTGTAAGCTTACTATAGGCCAGCAGAGCACAGCAGGAGGGTTGACAACAGAAGGGCAGTATCAAATCCAATTCAGCAGGCAGAAGAATAGTCGGTGCAGGCAGAGATTCAGTAACAGACGGGCAGCATAAAATCCTAATCAGCAGGCAGAGAATACTAGGGTCAGAATGAGAGAGTCTGCAACTGTACAGGTATTTAAAGCTGAACTTTCATATGATTAAGATATAGGGTGACCACATATCCAATCTGCCATTCCAGGACATGTGGTCACCCTACTCCGCAGCACTCTGTATCACATTTTTTTTCTATGAAGTACCATCCCACTACCAGACGAAACACCCCCGTACTTGAAATTTAAGCGTGGCCACATGTTTTTCCTCCTCTGGTACCTGGTCTGTGTGTACCCACAAAAAGACACAGTGATATCCTCACCATATCTCCTCCTCAGCGGCCTCTTTCTGAGTGTCCAGTACAGATGTGTCATACCAAAGTGCCGCTCACAGTTCTCTAGGAGGCCAGGCATTTTGATGAGCGGCGTGTAACAAAACCTATATGTTCCCGTCAATTCCAAATGGGCCGCCTATGACACGGAGTGTCAGAATGGTGCAGTGTCTGGTGAGAAATTGCAAAGGGTGAGGGTTGGCCAATGATTTCCCATCGCCTTAAGAAGCAGCATTTTTTTTTTTATTTACAGCTTTATCAACATTAGTTACCGTCTTTGCTCATTCCGGGACTCTTTATTGTCCTGGTGGGGGGTGAACTGAGACGTGGTACACAAGCCTCAATTAAGGGACAGTCCCGGGCATTCCAGGACACATGGTCACCCTATTAAGATAACGCCACAAATCATAGTTACATTAACTATATCCACAGATTTATGCTTGAAAATAAAACTAATTGCTGCATTAACGAAAAAATAACCTTTTAACCAGACAGGCACCGGATGGGATCTTGCAGGAGGCACTTTCTGCACCTGCTCTGTCAGTCCCTACCGGTGCCATAAGGTACAGCGGCAGTCAACTCACCAATCCTGGAGCTGAAGGGGACGGACAGCGCAGATGCAGAGATGCCGACTCTGCAAGATGTCTGCACTGTTCCGCAGTGCCTGCCTGTTCAAAAGGTTATTTTTTCGTATATGCAGCAATTGGTTTTATTTTCAGGCATAAATCTGTGGATATCGCTAATGCACCTGCTATGGTATGTCAACTCGTAACAATGTAGTACAATTTTTCTTGGGCTGGCATTAAGTACTAAATACACTAAGAAATTACACAGCATTGAAAGATTTTAGTATCTTTGAAGTTACGATGGTGTAAAAAAGCATGTGTTCTTAAAAAAAAATTAAGTAAAATGAGATTGTGCATAGAGTAGTTTTGTGATTCCGGCACCCTGTAAAGCAGGTCAGCTCATACCAATGGGGTGCCATTTTTCTTATAAGAGCAGTAGTTAATGAATACAGTAGGTAGGGTTGCCACCTTTTCCTCAAAAAAATACCGGCCATAGTTGTGGGTCATGAGGGTGGAGCCGCAAAAGGGAGGAGCCACAAAAGGGGTAGAACCACTCACAAGGATAGGGATGGGGGTTGATTTGGGTTGGGATAGGGTGTTTGATATGGGTAGGGATAGGGGGGTTGATGTGGGTGGGGGTAGATGTTGGTTATTGGATTGGGGTTGAATGGGATGTAGTTTTGGGTGGATTTGGGTGGTGTTTGGGACTAGTTAAGCAGGGGAATAGTAGCTGATAGTGTGTGGGATAGTGTGTTGCCACTGATACCATGAACTTACAATTTAAGTAAAGCTAATGATACCACAGAGCTTACAAGGGAAATGGGTTATGCTACTAGTGTAGCTCTGTTTAGATTGTAGCTCTGTGGTATCTGTAGTGTAGCTTAATTTCAGTTGTAAGCTCTGTGGTATGTATCACTAATATAGCTCCATTGCATAAAGTTGTGGCCCACTGGCCCAAACATATGACCATATCAGGGGGCAATTGACCCCCCCTCTCATTTTGTTAGTGTACAGCATTGGGGGCATTGAGAAGCTATTGGGGTACAGAATTTGGCGCATTGGCTTGTTATCTACTTATGGAATGTTATTTTTACATAGCATTGGAATGCTTTGGCATATAACTGATGTATCACATGTGGGTGTTTTGGCACTTTATCATTGTTTGGCATTCGGTGGATTGACATGTTAGTAGCATGTAACACTGGATGAATTGCCAAGTTATCAGTGACTAGGCTGTAGTACTACTGCAAACCTGTATAAGGTGCTAAGCCCCACATGCACTCCCAATCCCTTAAATAAAATAAAACACATGACACAGACTGATTGTGGCAAATAGAAGTCATTTATTGATATTCCTACCATTACAGACTAAATGGTGCTATGCACCAACCCCAAATGCGGCATTCCCCAAGCCAAACAAAGCCGGTAGCCAAGCCACGCCTGCACTTGGCCACCGCCGCAGCCGGACCTCGCAACACCGTAACCCAACCGCGTCCGGCTGCCCGTACTGTTGGAGCCCTTAGCTCCGCACCCCCTTTTCCTTGCGCATACCTGGCACTAGCCACCCTTTCTCTCGCCCTTCAGCACGCCTGACCACAAAGTCAGTGCCTGCCGCTGTACCGTAACCCAACCTGGTGGCTAGGCCTGCGCCCTTCCTGCCATCGCCGAGCCTGACCACAAAGTCAGTTCCCAGCTAGGGCCACACAAAAACCGTAACCTTATGGGTGCTTTCTCCTCCCCTCTGGCTCAGGGAATGCCGCATTGCCGCCACCCAAAAGTCGGCAGAAACTAACCTTCCTGCCGCCTTTTACCGCCATCCCATTTGCCACTTCTCAATTGCATCCTGCAAACCTGCATTAAATATATCCAACCCTATGTCTGAGAGGTGCACTCCATCCTCTCTGTACAAACCCTTGCAACTATAATGCAACTCTGTATGTGCTAATGCGAACCCCCCCAAAGAACACACAAACTTCTCCATGGCTCTATTTACCCTATGCCTAATGCGCTCGATGGCTTTTATGGGGTGTGAACCTCGCCAAACCAACCTGGGGACAATGCTGGACCATACCACCGTAGCCTCCGGCCACTGCGCCTGCACCTCTCCTATCGCCTTCTGCAGTGCAAAGACCAAGTCCAGTGATTTTAACGTGGTCAAGTCATTGCCCCCAGTGTGTATTATGATGAGGTCCTGCTTACCCCACCGCCTATGCGCAGTCTTGACCAATAATGGCCAATCTCTCAGCCTCATCCCCCTTCTCCCGAGCCAGTGAATGTTCGCGCGTTCTCTAGGTAGGGTCAGCTGCTTGCCGTAACTTCTAACTTCCGCCCTCTTTTCTGCCCAGTGAACAAATGAGTGCCCCATAATCAGAACCGACGCTCTCTGACGTCGCTCTGCAAATACAAAATCTTCCATTACTCCTCAATCCATAACTGGCCTAATGTACTTCCTATAGACCCCTGATTTCCACCTCCCTATCCTCTTAATCTCCTCCCCAGTCAAACCCTCTCTCGCTCCCTCAGTAGCTGCGCCAATCCTAAATGAATGGGATCCAAACCGACTAGGATCACATCCCATCTTCTGTAATGACCTTCTGAATACGGCCCTGAACTGGAACATTGTGAGCGGCCGCCCGTCCCTATGTACTAAAAACAAATTACCCCCTGCCGGCCGCACTGCCATATACTCCTTGACTGCCGCTACCGGGCATGTCAAGTCCCCAACCTCCCTTAGTGACAGCCACTTGCCCTTTGCCCCCTGGTCCGTTTTAGACCTATGAATGCAACATAACACTGCCTTATCTGTACATTGCACCAGCCTATGTAGAAGGCCCTGTCCCTCCACTTTACCCGAGGGTGCCACCAATTCCCCTAATCTAAAAGCCCCCGCAAATGCCAGCGTAAACGCCGTCCTAAACAACACCGCCTCGAACTGATCCTGACAAACTAATCCGAGCACGCCCACCAAACCAACCAGCCTACTCCTAGTTACAGGCTGCCGCTTGTCCCCTTTAACCACTTCTTCCCTCCCCCAGCCTCTCAATATCCTAGATACCACAAAATCCTTAGTGGGGTCACTCCTCCCCTTTATCTTGGAAAAAAATGCTATCCCTGCCAATGCCCTCTGCATGCTAGCCCTAGAACGCCCCTCCCCATACCATGCCTCCATATATTTCAACAACTTTCCCTTGTCCCCTTCTATATCACCTTGCGCGCCGCCCCCAAAACTTACCCACGCTTGCCACTCTCGCTTGTACGCCTGCCAGGATTTTGGCGCCAGAGATCTCTCAATCAACTTGTCTAAAACTCCTCTCCCCACTGCCAAAATTCAGAGGGGAAATTAGAGCCAGTCCTGTCCGCCCCCGGAGCCAACATAAAAAACCGGCCCATCTGCCCCCTAGATAACGCATCCGCAATTCCATTATCCACCCCTGGCACATGCAGGGCCCTAAACTGTATATTATGCCTCATGCAAATCAACACAAGTCTCCTCAACAAACCTATTACAGGCAATGATCCTGACGATAGATTATTAACTGCATGTACCACACTCATATTATCAGACCAGAACCTAACTGCCCTATTCCTTAGCTTCTGCCACCACAATTCCAAAGCTACCACAATGGGAAATAGTTCCAAAAACGCCATATTCTTAGTTAGCCCATTTTGAGCCCAATGTGGTGGCCACTGCTGCGCACACCAGCTTCCCTCAAAATATGCCCCAAAGCCTACTGCCCCTGCCGCATCCGTGAACAACTGCAACTCCTCGTTCGTTTGCTCAGGCTTCCTCCAAAGACATACCCCATTAAAATCCTGCAAGAACCTGTCCCATACTTCCAGATCTGCCCTTAAGTGTCTTGTCAGCCTAACCTTAAAATGACGCTTTGACACCCCCGCCGTTGCCCTTTCCAGTCTCCTATTAAACACCCTGCCCATAGGAATAACCCTACACGCGAAATTCAAAACACCTAGCAACTCCTGCACCTTGCCCAGTTCCAATTTCTTTGCCTCCCTAGCCTGCTGCACCAACTGCCTGGCTTTGAGCACCTTATCCCTTGGGAGCCTACACTTCTCTTCCTCTGTATCAATCTCAATACCTAGAAATGATAACCTTGTACACGGCCACACAGTTTTATCCTCTGCTACCGGTACGCCTAAATCCCCAAGTAGTGCTAGCAATTCTTTCAGCAATCCCAGGCACCTTCCTGACCCTGTCTCCCCTATCAGCAGAAAATCATCCAAATAATGCGCTACTGTTCCTGCCCCGCTTCTCCTGACCAGGGCCCAGTGTATGAACGAACTAAAAGCCTCAAAATATGCACATGATACCGCACAACCCATAGGCAGGCACTTATCTACGTAAAACTTCCCCTTCACACAACAACCTGTATACTTGAAACTACTTGGATGCAGTGGTAGTAACCTAAACGCCGATTCTACATCCACCTTTGCCAACATGGCACCCGGCCCTACGCCTTTCACAATCTCCAGAGCCTCATCAAAAGACTGATACTGCACACTACACAACTCCTTTTCTAACGCATCATTCACTGATCCTCCCTCCGGATATGATAAATGCTGAATAAGCCTAAACTTTCCTCTCTCCTTCTTAGGTACCACTCCCACTGGAGAAACCACTAGCCCCTCAATTGGGCAACTATCAAATGGCCCTGCCATCCTACCCAGACCTACCTCTTTGTCAATCTTTTCCTGCAGCACATCTGCGTGCGTATATGCAGATTTTAAATTCCTCCCTTTGCCGCCCTTTAACAATTCCTCCCTTACCGGAATAGCAAAACCTTCCACAAAGCCTCTCAAAAGCCAATCTGCCCTAGCCTTGTCAGGATACTCCTGCAACATGCTAGCCAACTTACCTACCTGCACTGGCGACCTCGCCAGTGCCAGGCTTACGAAAAGGCTGCTTACTCTCCACCTTCCCCCCTTGTCTACAATCCATCACTGCATGTGTACCCCCACATGCCTTACACGCATGCCTAAATCTGCAAGCAAACCCCCTAGTACACTTTTTTTCATTATAAGCCCAGCATACCGCCTTCACCCCAGACCCCTGCCCAGGCCCTTGCTTAGCATGCACAACTGTCTGCCCTGACACCTTCCTATTCACTGCCCCCATTACCACATTTGTCCATATATCCATATCTTTTTGGCCAAAACTTAACGTCTTACACTCGGCCATCTTAGTCCTGAATTCCCTGTCATAATCTAACCATACCGAACCACCATGCTTAGTGCACAAATCCACTATTAAATCATTGTATTTCCACAAGTTCTGAGCCTCCTCAGGCTTGAACTCTACATAGATACTAGCAAACACTGAGAAACCCCTCACCCACTGCAAAATCCCTTTATATCCTTTGTTCCCCCCCTTTTCATCCTTACCCCCCTTTTCCTGCTTCTCCCTCACCGCCTCCCTAGTCAGTTCAAATACACAGACATACTTCCCAGCCCCTATCTTCTTTTGAACCTTTTCTTTCACATGCGCATGCAAAGATGTAATTGAGCATGCGTATGTATCCCCTGCTGTAGCTAGTTTAACACGCTTCTTAATCCCCTTTGTTCCCTTCTTTTCCTTTGACGCCTTAACACCCTTCACACATTTTTTCATAAACTTCAAAACGACACCTTCCTTAGAGTCATCGTCTGATGAATCAGACGAATCTGACTCCTCAGAGGATGAATCCTCCCCCCCCTTTGACATTGCATCAACAATTACAGTGGACTCACCCTTGCCGCCATTGATCACCTCCTGCGGACCTTCAGTCACTGCAGGCTCCTTCGTCTGCTCCAGCTTGTCCTCTTGAGACTCTTCCCTCCTGTCTGCCGCCTCCTGGCCCTCCATCGCCTGTACTGGACCAGAAGACACCACATTACTAACATGCACATCCTCTGGCTTACTCCTAACCCCCACACCCTGACTATACAAACCCCCCCTGTCCATCCCCCCCCTAGGCTGAACTTGACCTCCTGGATAAGCCAGGGGGTTCCCCTCCCCCTTCATTCCCCAAGACCCCGGCCCCCCAAAACCCCAACCCCCATTACCTCCTGGACCAAAGTTCCCCCAGGGAGCTCCATAAGGGCCAAAACCCCATGGCCCAATCTGAGGGTGCTGTGGCCAACCTTGCCAGGGGACACTACCCCCCCTCCATGATCCCCCCTCACCCTGCTGCCAAGGACCAAACCCCCCTTTCCCAAATCCCTCACCCCCCTGAGAACTTCCCTCCCCCCACCTAGGGAACCCTCCATGACCCCTAGCACCCCATGGACCCCCATATCCATACCCCTGCCTGCCACCTCCCGTTGTCTGTCCTCCGCTATCATTCCCCCCACATACACTTACCCCTCTGCGCCGCTTGGCTGGCGCCGCTTTAGCCCAGGCGCCCCTCTTGCCCAAGGAGCGAGCGCCCGGCATCCGGACTCCCCCCCCCTCCGAGGATGCCGCCCTGCGCACTGCGCATGCGCCGGCAGCATCCATGTGAGAACCGGAAGTCGCGGACGACGCGACTTCCGGTTCCCTCACTTCCGTGGCTGCGTCGTGAGGAGAGGACAGGGGCATCCTCTCCTCCGCCGAGACAGCCGCATACTCATCACCAGACCCCAAATCCGGGGCGGTGATGCGGCCATCCTCCTCCCCCCTCTCCCGCCTGGCCCACCAGTCCCTGGCCACCTCTGGGCCGAAGCCCAAGGGGAAAGCATCCCCATTCAACACCCGCTGAAGCACAGCGGGGTCTCCGGCCAAACAGCCCGGAGCGGGAGCGGAGAGGGACGTGGGGGCAGAGGGGAGGACAGGAGGAGAAACCTGACCGGGGGACAGCATAGACGACCCCACAGACGGGGTAGCAGCGCAAGAGAGAGAAGAAGGAACAGAGGGGGACAGACGCTTGCGCCGCGGCCTGGAAACCAGGGCCGCCTTACCTGCCGCCAAGGGCTCTTGGCGGTATCGTTTTGGCAGGGAGATCCGGCGTTGTGGCAACATCTTCTTTCTCTGCTCCATTTCCAGCTCCAGTACAGCACCTGAAAGACACAAGGAACACAGGTTAGTAGTAAGTGTGAGGCCAGCCTAGCTGGCCTCACCTATATACACCTCCACCTGGCAGGTGTGAAAATCCCACCCCCCTCCTTTTCCCGCCGGCCGCGGAGGGACCAGCATGACTCACCTATTGTCCCTCTCCATGCTGGCCCCCCTGCGGCCGCCATTTGCCGTGCCTGGGGGCGAGCACCTTAATGGCGCTCGCTCCCAGTCAGTCGCTCACTTATCCTTAGTACTGCAAACATCGGGTGCACCGGCAGGCATCAGTATTCAGCACTGGGTGCATTGGAAGGCTATCAGTGTTCAGCACTGGGTGGTTTGGCATGCTAACAGACAACAAGGTAGCATCACTAGGAGCCAGATCAGTCAGACACATTGGAGGGATGCAGCAGATCACATGCACTGATATAGGAGTCACTCACCGGGCCGGAGGGGGCAGTTGCAGCTGCTGTGTCCTCTCCTGTAGACAAGGATGGTAACAGGACATAGACAGAGCTTTGTCTCTGAAGAGTGAGGCCGCTTCTCAGTAGGGCACGTAGCTCTCTCAGCTTGTGCTTGAGCTGTGCCTGTTGCACCCGCACACTGCGGCTCCTGACGGAAGGGATTTCTGGTCTTGCGGGAGTCACATTGACACTACTGTCTATAGTGGGCTGCATATTCCTCCTCACCTGTCTGCCCCCCTACCGTCAAGTCGCTGGCATGTTATACTGAACCCGCTGCCCATCTCCTAGCACAGAGGACTTTGTGTTCTCGCATAATTTATATATTATCTGCCTGACTGCCTTTCTCCACACAGTCTCCTCACTCTCCTCCCCAGACGCACACAAATACCAGCGTTTCAATTGCCGGTTCCAGCGCACTAATTACCGGCTGTGCCGGTAAAATACCGGCCAGGTGGCAACCCTAAATAGGAAAATACCATTTTGCCCTCTTGTTAATTTGGAGTCTGAGCAGATCTTGCATGCATGTAAAATTATATACATATTTGGTATTTTTATACTCAGAAGACTAAGGGCTTTTTTTTTTTCATAAGGCCCTTAGTGTTCCTCTTAGGGATATTACTTGTTGAGTTTAATTTTTTTTTTTTTTAACTTTGAAACTTGTTTCAGCATAGCCATGATGAGGAACAATTACCCATTAAAGACCATCATTTCACTGTACCTCTCTAGTATTCAAATGGTTAAAAATCCCATTTAAACCAGTAAGAATTTTGGAATATTTACTTCTCCCCTGTGTTGAAGTTTGTTTACCTTAGAACTGCACCATTTTTCTTTTGTTCATAAGGTGCACTTTTTGGATTTATTTATATTTCAACACTTCCTTATAAATTACACTAGTTAAGGGGATAGTAATGATTAATTTTAAGTTGAGTTAATATTGTAGACATTAAAAAAAGATTAACATCAATGTAAGTCTTATCTCTCAAACCTTTATGGTTTGAGAGATATAACTTGCTAAAGTTACCTTTTCCTGGCTGTTTTACTGAAGTCTGCCATCTAGCTGACAGCTGCAGATTCCAGTGATTTGACCAGACAGAGGTTCTTCAGCAGAGCTGAAATCATGCTATTTAGAAAGAAATACTTCATTAGAATGGTCTACATAGTGTGCTTGCAAGCCAGGCACACTTTGTAGACTGTTCCATATTAAGTATTTGTCTTTAGATACCGTCATATCGGCGCTGCTGAAGAGCCACATCTGGTCAAGCGACCAGAATCTGCTTCTGACAGCTTTACAGCTCGTCAAGCAGAAAGGGGAGGGACCAGAGAACTTTATTTTCCTATATCTCTCAAACCATAACGGTTTGATACGAATAAGCGCAAGTTACTCTCTTTTAATTTTATTTTCCATATAGTTAATACTTTTTTTCTGACATTACTATCCCTTTAAATTATGTTTCGAGTTTAGAAGGGAAAAATGTCCTAAAGTAAGGGGAAATTTACTTGCTTTCTAGCTGGGGAGCAACATGTGTCATCATTTGATTTGTTGGATTCAACTGGCTTGTGCCAGATATGTTTAACTATGGTAAACAGGGGTATAAATAGAGGAGCATCTGTCTGAGGATCGCATTAGCTCAGAGCCTGGCAGCCCGTTGCATAACACCTATCTACTGCATTTTAATGTTATTGTATTTCTTATCAGTATTATATTATCAGGGATATTCTGTCCCCATGATGTACTTTAAGATAACGGATGGTTTACCCCTTAAGTGCCAGAGGGGTACGCAACACATTGCAGAGCAAGGCATTGTGTGCCTGTCTGACACTTAAAGGGTTAATGCTAGCTCCTGTCTTGAGGGTGGGGCTAAACACATATAAATATATCATGGTTCAGAATGGTGTCTCTTGGACTGTCTGGCTGAGGGAAAGGTTATTTATTAATTGAGTCTTTGCTATTGTTATTATTATTATTTTTTTTTTATTTTAATATGTTGTATTGAATGTTAACCCTGTATAGACCAGAGAGGTGTGTAACACATTTGCAAAGTAAAATCTCTTTGGTCCTTAATAGGTTCACCTTAGACAAATGAATAAAGCTTCAGTCTTACAATTATCTTGGTCATTATTAATCATATTATCCCACAATTATCCAGCCCCAAAAGATCCCATTTGTTCACTGACATGCAATGCGTTGCCTACCACTCTGGCACTCTAAGGGTTAAAGTTATGTTTTTTTCATTACAAATGATAGTGCTGTTTGCCCAGAATTGCTAGTTTTCTCTGTATACAAATGCCCCAATATTATTTTTCGAACTTCTACATACCAGTCCTATCACATAAATTAGCTATAACAAGCAAAACTGCTGTGACCACATGTCCCGGATTGCCCGGGACAGTCGCAGATTTTAAGTGTGTGTCCATGTCCCGGGCAGCCCCCTTCTGGGACAATAGAAAGTCCCGGAATGAAGACTCCAGAGCACAGAGTTCTAAACACCAGAAGAACTGCCAATTGCCTACTGGGACAGGAAGTGATTTCTATGTCAGGCTACAAGAAAATAGCTTTCAAACAGAGCTCAAAACACTAGAGAACTGAGCCTTGATACGCAGGGGAGGGCTGGCCACTTGTGGCCCAGGGGGCCAAATTCAGTCAAGTGGCCCTTTTCTATAAAATCGGGCAAGCCCACTGTCCCAGCCCACCCCATTTTGTTAATTTTAAAATTGGCATTAATGTTGTGACATAAGGCGAGTGATACCACAGAGCTTACAGTTGAAATGGGTCTACACTAGTGCACTACTACGAAGCGTATCATTTAAATTAAGCTACACTAGTTATATTATAGAATTTACAAGTGTACTAGTGTAGCTCCATTTGTATTGTAGCTCTGTGGTATCTTTTGTGTTGTTTCATTTCTATTGTAAGCTCTGTGGTATCACTAGTGTAGCTCCATTTACAGCAGCAATCAGTAGATTTAGTGAGGCGCAGTGGCCCACCAGCCCAGACATATGACCGGCCCAGGGGGCAATTGCCCCCCAGGCCAGCCCTCCCCTGTTGATACGTCTATCAATTGGGAGCTGCAGTGCATTTTGTGTTGCAGTGTAATGCTACTCTAAGGGTTTGGACTTGATGTACATTTACTTGTAGTCCACCACAGGCATTGCTTTTTTCAGAGCAGTCAGTGGGAAGTTCTTCCTGTAATGTTTAGACCTCTGTTAATGGCAGAATTCAAATGTGGTCTCCCTAACTGCTCCATTTTTTCCAAATCTAATAATGCAAATATTGATCAATCATAATACATTCAATGTACCACACATGGAAGCCTGTCTCTACAGCCCAGTGCTTCTCAAAGTTATTCCTCATGGCACAGCAACAGTACGCTTACAAGATATCCCTGTGTAATCAGTAGCACAGTGATTATAATCAATCCACATGTGCTTAAGTGGAGATATCCTGAACAAATGACCTGCTGGTGTACCCTGTAGACTGGAGCTGAGAATCAGTGCTTTAGTCTAAACACTCTGCCTCCTGACTCCTCCTCCCTCTGTCTGCTCTCCTCTTTCCCTTCAATCTTTCCTCTCTTATTCTCCCTGCTTCTTACCTTCTCTGGCTTTGTGTGTGTCTTGCTAATCTCTTTTTCCTCATTTACCATCAAGTCTTTCATTTATTCTTTAAATATCCCTTTCAAATTATTTTCTTTTCATTCCAATCATTCCAATCTTAATTCCCCCATGCCTTTCTAATATATTACTGCATTTAATCCCTCTCTCTTTTTTCCATTTGCCCCTCTCTCCATCTTCTCATATGTATTCTGTCTCTCCCTGTCTATCCCTTCTACAGTTTCCCTCTTTCTCTCTCCGTGCATCTCTTTCTCCCCACCTCCCTCTGTCTCTCTCCCTGCCTGTCTCCCTCCTCCGTGTATCACAGCTGCAGTATGGAGGATGTGAATGGTCAGAGCTCAGGCAGAGCCCAGCAGATGACAGGTCGGTCAGGATGCTGCAGTCGGTCCATCTTTCTCCTCTTCACTGACTCACCTCTCTCTTCTATATATCTCTACCTGACTTTCCTCCTCCATGCTCATTTCCACCCTGCTCTCTCTTATGCACAATTACTGTGTTTGCATTTTCTCTCCCGTTCCATCCTTACTCATATTTATCCATTTCTCTTCCAAATGCCTTTATTTCTTCAACCATTTAACCACCTGGGTGCTAGATAGGTCTCCAACTCAATGTGAGGTAATGCACTGCAGACTTTTCTAGCACCCAGTGGGTTAACCTTACAAAACCGACTGGTTTTTCTCTCATTCTGTTTTACATTAAGCTCTTTTATTCCTTCTGTATCTGTTTAGGAGAGGTTATTGTAGAAAGCTGCTATATCCATAACATCAGGTCGCTTCTAGTCTTCTTGCATTATGTAATAACTCATGTTAACCCTTTGTATACAGTTAAAGTAGTATCCAGGACAATCTTATAGACTGAATTATGTTTGCTAATCCTACTTTCACTGGTCTGAATTTCTCCAAACTTGTTAATATTAACCCTTGCAATGCTGGATAGGTCTCCAGCACATTGAGAAGCTTGCACAGAGTTAAAAAGTGCTAGCAATCATTAACTATGTACATGGTAAAGATAGATGAATTTTACTGTCTTATGCAAGATTTTGTATGACAGAGGACACAACCCTTTGAATGCCAGAGTGGTATGCAATGCATTGCTTCATATGCGTTTCATTCCCCTTTGGCACTCAAATGGTTAAACCTGTCATCAGGTTCTCCTGAAATGAATCAGTCAGTGCAACATTGATTCGGAAGGATCTGAATGACAGTCACTTGTGTGTAATTAAGGAGATCCTAAAAACGTGTGCTGTTGGGGGCACTTAATCCTCTGAGTGCCAGAGAGTTGTCCAGTGCATTGTGCTGCAATGCTTTCGATACCTCTCTGGCACTCGGTGGGTTAAGGATAGGCTTGAGCACTTATGATCTATAATTTTAGATGAAGAAAGTATTCTCATGTTTGTTTAGAAATTCATTAGTAATATCAATGTCATTGTTTTCTAAAATCCAATTAAATATGCATTTCTCTGTCGTCCAATACAGGGTACTGGTAACTTTGGGTAGGCGATCTGCCCCTTTAAGTAGGCAGGAACAATTCTAGAAATTATTGCAGGGGGTGGAGCCTACCTTCCCTCCTTGGCTGCAGCTAGCCAACCAGCTCCAGAAAGATTTGTTCCTTGGTGAAGATAACACAGGCAAGAGAACAGTTCTGCTATAGTTTTAGAAACTTTTTTATTTTTCTGTTAGATATGGAATACCACCATTAGGCGGATTACCATAACTGACAATGCCCTTAGATGTGGCTAGCTCAGTAGCCAGGTGTTTTTTGTGGACCTTAAGCCCTGAGGGGGAAAATCTTGATTCCAAGTGCTTCCTCAGGAGTTACCCACTGAGGTTACTTCTTACTACATGGTAATCTGAAGGTAGAAGATCTACAGGAAAGGTGAGCAACCATTTGAGTGCTGTAGGCCCACTTGTCCCACAGTGCCTCTCCGCACAGGGGTTATTCCTGGGAGTTCCTGTTGCACACTCCTGCACTCACTGGGTCTTTCTGTTATGTCTGTCAGTGTTTGGAGAAACTTTATGTGGTAAATAAACCCTTTAACTGCTGGTTGGCATCTTTTGGGGTGGTTATTGGTACTTTCCCTACTGGGTTCAGTGTTTTCTGGGTTTGATTACATGTTCTAGCGATGTTTCATGTATTTTTATTTGTCATTTCTAACTCTGATAAAATTGAGTTCCCGCATAGACGCCATTGCTCCATTCACTTCTATGGAACTGTACAGTTTGGGACATATCTCTGCAACCGCTCAACGTAGCGACTTTAGAGATGGCTCATTTTAATTGTCTGACCTTGCTCTATCATCTGGTTCACATTGCAAGTGTGTTGGGGGGCTTTGGGCACTTTTAGGGTACTTTTTCTGGGAAAACTTCATTTCCCATGAGCGCTTGCTTCTCACGCTAGTTTCTGATTGGCTCCTGCCATGGCAGCTTTTACAGAACTTTACAGAATTAGTATCCTACGCAGAACTTGGACACTCCTCTCTCCTCTGCAAATTAACCTTTCGCCTGCCAGATAAGTGTATTTTAGCGATTTCTGGGGTGAGATTTTAATCTTACACACTGTGAATTGGGTGATTAAGTATTCCTCAGTTAAAACTTCCCTGCCCAAACCGCAAGGAGTACCTGACGTTTCAGATTCCTTTGAAGAGGAACTGTTGGGGGATTCAGATGTTGAGGGTATCTAAGTCTACCGCCTTACCAGTTTCTGATGCATCCTCTCTGAAGAACTGGACTGACAAGAAGCTTGAGGTTTCCCTCAAGTCCATTTTTGCCACTGCTGGTACTGCCATGCGTCCAATATTCGCTGCGGCATGCGTTAACCGGGCCATTGCGGTCTGGACTGAACAACTCACCCTAGCTGTACATCGGGGTGATTCATCTTCAGATATGTTGCGGCTTCTTGCCAACATATCTGAGGCCCAGCACTATGTTTCTGCTACCTTATTTGATGCTATCCGTCTGGTGGCAAGGGTTTCCACCATGTCTGTGGTTGCCAGACGAGCTCTTTGGCTCAAGATCTGGGCTGCTGACACCACTTCTAAGTAAGCCTTACTGTCCTTGCCCTTTCAGGGTACATACTTATTTGGGCCAGATCTTAAGGATCTGATTAGTGAGGCCACTGGGGGTAAGAGTACTCATCTGCCCTTGGTCCCCAGGAAGAAACCTCCCCTCAAGCGTAACAGGTTTTTTTGTACCTTTCAGACTGAGACACGTCCGTCAAACCAGGCGGTTCCCTCAGCTCCACGTGCCTCCTCCAAGCCCAAACAGCAATGGAAGCCCAAGTTCTCCTCCAAGCCCAAGGCTTCCAAGACTTCTCCGGCATGACTCACCGAACCCGGGTCCCCATTCAGCTGTGGGTGGTTGTCTTCGTCACTATCACAGCATTTGGGAGGATTCAGTGGTGGACCTGTGGGTTTTACAAGTAGTGACGGAAGGGTACAGGATCCCTTTCACCTCTCTTCCTTCCTTTCGATTTTTCCCCTCTCATACTCCCCAGGGAGTCGAGAAACGCTGTCTCTTCTACGGCGCTATCCAGTCTCTTCTGGACAAGGATGTTCTGGAACCTGTTCCAGTTCAGGACAGAGGTACGGGTTTTTACTCAAACCTCTTTGTAGTATCCAAGAAGGACAGTGGTTGTCATCCAATTTTGGACTTGAAGGATCTCAATTCCTTTGTAATCCGGTCTCATTATCACCAAGAGTCCCTGAGGATGGTGATTACTGCTATGGTTCCGGGGGAATTTCTTGCTTGTCTGGACCTTCAGGAGAAAGTATTTTCATATCGCCATTCATCCAGAGAGCCAGCAGTATCTCAGATTTGCCTGCAACCAAGGGCATTTTCAGTTCTCAGCTCGTCCCTTTGGTCTGACTACAGCACCTCAGGTCTTCAACCGTGTCCTGGGAGCCTTAGTGTCCGTCCTCCACCGGGACGGCATCAGAGTTACTCCATACATGGACGACCTGCTTCTGAAAGCCCCCTCTACGGAACTTCTTCGTCAGCAGGTTCAGGACTGCATTCACGCTCTCACCCATCATGGGTGGATCATCAACTTGGACAAGTTGGAACTTGTTCTGTCCCAGCGTCTGGTCTTCCTTGGCCTTCTCTTCGACACTCAGCAGAGTATGGTGTTTCTCACTGAGGAAGTGGCTCACCAGATCACACACAGGGTTTTGGCTGTTCTAGCTCAAGATCCAGTTCCAGCCAAGAAGCTATCCTTTCTGGTAGGGAAATTCATCTCCACCATGGAAGCAGTCCCCTTTGCCATGGCTCACACCAGGGAGCTCCAGCGGTTTATGATCCAGGTATGGTCAGCCGGACCTTCTGCAGACATCAGTTTCCCTCCCTCTTCATGTGGAACTGAGTTTGTTGTGGTGGCTTGACCTCTTCAATCTCCTGAAGGGCAAGTCCGTCCTGATAGCCTTCTGGACTACGGTGATGACGAATGCCAGCCTCTCAGGCTGGGGAGCAGTCCTGGGTCACCTGAGTGCTCAGGGACGGCGGTCTCCGGAGGAATCTCTCTTTCCCATCAATGTATTGGAACTTCAGGCGATATTTCATGCCCTTTGTCACTGGACGCCCCAGCTGGAAGAATGCCCAGTCCGGGTTCAGTCCGACAATGCCACGGCTGTGGCTTACATCAACAAGCAGGGTGGAACAAGAAGTCTCGCCACTTGGTTAGAGGTCAAGGCTATTTTATCCTGGGCAGAAGAACACGTTCCTCCATATCCGCAGTGCACATTCCAGGCGTAGACAACGTCATGGCGGACTTCCTCAGTCGACACACAGTGGACAGTGGAGAGTGGGAACTGCATCCAGAGGTGTTCAACCTCATTGTTCAGAAGTGGGGTCTTCCTTGCATCGACCTGATGGTGACAAGACACAACCGGAAGGTTCCAAGGTTCTGCTCTCGCTGGAGGGATCCTCTAGCTTTGGCAGTGGATGCCATGTCCATTCCTTGGTTATTTCCTCTGGCTTACATCTTCCCTCCCCTTCCTATGTTCCTATGGAAAGAGGACGTTCATTGTCTAGCTTTAACGGCTTGGAAATTGAATCATCAATATTGAAGAAAAAAGGTTTTTCTTCTGGTGTGGTGGCTACCATACTTAGTGCTCACAAGCCAGTTTCCTCAAAGGCCTACCATCTTGTCTGGTCGACCTTTCTATCTTGGTGTGCCGATAGGGACTTGTCTCAGGAATTTGATCTGCCCACGGTCCTGGCCTTGTTGCAGGATGGTGTGGATAAGGGCCTCAGTTTGAGCTCTCTTAAGGTTCAGACTTCTGCTCTCTCTGTTTTCTTTTAGAGGCACATTGCTATCCTTCCTGATGTCAAGGTGTTTTTCCAGGGCATTGCTCATACTTGACCTGTCTTTAAGGCTCCTGCTCCTCAGTGGGATCTTAATCTGGTTCTAGGTGTCCTTCAGCGCCCTCCCTTTGAGTCCTTGGCTACTATTCCTCTATGCCTTCTGACATGGAAAATGACCTTTCTCCTGGCGATCGTGTCTGTTCGCTGTGTCGCTGAGTTGCATGCTCTGTCCTGTAGACCACCATTTTTTGGTGTTTCACAAGGACAAAGCAGTGCTTCGTATCTCTCAGGAGTTCCTCCCCAAGGTGGTTTCGGTGTTCCACATCAGTCAGGAGATTGTGGTGCCCTCTATCTGCTCTGACCCCACCTCTAACAAGGAGAGGG
Source organism: Rhinophrynus dorsalis (assembly GCA_037306005.1). Lineage (NCBI taxonomy): Eukaryota > Metazoa > Chordata > Amphibia > Anura > Rhinophrynidae > Rhinophrynus > Rhinophrynus dorsalis. Next base: position 338,794,016 of record CM074721.1, read on the forward strand.
ATCTCCACTTGTTAGACATGGTGCGTTGTCTCAAGTTTTATGTACATTGCACTGAGTCTATTAGGCAATCAGATGCGCTGTTTGTCATTCCTGAGGGTCCCAGGGCAGGAAGACCTGCATCCGAAGTAACTATTGCTTCTTGGATCAAGTCCACTATTCATAAGGCTTATGAGCTGAGGAAGAAGCCTGTCGGTTTCAGGGTCACAGCTCATTCTACTCGATCTATTGGGGCCTCTTGGGCTTACAAGAATCAGGCCTCTGCTGATCAGTTGTTCAAGGTTGCCACTTGGTCGTCTGTGCACTCCTTTTCAAAGCACTACCGTGTTGATGTGTTGGCATCAGCTGATGCCAGCTTTGGGAGGAAAATCCTGGAGGCAGTTTTGCCTGTCTAGGATTTTTTTTGGTTCCTGGTGCTTCCTTCACTTTTGAGCCCCATTAGCTCTAATTCAGTGTGCTCTGTAATAGTTTGGGGTGTTCTTACCCCTGTTCAGTGTCCATTGACACTTAATTGTTGTTGGGCTATCTCTGTGCTGGTGACTTTGGGGGCCTTGCGCCTGGTCCTTCCCGCCTCTGGGAAATTCAATGCTTGGACATCCCAAAGGTACCAGTAACCTGTATTGGACGACAGAGAAAAGAAGATTTTAGTCTTACCTGTTAGATCTTTTTCTCGTAGTCCATACAGATTACCAGAGCCGGCCCAAGACATTGTGCTGCCTGTGTCCAAAGATTAAATGCTGCTCCCCCCCCACACACACTGGTGTTCTTTCTCACACATAATGTCCCCCGGGCCCCACTGATCAGCTGTTAAGCACCTCGACCTTATGATCATCTGTGCCTGAGAAAGACACTGCCACTCTCTCTCTTGTGTCCATTTGCCCTGCCCCTCTCACCCTTGGGTGTCCCTGGTTGAAATATCACTCCTGTCAGTTCAGCCGGCGGATTCTTTCTAAAGGCATCCTTCCCTTGCTCCAGCATGCAGGCTGCTGCCATCTTCATCCTCACTTATCCATGAACTTCAGGGGAGAGCTGGCAATGTATGGCCTTGGGGCAAGTAGAATCAAATGGCCCTTTCTTCCACCACTCCAGCCCACCTGGTTTGCTAATTGTATAACTGGAATTAACATTGTAAAGTAAGACAATAATCAAGCAGTAATGCTGTTTATCATAATTTAACCAGATGTACATGTGGATAGAATTGCCCTACTGTGGGCTTTTTCTCATGTATCATTTATAATGTTCAACCTAACAGAGCTTACAATTTAAATGGAGCTACACTAGTAATACCACAGAGATCACAATTTAAATGGAGCTACACTAGTAATACTGCAGAGCATACAATTTAAATGGAGCTACACTACTGATACCACAGAGATTCAAATAAAAGTAAGTTTCACTATTGATAAAACAGAGCTTACAACTGAAATGGAGCTATACTAGTGATTACCAGTGCTACGAGTACATAATCGTAGAATTGTAAGCTCTGTGGTATCACTAATGTAGCTATGTTTCAACTTTCGGAAGAGAGAAAGCAAAAGGGGAAAAGGAGGGCAAAGTGAGGAGAGAGAGAGCAATGTGGCGATAGGGCAATGAGGCAAAAGAAAGGAAATGGGAAGGGCAAAATGGTGCAAGAAATTCAAGGAGAGGAATAAAGGCAAGGGGGAGACGTGTGAAAAAGATAAGGGCAATGGTGGAAGGGAAACTGGAAAGAAATGAGTAACAGTGTGGAGAGATAATATGGGGTATAGCAAGCCCACCGCTTGAAACCTTATGATTGCCCCTGGGCCAGGCAGCCAGTGATGAAAGTCGCCATATTCCACACCACACTTCCATGGACTTAGCATCTTTTCTGTACAACACCATCTTGCAGTATGCATCAGTTTTATGTAATTATATTGGGGCGGCATATTGCCTCCCCCGTCAAAGTGCTGCTTTGGTCCATGGACCCACTGGGACCCATATCAGGACCGGCTCTGCAGGTAACTGGTCTCCCACCCTGTCGAGAGACCATGCTTGGCTCTCCTGTGGCAGACCGTGGGGGTCCTTCGGGGTCACACTCACAGGAGTCTTCTTTCCTTCCACTATCTAGTCATAGTTAGTGTCTCAAATCTTTCTGGAGCTGGTTGGATAGCTGCAGACAAGGAGGGAAAGTAGACTCTACCCTCTGCAGTAATTTCTAGAATTGTTCCTGCCTACTTAAAGGGGCGGATCGCCTACCCAAAGTTACCAGTAACCTGTATGGACTAAGAGAAAAGGATTTCACAGGTAAGACTAAAATCCTCTTATCCTATGTAATAATTCGCTAGGATGTTTGTCAGAAGCTGTCATGTGCTGTAGAGACTGCCCGAACGCACAGAATGCTGGGAGTTCTGTGCTGGTAGCATTCTGTGCTTTCGGGCAGTCTCTACAGTGCATGACTGCGTCGGCAGCAGGACGCAGAGGAGGACTGGCCTCTTAACCCTTTAAGTGCCAGAGGGGTACACAATGCATTGCTTTGCGTACCCCTCTGGCACTCAAAGGGTTAACAGAATCCGGACCTTGGCTCGTGTACACGGGCTTTTACACTAGTATACATATTTATCATTTCAACAGGATATTTATTAAGCAAAAAAGAACATCCAGTATTTTCCTTTGGAGTATTTTGATTGTAACCACATAATTATACATTTCATTATATTGAAAATAGAATAAGTTGTCCCAGGTAATGTAGGTAGAGGGTAAACTGTGTCTCTAAAGCTGATGTACTAAGTATTCTGCAATTGTGCACCAAGCCAACTGCAAACAAAGGACAAATACAGTATCCAGAATTCCTTATTATCTCAGTGCGGCTTTTAATCCGATGAATGCTAGATAGGTCTCCAGTATATTACAAAGCAATGTGCTGCAGACCTCTCTACAATTCAAGAGGTAAAAAAAAATTACATCAAAGGGAATTTGGATAATTTTCTTTAAGCTCCTATGGTCCAGTTGGTTTGCCCTAAAATTTCTCCACTTTTTGTGAAAACAGTCATTCCTGGGAACACACCGAGTTTGACCCAAGTCTCAGGGTGAAGGGCCAGATTCTCATGGAGTTACTACATAATCTGAAGTTCCTTTAGTCTAAATTGGTATGAATTTCTGCCAGAAAGGCAGAGGGAGAAGTCCTGCTTATCTTGTATGTGTTTTGGCAGTGGCATCTCTAAATCAGTGGTGCTGAATTTTGTTAACTCGGGCAGATACCTCTATTTGCCTCATGTGTCTGGTTTGGAAGCCTTTCTTTAAGGTCTATGAAGGCTGCACATGTACCCAGAGGCTAAGCGGAGGACCCCACAAGCCCTGCTGGGGGCCACCAGACTTAGAGGCGCCCAATATAAGGGGGCCATTATGGCACATCAGGGCCCTACCCAGTCTCTGGCTGATTAAGTCATTTTAGTTCTTAGATGATCCTGTGCTAATATCGGCAATGCAGGTAGTCTCCATGTTCTCTGGCAGAAACTGTGATTCCCTATAACAGCCAATCACAGCATCTTGTGTACCCCAATGAGACCAAACTATAAAGATTCAGAGTTTTGTTGTTGTGTTCCTCTCGCAGGACCAATGAGGGGGCAACTGTCCTGTTCACTTGCTGGTCTTCTGGGGATAAGAGAGCAGCGCATTGACAGGTCTGTTCCCAGGAAAGTCTGCTGATGCTGCACTATCCTCATATTTGAAACAAACATACTGCAGGGATAACCTATTTTGTTACTATTTTACAGTAGAAATAAAACATTTTATAACTTTAAAATCAATGCATTTAGTACGTATAATTAGCACATATGGATGCAGGTCGATTTAATGTTGAGAAGGTAACATTATCTGTTTCACATTAAAAATTTGATATTTTCAACAGGTAATATTTAACCCTCTAAGCAGCATAGATGTCATTGTAATGTTTTGGCTGTACCTTTGGTTATCCAGTATTTACCTTCCTATTTCAGAGACTAATTCAGCAATTTTGGAGAAATTAGAAAAAAATGCTATATGTTTACATAGTACCCTTCCTAGACAGAAACATAGATTAAAACAATGTTGTTGGATAATGCCAGCTAGACACTAGCCAATGTTATGGCCCTATTAGTAAAATTAAAGAATTAGAAGCTGTTCACATGTTACTTGAAGATCGAAACATGATCATTTATTAAAGGAGAATCATACAACATGTTTTTGGCACCATGCTTTCATCAGGAATTAAGGGGGTATTGTCTGAAAAATGTCATGTGAGTCTCCCTTAATAAATAAGCATGTCTGATGCTCAAGTAACCTGTGTGCTTCTGGTCATCCTTTCACTGTAAATAGGTTAATATGGTTCTGAATGCAGCAGTTCCAGAGTAGTTAGAGGACCAGTACTAAAACTTCTCTTGCATTTCAGTTACCTGTTCCTTGTAACTTAATTGCAAACTCTGTGGCTCAGATGGAACCAGGCATTTTATCTGTTGTTTTCAACTAACATGTGAATAAATTATAATACCCTAAAACAAGCAGGTAATGTGTTTTGCTATTCCAGAGTTAAATTAATATTGAAATAGAAATAGATTTTTAGCATATATAATTCTTAGTCTTATATAGTCTTTTAGCAACAGCACCAACTAGTATACAAAGGGCAATTGTTTATTGCCGTTTATGGGACACAGTTGCCAGAGTAAAGGAAAATGATGGAAATGAAAATTAGAAACAGTAGATGCAATGAATATACTATTATTAGTTTACCTGTAAATCCATGTCCACCTATTCCACAACTAAGAGGCAAGTTTGATTAATTGTCTATGTTTGGTACTGTATTTTTGGGAATGCGATGATGGGGATTAAAATGCAATTTGTATTAGTTTGTTTAACAGCCAGGAACTGCACTACTAGTGGGCAATGCAGCGACACATAAAAGCACAGAGTGAGGGGAACTCCTTTTTATCCCTCATCCATACAATACACATACACTGTAAGGGGTTGCTGCTGCCAAGACTTAAAGGGCAATTATTATGTTTTACTATATCTGCTCCTATGGAGCATATATAGTAATAATTCAGGGGCTGTGTTGTGCAACCAAAAAAGGCGTCCTGTCAGAGATGTGGTGGGGAGGGGGATGATGAAAATTGACCCTCTAGGCTAGAAGCAGGGCAGGAATATAACCCAGAAGTTTGTGTCTCACAGCCACAAACTATGATAAGTTGTACATGCAGCATTCTACAGTGCTAGGGCCAGATTAGAAATCATGTCCCTGTATAACTGCCAGATCATACACCATGTGGGAAATGCACTAAGGGGCGATGTTATGGCAATGTATGTCTAGCGATGTCTAGCACATTGCCTGGTCGATATAGACACACATTGCCATATGGAAGGGGAGGGGCAGATCATTTAATCGATATGCAGGGTTGTCATACTTCCGGCAAAGTGTAAGGAATGCCTTCCGTACACATCGCCATCAGTTGGATAACCCTGAAGTCTGAGCGCATTCTCATAGCTCCCCCACTTTTACCCTGGGGGATAGAGAGGATCTGATCCTATTTGACTTCAGCATCACAAACAGCATCACTCCATAACCCTTCCACTGCTGTATGGATGTGAATGACACATCTCTGTGGCAGTGAAAGGGTTACGATTAGGACTTGTAGCCTACAAGAGTTATTCTCATCATCCCGCACCCCAGTAAAATAAATTATTGAACCTTTCTTCCCCTAACCTTATCAAACTTATACAAAAAACATTAATTATAAATAAAACATGGCTAACACAGCAAAATCATCTAAGTAATTATAAAGTAACAGATCCACGTTAAAGTTCAAAGCTTTGTTTAGCATAATATCCTTTATTGCTTATACAACTGCTAATATAATTATTTCCTTAATAAAATATATGACCCAATGGTGGAAAGTTACGTTGCTATTCCACACGTATCACCATATTGGACTGGAGTTCCGTGCACCTTGTTTGAAGTGTCAGATTTGCTTACTGTAATGTATGTATGTATCTTTATTTATATAGCGCCATACATGTACACAGCGCTTAACAGAAGTTGAAATAATACAATACAAAAACAACAGAACTGGGGTTAAGAGCATTAAGGTTAAGTACAATCATTACATTATTTGTGAGGGAAAGTGCAGCAAGGGAATCATACACTAGGAAAGGGACCCTGCCCCAAGGAGCTTACAATCTAGGCTGAATTCATATTGACAAACAGAGACACTAGGAGGAGTATTATAAGTGCAGGTACAAGGTGTGGTGAAAGAAGTGCAGAAGGATTCTGATGTGACTGTCAGTGTGCAGAAGGAGGACATCGCTATTGAGATGCCTCCCTGAGCAAGTGGGTTTTGAGGAGTTGCTTGAAAGTGGTGATTGTGGATGATTGGCGAACAGTGATGGGGAGGGCATTCCAGAGTCGAGGAGCAGCCAGTGAGAAAGATTGTAGTCGAGAGATGGCTCGTGTTGTGTAGGGAGAGGACAGGAAGAACCCTTGAGAAGACCGTAGGGGACGGGAAGGGGTGTAACGGGAGATAAGGGCAGAAATGTAAGAGGGTGCTGAAGAACAGAGTGACTTACTTACTTACTTACTGTAATGATGCAGAACACCCCCGCATAATAATCTGTATTAACAATGGCCCATTCAATCAAGCAGAAGAGAAGATTTAGTTGATCCAATTGTATTTATTAGTTTTAGAGAATAAATATATTTTTCAGTGCTGTTCAAATGAGGAATATTTGCTTTGTATAGGAACACTGCTAAACAGCCTGTAAATATCCACTCTGCTGGTCTAAGCCATGGGCTTGCATTCTTCTCTCCCACTTGCAGCCACCTTCTTTCTCCTTGCCTAAGTATAGGCCTAGATTTTGGCCTTTAAATAAAATCAAAGATATCTTTATTATATTGATGGCCTTTTGTATGCCTTTTAGTTGAAGTTCATGTCACAACTTCACTTTCTAGGTCAGTGTACTCAAAAACTTATGAAGCACTTATGTTTGTATTTTTCATAGATCAAGAAGGTAAAGTAGCATTTTCTTATTTCTAAAGAATTCAAAAATAGATATGTTAATAGTTTATTTTTTTCAATTAACAAAATGCATAGTGAGTGAACAGAAGAAAAATCTAATTCAAATCAATATTTGGTGTGACCACCCTTTGCCTTCAAAACAGCATCAATTCTTCTAGGCACACTTGCACAAAGTCAGGGATTGAGTAGGCATATAGGGCTAGATTCTATTGCAGGAGATAAATGTTAAAGAGATAGTAATACGTCATTTTATCTTTATTTTATTTTGTAGGCATTAAAAAAACATGAACAACGATATAAGTCTTATCTCTCAAACCTTTATGGTTTGAGAGATATTCACAAGCAAAGTTTCCCCTCCCGCCCCTTTTACCTAGTGTAAGCCATCTCTTCTCAGATATGGAATGCAGTCCATAGACCAGATAGATAACAGCAGGGGACAATCTTCTTCCTGTGATAACAATGAAAGCCCTACCCCCCTTGACAATTTTCTCAGGTTTTTCCCTTATCTTAATTGAAGATTGTCCCTCTCTGCAATCTACCTGGGCACCTCCCTTCTGCTGTGGCTGAGCACTGTTACATCAGTAAAAGGGGCGGGAGGGGGATATTTTGTCATTTAATTACTCTTGAACTACAACTCTGACAGAATTGAAATAACACTATCCGTAGTCAAAACTCCTGTAGGGTTTCTCCCTAAGGTTGTTTCTGAATTTAACATTAACCAGGAAATTGTCCTTACTTCTTTCCATCTAACAGATAGGAACAGGGGCTTCACTGCTATGATTAGGTGCTTTATGTACTATAGTCATTACACTGAGTCTTTCTGAAAATCTGACTAATTCCAGAGGGCCCTTATGCTGGCCAAGTTTCGTCTAAGGTAATGGTGACTTCTTGGATCAAGATGACTAGTCGTCAGGCCTATAACCTTAGGAAAAAAACTGTGCCCTTTCTGGACATGGCTTCCAACATAACGGTGGGTGCCTACTAGTCCTATAAGAATCAGGTCTCTGTGGAGCAGGAGGTGACATGGTCATCCCTTCATAATTGCTAAACAGTTTTAGAAGGAAGATCCTACAGGCAGTTGGGCATGTGTAGATGTCATTCTTGCCTTTTCTCCCAGTAGTCTTTTTACTGTTATTAGGTTTGGTGTGTAGATGTCCATGATTGTTTCAGTTTCAGTTCTGGTTTTGGTTTTGAGGACATTTTTCTCTCCCTCCCTTGACTCGTGGTGTATACCTTTGGATATCCCCAAACTTCAAGTGTTGCACAGTGGACAAAAGAGAAAAGGTGATTTTTGTGTACTTTCCTTCTGGAAAAAAACACATTTTTGAGTTCTGGGCAGGGGTTCCTTTGGATTATCTGGTTAAGGTGACCACCTTTCTGCCTTACTTATTGTTTCAGTCTTTGCTGTTTGATAAAACTAGTGTAGTAAAGGATCCTCTGCCTGGAGAGGGTACTCTGCCCTCCCATGAGAGGATACTTTATCCTATGGTTCCTGTGTTCCACATTGACTAGGAGAAAAGAGGATTTTAGTCTTACCTGTTAAATCCTTTTCTCTTAGTCCATACAGGTTAATGGTTACTCTGGGTAGGCGATCCACTCTTTAAGTAGGCAGGAACAATTCTAGAATTGTATGCAGGGGGTGGAGCCTACCTTCCTTCCTTGGCTGCAGCTAGCCAACCAGCTCCAGAAAGATTTGAAACACTAACTATTAACTAGATAGTAGAAGGGATAGAAAACTCCTGTGAGCAGGATCCCGAAGGAGCCCCACAGTCTGCCACAGGAGAGCCAAGCATGGTCCCTTGAAAGGGTTGGAGACCAGTAACCTGTATGGACTAAGAGAAAAGGATTTAACAGGTAAGACTAAAATATTATTAATTATTAATTAATTATTAATACAGGTTACTGGTAACTCTGGGATGTCCAACCATTGAGTTTTCCAGAGGCGGGAAGAAAGGCAAGGACCAGGCGCAAGGCCCCCAAAGTCACAATAGCAGCTATGAACCATCAGATCAGAGATAGCCCAACAAAACAATGAAGTGTCAAAGGACACTGAACAGGGGTAACAACACCCCAACTGTTACACAGCACACTGAACTATAGCCAACAGGGATCAAAAGTGAAGGAAGCACCGAGAACCGAAGAAGATCCTAGACAGGCAAGACTGCCTCCAGGATCTTCCTCCCATAGCTGGTGGCAGCCAGTGCAAGCACATCAATACGGTAGTGCTTCGAGAAGGTGTGCACAGACGACCAAGTGGCAGCCTTGCACAACTGATCAGCTGAGGCCTGATTCTTGTAAGCCGAAGAATCCCCAATAGATCTTGTAGAATGAGCCGTGATCCGAAAGAGGACAGGCTTCTTCCTCAGCTCATAAGCCATACGAATAGTGGACTTGATCCAAGAAGCAATAGTCACTTTGGATGCAGGTCTTCCTGCCCTAGGACCCTCAGGAATGACGAACAACGCGTCAGATTGCCTGATAGACTCAGTGCGATGTACATAAAACTTGAGACAACTCACCACTTCTAACAAGTGGAGATCCCTCTCCTTATCAGAGGTGGGGTTAGGGCAGAAAGAGGGCACCACAATCTCCTGATTGATGTGGAACTCGGAAACCACCTTCGGGAGAAACTCCTGCCGCCTTGTTCTTGTGAAACACCAAATAGGGTGGTTTACAGGACAGAGCATGTAACTCCGCAACACAACGGACAGACACAGTCGCCAGGAGAAAATCCATTTTCCACGTCAATAGGCGCAGAGGAATAGTAGCTAAAGACTCAAATGGAGGGCGCTAAAGAATGCCCAAAACAAAGTTAAGACCCCATGGAGTAGCAGGAATCTTGAAGGCAGGACGAGTATGAGCAAAGCCCTGGAAGAAAACCTTGACATCATGAAGGATGGCAATGTGCCTCTGAAAGAAAACAGAGAGAGCAGACGTCTGAACTTTAATGGAACTCAAACTGAGGCCCTTATCCACACTGTCCTGCAAAAAAGCCAGGACTGTAGGCAGATCAAATTCCTGAGACAGGTCCTTGTCAGCACACCAAGATAAGAAGGTCGACCAGACACAATGGTAGATCTTGGAAGAAACAGGTTTGTGAGCACTGAGCATAGTAGCCACCACACCAGAAGAAAAACCTTTCTTCCTCAATATTGAGGATTCAATTTCCAAGCCGTCAAGGTTAGACGATGAACATCCTCCTTCCACAGGTAACACTGTAGAAGAAGATCCAGACAGCAAGGGAGCTGGAATGGCTCTGCCACTGACAGATCCAGAAGCTCCAGGAACCAAGCCTGGCGAGGCCAGTACGAAGCAATCAGAATGAGTGGATAATGCGCCAGTCATAATTTCTACAACACCCTTTGCAATATGGGGAGGGGAGGAAAGATGTAGGCCAGAGAGAATAACCAAGGAATGGACACTGCATCCACCGCCAGCGCTAGAGGGTCCCTCCATCGAGAGCAGAACCTCGGAACCTTCCTGTTGTGCCTTGTCGCCATCAGGTCGATGTAAGGAAGAACCAGTTTCTGAACAATGAGGTTGAACACCTCTGGGTGTAGCTCCCACTCTCCTCTGTCCACTGTGTGTCGACTGAGGAAGTCCACCATGATGTTGTCTACTCCAGAAATGTGCACTGCGGATATGGCAGGAAAATGTTCTTCTGCCCAGGACAAAATAGCCTTGACCACTAACCAAGCAGTGAGAGACTTCTTGTTGTCGGACTGGACAGTCTTCCAGTTGAGATGTCCAATGACGAAGGGAATGAAATATTGCCCAAAGCTCCAACACGTTGATGGGAAGGAGAGATTCTTCCTGAGACCACCGACCCTGTGCACTCAGGCGACCCAGGACTGCTCCCCATCTGGAGAGGCTGGCATCCGTCGTCACTGTGGTCCAGAAGGAAACTAAGAAGGACTTTCCCTTCAGGAGATTGGAGATGTCGAGCCACCAGGACAAACTCAGTTCCACATGAAGAGCAAGTGACCCTGAACACCTGGATCACAAACCACTGGAGTTCCCTGGTGTGTGCCCTGGCAAACGGTACTGCCTCTATGGTGGAAATGAAGCTCCCAAAGAGAGATGACAGCTTCTTGGCTGAAACTAGATCTTGAGCCAGTATCACAGAAACCCTGTGGGCGATCTGGTGAGCCACCTCATCCGTGAGAAATGCCATGTTCTTCTGGGTATCAAAGAGGAGGCCCAGGAAGACCAGACACTGGGAAGGGATAAGATCTGATTTGTCCAAGTTGATGATCCACCCGTGATGGGTGAGAGCATGAATGCATTGCTGAACCTGCTGATGGAGAAGTTCCACAGAATAGGCTTTCAGAAGCAGGACGTTCATGTATGGAGTAACTCTGATGCTGTCTCTGTGGAAGACAGACACTAAGGCTCCCAGCACATGGTTGAAGACCTGAGGAGCTGTAGTCAGACCAAGTGGAAGAGCTGAGAACTGAAAGTGTCCCTGGTCCCAGGCAAACCGGAGGTACTGCCGGCTCTCTGGACAAATAGCATTCTGTAAGTATGCGTCCTGAAGATCCAGAGATGCAAGGAATTTCCCCGGGGACATGGCAGCAATCATCTTCCATAGAGACTCCTGGTGATAATGAGTCCGGTTCACAAAGGAATTGAGATCCTTCAAGTCCAAAATGGGAAGACAACCGCTCTGCTTCTTGGAGACCACAAATAGGCTTGAGTAAAAACCCATACCTCTGTCCTGAACTGGAACCAGCTCTAGAACGTCCTTGTCCAGAAGAGCTTGAACAGCTCCATCGAACAGACGGCGTTTCTCTGCGCCCTGAAATGCATGAGAAGGAAGTAAGCGAAAGGGAGGAAGAGAGATGAAAGGGATCCTGTACCCTTCCGTCACTACCTGCAAAACCCATTGGTCCGATACTGAATCCTCCCAAATGCTGTGATAGTGATGCAGGCGACCACCCACAGCAGAGTGTGGACCCGGGTTCGATGAGTCATGCCGAAGAAGGCTTGGAAGAGACCTTGGGCTTCCATTGTGGTTTGGTCTTGGAGGAGGTACGTGGAGCCGAGGGAACAGTCTGTCTCAGTCTGAAAGGAACGAAAATACCGGTTACGCTTAAGCGGTGTTTTTTTCCTAGGAACTAAGGGTAGAAGGGTACTCTTACCTCCTGTAGCCTCACTGATCAGATCCTTGAGATCTGGCCAAAACAAAGAAGTGCCTTGAAAAGGCAAGGGGAGCAAAGCTTTCTTAGAAGCAGTATCAGCAGACCAGATCTTGAGCCAAAGAGCCCGCCTGGCAACCCTCAGCCAAGGGTTCAGGATCAGCCTCAAAAGGATCCCCAAAAAAGAGAGGAGCCCAGTACAGAACATTCCACAACATCTTAATCCACCAGGAGTTCCTCTTCAGAGGAATCTGACACGTCAGGTATTCCCTGAGGTTTGGGCAGGGAAGACTTGACAGAGGAGGGGGTCTGCCAAGAATGGAAGACCCCACTGGGATGGAAAGAGTTGCAAAGTGGACCTGAGGTACCTAGTAGCAGCCTTGAACTCTTGCACCCAAACTGGCTCTAATGCATGGCTGGAGGTCCCTGGAAGACTCTCAGGGACATAAGAACATGCTGGGCATAAATGACCTGAGAATTCTCTAGATAACCCTGAATGACAGGAAGAGCAATGCGCAATAGGGGATACAGAGACCCCAGCGTCCTTAGTCTTAGGTCTGGCCTCAAGCTCCAATGGTATAGACATTCTCACAGTGTCAATAACCTTATTGTATAAGAAATCACCCAATTACAGTGTGTATGATTAAAGTTTCACCCCAGAAATCACTAACATAGACCTATCTGGCAGGCGAAGGGTTAATCAGGAGAGGAGAGACATACAGATAGACTCAGTGAGTGCAGGAGTGTGCAATAGGAACTCAAAATGAAAAACCCCTGTGCGGAGGGGCATTGTGGGACATGTGGACCTGCAGTACTTAAAGGGTTGCTCACCTTTCCTGCAGATCTTCTGTCTTCTGATTACCATGTTTAAAGAAGAAGCCTCGGTGGGCGACTCCTGAGGAAAGAACTTGTAGCCAAGATTTTCCCCCCAGAGCTTAAGGTCCATAAAAAGCACCTGGTCACTGAGCTAGCCACACCTAAGGGTATTGTCAGTTATGGTAATCCACCTAATGGTGTTATTCCATTTCTAACAGAAAAATTTAAAACTTCTAAAGCTATAGCAGAACTGTTCTCTTACCTGTGTTATCTTCACCAAGGAACAAATCTTTCTGGAGCTGGTTGGCTAGGTGCAGCCAAGAAGGGAAGGTAGGCTCCACCCCCTGCATACAATTCTAGAATTGTTCCTGCCTGCTTAAAGGGGCAGATCGATTACCCAGAGTTACCAGTAACCTGTATTGGACGGCAGAGAAAATGATTTATCAATATGTACATACAAATCCCCTTTAATTTTATGTCTCATCTGGAAGAATAAAGCATCATGGACCATATTTAAAAAGTGAACTGGAGGTGTTCTGGAGGAAAACAATTGTACCATAGGGGACAATTAAAAATTCTTAAATTCCCATGCACTTGAATAGAACATTTTAACCCCTAGAATGTCAGAGATCTCCAATTCATTGCCCAGTTTAATTTAATGGGATAGTAATAGATGGAAATAAACTGAACTTATATTCATCTGTATATCTTTTTCAATATGTAGAGCGCTATATCAATCTTATCTGAGTTGTAGTTCAAGAGTTATAACATTACAAAGGACCCCCCCGCCCTAATACTTATGGCATGCTGCCTCTCATGCCAGTCTGGATGGAACGCAGCGAGGGACAATGAGCATAAGGAAAATGCTGCCCTCCTTGGTCAAGGGGGCAGGATTTTCCTTAGGCTCACTACATGATGACCAGATCCCCCATCTGAGGGGAGGCAGCATAACATAGGTAAAATGGGTGAGGTGGATCCTTTATAACATTATAACTCTTTAACTACAACTCCGATAGGATTGACAGAGCTCACTACATGCTGCAAAAGATATACAGATGAATATAAGCTCTGTTTATATCAATCTATTACTATCCCTGTAACAGGCATTTTTATTTGTCCCCTATGGTGAAGTTGGTTTACTGCAGAATAACTCCAGTTTGCTTTTAGAGCCTGTGGGGAATATTTATAAAAAATGTTCTTAGTACTTTTTAAAGAATTGAATTAAATTAACCCTTTGAGTTACAGAGAAGTACGCAACACATTGCAAAGCAATGCATTGTGTGCCCCTCTGACATTCAAGGGGTTAACATTTAGTTTTTAACCCCTTGATTGCTAGAGAGGCAATGCGCTGAAGACCTCTTTAGAATTCAATTGGTTAAAATCTCCTTTAAATCAGTGGGAGGTTTGGGAACGTTTTCTTCCCTGTGGTGCAGTCGATTTGCTCCAGGATTGAATTTCTTTTCTTTTGTACAGAAAGCCGTGTGTGTGTGTAATTGAAGCTCTATTGTCTTTACATGCTAGGATCAAGCCCAGGTCCAGGGAGCTCCAGCCGGTGGCTTCCTCAGCCACTCAGTGGAAGAAATCATTCCTATCCCAGGGAACTTCTGAATGGTGAGTGTGATACATACAGAACCTGGGCAAACACATTTTACTCATCTGGGGCTAGATTCTATTACAAGTGCTAAATGTTAACACATGTTTTATCAGGCATTTTCCTATTGAAGTCTATGGGGAAAACTGGAGATAAACGCAGTGATAAAATTAGCACCTGTAATAGAATCTAGCCCTTCGTCATCTGCATTATCCAGCTCAGGAATGTCCATGTTTGGTCCTCAAGGGCCACCAACAGACCAGGATTTAAAGATTTCCTTGACTAAGCCCTGGTGAGGTAATCAGTGCTTATTCATTTTGATAGGCCCGTCTGTGCTTAAACAGGGAAATCCTTAAATCATGGACTGTTGGTAGCTCTTGAGGACTGAATTTGGACACCCCTGGTCTAGCTCATTGTCATCTGAGTTAACTAACTCAAACACATTGCAAATTTCAGTCAGAACAATCTTGCTGACATTAAATATACAAAATCAGATTTACACAAGGAAGTTTAGTCTCTTTAAAGGGAAATAATCACCTGAAAATTTCCATTTTTTATTTTGAAGTACATGCTCAAAAAAACTACTGTTTAATTTTTTTGGGGAGGAAGCTCAGTATGATCTGTATATGTTTTGCAAAATGTGAAAGTTGGCCAAAAATCCAGCTAAATCTATTTAGATTATCCCTATCCTTTATGCTACTCCCCACAACTGTGTAAACAAGCAAAGATAATCTAGTCATTGTCAAAGCAAAATAAATTAACTCCATTGGAGCCCTCTAGCATCCAAGAGGTTAACATTTAAAGTCATATCAGTTTTTCTACTAGATATCCCAAAGATGGACCTCAAAACTTTTACTAATGGCTCCTACCAATAACTCGCTCCTGAACAAACTTACCTCTTTCTAGATATCTGGTATGGTAATTTCTGATCAGCCATCCGTTGCCTATGCTATTTTGTTCTCTGTGACCTAGAAGTCAGCAAAGTGTAGTGATCATCAGAATTGTGTGATCTTTAGATGACTTTAACTATATTATATTTGCTTGTTTAGCCCGGGGGCAGAACCGGATTATGTCTCCCTAGGGCTTATTGATATGGATAACATACATCTAGCAACAATTTTGTGATTTGTATTATCATCATCCAGGTCATGTACCCAATTATCATGTGGAGCAAGATACTTAATATGCATGGGATGTCTCACCTGTGCCAGTAATTGATTACTGACGTAACTGTGTTCCAGTTTCAAATTCAGTTTGGCCTGTTTAATTCTCCCCAAGCCTTTAACCTGTAAGGGAACAAACAACTCACCACCCATACCTTCAATTTGCATCAGAAACTGAGAATGATTCTCTGGGTCTGTTGGCGCCGAGGGTGATCTGTGAAGAGAAATTGTTAGGACATCTCCTTCTAACTTCACGTCCTGAACTTGCTCTGGTAACACTTTGATGGAGAGATCACCTTCCATATCTTTAGCATCACACACCTGTAAAACAGTGAGGTTGGGGGTCTGGCTATTGACAAAATGGATCTCAATAGTATCTCTGGTTTGCTCTACCACATGGTCATTTCTATGAGGGCGTTGCAATGCTCGCTCATATCTGATTGGGGTATTGACCTGTAACCAGATGACATTATTCACATAGTTTTTAATGGGACTTAATCTCCTGAGCAGATCAGCACCTGTAATGAACATATTATAGGGAACCTCAACCACTATGACTTTGTGTGTGAATGACTTACTGCTGATTCTGAATTTTAACGAAATGGCTCCTAATATGTTTAAGGGGTCACCTCCCGCTTATTAGGGATCAATCAAAAGCTTGTAACACCGGCTTGACCTTAGCACACTCCATAATCTGATGAAAGTGGGAGCTTGATATAAGTGTAATTTGGGAACCTGAGTCTATCAAGGCCTCCAGACTTATCATCAAGGTCCTGTAGCGTGACATTAAAGGGATAGTAATACTTCGTTTTAACTTTATTTTATTTTGTAGGCATTAAAAAAACATGAAGAATGATATAAGTCTTATCTCTCAAACCTTTATGGTTTATGAGATATTCACAAGCAAAGTTCCCCTCCCCGCCCCTTTTACCTAGTGTAAGCCATCTCTTCTCAGATGTGAGTCTGGTTGTATGACAGTACAGAAGGGGACAATTTTCTTTGTACGAAAACAATGAAAGCCCTTCCCCCCTTGACAAGTTTTTCAGCTTTTTCCATTATCTTAATTGAAGATGTCCCTCTCTGCAGTCTACCTGGGCATCTCCCTTCTGATCTGGTTGAACAGGAGGGGGAAACTTTGTTTGTGAATATCTCTTAAACCATAAAGGTTTCAGAGATAAGACTTATATCATTCTTCATGTTTTTTTAATGCCTACAAAATAAAATAAAGTTAAAATGAAGTATTACTATCCCTTTAACAAAGTATCCCTTCAATTTCATGCATTTCACATAAATAATTAAGATGTAAATCTGCTTTTGAATTTCTCCAGAGCTTGCAAGAGTTAATACTCATCCCTGGAACATTTCTCTTAGTACTCTGTGCTGATAAAACAATCCCACTCCCTTATGGTTTGAGAGATGATAGCGTTCAAAGTTCCCCCCTCCCTCCCCCTTCCCTGACTGAACTCTGACTGCAGGGGAAGCTGTCGTACGACAGTCTTATGTGCATCAGACGGCTCTGCAGCTGAGCTGAGATTGCGTTTATAAAAAAGAATTCTTTCAAAGAATCGGTGTTCTATATGTGCTTGGTTTTTATAAACGCAATCTCGGCAATGCTGCAGAGCCGCCTGATGCAAGTAATACCGGATATCCCTGCAGTCAGCGTTCAGTCAGGGAAGGGGGAGGGAGGGGTAACTTTGAGCGCTATCATCTCTCAAACCATAAGGGTTTGAGAGATGACACTGGGGGCAATAAGCTTCTTTTAAACAAAGCTACAATATGGGAATTAGTAATTTGCAAGTATTACGATCCCTTTAACAAGCTCTGATGTGGACAATGCAGCACGTGTCTCTGGAAGTTGTCCTCATCATCACATTTCATCCTGAATTGTGATTCTTGAGGTTCCAATTCACTCCCCTCCCCATCTGAGTGGTCAGAATCACAATCATCATCAGAAGATGAGGCCTGTACATTCCTGCCTGGAGCAATGGTCTGGGCAGACACAGATGTAGGATTGCCAAGTGCAGATATAGCAATAGCCTCGGTGGGCGACTCCTGAGGAAAGAATTTGTAGCCAAGATTTTCCCCCCAGGGCTTAAGGTCCGCATAAAGCACCTGGTCACTGAGCTAGCCACATCTACGGGTATTGTCAATTATGGTAATCCACCTAATGGTGTTATTCCATTTCTAACAGAAACATTTAAAACTTCTAAAGCTATAGCAGAACTGTTCTCTTACCTTTGTTATCTTCACCAAGGAACAAATCTTTCTGGAGCTGGTTGGCTAGGTGCAGCCAAGGAGGGAAGGTAGGCTCCACCCCCTGCATACAATTCTAGAATTGTTCCTGCCTACTTAAAGGGGCAGATCACACAAGCACTTATAGGGTAAACTGTATATGAATATAGGTATCCAGAGGTATAAACTAGCAATGTTTGAATCCAGCAGTAGTAAGGATTAACAATTCCTACAATAATTGGCAGTATAACAACACCTCTTCCACCCTGATATACTAAGGCAATTAAGTGGCAGGGAACTTGTCACTTGAGTTGTGCTTAATAGGACACAGATCAAGTGGCAAATCTTGATAACCACGATGCACAATATTGCAAGAAATATAACACAATCTGAAAGACTTAAGGTCCCAGATCAAAATATAAATTTAACTATTTCCCTGCTGGTTTCAACTATGCATACCTCTAAATGAAGCACAGAATAATGAAATACATTTCCCAGTAGAAATTTGCATAGCCCATTATAATCTAAGCAAAAAAATAAGGTATGTGTAACAACACAATGATAATATATATGAAATTTATATCAAAGCTTATAAACCCTTAAAGATATAATGAGAAAATCAAGTCTGCTTACATCTATCAGCGTAAGGGGTTAATTGAGTTATGGACCTTAAGGACTAGACCAAATATACAATTGAAAGTTTTGTTTTGTTAGAATATTCACAAGTGTGAATATCTCAAGAAGACAATCCACGCCTAGATATCACAAGAGGATAAAGCAATCCTGGACAGAGCCAGCCAGATATATCAGTTCCACAGATAACTGAATAGAGAGATAAGAACACCTTAAATTGGAGCACAAAAACCCCTAAAGCAATGCTATTGTGAACTCTCTATGCCTATGTGCAGTGGCCAGTCTCACCAGGAAGTAATAAAAAAATAATCTAATCCCAGAATTTACTGGGTCTGATAACTTTGGAAGTGTATACAGTGTTAAGACAATAATGAATTATACTTTACCAATATTAATGCAATAGGGTGTGGTCTCAGGCACGGCTCTGCAACTTTCTGGAACCAGGAAACTTGGCAACCCCCTAGAAGCCTCGTCTCTCTCCTAAACAATGCTTATATTACCTAAACTCCTCCTTACAAACAGGTACTCCTACTCTTCTCTCATATGTCTCCCCTCAGAGAACCAGCATAATGAGGTAATATACATTAGTAAAATATATATAAAATATATTTGAAACATAAATCTACCATGTCGCCAGGTGTCAGTATAGTACCAAGAAAGCAGGTAGCATTCCAAACTACATCAAATGAAAAAAAAGTAAATGTTTTTCTCTCAAACAATAGAAGCCTCAAAACACTATCGCTGTGAAGGATGAGTGTCCGAAATTTCTTACTCCAACACATAGTTGCAGTTTAGCTACATTAACCGGCGAAGGGGAGTGAAATCCTTCCATACCAACAGATAACTCTTTTACAAGGATGTATTCATGAGAAAGTCTAAGGTTTCTCTTTCTACAAAATATTGCTTAAAGATACAGTCTCATATATACACAGACAAAATGGTTACTGAACAATTTCCATTTCTTTATGGTCAGAGCAGATTCTCTGACAAGTACTATTATGATCAAAATTGACTTGCAGACAACTGGAAGTGAGTGTGAAACTACACAGTACAAGAGGATGTGGAGATTGTGTGCACATATAGCAGGAAGTGGACCATCGCACTAAGGATGGTAAAGATTATCACTTTATACTAAAGTTCAGGCAGCAGAATATAGTAACTGAGTGAAGAAATAGGTGAGGGGATATATCTGCCAATCTTACCCCTTTGAGTTACAGAGGGGTACGCAGCCCATTGCGTATCAATGTATTGCTTACCCCCCTGGCACTAGCATAACAGAAGGAAACATCATACAGCTCCAGGTAGTGTGGGGATATTCACAAACTAAGCACAGAGTTAAATAATCATATTCTAAGGAATGATTTACAATGTCCTATGGATATTATAAAATTTACCATCTAACTTTTATCTGTTTAGGAGTATTATCTTGCCTGTATAGTATATGTCCCACTCTACCTACACTTCCCTAACATTAAACATAATTTAACCCTTTGAGTGCTGGAGGGGTTTCCAGTGCATTTCTTCATACTCTGGTGAATGCTTCATGGACTAAGTTGAATGGCTTCATTCCACCTGTGTCTGGTATCTCCTCCTTGCATCGTCTCTGTTGTCATTTTTGTTTTTATGTATATTTTTTTGTCTTCATTATTCAGGTACTGACAATTTAAATCAGATAGATGGGCTATTTATGAAATCATTTATATTATATTAGAACAGTTAGGTCTTTTCTAATGTTTAACAGTAATCAATATTTGTATTTGTATTTACTATGGCCATAGAAAGTGTTTATTATGTACTTTACTTCTGAGTATTTGAAATGGCATAATGATTATGTTTTGTGCAGTAGTCACATTAAAAATGAATACTTTATTTGCTCCACTTTTGTGTGTATGTGTGAGAGATCGTCAGCTGCCTTGCATTGAAAGGCATGTGTTCTAGGCATAGTAATTTATATAGAGACTAGCAAAAGAAGCACGGCATTGCCCATGCGAGAGCTGTCACAGAGCCATACTGACAAATAATTCAGTACTGGGTGAAAGGGTGGATACTGAATAGTTGGTGAAAAGGAGGGACATTGGACATTGTGTGTGGTTGGCAAAAGTGATTGAGGGTGCGATTGAGGCGTGTGGAATGAGGGCAGTCAACATTTCTGGAAAGAAGAAAGTCTGCCCCTTAATTCCTTGCAGAGATTTAAGCAGGACTGGCCATGTAGGGCTTTGACCCTAGCAATCCCTGTAAAAATCACACCCCTGGCTTTCTACCTATTGGGAAGGTAGTATGGAGGATATTACTATTACTGTCACCCCAGGGGTGTGAATACAAATCTCTGTCCATGCCAGCCTTCTTCTTTTATTAATATAGAAGATATATATGTGAGTGACGTGTGTGTGTCAGTATGAGTGTGGTTATGAGTGGAGTGCCAAAGTGTATGTGTGTGTGTGAGTGGAGTGTGTAGTGCGAATGTGTGTTGGAGAGTGTGTGGTGCACAAATGTGTATGTGTGTGAGTGGAGTGTGTAGTGCAAGTATGTGTGTGTGGTGCACAAATGTGTATGTGTGTGAGTACAGTGTGTGCAAGTTGAATGTGAGAGTGTGTGAGTGGGCATGTGTGTGAGTAGAATGAGCGTAGTGTGTTTGAGTGTATTGTGTGAGACTAGTGTGTGAGCGGAGTATGTGTGAGTACAGTAAGTTTGGAGGGTGTGTGTGAGTGGAGGACACTGGAGGTAAGTAAGACCAGGTGACTTGAATGTGAACAAAGCCTTGGGGGGAAATATGGAGATACAAGTAGGGATTAATGTACCACCTTCAATTGAATGCAATTAGTTGAATGCAGATCTCTGTATAAAAATCATCTGTATGCAGCAGCAGAGAGGATGATCATACAGGAATGTTGAGAATCTCATTTTGGTGCAATGCAGGGTGAAATGTATTATTCATCAGAATCTAGTAATAGTTGTAGAAATCAGTCACGCAAACCAATTACTTCAAATCCCAGAAGCTGGTTAATCTTTCACTGTATTAAACATAACAGTAAACATAAATTGTATACTCAAATTTCAAACAAATATTAGAAAATGAATACAAAACATTACAATTTATATACACAGCAAGGACTGTACAGTAATGGAATGTAGTTAGTATATGCTGCAACATCTGTGTTAGCTTCCCATGTAAGATATGCAGTGTGCCTTCCATCTGACAGACATCATTATGCATAGCGAAGGTGTAACCATTCTCAGGGCTGGCAGAGTTTATACATTTGATAGACAGATTTGGAACAGTCATACTGGGTGATTTATTCCTTCAGCTGTCAGAGAGGTATTCAATGAATTGTATTGCAATGAGTTGGATTAGGTACTCAAAGGGTTAATAAGAATACCACCATTTTAAACATATGGGAATATGGTAAAACGTTACTAGTCCCTTATGGTTCAGTTGATTTGATCCAGTTCTTATTATATAAGTCTTATAATGGGGGTATTGTACAAATCTGTAAGTGCAGATCATCTTTTGCAGTGAGACATTAACCTCCAAGTAATACGTGCCAGGACTGCCAGCTTTTAGTCTAGCCTAATACTAACAGAGGCACGATGCTTTGTGCTAAATGATGAGAGATACACCACATTTTTGGTGGTCAGTTTCTAACTTTAAGTTATGTTCTAACTTTATGTTATAGTTGAAGGTATACTGCTCTCATATAACACTTTTGAGTTGAAGTAATACGATTAGAAACTGTGTGTGTTGCATCTTTTCTTCGTTATTGTCACAAGAGAGAAGATACACCACAGCCTAAACCCTGTCCAGCCACTGAGAGATAAGGGGCATTCTTCTTACTGTAATTGTGCATTTTGGAGAGGCACTAGCAGAAAGCTCTGTCTGTAAGCATTGCTCATAGGGAGAGCTATTGACTTGCTACTGACTGCTGCTGCTGGAGTCAATGTTTTATTAGGATTAAAGTTTGGGATAGTATTAGAGATAGTGGGTAGGGTTTGGGATTAAAGGGGTAATATATAATAGGAATATGTGATTGTTAATTTGTTTAACCCATTGAGTTACCTAGGTAGATGTCTTTCACATAGAAGTCAGGCATATCAGTTTTATGCATTCTGTCTGCAGGTTCCACTATATAGTGATAATTGTTTAAACCTTTGAGTGCCAGAGGGGTA
The DNA here is from genome assembly GCA_037306005.1 of Rhinophrynus dorsalis. Taxonomy (NCBI): domain Eukaryota; kingdom Metazoa; phylum Chordata; class Amphibia; order Anura; family Rhinophrynidae; genus Rhinophrynus; species Rhinophrynus dorsalis. The sequence goes on from CM074721.1 coordinate 338,816,754, forward strand.
CGGAACGCATTGCTTTGCAATGCATTCCGTACTCCTCTGGCACTCAAAGGGTAAAGTTGGCCTCTAGGCCACATATCCCACAACCAAACCAAAAGGCTTCCATAGACATTAATGACTTGTAAGGTTACCCAGCCTTTAACACTTTAAGGACCATTGCCATGCCAGGACCTTCACGGCGGTCCGGCACTTAAGGACCAGTGATGGTCCAGGTACGTAATGGAGTTCAGGGCTCGCAGCGCGGCTGCACGCTGCTCCGGAAGCCCTGAACCGGAAGTGAAAAAAAAAAAAGCCCCTTGGTCCTCAAGTGCTGGTCGCGCGTTAACAGAGACCAAAAGGCAAATCAAAACAGTAAATAAAAACAAATGACTGCTGTTTGAGGGATGCCAACCTAGGTATGTGTTACTGATAACTAAGAGACACTTATTCTAAGGGTATAGTTTTTCGTTTAATGGGTAGTGCAAACTGTCGAATTAATAACAATAATAATATTTTTTCCCTCTAAGTACTTACCCATGACAATTATATACCGTTTTTTAAGCACAAATAGGGCTTTCTTTTGATACCACACTTATACGGATAGCCCACCATTTATTTGAGTAAAATTAAAGAAAACTGTAAAAAAAAAAAAAAACACCATTTTTTTTTCTCTTGGGATCATTTGGGCACAATGCATTACATTTTTATGGACACTGTATGAAAGGTATGACCTGTCAGTCATACCTACAAAATGGGCAGTTTTAAGTGGGCATTGTCCCCCCGGGTGAAAAACCCCATGTTCCTTTTTCTCACCTTATTTTCCCACTTTTTCTCTGTCGTCCAATACAAGTTACTGGTAACTCAGGGGTAGGCGATCCGCCCCTTTAAGTAGACAGGAACAATTCTAGAATTGTATGCCGGGGGTGGAGCCTACCTTCCCTCCTTGGCAGCAGCTAGCCAACCAGCTCCAGAAAGATTTGTTCCTTGGTGAAGATAACACAGGCAAGAGAACAGTTCTGCTATAGCTTTAGAAGTTTTTTATTTTTCTGTTAGAAATGGAATAACACCATTAGGTGGATTACCATAACTGACAATACCCTTAGATGTGGCTAGCTCAGTGACCAGGTGCTTTTTGTGGACCTTAAGCCCTGGGGGGAAAATCTTGGCTACAAGTTCTTTCCTCAGGAGTTGCCCACCGAGGCTTCTTCTTTAAACATGGTAATCTGAAGACAGAAGATCTGCAGGAAAGGAGAGCAACCCTTTGAGTGCTGCAGGTCCACATATCCCACAGTGCCCTTCCGCACAGGGGTTTTTCATTTGGAGTTCCTATTGCACACTCCTGCACTCACTGCACTCACTGTGAGTGCTCCTAATCTTAGCTTGTTACCTGTATAAAAGACACCTGTCCACAGAAGCAATCAATCAGATTCCAAACTCTCCACCATGGCCAAGACCAAAGAGTTGTCCAAGGATGTCAGGGACAAGATTGTAGACCTACACAAGGCTGGACTGGGCTGTAAGAACATCGCCAAGCAGCTTGGTGAGAAGGTGACAACAGTTGGTGCGATTATTTGCAGATGGAATAAACACAAAATAACTGTCAATCTCCCTTGGTCTGGGGCTCCATGCAAGAATTTCAATGATCATGAGAACGGTGAGAAATCAGCCCAGAACTACACTGGAGGATCTTGTCAATGATCTCAAGGCAGCTGGGACCATAGTCACCTAGAAAACAATTGGTAACACACTATGCCGTGAAGGACTGAAATCCTGCAGTGCCCTCAAGGTCCCCCTGCTCAAGAGAGCACATGTACAGGCCCGTCTGAAGTTTGCCAATGAACATCTGAATGATTCAGAGGAGAACTGGGTGAAAGTGTTGTGGTCAGATGAGACCAAAATCGAGCTCTTTGGCATCAACTCAACTCGCCGTGTTTGGAGGAGGAGGAATGCTGCCTACGACCCCAAGAACACCATCCCCACCGTCAAACATGGAGGTGGAAACATTATGTTTTGGGAGTGTTTTTCTGCTAAGGGGAAAGGACAACTTCACCACATCAAACAGACTTGGTTCTTGGGTGATAACCTCCTTCCCTCAGCCAGGGCATTGAAAATGGGTTGTGGATGGGTATTCCAGCATGACAATGACCCAAAACACACGGCCGAGGCAACAAAGGAGTGGCTCAAGAAGAGGCATGTTAAGGTCCTGGAGTGGCCTAGCCAGTCTCCAGACCTTAATCCCACAAAAGATCTGTGGAGGGTGCTGGAGGTTCGAGTTGCCAAACATCACCCTAGAAACCTTAATGACTTGGAGAGGATCTGCAAAGAGGAGTCAGACAACAGACCTCCTGAGATGTGTGCAAACCTGGTGGCCGACTACAAGAAACGTCTGACCTCTGTGATTGCCAACAAGGGTTTTGCCACCAAGTACTAAGTCATGTTTTACAAAGGGGTCAAATACTTATTTCACTCAGTAAAATGCAAATCAATGTATAACTTTTTTTAAATGCGTTTTACAGGATTTTTTTTTTTGTTATTCTGTCTCTCACTGTTCAAATAAACCTACCATTACAATTATAGACTGATCTTTTCTTTGTCATCACTGTAGGTATATAGCGATATGCTCCTTAACAGTGCTATTATCCGGCAGAAGTACCAAATTCTGAAGTAATCCTCCTTCTTCTGAGACTGGTGGCCAGGCACGGCTTTGAGATGTCTGTGCTGTCCATCCCGGTCTTTCTAGTAGGCATTGCATGGTACCTTAAGGTACTGAAAGGGACTGACGGCGCAGGCACGCAGACGGCTCTAAAGCAAGAAGCCTTGCCATCAGTCCCAGAAAAAGAAGGATTACTTCAGATCTTGGTACTTGTGCAGGATAATAGTACTGTTAAGAAGCATATCGCTATATACATAATTATTGGGGAATGACTTTCTAAAGGGCAACAGGTCCGCTTTAATGCTGTGATCAGTTCTGCAAAATGTTGACCCACTGGGGGTGTCTCCTTTGTTGTTCACACTGGACATATGAGAATTCATTATTTTTCTCAGGGTCTGCCCTGTCTAGATAAGCCACAGGGAACTGTATGGTGATCTATTAATGTTCTAGTCTAGTTAGTACTCATAACGGGTTAGGCCCGTTATTTTCTGTTATGTGCATTTGTTTTTCCTAAAAAGCTGCACACTCTTAAAGGGCTAGTTTGAATGCTGGAATTTTCTGTCCTCATCTGTGTACTGTTTAATTTGGAAGAAGCTAAACAAATGGACACTTTAGTCATGGCTTAAGTGTATCTTGCTAAATCTTAGTAAGGTGCTCTGCAGCATCCATAGCTATTGGGACTTAGGGCTCAATTCAAATGTTGGCATTAAAACCAACGTGAAGAAAAAAACTGCCTTCGCGCGTTAAGCAAGACCAGGTAACGTGAGATTAAAATCTTCCTTACCCAGAAAGGCTAACGAGCGATAACCAACAAAATACACATTAACCTTAAACCTGCGTCGCATAGAAAATCTTACCTAAAAACACACGATAAAAATGTTACCTAGCACCACAGCCAATCACAGAACTCCATAGTAGAGAGTTCAGTCAGAAAATCCAAAATCCACGTCGACAGTTCTGAACAGCTTTCTCTGTGCTTCCCTACCCAGCCACTAGGGGAACACAGAGATGGCTTTCAGCACCATGGACAGCTTTGAATGCCATAGGGATGTGCACTGCTCACCCCTGTGGCATTCAAAGGGTTACAATCAATAAAACTAGTACACCAAGCACTACACAATGCCCCCTTCCACATCCCCCCCTTAGTATGTCACATATATTGCATATATGTGACATACTAACCCCATCCACATCCACCTCATGGACTTCCATGTAGTGGACAATTCTGTCTTTTATTCCACAATTAACCCTTTGAGTACCGGAGAGGTCGGAAAGAATTGCTTAGCATGTTTCCTACCCCTCTGGTACCCAAAGGCAAGATATGCATGTATGTGTGTGAGTGGGTGTGTTTTATACATTTTATTATTAAAATACTATTATTAAACGTATATTGACTTAGATTCATTCATTTGTAATGCCCTACCTCCTGTGTCCCATTGCTATCATTATTTTTGCTCCACTCTCCTTCAAATGGAGAGTGGAGCAAAAACACTAATAACAATGGGACACAGTAAGTAGGACATTACTAACCCTTTGAGTGCCAGAGTGGTACGCAACGCATTGCAAAGCAATGCGTTGCGTACCACTCTGGCACTCAAAGGGTTAAAATACAATTGCGGGAGCAGGGTGCACTGTACAATTCGTCCCTTCTCACAATGCTTGTGCCCGGCTGCCTGGCTCGCACTTTGTACAATTTGTCCCTTCTCACATTGCTTGTGAAAAGGGACGAATTGTACAACGTGCGAGCCAGGCAGCCGGGCACAATGCCAACGCGTGAGGAGAGGAGAGGTATCGGAGGAAGCGGGCAGCAAATACAAGCCTACCACCCGCTTCCTCCTATGTCTCTCTCCCCTCCTCCCACTTCCTCCAATGCCTCTCTAGTCCCCAGGCTTTTCTTATGCTGCGGGCTTCACAGCCACCCGCAGCAATGGAATGAAGAATGAATGAAGAATTTATGAATGAAGATGAGGGAAGCGCTGCAGTCAGAGTGCAGCCTGCTCCCTCAATTGTATTTTAACCCTTTGAGTGCCAGAGTGGTATGCAACGCATTGCTTTGCAATGCGTTGCATACCACTCTTGCACTCAAAGGGTTAGTAATGTCCTACTTACTGTGTCCCATTGTTATTAGTGTTTTTGCTCCACTCTCCATTTGAAGGAGAGTGGAGCAAAAATAATGATAGCAATGGGACACAGGAGGTAGGGAATTACAAATGAATGAATCTAAGTCAATATACGTTTAATAATAGTATTTTAATAATAAAATGTATAAAACACACCCACTCACACACATACAGGCATATCTTGCCTATTAACCCTTTGGGTACCAGAGGGGTAGGAAACATGCTAAGCAATTCTTTCCTACCTCTCTGGTACTCAAAGGGTTAATCGTGGAATAAAAGACAGATTTGTCCACTACATGGAAGTCCATGAGGTGGATGTGGATGGGGTTAGTATGTCACATATATGCAATATATGTGACATACTAAGGGGGGATGTGGAAGGGGGCATTGTGTAGTGCTTGGTGTACTAGTTTTATTGATTGCAACCCTTTGAATGCCACAGGGGTGAGCAGTGCACATCCCTATGGCATTCAAAGCTGTCCATGGTGCTGAAAGCCATCTCTGTGTTCCCCTAGTGGCTGAGTAGGGAAAAGCACAGAAAATGCTGTTCAGAACTGTCAACGTGGATTTTTTACTCTGCCTACTGTGCTGTTCTCCAAAAAAAATAGGCGTTAGATTTCTGGAGAGAAATGTTGCAATTTAACTCGCGTTAGCCCTAACTCCAACATTTGAATAGCTTTCGGCGTCGCTTGTACATTATCCTCTATGGGTGAGATCTTGCTGTTCTGGCGACGGACGACGTGTGTTTCAGAACTGGCGTTGCTTCTTACTAGTGGAACATTTGCATTGCTCAGTTGACGTTAAAACCAGCGTTGCCAGTTTTTTCTGCCGACGCCAACATTTGAATCGAGCCCTGAGTTTCACCATTTCTTGGATTATCACCTACAATCGAATGTGCAACCAGAGAGGACTAACTAGTCCCCTGAACAATTCCTGTGACAGTATCAATATCTCTAATTGGTCTTGTCATCTGACAACAGCAGCATTTGCCTTCAACAATTCCTTCCATGAGATCCTGCAGTGTACTCCTTTTTTCTCAACCCTTGGATATCATCCCTGAGTGCTTCGATGTTCTTTTGCTGTTGGAGCTCCTGCTGCTGATTCTTATGTTGAAGAAGATTGGTGAGATTTACTTCGACATCAGATTACAGATCCATTGCTCATCACAAATCTTTTGTGTGGGAGTCCACAAAAAAAATCTACTCCTTTTGCAACCCTCACTGAAAATCAGTTCATGATACACTGGTCCTTTTTGAATCCCCTCCTGCTTCTTGCTAGTGTCATACTGTCTTGATTTTCCTCCTTAGATGACGATTCTGAAGACCTTCTATGTCTCCCTTTTGAAGCTTGTGGTTGGCAATAATTTTTATTCTTCTGCCTGCCATCTGGCACGATACTGATACTAGTTAATGTCCATTGGGAATATGTTATACAACTCATTCTGGACTCTAGTGTTTCCAAATCTTGGGTGCCAGTGCTGTATTTTCACACTATTCCTCTGCTTCAAACCTTTCACCCTAAGATCCCCTGATAAACCAATCACTCTTTGGGCTCTACTTCAGGTGGGTGATAATGTCATTATTGGCTGCCCCCTCAGCAGCTGAACGCTCTTTGTTTACCTTTTTGCTGACATGTACATCAAGGAATACCTCCTTTTTTATTGGCTACAGTCCTTTAAACTCCCAGCTCTCCAGTGTTTGTTTGTCACCTCTCATGGCATCCACTCCATCTGTGTCCACCACCGGGGTGCCGTCTCTGCGCATGCGCATGTCCACTGCCGGGTCACCTCTCTGTAGTCTGTTGCTTACGGGCAAGCTCTCGTCCCTCTCCTCAGTCCTCTTTCATTGGGTACTTTTCTGCTGCCCAATGAGAGAGGATGGAACTCTGTTTACCCATTGGCCGTCTTATAAGTCCGTGTGGGTTTTTATGGAAGTCCTTTTGTTCCTATTGGGCTTGAGTGCAGCCCATTAGGGCTTAGGTCTGCCTCCTTGTCTCATTGGAGGGTTCTTGCTATTTATTCTTAGTGCACTCTCCAGTACTTGCTCGTTCCACAAGCTTGTTCTGTATTCCTTTGCTTCTGGTAAACTTCTGACTCTCTGGAATCCTGACCTGGCTAGTCTGACCACATTTGGCTCTCTGGAATCCTGACCTGGCTTGTCTGACCACTTCTGGCTCTCTGGTATCCTGACCCGGCTTGTCTGTCCACTTCTGGCTCTCTGGTATCCTGACCCGGCTTGTCTGTCCACTTCTGACTCTCTGGAATCCTGACCTGGCTAGTCTGACCACATCTGGCTCTCTGGAATCCTGACCTGGCTTGTCTGATCACTCTATAGCCTTATGGCTCCCATCCGGCTAGTCTGCCCTTCCCTCCGTTGGCCTCCTGGTCCTGGTTCACATGGTTCCCAGCTACTCCCATCCTGGTTGCACCCCGGCTCAACTGTGGTGGAACAATCTGGTTTCGTGACCAGCATCTATACCCAGCTTTGACTGCAGCAAGGGAGTGCCTGGTACGCCATCAACGCACCCAAGCATCGCTACCTAGCGTCAAACTCGAGCAACTACCAGAACCCAGGCTATGAGGGTCCCTAATCCACCCGTAGAGACATTGTTCAGTCTTGTTGTGCTTCCTTAGTGAATGAATATTTTTATATATATATAGAGCCACAAGTGTATGCAGTGCATTACAATTTAAAGCTTTAGACAGTACAGGATTACAAGTTCTTTGTAGAGTGAAACACTGAGGTCCCTGCCCAAAAGCTTACAATCTAAAGTGGTAATGGGATACATACATAATACATGAGGGTGAAGTGCTTAGTGTGCTCTTTTTGGCTTCTGAACTGGCTTGTAATCCTGTTTATGAATTGGTGCTGGCCACCTTGACCATATGAATAATCTGACTTTAATCCTGTGATTTGGATTTGGCATGCTGTATAATCGTCTTCCAAGTTTCCTCCAGCTGTTCACAATTCTTAGGGCTCCTTGTGGTATAGCTTCAGCCCATATTCCTCAGCCTCTTTACACCGCCTCCCTCCTAGGAGGCTCTGCCTTTCTGCCTTCAGGCTACCTTAAAAGAACATCACTCCAATTCAGACCAAAGGGATATTGCACCTCATTATCAAGATATTATTACCTAGTTGCCGACTGAATCCAACTCTTCTAGATCTTTAATTTGCTAGTCCTGCTTCCCAGTTCTGCAACTGGACCTAGATATCGTCAGAAAACCTCTACATCTACCTCAGTGTTCCAGTGGGCCTATCGTAATCCGCTTCCTAGCTCGGCTCTACTGGGGTACTGGGGGTGGCTAGCCAACCAGTGGGTTAGCACAGAATCTTCTGGCCTCAGCTGCAGGAAGGGCTCACTTGCCACTAACTACGCTCTTCAGCACCACTCCAGCACCACTCTTGAACATACTATGTATTTAAATGCATTTTATTTGCCATACTTTATATCTTCCACCAGGCCTCATGGTGGTGTTTTACTTATCTTTTTTTCACCTTCTTCCTTCATATAATATGAGTAAAGCGTGGTACCACGTTAGCAATAGAAAATGCAGGAGACTTGTAGAATAAAAATGATTGGCTGAGTGGCTTTGGATGCAAGCTTTCAAGACAACTAGGTCTCTTCTTCAGGCAATATACCGTAATTGCCCGCATACAGGGCAAACTCAATTATAAGGGGACTCCCAGCATTTCAAATGTTGGGTGTGAGAAAAAGAAAAAATCCTCAGTATAAGGCAATCCTCTTATATTGAGGATGTTGTCTAATTTTCTCACCTTACATTGTCTTCATCTCTTTCCACCTCTACCTTTACTCTTACAAATATGCCCGTCAGTCTTCTTGAAGTGTGCACGCCTCCATGATGATGACGCTCAATGCAGCAAGGTCCTTCCAGGACCTTTCTATTAATACTTATGGTGTCTGTGTATTGATAGAGAGGTCCTGGAAGGGACTTTGTGTGTTACTCATCATCAGAGTGGAGGCGGGCACATTCACACACACGCACTCATGACTAATAACCCTGGCTCTTTAGTAATTCCCCTTCCTGACTGAGATTTAAGTATGGCTGTTCTGATCATACATTAACAGCTATTTGCACAATGCATCATTTATGGCTATCCATGTACTGTTAAACTGATAAATTTTTATAGCAATGGACAAGTTTCAAACAATGTATCATTCTTTCAGCAAAGAAAGTCAGAAGTGATCTCAGTACAGTTAACCAGAACCAGGGGCAAGATAAAATCATCTCTGTGTTTTGCCCATCTATAATCTAGAAGAGGCAGGCTTGAATAGAAAGCACCGTATACAGGAAACTACACATATAATGCAAACAGTGAATAAAGGACACCTACCTAGGTAAATAAATATATAAAACAAATAAAGTGTGACTTATTCCTAGGATACTTTTCCCCTTTAAGTCATGGTCTATTAGTGGTCTTTCATTACATAAAAACTGACTTAAACAGGAACTATAATTTTGGAGTAAATAGTTCTTGTTGTTGGGGGAGATGCACTAAGGAGTGATAAAGAGGTGATAAAGCAATGATTACTTCTCCAGTGATATCGCTTCTCCAAGTTTTATGGGGTAATGCACTAATATTTCTCCAACATAGGAACTGGAGAAGTGATATCGCTGGAGATGTCATCTCCTCTTTATCACTCATTAGTGCATAACCCCTGATATGTTAAGAGAATGGCTTACTTAGGTAGGTGACCTTCATATAGCAATCCAGTATATCCATTTATATATTTTTGCATTGTAGCTGCAGTTGCCTGAATATAATATTCTCTGTTAAATCATGATTTTTGTTCACATTTCAAAGTTTAACAACTGGTGAATAAATACACTGGTGTGTGAAAAGATGAAACACAATATCCATATTATGATTCAGTGGTTTTCTGTCTGTTCTCAGACTCAGAAGATGAGGAGCCACCTGACCTGGAGTCAGAATCTGGGGATTGTCTTGGGTCTGAAGGGGATCCAGGCAGCATCCTTTTGGGAAGTCAGGACCTGAGAACCCAGATCATCCAACTGCTAACAGAGCTGGAAGAAACAAGGGATCTAGCTCTGAAACATGAAGACAGCTTCATGGAGATGCAAGGTAATCTTGTAAACAGAAAATTGTTCCCTAATATTAATGTATATTTATGTACATTCATACTCTAACATATGCTGAAGATTTCTACAGAATCATAGAACATTTCAATTCATTTAAATTGGACTTTAAACCCCTAGAACCGATGTGAACATACTGAGGCCCTCCAGCTGTTTAGGACCAAAAGCCTTATCACTGAATTGTAGCCCTCAACAGCTGAAGGGCCTCAGGTTGTCCATCTCTGCCCTAGAATGCTAAAGATGTCTCAAATGCATTGCTTCACTATGTATTGGAGACACCTCTAGTGTTCAAGGGGTTAAAATCCCAATTTAAAATTAACAAGCAATTTTATTTCTCACCTATGGTGCAGTTGGTTTGCACCAAAATTTCCTTTTGCCCATGAGGATTGTTGTCCCTTGATGTGATCTGTCTGGTCAAGGGACCAGATTCCACATCTGAGGGGAGGTGGCTTACACTAGGTAAAAGGGGCGGGAGGGAGATAATTTATCATTCAATTACTCTTGAATTACAACTCTGACAGTATTGAAATAACATTCTCCATGGCCCAAATACTATGAAGATTAATTGGAGCTATTTGTTGTTTTTTTTTGTGAAACATTACTATCCCTTTAAGGTTGACAGGGAATGTGTTGGGAGTAGTCCTTGGATAGGAAGCCAAAGGTGACTAAGACCTTCCTGAACTGGCTGCAGGTCTTCCGTGTACTGGTCTACTTGCTTGGGGAGTCAATGCAGGAGTGTTGGATTGTTGTTTGGAAATATTTGTGGTCCTGAATCTGATCTGAAGTACATGCAAGACACAAGGTGATTCCATATGACACTGGTATGACGAGCAGTTTTGGCAGCGGTTGCTTATCATTTCGGACTACAATGGGACTCTAAGTTAACTGGCGTGTGGTTGAGGCTCAAGAACAATCAGATGGTTACTCATCCATTCTCCAGAGGGCATGATCCCCCTGGGGCTCACAACTGTGCATCTTTGCTTGCCACTTTTCTGTGGATTGCAGGTAAATTTGGATTGCCATTGTCCAGGGAGAAGACTGAAGGTCCTTGGTAAGTGTTGTCCTTTCCCAGTATTGAAAATGATTCTGAATAAATGGTCTTTTGATACTGCCCGGGTGCATGAGTTCTCAAGGTTTGTATGCAGCTTTTACAATGGCTCCTTGGTCATTTAATTTTTGCTTGTAGGGTAATGCCCATGGGCAGGGTTTTTTGTTGACGCACATCACTGGTGTTAATGGGTAGCCTGAATCCCAGGCAATATGTGCAAGTTACCAGGGAAGTGCATAATGATATGGATGTTTGGCAGTCATGTTTAATTAGCTATAATGGCCCTCTTGCTTACAGGACAAGGCTGTCTCCAATGAGAATGCAGTTGGGTCAACAGGCTTTGGGGCATATATTGTGCTGGTCTTTGTTGTGTTGTGGGTTGGCCTGATGCCTGGAAGGCTTCTGAGATCATCATAAATCTGACTTTTCTTGAACTATTCCTGATAATCGTGGTGGTGGTGAAGTTATGGGGTGTCTTTTTGGGTAAGAAGGTGACCTTTTGGTCAAACAGCCTTGGGGTTGTGTTTGCCATTCAACCTCATGGCTTTTTCCTCTGTGCAAATGGTTAGTTTGCTGAGGCATTTAGTTTTGCAATGCTTGGAGGGAAATATTTCCATCAGGGATAGAGATGTACCTAGTGAGTAGTGATGAGCGAGCACCCCAATGCTCGGGTGTTCGGGTGCTCTGACCGAGCGCCCCCGGAGGCTCGAGTGCTCGGCCGAGCACCCGAGCCCCATTGAAGTCAATGGGAGGACTCGAGCATTACACCAGGCACCCCCTGCTCTGATGAGGGGAGGGTGCCTGGTCCATAGGAAAAGGGCAGAAAAGGATGGAAACACCACAGAAATGGTTCAGGGACAGCATAGGGAGGATGTCTGGATGCATCTTGGACTCCAACATCGCTGCTGGGAACGATCTTTCGCCCGTAGTACGCCATTTTTACAGACTGACTGTAAAACACACAAAAAGGAAAATAAAAACGACTTTAGGCGAAAAATTGTTACCAAACAGTATTTGCTGTATATTTACTTGTATATCATCTGCAAATTCTGCAAAAAATTGCTCCAAAATCATCGGTTTTTCTGAAGTGAGGCCATGATTAAGAGGGAAACGTGCGCAGAGGCAAATTCTCCCAAAAATTTCCTAGATTTTTCTGAACTGAGGCCATGATTAAGAGGGAAACGTGCGCAAAGGCAAATTCTCCCAAAAATTTCCTCGATTTTTCTGAACTGGGGCCATGATTAAGAGGGAAACGTGCGCTGAGCCGACCATCTAAAACATTATGGGTGAGGGTCTGCTGCGGAGCTGACCATCCTAAACATTATATGCGAAGGCCCGCTAGTGAGCTGACGCTATAAAACATTATATGAGAGGGCCCGCTAGAGGGCTGACCCAATAAAATATTATATGAGAAGGCCCGCTGGTGAGCTGACCTATATAAAAATTGTCAAACAGGGCCCGCTGGTGAGCTGGCCCTATATAAAAATTATATCACAGGGCCCGCTGGTGAGCTGGCCCTATATAAAAATTATATCCCAGGGCATATGGAAGAGGAGGAGGAGGATGAGAAGATTAAGAGTCAACCATATACCCGTTTTTTGGGTGGAAGGGGTGAATGGGAATACAGAGTATTCCCATCATTGTAAATAACATATATAAAGTGAGTTTATGTTCCCCCGGGGCTTTCCTCCAGTGGAGTGGAGAAGTCAGGGGAAATCCAGGCCTTGTTCATTTTTATAAGTGTCAACCTATCAGCATTTTCGGTGGAAAGGCGGATACGCTTATCTGTTATGATGCCACCAGCAGCACTAAATACCCGCTCAGACAGAACGCTGGCGGCAGGGCAGGCCAGCACCTCCAAGGCGTAGAGTGTCAGTTCATACCACGTGTCCAGCTTGGACACCCAGTAGTTGTAAGGCACAGAGGGATCATTGAGGACGCTGACACGGTCTGCTACGTACTCCTTCACCATCTTCCAAAACTTTTCCCTCCTTGTGACACTAGGCTGCGCATCAGGGTGAGGGTGCTGGCGGGGTGTCATGAAGGTGTCCCACGCCTTGGAGAGTGTTGCCCTGCCTTTCTCGGAACTGCTGTGTGCTCCCCTTTTCTCCCCTTCTCGGTTGGCCAAGGTAGCACGTACTCTGCCGCCAGCGTTGTCAGATGGAAAATTTTGGAGCAATTTTTCAACAAGAACCTTCTGGTATTGCACCATTTTGCTTATCCTCTCCACCGGAGGAATGAGAGATGAGAAATTCTCTTTGTAGCGGGGGTCCAGAAGGGTGAACACCCAGTAATCCGTGTTGTCTAAAATGCGTATAACGCGTGGGTCACGGGAAAGGCAGCCTAACATAAAGTCAGCCATGTGTGCCAGAGTACCAACAGTCAAGATTTCTCTGTCCTCACCAGGAGGATGACTCTCAATCTCCTCATCCTCTCCCTCCTCTTCTGCCCACCCACGCTGAAGAGATGGAACTAAAGTTCCATGGCTACCCTCTGTAGCGGAGGCAACCGTGTCTTCCTCCTCCTCCTCCTCCAATTGTCGCTGAGAAGACGAAGTGAGGGTGCTCTGGCTATCACCTTGTGTAAGCTCTTCCTCCCGCATTTCCACCTCTTCCACATGCAAAGCGTCAGTTTTAATTGTGAGCAGCGAGCGTTTCAGTAGACACAGAAGTGGGATGGTTACACTGATAATAGCGTTATCGCCGCTCACCATCTGTGTCGATTCCTCAAAATTGCGTAAAACCTCACAGAGGTCTGACATCCATTCCCACTCCTCACTTCTGATTACAGGAAGTTGAACGGAGAGGCGACGACCGTGTAACAGCTGGTACTCCACTACTGCCCTCTGCTGCTCACAAAGCCGGGCCAACATGTGGAAGGTGGAGTTCCAGCGCGTGCTCACATCACACAGCAGCCGGTGAGCTGGCAATTGTAAGCGCTGCTGCAGCTTCAACAGGCCGGCCGAAGCTGTAGATGACTTACGGAAATGTGCACACACGCGGCGCACCTTGGTCAAGAGATCATGCACATTGGGGTAGGTTTTTAGAAATCGCTGAACCACTAAATTAAATACATGCGCTAGGCATGGTACGTGTGTGAGCTTGCCGAGCTCCAAAGCCGCCACCAAGTTACGCCCATTATCACACACAACCATGCCTGGTTGCAGGTTGAGTGGCGAGAGCCACTGCTCGGTCTGGTGACTAATCCCCTGCAACAGCTCTGAGGCCGTGTGCTGTTTGTCCCCAAGGCAGATCAGCTTCAGCACGGCCTGTTGACGCTTCCCCACTGCAGTGCTACACTGCTTCCAGCTACTGGCTGCTGGGGGAGTGGCGCTGCGTGTAGAGAATTCGGAGGTGGAAACGGAGGAGGAGGAGCCAATAACGTAGGTGCTGGCGGAAACCCTGATGGAGGTAGGGCCCGCAATCCTCGGCGTGGGTAGCACCCGTGCCATCCCAGGGTCCGAGTCGCTCCCAGCCTCCACGACATTCACCCAGTGTGCCGTCAGGGAAATGTAGCGTCCCTGGCCACAAGCACTTGTCCATGTGTCAGTCGTTAAGTGGACCTTCCCAGTAACTGCGTTGGTCAGGGCACGGGTGATGTTACGGGACACATGGTGGTGTAATGCGGGGATGGCACACCGGGAAAAGTAGTGGCGGCTGGGGACCGCGTACCGAGGGACAGCTGCTGCCATCAGGCTGCGGAAGGACTCAGTGTCCACAAGCCTAAATGGCAGCATTTCGATGGCCAGTAATTTGGAAAGGTGTGAGGTTAGTGCTATGGCCTGTGGGTGGGTGGCTGGGTATTTTCGCTTGCGCTCAAATGCCTGGGGTAACGACATTTGGACGCTGTGCTGGGACAGGGAAGTGGATGTGGTCGCTGATGGTGCTTCAGATGGTACAGGTGCAGGGTGGGAGGTATGCGGGCCTGCGCCTTCGACAGGCGATTGGCCGGCACCGAAAACAGGGGAAGAGGAGGCAGTGGTGTGGCCTGCAGACACAGATGGGCGATCCAGGCGTTCCTCCCACTTATTACGGTGCGTGGTTGCCATGTGTCGGATCATGCTGGTGGTGGTGAGGTTTCTAGTGTTCATGCCTCGGCTCAATCTGTAAAATAGTTGAGGTACTGCATGTTGCGTCTTAGGTGTCACCTATCAAACTATGATCACAAAGTAAGCCCCAGAAAGTAGGAGGGGACATAGACTGCTAATAACAACCCACTCCCTTTACCAATGGCTCGTATATACACAAGCATCTATGAAATGTCACAGGAAAGTGTCTATTTAATAAGCAGGAGCTATGAGAGTGCCTCACAAATTAGATGTTTCATTCCTAATAAAACTCCTTATATTTATGCTGTACAGATATCTAACTAAAAGATGCAAGTCTCCCTGCATAATTTATCCAACAGAACCTTGTAGTGCTTTCTTCCTGCTCCTGCAGCCAAACATTTGAGGAGATTCACTAAGAGGTGAGAAAGCGGAGATGACTCCAGTTCCTATGTTATTCTATGGAGCCTATGCACTAAGTTCACCAAAGTTGAAGAAATCTTAGAGCATAGGCTCCATAGAATAACACATCAATTGGAGAAGTGATAAAGTCATCACCGCGTTATCACCTCTTTATCACCGCTTAATGAATTTCCTCATTATGTTCTTTCACTCTGAAACAATGAAATGTTTGGCTAAAGGACCACGAAGAAGCCACTATTAAGGTTGTTGGTTAGAAGATGTAGGGAGAATATATACCTGCATTGTCAGGCCTGGATTTATCAGGAGGCTAGGCAATGGCCTAGGGCGTCCAATTTTCTGGGGTGCCTGGTACTGCCCCCCCCCCTTTTTTTGTGCAATGGTTTCTGTACAAAGGGCGCTGCCTTGAAAACTCTGCCATGCTGACTTAGCTGCCTCTTTTGCCAGACAGCCCGCCCCCTGTGCCTTTCTGTTGCACAACTACATGCACAGTGCACTTGCTGCTGCTCATGCTCCCCAGTCCCCAGCCGCATTTCTCTTGCTTAAAGCGATAGTAATGTTTCATAATAAAAGCAGTTCTAATTAATTATCATAGTATTTGGACTTTGGGGAGTGTTATTTCAATTCTGTCAGAGTTGTAGTTCAATAGTAATTCAATGACATAGTGTCCCCCTCCCGCCCCTTTTACTGATGTAACACTGTTCAGCCAGATCAGAAGGGAGGTGCCCAGGTAGACTGCAGAGAGGGACAATCTTCAATTAAGATAAGGGAAACACCTGAAAAACTTGTCAAGGGGGGCAGGGCTTTCATTGATCTCATAGGAAGAAGATTGTCCCCTTCTATTATCTGTCTGGTCTTACAACTAGATTCCACATCTGAGAAGAGATGACTTACACTAGGTAAAAGGGGCGGGAGGGGGAAACTTTGCTTGTGAATATCTCTTAAACCATAAAGGTTTGAGAGATAAGACTTATATCGTTCTTCATGTTTTTTTTAATGCCTACAAAATAAAATAAAGATAAAATGAAGTATTACTATCCCTTTAAGTTGCTTTCTGCAGCTGGGATTCGGTTGAAGCAATGTCACATGACCGGGCATCATGTGACATAGAGCCTGAGACTGAACCAGCTATACACTCAGAATTTGCAGTGCGTAGCTGGGTTTTGGCTGGACAGCACCCTTGTGTGCGCAAGGGCGGCATTTGGCAAGCTGAGGAAAAGAAGAGCAGAGAGAGAGAGGAGAATAAATGATTCAGAAGCAGCCAGGCATGGATAACTATTGACTTGTCACTTGTGTTGTTTAGTCAGTTGATGTATATACAGTATATATGTATAGTCATCATAAATATTATAATCTGAGAGTGAAAAGACATTTAGTATGGGGCTTGGTGCTGACTCTCCTGGTAACTGCCCTACAGGTATAATAATACACAGTAGTATCCTAAGGGCTAAGGCATATAACAAATAATAATATACAGCATTGGCTATTTAAAAAAATATATATATATTTTAAAAAGTATTATAAAATATATATGTACTAGAGATATACACCAAGAAATAAAATAAAGTATACCCTAAAGGGTTAAATCCAATAATTAAAAAGCACATACATACAATACAATAAAATTGCATATAAATTTCTACTATATAAAAGCCATAATGCACTTACATACTTTGGACAAAATTCAATGACCAACACTTGGTCACACTAATTCCTGGATGATTTTCGTGGCCAGGAATTAGTATACAGAATTTGTGATAGTGGTAGAGGCACAACCACTAATTCCCATTGATTGAATCAAGTGCTTACTTTGTTTTGCAATGTGTTAGAGATCTGTGCTCTCTCTACTCCAGAGATATCTCAGATCTGCAATGTGTTGCAAATCACAGTAAGCACTTAAGGGGTTAAAAGGTCCAATTCAATCAGTGGGAATCTGGTATTTGAAACTGAGATTTATAATGTAACCCAAAGTATTTTCTCTGTCGTCCAATACAGGTTACTGGTAACTTTGGGTAGGCGATCAGCCAAATTTACCAGTAACCTGTATGGACTAAGAGAAAAGGATTTAACAGGTAAGACTAAAATCCTCTCTTCTCTGTCGTCCAATACAGGTTACTGGTAACTTTGGCGGATCGCTTACCCAAAGCTACCAGTAACCTGAATGGACTAAGAGAAAAGGATTTAACAGGTAAGACTAAAATCCTCTTGTGTGTGACCACAAGAGGGTGTGGTTAATGGAGGGGTCTGGCTAAGCAAGGGGTATGGTCAGGGGTGGGTTAAAGGCGGGGCTAGGGGAGCCAGAGGGTGTTGTGCCTAGGGGCACCTGAGATGTAAATCCGGCCCTGTGCATTGTCATATTAATCTCTTCATAGTGTAAATATAAGGGGCTGGATAAGCAGTAGAGTTGCTGGCTTATTACATTTACCTGGAAGAGAGTACTCTTATGATTTAAATTTACTGAATGACCACGGATCTGTTACTTCTGACATTTAGGCATCCTGGAAGAGGAGAGACTGGCCAGTGCACAACAAGCAGAGATCTTCACTAAACAGATCCAAAGGCTGCAAGGTGAGGCATGCATCTAACTGTCATTATAAATATATCTCAATGATTTACTTCTGTGGTTGGTGCTTACTATAGAGTGTAATCAGTCCATTGTCTGATTTTGTCCTGCTAAGGACTAAATATCCACATATTGTTTCTCTGTTAACTCTTAATAGGGCACCATTATGCATGTAAAATATAAATGGAAACTTTTGGTTATCAGTAGTGAATGCATGTATTACGTGCCTAATGTATCCATTCAGAAACATGGGTATAGTTCACCTCCTACTGAATAGAATGGGATTTGTACCAGGTCAAGACATGTAAGAATAATATATGGGAAAATGGTCCTGAAAGCACAAAATAAACATTTGATTTGACAAATGGAATATTTGTAAAATATGAACTCAAAAAGCTGTTTTATTGAACATATATGGGAAATGTGCCCTTTAGTAAATGTTGTACCTAACTAAACACCCAAATCTTTCTCTCAATAGGCAAATACAGCCATCTGTTCCTGTTACACACAGTAATATCTCACTAGACCAACACAGCTAGCTCTTACTGTGGCACACACAGCTATCTATAAAATACTGAGGCTGAGGTTCTAAGAAATAGTGGTATATTTTTGGATCAAACCAAATGGGAACATTTGAGACCTCTCTAACATTCAAGGAATTAAAAGCCCATTTTCAATCAGTGGAAAATTTTATTTTCAGTGGGTTTGCTTCAGAATTGCATCACCTTTCTTGGTTCATCAGCCTTGCAGCGTCTGTTAGCTCCTAACAAATGTCTGACATACACATTTCTCTGTCAGTGTGAAAAAACGTACCTTATGCAACCTTTAGAAATACCAGTACCAGTTTAATAAACTGCTGCTGAAAATTACAGAGCAAATGGACAATGCTCTTAATTTATTAATGCATTTAGCTCCAGCTGTGTTTTTGTTAATTAACTAAAAAAGTGCCATTGCTTTTTAAAATAACATTTGCTTTGAGTCCAAAGAATTTGCATAAAGATGTGCACACATACACAAACATACTTAGACACAGATACATGCAAACATATACCCACATGTATACATACTCACACAGGTACATACATACATACATATACCAGAGCTTATAATTTTAAGTCCTTTGCTACTAGCCAGACCTGAAAAGTTACTCGCCACTGCAAGCCAAAACATACCCACCAGGGCTGAATTTCTACTCGCCAGGGCTAAATTTTCACTCGCCATTGGCTAGTGGCGAGTGGAAATTTTGAGCCCTGCCTTATACACAAACATACTCACACACAGATACATGAAGACATAGGTATTTACATAACTTACACACATATACATGAAAACATATACCCATATGCATACATACTCACACAGGTACATACATACATATACACAAACATACTTACACACAGATATATACACACATAAACCCACATGCATACATACTCACACAAGTACATACATACATATATACATACATATACACAAACATACTCACACACAGATAGATAGATAGATACATACACACATAAACCCACGCGCATACATACTCACAAACATACACACAGATACATATACACATATAACCTCATGCATGCATACTCACACACAAACATACTCACACACAGATACATATACATGTACATGCACACATACATACACACACGCCACACATACACAAGCGGACACACATGCATGCATACATACACACATATAAACACAAATGCACATACACACATACCTATACACATACACACACACACACATACATATGCACACACCTACATACACACATTTAAACACACACAACACACATATACAGTGACACCACTTACACGCTGAGCCTTATGTACAAAACAAATAGGAGCAATTCCGGGCCAAATCAGCTGCACCAGATTAACCCCTTTAATGTAAGAAAGATATACATTGCATTGCTTCACAATGCTTTGGAGAACTATCTGTCATATAAAGTGTTAAAAGCTCCACTTAAAAGTGAGTTGGAGTTTGGGGATTTTGTTTTCCTCCCCCATGGTTTAGTTGGTTTTCCTCAGAATTGCTCCTTTACTTTTGTACATAAAGCCTACTTTATACATCTGTGACACCCAAAGATATGTCATTGTGTCAGTTGAACACACTTTTCCAGCCCAGCTGCGCTCTGTACAAGAGGAGGTGGACAGTCTGGAGCAGGAAAAGGAGTGTGAACTGCTGGAAGTGTCTCAGGAACTACGCTGTGCACAGGAGGAGATCATGTCCCTGAGGCAGACTGCAGAAGAGGCCGCGGCTGAGCGGGAGAGCGACATTGCATCCTTGCAGGAGGAGCTGTGCCGACTTCGTTCAGAACTTCATGAGCTACAGGAGACAAGGCAGGAGTATGAGATGGAGATAACCACCCTGAGGGCAGAGATCAGTATGAAGAGCTGTACTGGGCATGCAGTCCAGGAGCCAGTCACACTACAGGGTACCAGCATTATGTCTCCATCATTTACTACTCCTTGTATAACAACACACAAAGCATGGTATTTCCACTATATGTACTGGGTATGACAATTCTCCCCTAAACACTGCTTACACCAAGGGGAGGGCAGTGGGAAGTGTATGGATATTCCTTGACTCTGCAAATTGTTTTACTAACAATGTGCAGAGGAAATGGATATAAGAAATTGGGGTGGCATTCAGGGCTTCATGGCGCTAAAATGTTATTGACAATGGAGTCAGTATGCCAGTATGCAGTAAAACGATCACACTCTCTAGTGCATACCCAGTAGTGCAACTGCAGGAGTCGGAGGATAAAGCCAGTAGATATTCTGTAGTGGATTCATAAATTCCCCCTGTATCTGTTTGGACATACTGAATCTGACATGCTAAGGACTAGAGGAATTCTGAAGCAAACCAACTTTACTATAGTGTACATATACAAATTCCCCTTGATTTAAGTGGGGTTTTTAATCCATTGAATGCTACATAGGTCTCTAATGCATTGCTAAACAATGAGTTGGAGAGCTCACTAACATTCAAGATGGTTAAAAGCCCAATTTAAATCAATTAGACTGTATGTAACTTATATTTGTCCCCTGTGATACAGTTTATTCGCTCCAAAAATTTTAAATGCATAGGCCTCTCTGTGAGCTGTATTCTACATGAGGAGATATACCTGGAACTTTTTCACACTTTAACCCTTTGTGCCAGAGGAGTATGCAACTTATTGCAGACCAATGAGTTGTGTACCCATCTGGCGCCCAAAGGGTTAATTTGTGTGTGTGTGTGTATATTATATACACACAGGACAAAATAGATTGGCAGTGGCACTCGTAAATCATCAAAACCAGAAGTCCTTTGAAAATCATGCAGGGAGTTGGCCCGCCCCCAATATCCAGCCCACCCACCACTATACTACTGACAAAAAAAACAAAATGGCTACTTCTCCATCACAGACACACACGCGTGTCAGCTGTGTGTGTTTGTCTCACCATGACTGTCTCATGAATGTGTGTGTATAAGCACTTGCTGGACTGAACACTGTGTATCTCCTCGTTCCCTGTCCAGGTAAGCCTCACATACGCACCTTGAAAAGGGAGTCTGTGAGTGTGAGGCTGCAGTGAAGGTCCTGACACACATGAGATCTCTATGCCCAGTGTACGAGGCTGTGCTACACCGGGTGGCAGGAGCGAATAACAGGTGCCCACAAAGTGGGTGCTCTCTCCCAGTCAGGCAGTGGCTGAATGGAAGGATGGAAGGAGACAGTGTATGAAATACTTATTTATTTCTTATTTATTTGCTTGTGATTATTCTAAATAAAGTGGAATTGATTTTATGTACCTGTCTGAGTGTTTATTTACAAGTCTTCCGTGACAGTACGAAAGGGCCATAAACTCAGAAGGTACAGGAAATCCACAGGTGCCTAACATTCTTGCCAGGATGGACATACAAGATCAAAGAATCGATCAGCTTTACGTGGCTATGCAAACACTCTTTAATCGCACGGTGCATCTTGAAGGGGCTGTGCGACAACTGGTGTCCTCTCCTGGCCTGGCACCGGTGATAGGGGCCAATACTGAGTGCAATACGTTCCGAGGGCTGTCTGGTACTGCTCCACTCCCTCAATGATATGATGGGGAGCCTACTCTGTGTCGTGGGTTCATTAACCAGTTGGGCATATTTTTGGAACTGGTACCTAACCCATTTCCAAGTGATCGAAGCAAGGTGGGCTTTATGATTTCTCTCCTATCCGGGAGAGCATTGGCATGGGCCAATACGTTATGGGAAACAGGGAAACCCATAATCTTGAATTTCCCTGAGTTTGTGTCAGCTTTCAAAAGGGTCTTTGACGTTCCAGCCCGGGCAATGTCAGCAGCCAAACAACTTATGACTATCAGCCAGGGCGCACGCATGATAGCCGAGTACGCTATAGAATTTTGTATGTTGTCGGCGGAGGTGGGCTGGAACAACAAGGCTCTAGTGGCTGCATTTTCACAAGGATTGAGCGATGTGATTAAAGATGAGACGGCAGCTTGTGAGCTGCCTGAGGAGCTTGATGAACTCATCTCCTTTACCATACTAATAGACACAAGGATCAGAGAAACATCCCTGTTCAAGGAACGGTTACGGAGGCCTTCTTCCCGATTGGTGCCTAACTTTGTGCTCCCACCCAATCATCCCTCGCCTCCCACGCCTCCTAGTACTGAACCCATGCAAGTAGGGTTCACGTGCCTTTTGGGGGAGGAGAGGGCCTTCCGTTGCAGAGAGGGCCTATGCCTGTACTGTGGTAAGGCAGGACACTTATTACGCACTCGTCCCACCCAGCCGGGAAATGCTCGCGCCTAGGGTTGAGTCGGGGACAGACCCTGGGTGGAGTTTCACAGTCCCCAGACCAGATGCAGATGAAACCTATCCTAGAGGTGATAGTATCTTGGGATAAATCGTCTATCACAGCTCTGGCTTTGATTGACTCCAGAGCGGCAGGTTATTTTATGGATGCAGACTTTGCTACTCAGAACGCAATTCCATTGGTGCCTCGTTCCTCTCTGCTTGCTTTAGAGGCCATTGACGGGAGACCGTTACAACCTTCACAGGTTACTCACGAGACATGTCCTCTGTCTCTAAGGGAGGGGGCCCTCCACGTGGATACCCAACGATTCCAAATAAGAAAGTAGCCTCACTATGCAATCAATTCTGGGGTTCCCTTGGCTTCAGACACACAACCCCAGAATAAATTGGGAGACTTTTGCCTGCAGCAACCTACGAAGATCATTTGAGACTTCCTCATTACTCTCAGAATATCAAGCTTTCAATGAGGTGTTCAATAAGGTAGAGGCTAGTACTTTGCCGATGCACAAGGCATAAGACTGTACCATTGATTGGATACCAGGTGCTATACCTCCTAAGGGGTGCACTTATCCTCTGTCTGTGGAGGAGAACCAAGCTATGGAGGAGTATGTGGCCGATGCTCTTGCCAGAGGAATCATCCAAAAGTCTTCCTCACCCACTGGCGCAGGATTTTTTTTCGTCAAAAAAAAGAATTGGGAGCTGAGACCCTGCATTGACTATTGAGGTCTGAATAAACTGGTGGTCAAGAATGCTTACCTCATACCTTTAATTACCGAATTGTTCAACCGAATTAAGGGTTCCTCGGTCTTCACCAAACTGGATCTAAGGGAGGCCTATAACTTGGTGAGAATATGAGAGGGAGACGAGTGGAAAACTGGATTTAATACATGCAGTGGTCACTATGAATACTTGATTATGCCATTCGGTTTGTGTAATGCTCCGGCAGTATTCCAAGAATTTATTAACAATGTATTTCTAGGTTACCTACTTCTAGGTTACATAATCTCCTCTGACGGTATAGCTATGGACCCCCAAAAAACTCTCGGCCATCCTGCAATGGCCAAGGCCAGTAGGCTTGAAGGCCATACAGAGATTCTTGGGGTTCGATAATTATTACAGGAGATTCATAAGGAACTTCTCCACAGTGGTTAAGTCATTAACTGACATGACACATAAAGGGGCTAACCCATCTGTATGGTCTCCCAGTGCAATCCAGGCTTTTGAGGATTTGAAGTCTGCCTTTGCCAAGGCTCCAATTTTGTCACATCCCAATCCCACCCTACCCTTTACTCTGGAGATGGATGTATCTGAGACAGAAGTGGGAGCTCTCCTGTCCCAACGTTTCGATCTTGGTAAACCCCTTCTTCCCTGTGGGTTTTTTTCTAAAAAACTGTCAAGAGCCCAGAGTCTGTATGATATAGGTTACCGCGAGGTCCTGGCTATTATCCTTGCTCTCCTTGAGTGGTGGCACCTACTAGAGGGGGCAAGTTCCCCAATCCTGATCCAAAAGGATCATAAGAATCTAACATATCTGTCAGAGGCCAAGAGACTGTCTCCTCGACAAGACAGGTTGGCATTATTCCTGTCCAGATTTAATTTCATAGTCTCCTACCTACCTGGCTCCAAGAATGTCAGAGCAGATGCCCTGTCCAGGCAGTCTGGGTCTGACCTGGAGGCTGAGTCTACACTGGTGCCTATCATTCTTACTGATCGTATCCTAGCTACTGTCTGCACCAGCATCACTTCTCCTCTGGGCGAGGAGATTTTGGCATCCCAGTCCAGCTCTCTGGCTGTCAAGCCTAGTGGTAAATGTTTAGTTCCCGAGGGCCTTCATATCAGATTGTTGGAGACTTATCACTCATCTAAGGCTGCTGGTCACATTGGTCGTAACCAATTGATTTGGTCAGTCTCCCAGTTGTTTTGGTGGCCAAGTCTTAGGGCAAATTGCTCAGCCTTCGTGGTAGCATGCTCCATTTGTGCTGTGGGTCTTCCCTCCTGTGTTAGAAGTTGGAGACAGGGTTTGGTTATCCTCCCGCAATCTGAACCTCCAGGTGCTGTTCAAAAAGTTGGCTCCTTGCTTTGTAGGTCCATACTGGGTGCTCCGCAGAGTGAACCCTGTCACCCATGCTTTGGACCTTCTTGCCAGTATGCGCATCCACAATGTGTTTCACGTGTCACTGCTCATTGCCCTGATTTGTAATCACTACACTAGGGCACCGGTGGTGCCAGGGCCTGTGCAGGTGGAGTACCATGAGATACAGAGCGTTTTGGATTCTCGCAAAGTCAGAGGTCACCTCCAATATTTAGTACACTGGAAAGGCTATGGTCCTGAGGAACGTTCCTGGGTGACCAGTACTAATGTCAATGTTCCTGCTCTGCTTTGAAAGTTTCACTCTCGCTTTCCTGATAAGCCTGGTCCTTTTCCGTGGGGGAGAGGTCATTGAAGGGGGGTACTACCACGGTGCCTGTGATTCTGGCCTCTTGCTGGCCTTATCGCTTTTTGTGTTTGCCTAGCGACAGCATGGCGGGTGACTACTTCCTGGTCACTCACACGTCATTCTGAGTACTCGCTATTTTATAGTTTCCACCTTAAGTGACCTATGTGACTCCGCCTCTTAGAGAGGCCTTATATGCTGCTTTCCATTATTACCTCAGTGCCCTTTTGTGGTGTACCTGAGCACTTTCTGAGTCTTCCGTTGTGATCCATTCCTGGCTGCTGAATTTGAATTGTGTATGACCCTGGCTCTGTCTGACTACCGATTTGTGCCTGAACTTTGCCTATCTGACTGTCCCCTCCATACTGGCCTTGGCCTTGTCTGACTACCTGCCCCATATATGACCTTTGGCCTGGCTGAGTAACCGCTCCCTGCTGACCTTGGCTTGTCTGATTACCCGCTCAGTGTATGACTTCTGGCCTGGCTGACTACCTGCTCCGTGCTGAGTACTGTGGCTTGTCTGACTTCTTGCTTCATGCTAAGTACTTTGGATTGTCAACTACCCGAACCGCCTGACCATTGGCTGTATAGTCTCTGTCGCTTCCCGATGCCTGGCAGCCCCTTGCAGGTTCTCAGTCTCAGTCCTTGGTTGGGTAAGACCTGTCAGTAGTGCAGCAGCGCCTAAGTCCTCCAGGGTAGTTGTGCCTCTAGCATGCTAGGGTGCATGGTGTGGTGTTCTGTAACCCTAGCGTTCAAGGGTATTGCGGTTGTGTTATTAGAGCACGCTTACCACTTTCCTCTACCTCATTAGTTCTGCTCTTGCTCTGGTTCGCTCCTAGCCGGTGCCTCTGTCTGGCTAAGGTTCAGTGTCAGCTCCTGGTAGTGCACAGCACACTGTCCCCACTCCTGACCCCGGGAAGGTTGGGGAAGTGTCTTGTTTATTTACTTGTGATTATACTAAATAAAGTGGAATTGATTTTATGTACCTGTCTGAGTGTTTACTTACAAGTCTTCCGTGATAACCATTTTGAAGATGCAAAATATTTTTTATTGTGAAACAAGCAAGAAATAAGACAAAAAAACAGAAAACTTGAGCGTGCATAACTATTCACTCCCTCAAAGTCAATACTTGGTAGAACCTTCTTTTGCAGCAATTACAGCTGCATGTCTCTTGGGGTACGTCTCTATAAGCTTGGCACATCTAGCCACTTAGATTTTTGACCATTCTTCAAGACAAAACGGCTCCAGCTCCTTCAAGTTGGATGGGTTCCGCTGGTGTTCAGCAATCTTTAATTCATACCACAGATTCTCAATTGGATTGAGGTCTGGGCTTTGACTAGGCCATTCCAATACATTTAAATGTTTCCCCTTAAACCACTTGAGTGTTGCTTTAGCAGTATGCATAGGGTCATTGTCCTGCCCCAGTTACAAATCTCTGGATGACTGAAACAGGTTTCCCTCAAGAATTTCCCTGTATTTAGCGGCATCCATCATTCCTTCAATTCTGACCAGTTCCCAGTCCCTGCCTGAGAAAAACATCCCCACAGCATGATGCTGCCACCACCATGCTTCACTGTGGGGATGGTGTTCTCGGGTGATGAGAGGTGTTGGATTTGTGTCAGACATAGCGTTTTCCTTGATGGTCAAAAAGCTCTCTTTTAGTCTCATCTGAACGGAGTACCTTCTTCCATATGTTTGGGGGAGTCTCCCACATGCCTTTTCCCGAACAGCAAACGTGTTTGCTTATTTTTTTCTTTAAGGAATGCCTTTCTTCTGGCCACTCTTCTGTGAAGCCCAGCTCTGTGGAGTGTATGGCTTAAAGTGGTCCCATGGACAGATACTCCAGTCTCCGCTGTGGAGCTTTGCAGCTATTTCCTGGTTATCTTTTGTCTCTTTTTTTCCTGTCTGATTAAAGCCATCCTTGTCTGGTTTGTGAGTTTTGGTGGGCAGCCCTCTCTTGGCAGGTTTTGCTATGGTGCCATATTCTTTCCGTTTTTTAATAATGGATTTAATGGTGCTCTGTGGGATGTTCAAAGTTTGGCATATTTTTTTATAACCCAACCCTGATCTGTACTTCTCCACAACTTTGTCCCTGACCTGTTTGGAGAGCTCCTTGGATTTCATGGTGCCGCTTGGTGGTGTTGCAGAGTCTGGGGACTTTCAGAACAGGTGTATATCTACTGAGATCATGTGACAGATCATGTGACACGTAGATTGCACACAGGTGGACATTATTTAACTAGTTATGGGACTTCTGAAGGTAATTGGTTGCACTAGATCTTATTTAGGGGCTTCATAGCAAAGGGGGTGAATACATATGCATGTACCACGTTTCCATTTTTTATTTTTTAAAACAAGTTATTTTCTTCATTTCACTTCATCAAGTTGGACTATTTTGTGTATGTCCATTACATGAAATCCAAATTAAAATCCATTTTAATTCCAGGTTGTCATGCAACAAAATAGGAAAAATGCCCAGGAGGGGTGAATACTTTTGCAAGGCACTGTATATATATATATATATATATATATATATATATATATATATATATATATATATATATATATATATATATGTGTGTGTGTATATGTGCTCACGCTAGCCTCTCTACAGTTCATATATATGTGTATGTGTGTGTGTGTGGGCGTGCTGGAGTCAACAGTGTACTTGTGTGTGGGTGCTCGCTGGAGTATGAAGTGTACGTGTGTGTGCTTGTGCATGCTGGCTTCTCTGCAGTGTATATATGTGTGTGTGTGTGTGTGTGTGCGTTCTGGCTTCTCTACAGTGTATTTGTGTGTGTATGTGCATGTTGGCCTCTCTACAGTGTTTGTGTGTGTGCACATGCTGGATTCTGCAGTGTGTGTGTGTGGTGGCCTCTCTACAGTGTATATTTGTATGCACACGCTGGCCTCTCTACTGTGTATATGTGCCAGCTGGCCTCTCTACTTTATATATGTTGGCCTCTCTACGTTGTATACGTGTGTTTCTTGGCCTCTCTGCAGTGTACTTGTGTCTGTAGCTAGTTGCCAATAGCGGAATAGAGGCATATTGTGGCTGAGAACACAAGAATGTTTAGAGAAAGGGAATGGATGAATAACGCCTTTAACCCTTTCAGTGGTAATGTAAGGTTTGTCAACATATGTGTGTATAGTGCGCGAGGCAACAGAATGCTATGCCACTGACAGCCCACAAATCAGAGGGGAATCCAAATCACCTAAAGGAATATGAGTAGATACAAAGTATGACATATAAGGAGGACCTGAAAGCATGAATGGAAAGAAAAAATAGAATAGGACAGGCACATAGAAGAACCTGTAACACCGGGGAGCAGTGGAAGTGAAAGTGCCAAGTAGCTTAACCGTTTGAGTCCCAGAGGGGTAGGCAACACATTGCATAGCAATGCGTTGGGTATCAGTCTGACACTCAAAGGGTTAAATCAGAACAAATAAAGTTATCCTTAAGCTTCCTAGACCGGAAGCCAGGCATCACCGTGGACATCTTGAATGCGTGCCTGCACTGTCATTCCTCTTCACCCTTCACAGGTATTGCACTGGCCCAGACGGCTCCGGAAGAGACTGACGGCACAGGTGCACAGGCTGCAGTATCCTGGCTGTCTGCCTCGGAAACTTAAGGATAACTTTATTTGTGGGCACGTTTGAGAGATAAAATAATGATTACATAGCTAGTTGCCACCTGCGACTTTAGTGGAGGTGGTAGTTCCGCTTTAAACGTGAGCCATCTTAGTGTGAACAGGGAGCAGTTCTACAGTTGCGCCTCAGTCACAAATAAAAAGACAGACACAGTCACTCACTCTCTCTCCCCTGTGTGTTGGAGCAGACACGCTGTCCATGTGTCCTCTCCACACCATGCATAGAAAGTCAGAGACGCCAACAGTAGGAACATTTATTCAGAGGAGGGAGTACAGCTGCCTTCAACTTCTCTTATGTGTGACAAGAGCTCCATTCGTGCTGCAGGATGTTGTGTGTGCAGGATATAGATGTGTATAGTGTCACAACTTCTAATAAACGCCACCCCCCGGGCTACTGTCATCGGCAAAGAAGTGTCTTCTCTCCCCCGCTGCGCAAGTATATGGTGTGACAGCCTCCCTCCCTGCTGCTGGCATTTTTTTTATTAACCCCTTGACTGCCAGGTGTCTAAGCAATGGAGTGAGAAGTGTTACCTTGTGTTGTCATTAGCAGGATCGCCATGGTACAGCTCTGTACGGCACAGCTGTCAATCCCCTCCGCTCCCCTCCTCTCTTGCATCTCCTTCCCACCTCCTCACACTCAAAAGTCTTCATGTAACTTCCCGCGCTGTGTTGCCGATGTGTGTCCAGGTCATGTGGTTGCAAAGTGTGCGTGTGAGAAGGAGGTGAAAAGGAGACACAAGAGGGGAGGAGGAGCGGAGGTGATTGACAGCTGCACGGTACAGAGCTGTACCGTGGCAATCTAATAAGTAAAAAAAAAGTGCAGAGTAATAAATACATAAGCACTGCATGCCTAGTGGCCGTGGTGTGTGGATGTGCATTCTTGAGGACAGAGTCCACACACCACACCAGATGCAGCCAGACCCACGTGAGACATGAAGGACACATATTGCTACCTTAAGGGCGAGCTCTGCCATCTGCCCTTCCCCGGATCCAATGCCTGTCTAGTCATGTATTTCATACACTGTCTCCTTCCATCCTTCCTCTCAGCCACTGCCTGACTGAGAGAGAGCGCCCACTTTGTGGGCACCTGTTATTTGCTCCTGCCACCTGGTGCAGCACATCCTCGTACACGGGGCACAGAGATGTCATGTGTTTCAGGACCTTCACTGCAGCCTGACACTCACAGACTCCCTTTTCAGGGTGTGTATTTATGTATGTGAGGCTTATCTGGACAGGGAACGAGGAGATACACAGTGTCCAGCCCAGCAAGTGCTTATACACACACATTCATGAGACAGTCATGGTAAGACAAACACACAAAATTGACATGTGTGTGTCTGTGATGGATGAGCAGCCATTTTGTTTTTTTTGTCAGTATAGTGGTGGGCGGGCTGGATACTGGGGGCGAGCCAACTCCCTGCATGATATTCACAGGAGTAGCAGGGGCCTCCTGTGAAAATCATGTCCCCAGTTGAAACACCCAATGGGAGCAGTAACTCCTCCTTACTGCCGCCCCTGGGTGTGTTTGCCAGGCATACAGAAGACTTCTTTTATATATATATATATATATATATATATATATATATATATATATATATATATAAAATGTCATAACACATTAAACTTTCCCTCTAAGTGTATTCAGCACTTCATAAATGAGAAACTGGCATTGCAAGGGTCAAAAATGTCACTTTTGATGTCCTTGAATAATTTATGAATGTGGCCTATCTTTGTCTCTGTACTTCTGTGGGATTTTATAATGCATTGATGAGCAATCTGCATCCCTCCAGCTGCAATCCTGAAAATCTAGGGGGCATCAGGTTGCCCAACCCTTGTATACTACATGCTATTTAACATATAGTGAATTGGATGTATTTCTCTCACTACATTATTTATTTTTCACTACAAACCTATCTCTCTTCCTGACACTGTATCACTGTAGTATTGTGCAAGGTGCATCTATGTTGTCTTGTAATTGTGTTTCCAGGTCCAAATGTTATTGTCACTGTATTCCTTTATGACTGTCACTATATATTCCTGTCTATGTGATAGGAGAGCTGCAGTTCCTGCGGGATCAGTGTCAGCACCTACAGATGGAGCGCAGCATCTTGCAAGAGAGCAACAGTCAGTTAAAGAGCCATCTGCTGCTGCTAGGGGAGCAGGGGAACAGGTACCATTTTCAATATGCATATTAACTAAAGGGCCAAAACTTCCATTTAAGTTCTCGCTCAAACAAACATACCTCTGGGAAATTCAGGGTTAAAGTTTTGTGAACAATAACTCATGTCCCCCTGTGCTTCTCAAATAACATCTTATGTGTAATGTTAATCCTTTGAGTGCCAGAGAGGAATCTAACACACAGATGTCAATGAGTGACGGAGGTAATGTAGGGCCAAGACAGAAAGTTTCTGCATGGTGTTTCTGAATTAGAATAATCTATTAACCCTTTGAGTGCCAGAAGGGTTTGCATTGCATTGCATACCTCTCTGGCATTCAAAGGGTTGATCTAAGAAACTCAAAAGCTAGTTTTAAAGGGGGGAAGGCTAATACAACATAAAGTTAATTTTGAAAGCTCTTTCAAAATTAAAAGTAGTTTTTAGATACTATTGTCCCTTTAGCAATGGCTTTATCAGTAGTTTTCCTTTGAATTTCCATCTTATTTATTTACCCATATTTAAGACCACCATGTAACATTTGCATTTTTTCAAATAATTTATTTTATTAAAATGAGTGAAGATCGATACGTAGAAGGCTCTTCTGTACATGCTCATTATTTAACAACTTTCCTATCTGTAATGGCGTGTTGAAAAAGAAAGACAAGTGCAGCCATAGTGTAGCACATAAGAAACTTTGTTAGCAATAAACAACTAATTAAAAAATAGAATAAAGATAAGACAAGTAGATACTCACAAACTTTAAGGTAATAGTTCATAATCCACTTCCAATGTTAAGCTCGAGATATTCTCGTCTGGACTGCCCTTATGAAGGATACCCAGTTCTACTCTCGGCAAAGTGTATGTGGAAAGTCTGCTTAGAGTCTCTTACACACATTATTAATATTCAATGACACACGGATCGACATCTTTAGGATGCTGAACCATCTTTCCATTGCAGCTACATACACAGTGGATGTATGGGTATGCCCTACATGTTTTGCAGCAAAGTGGTCACTTCTCCAGGGACTATTAAGTACTATTCACAAAGTGACTATGGCGCAACATTAATAACTGTGTTAAATGCACAAATGGGAAATATATTGCCCCCAATTATGCTGTTCTCCATGCAATTTTCTCCTTACTAGAATGAAGTTTGCAGCAGCCTTTATGCATTCTGCACTGAATGTATCCAAGTGGCAACGTCTCCTGATTGTATAAATTGACGTTGTTTATTTATTTATTTATTTAGACAGGAAGATTACCTTCGATTTCTTTAGGTTTTCAAGTATGTCCTGGAGAGCAATTACAACATAATTGTTACATATTCATACATGAATACAGAAAAATAAATCACATTAGCATTTATCTACAGTTGCATGTTGCTTTTAAATTCAAAGAAGCAGGTATTGGTAGGAATATTTTAAACTGGCAGATGATTTGATTTTTCTTTAGGTCTTTCTATTGACAGTTTCTAAGCATTTGAAAATGAAATTTAACCTTAACTGCCATTTGAACTTATGATAGCATTTGTAGCCCATTAGTAGCTGGAATGTCTCAGATCGCCCATCTCTTTACTTGTACATGGCTTCAGTATTCAAAATTGGGAAAAATAAATAAAAGGGAGAAGTATCAATTCTGAATTTATTTTACATATCTACATCCGTAAACTGGCCAGGAAAGAGGCTAGTTTGGTGAATCATTTGTGGATGCTTGGATTTTGGAGTCTCTCAATACTTAGGCTAATATACAACTTTTATTAATTCTAAAACAAGGAAAACAACTCAGCAGTGGTCTGTACAATTACATAAAATCAACATTAGAGGAATAGAGAGTTACGTCTTCTCATCTAGTTGCAACACTTTAAATGTGTGTTCTTATCCCAGAGATAGAGGGGAAGACATTCTTCAGTTAAAGTTACCATTTGAGTTTTAATATTTATAGAGCCACATTATGACTATCTACTTGCAATGTTTAGACTTATAACTTTCCTTGTTTTTGTAGGCTAACTTTTTCCATTCCCTGTTCCTGCAATCAAGCCTTGCCTTTTTCCTGCAATCAAGCCTTGCCTTGGCACAAATTCAAGTGACTCTCTGTGGGTCATGGCCCACCCAATTTGAACACAAGCCTCTCTACCCAGTGGCCTATAACTTTATTTTACTGAATACACACTAAAAATTATGAAGTATACTTTGATCCCATCAAGACCGGTCAAAAAACAATCAATCCTGGCTATACTACAGCAAAATAGTGGTACCCTATGTATATCTCCTTTCCAGCAATGCTTCTCAATGACTCCCACCATTTATCAGCAGACATTCTCTTACATTACTTTCCAAATCAAATTTCTATGGAAGTTGTAGTTTTAAATTAATCCTTACACAATTTTCTCTATTGTACCAAAGATAATAATCATATGAAAGAAAATTAGTTGGTTGGATTAAAAAATGTTAGCATATAAGAAATACCGATCTCCATATTTAATCCAGCTGAACACAGATGTCAGATAAAACCAGAATCACACTCATTTTAATTATGTATCATAAGATTCCACAAATAGAAAACCCAAATTTTTCAATACCTAGAGCCAAACAGGACCACAGTAAGCATTATTATACCTTTTATTCATTAGAACTAGTTAACAATATCAAAGTGTGGTACAGCATCCATTGACAACATTTTGTGTGAAAGACCACAGTGTTTTCTGTAATAATGTGTGGATTTATCAGAGTAACTGTATAACTCTTGCAACAAAAGAGAAAGGGATACAGAAGCAGGGGCACCCCTGTGTATATCAACCAGTAAACAATTAAAACCACCACCAGCCCCAATGGGTGTAAACACACAAAACTGGTGGTTGGAAATCAGACATATGTTAGCTCCACCTAAGCTGGGACTTATAGTAAACTGCTACCAGATACAGCACAGCAAATTCAGTTGGAAATTTTGTGGCAACTTTCTCCAATACATTTTCCCAAGTGGCACTCCAATCCAACATAAAGAAAAAGAGAAAAATAGGAGAAAGTGCCATATAGTGTAGTATCTTAAGAAACTCAGACAAAAAATGAATGAAAGGTACTCACAATATTTTGGTCAGACTGCTGATATCAAGGAGTCTGACAATCAAGCATCCGGAGGATCTTAACCTGTCTCCGTTTAGGTAACCAATCACAATAGCGAGTCTTCCAATCCTTCAAAGTAACTGAGGCGGGTAATTCAATCTTCCATAAAAATATACATTTATTTAATAATTAAATAAAACAATAAAACAGGCTTGAAAGCTTTATTGACCGAGAAACGCGTAATATGTACATTTTTTTCATTTTTATTTTATTGCAAAGAAAGAACTTCTCAACTCTTCTAATCTAAATGTGTTGAAGCATATACTTTGTGCCATATATTAATATGCAAATCCAGTTAATCACTAACCTGTATATCATGATTTTTAATATTCTAATGTCTGTATCTTTCTCCACAGAGAAGATGACACAGATGCAGCAGACACGGAAGACACATTGCTGCAAGTGCAGGAAGAAGAATTAGAGGATCTGTTGGATAAAACAATCCCACAATATGATACTGGAGACCCCAGCTCTCTCAGCGAAGTTGTTGAGGAAGAGAAAAGTATAGTCCATGAAGAGAGCAACATTAGGCAAAGCAATCCTCGTGAGGAAGACAAGCACAGGTTGCACAGCCAGCTGCAGAGTGCAGAAGAGAAAGTGCAGCAAGCACAGAGTGAGGTGAGTATGGATGAGCATATAAACATGACACACAGAATGCTGAGATAACTATATAAAACCCAGTGAGATAGCTCCATTGGTTAATGCACCAGCTGTGGGGAATCTGCTCAAACCTCAGGGTCACAGGTTCTAGACCCCATCAGGGTAAAATAGTTGCAAAACTACACTGGACCAGAGTGGCAGATTATGGTCCAAACTGTATGTATATCTATATATATCTAATAGAAAGAGAGAGAGAGAGAGAGAGAGAAGGCCAGCATAAATAATAGCAAATTGAATGATACACAACAGACCTTCATTAAAACAAAACTTAAAAATGGTGTTAGGGATGGGTCAGAGCATGGGTGACCTAAATAGGTAGGGCAGGAGTTGGAGAGCTGAGTAGGAATTCAGTGGCTGGAGCTAGTACCTGAAGCAGGGACAAGAACAGACTTGTTCATATGAAGCTGGAACAGGACTGGGTACGAGGTGTTGTAACAGACTGACAGAGAATAGCTATAAGGCAAGTTGAAAAAAGAGATGCAAAAGTTGGGCTAGTATAGAACACAATTATAGTCTCTTTGCACTTACCTAGAGAAATATGACAGGATGCCCCTTTGTATAATAGGATTTCACAGTCACAATCCAAGATACAGTAAAGACCATCTAATGGATAAAGAAACAAAAGCGCAACCACAATTCCTCTAAGTGCAGTATTTTTAGTTTGTTTCAGGAGTATTCAACTTATAATTCCCTCACCCCCCAATGGGTTCTACTCACATTACAGAGAGGTTTCACCTGCCTCTCAGTTAAACTGGCTTTTCTGGAATATATAAACGTCACTTCCAGGCTGATGACTTTTTCCACTGGATCAAAGTTGATGTAGGTTTTGGAATGTTGTTTCCAGTGTTTCACCACACATTAAATGTCAGATATGTGGATCCCACTGGTAATGTTTTGATCACAATTTAGGTTTAAAAAGACAGAGTATATAACCCCAATATATATATATATATATATATATATATATATATATATATAGGGGTTATAAGGTTTTTTTTATTTTACATTTTAGAAAACTTCAATAATACAACTTTTATTATATAAAAATTATAAAAGTATATGTCTATAATGTTTATTCAAAAAAATACCATAAGACTTCAGGTATCTTCACCCACAGTGCTGGGGACCTATGTTGGCCAATACCTCAACACTTATTAGGGCTGAAAACCAAGTAACACAAAAATAAAAACAAATCAAAAAAGTGAAAAATAAAAATAAATAAAAATATTGGGTTAATTAACACCAAAATTTAGAATCAATATATTACCCACTATGGGGATATACCTCTTAAATATGCCACTTCCTCAGGAGTAATATTAAGCATAACACTCACCATAGCATCCTATTTCTATCTTTTCCATTTTCACGCAACATCACTGTGTGTATTTCCCAGCCTTCATTGCTCCCTGTGCCAGCAGCAGTCTGAAACTGGAACTACAAATTACTTCTGCGTTCTACTGTTGGAACGCACGTTCATCACGTCCTTCCATCTGCCCGGATCACATGATATAGTTTGTCTCCTCCCTCCATACAAAAGATATAGACCGAGTCATCAGACCATTGAAAATACAGATAAGTGAACACAGAGGCAAAATTGAATGCAAGGATGAAAATCATGGGGTACCTAAACATTTTAACAACTGTACAAATGGAGGTTTGGAAAATCTACAGGTTATAGGAGTGGAACGTATTCCTGAGACCTGTGTAGGCAGATAAAAGAAACTCTGCAATAGGGAGGCATCTTTGCTATACACCCTGAATACAATGAATGAAGGAGGTATGTGGAAATTGACATAGCATCCTGTCTATAATAGACTAGATGATTTATTATTCATTATTCATCATTCACCATTTACTTTTCATCTAATTTTTTTCCAATATTTTATTTTTTCAAAAATATTTATTTACTTTTTTCCATTTTTTTCATTATTATTATTTACTTTTTTCCATTTTTCTTCATTATTATAATTATTATTATTATTCTTACAATGTTTTCTTTTTAACATCAATATGGTAATCCTTCTTTCGTGTTATTTTCTGTTTATGCCACTCTTAAGTACTATGTGCCCCCAAATTTGCCCATATATTGGCCCCCCACTGTAAGTTCTTACTGCACAGATAGCAAACCTTTCCACTTGTTGGTAGATACACAGAAGCAGGACAAAGGACAATCCTTAACGAAGTCTGGAGGATTAAGGGCTCAATCCAAATGTTGGAGTTAGAACCAGCTTGAAGAAAAAAACTACCTTCACGAGTTAAACAAGACTGGGTAACGTGAGATTCAAATCTTCCTTACCCAGCAGAGTTAACGCATGACACGAAAACTGCAAAACTGGAGTCGCCTAAAATCTGACCTCATCGTCGAAGCAAAATACACGATAAACGCGAGAAACGTCCCAATAAAAAAAAAAGTGAAACGTCCGACGTTACCTAGTGCCTCAGCCAATCACAGCACCCCAAAGTATCAAGTTCAGTCAAATAAACTATATATAGACCCAAAATAACTGACGCATCTTTGTCTGTGTATCGTGTTCATTAGAGCTAGAGCACAGGACCCAGGAGCGGAGGCTAGTGAAAGAGACAGGTAGTAGAGAGGCGCACATACACATAGCTAGAGGAATTGGAGAGGACCGATACACCTTGCGACATTATAAACCTTTGCACATACCCATAACACTCATCCATGCACAAACACACACATACACACACATAGCCCACATATTTTTTTTTTGTAGTAAAACACATACACTTTACCTTTTTTTTTTTTTACAGTGTGAGTGCAAGTGAGTGACAGTGAGTGAGTGTGTGAGGGCCTGAGTGAGTGCCTGGGTGTGAGTAGGTGAGAGGAATGGCGAGGAGAGGAGATCAGGAGAGAGGGGTGGGGAGAGTAGGAGGAGATGAGGAAGAGGAGCAGGTGGGTATCCCTGGTCAGGGAAGGGGAGGGAGAGGGGCAGCCACGCCAGAGAAGGCACATCAAGTGCAGGGGCAGTGGAGAGAGTGGGACAAGGGGTAGTCCAGGGTGTGCACCATGCACAGGCAAGGCCAATGCAGGCAGGGCTGGTGAGCCACAGTGTCACGGTTTATTATGACTCTCAGACACAAGTTTTAGGTAAAAATCAATTTTATTGAAATAATAAATTGATAACGTAGGATGGCAATCACATACATACAGATATATACAGAATATAACAAGACAGAAGGCAGACTCTACCGGTCCTGTCAATATACCGGACAGGACAGTCTGAAGTAATAGAATGTTAGACTCTACCGGCCTTGCCAATACCGGGTAAGGCAACCTGCAGATGGAATCGCATAACGGTTCTACCGGCCTTACCAAATTACCGGGCAAGGCAGCCTCAATAGATTCATAATGTAGGCTCTACCGGTCCTGCCAATACCGGGTAAGGCAACCTCAGATGGAATGTGGCAAAAGGTTCTACCGGCCTTACCAATACCGGGCAGGGCAGCCCTGAGATAGTAGCAGCAGTCAGATGGTAATGGCAAATTCACAGAATCGTAAAGCCGCAAGGCTTTGGAGCAAACCAGCGTCCGCACGCTGGGACCAACACTGAATTGTATAGCCGATAGGCTTAGGAGCAAACCAGTGACCGCACACTGGTGTAACAAGCGAGTTAGTATAGCCGTAAGGCTTAGGAGCAAACCAGCATCCGCATACTGGTGTAACAAGTGAGTTTGTATAGCCGCAAGGCTTTGGAGCAAACCAGCGTCCGCACGCTGGGACCAACACAGGATAGTACAGCCGATAGGCTTTGGAGCAAA
This sequence comes from Rhinophrynus dorsalis, assembly GCA_037306005.1. Lineage (NCBI taxonomy): Eukaryota > Metazoa > Chordata > Amphibia > Anura > Rhinophrynidae > Rhinophrynus > Rhinophrynus dorsalis. Next base: position 338,855,307 of record CM074721.1, read on the forward strand.
CCAGTGACCGCACACTGGTGTAACAAGCGAGTTTGTATAGCCGCAAGGCTTTGGAGCAAACCAGCGCCCGCACGCTGGGACTAACACAGGATTGTATAGCCGATAGTCTTTGGAGCAAACCAGTGACCACACACTGGTGTAACAAGCGAGTTTGTATAGCCTCAAGGCTTTGGAGCAAACCAGCGCCCGCACGCTGGGACTAACACAGGATTGTATAGCCGATAGACTTGGGGCAAACCAGTGACCGCACACTGGTGTAACAAGCGAGTTTGTATAGCCGCAAGGCTTTGGAGCAAACCAGCGTCCGCACGCTGGGACCAACACAGGATGGTACAGCCGATAGGCTGTGGAGCAAACCAGTGACCGCACACTGGTGTAACAAGCGAGATTGTATAGCCGCAAGGCTTTGGAGCAAACCAGCGTCCGCACGCTGGGACTAACACAGAATCGTATAGCTGATAGGCTTTGGAGCAAACCAGTGACCGCACACTGGTGTAACAAGTGAGTTTGTATAGCCGCAAGGCTTAGGAGCAAACCAGCGTCCGCATACTGGTGTAACAAGCGAGTCGCCGACGCGACCAGGCAGGAGGTCGCCAGGATACAGGAGACAGGCGATGCAATGACAGGAACCAACAACGATCAGTCAGGTCAGGAAACAGCAGAGAAGAAGTTCAGCAGGAACTGCAACACCAGAGACTAGGCCGGAACCAGGACTGGAAGTACTTCAGCATGCAGGAAACACTGGAACAGTAGAGATCAGGAACACATGAGATCAGGAACACTGGAACAGAGGCCCAGCTATCACTAGCATAGTGATAGCAAGAAGGTCAGAAACAACACGAAAGGGTACTCAAAGGGTGCCCAATCCAGGTTTAAATAGGCAATAAGAGGCGGGCTATCTGCAGACAGCCAATAGAAGCCCCCTACTGGTGACAGACAAGGAACTGCAGCAATCACGGGCACCGTGATAGTACCCCCCCTTCAAAGACCCCCTCTCCTAGAATAGGGTCTAGGTTTCTGTGGGTAATTGGCATGAAAGGCCCTAGTTAGCCTAGGTGCATGAAGGTCCGTACTATCCACCCATGATCGATCCTCAGGACCATACCCTTTCCAATGTACCAGGTACTGTACCCTTCCTCTAAGCCTACGGGAATCAATAATGCTCTGAACCTCGTACTCCTCCTGGCCCTCGACCTCAACAGGTCCTGGCACCACAGGTGTGGTAGTATAGCGATTGCAAACCAGAGGCTTAAGAAGGGACACATGGAACACATTATGGATACGCATGGATGCAGGTAGGTCTAGTGCATAGGAATAACTCTGTATGGACCAATAAACCGAGGAGCCAACTCATTAGACGGAACCTGCAGCTTGAGATTTCTGGAGGAAAGCCATACTCTATCCCCAACCTGAAAGGAAACCGCTGGAAGCCTTCTGCGATTAGCATGGCGCTGATGACGCTGAAATGACTGACCAAGTGCCCTCTGAACTTGTGCCCATGTGGAACGGAGTTGCTCGATATGCTCATCCAGAGCTGGAATCTGTTGCGTCTGAAATGAGTCTGGAAGCAAACAGGGCTGGAACCCATAATTAATCAGAAATGGAGAGCTCCCAGATGAAGAATTGACCGCACAGTTCCTGGCGAACTCTGCCCAAGGCAACAAGTCGGACCAATTATCATGATGGTCAGTAACGAAACAACGGAGAAATTGTTCCAAGCCCTGATTAGCTCGTTCAGCGGCTCCATTGGTCTGGGGATGGTAGGCAGAGGAGAAGGACAGCTGTATGCCCATCTGTTGGCAAAATGCCCTCCAAAATCTAGACACAAACTGGCTCCCCCTGTCAGACACCAGTACCCTAGGCACTCCATGCAACCGGAATACTTCTCTGGCGAACACCATTGCCAATTCCTTCGCTGAAGGAAGACCACGGAGGGGCACGAAATGAGCCATTTTAGAAAACCTGTCCACCACCATGAATATAAAGGAGTACCCCTTGGACATAGTCAACTCTCCCATAAAATCAATGGAAACATGAGACCAGGGGCGTTCGCCATTAGGCACCGGTTGAAGCAAGCCCACAGGGAGATGTCTCTGGGTCTTAGCGCGGGCACAGATGGCACAGGCATTCGTAAATTTGGCACAATCGTTTCTCATGGAGGGCCACCAAAATAACTGAGAAAGGGACCATAACAATTGGTCTCTACCAATATGTCCCGCAGCCTTAGAGGAATGGTAGGTTTCAAGCAGCCTAGTACGAAATGGTTCATCGACAAAACATTTGCCCACTGGAGTTTCATGGGGAGAGGACCCCTGAGAGGCCAGGATCTCCTCCCCTAAAGGAGAAGTGATACTCGTGCGTATAGTAGCCAGTATTCTATCAGGTTGGATGATGGGTGCTGGTGCTTCCACTCTGTCACTGTCGGCCTCAAATTGTCTTGACAGTGCATCAGCCCTGATATTCTTTGACCCCGGTAAGTATGATACAATGAAATTAAATCGAGACAGGAACAGTGCCCACCTGGCCTGACGGGAGGACAATCTCTTGGCCTCCGAGTGATAAGTCAGATTTTTATGATCTGTTAGGATTAATACGGGAGTCTTGGTACCTTCAAGCAAATGACGCCACTCCTTAAGAGCGAGGATAATGGCCAATAATTCTTTGTCACCTATCTCATAGTGGCCTTGAGTGACAGTCAACTTCTTAGAGAAAAACCCACAAGGTCTGAGAGTACCACCTTTCTCGTGTCGTTGCGAAAGTACTGCCCCAACCCCAATATCTGAGGCATCCACCTCTAACGTAAATGGAAGTAGAGGATTGGGGTGGGATAACACAGGAGCCGCAGCAAATGCCAGCTTCAAATTCTCAAAGGCATTCTCAGCAGATACCGGCCAACAAGAAGGATTAGCGCCCTTGTGCGTAAGATCGGACAAAGGTTTAACAATGGAAGAAAAGTTCTTAATAAATCGCCTATAATAATTAGCGAAACCCAGGAAACGCTGTATGGCTTTAAGCCCCTTGGGTTTTGGCCATTGTAAGACAGCTGACAACTTATCCTTGTCCATGGCAATGCCATCATTGCCAATTATGAACCCCAAGAATGGCACACTGGTTCTATGAAAGTCACATTTTTCCAGTTTACAAAATAATTTGTTCTCACGGAGTCGTAGCAATACTGCGGATACATCTTTGATGTGCTGTGCCATGTCTTGAGAGTAAATCAATATATCGTCCAGATAAACCACAACACACGTCTGTAACATATCTCTCAGCACATCGTTTATCAGTTCCTGGAAAACTGCGGGGGCATTACATAGCCCAAATGGCATTACAAGATACTCGTAGTGCCCAGCTCGAGTATTAAAGGCAGTTTTCCACTCATCACCTGCTCGAATGCGCACCAGATTGTAAGCGGCCCGTAGGTGCAATTTGGTAAAAATCGAAGCGCACTTAAGCCTGTCAAAAAGCTCGGTGATGAGTGGTATTGGGTATGCGTTTTTTGCCATTAGTTTATTCAAGCCCCGGTAGTCAATGCATGGTCTTAATTCGCCATTTTTCTTTTTTACAAAAAAGAACCCAGCCCCAGCTGGAGAGGTAGATTTTCGTATGATCCCTCTAGCAAGGGCATCCGAAATGTAATCCTCCATAGCCTTATTTTCCTCACAAGATAATGGATAAGTGCGTCCTTTCGGAGGTATTGCCCCAGGCTGCAATTCGATGCAACAATCATAAGGTCTATGCTGAGGTAGCAAACTGGCCTCTCCTTTGCTAAAAACATCGCCAAACTGTTGGTACACATCCGGTATAGCCGAGGAGGTGCACAGGACCTTAACAGGCTGGATGACGCACTTGTCCATACAAAACTGGGACCAAGCAGCAATTTCACACTTTTTCCAATCAAATTGTGGGTTATGTAACTGTAACCACGGAAAGCCCAATATTACCGCATGGTGCGGAGAATTAATCAGTTGAAACTGCTGCTCTTCTCTGTGAAGTGCCCCAATAGTCATAGACAGTGGCATAGTTTCAAACATAACCTGAGGCGGTTCTAAGGGTCTGCCATCAATCTCTTCAATAGTCAAGGGATTTTCTCTTTCAATGCGTGGAACTCCGTGCAATTCAGCAAAGGTATTATCCATAAAATACCCTGCTGCACCAGAGTCAACCAAGGCCAAAACCTCCACAGAGCGTTGTGCCCAAGATAATACCACCTGTATGGTGGGTTTCATTGTGCCCGACACTGGGGACGATTGTACACCACCTAGGGCCTGTCCCCCAAGGTACCCTAGGTGTGTGCGTTTCCCGGACGTACCGGACAGGAATTTAGCAAATGCCCTTTTTTACCGCAGTATAAACACAACCCTTGTCTTCTGCGATAAAGTCTCTCAGCCTTGGTTAGTCTAGTGAAGCCTATTTGCATAGGTTCACTTGTCTCCCGTACAGGTTCACTAGACTTCAATGCCAGGGGAGGGATGGGTGGGCAAAACATGCCACTAGGCTCATTATTCTTTGACCGTAACTTACGATCTCTGGCAATTGATCTCTCACGTATTCTGGAGTCAATTATCATAACATATTCAATGTAGTCATCTAGATCAATAGGTAGATCTTTAGCAGTGATTTCGTCCTTAATGTGGTCATTCAGGCCTTGAGAAAAAGCTGCCAATAATGCCTCGTTATTCCAACCTACCTCTGCTGCCAATGTGCGGAATTCGATGGCGTAGTCGCCTACTGTACGCCTGCCCTGATGTATCTCCATAAGGCGTTTGGCAGCAGAGGTGGTTCTACCAGGAGGCTCAAACACTCTTCGAAAGGATTGCACAAATTCTCTAAAGTTTTTAGTACAAGGTTTAGCATTCTCCCACAAGGGGTTAGCCCAAGCCAAAGCTCTGCCAGTGAGCAAAGATATTGTAAACCCCACCTTACTACGATCATTGGGAAATGCGTGTGCCGTCAATTCCATAAAAATCTCGAGTTGGTTGATGAACCCTCTGCAGAGACTAGGGTCACAATCGTATCTTAGCGGCAAGGGTGCAGAAGCCGTTAACCCTTTAACAGTTCCCCCTAGGGGTCTGGTATCACTCTCCGGTGTCTGACTTGGCGAGACCACCGGGCTAGAGCTAGATTTGTCAGCAAGTACCGTGCGTTCAAGGATCGTTTGAATTGCAACTGCCAACTGATCCAAACGTTGCTCGTGCACATCCATCCTCCAGTGGATATTCTGTGCATTACCTTCACCTTTGCTGTCTGAGGTCATGGCCCTTTCGTACTGTCACGGTTTATTATGACTCTCAGACACAAGTTTTAGGTAAAAATCAATTTTATTGAAATAATAAATTGATAACGTAGGATGGCAATCACATACATACAGATATATACAGAATATAACAAGACAGAAGGCAGACTCTACCGGTCCTGTCAATATACCGGACAGGACAGTCTGAAGTAATAGAATGTTAGGCTCTACCGGCCTTGCCAATACCGGGTAAGGCAACCTGCAGATGGAATCGCATAACGGTTCTACCGGCCTTACCAATTTACCGGGCAATGCAGCCTCAATAGATTCATAATGTAGGCTCTACCGGCCCTGCCAATACCGGGTAAGGCAACCTCAGATGGAATGTGGCAAAAGGTTCTACCGGCCTTACCAATACCGGGCAGGGCAGCCCTGAGATAGTAGCAGCAGTCAGATGGTAATGGCAAATTGACAGAATCGTAAAGCCGCAAGGCTTTGGAGCAAACCAGCGTCCGCACGCTGGGACCAACACTGAATTGTATAGCAAATAGGCTTAGGAGCAAACCAGTGACCGCACACTGGTGTAACAAGCGAGTTAGTATAGCCGTAAGGCTTAGGAGCAAACCAGCATCCGCATACTGGTGTAACAAGTGAGTTTGTATAGCCGCAAGGCTTTGGAGCAAACCAGCGTCCGCATGCCAGGACCAACACAGGATAGTACAGCCGATAGGCTTTGGAGCAAACCAGTGACCGCACACTGGTGTAACAAGCGAGTTTGTATAGCCGCAAGGCTTTGGAGCAAACCAGCGCCCGCACGCTGGGACTAACACAGGATTGTATAGCCGATAGTCTTTGGAGCAAACCAGTGACCACACACTGGTGTAACAAGCGAGTTTGTATAGCCTCAAGGCTTTGGAGCAAACCAGCGCCCGCACGCTGGGACTAACACAGGATTGTATAGCCGATAGACTTGGGGCAAACCAGTGACCGCACACTGGTGTAACAAGCGAGTTTGTATAGCCGCAAGGCTTTGGAGCAAACCAGCGTCCGCACGCTGGGACCAACACAGGATGGTACAGCCGATAGGCTGTGGAGCAAACCAGTGACCGCACACTGGTGTAACAAGCGAGATTGTATAGCCGCAAGGCTTTGGAGCAAACCAGCGTCCGCACGCTGGGACTAACACAGAATCGTATAGCTGATAGGCTTTGGAGCAAACCAGTGACCGCACACTGGTGTAACAAGTGAGTTTGTATAGCCGCAAGGCTTAGGAGCAAACCAGCGTCCGCATACTGGTGTAACAAGCGAGTCGCCAACGCGACCAGGCAGGAGGTCGCCAGGATACAGGAGACAGGCGATGCAATGACAGGAACCAACAACGATCAGTCAGGTCAGGAAACAGCAGAGAAGAAGTTCAGCAGGAACTGCAACACCAGAGACTAGGCCGGAACCAGGACTGGAAGTACTTCAGCATGCAGGAAACACTGGAACAGTAAAGATCAGGAACACATGAGATCAGGAACTCAGGAACACTGGAACAGAGGCCCAGCTATCACTAGCATAGTGATAGCAAGAAGGTCAGAAACAACACGAAAGGGCACTCAAAGGGTGCCCAATCCAGGTTTAAATAGGCAATAAGAGGCGGGCTATCTGCAGACAGCCAATAGAAGCCCCCTACTGGTGACAGACAAGGAACTGCAGCAATCACGGGCACCGTGATACACAGCTAGGGCTCTCATAGAACCTGTGGGGGTGAGGAAGAGGAGAGGGCGAGAGAGCCCAGATTCAGCGAGGAGGAGTACCTTGCCCTGGTGGAGGCGGTCATCTCCAGGGATCGGCTCCTGTTCCCCGAGGGGAAGGTCACCGGCATGGGGGCCAAACACAAAGCTGCATGGCAGGAGGTCCTTAATGCTATCAACGCAGTGTCCAACTGCTGCTGTTCCGAGGAAGTGGTCAAGAAGAGGTGGGCCGACTGCAAGGCCAGGGTGAAGAACAAAATGGACCAGGAGGACATGCATGCTTCCGGCACAGGGGGTGGTCTGCCCCTGCGCATCCACTACACAGAGTGGGAGGAGGCAATGCGGAGAAACCTGTCCAGGACAGCAGTGCAGGGAATCCCAGGGTGGAGTGACACCAGAGATGAAAGGAGCCTCCAGTCCACTGGTAAGTGTCTCAAGACCTACACACACCACACAAATCTTGACACCTACCAGACAGAGACCAACACAGTGACACCTGAACACATGGACAGCATTCCATACCACAATTCAGCAACACAGCTTGGAGGGACGTCAAACAAGGACAGAATACTTGACAAACCCAGCGTGAATGGTAATGGTCAAGTGCCTGTTGAACCCCCTTCATGCTGTCCACAACAACATCATGCACAGCACAAAAACAATGCACACCGTGATGTGTCAGTCAAAGATATAACAATTATGTGTGTCACAATGTCATACATAGAGTGACAAAGAGGTCAGCACACAACCCCTTGAGTGCCACAGGGATAAACAATGCATTGTTTCACAATACATTGGCTAGTCCCCTGGCCCCCAAAGGGTTATCAGAGCATATCAAGGAGGGGAATTGGTGTGTTTACTATTGTATTGTTACTGCATGTCAGGGCTAGGCGTTGTATATGTAGGTGGTTAGTCCAAGTGGAATAGCCAAGGTTCAGCTTTCTGCATCATATGTAGCCTGCAGAGTGTGGATGGCCAGGGGGCATTCACCACCACCACCACTCTGCAGGACATATGTGATTCACAAGGCTCAACCATGATGGGGGGGGACATTCACTAGGGTGTCAGAAAGAGGTGACAATGTGTACATGACAACTGCAGTGTCATCACATCTGCAATCCCTGTTATATCCTGTGGAGCCAATGCACTGAGATCTAAACAACTTGGGACACATCAGTGCTCACGCTCCATAGCATAGGAAAAGGGAGAAGTAACCTCCAATGGTACATTAGAACCATGCACATGTTTGCTGTGTGTTAGCTGTCCATGGGATGGTGTAGCAACAGTGCCACTGTACAATTTAAGGCAACTGTGAGATTTGATCTGTGACATTCAACTTTGAGCTGAAATAACTTTGGAATGCAAAGCAGGAGGGTGTTCCCTTGTTTTACTCAGTGGGGATGAACCCTGCTAGATAGGTTTATGAAACATATTCAGTATTACTATACCTTTAAACCCTGAGAGGGGAGGGGTGATCAGTGACACAAGATAGTCATATGTGATCAGATTTGTAATTGACATGGACACCAACAGGTGATCCCCCTGGATGTGGATTCAACGTGTCACTAGAACAAACTTCTGGACCATGAGGGGTCATGCCATGGATGCCTGCAGAGGGTGAAAACAAGACTGGAACGTTCACTACGAACACAACAGTCATGCTATTGCTGACCCATTATCATACCCTTGAGTGCCAGAGGTGTACACAACACATTGGTCAGCAATGCTTTGGAGACCTTACTAGCACTCCATGGGTACAGCTTGGTTATTTGCAGGGCCGGCCCTTCCATGGGTCCCGGTGGGTCCATGGACCCTGGCGGCACTCTGACAGGGGCGGCAATTTGCCACCCTAAGGCATGTTATTTCGTGAGCGGCGTCTCCCCACTGGCTGCACTGATGACAGCCGGGACAGTGTCACATGCGGAGACACCATGTGGAGCATGCCAGGGTTTTCTTCCTCTGTTCGGAGGCCAATGCAAGTTTAAAACTTGCGCCCAGACTGATGAAGAAAATCCCAGCATGTGCCACGCGGCGTCTCTGCATGTAACACGGTCCCCGCTGTCATCAGTGCAGGGCAGTGGGGAGAAGTGAGAGACAGACAAGTGGAGAAGAGGGAGCCAGAAAGAGAAGAGAGAGAGACAGAGAGCCAAAAGGAGAAGAGAAACAGAGAAGGGTGGAGGGAGAAAGAGGCACAAGGGGTGAAAAGAGGAGAAAAAAGAGGCACAAGGGGTGAAAAGAGGAGAAGAAAGAGGCACAATGTGTGAAAAAAGAGGCACAAGGGGTAAAAAGAGGGGAAAAAAGGCACAAGGGGTGAAAAGAGGGGAAAAAAGAGGCACAAGGGGTGTAAAAAAGGCAAGGGGTAGAGAAAGAGTTACAAGGGGTGGAAAAAACAACATTACAGTTGTATGTGGTTTTAGGGGCAGGAGAGGGGTTAATATAATTAAGGATGTGGCGGGTTTTGGTGTGCGGAGGGGGGTCAGCATTTCATCCTTGGACCCAGGCGGCACAATGTCTTGGGCCGGCACTGGTTATTTGACACGGAGTGAACAATCCATTGCTTGTCAGGGTGTTGTCTAACCATCATGACCTTATGGGGTTTGTATCACGGTATGGCAAGCAGACATATGTATATGTGAGTGGGCACACACATCAGTTTGTAAACCAAGACCCATGAAACAGAGGAGCTATTTCATGGATCTCAATCTACATACTGATGAGCTGTGTGCTCAGGGTCAGCGAGACACACATACATATGTCTGCTTGCCATCCCCTTGATGGACATCTCACATGGTCCTGATGCCTAGACAAGACATTGACAAGCAATGAAGTGGCATATTCACTGTGCTACACACACACACACACACAAACAAGTCAGCATGGCAGGCCTTCAGCCGGAGCATGAACAGTTGCAGCAGGTGATAGCTGTTGGACAGGGGTGCTTGGAGGAGGAGGGGGATGAGCCCTAGCCCTCTCACGCATTCACCTGCACTGTCGTCTTAGGTACAAGCATGTGTACATACTGGTGTTGGTCTGTCTCTCTGTCAGTGTCTCTCTCACAATACATCTGAGGAGGGTGGGCTGTCACTGTTAAACAGCAATAAGGTGTTGTTCATGTGGTCATAATGATGGGACCAAAACAAAGGGGAGGACTTGCACCAGCTCTGTACATAACTCCTTACTCAAGATAAAACTGTAATCAGCTGAGGTGCACTCACAGGGATATACAATGATACCGAAGGAAGGGAAGAAAGGAACGGGTTAACCAACCGGGGAAAACCACCAGGCAGTGCTCACCCCCCACCGCCCAAACAAGACACCTGATAACTGACACACACTCTGGGAGTATACCAGACCAAACAAAAGCTTTATCAGACAATACAAAATTAATCAAGTGAATACAGCAAATCAATTCAAAACCATTCAGCACAGGAATATGGAGTCATGAAGACATTCCAACATTGAATAATGCCTCTATAGACTGAGAGCAAGTATATGTAAAGCAAACGTGTAACACCGTGTATCCACAAACAATTCAAAGTGGCCCATCAGCAATGTGCAATATTATCATACATATAAAGTGCAAAAGTGTTAATAATAAACAAAGTATGAATACACATCATATACTTATCTCTATGACTCCAGGAGTCACACAGTTTGATCGTTCCCTTGTGCTCTTACTTATATTCATCGAGAAAAGTATATGTGTATTCATACTTTTTTGATTATTATCACGGAAGTAATTTGTAGTTCTGGTTTCAGACTGCTGCGGGCACAGGGAGCAATGGAGGTTGGGAAATACACACAGTGATGTGGCGTGAAAATGGAAAAGATAGAAATAGGACGCTATGGTGGGTGTTATGCTTAATATTACTCCTGAGGAAGTGGCATATTTAAGATTCACGAAACGCGTAGAGGTATATCCCCATAGTGGTAATATATTCTAAATTTTGGTGTTGATTAACCCAATATTTTTATTTATTTTTCACTTGTATTTTTGATTTGTTTTTATTGTTGTCTTAACTGTATCCAGAATGACTTGGTTTTCAACCTTAATAAGTGTTGAGGTTTGGCCAGCATAGGTCCCCAGCACTGTGGGTGAAGATACCTGAAGTCTTATGGTGTTTTTTGAATAAACATTATAGACATATATACTTTTTTATATAGTAAAATTTGTATTTTTAAAGTTTTTTAAAATTTTAAATAAAAAACCCATATAAAAAACCCATAACACCCATATAATATATATATATATATATATATATATATATATATATATATATATATATATATATATATATATATATATATATATTAAGGTTAAATTCTCTATTGCTTTTTAAACCTAAATTGTGATCAAAAAGTTACCAGTGGGATCCAAATATTTAATATTTAATGTGTGGTAAAACACTGGAAACAACATTCCAAAACCTACATCATCAGCCTGGAAGTGACGTTTATATACTCCTGGAAAGCCAGTTTAACTGAGAGGCAGGTGAAACTTCTCTGTAATTCCCTCTCCCCCATTGGGGGGAGAGGGAATTACAAGTTGAATACTCCTGAAACAAAGTAAAAATACAGCACTTAGAGGAATTACTGTTGAGGTTCTGTTTTTTTATCCATAAGGCAAGTTGAGTCAGACAAAGGGGAAAAACAGTAGACAAGACTAGCACAGAGGGAAACAACTGAAGGTAGGACTAGGTACGAAGGAGAACTGGAGTAGGCACAAAGGGAAACAGGAACAATGCAATGGCAAAGGCACAGGTTAGATTAAACAGATATGTAAAAATAACTCAGAGCTGAATGCTTAAGTGTTATGATTACTTACAGGAGTTTGAAGAGTCTCAATAGTTGCACAGTTTGTACCACAATCAAGTCTCCCATAGCAGTACAGAGAACACTGCGCACCAGGTGTTCAGGAGCCAGAAACAATAATCCTATACACATGAGGTTCCTTGGACAAAACTCCATCAAAATATATTTATAGAATGCATCATTAAATGCCTGGGAATACTGTGCTAGGAGCAAAATAGAAGGAAGTACCGAGGTCTCACCTCTTACATCACTCATACATTATGAGTGACCAATAAGCATGCTTGGGCAAGTTTTCTCAGACTCCTCCTCTGCTTCTGATAATGGTTACTGTGTCAAGATACCTAAAGCTTTTGGTATGTCTTCATCTGTCCGTGTGTCTCTTGTGGTTGTTGGAGTGCTGCATCTGGGAGCCTTGCTGGTCACCTCACGTCATCCAACCGGCTTGCACAAATACTGTGGCATATTTTTCTGGGGCTTTGTCATCCAAGAACACTGATGCCTACATTGCAAAGTATTTACATTCCATCCAGGCTTATGCACCAAAAAAGTGCAATCCCTGATGCTACTTAGTAAAGAACAGAACTGCTCAAGGGTTTGTGGTGCCTCCTTGATTGCTTATGATTTCTCTTGCTGACTTTAGCCAGCTTCATACATGTTCACTGTTTGCTATAGACCCCTGGGCAAGTGTAAGAATTTACAGTGCTTCACTGGCATTAGCCTCTAGCACTACAGGGTATGCAGTACAGCATATGAGTAATGTAGTGCATGCCAGTGGGAATCTCCACACTGGTGAGGACTGTAATGCCAGCATGACCCTTAGGCCTGAGAGAGAGATGGCATTAAATCAAGTGATTTCTTCTGCTCCTTGTAGAGGAATATAATGCTTTGAAACACTCATGGCCCACTCTCCTCTTCAAAGTGCAGTCGGCATTAACAGGAGAACTTTTTGAGTATGTAGCTTAGTAAATTGACATTAATTAAGAATAGTGTCATAAACTTTATTTACTATTAAAATGTCACCAATGGAAAGGCATGCATCAAAATAGCTCGTTCACCAGGTCATGGGCATTTGAACAGTGCATGAAAAATGTAATTGTTCAAAATGTTGTTTGACCCTAATGGAACCTAACTGCCTCTAACTAAAGAATACCTTAAAATAACTGCCCCCAAAGCACCCCCAAAGTTGTCATTTTGATGGTCTTTGCTACCCTAACTTAATCTAACTTACCATACCCTTACCTTCCCACTCACATGAGAAAGAGCAGCATGGTGACATGTTAGAGCATGATAGACTGGCATGATGACCCTAACTTAATTTAGTGTAATGCCAATACCTTAACCTAGGACCCTAATAACTCTGCCTCCAAACTACCCTACTCTATCCTAACTCACCCTAACCCTAATCTACCACATGAAAATGGAGAGGCCCTAAGTCAAATCTGAGGAAAGTTCCCACCTCCATGGTCTAGGGCAAATTTGAATAGTGCACTCTTACACAGACCATATTTAAATTCCCATAACAGGTTGCCAATCTTGCATGCTCACACATTCATTCCAGGCCTATGAAATGTTCATGCTGCTCATTTGTGTATAGGAGCAGATGGTTGTGTACTATTGAAAATGCTTATTCGGCGAATATTCACAAGTGTGTACAGTGTAGCAATTACACTGATTTTCATGCCTATTCAGCTTTTTTAGGGACACTTGGCATTCTGTTTCCGCTTCATCTCCTGCTGTGACCTTAGCTTGTCTCTTGACCTGATTCAATGTTTTCTGTCTTGACCTCAGCTTTGTTACCCAGTTATCCACCCCAGCTGTGGCCAGAATACATTTTGGGGAAAAGTCCAATCCCTCAGACACTGCATTAACTATGGATAAATGAATTGTATTACAGTAAACAACAGATACCTGTTAATTCTGTTTGATCTAATACGATTGCTAAATTATTTTCCAAGCTGAACCTTTGTGGTGCCTACAATTTTGTATCACTTATGGAGGGGGAAGGGTGGAAAACTATTTTAAGAACCTGTTTTGGACACTTTAAATATTGTGCGATGTATTCTGTAATATGCAATACCTCAATATCTGCTTCACTTGAGCCCCTGTAGTGTGTCACATAGCAAGTTCTATATTTTATTCTGGAAGCTCATGCTTTAGAGACTGTAGTAGGAGCAATCTAATCCTAGAGAAGTAGCCCAAAGAATCTTCTTCTTCTAGGATATAGCCCCCCATTGGAAAATAATTATGATGTTAGGGATTCGGAATTACTAGCAATCAAACTGGCACTGGAGTAGTGATGTAATCTGCTGGAAGGTGCTGTCCATCTTTTTTGATGTACAGAGATCATAGGAATCTAGAATACCTAGACCAAGCAATAAGATTAACCAGACAGCCCAATGGACTTTGTATTTTTCAGTGTTCATTTTCCCTAATGGACTCTTAATGACTTTTGCTGTTCCCTCAGTTCCCCAGGCTTCTATTTCTATGGGCTTTACTTTCCCTTTTTTAAGTATACAATACCATCCTGGTGCTGGCAGACTGTTTGAACAAGATCGCTTACTTCATCACCTCTAAACACCTCCCTACAGTTTCCAAAACAGGAATGCTTTTATTAAAAATAGTACTTCACGAAATCCCATCAGAATTCACAGCTGATGAAGAAACGTCTGCAATAAGATTCATGCCCAGTAGAACTGTACAAGTACTTTTCATTGACAAAAATTAGTTAATAAAAAAACCCAGTACTATACTGCATACCTACAGGACAACTATGTTTAACCTCTTCTTCTGGCCAAATTTGCATACAACATTCTTCCACCAGCCATCTCCCATCCTGCCTTAATTACAGACTTCGTGCTTCATCTTTTACCAGCTTTCAAACAACATCCCCAGTTACAAGAATTCAGCAGATCAATGAATTCAACCAGCCCCAGAGTATCAGGCTGGAAGTACAGTATGACTTTCCGCCAATAACTTAAAATTGATCTTAAATTCCAGACGCCTGGTCTCTAGTTTTTTTGTCCCTTTTCATGTGATGAGACAGATTATCAGTGTCACCTATGTATTTGCCTTGACATATCCATTTAGCTGTCCATATCTCTTTTATCAAACCAGCAACTTAAAGTATGTATTCCTCAAGACCACATCCCCCTCCTTCAGTCTAGATAAGTGAACAAAAAAATAATATTAGAGGAAAGAAATTGTGGATTCCCAGCAACATCAAGGTCATCTGGACTGGAATATTTTTTTTTTCTGGTAGGGTTATGGTACAGAAGAACACTTGTGGGATGCCTCTCCAGCCAATCAAGCCATTTCTTTGTTTTATTGTTTATACCTCTCTCACCCTCAGTGACCTTCTTCTATTTGCAAGTGGAATGTACTACTCAAGGGTAGAGGTAGTGGTGTCATTGACAGGATACCTGCAGCCAGCCAGATGTTTCCATCTGTCTCAGTGTCCCATGTCCTCTGCTTCCTTGGCTGTTTGCATTCTCAATGCATTTTCTTATGAGGCCAGGCAAATACTGTCACATATTCTGGGGATTTTCCTTGCACGCACACTGATAACTTATGGCGCAGTGTAGTAATGTTCTGTTAGCAGCCACATTGTATGACCCATTTGGTGCTAAACTTCACCAACTTAAACCCCTGAACACTTTTGTTCAGTGCACAGTTGTTTCTGGTACCATCACAAGCTAATTGGCATTACTTCAGTTTTCCTTATCTCTGTGGCTGACCTTAGCCTGTTTCATGCACATCTCTTGTTTGCCAGTAACCTTGAATTTCTAACTTGTTTGACTAAAACACCTGTGCTGCCTGCCCTGACCTTCAGAATGCTGTATTGGACTATGGCTTGCCTGACCCTTTTGGTATCTCCATTCAGATCTTTGTGCCTACTGATGGCCACAAAGACCTGGGGCTCAACCACTGGGAAGAATGGTTGTCCCTGAGTAGCACAGATTCTATTATCATCCACCAGACTCACTGCTTGATTTACATAATAACATAGTAAATTAGGTTAAAAAAATCCATCAAGTTCAACTGTTGCCTCATACCCCAGTGACATGAGAATTGTATAGCTTTCCTGCTACCAAATAAGTTAGTCATTTATCAGACCTTCCTGATTTGCCTACTAATATAGAGCATAACCCTGTACGTTCCCTTTTGAAAGAAAAGTATATAATCTTCTCTCCATTGTATCTGCCATAACCACATCCTTGGGCAAGGAATTCCATAATTTAACAGACCTTACTGTAAAAAAAAACATTACTCTGCTGAAATCTAAACCTCCTTTCCTTTAATCTCAAGGGGTGTCCCCTGGTCATTTGATCAGGCCTTGGAATGAATAGCTCACCATAGAGATCCTTGTATTGACCTCTCATAAACTTGTACAATGTGATAAAATCTCCTCTTAGTCATCGCTTCTCTAGAGTAAATAAACCAAGTTTGTCTAGTTGTTCCTCATTCATCAAGTCCTCAATTCCCTTAATTAATTTTGTTTCTCTACGCTGTACCCTCTCCAGTTCTAGAATATCCTTTTTCAGTACTGGTGCCCAAAACCGTACTGCATATTCAAAGTAAGTTCTTACCAATGATTTGTACAATGGCAAAATGATGTTATTCACTCTTCTTCAATACCCCTTTTATGCAAGACAGGATTTTGTTTGCTTTTGCAACTGCTATTTGACACTGGTCACTGTTTCCAAGTTTATAGTTTACAAGAATTCCCAGGTCTTTCTCTAGCAATGAGTCCCTGAAAATAACTCCATTAAGTTCATAAGTAGCCATGAGATTTTTTTCTTCCCAAATGCATGACTTCACTCTTTCCCACATTAAACTTCTCTTTGGCATTACAGTGACCCGCTACTGGGATCCTCCAGCACTTTATGGACTGTCTGTTAGTTACAGCTCTGAGCCAAAACAAAAGAGGAGCTTTGAAATAAAATTCACCATATCACACTGCATTACTGATGGAAAGAGGACCCTTCCTCCTGCCATTCTTCTATTACGGCATGCCCATTTGGTGCCTTTGCTACCGCTGGAACAAACTTACTGTGGTAGACCTCATTATTGTTTCAGGGACGTAACACTTTAATTTTACTTACATATTCAGCAAGTACATAATGTGTAAATCAAACTGACTATAATTTGTATGTATTTAAACATTTTTTATCTTCAACTATTTTTTTCATTTTTATGTCTCTGGCAATGAGCTCCCAGTATATGGTTGCAAAAGCTTTCTATTGGGGTACATGAAAACATATATAGAGGTATAATGTAAACAAGATAGCACACAGAGCATTCAGTGCTACAGGGATACTGTAATATTGTAATACTCCCTGCTTTGATGGTCCAATGGCCAGAAAACTCTGGAATTCAGTGAGCTTACACACAGGGACATAAAAGGAAAAAACTGGTGAAGATGAGAACAAAATAAAACGTATAGGCAGCCTGCCTATCCTTTAAGTATACTTCAGCAGCCTACCTATCATTTAGGTAGCCTTAGGCCGTCTGTCTATTCCTTATGTTTCCTTGCACAGTCTGCGTATGATTTAGACAACTCCAATTCTTGCTGTTACTGTTGTCCTCTTCCTTTCTTTGTTTTTGGCAAAAAAGAGTTCACCAGAATGAACTTTTCGTGGGTGTCTAACCCATGAAATGTTCATATTGCTGAAGTCTACAGAGCATACTGTGTACACAGTGATTTGAGAACTAATGAAATGTAACTTTCCCTTAACAAGAGCTCATAGTATTTGATGGTCCCTCTGATCATATCATCACATTTTCAGGGTTAGAGTTTAGAGCTCACCACCTGCTTGTTATGCATTGAATGGATGCTGCTCACACCACAGTCTGGAGCCATTTCTACAGAAAGATAGAAAAAAGCTGTGTTTGCCTCATATGTGTGCACAAACATGCATATTTTGTCCTAGTATTTTTCCTGATAATTTATACGCTTTTTGAGGGCTGACAAACCTTTGGGTAAGAAATATTTTGAAGATCTCATGGTCTGCTCATTTCCACAGTTCTGTGGTATTGATATCATTACTTTAATGAGTGGAAGATGCTGCATAGGTACTTGTTTCAGTCACAGCAGATATTTAGAAATACTGATAATTGCTGAACATTATCACTAATGCCTAGCGACAAAACAAGGAGGCATATACAATTTATTACAATTTTTAAATTTACATCCTTAACTAAAATATGAGAATGGGAGAAATACTGCACACCTCTACACACATTATATGTGGACACCTGTTTAATATGTTTTTCTCTCACATTCTTGCAGTGTGCTGGGCTACTGAGTGAGATTGAGGAGCTCCAGCAACGTCATCGAATCAGTCAGGAGGAGCAGGAGAAGTTACAGGAGGAGCTGAGGTTGTGCAGAGAAGAAATTCACAGGCTGAAGGAGAGTGGATTACAGGTGATACCAGCACAGCTACCTATTGGCATCCTGCACTTTTACCTGCATTGTCAGTGTATTACTGTATCCAATCATATTGCATGCCCTATACACTGCTACTAACACTGCACTGCTTCCTACAATAATACTTACTGCCATGCCCTATACACTGTCATACTGCTCTTCTGCATAAATACCCATTTTAATCAATCTGAAGTGTATGTACGGGTAGTTGCTACATACTTGGGGACATACTACTAATTACGCTTGCATACACAGGGCCTTTTGTATAAAAGCAAACCAGAGCAATTCTGGGGCAAACTACCTGTGCTATAGGGAAGACATACACAGTACCAAAATTCTAACTGATTTAAATTGTCCTTTTAACCCTTTGAATGCTAGTAAGGTCTAACATGCAATGGGTTAAAGACCCAGTACGTTTGCACTTGAGAGGACAAATAAATATCCCACAAAATTCCATTGATTTACATGGAGTATTTAACCCCTTGTATGCTAGAGAGGTCTCCAAAGCGTTGTGAGGCAATGCGTTGGAGACCACTCTAGCATTGAAGGCTGTTAAAGCCCCATTTAAATCATTCACACTTTTAATTTCTCCCCTATTGTGCAATTGGTTTATTCCAGCACTGCACCTCTTTAGAGTATTGAATGGTACCTTTACTTACCATGTGGCAGATAGCACTCCTACATCCTGTCACTCTGTAGTGCTACATACTAGGATGCTGCACTTCCACCTCACTGTTACTTACCTGCACACACATTATACCAATTGCTCCATGGGAACAAATACAAATTCCATAAATTCTCCTTCATGTAAATGGGGCTTTTATCCACTAGTCTTCAGGGCTTTCCACTGACTTGCTTTGCAGCGAATTGGAGAGCACTCTGGTATTCAAGGGATTACATGTAGGTACATATGCTTTGCCCCAAAACTGCTCCACTTTTTACTGATGATACTTACACCCTCCACTTCCACATTGAACTAATAGTTACATCTAGGACAGTCTGTCTACACACAGATTAAAATCCTGAAGTATTCTGTAATTTGCCTATTGCTCAGAGTGACACTACAGATCCCTTGGCTCCTTTCCTTAAAGGGATAGTAATACTTAACATGTAAAAAAATATATGTTGTAGAGTTTATGTCCCCAAATAAAACAAGGGTACTCCCACTGCTGAGAGATATTTTATTAAAAAATTATAACAGCTCAAACTTGAATTTTTTAGGTAATATATCACAGTGGCCTGAAAGTTTACAGTGGAGCTGTTTCTACACCATCCTATGGAGATTTATGGTCTACGGACCAGAGCGGTCCATAGGATGGTGTAGCAACAGCGCCACTTTACATTTTTCAGGTCACTGTGATATTGCACCTAAAAATCTCTGCAATCCTTGAGTGACAGGAGACAGAGGATTGTAGATAATGGAGAATATTCAGAGGAAGGCTGTGTTGCTAGTGGGGTACCTCCAGGATCTTTACTGGGGCCCATTCTTCTTTAAATTTTACGTTAGTGATATTGCAAGAGGTCTTCATGGTAAGGCATTCCTTATTGTAGATGATACAAAGATCTGCCACAGTGTACACATTCCTGGGGGAATAAGCAGAGGCGAAACTAGAACCCTCCGGGCCCTGGTGCAAGAAGTGCCATGGGCCCCCCCACCCCCTGACCACATTGGCCCCCGGGCCCTTCACAATGCCCCCATCTCCTACCTCCCAATCCCTGGTGGTCCAGTGGAGTGGCAGGAGGGACGGGTTGGTGTGTTGAGCTCCTGCGTGGTCCTCTACTGTAATGCAGAGCACTGGGAGATGATGTCATCTCCTAGCGCTCTGCATTACTAGAGCGCCGGAGGGAGATTGCAGGCTCCAGGCAGAGGGGAAGCAGGGGGCGACCGGGCCCCTGGAGTGACGGGCCCAGGCTTGGGTGCGACCCCTGTAGTTACACCACTGGGAATAAGCCAAATGGCAAATGATTTAGGTAAATTAAAAGGATGGACAAGAGTATGGCTGCAGCTTAATGCTAATAAATGTAAAATAATGCACTTAGGACATAAAAATACAAAGGCAAAATATAGCATTTAGGAAAATATGCTGTCAGAGACAGAAGAAAGGGATTAGGTAGTAATTATTTCTGGTGACTAAAAGGTATGCAGGCAATGTAAAAAAAAGCAGAAGGAAATGCAAGCAGGGTGCTTGGTTGTATACCTAGAGGCATTAGTAGCATAAAAGAGGGAAATGGTCATACCACTCTACAAATTTCTAGTTTGACCTCACCTTAAATATTGTATATAAAATTGGATATATATTTTGGAGATAATTCAGAGAAGGGCTACTAACAGTGGTATAACAATTGTGGTCTCAGGGGTCACAACTGCAACTGGGCCCGTCACTCCAGGGGCGCGGCCGCCTCCTGCTATACCACCGCCACTGCCAGCAATAAAAAGCTTTGCGGATGGGAAGATCAGACTGATCTCCCTACCGGCAAGCTGCAGTCTGTGCCTTCTACAGACAGTGTGGAGATGGACAATGGGGGCAATGTGGAGGTGGACAGTGTGGATATGGACAGTGGGA
Organism: Rhinophrynus dorsalis; assembly: GCA_037306005.1. Classification (NCBI taxonomy): domain Eukaryota; kingdom Metazoa; phylum Chordata; class Amphibia; order Anura; family Rhinophrynidae; genus Rhinophrynus; species Rhinophrynus dorsalis. The sequence goes on from CM074721.1 coordinate 338,876,085, forward strand.
GCAATGTGGAAGTGGGAAGTGTGGTAATGGACAATAGGGGCAATATGGAGGTGGACAGTGTGGAGGTGGACAATGGGGGCAATGTGAAGATGGACAGTGTGGATATGACAATGGGGGCAATGTGGAGGGGGACAATGTGGAGGACAGTAGGGGCATTGTGGCATGGCAATTTTTGCACCAGGACCCGGTGGCTTCTAGTTACGCCTCTGGCTACTAAAATGATGAATATATATCAGGATCTAAACATGTATAGTTTGGAGAAGAGAAGAGAGAGGGGGATATGATACAAACATTCAAATACATGAAGGGAGTCAACATATCACAGGAGGGAAGTACATTTCAAAGGAGTAGAAATATTAGGATAAGAGGCCATAGTCTAAAACTAGAGGGACAGAGGTTTAGATATAGCCGACCAGAAGAAGTGGTAGAAGTTAATACAGTGATGGAATTTAAGCATGAATGGGATAGGCATAAAGTTGCCCTGAACATAACACAAGACCAAGGACAAAAAAAGTTTTGAGGTTTTTGAAGTAGGAAAAGTGCATAGGCTAGATGGGCCGAATGGTTCTTATCTGCCATCAACTTCTGTTTTCTATGTTTCTCAAAATAATAAACTTCTCCCCCAGAGCACATGGTAAGCTTAATCCATTGATTCAATGCTTTTTACATTCCTCTAGTCCTAGTTTTAAGATCATCTGAGGCACACAGAAATTGTTCCCTTGTCCACTGGTAACCACAGATTCCCCAAATATACTGTCTGACACCCCCAAGCTTGCTTCTCTGCCCACAGATAGCCATAACTTTTCCAGATTTGCTGACTGACCTTCCAGCCTTGTTCTTCTGTCCTCTGGTAGCCACAGATCCCCACATACGCTGACTGATGCCCTCCTCAGCCTTACCGTCTGTTTTCTGTAGGTAGTTTTGTTGAGCAGGGCTCCCATGCACCCCTCTGCTTCAAACAATACAGTAGAGAGGCTCCACAGACTCACTCCTCACAAGGTACTAAAGGGTTAGAACCAGGAAGTACATGGTAAATAGGGAGCATCTGGAGAAAACAGTCCACTGTGCTGTTTGAAGCAGGGGGCAGCACTAAGTTAGAATAGAGCTGCCTTTTGGCAGAGTGCCCCCCATGAGCCTGAGGTCCCAGCATATGATGGGTACACCCAGGCATCAAAATGGCCCTGCCTTAAAGGCTTATAGGAGCAATAAAGAGTTTTTATGAAAACCCATATGTAATAGGGCTTTTTTTCTGCTGAGTAAATCAAGGGTACTGCCATCACTGTCATCACTGCCACTTGTTATTTATTCATTTATTCAAATGTTATAACTGTTAAAAACTGTTATACTCACTTGGAGCTTAATTACTGAATGCTGAAACGGTCAGGAAGTGACTCAGCAGTTACTGTCACATATATTGGAGAGCTGTTGACAGTATCTCACCTTTACCATACAGTGTAACAAAATAACTATATGAAATCAGTCCACAAGAGGGCATTTTTGGTGGGGAAAGATTAACAGCTTAAATTGCAATAATTCTGGAATGATACAGCTCCCAATGAAGGGAGTACCCTTGTTTCACTCAATAAGAAAAGCCTAAAATACATGTTGTTCATAAAAAAGTTTATTGTTCTTTTAAGTAGGTTCAAGCACTCTGCCTGCTAAAAAAAAAAAAAAAAAAAAAAAAAAAAAAACTTCCAGCAACTGCCATGTCCTCCTCCATATACATAAACACAAAGACGGAACTGCACTCCAGAGTGGTACATAAAACCAACATCACTTTATTTCACAATTTCCAAGACAGACGCTACACATGCTGCATCAGCCTCACGCGTTTCGCACCTGCGTGCTTAATCATAGACTGACGAGGCTGCTAACAGTCCCACTTTTTGAAGCCAAGAAGTCACACCCCTCAGGTAATACGGCCAATCCCACAGAGAGAAATCAACAGGGAATAATGACCGGATTAACTCTTCACAAAAGGCTTCTCCAAAAAGGAAAGCTGCAGTCCCTTTAATTGTACTCAACATATACAAAAATAAAACTACATCACATTTAAAACATTTAAAAACTAAACATGCAGAATAGATGCAGATGAGATGTTATCATACATAGTTTAAGCAGCATATGACGTATATGTAACCGAGTAATCAACATATGGAATGATAGATCTTTAAACTCAACATCAAAAGCTACAGTACTGAATATTCAAACAGCATACCTAGTATTGCTAAATTCAATTTACACAAAAAGGCTGACATCAAAAGCCCTATTAAGACCAAACGGTTTTCTAGTGGACGGAGTGAAGATCCAGAACACCTCTCTCTGGGACAGCAATCATTCTCTATCTCCACCCCTTCAGGGTAATATAACCCTTTCAATGCCAACCACAGAGAGGTGCTCAAGATCAGAGCCATGTACCGAGCAAAAATGTTCAGCCACACCTGTCCTGTGGTCACCACACTTCACATTGCTTATGTGCTCCCTCACACATTCCCTAAGGGACCTAGTTGTCTTCCCTATGTATTGTACATTACAAGCCTTCCAAGTCACAAGATAAATTACATATTTCGTAGCACAATTGATATATTGCCTAATCTTATGTCTAGATCCATTTGCTGTAGACTCAAACTCCTTAGTGGGAATAACCCACTGGCAACAGCCACATCTGCAGCCGCCACAAGGGAAGTTACCCACTGTTCTCAACCAGTGTAGATTTTTCACAAATTGTAAGAATTGTCAAAAGACATCTTCCAATTCTGCTTGCGGATAGAGAATTTCGACCATTTGTCTCAAGGAAGGCATCTACTCTGGTTAAGAATCATTCTCCAACTATTTATGTGGGAAATAAAAAACAACAGAATTACACTTGGTTGAGAACAGTGTCTTTGGTGTCTTTGTCAACATAGCTTTGAGAATATGCCCCAAATATGCCATCATCACCATAAATGTGCCATACCTTCACCAGGTTTACAATTTTGCAGTGACTTCCTCGACATATTGAAATGCAGGTTAATGCATTTAAGCTCACATGCACTAAGCTCCTATAGCTACCTGTTTTGGCGAAGTTGGGATCTTCCTATAGCTCTCTGTGTAGCCAGAGGACAATTTGCTGTCCCTGCTAGAGAGGGGAGACAGCAGCTGCCCTCCTTGAACCCTTTCAGTGCCACCAGAGTACCTTGTGAGTACTGTGCTTGAATCAGCTGATCACCAGAGAGCCCACTTAGCTGGTTCAGTCAATACATGATGGCCATACCTGGGAACTCTCCGGATTTGCCCCGGAGACTCCGGTTCTGACAGAGCTTTACCGGGTCTCTGGGGCAGAGGCTGATTCCTCTGAATGTGGGGAGTTTCTACTGAAACTCTGCCACATCTGCTTTTTTCTCCCGCTGTTTCTACGTCCCCAGCCTTCTGTGTGACACCTTTACGCCCTGCCCCCCCACTTATGTCAAGCCCCACCCCTTCATGATGCGATTAGCGGCATTTTTGTCACCCCCTGCTGAACAGAGGACAACCCTCTGGGTAGCCCTCAACTGGAAGTTCCCAGGTATGATGATGGCAAAGACACTGGTCTATATTATTTTTTCTCTGCTGGTTCTCTCATTGTATAAATTAATTGTGGCAAAGAGTTTTACTGTTGTAACTCTTTCGGTGCCAAACGGGTGTTCAATGTACATCCCTATGGCACTCAAAGGGTTAGGGAGTGATACTGTTTGTGGTGCTGAAGTCTTAGAGTATCCTCTCCTCTCCCCCAGTGGGTAAGTTTGGGAGCATAGATACTGCGCTCAGACTTCAGAGTTATCATACTTCTGGCATTGTGTAAAGAAGGCATCCCTTGCACTTCACCAGCAGTACAACAACCCTGCATGTTCATGATTATGTTACACCCTTACTTACTTAATTCTTAGTGCATATAGCAATGTGTGTCTACATAGATTAGACAATGTGCATGCCACACATTGCTAGACATACATAGCCATAGCATTGAACCTTAGTGCATCTCCCCCATGGTGTAAGTGGTTGATCAGACAAGAAGTCCTCAGACTTCAGAATCATCGTACTGCTGGTGATGTGCAAGGGAGGGTATACCTTACACATTGCTAGCATTGCAGCAAATCTGCATGCTAATATCTAGCCCTCCGTGAACCCTCCCTAATTCTTAGGGCGATATGTTCAAAATATTGTGGTAACTAAAATTGCCTGTAATCAGAATAAAAAAGTTATGTCACAGGCCATCAATTCTCAGACATATTACAATCATTTTTGCATCCAATTCCTCCATCTCCGTCAAAGAGAAAAAAGCAGTCTTAAAAGTGCATGTGATTTAGTCTAAAATCATTTTAAAAGGCATTTTCAGAATAAAATATTCTTTTAGCCGTCACTTTTTTGTGTGATTAACAAAATAAAAATAGTCTAAACTTGAAGAAGACACATTACGATGAGCAGGAATGAGAAGCAGAAATATGGACTTAAATGTTTACAAAATGTCTTTGAACATGTGTCGTTTCAAAGGCATCCGATGGCATCTGTTCACATCCGTTCACCTCACCAGACAGTGTCTGGCGAGTTGAGTGGCTGTGAGTGGATGTCACAGAAGCAACTAGGCGAAGCATGATGTGCTATGTCTCCTTTCATTAATAGTACATCCCTATTATGGGAAGAACTGCAGGATAATATCATGAATGTAGGGGGAAAAGTGACATAATTCTCTGGTCTCCTACACTGAGGACAGGGTTAGTCAATCTTTGGAGCTCCAGCTGTTGGAGGTTAGAACTCCCATCATGAGCTTACACATGAAATTATGCTATACTAGTGATACCACAGAACTTACATTTGAAATATAGCTACACTAGTGATACCACAGAGCTTATAACTGAAGTGAATCTGCACTAGTGATACACAGAGCTTACAAATGAAATGGAGCAAACTGTTTCCTCCATTTATAGCAGCAAGCGAGAAATTGACTGAGGCAGTGGCCTGCCAGACTTTTGACAATATCGGGAGGGGGGGGGGTCAATTGTCCTCCTACCCCTGGCCAGCCCTCCCTTGACCTTTCTGGTTGTGTGATAACTTCTATAGGCTCAACATATTGTACTGGTAACAAGGCCAGCTTTAAAACCCCAACAGGGTTCTTTTTCCTCATCGTCATGTACACATTTATCTGAGGAAGAATGGGAAAACTGGGTCCATCCATGCCGGTCCAATAAAATGTGTAATGCTAGATATTAACTGTACCGAGTATCTCATTACTGTGGTGGTAATAACATTCTGAAAAATACATTTGCACAACATTTTCTATGTCTATGACAGGCTAATTGGTCCTTTCAAAAGTTTTCAGCTTTTCTCACAATTTTCCCAAGATTCTAGTTCTTTCTGTTACCTGCAATTTAAGCTAATCCGTATCATAGGATAATTTTCCATAAGGGAAAGGGGGATACATCCTTTACTTCAAATTTCCTCACTGATGTTAGGAATAAAACTACATTTCTCTTAATTTGTTAAATAAAAGGATTTATATAGATAGGTGCCCTTTTTACAGCAGTCAGGTGAATCTATCTGTATAATTTTTTGTACCATATCTGACGCTTCCTTTATATCAGTGATGGGCAACGTGAGGTTGTTCTGCTTCTGCCTGTCTACAGCTAACCGATGGCTGGCGGGGAATGATGAAAATTGTAGTTTGACAGTGTGGGCTGGAGGGCCTCATCTTGCCAGTCCCTGATGTATACAGTGATCTCTGTTCAGGTTCAGGTCTGACTTTAGTTTATACCTTCTCACAAACAAACAGTAGGCTTTAGCCCCTTAAGGACCGGCACGCACGCACGCAGCCAGCACTTAAGGACCACGGAGCATTTTTTTTAAAATTCTGATTCAGGGCTCCCCAAACGGCACGCACGCACGCAGCCAGCACTTAAGGACCACGGAGCATTTTTTTTAAAATTCTGATTCAGGGCTCCCCAAACGGCGTGGAGCTGCGTGGGGAGCCCTAAAATTGATGACGTACATGTATGTCATTGGTACTTTAGGGACATCCACCTATGACGTACATGTACGTCCTGGGTCGTTAAGGTGTTAATAGGACTGATTAGCTTGTACAGGTTAGTTATCTTTATCAGACTGTAAACTGAAACAACTAGCAGTAGACTACAACAAAGATCAAATACAAATAAAATCTGTTTATTGTTATAATTGATTGATATTTTAAGGACACATGCACAGCTAAGTATTCATTTTAACCCTTTAAATACCAGAGTGTTGTGCAACACATTGCTTTGCAATATGTTATGTACCTCTCTGGTTCTTAAAGGATTAAACAAATTAAGAGCCACTTACTTTCTGAGTATAATTCCCATTAAAAGATTCAGTTGACAATGGTAACACTATCATACATAGAGACCGAACATAACCCCAGTGACACTCCAGGCTTAAACATGTTAAACAATATATGGATATTTGTAAAAGTGGTCTTAGTCCAGAGACCCTAAACCAAAGGTGGGCAACCTTTAGCCTTCCAGCTGCTGGGCACTACAATTCCAATCATCCTCAACCAACAGGAGATCCAGATGTTGCCTACAAATGCTCTATACCTTCTCTTTGTTTCTCTCTGTCTGCCATACATAGGCGTCTAGGGTATGCAGTTCCTCTCTTGCAAGTTACAATAGGGGGCTCCCTGCAGTTTTCTACTTTTGCATAGGACAGGAACTGTCCTTCAGTTCTGGAACTGCTGAGGTAAAATATGCAGATCCACAGGCCTGGGTTGGATTGTATGGACCTGTGATTAACCCCAGTAATGCTGGAACAGATTTTCTAGGTACATGGGTAGTTTTCCTTGGAATTTGCCCCACACAACAGCAATCAGCAAGTTTCTTGAAAATGTAGCAATGTTTTATTCTCTTTTCATGATAAGGCACAATTCTCTTTTAGGCGTCCCTAATCCAAGTTTTCCTTGACCTGAACACTCATGTTAGTTTTGGATGGGGGCTACCATGGTAACCTTTTCCTAGCATAACTCTGACAAGAACATCTATTGTATAAATCAGGGGTGCCCATCCTGAGGACCTCCAGCTGTTGAGGTCTTAAATTCCCATAATCTAGAACCTGCTGTTTGTGGATGGGAGCTGCAGTCCTCATCAGCTGGAGGGCCTTAGGTAGCCAACCCTGTTATTAATAGTCTTAGAAAATAGGTGGAGCTTCTGGGCATTCCTGCACCCCACCCACAGACAGGACAGATCCTTGAGGCCTAGACACATACCAAAATATCACTTAAGGGCAAATATATATTGTAAAAAGTGGAGCAATTATGTGGCATGCTGACTTAAAGTGTTAGTAATGTCCAACATTTTCTTTTAATAGAATTGTAGGGGCTAAAAAAAGATTATCATTGCCACAATCCCCATCTCTCAAACCGTTATGGTTTGAGAGATATTGGCAATGAAAGTTCCCCCTTCCCTCCTCTTCTCTTGATGTTAGCTGTAAAGCTGACAGAAGGGGATCCTTGTTGACGACACAATGAGGCTCTGCAGCAGAGCCGAAATCCCGTTATTGCAAAATAATTACTTCATTGAAAAGTTGTACAAAGTGTGCTTGCAAACCAGGCACACTTTGTAGACCTTTACAGTGAAGTAATTCTTTTGCAGTAATGGGATTTCAGCTCTGCTGCAGAGCCGCCAGCTGATCCTCGGACTGGGATCTCCTGCTGTCAGCTAGACGCTGACGTCAGGAGAAGTGGAGGGAGGGGGGAACTTTCATTGCCAATATCTCTCAAACCATAGCGGTTTGAGAGATGGGGTTTGTGGCAATGAAAATCTGTTTTTTTAGCCTCTACAAATCTATTAAAAGAAAATTTTGGACATTACTAACACTTTAAGGTACTAATCAAATTAACTATTTTTTATGTTACAGAGAAACAGTGTGTTAGATGCCTCTTTAGAATCTACGTATTTACAAGCTGACATGGAAACATACATTTTCCATTTGGTGCAGTTGCGCATTGCTTAGCAATACTCTGCGCAGCAGTGCATTACAGACCTCATAAGAATTCAAGGGGTTAAGATCCCTAATTAAAACAATATTAATTTGTATTTGTTCACTGTGGTGCACTTGGTTTGCTCCAAAATTGTGCCCATTTTCTTAATAAATCAGGGGTCCTGTGATAAAGAGTACTATTTGGTAACAAACAAAACAAAAACAAATCCTCACACCTTTTTTTCATTTTTACACCATCCAGCACCATTTAGTGGAATTTACAAAACTAAAGATAAAGAAGCACTCTTCTGCACATTTTGAGCTCACTTTAATCTACCGCATGTTCTTCATTGCAGTGGGTAATCATGGACATGATGAGTTGACCCAACTCTTTGATAATGGCAATGGTCACTGTCTAATTGTTGATGATGAATATGATATGCCAAATATAAAGGATAAGTGACTATACATAACATAAAACACTGAGCCATAGAAAGACAGGCTTGAACTAGGGTTGAACTAGATGGAAGCAAGTCTATTTTCAACCTAAATTACTATGTTACTATGTTACTACAAGTTACCAATAACAATTGCTAATAAAAACAATTACTCAGATGTTCATATATGTTGGAAAAATATTGCTAAAGAACCTGAGCAGGAAAACATCATACATGCCTTACAGTAGAACTAACACCTCCAATTAAAACCATCCACTTACCTTAATAGGATCAGAAAATGGCACGACTGAATTTTGCTTGTGTGCTTTTAGTCAATAGATAACACTTTCAGTTACTCCATGGATACCATGTGGATATGACAATTGCTGACAGCAGGAGCTAACTACAGGTGTTGCAGAGAATATGACTGCAACGGGGTACTATTCAGGGTACCTGCCTGAGGGTCTAATAGGTTCTATTATGCCTCAATGAAAATACTTTTGTGAAAGAGGTTCTAAAAAATGTTTTACACTGGGGTCTCCAATGACCAATTACACCATTTGCTGGCAGTTTTTAACCCTATTTAACCCTTTAAGGACCAGATGATTCTGCAGTGCATTGCAAAGCAATGCGTTGCACACCACTCTGGTCCTTAAAGGGTTACGATTACTATGTGCAGCGATCATAGTCTGACATCTTGTGGACTTGCTTTCAACTGTCATAACCGCCTTCATGGACATACCAACTAGAACTGATTAAAGAGGTTATCTCTTGAACAAAGGCATAATACAACATTGATAGGGGCCACAGAAAGGTAGGTGTGAGAGGGGTTAATTCTCCTTTAAAGAAACCAATGCCAAATATTTGTGATACTGTCACTTCATAACAAACAAGTGATTTTAAAAGAGCTTTCAAAAGGATTTTTATTTTTGTTAGATGTTTCTTATTTAAAAAATATCTTCTGAGAAATTTAGCCTTATTAAATGATTGCCAGATTTGCACTAAATGACAAATAAAGATAAATATATTGTAAACAATCCTGGGAACTCTCTGGCTCTGCCCCAGTGACTCCGGTTTCAGACTGAATTACTGGGTCTCCGGGGAGAGAAGCTGATTCTCCGTCGGTGGTGAGTTTCTTCTCCTTCCCACCCTGTTCCTCCAACTTCCTGCCCACTTCTCCTCCTTCCCACCATGTTATGCCCACTTCCCACCCGCTTCCCACCCACTGTATGGCTGAAATATGATTAAGCCCCATCCATCCAATTTAGCCACACCCCTTTATGATACGGATTGCGTCACTGACATCCTCTCGTCTTCGGAAGGCTCAAGGTGAGCACATTCCTAGGTATGATCACAAGTGTTTGTTTTACTCTCGTCTGCAGCACATGAGCCCTCACTGGGGGCTCAAGGTGAGCAGATTCCCTGGAATGATCATAAGTTATTGTTTTAAATAAAAATGACCAAAATAAATATAGGTGTTTGTGAAAGCACTTTCAAAATCACCCATTTTTTTCAACAAAGTGACAGTTCCACTTTAATCCTCTATTGAATCTCAGTGTTGGGTACATCTGATGAAAATTCCTTAAAGGGGAATGGTCACCTTTCCAAATCTTCCCCTCAGTAGGAGCCTCCATCTTAAAAGAATGTGCATGATGTTTGTTCCCCATTAAATGGCCATCCCGTTTGGTGAAAACTGATAGATTCTAGAAGTGAAAATAGGTGATTTTCTGGACATGTGAGTAATTATGCAGGGTTTATCTGACCAGGACAGACAAATAAAGCCTTTAGATTGTCCAAAAATTAAACCAACATCCTCTAAAACTATTAAACTGATAGAAAGACACACAGCACGAGGTATAGGTAGTTTAAACATATTTAATGAGACTAAAAGCTGGGAGTCAGAGGTGACAAGTCGACTTTATAATCACATTATATTTCTTGTCCACATGGATGTGCACCAGAGTTTAAAGGGATAGTAATACTTCGTTTTAACTTTATTTTATTTTGTAGGCATTAAGAAAACATGAAGAATGATATAAGTCTTATCTCTCAAACCTTTATGGTTTATGAGATATTCACAAGCAAAGTTTCCTCCTCCCGCCCCTTTTACCTACTGTAAACAATCTCTTCTCAGATGTGGAATGCAGTCCATAGACTGGACGGATAACAGCAGGGGACAATCTTCTTCCTGTGAGAACAATGAAAGCCCTGCCCCCCTTGACAAGCTTTTCAGGTTTTTCCCTTATCTTAATTGAAGATTGTCCCTCTGTGCAATCTACCTGGGTACCTCCCTTCTGCTCTGGCTGAGCAGTGTTACATCAGTAAAAGGGGCAGGAGGGGGGCACTTTGTCATTGAATTACTCTTGAACTACAACTCTGACAGAACTGAAATAACACTCTCCAAAGTCCAAATACTATGATGATTAATTAGAGCTGCTTTTATTATGAAACATTACTATCCCTTTAACATGCAGATGCAAACACTTTTGTAAAATAAGTTACACAAAAGAGGTGGTCCAGCACACTTTGTCTATGGTTATCCACTTAACCACTTGGATCCTTTAGATACCTCAGAAGCAATGCAGTACAATGTTTTAGAAATGAGACGCAGAGGGTTAAAGTTTCCGAGTATATGTCTCATTAACGTCTTTATCATAATGTTTATTTTTTTACATTTGATGCTATACTATAGATTTGTACACAAACGTATTGTGCCAATTTTCTCCTTTTTCAGTCTGTAATAGTGCCCCCTACTGTGGGGAATCAGGAAGCGTGTCAGAAGCAAACATTTATGACTATACCCAGATGCTTATTTTCAATTTTCAGACTGAATTTGCTACTGCAGCATTGCTTTTTTATTTTCCTTAAACCAAGCCTCTTTGTAAGATTCTGCTCGTAAAGGAACATGAACACTTGCTAATAATAACTCTCCACTTACCTTAATCTGGAAGAAATTTGGGGACCTGGAATCAGGCCACAAATAATTAAGTCCACCAAGGTAAACCAGATATCTAGTTCTAATTAAAGATTAATTTAAGGGAACCAATCCATGCAGAATTAATTCAGAATGACCATTACATTTTCAGCCTAGATTAAGGGGATAGTAATGTCATGTAAAAAGTAACAGCTATATCGTAGCTATATTAAAAAGAGATTACCTGAGGTTATTCTTATCTCTCAAACCTTCAAGGTTTCAGAGATATATGAAAATAAAGTTCTCCGCCCCCTCCCCTTTCTGCTTGATGAGCTGTAAAGCTGTCAGAAGCAGATTCTGGTCGTGTGACCAGATGGAGGCTCTTCAGCATCGCCAACACAGCAATATCTAAAAATGAATACTTCATTGGAATGGTCTACAAAGTGTGTTTGCAAGCCAAGCAGACATTGTAGACCGTTCCAATTAAGTATTTATTTTTAAATATCGCTATGTTGGCTATGCTGAAGAGCCTTCGTCTGGTCCTGGGACTAGGATCTCATGATGTCAGCTAACATATGAGAAAAGGGAGGGAGCGGAGTAATTTATTTTCGTATATCTCTCAAACCTTTATGGGTTTATAGGAATAAGCTCAGGTAATGTTTTTTTTATTAAAGGTACGATATAGCTATTAATTTTTACGTGATATTACTATCCCTTTAAGGTATGCGGGGGTTATTATTAGAAAGTGTTTTCTTTCCTTTAACCCTTTGCAATGCGTTCTGTACGCCTCTGGCACTCAAAGGGTTAAGAAGCAGTCTGTGCAGTTTAATGTATGATAGAGCAGAGCACAAGTTCCTTCCTGGTGACTCCTGCATAACCAATGTATATCTTTTTCTTTTCCCTCTTTTTCACTCCTGCTGCCACTTACTTTTCCCATCTCCCTCAATTTCTTTCTCCCTCTTTTTCCTCTCTATTCCTTTCTAAATAATGTTTTCAATCCTTCTTTTTTCTGCATGTTTTCTCTATTTTACACTTTACTTTTTTTTGTCTGTTCTCTGTGCTTTCATCTATTTCCGTTGTTCTTTATTTGTTAATGCTATTTTACTCGTACTCATTCACTCATTGTATTTTCTTTGTGTATGATTTTTTTTATTACAATGTCTTCTCATTGCTGAACAATCTGTCTCCTCTTGTGATTGGCCATTTTTTTTCTGTCCTTTCGACTCTACTAAACTAATCAAACTACTCTTTTTGCCTCCTGTTTTTTTTATTATTATTTTGTCACATTTTGTGACTAATTCTTTCATTAAATGTTGTGCACTTCTCTCTGCATCATCCACTGACCATACTGTTCCATTCACTCTTTCTTGTCTTATTTTCAAATTTATACCACATAACCTCTTCCTCCTTTATTCCTCCTAATTCTACCCCCATGTACATTTCCCTGTCTCTTTCTTTTGATATTATTTTCCATGTCCCCATCAATAACTTCATCTGTTTGTTCATTTTCTTGGACTTTTTATATGTCGCTACTTTCTCTGTCATCTATACACTCTTTTTTTCTATTTCTACTTTCATGATATCTATACAACTTTCCATTTTCTAATCCTTTCCTTTATTTGTGCTATCCAACCCTTTGTCGTACATCTCTTTATTTGCCCTTTTCTGTTCTTCTATATTTATATTATTTATGTTTACTTCTCATATTCCCATACTGTCATCTGTTCGTCTCCCTCCGTTTACCGTTATCTTCCTTCTTGGCCTTATTATGCTCCCGAACAACCATTTTTCTATCATGTTTCATTTTGCTTTAACACTTATCAATATCTTAACTCATTTCTTTTATTATTATTGTAACCGCTCTATTTTCTCTTTCGTCTCTCTCTTTTAAACACCCACTTATTTTGCTTTTTATATCCCAACTTTAATAAACTTCTACCCTCCATGTTTGCTCTGTTTCCCTTCCGATCCTCCATTTTCCCTTCATGGCCACATGTCCTATAACACACTGAAATCATTCTATTACTCCACTTTTGCTCCTTTTCTTGTTTTGTATTCCCTTGTCCTGTTGACATTTGTCTATCTTTTTATTATCCTTGACCCCATTTTGATCACTGTTACATTCACATTTCCCCTTAATGCATTTTCTCTCCCTACTTATTTTGATTAACCTATTTTGCCCTCTACCATTCCTTCATTTCCTCATCATTTGTTTCTTTACTTTTCCCACCCCATTCCAACCTTTTTTAGGCCCCCTGTGGATCTGACCCTCCTGTTCTCTCCCTTCCCCTCCTAGGACTTATTGTTATAGTGGGGATGCTCTGGTGCTGGTGGGCTGAGACGTCCTAGTGGACATCAGGTACAAGTATCTTTGTGACTCCTCGTGCTCTGCACGCTTTGCTTTGCACGGCCAGGGGTGTCTGCTTTATATGCTTCCATGCCTGATGCCACATCCCTCTCTATGTATGTCTGTTTCCCATTCTTGTCTCTGCCTTCCAGTTTTACCTGTTCCTGTCACTCCACCACTTCTGTTCTCCTCACATCAGCTTACCTGGGTTTATGCTAAGTTAGTTCAATAGGTTATATACACTTACACTTTCTATATAGAAAATAATTAAGAGAAATGTGACATCAGACCTTTCATCTTGTTCAGCCATTTTGTTTTATATACAAAAAAACATAGTAATAGGCATCAGCTACATAGAAAAACATAAGACTTTATTGGGAGAGGTCTTATGAAACAATAGGAGAAGTTATAGGGGAATCTGATATGGGTAATGCTGCTTGCACATAATATTGCAAATGGAACTTAGTTGAACTTAGGTGGGATACAGAAAAATCACTCTAAACTCTTGAGTACAGAATCAAGAGTGTCATCCAAAGGAATAGTTGAGATCACAGCAAATGTTGAGGCAGCTTGTAAAAATCATAAGGCATGACATTAATCTAATCAGGTGACACACTGTAGGATACCTAATAATTAAAGGGATAGTAATACCTAAAATGTAAAAAAAAATATGTTGTAGGGTTTATCCCCCTGAGTAAAACAAGAGTACTCCCACTGCTGAAAGCTGTTTCATTCAAAAGTTATTAATTTTCAAAGTTGAAATTTTTAGGTGCAATATCACAGTGGCCTGAAATTGTACAGTGGCGCTGTTGCTACACGATCCTATGGACAGCTCTGGTCTCAGGACCATAAATCTCCATAGGATGTTGTAGCAACAGCGCCACTGTAAAATTTCAGGCCACTGTGATATTGCACCTAAAAAATTCAACTTTGAAATAATAACTTTTGAATGAAACATCTTTCAGCAGTAGGAGTACTCTTGTTTTACTCAGGGGGATAAACCCTACAACATATTTTTTTTTACATTTTAGGTATTACTATCCCTTTAACACTGAATTCAGAGGCAAGCAGAAGAGAAGTGTTCAATTTCTGGAGACAAGACCAAGATCATAAACGTAAGAAATGACTAGTTATAAACAGGGAAGGAAGGCTGAGAGAAGCATTTGGAACCATCTTTAAAGCATGCTCCATGTTCTTTATCTTTATCTTGGAGGTGATGCATCAAGATGCCTGTCCTTCTTTGGACACATCATGTCTAGACACAATGATGTAAGCACAGGAAAGTGGAGACATCCTTCTTCATGCCTGTTCCCAAGGTAGAATGTCACCAGCTTAATACAACATAGAGAAATCAAAAGTTTAGTTTTATGGAGCAAAACAAGGAATTATGCAAAGTGGTTACAAGTTGCAATAAGAAGTGTGTATAAGAAGTGAGGGCATAATAGGCACATAAAAAATAGATGAACACTGAGATTTTATAGAGAACAATAAGATTCATTGTGGAAGAAGTTATATGGAGAAATATGATAAGAAACAAGGAGGTATTTTATGTAGAAGTTGAAGAATTTGTATGGAAATTTTATATGTGGCAAGATGAGATAGGAGGCATTATAGGGAAACATTGATGTTTTATAACAGTTATAGAGAATTTTATTATTATTCTTTATTTATATAGCGCCAACTAATTCTGCAGCGCTGTACAATTGGGAATAGATATACAGAGATATTAAATAGTACAATCAGATGTGGAGAACAGAAGGATCAGAGGGCCCTGCTTGTGAGTGCTTACAGTCTAGAGGAAGGTAGGTTTGACACAGAAGGAATAAGTGCTATTGGGTCTAAGTGCCTCCTGCCACATGAACTTCCAGTCAGTGGGTGGGGTTGAGAAGTGCTGTTGAGTGCAGTGGTCCGGGCAAAGGGTGAATCTTGGTGATAATGTTTATGGAGGCAGTTGATAGGCTTCCCTGAAGAGGTGAGTCTTCAGGGAGTGTCTGAAGATTTGAAGGCTGGGGAGAGTCTTATGGGGCGGGGGAGAGAATTCTAGAGCTGAGGTGCAGCATGGGAGAAGTCCTGTAGGTGGGAATGGGAGGATGTGATAACAGCTGCGGAGAGCAGAAGGTCGTGTGCAGAGTGAAGATGGCGGGCGGGAGTATATTTGGAAATGAGAGATGAAATATAGGGGGTGCAGTGTTAGTGAGGGCTCTATAAGTTAGCACCAGAATTTTGAATTTGACTCTGTATGCTAATGGACTGACAGAGGGGGCTGGTATTAGAGAAGCGATGAGTGAGGTAGATTAGTCTTGCAGCAGACTTCATTATGGACTGTAGTGGGGTTAGTTGGGTGAGAGGCATTGGAAGACATTATAGGCAGGTAGTATAAATAACAAATATTTGGTATTTATACAGTACAAGGTATAGTACAGTGTGGTGCTATGGAGAATAATTCATACAAATTTGATATAAATCTGTAAAGACTGATATAAAGCAAATATGGCCCTGCATTAAAGAACTTAAAATTTAAATCTTGTTTCAGAACAAATGCAAAATTTAAAGAAAATTGAATGACATACAGATATAAACAAGAAACTAATGGCATGAAACACACAATTCAAGAAATGCACATTCAACACTTTCATTCATATTCATGTGTTCATGTGACATGCTTACATACATGCTCACACCATTCATAACAAGTATTACACTTACCTTGATGTCGAAGCTCCAGCGGTGTCCTCCTGCAGCTCCTGTCAAAAAATAAACACAAACCTAGAATCCAGCCACCACCATCCCCAAGTCAGAATCAGAAAAAACTGAACAGGAATTGGATTTTATTTGGCTGAACCTGCCCTACAGTAACTTGACCTCCCAGCAAATCAGCACCTAGCTGGAGGGGCCACTGATACGCATACATCACCCCTCCAACTAGCCAATCTGAGTGTGGGAATTAATTTGAACAGTGACAGCCATATAAATCCAATCCCTGTCTAATTTTTTTCTCATTCTGGCTCAGTATTTTTTTTACTTTGTATAGGTGGTGGTGGAAGGGGACAGTGGAGGTGGGGCTTTATTTACTTTTGTAATGTTTAAAAATACAGGAGGCCCAGTGCATCAAGGATATCACTCGACCACTGACATGAAGGTAAGTGATGGCTGGGGGGGGGGTGTAATATCCAAAATATCAGTTAAGTTTAGTATGGCAACAAAAATTTTCTACAACATTCTGACTAACCAAACCGGGGAGGGGGGGGGGGAGTGTGTTGAATGAAATTGTTTAATCTGAATGTGTAAGTCTACTTCATAGAAACACAAAAATGAAGCACTTTTAGAGTAGATGAAAAAAAAATCCACAATGATTTGAGTGAGGTGTTTAAAATCCCAATTGCAATTAATGGGACCATTGTTGACTATGGTTCATATGGTTTGTACCAGACTTATTCTGTTTCTCAATGCACAAATGGTCTTCTGAATGATACAAGTCTGCTTATGTAGGACTCCTTTTAAAATTCACCCCTTTAGAGAGTTTAAGGAGAGACTTTGAAAAATGTGGACCTTAAGTAAATGAGTTAGTAGTGATACATAATGCTTAAGTGCCCAGTGGTATGACATGGCATAGACCAGTGGATCTCAACCTTTTTATTTTCACTTAATACACTCAAAAACACAATTTCTTTTACGGTGACACACCCTAAAAGTGATTTGCATATGTAGAAAAGGAAGTCAAAGATGCTCAACTAGGTTCATGATCTCGGAAGGCATGCAAAAGCTCACTGGGACTGTTTTCTGCACACAGAGTATAATCTCTTTTAGCTCACAAGTACCATACCTAGAGAAGAAAAATTCTGAAGCACATCATATTGATCCTGCCAAAATGACAGTTCAGCCACAAAATGCTAGACAATTCTTCTCTTAAAATAGGAAACAGCTAACCCCAGATGTGCTTTGCAGCCTTGTAGGTCCTCATCTGGGAGGTGCAGCTGATCCATCTAGACACTTGTGAGCAAGAGGTCCACGTGTGGCTTCACCATAACTCTTAGGGTGACAAACCCTAAGAGTGATTTGCATATGTAGAAGAAGTCAGAGATGCTCAGATAGGCTCATGAGCTTGCAAGGCATGCAAAAGCTCACTAGTACTGTGTCCTTTTTAGCTCACAAGTGCCATACACAGAAAAGAAATATTCTGAAGCACATCATATTGGTACTGCCAAAATGACAGTCCAGCCACAAAATGCCAGACAATTCTCCTTTGAACAAGGAAATCAGCTAACCCCATACATACATTTCAGCCTTGGTGGGCCTCCTCCGTGAGGTGCAGCTGATCCCTTTAGGCACTTTTGCGAAAGGGGTCCTCACCTAGATTCCTCCATTAATCGTAGGTGACGAACCCTAAGAGTGATTTGCATATGCAGAAGTAGAAGTCAGAGATGCTTAACTAGGCTCATGAGCTTGCAAGGCGTGCAAAAGTCCACTAGGAGTGTGTCCTGCACACAAAGTGCAATCTCTTTTAGCTCACAAGTGCCATACATGGAGGAGAAAAATTCTGACGTACATATTGATCCTGCCAAAATGACAGTCCAGCCACAAAATGCAATTCTCCTCTTAACATAGAAAACCCCAGACATACATTGCATCCTTGTTGGGTCTTGTCAGTGAGGTACATCTTATCACTTTAGACCTTGTGAGCAAGGAGTCCACGTCTGGATTCCTCCATCTCTCTTAGGTTGACAAGCTCTAAAAGTGAATTTCTTATGTAGAAGAAGTCAGAGATGCTCAGCTAGGCTCATGAGCTTGCAAGGCATGTAAAAACTCACTAGGACTGTGTCCTGCACACAGAGTGCAATCTCTTTTAGCTCACAAGTGTCATACACAGTGGATAAATATTCTGAAGCACGTCATACTGGTCCTGCCAAAATAACAGCCCAACACCAGTCAGTTCTCCTCTGAAGATGGTAAACATGTAGCCCCCAGACATACATTTCAGCCTTGTCTGTGATGTGTAGATGATTCCTCTAGGAGCTTGTGAGCAAGGAGTTCATGTCTAGATTCCCCCAACACTCTTAGGGTGACAAACACTAAGAGTGATTTGTATATGTAGAAGAAGTCAGGGATGCTCAACTAGGCCTTGCTGGTGAGGTGCAGCAAATTGCTCTTAGGGTTGGTCACCCTAAGAGTTATGGGGAAATCCAGGTGTCGACCTCTTGCTCACAAGTGCCCTAGTGGGATCAGTTGCACCTCAATGACAAAATCCAACAAGAGTTAAATATATGCCTGGGGCTAGCTGGTTCTCTTGTTCAGAGAAGAATTGTTTGGTGTTTTGTGGCTGTTCTGTTATTTTAGCAGGACGTGACTGATATGCTTGTGAATTTTTTTTCTGTGTGTATGGCACTTGTTTGCTAACCGTCCAAGTGAGCTTTTAGTATACCTTGCAAGCTTGAGTTGAGCATCTCTGACTTCTTCTATGTATATGTAAATTTCTCTTAGGGTTGGTCACCTTAAGTGTAATGGGGGAATCCAGATATGGACCCCTTGCTCACAAGTGACTAGAGGGATCAGCTGCACATCACCGACGATGCCCAGGAAAGCCAAAATGTACATCTGGGGTTAGCTGTTTCTCTTGTTCAGAAAAGAATTGTCATTTTGACAGGACCTGTATGATATGCTTCAGACTATTTCTTCTCTGTGTATGGCACTTGTGAGCTAAAAGAGATTGCACCCTTGGCTCCGGGCACAGTCCTAGCAAGCACTTTGCATATCCTTGCAAGCTCATGAGCCTGGTCGATCATCTCTGACTTCTTCTATGTATATGCAAATTGCTCTAAGATTTGGTCACCCTAAGAGTAATGGGGAAATCCATATGTGAATCCCTTGGTCACAAGTGCCTAGATGGATCAGCTGCACCTCACCGACGACGCACAAGAAGGCAAGAATGTAAGTAAGCTGTTTCTTTTGTTCAGAGAAGGATTTTCTGGCATTTTGTGGTTGGCCTGTCATTTTGTCAGGACTGGTGTGATATGCTTCAGAATATTTCTTCTCTGTGTATTTCATTTGTGAGCTAAAATCAATTGCACTCTGGGTACAGTACACAGTTCTGCTGAGCTCTTTGTATATCCTTGCAAGCTCAAGAGCCTAGTTGAACATCTCTGGCTTCTTCTATATACTTATATTGAAGTACTACATAATTTAATATTCTGATTAAAACATTATTACTAGTGTTGAGCTAGCATGCTCGGCCGATGCTCGGATCGGCTCGAGCATCGCTCTGCTCGGCACATGGCGGTACTCGTACGAGTACCGCCATGTGCTCGCCCGCCATGTTCGGGTGGCAGGGATCTGTGCCGGAGGAGGCACAGATCTTGCAGACGCTCCGCTGGACCACCAGGGACTGGAGGTAGGGGGCATTGCGGAGATGAAGGGGGCATTGTGGAGATGAAGGGGGACATTGTGGAGATGAAGGGGGACATTGCGGAGATGAAGGGGGACATTGTGGAAGGGGGGCATTGCGGAGATGAAGGGGGCATTGCGGAGATGAAGGGGGCATTGCGGAGATGAAGGGGGACATTGCGGAGATGAAGGGGGACATTGTGGAAGGGGGGCATTGCGGAGATGAAGGGGGCATTGCGGAGATGAAGGGGGACATTGCGGAGATGAAGGGGGACATTGTGGAAGGGGGACATTGTGGAAGGGGGACATTGTGGAAGAGGGGCATTGTGGAGATGAAGGGGGGCATTGACCAGGCACCCTCCCCTCATCAGAGCAGGGGGTGCCTGGTGTAATGCTCGAGTCCTCCCATTTAATGCAATGGGGTTCGGGTGCTCGGCCGAGCACTCGAGCCTCAGGGGGTGCTCGGTCAGAGCACCCGAACACCCGAGCATCGGGGTGCTCGCTCAACACTAATTATTACCCTATGACACGCCCTCCTGTTTTGTCTTGCTGCTAATTCAAATAGGACTCTTAATGCTTGGAATGCTAGAGATGTCTCTAAGTCTTGCCAAATAATGCAGTGGAGTCCTCTCCAGCATTCAAGGAATCTGTGAAATTTGTATAGTCCCCCATGGATGTTGGGTTGCCCCAGAATGACTCCGTATCTTCATATATTGCTGTTGATATCACTTTTTTGTCAGGGGGAAGTCTGCTTTTATTGCCTGAAATGGCAGTAATGCTGCTGTTGAGAAATATCTATTCACATGAAGATGAAATCTATGAGAAGTAGAATGTCCATTAAAAAAAAAGAAAAATAACAGAGGTAGATCAAGACCAATCTATCAATAATTATGAAAACAGGGACCAGAAAAGTTAGGGAAGCTCTGGAAATAAACTTTTAGTGTGAGTTTTTTATGTTTCTATTTTTAACACGTAAGGTCCTGGGGGTGCACACACTTTGCAAAGCAATGCATTTCACACTCTTGTAGTCCTTAATATGTTAAATGATCTAATTATTTATCTAGATTTGGTTCTGTGTCAGGATTCATAGCAGTGTATGCTGCCTCCGAAGGCAGCAGCTCTGCTCACTGTGCAATTCTGGTTCCTGGACAGCTATGACTGTGAGTGTAATATTGCTCTAACCAGTCTTTATATATCCTGCAATCTAACATTTTCCAGAGCTTTCCTGGTAATGGACCTTTTCTATGTTTGACTATTCCTGCTCTTCGCTTCTGGTTACGAATCTTGTCTTAGCCTGACTACTCTGATCTCTAGTTACATAACCTTTTCTCTGATTACATGTACCCCCTGTTTTTTTGCTTACATGAAGTCTTCCTGTTCAAGTCTTCATAGCCTTTTAAACCTTGAGATTCTACTCAATGGGTGACTGGATGCGTGGTTGAAGTTCTATAATTCTAACTACTAGAATCCTTTCTCACTGAGACCATTACACCATGTTTGCACCTAGGTGCACTGAACAAGGCTTTCTTATCTATCCAAACTGCAAACATGGACTTTACAGACACAGCCATAATTGCTTTTTGAAATTCGCTTCATTTCGTGAAAGTAACTTAATGTGTTTCAAGTATTTAAATAATTCAGCAACACTTTCTGCTAAGTGTTTGACCTATCCATGCAATGACGAATATAAAGCAAAATTACAAATTTCAAACTGGTCTATGTTTTTATACAGAATTTCTGTCTCATGTCTGTTTCTCTCTACACAAACTAAATATATAAATACTAGCAGTTCTGGACGGCGTTGCCCATCATGGGTTTGTATTTGTGTTATCTTGTGTTGCAAATGTAATGTGTTGAAAATGTGTTTTATTAGGTGTCTGAATGTGTATATGTGTAAGTGTATATGTGTGTGTAAAACCAATTTGTAGTGTACAACTGTGGCACTCAAAGGTTTAAGCATTTCAGTGTCATAGGTGTCCAACCCCCCCCCCCCTTCTATATTCTCTCTCAGTATATACAGCAGCAACATGATCCCCCACCAGCGGATATGGACTGCATGGGCACAGAGCGAGGGCATGTGGGTCAGAGAAAAGGCATAAGGGATAGATAGGACATGATTATTTCATGTGTAATAGCTTAACAGAGGGAGGCGCAAGAGTATGAATAGATGTTGGATTCGCTATGTTTATACACTGAAAGAGTTTACTCAGTGAATGACAACAGTAGACACAGGACTGAACAGAGCACATGGAGGGGGGAGTGATTAACAGAGTAGACGGAGTCATGACCGTGGCAGAGGGAAGTTATATGAGTGTATCAGGAAGCCTGGGAAGAACGGGACAGAGGGAGGGAACGATTAACTGAGAAGGGGGGGGTGAGACACTTGAGTGGCTGTTTAATTCTGTGTATATGTGCACTGAAAGGGTAAATACACTATAAATCACAAACCATGTTCACTGTGGTAGCCCATCGGTCTGTATGAATTGAAGAGAGCAGCCATGTGGGACTGAAAAAGTTAACCTTTTGCGTGCCAGAGAGGGTATTCACAACACATTGCAAAGCAATGTGTTGCATAGTCCTCTGACACTGAAAGGGTTAAGGTCCCACTTCCTCATCTCAGCTAGCTGCTTGCTCTGATCAACTATCGGCTCTGGGACATAGAAGGGGCGCCGCTTTAAAACGTGTTCAGAGTGTCAGTGCAAGTTTGAAAGCAAACACCAGCAGATGCAGCATGGATCCTCCATTTCTCATAGTATTTTAGCTTTGGCACTTGCCAGAAGTCCATCCGGATTTGGGGCTGGCAACCAGCACACTTGAGTCTTCAGCTTCCCCCCTCACTTCAGCACGAATGGCATCAGCACTGAGGGGGGAGTAGGCACCACTTAGCATACACATCTGTATTCTGCACACACAACAGAGTGGAGCACTTGTAAGAAGCTCCATCCACGCTGCAGTGTGTTTTATGTCTTAAAGTACCTAATATGTAAATAGTAATTACTAAATAGAAAAAAACATAACATAAACAAATTATTTTGTCGGGATTCCAACACATCGCAACACATCAAATTAGATACCGTACCGCTACCTAAATATTCTAACTCTAGTTAACAACCGCCAAAAAATATGTTAGAGATAATAAGAAGATATCAAATACATGGTAAGCTATAATATATGCTACTGTATCAAAATGACTTAGTCACTATCTCAAGAAATTTAGAATATTAAATCAGTGGTTGCATGATTCTGTCATATGTACAAATTATAGGATAGAGTTTCACAGACGTGTATCACACATACAGAGTACCACCAACTTTGGTGTCGTGTGTACGGTCTGGTTGCCCAGTTTATATATTCGCAATATGCGGATATGAAATGTATAGATAAATGTTTAAATCATAGTGATACAACCCTGTTAGGAGAGAGTAGCTTATAAGTGTGTATAGCAAACAAAGGTATTTATATACAGATATAGCTGGTAGTAATATACATTAATTCACATAGAAACAGATTCAAAATAACATTTACATGTATATCGGAGACTTGTTGGTATATAGAAAAACATATCATAATGTCTAATGGAAAAGGAAAGTAGAAGAAAATAATAGAGTTCATACAGGTCACTTGTGCCAACCATCTAGGAGAATTGTTAGTCTGTATATATAAGTATTAGCACATGTTGAAATAGTCAGACATCCAAAAAAGATCCACATCCTAAACATTAATTTCTTTTATATGGTATTATGTTTGCCCGTTCCAACGAATTCTTTGTAAAGTAATGTAATGTCTAGGAGATAATGGGTAAATCCCATCAATAAATCAGTAACGTAGTGTCAATTGATCTCCTTGAATGTAATTTTGTAACAACATCAATAGAATTAAATCTATAGAGGAACTCACATACCTTCAAGCGCAATCCTTACCCTTCAATACAAACATTGGTATTGATCCAAATGAAGACAAACTAGTGTAAAATACCAAACTTCACCTCAGGTAAACGGAATTAGATGCATCCATTGTCCATACCTGGGGGACAAATCCTGTGGGTACACTAGTATTTGTAATCCAAAAATCATGGGATTCAGATGGTATGATGCTCACGTATTCTGGTCTGCTGACACTGCTTCCAAGAAAGCTTTACTTTCCCTACCCTTTCAGGGTACCTCTTTGTTTGGGGTGGATCTTAAGGATCTGATCAGTGAGGCCACGGGGGGTAAGAGTACTCTTCTACCCTTGGTTCTCAGGAAGAAATTGCTACTTAATCGTAACCGGTGTTTTCATTCCTTTCAGAATGAGACACGTCCAGCGAACCAGACTGTTCCCTCAGCTCCACGTACCTCCTTGAAGCCCAAACAGCAGTGGAAGCCCAAGGTCTCCTCCAAGGACAAGGCTTCCAAGACTTCTTCAGCATGACTCGCCTAACCCAGGTCCTCACTCTGCTGTGGGAGCATTTGTGAGGGCTCAGTGACAGACTCATGGGTTCCACAGGTAGTGATGGAAGGGTACAAGATCCCTTTAATTTCTCTTCCTCCCTTTTGTTTTCGTCCTTCTCACACACCTCAGGGTGGAGAGAAACTCTGTTCGACAGCGCTGTTCAGGCTCTTCTGGACAAGAATGTTCTAGAGCCCATGCCTATCAAGGACAGGTTTCTACTCAAACCTCTTTGTGGTTGCCAAAAAGGACGGCGGTTGTCGCCCTATTTTGGACTTGAAGGATCTCAATTCCTTTGTGACCCGGACTCATTATCACCAGGAGTCTCTACGCACTGTGATTGATGTCCCGGAGGAATTCCTCGCTTCTCTGGATCTTCAGGACGCGTACTTACACATTGCCATTCATCCAGAGAGCCAGCAATACCTCCGGTTTGCCTGCAACATTTCCAGTTCTCAGCTCTTCCATTTGGTCTGATGACGGCTCATCAGGTCTTCAACCGTGTCCTGGGTGCCTTGATATCTGTCCTCCACCGGAACAGCATCAGAGTTACTCCATACATGGACGACGTGCTTCTGAAAGCCCCCCTCTGTGGAACTTCTTCATCAGCAAGTTCAACACTGCATTCAAGCTGTCATCCATCACGGGTGGATCATCAACTTGGACAAGTCAGATCTTGTCCCATCCCAGTGTCTGGTCTTCCTGGGCCTTCTCTTCGACACTCAGAAGAGCATGGTGTTCCTCACGGATGAGGTGGCTCACCAGATCGCACACAGGGTTTCCACTGTTCTGTCTCAGGATCCAGTTCCAGTCCAGAAACTATACTCTGGGGAAATTCATATCCACCATAGAAGCGTTTCCGTTTGCTATAGCACACACCAGGGAGCTCCGGAGGTTCGTGATCCAGGAGTGCAAGGGTCAACCGGATCTTCTGAAGATGCCTGTTTCTCTTCCTCTTCATGTGGAACTGAGCTTGTCATGGTGGCTCGACCTTTCCAACCTGCTGAAGGGCAAGTCCTTCCTGGTACCCTTCTGGACCAAGGTGATGACGGATGCCAGCCTCTTCCGCTGGGGAGTGGTCCTGGGTCGTTTAGCGCTCAGGGCCGATGATCTCTGGAGGAGTCCTGGCTTCCGATCAACATATTGGAGCTTTGGGCGATATTCCATGCCCTTCGACATTGGACATCTCAGTTGGAAGAATGTCCGGTCCGAGTGGAATCCGACATCAACAAGCAAGTCGGAACAAGAAGTCTTGCTGCTTGGTTATAGGTCAAGGCTATTTTGTCCTGGGCAGAAGAACACGTTCCTGCCATATCCGCGGTGCACATTCTAGGCGTAGACAACGTCATGGCGGACTTCCTCTGTCGACACACACAGTGGACAGTGGAGAGTGGGATTTGCACCCAGAGGTGTTCCACCTCATTGTTCAGAGATGGGGTCCTCCTTACATCAACCTGATGGTGACAAGACACAACAAGAAGGTTCCGAGGTTCTGCTCTCAGTGGAGAGACCCTCTGGCTCTAGCAGTAGATGTGATGTCCATTCCTTGGTTATTTCCTCTGGCTTACATCTTTCCTCCCCTCCCCATGTTGCACAAGATGTTACGGAAATTACGGCTGGAGCATTGTCCAGTTATTCTGATTGCTCTGTACTGGCCTCGTCAGTCTTGATTTCCGGAACTCTTGGATCTGTCTGTGGAAGAGCCCTTTCGGCTCCCCTACCGTCCGGATCTTCTTCTACAGGGTTACCTGTGGAAGGAGAATGTTCACCGGCTAGCTTTTGACGGCTTGGAAATTGATTCCTCAATATTGAAGAAGAAAGGCTTTTCTACTGGTGTGGTGGCTACTATGCTCAGTGCCCGCAAACCTATTTCTTCCAAGATCTACCATCGTGTCTGGTCGACTTTTTTGTCTTGGTGTGCTGACAGGGGCCTGTCTCAGGATTTTGATCTGCCTATGGTCCTGGCCTTTTTGCAGGATGGTGTGGATAAGGGCCTCAGTTTGAGTTCCCTTAAGGTTCAGACTTCTGCTCTTTCTGTTTTCTTTCAGAGGCGCATTGCCATCCTTCCTGATGTTAAGGTTTTCTTCCAGGTGTTGCTCAAGCTTGTCCTGCCTTTAAGATTCTTGCTCCTCAGTCTGATCCTAACTTGGTTTTGGGCATTCTTCAGCGCCCCCCATTTGCGTCTTTGGCTACTATTCCTCTACGCCTCTTGACGCCTCTCTTCCTTCTTGCAATTGTATCGTGTCACAGAGTTACATGCTCTGTCCTGTAAACCGCCCTATTTGGTGTTTCACAAGGACAAGGCTGTGCTTCTCACCTCTCAGGAGTTTCATCCGAAGGTGATCTCTGAGTTCCACATCAATTAGGAGATTGTGGTGCCATCTTTCTGCCCGGACCCCACCTCTGACAAAGAGAGGGATCTCCACTTGTTAGACGTGGTGCGTTGTCTCAAGTTTTATGTGCATCGCACTGAGCCTTTCAGGAAATCAGATGTGCTGTTCGTCATTCCTGAGGGTCCTAGAACAGGAAAACCTGCATCTAAGGTGACTATTGCTTCTTGGATCAAGTCCACTATTCGTAAGGCTTATGTGCTGAGGAAGAAGCCTGTCCCCTTCAGGGTCACGGCTCATTCTACTCGATCTATTGGGGCCTCTTGGGCTTACAAGAATCAGGCCTCTGCTGATCAGTTGTGCAAGGCAGCCACATGGTCGTCTGTGCGCACCTTTTCGAATCACTACCGTGTTGATGTGCTGGCATCTGCTGACGCCAGCTTTGGGAGGAAAATCCTGGAGGCAGTCTTGCCTGTCTAGGATTTCCTTTGGTTCTTGGTGTTACTTTCACTTTTGAGCCCTGTTGGCTCTAGTTCAGCGTGCTCTGTAACAGTCCCTGGGGTGTTGTTACCCCTGTTCAGTGTCCGTTGACACTTCAGTTGTTTTTGTTGGGCTATCTCTGATCTGATGGTTCATATCTGCACTGTTGACTTTTGGCACCTTATGCCTGGTCCTTGTCTTCTTCCCGCCTCTGGGAAACTTAATGGTTGGACATCCCAGAGTTACCAGTAACTTGTATTGGACGACAGAGAAAAGAGGATTTTCGTCTTACCTGTTAAATCCTTTTCTCTTAGTCCATACAGGTTACTGGTCTCCGACCCTGTCAATGGACCATGCTTGGCTGTCCTGTGGCAGACCGTGGGGGTCCTTCGGGGTCATGCTCACAGGAGTCTTCTTTCCCTTCTACTATCTAGTCAATAGTTAGTGTCTCAAATCTTTCTGGAGCTGGTTGGCTAGTTGCAGCCAAGGAGGGAAGGTAGGCTCCACCCCCTGCATACACTTCTAGAATTGTTCTTGCCTATTAAAGGGGCAGATCACCTCTCAAAGTTACCAGTGACCTGTATGGACTAAGAGAAATGGATTTAACAGGTAAGACTAAAATCCTGTTTTTAGTTATTTAGATGTATGAATTATGCTTAATAAGGCATGCCATACAGGCACTTCCTGTTTTAATCCTACATTACCTTCCCCACTTAATGTCATGTAATTCTTCTGTGCTAGGGGGTGAGTGCAGTGCATTTTTGAGAAGTATCAGTGAGTGGGCTAGGCAATGTAGAGCTAAGACAGTAAGTGTCGACAGGGCTGGTGCACGGATTTTTGCCACCCTAGACAAAACCTAATTTTGCTTCTACCTTGGCTTAGCCCCTTGTGTCCCATCCCTTTATAAACCCACCCACTTATACTCCACCTCTTTTAATGATTGTTACCTTAGCGCCTTTTATACGCTAATTAACAAATGTTCATTGTCGCAAATCTAGAGGACAGCTCGTCATTGTCACTCTGCTCAGCTCCTCATACCCAGCCAGCGCAGTATGCAGCAAAGCTGTACTTCCTTTGCCTGTATATGTGTAAGTAATTTGTATCAAATGAAACACTGCAACTTCTTAGAGATAGCAGCCAGTGTTCATTGGAAGAGCCACATAATGTCTTGGCATGTGATGTGCACATCAGGGGATATGTAGACAACCATCTCCTGTGTCTCTTCTCACTATGTTAACCCCTTGAGGACCAGAGGTGCATGCAACACATTGTTTTGTAATGTGCACATCTCTGGTTCTGAAGTGGTTAGTAGAAGTTAAGGTTTGACTCTGCGACTCCCCCATTATAACTTTAGTCATAACATAGCCCATAAGCACTCAACTAAGGCCCACAGACACTAGCTGAATCCACAGCCTCCAGTCCATTGTCCATACATGATCCCCTGTCTGTCTGTCACTGATAGGAGCTGAGAGGCAGGATACTGGTTCTGCCTTTAACTGTTTGAGTGCCAGAGGGGTACGCAACACATTGCTTTGCAATGAGTTGTGTACCTCTCTGGCACTCAAATGGTTAACCGATCCTCCTGTTGGTGTGTCTTGCTGTAACAACATGTTCATTATAAAGCACCAGCATACACTGCATTATGGTTTGAGGGATAACCGAACGCAAAGTTCCCCCTCCCTCCCCCTTCTCTGAAGTCAGTGTTGTACTGACTGCAGGGATATCCGGTTTTATTTTTCATCAGGCGGCTCTGCGGCAGAGCTGCAATGAAGTTAGTAAAGAATTATTTCACTGAAACGGTCAACTACGTGTGCTTGCAAACCAAGCACATGTAGAACACCATTTCAGTGAAATAATTATTTTTCACTAACACGGTCTCGGCTCAGCTGCAGAGCCGCAAGCCTGTCGTAGGACAGACTTCCCCTGCAGTCAATACAACGCAGACTTCAGAGAAGTGGGAGGGAGGGGGGAACTTTGCTTATGGTTTTCTCTCAAACCATAAAGGTTTGAGAGATGAACCTGGGGGAAATGTAATTATTTTTTAAATAGCTACTCTATGGGGATTAGTAATATTAAAGTATTACTATCCCTTTAAGAGACTACTGCTGACTTAAGCTACAGTACAGTGTGATTCTTTTTATGATAACTCAACATGTAATTATTTGTGGTTTTCACTGTGACAAATAAGAAGGATCACCTATAAATAAGGTAGCTTAAGTAGGAATAAATGGGGGGGGTGGAGTTTGTTCAAAGGAGGAGCAGGTAGATAGATGGGTTAGGTTAGACATAACAAGAAGGGGAGGAGGAATAGGGAGTAGCTCTCAGTTAGCCAATAAAGGAATCACTTTTACTCTACATTTTACCTATGGTTAGGAAGATAGACAGGATAATCTGTCATCAGAATCACCACAATCAAACTGTATGCTGTCTTGCTGGCTCTTATGTTAAGCATTTAGTGGATCTGGTTGATAAATTGTTGGGTGGGGCTGAGCATAACCACGCTTTCTTGGTACATGTTGGTACTAATGACAAGACTTGGTGTAAGCATGAGAGGTTTGAGATTATGAAGCACTCTCTTTTCCCTTTGGACTGTATCTTAGTGTAAGGGGGACTGCTGGGCTAGAGGATAAGATGTTAGACAGTTGGAAGAGACTTTAAACTAGGAAAAGGAGATGAAACAACAGAAGATTGTAAACAATTGCATTGTAAATGGAGTTTGCTGTAACGCTACACCACAGAAATCCAGCTTCGAAGGGGGGAGCGTGGAAGCGCTCCCTGGGGTAGCTGGGAAGTCCTGAGGCGTCATGCGGGACATATAGTCCTGCAGAATGCGGAAGTGCCCGATTTTGAAGGGCTAATATCTCCACTTCTAGGCAATGTCAAAACAAAATACACACAGCTCTTATGTTGGGTTAAACATTAAAACCCACTGTAAAACTTTGATTTCTGATGATTGCTCCGCTTTAACAAAAAAGTTCACAAGTAAATGAAGAATAAGAAACATGCTTTTGAATTATTTTACTCAGAAGGGTTAGATTAATTAAAAATATAATGATTAAAACACAATCTGAAAACAAGCAATTAGGATAGCTAAAATTAAAAATAAGAAATGTATTTCAAAAGAGAGCAAGAAAAATCCTAAACATTTCTACAAGTATCTAAATGGTAAAAAGATGATGGTTGATATTGGACCCCTTAAAGCTGAGATAGGCGATTTAAGTAGTAAGGATAAGACAATAGCTGACACTTTAACCCTCTGAGTGCCAGATGGGTACACAACGCATTGCGAAACAATGCGTTGAGTACCCCTCTGGCACTCAAAGGGTTAAACACATTTTTTTCTTCTGTAAGTACAAAGAAAGTGCAAATGACAGGCTTTGAGCAAGTGGTTCTCAATCTTTTTTTTCTCTAGGCACACCTAAAATCTATTCTTCAACTTTTGGGGCACCCCTAAAAATTATCATGTCATTTGACAAGGTCAAGAGGAAAATACATAAATATATGGTTATTCTTAGGCCTCACAATCAGAATGACAAAAGCAAACATACTGTGCATCATAATTTCAATAAATATACATCTGAAACTCAACATTCACATTTTTCTCAAAGTCATTATAGGAAAAATGAGGCACCCTAAGTGGGTGTCTGTGGCACACCAAAATGCAGTGACATTGAAAACCACTGCTTTGTGCAAACGGGAGAGTCACAAAATTTCCCCATCATGTACGTGTAATGCTAATGCTTTATAAACCTTTGATAAGGACTCATCTTGAATATAACGCATAGTTCTGGGCAGCAGTTCTTAAAGTGATAGTAATACTTAATTATTACTAATCCCTATATTAAAGTCATACTAAAAATAAATGTATTGCCCTTAGTGTCATCTCTCAAACCTTTATGGTTTGAGAGATAATCGCTCCTAAAGTTGCCCTCTCAGCGTTCTAGCTGACTGCAGGGAACCTGTCGTACGACCGTCAGGCGGCTCTGCAGCACAGCTGTGATCTCGTTAATAAAAAAGAAATCTTTCACTAAAATGGTCTTCTATGTGTGCTTGGTTTGCAAGCACACGTACAAGACCATTTTAGTGAAAGATTTTTTTTTTATTAACGCATTTGCGGCTCTGCTGCAGAGCCACCTGATGATCATAAGACCGGATTTCCCTTCAGTCAGCTAGAACGCTGACTACGGGGAAGGGGGAGGGAGAGGGCAACTTTAGGAGAGATTATCTCTCAAACCATAAAGGTTTGAGAGATGACACTAGGGGCAATACATTTATTTTTAATATGACTTTAATATAGAGATTAGTAATAATTAAGTATTACTATACCTTTAAAAATACTTTATTCATCTGGAAAGAGGACAACAATGTGCAGCAAAACTGATAAAGAGCTTGGAAAATTTTAGTTCTAAAAAGATACTAAACCATGTTTGTTTACCTTAGAGATGTCTATGGGGTGAAATGATTATTATTTACAAATTTATTCAAGGCCATAACAAAGAACTCTTTGGGGAACTATTACTCCAATAGCTGAGCAAAGAACAAGGGGTCAGCCATTCAGAAGAGGAAAGACAATTTTGACTAAAACAAAGGAGAAGATTTTTTATCATCTGTTACCCCTTTATAGCTTTTGATTTTTCCCCCTATTATTTGTGATTATTGTGATTATTTTCATTACTGCTCAGGCTTTATTTACCTCTGCTTCTAGTTTCTACCACAGTTCCCTTTTTTGTGCTCAGTTGTTATTCCAATATAAACAAGAGTTTAATTTC
Organism: Rhinophrynus dorsalis; assembly: GCA_037306005.1. NCBI lineage: Eukaryota > Metazoa > Chordata > Amphibia > Anura > Rhinophrynidae > Rhinophrynus > Rhinophrynus dorsalis. Next base: position 338,908,130 of record CM074721.1, read on the forward strand.
TTTGTATTTTTTCCGATTCCCATGAATCATGATGGTATTCTCTGAGCTGAGACTGAACTTGAAATTCCTGATGATTTGGCCAATGATCAATTGCAGTTCTCATAATTTCTATAGATGTTTTCCAGTCTGTTCATTTTCATTGTAACAATTTTTCCTTATGTACCTTTTGTTTTGGAGTGATAATTCCTGTTCATTTTACTAATTTTCTATTCTTACTCTCCTCAAGAGTCATTAAGATGTTTCGTAGGGAAAATGTTATTGTGTTTATCGTTTATTGAACAGATATAGGTGATTTTGACCTCTTTGATCCTTGCTGACGCGCTGGTACACGTGACCGGTTGCGTGTATCGGCGAGCCACTTTGGGGCCTAAAAGAGATCGCTCCAGTCTTGGAGTGGTCAATTTTAGGCCCCATTTTTACTTACAGCGCTCCCAGTGGATCGCTGTAAGTAAAAAGTACGTAACGTACTGTGACCGTCATCGGTCCTTAAGTATTTAAGGACCGTGACGGTCATAGTAAATCACACAGTCCTTAAGGGGTTAAAAGCAATAGTTCTACTTTAAACACAAACACAAAAACAACCGGCTCTGTGTGAGTGATGACCATGGCAACTGCTTAATCACGTTGGCCTGTCCCCTGTCTGGGGACTATAATACAACGAGACAAATGAATTTAAAAGCTTTATTATCTCTTTAAGTTCTGCCATGCCTTTTCCATTTACACAGTTGTGTTTTCCTATAATTAACATTATACTGTCTTCTTCTATAGTCATTTGTTGGCTGTTTTTATATAACTCACAATCATAAATGTTGTTTTAACTCCCCATATCTTTCTATATAAGCACTTTGCATAACTCCTCCTATTACTCCATATAACATATCACTATACCCATTTCTTTTAACGTGAATGCATTTAATGTTTCTGCGTAGTTCCAAAGAAAATAACAATTTTAAGCCTCTCACATTTGATGTCCACTTTTGATGTCATTTTCTAACAATTAAGGTATGTCTGAGAGTCACTTGCTGCTCTGTCCCAGTTACTAGATACATTATCCTCCTGCCTAACAAATAAAGTGTTTGGGGAATGTGTAGCCTTTTAATGAAACATCTTTTCCCAAAGAAGCCGTAACAGGAAGGATTCTGGGAAGATCATGCATGTAGTACTGTATTTTGAATTTCATATGTTCTCAGTAGACTATTTCATCAGGATTTTTTTCTAAAAGTGTAAATGGAATGCATTTATCAGGTACAGGGCAAGATTCAATGATTATCCAACTAAGAATCCTACATTTAAATATTTAATTTTCCAAATGGATGGACCCACCACAAACATAATGGAAGAGTCAGGTAAGAGATAATTTTCATCATGCAGTCTGAACTTTATTCATACCCTTCATACCATCATTGCTAATCAATTAGATATACATAGCAATTGGTTTATAGCAACTCAGTAAATAAGGTGTTTATTCAGTTACCCAATCCAATCAGGCTATATTAGTGTCAAACTAACCTCTCAAAAATGTTAGTTAGGCATAACTTTGTCTGTTGTTTTGATCTGTATATATACTGTAGCCAATCTCTTTGTGTTCTTCATTGGCCTTAGCTACATGTGCTCACTTGTCCAGTACCTGGGTTGTAGCTGAGTGCTGTTTACAAAATCAACCTTTATGTGTTTGTTTTTGCTCATATAGGTACAATGTATGCATCTGAGGCTTTGGGTCTGTCTCTTTGCATGTGGTCCATGTATTGTGTCTGTTTGTATGTTTGTATCCTCTGTGAATTAAAGACTCAATTACAGTTGTTTGAAAGAATAGTAACAGACTGATTTTATGTGCTCAATACCAAATCTGAATGCTTCTTGTCAAAAATGGTATCTTTATGGAAGCATTACTTTCTTTGGAACAACAGAGCTGTTTAGAAGAAATATACTAACTGATGGTTCAGAGAAACGGTATCATTTGGCTTGAAAGCTCAGAATAACATTCAGCTTGCTTTATATCTGCAGTTGCCAGATCGTACTGACCTCTAATGAAGTCTACTTTTAGTTCAAACTTCCTCGCAACAGACATTAGGCTTCAAAACCCTGAAAGGTAAATCCAGTAGATAAAGGCTCTGCTCATCATTCTGAAGACTTTGCCTTTATCATACTTCAAAATGAAAGTGACAAGCTATAAACTGAGCTCGAAAGCAAAATAAATAAATTATATATGTTTCAAGATGTGTGTGTGTGTGTATATATATATATATATCTATATATATAAAAGAATAAGCCTCATTGCATAATTTATGGTACCCCACACACAGAACATAATTTATGTCTCCTCAGAAAAGAAACTCGCATTGAACAGAATGTCTAATTACATAATTTATGTCTCATTAGGAGACACAACTCCTATTGGGTGATTGAATGGGGACTTTACTGCTCTCATTGGGTGATTCAATGGGGGCGTGTTTATCATACAGGGAGTTGGCCCACCCCCTCCAGCCCGCCCACCAGTATCCAACTGACAAAAATAAAAATATATAACTGCCACTCGCTCCTGAGGTAGGGATATCAGCAACTTCTCCCGGTCCACTCACACTCTCAGTCAGGATCATGACCCCACATACACACTGTTTCACCTCCCACAGACAACTGTAACCCTCCATACACTCTGTTTCAGTATGAGGGTGTAATGTTCCCATAAAATACAAACTTAATAGCAACTCTTATTTAACTCATCATCTCTTCAGTCACCTCACAGTCTCAACTGTCACTCCTCCACTTTCTGCTTCTTGATTCCCACCCTTTCTCCTTAAAGGGAGAGAGATGCTTTGCTGTATGTTACAGAGGGCAAGCCTCAAACACCACTTTCTATTTGATACCTCAGCATATTGCTACATTGCCTCAACTGAAGAGCCACCGTGTGTTATATTGCTATGTTAGCGCAACTTAACCCTTTGAGTGCCAGAGGGGTAAGCAATGCATTGCAAAGCACACATTCTGTCTCACACTCTCACACAGTCTCTCACACAGTCGCAGTCTCACAGTCGCACACACTCTCACACAGTCTCTCACACTCAGTCTCACACTCTCACACAGTCTCTCACACTCAGTCTCACACTCTCACACAGTCACACACTCTCAGTCTCACACTCTCACACACTCTCACGCAGTCTCACACAGTCTCTCTCGCAGTCTCTCACAGTCTCTCTCGCAGTCTCTCGCAGTCCCTCACACTCTCAGTCTCACACTCTCACAGTCTCTCACAGTCTCTCTCGCAGTCTCTCACAGTCTCTCTCGCAGTCTCACACAGTCCCTCACACTCTCTCAGTCCCACACTCTTGCAGTCTCACACAGTCTCTCTCGCAGTCTCACACAGTCTCACAGTCTCTCAGTCTCACAGTCTCTCAGTCTCACAGTCTCTCAGTCTCTCAGTCTCACACTCGCAGTCTCACACTCGCAGTCTCACACAGTTTATCTCGCAGTCTCTCGCAGTCTCACTCAGTCTCACACTCACAGTCTCTCACGCAGTCTCACACTCACAGTCTCACACTCAGTCTCACACTCACAGTCTCACACAGTCTCTCTCACAGTCTCTTACACTCTCTCACACACACCGTCTCACACAGTCTCTCACACAGTCACAGTCTCACACTCTCGCAGTCTCACACTCTCGCAGTCTCACACAGTCGCAGTCTCACACAGTCGCAGTCTCACACTCAGTCTCTCTCGCAGGCTCACACAGTCTCTCTCGCAGGCTCACACAGTCTCTCTCGCAGTCTCACACAGTCCCTCACACTCACAGTCCCTCACACTCACAGTCCCTCACACTCACAGTCCCTCACACTCAGTCTCTCACAGTCTCTCTCGCAGTCTCACACAGTCTCTCTCACAGTCTCACACAGTCTCACACTTTCACACAGTCTCTCTCGCAGTCTCACACAGTCTCTCTCGCAGTCTCACACACTCTCAGTCTCACACTCTCAGTCTCTCACAGTCTCTCTCGCAGTCTCACAGTCCCTCACACTCTCACAGTCTCACACTCTCACAGTCTCACACACTCTCAGTCTCACACACTCTCGCAGTCTCACACTCTCGCAGTCTCACACTCTCGCAGTCTAACACAGTCTCTCACACTCTCACACAGTCTCACACTCTCAGTCTCACACTCTCACAATCTCACACAGTCTCTTTTGCAGTCTCTCACAGTCTCTCTCGCAGTCTCACAGTCCCTCACACTCTCACAGTCCCTCACACTCTCACAGTCTCACACACTCTCAGTCTCACACACTCTCGCAGTCTCACACTCTCGCAGTCTCACACTCTCGCAGTCTAACACAGTCTCTCACACTCTCACACAGTCTCACACTCTCAGTCTCACACTCTCACAATCTCACACAGTCTCTCTCGCAGTCTCACACAGTCTCTCTCGCAGTCTCACACAGTCTCTCAAACTCTCACAGTCCCTCACACTCTCACAGTCTCTTACACTCTCACACTCTCTCACACACCGTCTCACACAATCTCTCTCACAGTCTCACACAGTCTCAAACTCTCGCAGTCTCAAACTCTCGCAGTCTCACACAGTCTCAGTCTCACACAGTCTCAGTCTCACAGTCTCTCACAGTCTCTCACAGTCTCACACAGTCCCTCACACTGACACAGTCTCTCACAGTCTCTCATACTCTCACAGTCTCTCACACTCTCACAGTCTCTCACACTCTCTCACACTCTCTCACACACGCACAGTCTCACACTCACACACAGTCTCACACTCACACACAGTCTCACACTCACACACAGTCTCAGTCTCTCACTCTCACAGTCTCTCACAGTCTCTCACACAGTCTCAGTCTCACACACAGTCTCACACTCTCTCACAGTCTCACACACAGTCTCACAGTCTCACACACAGTCTCAGTCTCACACACTCTCACACACACTCTCACACACACTCTCACACACAGTCTCACACACAGTCTCACACTCAGTCTCACACTCAGTCTCACACACAGTCTCACACAGTCTCACACAGTCACACTCTCACAGTCTCTCTCTCACACACAGTCTCACACACAGTCTCACAGTCTCTCTCACACTCTGTCACACTCTCACACACAGTCTCACACTCTCACACACACTCTCACACACAGTCTCACACACAGTCTCACACTCTCTCTCACACTCTCTCTCACAGCCTCTCACTCTCTCACACACAGTCTCACACTCACACAGTCTCACACTCACACAGTCTCACACTCACACAGTCTCACACTCACAGTCTCACACTCACACAGTCTCACACTCACACAGTCTCACAGTCTCTCTCTCTCACTCAGTCTCACAGTCTCTCACTCTCACACTCTCACACAGTCTCACTCTCACACAGTCTCACTCTCACACAGTCTCACTCTCTCACAGTCTCACACACAGTCTCACACACACACAGTCTCACACTCTCTCACTCTCACACTCTCTCACTCTCACACTCTCTCACTCTCTCACTCTCACACTCTCTCACTCTCACACTCTCTCACTCTCACAGTCTCTCACTCTCACAGTCTCTCACTCTGTCTCACAGTCTCACACACAGTCTCACAGTCTCACACACAGTCTCACAGTCTCTCACTCTCACAGTCTCTCACAGTCTCTCACAGTCTCTCACACTCTCTCACACTCTCTCACACTCTCTCACACTCTCTCACACAGTCTCACACACAGTCTCACAGTCTCACACACAGTCTCACACTCTCTCTCACACACAGTCTCACTCTCACACAGTCTCACACTCTCACACAGTCTCACACTCTCACACAGTCTCACAGTCTCACACTCTCACACAGTCTCACACTCTCACACAGTCTCACACTCTCACACAGTCACACACAGTCACACTCTCACACACAGTCACACACACAGTCTCTCTCACACTCTCAGTCACACTCTCACACACACACAGTCTCACACTCACCCAGTCTCACACTCTCACACACAGTCTCTCACTCTCACACACAGTCTCTCACTCTCACACACAGTCTCACACTCTCACACACAGTCTCACATAGTCACAGTCTCACACACTCTCACACAGTCTCACACACACTCTCACACAGTCTCACACACAGTCTCACTCTCACACACAGTCTCACCTGTCTCACTGTCTCAGTCTCACACTGTCTCACAGTCTCAGTCTCACACTGTCTCACAGTCTCTTACTCTCAGTCTCTCTCTCTCACACTCTCAGTCTCTCTCTCTCACTCTCACAGTCTCTCTCTCTCACTCTCACAGTCTCTCTCTCACTCTCACACACTCTCTCACACTCTCAGTCTCACACACTCTCAGTCTCACACACTCTCAGTCTCACACACTCTCAGTCTCACAGTCTCTCTCTCTCACTCTCACACTGTCTCACTCAATCTTGCACTCACAGTCTCGCACAGTCACACAGTCTCTCACACACGCACAGTCTCTCACACACACACACAGTCTCACACACACACAGTCTCACACTCACACACAGTCTCACGCAGTCTCACTCTCACAGTCTCTCACTCTCACACAGTCTCTCACTCTCACACTCTCTCACAGTCTCTCACTCTCTCAGTCTCACTCTCTCAGTCTCACTCTCACACAGTCTCACTCTCACACAGTCTCACTCTCACACAGTCTCACACACTCACAGGCTCACACACTCACAGGCTCACACTCTCACACACAGTCTCACAGGCTCACACTCTCACACACAGTCTCACACTCACAGTCTCACACTCACACAGTCTCACAGTCTCTTACTCTCACAGTCTCACACAGTCTCACACACAGTCTCACACTCTCACACACAGTCTCACACTCTCACAGTCTCTCACTCTCTCACAGTCTCACACTCTCTCACAGTCTCACACTCTCACTCACACACAGTCTCACACACAGTCTCACACACAGTCTCACACACAGTCTCACACAGTCACAGTCTCACAGTCTCTCTCTCACACACAGTCTCACACACAGTCTCACAGTCTCTCTCACACTCTGTCACACTCTCACACACAGTCTCACACTCTCACACACAGTCTCTCTCACACTCTCTCTCACACTCTCTCTCACAGCCTCTCACTCTCTCACACACAGTCTCACACACAGTCTCACACACAGTCTCACAGTCTCACACACACAGTCTCACACACAGTCTCACACTCTCACACAGTCTCACACTCTCTCTCACACTCTGTCTCACTCTCTCACACTCTCTCACAGTCTCACACTCTCACAGTCTCTCACTCTCTCACAGTCTCTCACTCTCTCACAGTCTCACACTCTCTCACTCTCAGTCTCACACACAGTCTCACACTCTCTCACTCTCAGTCTCACACAGTCTCACACACAGTCTCACACACTCTCAGTCTCACACACTCTCAGTCTCACAGTCTCTCACTCTCACACTGTCTCACTCAGTCTCGCACTCACAGTCTCGCACTCACAGTCTCGCACTCACAGTCTCGCACTCACAGTCTCGCACTCACAGTCTCGCACAGTCTCACACTCACACACAGTCTCACACTCACACAGTCTCACACAGTCTCACACTCACACAGTCTCACACAGTCTCACAGTCTCACGCACTCTCACTCTCACAGTCTCTCTCTCACACTCTCACAGTCTCTCTCTCACACTCACAGTCTCTCTCTCACAGTCTCTCTCTCACAGTCTCTCTCTCACACTCTCACAGTCTCTCTCTCACACTCTCACAGTCTCTCTCTCACACTCACAGTCTCTCTCTCACACTCTCACAGTCTCTCTCTCACACTCACAGTCTCTCTCTCTCTCACACACTCACAGTCTCTCTCTCACACTCTCTCTCTCACACTCAGTCTCTCACTCTCACATAGTCTCTCTCTCTCACTCTCACACAGTCTCACAGTCTCTTACTCTCACAGTCTCTCTCTCACTCTCACAGTCTCGCACTCAGTCTCGCACTCAGTCTCGCACTCAGTCTCGCACTCAGTCTCGCACTCAGTCTCGCACTCACAGTCTCGCACTCACAGTCTCACACAGTCACAGTCTCGCACAGTCACACAGTCTCTCACACACACACAGTCTCTCACACACACACAGTCTCTCACACACACAAAGAGTCTCACACTCACACAGTCTCACACTCACACAGTCTCACACTCACACAGTCTCACACTCACACAGTCTCACACTCACACACAGTCTCACACTCACAAACAGTCTCACGCAGTCTCACTCTCACAGTCTCTCACAGTCTCTCACTCTCACACAGTCTCTCACTCTCACACTCTCTCACAGTCTCTCACAGTCTCTCACTCTCACAGTCTCACTCTCACACAGTCTCACTCTCACACAGTCTCACTCTCACACAGTCTCACTCTCACACAGTCTCACAGGCTCACACTCTCACACACAGTCCCACACACAGTCCCACACACAGTCCCACACACAGTCCCACACACAGTCCCACACTCACAGTCCCACACTCACAGTCCCACACTCACAGTCTCACACTCACAGTCTCACACTCACACAGTCTCACAGTCTCTTACTCTCACAGTCTCACACAGTCTCACACACAGTCTCACACTCTCACATACAGTATCACACAGTCTCACACTCTCACTCTCTCACACACTCTCTCACACACTCTCTCACTCAGTCTCTCACTCAGTCTCTCACTCAGTCTCTCACTCAGTCTCTCACTCAGTCTCTCACACAGTCTCTCACACAGTCTCACACACAGTCTCACACACAGTCTCACACACAGTCTCACACTCTCTCACAGTCTCACACTCTCACACACAGTCTCACACAGTCTCACTCTCACACACAGTCTCACACTGTCTCACAGTCTCTTACTCTCAGTCTCTCTCTCTCACACTCTCACAGTCTCTCACTCTCACAGTCTCTCACTCTCACACAGTCTCACTCTCACATAGTCTCACTCTCACACAGTTTCACACTCTCACACACAGTCTCACAGGCTCACACTCTCACACACACTCTCACACACAGTCCCACACACAGTCCCACACACAGTCCCACACTCACAGTCTCACACTCACAGTCTCACACTCACAGTCTCACACACAGTCTCACACACAGTCTCACACTCTCACATACAGTATCACACAGTCTCACACTCTCACATACAGTATCACACAGTCTCACACTCTCACACAGTCTCACACTCTCACTCTCTCACACACTCTCTCACACACTCTCTCACACAGTCTCACACACAGTCTCACACACAGTCTCACACACAGTCTCACACACAGTCTCACAGTCTCACACTCTCAGTCTCACACACAGTCTCACACACAGTCTCACACTCTCTCTCACACTCTCTCAGTCTCACACTCTCTCAGTCTCACACTCTCTCACAGTCTCACACTCTCACACACAGTCTCACACTCTCACACACAGTCTCACACTCTCACACACAGTCTCACACTCTCACACACACTCTCACACACAGTCTCACACACAGTCTCACACTGTCTCACAGTCTCTTACTCTCAGTCTCTCTCTCTCACACTCTCACAGTCTCTCACACTCTCACAGTCTCTCACTCTCACACACTCTCTCACACTCTCTCACACTCTCAGTCTCTTACACTCTCAGTCTCTTACACTCTCAGTCTCACAGTCTCTCACTCTCACACTGTCTCACTCAGTCTCGCGCTCACACAGTCTCGCGCTCACACAGTCTCACACTCACACAGTCTCACACTCACACTCTCTCTCACACTCTCACAGTCTCTCTCTCACACTCTCACAGTCTCTCTCTCACACTCAGTCTCTCTCTCACACTCTCAGTCTCTCTCTCACACTCAGTCTCTCTCTCACACTCTCAGTCTCTCTCTCACACTCTCAGTCTCTCTCTCACACTCTCAGTCTCTCTCTCACACTCACAGTCTCTCTCTCACACTCACAGTCTCTCTCACACTCACAGTCTCTCTCACACTCACAGTCTCTCTCTCACACTCACAGTCTCTCTCTCACACTCACAGTCTCTCTCTCACACTCAGTCTCTCACTCTCACATAGTCTCTCTCTCTCACTCTCACATAGTCTCTCTCTCACACAGTCTCACAGTCTCTTACTCTCAGTCTCTCTCACTCTCACAGTCTCTCTCTCACACTCTCACAGTCTCTCTCTCACACTCAGTCTCTCACTCTCACACAGTCTCACTCTCTCACTCTCACACACTCACATACTCACATACTCTCAGTCTCGCACTCTCTGTCTCACACTCACACAGTCTCACACACAGTCTCACACACAGTCTCTCACACAGTCTCTCACACAGTCTCTCACACAGTCTCTCACACACACAGTCTCTCACACACACACAGTCTATCAGTCTCGCACGCTCTCAGTCTCGCACGCTCTCAGTCTCGCACGCTCTCAGTCTCGCACGCTCTCAGTCTCGCACGCTCTCAGTCTCGCACTCAGTCTCGCACGCTCTCACAGTCTCACACTCTCACAGTCTCTCTCTCTCACAGTCTCTCTCTCTCACAGTCTCTCTCTCACACAGTCTCTCTCTCACAGTCTCTCTCTCTCACTCTCACAGTCTCTCTCTCTCACTCTCTCTCTCACACTCTCTCTCTCACACTCTCACAGTCTCTCTCTCACACTCACAGTCTCTCACTCTCACATAGTCTCTCTCTCTCACTCTCACACAGTCTCACAGTCTCTTACTCTCAGTCTCTCTCTCACTCTCACAGTCTCTCTCTCACACTCAGTCTCTCACTCTCACATAGTCTCTCACTCTCACACAGGCTCACTCTCACACAGTCTCACTCTCTCACTCTCACACACTCACATACTCTCAGTCTCGCACTCTCTGTCTCACACTCACACAGTCTCACACACAGTCTCTCACACAGTCTCTCACACAGTCTCTCACACAGTCTCTCACACAGTCTCTCACACAGTCTCTCACACAGTCTCTCTCACACACAGTCTCTCTCACACACAGTCTCTCTCACACACACAGTCTCTCAGTCTCGCACGCTCTCAGTCTCACACGCTCTCAGTCTCACACGCTCTCACACTCTCACAGTCTCACACTCTCACAGTCTCACACTCTCACAGTCTCACAGTCTCTCACTCATTCACACTCTCAGTCTCACACTCTCACAGTCTCTCTCTCTCTCACAGTCTCTCTCTCTCTCACTCTCACACTGTCTCACTCATCCACACTCTCAGTCTCACTCATCCACACTCTCAGTCTCACTCATTCACACTCTCAGTCTCACTCATTCACACTCGCACTCTCTCAGTCTCGCACTCTCTCAGTCTCGCACTCTCTCAGTCTCGCACTCTCTCAGTCTCACATGCTCTCAGTCTCACATGCTCTCACACTCTCATACGCTCTCACAGTCTCACACACACAGTCTCTCTCACACTCTCTCTCACACTCTCACAGTCTCTCTCACTCTCTCAGTCTCACACTCTCTGTCTCACACTCTCACACTCTCTCAGTATCACACTCTCTCAGTATCACACTCTCTCTGTCTCACACTCTCTCTGTCTCACACTCTCTGTCTCAAACTCTCTCACACTCTCTCACAGTCTCTCTCACAGTCTCACACACTCTCAGTCTCACAGTCTCTCACACTCTCAGTCTCACAGTCTCAGTCTCTCACACTCTCAGTCTCACAGTCTCTCACACTCTCTCTCACACTCTCACAGTCTCACACACTCTCACAGTCTCACACACTCTCTCACTCTCTCAGTCTCACACCCAATCACTCACACACTCAATCACACTCTCACAGTCTCACTCAATCACACTCACACACTCTCACTCTCAATCACACTCTCACAGTCTCACTCAATCACACTCACACTCTCACACAGTCTCACTCTCACACTCAATCACTCAATCACACTCTCACAGTCTCACACTCAATCACACTCTCACACTTACAGTCTCACAGTCACACTCAATCACAATCACACACTCACACTCAACCACACTCACACTCAATCACACTCTCACCCTCAATCACACTCTCACCCTCAATCACTCACACCCTCAATCACTCACACCCTCTCACTATCATACACACTCTCACTCACACATTCTTACTCAATCACACACACTCAATCACACACTCACTCAATCACTCACACGCAATCACTCAATCTCGCACTCAAACGCAATCACTCACACGTAATCACACCCCGGGAGCCAGCATGATCCACCTTCCACCATAGTATGTGCAATTACCACATGCATTTCAATTACATGAATGAATGCCAGTCACTCACATCCCGGGAGCCAGCACGATCCACCTTCCACCATAGTATGTGCAATTACCACATGCATTTCAACTATATGAATGAATGCCACAGTGGAGGCATAAGTACAAACACAAACTCATTACAATGACACATAAGTCAACCCCTTATGACTCACTTCTGTGTGTGTGTGTCTCTGTGTGTGCCTGTGTGTTTCTCACTGTGTGTGTTGCATGTCTGTATCACACTGTATGTGTCTGCATGTATGTGTGTATGACTGTCACTCTTTAAGCATCTCAGTGCATGCGTGTGCATTTGCGTGTGTGTCTTTTTGTTTGTCTCGCATCCGTGTGTGTGCATTAATTCCCTATATATCCTGACGGGCAACGCCGTCCCACATTGCTAGTATATATATAAAAGAATACGCCTCATTGCATAATTTATGGTACCCCACACACAGAACAGAATTTATGTCTCCTCAGAAAAGAAACTCGCATTGAACAGAATGTCTCATTACATAATTTATATCTCAAAAGGAGACACAACTCCTATTGGGTGATTCAATGGGGACTTTACTGCTCCCATTGGGTGATTCAATGGGAGCATGTTTATCATAAAGGGAGTTGGCCCGCCCCCTCCAGCCCGCCCACCACTATCCAACTGACAAAAAAAATATAGCTGCCTCTCGCTCCTGAGGTAGGGGATATCAATAACTTCTCCCGGTCCACACACACTCTCACTCAGGATCATGACCCCACAAACACACTGTTTCACCTCCCACAGATAATTGTAACCCTCCATACACTCTGTTTCAGTACGAGGGTGTAATGTTTCCATAAAATACAAACTCAGGGATAGACTTAATAGTAACTCTTTTATTTAACACTTTTCATCTCTTCAGTCACCTCACTAACTGTTTTCAACTGTCACTCCTCCACTTCCTGCTTCCTGATTCCCGCCCTTTCTCCTTAAAGGGAGAGAGATGCTTTGCTGTATGTTACAGAGGGCAAGCCTCAAACACCACTTTCTATTTGTTCCCTCAGCATATTGCTACGCTACCTCAACTGAAGAGCCACCCAGGGCCGGCCCAACACATTGTGCTGCCTGGGTCCAAGGATGAAATGCTGCCCCCCCAAACTACACCCACCAAAACACACCCATATGGCTGCTCTAAGCAAATTTAACCCTTTTTTTGTGCAGGGGTATGCAGTGCATTGCAATGCGCTACATAGCCCTCTGTCACACTAAGGGTTAAGCCCCAGGTCTTTCAAGGCCAACCAACTCCCCTGGTTACATTCCCTGTGCAGTTAGTATAATGTGAAGACAAATGGAAGAACTGCACATTTTAGATGATATTTTGCAGCAGTGTTAGATAGCAATCTTTCACATAGGACACCACTTTAACCCTTTCATAACCAGGGATGTCTGCTCCTGTACTCAAAGGGTTAGAATTTTCTGCTCCTGTACTCAAAGGGTTATAAAATCTAACAGTACAGGCGCAGACATCCCTGGTTATGAAATTGTTAAAGTGGTGTCCTGTGTGAAAGATTGCTATCTAACTCTGCTGCAGATGTAAAAAAAAAATGGACAGTTATAAAATACCATCTATGTCTGTCTCCCCCCCATGTCTCTCCCTCCATGCCACCCATGTCTCTCTCTCTCCCTCCCTCCATGCCACCCATGTCTCTCTCGCTCTCTCCCTCCATGCCACACATGTCTCTCTCTCTTCCTCCCTCCATGCCACACATGTCTCTCTCTCTCCCTCCCTCCATGCCACCAATGTCTCTCTCTCCCTCCCTCCATGCCACACATGTCTCTCTCTTTTCCTCTCTCCATGCCACCCATCTCTCTCTCTCTCCCTCCATGCCACCCATGTCTCTCTCTCTCTTCCTCGCTCCATGCCACCCGTGTCTCTCTCTCTCCCTCCATGCCACCCATGTCTGTCTCTCTTCTCTCTCTCCCTCCCTCCATGCCACCCATGTCTCTCCCTCCATGCCATCCATGTCTCTCTCTCTCCCTCCATGCCACCCATGTCTGTCTCTCTCTCCCTCCCTCCATCCCACCCATGTCTGTCTCTCTCTTCAACATGTGTCTCTCCTCTCCCCGTGTGTCTCTTTGCCATGTATCTTCTCCTCTTTTGTCTTTCTCTCCTCCATGTCTGTCTGTCTCTCTCCTCTTCCAACCTCTGTCTGTCTCTCTTCTCCCTCCATATGCCACAACCAGTTTGTCCATTAAATATGCCACTGCCAGATGCCCATTAAAACATGCCCCAGCACCCATATTGCTGACCCAGGACTTGCCCCATCACCCCAGAACATGCCCCATTGCCCACCAAGGACTTACCCCAGAACATGCCCCATTTGCCCACCCAGGACTTACCCCAGCACATGCCCCATTGCCCACCCAGGACGTACCCCAGCACCCCAGGACATGCCCCATTGCCCATCCAGGACTTACCCCAGCACCCCAGGACATGCCCCGTTGCCCACCCAGGAATTACCCCAGCACCCCAGGACTTGCCCCATTGCCCACCCAGGACTTACCCCAGCACCCCAGGACATGCCCCATTGCCCATCCAGGACTTACCCCAGCACCCCAGAACATGCCCCAATGCCCACCCAGGACTTACCCCAGGACTTACCCCAGGACATGCCCCATTGTCCACCCAGGACGTATCCCAGCACCCCAGGACATGCCCACCCAGGACTTACCTCAGCACCCCAGAACATGCCCCATTGCCCACCCAGGACTTACCCCAGCACCCCAGGACATGCCCCATTGCCCATCCAGGACTTACCCCAGCACATGCCCCATTGCCCACCCAGGACGTACCCCAGCACCCCAGGACATGCCCACCCAGGACTTACCCCAGCACCCCAGGACATGCCCCATTGCCCATCCAGGACTTACCCCAGCACCCCAGAACATGCCCCAATGCCCACCCAGGACTTACCCCAGCACCCCAGGACATGACCCAATGCCAACCCAGGACATACCCCAGCACCCCAGGACATGCCCTATTGCCCACCCAGGACTTACCCCCGCCAGCACCCACAGTTGTCCAACTGCCTGGTGTCTAATGGCAGGCAGCTTGATCCTCCCATGCTGCCTCTCGCACTCCCCGCGTGGTCTGATGTCTGAGCGCCGGCAGGTCACGTGAGTCCCGGCGCTCTGACCTCAGTACAGCTCGGGGAGTGAGAGAGGAAACACGGGAGGATGTCTGTGCGCAAGCTGACAGCCCGCCCGCAGAGTGGCTGTTAAGTCAGCGCCTCTGCCAGCAAGCTTTTTTCTTTTTTTTTTTTGCAGGAGACACCCTGCCAAGCGCACCTGCTGTGACAGTGATTAGTCTGGCTCAGCCTCAGTCAGGCTGACAGACTAATTACTGTCACAGCAGGCGTGCCGCTCGCAGGAGGGAGTCAAAACTCTTTGTCCTGTGCCATGTGGACACAGACCTGGCGGCTGGCTGACATACAGTGGGCGGCAATTGCCGCCCCAGTCAAGGTGCCGCCTGGGTCCATGTATCCACCAGGACCCATGTTATGTCCGTCCCTGGAGCCACTGTGTGTTATATTGCTATGTTACCATAACTTAACCCTTTGAGTGCCAGCTTTGCAATGTGTTGCGTACCCCTCTGGCACTCAAAGGGTTAAGTAAGGAGGAGTTACTGCTCCCATTGGGTGATACAATTGGGGAGTGATTTAAATCATGCAGGGAGTTGGCCTGCCCCCACTATCCAGCCAGCCCACCACTATCCAAGTAACTGAAAAAACAAAATGGCTGCTACTCGCTCCTACACCACAGACACAAACACATCAGCCAAAAAACACACACACACTCACACTCAATCACACACACACTCTCTCACACACACTCACACTGAATCTCAATCATATACACTCACACACACTCAATCACACACACTCACACTCACACACACTCTCACTCACACACACTCACACACTCAATCACACACACTCACACTCTTACACTCTCACTTTCATACACCCTCTCACTCACTCACACATTCTCACTCACTCACACACACACTCACTCACACATTCTCACTCAATCACACACACTAACTCACTCACATGCAATCACTCACATGCAATCACTCACACGCAATCACTCACACGCACTCACTCACGCACTCACTCACGCACTCACTCACACACACTCACTCACTCACACCCCGGGAGACAGCATGATCCACCTTCCACCATAGTCTCACTCTCACTCACACCCCGGGAGCCAGCACGATCCACCTTCTACCATAGTATGTGCAATTACCACATGCTTTTCAACTACATGAATGAATGCCACTCACTCACACCCCGGGAGCCAGCACAATCCACCTTCCACCATAGTATGTGCAATTACCACATGCATTTCAACCATATGAATGAATGCTACAGTTGAGGCATAAGTACAAACACAAACTCATTACAATGACACATAAGTCACCCCCTTATGACTCACTTCTGTGTGTGTGTGTGTCTCTGTGTGTGCCTGTGTGTTTCTCACTGTGTGTGTTGCATGTCTGTATCACACTCTATGTGTCTGCATGTATGTGTGTATGACTTTCGCTCTTTAAGCATCTCAGTGCATGCGTGTGCATTTGCGTGTGTGTCTCTGTGTTTGTTTTGCATCCATGTGTGTGCATTAATTCCCTATATATATCCTGACGGGCAACGCCGTCCCACATTGCTAGTATATATATATGTGTGTGTGCGTGTATATATATATATATACCTTTTTATATGGTACTATTTTTAACATCCTTTGCATCTGATGACTGACAGTGAGAACCATTGGGAAGAATATAGTCTACCAACATTTCATCTTACATAATACTAGTATGAAGGCCCGTATGCACGGGCTAAAGTGTACCCAGCAGCCCCGGATACTGCTCCGGAGCTGGGAGCATAGACAGGTGGTGAGCCGTCCGGAGCTCCCCGCTCCAGATCAGAGAGTTTGGTGAGTCTCTACTGCACATGACTGCAGTCATGAGCAGTAGAGACTCGCCAAATGCACTGATCCTTAGCGGGAAGCTCCGGACGGCTCATATCAGAGCTCCCTGTGAGAGAAACACACATGCACAGTAGAGACTGCTGGAACAGAAGTCTCTACTGCTCATGTGCGGTTACGTTCACAGGTAGCGACGCATTCTACCACTCTATGTTATAGGATTCTGTAATATCCCAATAAATGTATGGGATACAGTCTTATTTTCAGAGTTTCAGTATGTTACTGTTCAATCAAGTTAATACTGATTTGTATAAAACAAATATTAACTCTTTGAGTGCCAGAGGGCACTGCCTTCTGGCACTCAAACAGTTAAATAATCAGAAGTGGAGGACACAAAGTAGTGATACTTTTCAGCTAGTGTCTGAATTTAGAAGTCAATGGGACACCACAGACAGACAGACAATTCTATGCCAACACCTTTCAGCAGCGTGCCAGTTGAACAAACACATGATGTCACCCCGCTGCTTTCATGTCTCTACTGTTTCTTTATCAGTGAGGCTTTTCTAAGAAATGACAATAGTGTAACACATGGGGCTATTTACTAGGACATATGTTATTTTAAAGGCAAAAAATCTTAAAAATAGCAGTCACACCTGATGGCTTTGCACTAAAGTAACAGCAGCTGCTTATTACACAGCCCCATTCCTGTGCAATGTTACTGCAACCATAATGTAAACATTGATATCAACCCTTTGAGTGCCAGGCAAGGTGCCCAATGCATTGCAAAGTGATGCACTGGGCACTGATCTGGCAGTCAAATGGTTAACCCTTTGACTGACAGAGAGGTGCGCAAACCATTGCTTTTTCAATACATTGAATACCCCTCTGGCAGGCAAAGGCTTAAATTCCCTGGTGCAAGATTTCCATTCTGTTGCCTAAGGACATATAATCCTGACGATGAATGCTCTTGTTTGAATGCTTGCATTGCCAGCTTATTATGCCACGCCCACAGTGTCTATTTCCCTTTCATGCAGTCTGATGTACTACAAACTGGAGCAATTCTGGGGCAATCCAGCTGTACCATATGGGACAAATAAACATTCACATTCATTAAAATAGGGAATATTAACCCTTCAAATGTGTAGTCCTGTAGCATTCAACAATGGAAATTTAGGGAATTATATGTCCGGTATGGTGAAATTGGTTTCTTCCCAAATTACTCCATTTGATATTAGTACATCAGCCTCTCTGTGGCAGTGACACATCTGCTTAACATCCCCCTCTTGTCCTTAGTGAATGCTCTCCTAAGGGACACCCAGAGAAAATAGACAATTTTGTACGGTGTCACACTCTAGTCTTCATGTCCCCTATTCTGTCTCTCTATCCCAGGCTGCTCTGTGGAATCCTCTCTTGCTCCTGGCAGTGGCTGCAACTGTTGTGTTACTGTTTCCAAGCCTGAGGAGAGGGCCCGACTGAGGGAGGACGGCAGCAACACTGTAACACCATTTCTACACTACCAAACACAGCATACTGTGCATACACCACAATCACCACGATTTAGAACAGCTCAGTGTATAACTACAACTAACCATAGTCCTCCCGTCTGCTCAGCTCAACACAGCAAACCACCTACTGTATATAAAGTAACACTATATACAACATGAACAACCACAGACCAGTGCAGTGGAGCAACTTTGTGGCAAAGGAACTGTGCTGTAACAGACGTGGAAATTTCCCATCGATTTAACCCTTTGAATGCTAGGGGATGGCAAGCATATTTCAAAGCAATGCATTGAACACCTATCTGGTACTCAAAAGGTTAAATGTGGCTTTTAACTCCTTGAATGCTAGAGAGGTCTCAGCTCTCCGAAGCATTGCTTTGCAATTATTCGGAGACTTTTCTAGTATTCGTAGAGCTAAACGCCCCATTTAACGCAATGGGAAGTTTCTTTGCGCTCTGTGGTGCAGCTGGTTTGATCTAAAATTGCTCCATTTTTATTTGCATGTATGGCCTCGTGTGCAAACAAATTAATGCAGCTCATTATAAGCGAATAACTTAATGTGATGCAAACAAATGTCCTTGACTGGTACAATTGCAGAGTACCATTTAACCCTGCAATGAATTGGCTACCTCTCTGGCACTCAAAGGGTTAAAGGACCAGAGGAGTGCAAGCCCCATTGCTTGTGTATATAACACTGCATTTACATAAGCCATACTCAGCATACTAGAGCAATCCTGCAGTAAATGAACCACACCGTATAAACTGGGGCTTCTTTCCTCACATTGCGTGGAAGTTATCTTGCCACAGATTTGCTCTTCTTCTGGCATCACACATGAATCCCTGCTGTGTCTGCACAGATATATATGCATTATACACATATTACTTACACACACATATTATACACATTATTACTTACACACACATTACTGTGTTCAAAGTCATACTCGTACAGAGCTAGTGGTGTCTTGGTCTGGACAAGTATCTCTTTTAGAGTCCGACAAGTCGGCTTACAGGGTTCTAGATCTACCAATCTGTCATAGAGATAACTGTGTATTCCTCACTTTCTCTGATCCAAGATGTTTTGGACATTGTATTCTTTATCTGTTCTATCCTTGACGTGTTGAGCTGTCCTTTGCTTGTTTTGCCTAGTCCCATCGAAAATATGCTCTTTGTATATGTATCTGCTAATTCCTACTGCTGTATAGCTCTTATATATTTTACCTTGTCTGATAGGTGTGCCATGGTTTGATAACTTCACTTCTCCAGTTTATGAGATATCCAACTCTGAACTGTTTTAATCGTCAGTTCTTAACCCTTTAAGGTCCAGAGGGGTGCACTACGTTACACACTGGAGATGTCTTTACAGAATTCTAAATAACACATTCTCATTGATTTGTATGACTTGATTGATGTCTGCAGAATCCCAATCTAGAGGACACACGTAGGGTAAGGGATGCACAGACTAGCCAATAAACATGTTGTCTTTGGGAACAGCATGATATACAGAGGATCTTGAGAGCTAATTGATGATCTATTCCCTTACACAAGTGTCAGTAATATTTGCTTACATACACATTACAGAAGATGTTTAGGGATCTCTCTAGCCTGGCACTGTACTTTAGATGTAGGCTTCAATGTGTCATAAAGGTAGGTGCCTTTGCTTAGGATATGTGTCTTAAATGCATGATGTTTTTGTGTTGTCCATTCAATATCTTCCTAGTGTCCTCCTAGAGGTTTTGCTTGCTTCAGATTATTGTATGCATTCATTTTATTATTTAGTATGGACATTTGTATATAAGAATGCTACAACGTTACATTTTTACATGGTTTTCAATTGAAATGTCACCCTCTAGTTAGTGACCCTTAAGTGTGCGACATCAGGATGTCACTCTGTTGATGTGTTGACATTCCGATGTCACCCTTTTGATTCGGATGACATTATGTTGGTATTTCGGTGTGTAATCCCTTTGGTGTCCTGTCTGAATTGGAAAGTGAGATTTCAGAAGATAAAAGCACAGATACTCAGGTACGGGATGTTGTGAGTCCCAAAGGAGAGAATTGTAACAAGCAGTCAGGAGCAGAAAATGGACTTAAAAAGAAGAGAAAGCATCTCCTTGTTGGTGACTCGATTGTTAGAGGTGTTGCTTTAGGGCAGAATGAGGATGGACTGAAGGAGGTGAGATGTCTTCCTGGTGCTACTGCAAGCAGGGATAAAAGACGCATCTCAAATATTGTCAAGGCTGCAACAAAGGAGACTGAAGTTGATCTGATCATTCATCTCGGTACAAACGATTTGTCCCAGAAAAGTGTTGAAGAGGTGAAAATGGAATTTCAAAGTCTCAGCCTGGAGCTGAGCAGAATGACAGACTCTATCACTTTTTCAGAGATTTTGCCAGTCCGCTCTGAAAATAGTAAGAGACTTCGTATCCTGGAGTTCAATGGTTGGCTAAGACAGTGGTGTAAAGAAGAAGGTTTTGGATTTGTCAGTCACAGTGTTAGAAGGTGGAGTTGTAAAGAAATGTTCAAGAGAGATGGTCTGCACCCGTCACACAGAGGAACTGAGGTACTTGGAGAAGAGTTCAGGTGTTTCTTGGAGAGGCATTTAAACTAGATGGAGGGGGCAGGAATTTCATTGAGAAGATTGATTTCTGTCCCCGAACAGTTTTGGTGAACCAGGGTTCTGAGTTTGTTAGTGTGATAGATACAGATGTTGGTGCACAGGAAGTTGCTGGTGCTTTACATACAGATGTTGGTGAGGTAGATGATGGTGCGGTAGATAGAGTTGTTGTTGGTGATAAATGTAATGTTCTTCGTGTAATGTGTACTAATGCTCGCAGCTTAGGCAACAAGCTCAGCAAGCTAATATCAATAGTTTGTAGAGATGACTTGGACTTGATTGTAATAACAGAGACATGGTTCAGGGACTGTAATGACTGGGAAATAGCCATTCCGGGATACACGTTGTATAGGAAAGATAGGGCTGAGAGAAGAGGGGGTGGGGTAGCCATTTATGTTAAAGATAGCATAAAATCCACAGCGATCCAGAATTCATGTAAAGAGTTGGAGACTCTCTGGATCTGTCTGCAGAATAAAAAGGGATCAGTTACAAGAATAGGTGCAGTCTACAGGCCTCCGGGGCAATCTGAAGAGCAAGACAACATGCTAGTGGACGAGATTACCCAAATGGCAGTAAAGGGAGATATAGTAGTTATGGGAGACTTCAACATGCCTGATGTTGATTGGAATATCCCTTGTGCGTCCACATGTAGAAGTAGGAGCATCGTAGAAGCCCTGACGGGGATGTCCCTAAAACAGCTGGTGAAGGCGCCAACTAGAGGGGACAATATCCTAGACTTAGTATTCACAAATGGAGACCTGGTATCTGAGGTGAAGGTGGGAGAAAATCTAGGTTCCAGTGACCACCAATGTTTGTGGTTCGGAATCCAGACTGACTACGAGAAATCCCATTCTGCAACCAAAGTATTGGACTTTAGGAAGACGAAGTTTGAGGATATGGGAGAATATGTAAAGAAAGAATTAAAAGGGTGGGATAAAACACCGAGAGTGAGTACTCAGTGGAAGACACTCAAAGAAGTCCTCTTAAAGGCAACAAGATTACATGTTAGACAAATTAGCAAGAGGAAAAGAAAGAGAAATCCACTATGGTTTACTAGAGAGGTAAGAGCTATAGTGAAAGATAAAAAGTCTGCCTATAAGAGATATAAAGAGACTGGAAGTGAAGCGGACAGAGAAGGGTATAAAACTATACAGAAGAAGACTAAACAGATGATAAATGCTGCTAAAGCCTCAAAAGAGGAAGAAATGGCCAAATCTGTTAAGAAGGGGAATAAAACCTTCTTCAGATATATCAGTGACAGGAAGAAGAAAAACTGCGGGATTACAAAAATTAACAACGGAAAAAATCAGTATATAGAAGAGGAAAAGGCGGTCGCTGACCATCTGAATAACTACTTCTGCTCAGTTTTTTCAGACGGCGGCCCTCATAATCAGAAAATGGCTGAACACAGCATTGCCTCTAGTTGTATAATTTTAGCCCCAGTGTTTTCAGAGGCCGATGTTCTAGAGGAACTTGTCCGGCTAAAGTCAAATAAAGCGATGGGTCCGGATGGAATCCACCCTAGAGTTCTTAAAGAACTCCGATCTGTCATAGTTGGCCCCCTGACTAATCTGTATAACCAGTCCCTTCTTACGGGAGAAGTTCCTGATGATTGGAGAATGGCCAATGTTGTACCCATTCACAAGAAGGGTAGTAAAGAAGAAGCTAGTAACTACAGGCCAGTCAGCCTGACATCTGTAGTGGTAAAAATGATGGAGACTCTTCTAAAGAAGAAGATAATTGACCATCTAACAAAAAACAACCTGATGGACCCAAACCAGCATGGCTTCACTGAGGGCTGATCCTGTCAGACTAATCTCATTGATTTCTTTGACTATGTAACTAAAGTGCTGGATGAAGGTGGTGCTGTGGATATCGCCTACCTGGATTTCAGTAAAGCTTTCGATACAGTTCCCCATAAAGAGCTGATAGATAAATTATCAAGAATTGGACTTAACCCCTGGATAGTTCAGTGGATCTGCAGTTGGCTGAAGGACAGAAACCAGAGGGTTGTTGTTAATGGAGTGTATTCTGAGCAGAGACTGGTTACAAGTGGAGTGCCACAAGGATCTGTTCTGGGCCCTGTTCTGTTCAACATGTTTGTAAGTGACATAAGGGAAGGCTTGGCAGGGAAGGTTTGCTTGTTTGCTGATGACACAAAAGTGTGTAATAGGGTTGATGTTCCAGGAGGTGTCTGTAATATGGAGAATGATTTGGCACTATTAGATAAGTGGTCAAAACAATGGAAACTTCAGTTCAATGTTTCCAAATGTAAAATAATGCACTTGGGGAAAAGAAACCCTCAATCTGACTATCGTATTGGCAGTTCTGTGGTAGCAAAGACTTCAGAAGAGAAGGATTTGGGGGTGGTCATCTCTGACAGCCTCAAGATGAGTAACCAATGCAACCAGGCGGTGGGGAAAGCAAATCGTATGCTTGGCTGCATAGCTAGAGGTATAACAAGCAGGAAGAGGGAGATTGTGATCCCTCTGTATAGAGCTCTAGTGAGACCACATCTGGAATACTGTGTACAGTTCTGGAGGCCTCATCTGCAAAAGGATATAACTAAAATTGAGCGGGTTCAAAGAAGAGCTACAAAAATGGTGGAAGGTCTAAAGCATAGAACTTATCAAGAACGACTCAGAGATCTAAATATGTATAGTCTGGAGGAAAGAAGAGAAAGGGGGGACATGATTGAAACCTTTAAATATGTTAAAGGACTGAACAAGGTTCAGGAGGGAAGTGTGATTAATAAGAATCTGAATACAAGAACAAGGGGGCACAATCTGAGGCTAGTTGGAGGAAAAATCAAGAAAAACATTAGAAAATATTATTTCACTGAAAGAGTAGTAGAAACTTGGAACAAACTTCCAGCAGAGGTGGTTGATAAATCCACAGTAACACAATTTAAACATGCCTGGGATAAACATGTATCTATCCTAAGATAACAATAAAGGAATACTATAGGGCAGACTAGATGGACCAGGTGGTCTTTTTCTGCCGTCAATCTTCTATGTTTCTATGTTTCTATGTTTCTATGATCTCGCCCTTTTGATGGTCACCAACAAGAGGGCGACATTTCAATAGGATACCATTTGAATGCATGTATTGATCATCTGTATAGCAATCTGACAATTGAAAATATTAATCCCTGTTTCATCCATGTTTGTTTAAGAATGTCTGGTATACCATGTTCCAGCACTTCTTAACAGAGCCAGAGTAGAATTACTGGCTAATCATTTTGTGTCTGTAATGTACAGTACAGTCAAGTCAAATGTAAGGGCGAGAACGTGGGGTGTTATTGCAAGCATGTATGCAATGTGTTTTAGCAAGTGTACTTAAGAGATGAGTATGAAACTGGGTTATTCTAAATGAGATTATTCTTGCAAGTCACACGTATTGCTATTTTTGCATGTTTTTGGGAGTCTACTGTCATTATTTTCAATTATGATGCAAAGTTTGGCCACTTCAGTTTGTGATATTTGGCTTCATAGAAGAAGACTAACAATGCTATTGTTTTGCATGAGGCAAATATTGTTTTGCATGAGATCAGACCTTCTGGAGTTTCCAGCAATATTTCTTACTTTTGTTTCTTCTGCAATTTAGGCTATGTAGCAGCAAACTTGTATGTTTTCAATATTAAAATTGACACGTCCCTAGATTGGTATAATTAACATAATGTTGGAATGTTTTAATTTCCCCAAAAAAATGTGTACTTAGTGCTTGAACAGTCATCCACATCTATGCATCTTACTGTAACAGTAAATATTTTTGACCTAAAGAGCATTTTCTCTCAAAATTGCCTGCCTTGAAGTGGGTGTTTCCCATTATAGCAGTCTTGCCATTGTCACAATAGTAAATATTTAATCACTGCATTAAAACATTATTTACACACATTTTATATGCAGTGGGACATCTGCTTTCATTACCTGCGAAAAGGGGAACTTAATGACTGAGCCATTAATTAACTCATCTGTGCATAAGGGATAGTTATTTGTCTGATAATCTGCACTGTTAGGGATAATTGACTGGAGTTGAGAAACCTGTTCTATTATTTCCACAGTCTATAAAACAATTCCGGTGATAATTTTGTAACTGAGCTAACAGGGAGAAATATTCTCTGATTGAATGAAACAAGGCTTTTAACATAAAGGGATAGTAATACTTTGTTTTATCTTTATTTTATTTTGTAGGCATTAAAAAAACATGAAGAACGATATAAGTCTTATCTCTCAAACCTTTATGATTTGAGAGATATTCACAAGCAAAGTTTCCCCCTCCCGCCCCTTTTACCTAGTGTAAGCCATCTCTTCTCAGATGTGGAATCTGGTTGTAAGACCAGACAGATAACAGAAGGGGACAATCTTCTTCCTAAGAAAACAATGAAAGCCCTGCCCCCCTTGACAAGTTTTTTCAGGTTTTTCCTTTATCTTAATTGAAGATTGTCCCTCTCTGCAATCTACCTGGGCACCTCCCTTCTGCTCTGGCTGAGCAGTGTTACATCAGTAAAAGGGGTGGGAGGGGGATACTTTGTCATTGAATTACTCTTGAACTACCTGACCAAATTGAAATTACACTCTCCAAAGTCCAAATACTATGATGATTAATTAGAGCTGCTTTTATTATGAAACATTACTATCCCTTTAAGGGGGGAGATTCATTAAGGCTTGATAAAGAGGTGGTAAAGTGTAGATAACTTCTGTAGTGATATCACTTCTACAGTTCCTATGTTAGTCTTCACAGAATAACATAGGAACTGGAGAATTCATCTCCACTTTATCACCTCTTTATTACCCCTTAGTGTATAACCTCTCTGGAATTCTAGATAGATCTCCAATGCTTTGAGGATTTGGGGAATTTTAGACTATGGGGAGCTTTCATTTGTCCCCTATGGTGCAATTTATTTGCTCAGCTTTGCATCTCTTAAGTTTATTGAAAACAACCCCAAATGCCTTGATTGCATTACACTTCTTTACTGTATGAATAATCTGGACAGCACATGGCATTTTATAATGTTGCACGTTGGCGTGGATAAACCACATAATGGGGACCCAGCCCTTTCTTCCAGATTTTAAAGTTCATAGAGTTTTGCCACAAACTCCCTTCAATTTACTGCAACATGTAATAGTATAAAAATGGGGACTGTGTAAACTGTGTTTTTTAATTGCAGACTAAACTGAACAGATTGGAATATTCTTGGCTAACTCTCTTTTTGTCATAAAACACACAGTAGTGCATCATAACATTAATCCTCTGAGTGCCAGAGGGGTACGCAACGCATTGCAAAACAATGTGTTGTGTACCCCCTGGCACTCAAAGGGTTAAGAGTTTTTCTGAAATATTCACAGACTGGAATTTAGTATCTTAGGAATCCTATAAATCCCCCAACTCTGCCCTAGCATCTTTCTCGTAGCTTGTGCTTTGATGTGGGCTGCTTTATTGCTCCCTCAACACTGTCTTAAATAGTTGTTTCACATATTTGTTGCACATGTTCTCCTGTTTGAATACGTTGATTACCTCCCTGGCACTCAAAGGGTTAATGATGTTTTTGTCCAGAGAATGTGACTCTCGTGTGCTAAGATGAACCGAGAAATTCTGGAGCAAACCAACTGCAAGATCATGGACAAATTAATATTTCCAAAATCACAAAAATAACCATTTTTATTATCCACTTCCAACAAATATTAGATAGCGAGTGCGTACAAGACAACCAAGAATGTAACATGCACAAGATGTCTCTAACGCAGTACCAAAGCAATGCATTGGAGAACAATGAGTTAAAATTCCCATTTAAAGCAAAGGGAATATACTTGTTGCCAACGTTACAGCTGGTTTAACCCAGAATAACTCCAAGGGTAGATGCACTAAGGTGTGATAAAGTGGAGAGTCCGTACACTAAGATTTCTCCAACTTTGGAGATCTTAGTGCATTGGCTCTATAGAATATCATAGGAACTGGAGATGTGATATCACGGGAGAAGTCATCTCAGCTTTATCACCTCTTTATCACACCTTAGTGCATAACCCCCAGTTCTTAGTGCAGTAGCCTTGGCTAGTACCTCCTAGTCCTACAGTCAAATTCTCTAACAGAAGGGATGTGTAAATACAAATAATACTATGAACCTGCAGGAATCTTGTACAAAAACATTAACAATGTTAGTAACATAGCATCTTTGTATGTATTTATTATTTATTTATTTATTACATTTTGCAAAACTGGAGACTCCATTGTATGTTTTGTACACACTACATTTTTATTCTATTTCCCATGGAGTAGATTAGTTCCGCTATTGAGAAGAAGTAACAGAGCTTGAACCAGTATTGTTCATGAGCTGTTCATCACATTATTATAGTAATTGGTCATTAAGTATAGACTAGCAGGAGCTTTGCATCCTTTCACACCATGCACTACTTTATACCTGCTAATATCTGCTTGTAGGGCATGTCAATAAATAGTGTTTTGTGTTCCTAAAGCTGAGTGATGTCTCAGTTTTGAAGCATCAGATAGGAGAATGGCGAACCTTGCACACATGTGTTAATGATACTGGTGCTTAGACATCAATGACAGGGCTGCGCCCAGCAAAGCAGAGAGGCTGATGTACTAAGAAAAAGTGGACGTTGGAGCAAACCAACTGCATCTTAGGGAACAAATGAAAATTCCCAGAATCCCCACTGATTGAAAGGTGTGTTTAATCCCTTGATTGCTAGGTCTCCAATACATTGTGAAGCATTCTAGTATTCAAGTGGTTGAATAACTCATTTAATCAGTAGGCGTTTTTATTTGTTCGTATTGTGCAGTAGGTTTGCCACAGAACGGAACCATTTTTCTTAGTACATCAGCATCAGTATCTTAAACAGTGGTGTAAGACATGGAGCTTGAGGCTGATGTACTAAGAGAAAGTGAAGCAATTCTGGGGCACACCAACTGCATCTTAAGGAACAAATACCAATTCCCAAAATTCTGTTAGATTTGAAATGGTCTTTTAACCCCTGGAATGCCAAAGAGGTCTCCAACGCTTCGCATTACAGTGAGTTGGAGATCTCTCTATCATTCAAGTGGTTAAATGTCCAATTTCAATCAGTGGACATTTTTACTTGTTCCCAATGATGAAGTTGGTTTGCTCCACTTCCTCCTAGTACATCAGCCTCAATGTTTAACCCTTTGAGTGCTAGAGGGGTGCACAATGCATTGTGTACCCCTCTGGCACTCAAAGGGTTAAAGTAGACGATGCTGCACTTTTATTTCTATTGTACACAGATTTTCATGGGTAATTTTCCCCTCTCATCTGTTGCAAAGACAGAATATTTTTTTTTTTGGGGGGGATACCTCCCAAATATTGTGCACACCATCTACTTTCAATAGCTCTTTGAATTTTAACTCTTTGCATGCCAGAAGGTTTTCCAGTGCATCACACAGCAAAGCGATGACACCCCTCTGATGCACAAAGGGTTAAACATCAACATCATTATGATAGTGAAAATGTTGCATATTTGTAAAATAGTTCTCTAAAATCCATGGTGCTATTTAGAGGGGATGCAACTTTGAAAATGTTACCCTGAAAACTACTTTGTTAAGCTGTTAAGCACTGTCAAAAAATAATCACTTTCTGAGTTTTATATGTGACTGTGCAAAATTATTTTTCATAAATGTTGTCAAAAAACAAAATATCAAAATATTAGTGAAAATAAAAGCTGGGGCGGGTTGCACTACGGAATTAGTTGCTGTCAATTTTTGGTAAAGTTTCATATATGTGTGAAAAGTATTGTATGTTTTGAAGATGTTCAGTATTTCTAATTCTTGCAAAATATGGTGAGGCTAATGTTCTAAACATTGGAGCAAAGCCAACTGTACCATAGATGACAAATATATTGTCTTTAAATTCCTACTGATTTAAGTGGGGCTTTTAACCCTTTGAGTGCCAGAGAGGTATCCAATGCATTGTATTGGATGCACCCCCGACACGCAGTGGGTTAACCCACTGAAACTTAGAGGGGTGTCAAACACATTGATTTGGTCTCATATGGTGCAGTTGTTTAGCTGAAGAATTGCTTGTGCTTTTGTCAGTACATCAGCCTTACTGATTAATTAAAGTTTATAAAAATGTTGAGCAAACTTTAAAACTAGTGGAAACTTTTAGACATGGCATTTTGGGAAAATATTTAGTACAGCTATTGCTTGTTTTGGAGTCATATCAATAAAGCAAAATAAGCCAGATCTGAGATTGCTTTGAATAATTTTTTACACATATCCACTCCATGGTGCAGCCTATACATTAAATGGTACCCACATATAATAAAACCGCTCCAACTCTTCTCAGATAGCATCTAAAGGTGTGCTTCTAAAACTCTGTTATCTGGCCAGCTCCCTTTTAATTAAAAGTGAAACTGACATTTTGTAACAAATTGAAGATTTTGAAAAGCACCTATATTTATGTTGGCCATTTGTTTTTAAAAACAATTGTTTGCCCAAAAAAAGGAATTAAATCAGTTTCTGAAAATCTGACAGGCACGCTCTCACCCCCTCAACTGTCACTTCCTACTAGGAAATAATAGATAATTTGCCTAAACTGGCAAATAAATCTAAATACCTTAAAATATTGTTTGAATAAAATGCCTAACAAAAATATTGGTGCTTTTTAGACAACCTTTTTCCACAAGTTCATCTGAACAGGAACCTCACAGCCTCTTTATTTTTCTGTTACAATAATTGTTATAAGTAACACTGTCTTTCATGTTGTTCATCCTATTGTACAGAGCTATTTATTATTCAGAAACTCAATATATAAATAATAAGAATTAATAATCATAACTGTTTCAAATTGGGGTATGGACCAGAGTTCGGTGTGACAGGTGAAGTTTGCTCTTTTATTCTCTGCTAATAATCTTAATGTACCACACAAGCCTGCTTTATCTATGACTTTTTTAAACAAGAATGTTAGTAATTGTTTGTATGATTAACATGCCAATAAAACTACTTCATTCCTGTATGTCTGTTCCTGCTGTTTCTCCGTGTGTAAAATTACATTGGTTCTGCTGTGTTTTGTATTGGTGTCTTGTTATGGTGACGTTAATAATAATAAATAATAATAAAAACTATATTATTTATCAAGTACTTTTCCCAAATGCACTAAAAATACTAGACAAATACAAAGAAGAAGCAAACACCAAATAAGACACTGAATTATTATGAAAGTTTTATTATGAAGAGAACAAAAACCAGTAACTACTCTGGATATAAGTCTGTGTCTTCTCCAGCTAATACTTCCATAGCCATCTCCTTCAATGGCCCATATTTATAAAAGTAGATTATTATTCTGTAGTAAACCAACTGTATCATAGGGGACAAATAAAAATTCCTAAATTTCCATGCACTTGAATAGAGCTTGTTAACCTTTTGAATGCTAGAGAGGTCTCCAATACATTACTTTGCAATGGCATTCCAGGGGTTAAAAGCCCCATTTAATTTGACAGAAATGAACAGTTGTTCCCTATGGTGCAGTTAGTTTACTCCAGAATAACTCCAGTTTGCGTTTATAAATATTGGGCCATTGTTCCTTGAAGCTCAAATAATATGCAGTGTTGGAATATATCATATACCTGCAGGCTGCATTATTGAGCCAATGAGGACTATGGCTGTTTCCTGATCTGCCGGCATCCACTCCTCACTCTGGGCTCCATTTCCGGTTGGTGCCTTTAAAGGACCGGCTGTTGCTCAGAGTGATGCGGTATCACGTCTCTTGCCTGAGTGATGTTGTGCCTTGCTGAAGCCTTCTGTATACTGTTTTTGACCCTGACTGCCTAATAGACCCCTCTACTTCATGCTTGCATCTTTGATTCCTGTTTAAAGACCCAGACTGCCTGCCTTCTCTTCAAGCCTGCCGTTTTTTTGTATCTTCACTGTGTATGACCCAGATGGCCTCACTATTTTCCAGCCTGCTGATTTTTCTAAACATTGCTGTATTGAACCCTGCTGTGTATGACCCGGATTTCCTCACTATTCTCCAGCCTGCTGAGTTTGCCTAACATTGCTGTATTGAACCCTGCTGTGTATGACCCGGATTGCCTCACTACTCTCCAGCCTGCTGATCTTTCTAGTGGTTTTCCCTGTGCATGACCCAGCTTGTTCTTGACTTCTCTCTCTCACCAGCTCTTCTGTTCCATCTCTGCAATGACCTCCCATTCCATGGACCCTGAGTGAGTACCTCTTTAGTTTTCCTGTTGGAGTGTTTGCTTTTCTCCCTGGGGATAGTTTAGTATAACTTGTCTCGGTAGGGGTTATCCTGGGTCACAGCTAGCACCTTTAGGTGGCTAAGCAGCAGAAAAACCCCATCCTTGGTAACCCACGCTCACGAGCACCGTACCCAAGCATCGCCCCTAGAGACTTGCTTGGCTATTCCTTGTTGGAGAAGCCTTCTGTCCATCTCTCCTTGGTACTCCTGTCCTCACCTACGGTAGTGTTTTTTAAATTCTGAGCATTTTAAGAACTTCTTCTACTCAGATGCTGAACCGGAACCACTCAGTGATAGGAAGTAGGGCTCAGAGAGGCTAATGAAGTAATTTAGCCTCCCCACTGGTACTTCTTGCTTAGGTTCTATGCAAGTTCCACTTGATAATAATTTAATATCTGCTAATATCTGCAAAATCTCCTTAAAACAGGGTGCATTAAACTCTATGATGCTGTACTTGAGATGCCATAAACATTTTAACACAATACTGATGGTTTACACTGACACTAAATAATTTTCTTGAAGGGCCAGGTAAAAAAGCAACACTAAGTGACAGCACACAGTTGAGTACAAGACTGAACACCTGATCTAAAATTAATAAGTGTTATCTTCCAACTTTGCCAAGCTTAAGGTTGGCATTTTGATGTAACTGAATTCTCACAATAACCACTCTGTCTTTTATATATTGGAATTAATCTTGTATTCTGTATATCTGTTGACAAACATAGGAACAGCTAGATCCTTTGTGCCAAGACCACGTCTCCTGAAAATGTTATCCAGTGGCAACATTCCATAATTTGTAAACTGTATTAAAGGTGAATGGATCTGTGTGACATCCCAAAAGATGGGCAAATAAAGAAAACATTTGTCTTTCACTGACCTCAAATTTAGTGGTTCTCTAAATGTTCATATTTTCTACGTGGGCAGTAAATACTAATGGCTATGAAACAATTCTATGTGGACTAAATTAATCCTTAAATTGTTTTGATTATCATTTTCATGGAGGGTAAGATGAGTCTCTTTGCAGGGCTCCAGGGAGGTGATGCAGTCGTGATATTGTGGCAAAAACATATCCAGAGTAATAAATACTCTAATTCCTATGCCATTTTATGGAGCCTGTGAACTAAGATCTCACAAGCTGGAGACATCTTAGTACATAGTCTACATGGAATAGTATAGGAAATTGATAGTTTAACACTGGAGAAGTTGTCATCTCTTTATCCCATCTTTAGCACACATATATAAGATGTTATGGCCAAATTAAAGTAAGTGAGTGTTATAATTTGCAGGTGCTAATTTTCTGTTTAAACAGACCATGTTTCTTTGACATTTCCTGTCAAGTGGAATGGACAAGTTCAAAATTGCAGCCGTTTTTCTAGGGTCCATTTAAATCCCAGTGTGAGGAATTGATAAATCCCAGAAACTCCACTGTGTGTTTTTCAGAGGTGGGTTTTTATGGTTTAGTGTAGGGCTGGTTCATAAATGAGAGAGTAGCTTTCTTATATGTGCTTGATGGTTTTCTAGGGAATGGGAGAAAAATGAGAATCACATCAAAGTAAACTACTATGAATTGATCAAAGAATTCATGTAGCTCACAAAGTACCGAAAGGTGGCTTAGAAATTGCATAGTACAAAGGGCATTACATAACATTTGAAATGTCCATAACAGGTTCTAAAACTGGATTTCCACACTTCCTCCTTATTAATTGGAATCATAAGTACAGTAGTCTAATAAGTAACTGGGCCTAATTTGATAGATGTGTCCAAGACTTGAATGTAAATAGAGCAGGATTTGGCTTGCAGGGGGAGTTGCAGCGTTTGGGTGATATGTAAGTACAGACAATGGCCCCAGAATCAAGCGTTGCTTGGAGACAAAGTTCCTGCAGAGGAACAGACGTGAGAATATGTTGGGGGAGATGAGGTAAGAGTCCTGCAAGAGGATGGGAACAGGTGGGACAATTACATAGGATATAGCCCTAACACCCACAGTAAAGGCATAGGTTTCTGGTTCATCTTTAGGTCTTCTCTTCAGCTCAGATGGTAGCCTAGTTAAAGACAATATGTATTAGCTTTGCAGGAGGTAGGGCCATGGTTCCACAGCATACCAGTTCCTTGATAACATATTGAGGACACCAACGAGGAGCAAAAGGTCATGCTCTCTCTACTCCAGAGAGGCTACAATCAGTGTTCAAGTAACCCATTACAAGCTACATCTTAGAGATATCACTGCTTTAGCACACACACACACACACACAACAAGCAGGACTTCTTCTGCCATACAAATTACACCAGTTTTAAGTTATTTGATGCAGATCATATTGTAGGTAACAATATCCTCTCACCTAAAGAATCTGGCCTTTTATTCTCAGGACTAGTTCAACTTTGTTGCAAGATAATGCAGAGATACTAGGTTGTCATTTAAAATTATGTAGGTGAAATAGTCACCCATTTGAGCTACAGCACAGAAAACAATGACGCCTATTCTGTGAAACTTGTTACAACAAAGTTGCTGAAACAAAGTTACCAGTGTGAGCTAGGCCTGAGACCCTGAGATATGAGTAAAAACCCTGAGTTTCAGCATCAAACCTTGAATGTTCCTAAGTATGCTAGCAGTACAGTATTAGTATTTAGCACTACAATGTACTAGTACCTAGCACTAGAGTGTGTTGTAAGTGCTGTGCACTGGTATCTAGCAGTAGAGTGTGGTGTAAGTGCAGAGTACTAGATGTCACGCACACGGTGGGTAGGGAACCGTGTGTGTGAGTGCCGGCACTGGTACTGATGCTAGAGTACGGAGCTGGGGTGCGTAGCTAGTGGGCGGTGACGGCGTGCCAGGTACTCCCTTGCTGCAGCCGAAGCTGGTTAGAGGTGCTGGTCGCGAAACCAGATTGTTCCACCCCGGTTGAGCCGGGGTGCAACCAGGATGGGAATACCTGGGAACCGTTAGACACCAGGCCGGCAGGACAGGCTAGAAACAGGCTGAGAGGAAGGGTAAAGCGGAACCAAAGGTCAGGACCAGGAGCACAGATCAAGCGTAGTCAGGAGAGCCAAGGGTCAATACCAGGAGCAGAGATCAGGCGTAGTCAGGAGAGCCAAGGGTCAATACCAGGAGCAGAGATCAGGCGAAGTCAGGAGAGCCAGGGGTCAATACCAGGAGCGGAGATCAGGCGTAGTCAGGAGAGCCAGGGGTCAATACCAGGAGCGGAGATCAGGCGTAGTCAGGAGAGCCAGGGGTCAATACCAGGAGCGGAGATCAGGCGTAGTCAGGAGAGCCAGGGGTCAATACCAGGAGCGGAGATCAGGCGTAGTCAGGAGAGCCAGGGGTCAATACCAGGAGCGGAGATCAGGCGTAGTCAGGAGAGCCAGGGGTCAATACCAGGAGCGGAGATCAGGCGTAGTCAGGAGAGCCAGGGGTCAATACCAGGAGCAGAGATCAGTAACAGCACAAGAGCCCAGAACAGAAGCCTAAGGCAAGTTCAAGTGGAACGGGCACCCTAAGCCTGGGGTAGCCCGTTTAAATACAAAAGGCAGCCAATAGAGCGAATGTGGGAGGAAGGCTGGCTGAAGGGAAGTAACTGATTGGAGGGGTCAGGAGGAATGGAAGCCCGGACCGGGCGCATGCGCATTCGCCCGCCAGAGGGCAGGCGACACTGCGCATGCGCGGACTGACAGAGCCGCGATCGGAGGAATCGCCGCAGAGAGGCAGAAGCGGCCGGGGGAGCGGCGAACAAGGTGAGCCGTGACACCACCCCCCCCTCAACGGGAGGCCTCCGGACGACCCGGCTTCGAGGGGAAGGCACGATGAAAGGCCCGCCGAAGAGCAGGGGCATGAAGATCACAGGCGGGAACCCAGGAACGCTCCTCCGGGCCGTACCCCTTCCAGTCCACGAGATATTGGAGGACTCCCCGAACCAAGCGGGAATCCAGGATTTTCTGCACCACATACTCCTCTTCACCATCTACCTGCACCGGGGGCGCGGACGTCGACTGAGGGGTATACCGGGTGCGTCGGAGTGGCTTAAGCAGAGACACATGGAACGTATTAGGAACCCGCATGGAGGGTGGCAGATCCAAGGCGAAGGTCACCGGTGAAACCTGTGAGCGAATCCGAAAGGGCCCAACAAACAGTGGGCCGAACTTCGAGGAGGGCTGACGGAGGTTAAGATTCTTGGTGGAGAGCCACACTTCATCACCGATCATGAACTTAGCCCCCGGGATTCGTCGTTTGTCGGCTGCCCTCTTGTACCGGGCTGCCGCCGTCACCAGGTTTGAGCGAATCCGTTGCCAGTGTGTCTCCAGATTATCCACATGTGAGTCTACGGCCGGCACGCCAGAAGGGGATGAAAGTGGTAGTGACGTAGGGTTGAACCCACCCGCAGCGAAGAAGGGAGAGCACTGGAGTGATTCATGGCGACAGCTGTTAAAGGCAAATTCCGCTAGCGGGAGGAGATCCGTCCAGTTGTCATGAAGGGGTTCTACAAACATCCGTAGGTACTGTTTGAGCGCTTGGTTGGTTCTTTCGGTCTGACCATTCGACTGGGGGTGATAGGCAGAAGACAGGTGCACCGCAATGCCTAAGTGGGCACAGAATGCTCTCCAGAATCGGGAGGTGAACTGGCTGCCCCTGTCGGACACTATCTGGTGAGGGAGGCCGTGCAAACGGAATACCTCTCGGAGAAAGACCTCGGCCAACTGCTGAGAGGTGGGCAGCTTGGGCAGAGGGATGAAATGCGCTTGTCGGGAGAAGCGGTCCACTACCACCAGGATCACTGTATTCTTCTTTGATGGAGGCAAATCCACTACAAAATCCATGGCGAGGTGTGTCCAGGGGGAAGACGGTATAGGGAGTGGTTGAAGAAGGCCAGTGGGTCGGGAGCGAGGTCGCTTGTGTCTGGCACAGTGATGACAGCCTGAGACGAAATCCTTCACGTCCTGCGGCAAGGAGGGCCACCAGAATTGCCGTTGCGTCAGGTCTAAGGTACGTGTGATTCCAGGATGACCGGAGGTGGGTGACTGATGAGCCCACTTAAGGATGTCTGGACGGAACTGAACTGGGACGAAGAGGCGTCCCGTGGGACATGATGGATCCAGATCTCTCTGGGCGTTTTGGATCTTGGCCAGTGTAGTGGTGGATAACGATGAAAGGACTTTACTGGACGGAAGAATGGGTTCTGGTGGCATACTGGAAGCTGGAGCGGCATGCAAACGAGACAGGGCATCGGCCTTGATGTTTTTGGTGCCTGGGATGAAGGTGACCGTAAACTGGAAACGGGAAAAGAAAAGGGCCCACCGGGCTTGGCGAGGAGTGAGACGTTTAGCAGTCTCTAGGTATTGCAGATTTTTATGGTCTGTATAGATGACAAAAGGAATGCCTGATCCCTCCAGGAGGTGACGCCATTCCTCGAGGGCGACTTTCATGGCCAACAGTTCACGATTGCCGACATCGTAGTTCCTCTCAGCCGGAGTTAGTTGGCGAGAAAGGTAGGAACATGGGTGGAGGCCGTTGGTCTTTGGATCTCTTTGAGACAGGACCGCTCCTATTCCCTGTTCGGACGCATCCACTTCCAGAACAAATGGCCGGGTAATGTCAGGGTACCGTAGGATTGGTGCCGTGGTGAAGGCGGTCTTCAGAGCAGAGAATGCAGAGGTGGCTTCTTTAGACCAGCACCGTGGGTTCGCTCCCTTCTTGGTGAAAGCAGTGATAGGAGCCACCAGTGAGGAGTAATTCCGGATAAATCTCCTGTAGTAGTTGGCAAAGCCAAGGAAGCGTTGTACCGCCTTAAGATCCAGTGGTTGTGGCCAGTCAAGGACAGCCGTGAGTTTCTTAGGGTCCATTTCAAGGCCGGAGCTAGAGACGATGTACCCCAGGAAGGGGAGCCGGTCTTTCTCGAAATCGCATTTCTCGAGTTTGGCGTACAGACCATTGTCCCTCAAGAGGCTCGGTTTCCAGAGTGATCCTTCCCGTGCCCAAGGGTCCACCATCCAGTGTGGAGACCAGTAAGGGAGCTTTCTTAGGCCGACAGGGTAGGCTGTGAGCTCGAGCCCAAACTTCATCAACGAACAGCCCGGCGGCTCCAGAGTCGACAAAAGCGGCCGTAGTGATGGAATGAGCGGTCCACTGGATTGTGATGGGAACAAAGACCCTAGACCCGCCATGGGGAGGCTGATGGGTATGGCTTAGGCGACCGCCTCGGGAATCGACTAAGCGATGTCTTTTCCCGGGCGGATGGGACATTGTCGCAGCATGTGACCCGCCTGCCCACAGTACAGACAGAGGCCCAGGGTTCGTCTTCTTCTTCTTTCCTCCTCCGATAGGCGGGTTACGCCCCCGACTTCCATGGGAGTCTCGGTCACTGGGCGACCTTCCAACAGAGGAGCGGCTGCGGGTACTCGTCTCCTACTGCGATCCCGTTCCTGCTGTCTTTCCAGGAGGCGCCTGTCCAGATCCAGGCACAAAGACACGAGGTCCTCAAATTCATCCGGGATATCGCGAAAGGTCAAGGCATCCTTCAGGCGTTCGTTGAGCCCGCGCCGGAAAGCCGCCTTTAGGGCTCCCTGATTCCACTCCGTCTCGTAAGAGAGCGTGCGGAATTCCACCGCGTACTGGCTAACGGTTCTGGAACCTTGACGCAGGGCTAGGAGGGCCGTTTCTGCTGAGGCGCTTCTGCCAGGGACATCGAAGACGGCCCTGAAGGCGGCTATGAAAGAATTGGAGTCATCTAGCAGGGATGAGTGCTGTTCTACTAGCGGAGACGCCCATGCCAACGCATCCCCTTTAAGTAGCGAGATGATAAAGGAGACCCTGGCGGCATGGGTACAGAAGGTCTGCGGCAGGGTTCGGAAATGGAGTTGACATTGGTTCAAAAACCCACGAAAGTCAGCTGGCCGGCCTGAGAATTTGTCTGGAAGTGGGATACGAGGGGGAACGTACCCCGGAGGAGGTGTTGTAGTAACACCGGAGGCGCCGGCAGTAGCGGAGGCAGCCGCAGGGGTCGATGCGGAGGAGGAACGCAGGAGATCCAATACAGCGTCTAGTTTGTCTTCTAGGCTCTGCAGGTGTGCTGCATGCGAGGCCAGTACTCGTTCCTGTTCATCAAGCCGTGCAGTCAAGCGGGACATCTCAGCTGGATCCATTACGGAGTTTGGCCCGTTCCAACTGTCACGCACACGGTGGGTAGGGAACCGTGTGTGTGAGTGCCGGCACTGGTACTGATGCTAGAGTACGGAGCTGGGGTGCGTAGCTAGTGGGCGGTGACGGCGTGCCAGGTACTCCCTTGCTGCAGCCGAAGCTGGTTAGAGGTGCTGGTCGCGAAACCAGATTGTTCCACCCCGGTTGAGCCGGGGTGCAACCAGGATGGGAATACCTGGGAACCGTTAGACACCAGGCCGGCAGGACAGGCTAGAAACAGGCTGAGAGGAAGGGTAAAGCGGAACCAAAGGTCAGGACCAGGAGCACAGATCAAGCGTAGTCAGGAGAGCCAAGGGTCAATACCAGGAGCAGAGATCAGGCGTAGTCAGGAGAGCCAAGGGTCAATACCAGGAGCAGAGATCAGGCGAAGTCAGGAGAGCCAGGGGTCAATACCAGGAGCGGAGATCAGGCGTAGTCAGGAGAGCCAGGGGTCAATACCAGGAGCGGAGATCAGGCGTAGTCAGGAGAGCCAGGGGTCAATACCAGGAGCGGAGATCAAGCGTAGTCAGGAGAGCCAGGGGTCAATACCAGGAGCGGAGATCAGGCGTAGTCAGGAGAGCCAGGGGTCAATACCAGGAGCGGAGATCAGGCGTAGTCAGGAGAGCCAGGGGTCAATACCAGGAGCGGAGATCAGGCGTAGTCAGGAGAGCCAGGGGTCAATACCAGGAGCAGAGATCAGTAACAGCACAAGAGCCCAGAACAGAAGCCTAAGGCAAGTTCAAGTGGAACGGGCACCCTAAGCCTGGGGTAGCCCGTTTAAATACAAAAGGCAGCCAATAGAGCGAATGTGGGAGGAAGGCTGGCTGAAGGGAAGCAACTGATTGGAGGGGTCAGGAGGAATGGAAGCCCGGACCGGGCGCATGCGCATTCGCCCGCCAGAGGGCAGGCGACACTGCGCATGCGCGGACTGACAGAGCCGCGATCGGAGGAATCGCCGCCGCCGCAGAGA
This sequence comes from Rhinophrynus dorsalis, assembly GCA_037306005.1. Lineage (NCBI taxonomy): Eukaryota > Metazoa > Chordata > Amphibia > Anura > Rhinophrynidae > Rhinophrynus > Rhinophrynus dorsalis. Next base: position 338,947,830 of record CM074721.1, read on the forward strand.
GGCAGAAGCGGCCGGGGGAGCAGTATAGTGTAGTGCCAGTGCAGAGCACTAGTACAGTGCAATGTAACTACACTGTAATAGTATCTAGCTTTACAGTGGGGTATAAGTACACTATACTAGGGTCTAACAGTATAGTGTGATGTAAGTGCAGTGCACTAGTGTCTAGAAGTGCACTGGGTGAAAAGCCCCTTTTTGTTCCTGTGGGAATGTTCGCAAAAAAACAGATGGATTTTCCTCTTTTTTCAACAAGTATTCCTGCCCATAGAGAAACTCATATATTTTCCATCATGTCACTGATACCACACGTTTTCCCATGAGATTGGTTTATTTTCTGACTAATGCTGATGAACGTTCGCACCCCCATAATATAAAAACCCATAATTTCCTGCCATTCAGAATGTCATTGAATATGCAGGAAAGGGAAAGAAAATATATATATATATATAGAGAGAGACATAGAGAAAAAGAAAATAAATAAAATAAAAATGAAGTTGTTTTTAGTATTGGCTAGCAGAATGAGCAGTAGAAGAAGGTGGCGGGACAGTGCTGATGCTGCTGGATCAGACATGGAGGAATCCAGTAGAATGTGCGGTAAAGGGGGCCCACTTCTCTCTGGCTACATGATCCCCAGTTCCCCAACCAGTTCCACATGTATCTGGAGAAACATAATAAATAAGGGGTGTCCAGGCAGCAGTAGGAGTAGCACAGGTCACCTGCCTGTGCTTGTTTCTGCCACTATCAGTGTACCTCCTTCTGAGGAGATGGCAAGTGTGACAGCAGGGAATCCTCACATTTCTTATTACCAAACAGTCCCATAGAGCAGCAAGACGCTGCTGGTGGTGGTGGTGATGATAGTAAGGGTAGTGGAGCAGATGATGTGGAAGAGAGTATGAGGGTGTTTTTGCCAGAAAGCAACAAGGAAAGGTAGAAAGAGATCCAGCTGGAGATGGACTTCACCACCAACACCTCCAGCAGTGATATTCTGGCCTTTGCTGCTGCTGTAATTCCTGCTGCTGAGTCTTCAGAGACAGATGTTCATCTGTCTCAGCAGCAGGATGATGATGAGAAGGTTGTTGTACCACTAACCACCGTAGTCGCCATAGAATTGGGTTCAGGAAACAGTGATATGGGACAAGAACAGGTTTCACTTGTCTTGACTACTCCTGATCCTAGCTCTAGTTCTGATGCTGAGGCAGTAGCAGCATCAGCAGCACCTGCCCTAGCCAGTGAAGGTACTTCTGGAGAAGAAGAAGGCCATTCTTTGCCACTTCTCCCCTAACTGAAATCATAGGGGTGGGAATATATTTCCCTTGTGGCAAGCACAGTGCAATCATCAAGGACTGCACTGCGCACTATGTGTGATATGGTAGTGAAAAGGGGAAAGGAAGGGACACACCTTGGAACATCTGCCCTTATAAAGGACATGCAACATAAACATCACAATGTTTATGTTAAGCATGTGATAGCGAGCCCCCAAAAAAGAAATTGAGTGCCATTTTAACTGCAACCCTTGTCCTTCACCAAGGGCACAATGGTCACAATGAATCTCAAAAGAAGACAAGAAAAACCCAACCGGGAAGTTTGATGATGACTGTAAGACCTGCGTCCTTATTGTCTTCTTGTGCAATGGTCCGGGTGAGGGAAAATGTACCCATTGTACTTGCCTTGGTTCTCCCAGGGTCCTCTTCCTCCTCTAGCCTACCACCTTTAACTCCTTTACCTCCACCACCAGCTGATAGAGAATCTGTAGGTGTGAGGATTTGGCAGTTCATCTCGACCAATTGCACAGTATGTGGTGCAATTCCCACACATGGCAATGTGGTAGAGAACAGTCGAATGCAAGGAAGCATCATCTGTCGGGCCCACAGTTCCCTTACCCATGGTGATGTGAGATATCGGCAGCCTCCTCCAGCTCAGTATAGGCGATGGGGTGTTTGGGGGGGAAAAAGTTGTGTAGTTTAATAAGGGTGGAACACAAAGGAGCAGACCCAAGGGACAAGGAAAAACCCTAAAACGCCAAACCGAAAGGAAGAAGACAAAAAGAGGAAGTCAGATGGGCTAAGGTCAGCAAGCTTCAAGGTCGCAGTACAAAAGCAGAGGTCAAAAAGCCGAAATAAACACCAGGACTTGAGCAAAAAGTCAAGGAAAACACTAACGGCTTGTATAAGTATGTACAGTAAGTCTCGGTCTCTTCTAGTCTCTGTCGGCTCACGTCAGGGTCTCTGTCATCTATCAAACTATTTTTTATTTATGTATTTATTTTTTTATTCTTACCGTCCCTATAACCATCTACAAAACAAAATAACACACTCCTAGTGCAATTGCTTCTTTCCCTCTTTCTCACTCTCTCTCTCAACATCTTTGCAGGGTAAGGCTGGCAACTTTTAGCCTGGGGGGCAACTACACTCAAGTGGCCCACTTCTACTACCCCTCCAGCCCCCATCCCAGCCCACCCCCTTTTGTTTACTTTATAATTGCCATTAACCTTGTAAAGTAAGGCGGGTTATACCATACAGCTTACAAATGAAATGGAGCTACACTAGTGATACCACAAAGTTTATAATTGATATGGAACTACACTAATGATACCACAGAGCTTAAATAAAATGATGCCACACAAGTGATACCTGAGCGCTTACAACTGAAATGGAGCTACACTACTGATACCACATAGCTTACAAATTAAATTGTGCTACACTAGTGTTACCTTGGCTCATCGATTTTTTTCTTTGTTGAAAAATGTATTTGATGTGCAAAAATTATACCTTGAATAGAAGCTGCATTCTGTAAATCAGTGGTGTAGAACCACGTTTACAATAATATTCCAGTATTGTTTTACTTGATGTGAATGTGTATAATAGACGTCTCTCCTCCAAAATGCCAAAAGTGACACCTCAGAAGAAAAATAGAGACCAATGAATGTTAGAGATGTCCCCAATACACTGTTTCACAATACATTCAAGGGTTAAAAACCCAATTTAAATCAAACAGAATGTGTGGCTTTTTTTAATGTTTTCCATTTGAGCAGATGATTTATCACAGAATTAATCCGCTTTTTTGTGCATATCACCCGCAGCAATAATTTCAAGTATCTGCTTCTTTTACAATATAGAGACATTGACTAGCACTAGGATTGCTTCAGTTTACCACAAGATAAATGGGAATACAATTTGTTATTTCATCTTTGGCAGATATGGTCCAATATTTAGTTCTACTGACCTAGAAAGGTCTTTGTTATGCAGCCAAACTCTACAGCCAAACAGCTGCTCCAAAGATAAAAAACTGGCCATTCTAGATGTCTTCAAAGTCCCACAATGCTACTTAGAGGACAGTTAAGCTGTTTAACTCCTTTTGTCTTCACCATGCTGGGTATACAGTACATTATGTACATTAACAGAGCCTTAACTGTTACCAGGGATAGTCACTGCTCCACGTTACCAGGGATAGTCACTGGTTTTGGCTCTGTGTCTCCAGATCCTGTTGCTGCTTATAAAAACTGAAATTCAACACTATATTCTCAGTTCTTGTCTGTGCTCTGTGTTGAGCCTTCTCAAAGGTTCCTTATTCTCTGCCCATGGCAAGCATCACTCACCTGCCTTCCAGCAGCATTACAGAGCACTGTAGCTCATCATCACTTCATTCCTCCACTTCAACTTTAACTGATACTTCTGGGTTGTACTGAGCTCACGTCAGTGCAGCCCATAAGTATCTGGTATGAAATGGAGCAGAAGACAGATTGGTGTGATACAGTTCCATTGAAGAAAATGGTTAAAAACTGGCCCATTGATTCACTTTTAATTATTTTCATCAGGCCAGTTTTGGGGAACCCTTTGACACAGGGCTGCTACTCCACTGTGGCCAAGTACTGTTGCACCAGAGGTGGCCCCTTGTTCATCCCACTGCTTGAGGGGAGACAGTTGTGGGTGGTCTGCTGCAATCCCAGTTGTCCTGTTACTGTTGGGCTGGACTGTAGGCAAAAACTATCCGTGGGGATTTGTTTAGAAACTGCCTGTAATAGTAGCACTACTCACCAATTGCCTTATACACAAAAGAAATGGAGGTCAATGCTAGAGCAAACCAACTGCACAATAGGGAAAAAATAAATATTCACCAAATGTCCATAGTTTTATGCATAAACAGAAAAGACAAGACAAACATAACAATCTAAAATAAGATGTAAAAAAAATCCCCTTACCCTGACAAAGTGACATATCCTGATACTTAACCCTTTAAGGGCCAGATGCGGTTGCAATGCATTTCTTCCCAATGTGTTGCACAACCCTCTGGTCCCTACAGGGTTAAATTATCTCCAATAGTAGATGTGAAATGTATCATGAAGCCAGCTTGAAGATCTGTACTAAATGGCAGTGTAGGGGTTTCTCAGTTGCAGCAGGGTACAAACTAAACATCCAGTTTCTTCAATCAGCCTGCCACAATGGGTTACGTGAGCATGCCTACAAATTCTCCACCCCACCATATGGTCTGCACAATCACATTGTGGAGCTGTTCATATAGAATTAGTGAAAAACTGGGATAAGCAATGTAACTGAATCTAAGGACGCTGGGTTATCCTTAGCCCTCGTTCTGGGTCTCTTCCTCCTAGATGTGGAACACTAGAACATAGGGCTCCTGAATGGGAGTCAAAGTGGACTCTTTAAACCATTCAGGAATGGAGATTCTGTACTCTTGCTTAGTTCAGAACAACTAACTCTTTATTAGATGAAACCACAGCTTGTTTATACATTTCAAACTACATTGACTTGGGTACAGTACATGGTGCAGACATGAAACAATGGGCGAGTTTACAGGGATAATGTAATCACAATACAGTAGGCATAATACAGACATAGTGGATACAATAGGAGTGGAGGAGTTTTTGCTCGCAAATGGGCATTCAGCTTGCCTTTTCCTCTGCATACCACACTCAACTGAATGGTGCAGCAGAAAGGTCAAACCAAGCCCTAGACCAATTTCTTTTTTGTTACATTGATGACCACTACGACAATTGGGCTGCTGTATTACCTTGGGAGGAGTTTGCCAGATATTGTGCTACCAATTCCTCTTCTCAGAGCTCTCCGTTTTTGATAAATTATGGGTTTCAGCCCTTCGCACTTCCTGAGACTTTTGAATCACAAGCTATTCCGGCTCTGAATGAGCATTTACGGGCATTCCATTGGTGCACTGGAGAGGTTACGATCCGGAGGAATGCTCTTGGGTTTCCTCTAGGGATGTGCTCCCATTCTGGTCCGAAACATTCATTCTCGCTTTCCCGATAGACCACGCCACCCACGGGGGGGGGGGTCTTTAAAGGGGGGGTACTGTCATAGTTGGTGGTGGCCACTCGAGCGCCGCAGTATGTACCTCATACAATGTCGCCCGCATTCTTTAGCAAGCAGGCCAGCCGCATCCATCCTCTTCGCGGCTCAGCCACATTCTGTCTCTCGGCTCCAGCTGCTTCGTTGTAGATAGCCCGGACGATGCCGGGTAACGTCACATATGGGCGCACGTCCAGGGAGACGGACGTACACTCCATTTAAAGGGACAGTCACCTCCTCCTCTTCCTGGGGCAGGCAGTTAAATACTGCCTGGACACAAGGCTCAGTCGCCCTTTTTTTGGTATCCAGTGCAGTTCTTTGAGTTGTATCCTGTGTATTACCTGGTATGTCTGACTACCCGTTCTGGTGCTGACCTATGGCTCTGTCTGACTATCCGCTCCGTGTATGACCCCGGCTTAGTCTGATAACCATTCTGGTGTGGACCTGTGGCTCTGGCTGACTACCTGCTCCATGTATGACCCTTGGCCTGTCTGACCATTCTGGTGCTGACCTGTTGCTCTGTCTGACTACCCGCTCTGTGTATGATCATGGCTTAGTCCTATAACCAATCTGGTGTAGACCTGCGCTCTGTCTGACTACCCATTGCGTATTGACCCTTGGCTTGTCTGATATCCATTCTGGTGCGGACCTGTGGCTCTGGCAGACTCATTCCTGGTTGCCTTCTGAGAGTCTGGTGTTCCCTCAGGTGCGGCTCAGATATCTTCCCTCTGTGTTTTGTTGGTCTAAGTGCAGGTGCGGACCTGTGGTTGCCTACCATTCCCTATCTTCTCACAAAGGGGTCTACGTACAAGTAACACACTGAAGCAGGCTCCTATCCTCACAGTGTCACTTGCTCTGTTGTGGGTGCTCATACTGTATATATTGTGTATTACTATTTAATTGTTTGTTTCAATAAAATTGTGTTACCTAACAGTACCTGTCCAGATCTCATTTGTACCATGAACCATGACAGCAGCTTAAGATTGTGTTCTGTCTTGGTGTGAGTAGTGGTCTGTGATAAGGGTTGGAGACAGCCTGCATCTGTTGCCAACAGTGATGAGTAACATACAGTTGTGATGGGCAGTCCAAGAGACAGTCAGGACAGCCCATTTTGCATCAGCTCAGTGGTGCATGACCGATTAATAATCCATACCTGGGGGTGTGAAGCAGCCCAACACACTGAATATGTATGGTTAGAAGTTGTTGGGCCAGCAGCCAGTCCCGCACACACCTCCAGATGGCAGCAAGCGGGAAATGGAGGGAGGCTGCAGCCAACTGGCCTAGCCTTATGAACAGCCCAGGAGACAATTGTCCCCGCATGCCAAACAGGGCTTCCTAGAAAGTACTCACAACACTTATGCCCCTCATGCTCTGTGGCCCCTACCACTCCATCTGGGCCCTCCAGACTTGAACTAGAGCTAGTTTGGGTCAAAGACTTAAAGTCCTCTATGGCACAGTTCCCTCTTTCTCTCCAGGAGGTTCTCCAGTCTTGGGAACCCCCCCCCCCACACCTCGTTCATGTTTATGGCCCCTAAGACCCCTGGCATTCCTGACCTTTCAGATTTCTCTGAATAGGAGTCTTTTGAGGCTGAGTCAGAGGAAGAGGAGTGCGAGGAAGAGGCTTCTTCCCATGCATATGGTGACCCCTGTGAAGCTGACCCTGAGTCCTCTGCTGAGGGTCTCATTAAGGCGGTTTTAACTACCCTACAGATTCCTGTTACTCCTGTTGACTCACAGACTTCTTCTGACATCTTTCAAAGGAGCAAAAAGTCACTCATGATGTTTCTGCCTAATCCCACTCTGGACCAGGTTATCCTGGATGAGTATAAAATGCCTGACAGGTGCCTGTCTCTTTCCAAGAGATTTTCTAAGCTGTATCCCTTCTCTGAAGCGACTTTGGCTCAGTGGGCTACACCTCCTCAGGTGGAACCCCTTATTTCTAGACTCTCTAAGTCTACTGCCCTACCTCTGACTTATGCTACAGCACTTAAAGATATGATGAATAGAAAGCATGAGGCTATTCAGAAGTCCACCTTTGCTGCCACTGGGGCTGCCTTGTGTCCTAGCTTAGCATCTGTCTGGGGCACTACAGCCATTGCTGTTTGGGGTGAGCAGTAGTGTTGAGCGAGCGTGCTCGGCCGATGCTCGGATCGGCTCGAGCATCGCTCTGCTCGGCACATGGCGGTACTCGTCGAGTACCGCCATGTGCTCGCCCGCCATGTTCGGGTGGCGGGGATCTGTGCCGGAAGAGGCACAGATCTGAAGACGCTCCGCTGGACCACCAGGGACTGGAGGTACGGGGGCATTGCGGAGATGAAGGGGGCATTGCGGAGATGAAGGGGGACATTGTGGGAGAGGGGCATAGACTCTATGCCCCTCTTCCACAATGTCCCCCATTCATCTCCGCTATGCCCCTCTTCCACAATGTCCCCCTTCATCTCCGCTATGCCCCTCTTCCACAATGTCCCCCTTCATCTCCGCTATGCCCCTCTTCCACAATGTCCCCCTTCATCTCCTCTATGCCATAGAGGAGATGAAGGGGGACATTGTGGAAGAGGGGCATATCGGAGATGAAGGGGGACATTGTGGAAGAGGGGCATAGCGGAGATGAAGGGGGACATTGTGGAAGAGGGGCATAGCGGAGATGAAGGGGGCATAGCGGAGATGAAGGGGGACATTGCGGAGATGAAGGGGGCATTCGGAGATGAAGGGGGCATAGCGGAGATGAAGGGGGGCATTGACCAGGCACCCTCCCCTCATCAGAGCAGGGGGTGCCTGGTGAAATGCTCGTGTCGCCCCATGCATTTCAATGGGGCTCGGGTGCTCGGCCGAGCACTCGAGCCTCAGGGGGTGCTCGGTCAGAGCACCCGAGCACCCGAGCATCGGGGTGCTCGCTCAACACTAGTGAGCAGCTTACTGAGGCTGTCTGTAAAGGTGCCCCTAAGGAGGATCTTTTGGTCCTCTTGGCCAACATGTCTGAGGGTCAGACTTATGTCACTGATGCTCTTTTTTGACTTGCGACTAAGGGCTGTGCTTTTTCTGTTGCTGCCAGACTCACATTGTGGCTCAAAATTTGGTATATTGACCTTTGCTCTAAGAAGTCACTGATTTCTCTCCCTTTTCAGGGCATGTCTCTTTTTGGGCCTGAACTGAAACAAATCATCAGTGAGGGCACTGGGTGCGAGAGCACTCTGTTGCCTTAGGTATCCAGACGCCTTAATCCAGCGAGAAAGCAGGGTATTTTTCATCTCCACCAAAGCGAAGAGCAAAGGCCTAATCCGAGTGTGTCTCAGGCCAGCACCCCGCGCTCCACCAGCAGGCCCAGACAGCAGTGGAGGTCAAAACATGGAGTCTTTGCTCTCTGTCATCGCATCAATGTGTACGGAAGAATTTCTGGCCTCTGGATTTGCTGGATGTCGACCTGCATTTTTCGATTCATCCGGACAGTCAGAGGTACCTCAGATTCACTACTGCAACTCAGGTGTTCTCCAGGGTCTTAGGGGTGTTGATTGCCCACCTGCACTCCTGGGTGATTCTGGTGACTACATACATGAACCACCTTCTATTGAAGGCTCTGTCCAGGGACCTTCTGGACCAGTAGGTCCAGGATTGTGCTCAGATTCTCCTCCGTTATGGGTGGATTCTGAATATGGACAAATCTGCTCCTGTTCCCTCTCAGGTGCTGATATTCCTTGGTCTCAGGTTCGACACCTGCCAAGGGATGGTTTTTCTGACCGAAGATTCTATCCAACAGATCATGCGTCAGGTCTCCCAGGCCCTGGAGTGGACCTCTGCTCCAGTGTGCAAGTTCTCATCTCTGATGGGAAGGGAAGCATGGTGTCCACAATGGACGCGGTTCCGTACTCCATGGCTAACACCAGGGAGCTTCAGAGGTTCCCCATCTGGGCTTGGAGGGGGATCTCTGGATCTATTGGCCATCTTGTCTTCCTCCCTCAGGTGATGAGGCAGGACCTGCTTTGTTGGTTGGACAAGTCCAACCTGGAAAAGCTGAAGCTGTTTGTCATTCAGAACTGGACTCTGGTGATGACGGACACCAGCTATGGCTAGAGAGCTGACCTGGGTCATCTTGGGGGTCAGGGCAAATGAACTGCGGAGAAAACCCTCCTGCCCATCAATGTCCTGGAACTGAGCGCAATTCTTCACTCTGTTATAACGGTACTCTCCACTGAGGGCTTATCCTGTCCATGTCCAGTCAGACAATACCACGGCCGTGGGATACATCAACAAGCAAGGAGGCACAAGAAGTGCTTCTACTTGGTCTGAGGTCAAGGTTATATTTGCCTGGGCGGAAGAACATGTTCCGGCCACTTCCGCCATGCACATCCCAGGGGTAAACTACATTCTTGCAGACTATCTCAGTTGCCTTACGATGGACTCTGGGGAGTGGGAACTCCACCCAGAGGTTTTCAACCTGCTGGAGCAGAAGTGGGGTCTCCCTTGGATAGATCTGATGGCTTCCAGGGACAACAGGAAGGTTCAGAGATTCTGCTCACGCTGGAGGGACCCTCTCGCGTCCACAGTGGATGCTCTGTCAATTCCGCGGCAGTTTCATCTGGCCTACATATTTCCTCCCTTCACTCTCATTCCCAAGGTGCTGAAGAAGGTTCAGATGGACAGCTTGTTGGTCATTATGATTGCTCCTTAATGGACCAGGAAGCTCTGGTTTCCAGAAGTAGTGGCTTTGTCTGTTCAAGATCCGTTTCCTCTGCCACTCAGACGGATCTCCTCCTTCAGGGTTACCTCTGGAGGGAGGACATGAGCATCTGGCATTGATGGCATGGCTGTTTAAGCCTCCATCCTAAGGAGGAAGGGCTATTCTCCTGAGGTGGTCTCCACCATGGTCCATGTTAGGAAACCGGTCTCTTCCAAGGTCTACCACGGGGTTTGGTTCATTTTCCATTCATGGTGTGTGGACAGTGATCTGTCCTCACAGAATTTTGATGTCCCAGCAATCCTGTCTTTTTTTATTTGATCCCCTGCTGATTTTGTACATTTGCCCACTATCAAAGAAATGATCAGTCCATAATTTAATGGTACATTTAAGAAACAGAATAACAACAAGAAAATCCTGAAAAACGCATTTCAAAACAGTTATAAATTGATTTGCATTTTACTGAGTGAAATAAGTATTTGACCCCCTATCAATCAGCAAGATTTCTGGCTCCCAGGTGTCTTTTATACAGGTAGCAAGCTGAGATTAGGAGCACTCTCTTAAAGGGAGTGCTTCTAATCTCAGCTTGTTACCTCAATAAAAGACACCTGTCCACAGAAGCAATCAATCAATCAATCAGATTCCAAACTCCCCACCATGGCCAAGACCAAAAAGCTGTCCAAGGATGTCAGGGACAAGATTGTAGACCTACACAAGGCTGGAATGGGCTACAAGACCATCGCCAAGCAGCTTGGTGAGAAGGTGACAACAGTTGGTGTGATTATTCGCAAATGGAAGAAACACAAAATAACTGTCAATCTCCCTCGGTCTGGAGCTCCATGCAAGATCTCTTCTTGTGGAGTTTCAATGATCATGAGGAATCAGCCCAAAACTACACGGGTGGATCTTGTCAATGATCTCAAGGCAGCTGGGACCATAGTCACCAAGAAAACAGTTGGTAACACACTACGCCATGAAGGACTGAAATCCTGCAGTGCCCACAAGGTCCCCCTGCTCAAGAAAGCACATGTACAGGCCCATCTGAAGTTTGCCAATGAACATCTGAATGATTCAGAGGAGAACTGGGTGAAAGTGTTGTGGTCTGATGAGACCAAAATCGAGCTCTTTGGCATCAACTCAACTCGCCATGTTTGGAGGAGGAGGAATGCTGCCTATGACCCAACGAACACCTTCCCCACCGTCAAACATGGAGGTAGAAACATTATGCTTTGGGGGTGTGTTTCTGCTAAGGGGACAGGACAACTTCACCTCATCAAAGGGATGATGGACGGGGCCATGTACCATCAAATCTTGGGTGAGAACCTCCTTCCCTTAACCAGGGCATTGAAAATGGGTCGTGGATGGGTTTTCCAGCATGACAATGACCCAAAACACACAGCCAAGGCAACAAAGGAGTGGCTGAAGAAGAAGCACATTAAGGTGCTGGAGTGGCCTAGCCAGTCTCCAGACCTTAATCCCATAGAAAATCTGTGGAGGGAGCTGAAGGTTCGAGTTGCCAAACGTCAGCCTCGAAACCTTAATGACTTGGAAAGGATCTGCAAAGAGGATTGGGACAAAATCGCTCCTGAGATGTGTGCAAACCTTGTGGCAAACTACAAGAAATGTCTGACCTCTGTGATTGCCAACAAGGGTCTGTGGGGGTGCCTCAAGGCTCCGTTATGGATCCGCTACTTTTCTCTCTGTACGCCCTTTCATTGGGTGAACTTTTTAATTAATTTGCCTTCAAGTATCATCTATATACTGATAATACCCAAATTTACATGTTCACGCCTGTTCTTTCACCTCAAATCCAGTTACAAATTTCAAATTGCTTCTTGGCCATATCCTCCTGGAGGGCACACCGTCAGCTGAAGATAAACATGTCCAAAACTGAACTGCTCATTTTCCCTTCAAAACTTTGCCATTAGAGTCAGCACGCTGCCTTGGGCCCATATTTGATATCCTTCTCCCCTCACATTAACTCCGTGTCTATAACATCTCATTTCTTTCTCTACAGCATTGCTAAAATCCGCCCATTCCTCTCCCAACAAATTACTAAAACTCTTATACATGCCCTCATTCTGCCCTGCTTAGACTATTGCAATGTCCTACTAACTGGCCTCCCAGCTACTCATCTTTCACCTATGCAATCTGTTTTAAACTTGGCTGCACAAATCACCACACTCTCCCCAAAAATGGAACCTGCTCACATCATTCTTAGACATCTGTCATGGCTCCCTAGTCAGCAACACATCACTTACAAAGCCCTTATCTCACCTTTAATGTTTTCCACGCTGTTACCCTCCTTACATCTCTTCCCTCAACTCTTCTTATGTTCCTGGTTGCCTCCTTCAATCAGCACACAATGCACTTCTTGTTGCACAATCCACACCCTCTGCCCTCTCCTGTCTCAAATAAATCTGGAAATGTGAATTTCTTAGCAATGGGAGTACCTTTATTTTACTCAACAAAAAGAGCCCTACTATATATATATATATATATATATATATATATTATATATATATATATATATATATAATCATGACAGACATTTACTGCTCTTTTAGGTACATAAGCTTAATCAATTTATTGCTTAATCATTCTAAAGTACAATTTATTGCTCGGTTACACTTTAAGCTAGTCCATCCAATGTTTGGCTCTGCACCTGCTCATTATGAACTTATGTGAAAAAATTCACTGCAGATGCTCAGTGCCACAACTTCAAAACTCTCTCTCAGTATTGAGGGAACTTTTATCACAGTGATCAGCATCTCTTAGTATATATCTATTTTATTGTTTTTTTGCATTCAGCATACCTCCCAACATTTCAAATGGCCAAAGAGGTGGTGTTGCTAGGGACGTGGCTTATGAGCGGTGCATTAGCGAGAATGTTTAGGTTACTTCATGACTTACTGATGCCTCTTTGTGTAACTGAATAAATTATTTAGAGGAAAACTAAAGTATTTTATAGACACACACTAATTTATAAACACATATACTGAGGTTTTTACAAACATTAATGTGAGTGTTATTGCTGTAGAGCAAAGTGATACACTTATATATACACACCACACAGTCTAATCCCCTAAAAAGAGGGACATCAGGGTGGGAAAGAGGGAATTGGGTCTTAAAGAGGGACACTTGGGAGGTATGATTCAGTAGATTTTGCTGATGACAAATCTGCAACTATATACAATGTACTGCTTTTTTGCAGACCTTCGCATTTCTGACATAATGAACAGATCTTTAACAAATTTCAAGAGTTTGAGGATAGCTCCTAGACATCCAAATTTTAAACATCTTTGCCATTTCATTCAAAATTTATAAGCAGTTTAGTATTTTACAGAGGAATGCCATTAGAACCGTGACTTTGGTACAACAGTAATACAGATGTAACACATGTTTATTATTCCTACTCTGTGCTAAATTTGAATATTAAGAGTGTTTTTCAACAGTGCAATAGAAGCCACAGAAAGCTGTATTTTGTGTCATTTTATGCAGCAAAATGTATGGCAGGCAACTCAGGCTGTGTCTGTATATCCACTAAGTCCCACCAGGGGGAAGTATTGTGTCATTATGAGAATATAACATTTTTTTGTATGTCCGTGTTTGGAGAGAGGCTGGATGAGCTCAGTGCATATCGTGGTACATACAATTGAGTAATGCATTTGCTGGGAAATCCTCCAGTTAGAGTTGGATACAATCCAGAGCAAATCTGTTACAAACACTTTTTTTTTTAAATGAACTTTGAGTTAAAACATGTCATATGAAGGAACTGCCAGTTACTGTCATGGTTCAGGACTGTTCTATTGCATATCAAAATCTGCTGATACAATATAAGGATGGGGATGGTGTGGGGGCACCGTATAAAGGTAACAGTTGAGAAACTTTGGAGCAAAATAATTACACGTGTATAAAATTACAAATTCCATTTATTTCATTTGACCTTTTTCTTTGATAACATGCAATTTTTTGTGCCAATACATAAGGCTGCATTTCATTGGAGATGTTTTTGTTTGCAGATGCTAATTTAATTCAATGGCAAAGTTATCATCTGTATTTGAATCCAGCCTAAATGCCTTCACTTTACCCTAGTTTTGTACACAAAAAAATTTTTTTACATAACCCACCAGATGTTTACATGGTAATTTTATAAAAAGACAGGAGTTGCTCTTTTTAAAATAAATAATTTTCTAATAAATACGGAAATATAGATCTTATTCTTTATAGCCCCGAAAGGCCCCACAAACTTTAAAAAAAAAATAAAAAAAATGTACAGTCAACTCTTGATATTTCCTCCCTTCCTTTCTATGGGTCCCATAAACTTCTTCCAAATCTCCTACTGATGATCAAGGCAAGCTCACTGAAGGAAAATCATGAGACCAGTTAGTGCTGAGAAGGATCGGTAATATTTGAGCTGCTAACATCGGAAGAGGAGAAACTGAGAGCAAAGGCTCCCCCTCACTGCAATAATACAAAAAGACTTATCCATTGTTTTTCAATATCTTTATGTCACAATGCCTAACTATGATGGCCAATCCTCTAACAAAAATTGCCACTCTAAGCTGCAAGATGCTGGGGAATGGTGCTAGAGTGCGGAACTAGAGAACATTGACAGACCAGTGCGCAGTCTACCTGCAGTCAAAGCTGGGTAAAGGTACCAACCACTAGGTTGAATTGCACAGACCAGTTGAGCTAGGTTGCTCAGGTTCACTGGGCAGGGTCTATAGAAATGGTCACAAGGGGAGGTCTACAGTCTATTGTCAGGCAGAGACAAACAGGAGTAGACAAGACACTGAAGACTGACTACAGTACAAGAACTAGACACAAGTTGGGCTCACTGTAGACAAGCAGCAGAACAGGTACAGGTCACTGGTGACTATGTAGAGGACACCAGCAATAGTAGCTCATGTGTAGAGCCACCTGAACAGCACGCAGTGCCAACAAATGCTTAAAGGTACAGTGGCCTTCAATACCCAAGCACACAACAGTAACTAAGCAGAAGAAGCAAACACAAATGTCAGGAACAAGTCCAAGAAAGCAGCATCAGAGCCAATTACAAGGCTGGAACTAGCAGGATGAAACACAGGCAGACTGAGACAGAGAGACTGGAACAGGACTCGTTCAGCAGCCTCAGGCAAAACTGGAACAAGAAATATAAGGCAGTGAACACAAAGACAAGTTCAGCTCAGTAACTGCAGATCTGTACAGGTGCAAACATTACTGTGGACAGGAACTGGACTGATTCAGCAATAACAGCAAACAATTTGTTGCTGTCTCTTTACTTTTTCCAGCTCAATTAATGACTTAAGAACAGTCACCCAAAACCAATCCATAGTCTAGATTCCAAATTTAAGGTGTTAGAATTATATTCCCCTCCGTTGCAACTGTCACTCTTTTTATACATGATAGTGTTCAATTGGCTCATGCAGCAGCTGAGTGACACTATACTCTGTTATTTAGTCTATTGTCTACCATTACACCTAAATAGTTCTCTATCAGGCATTCCCAAAGTAATTTCTCCAACCTGAATACAAAACAGTACATTTATCTATATTGAAACTCATCGACACTTTTCTTCCCACTCACTCAGTTTATCTAAATGTCTGCTGACACCCTAGTATTGTTTCACTGTCCCACTGGTAACCAAAGAACCGGACATTCGCTGTTTGATACATCAGCCTGGTTCACAAGTCCACTTCAAGACACAGAATCACTCATACACTGTCTGACACCAAAGTCTTGTTTATCTGGTAGCCAAAGAGCCACACATATACTGTTTCTGGCCTTGTGCCACTTGTAGCCAAAGAACCACACATACATTATCTGCTTTTCCAGCATTGTTCCACTAATAAGTGGTAAGTATGATCATGGTGCCCCTTCTGTATATAAACCCATAACAGTGGGGAGACATTTTTTTCATGCTGGCACTAGATATAGAAACCTAATTTTGGGGTGTTTCAGAAGTAAAAAGGTATGTTCTTTTTTGTAGCAGCACCTTCTGCCAATAGTTGTGCACTCTAACCTAGGTGTAGAGAGACGGATGATCTCTCATTTGATACTGCTGGTTGCCTACTTTTCAAAATGATATGCTTTGTCTGCTTTTACCTAATTTCTGTAGTTATTACAACCATTTTATTACAGACAAAACATACTTGAAAAAGGTATGACAAATGAGACTTGCCAAAGTTTTGTGATTCTGGCACTCCCTAAAATATTTCAACTCTATTCTTCTCAGAAGAGCATTAGCTCTTTAATAATGTAGAAAATAACATTGTTTTTAAAAACATCAGTATATTTGAAATGGGTAGAAATGTAAAATAGCTCTATCGTTTTCTTATACCAACACATTCTGGAAACATTTGTGCTCAGTGGTAAAAAGTCAAGTGACCCCTCATTTGAGGGAATGTCTACTTTCCAAATTGGTATGCCTTGCATACCTTTTTGTTGATATGTGTAATGGTTTTGACCATGTAATGCAGGGAGGCCATTTTAAAAAAGGAAAATGGTAGATATGTTAGTTCGCCTGTCACCCCATACAGCATGTCAGCCCATACAAATGGAGTACTATATTTCTTGGGCTGGTTGTAGGAGCCGAATATAGTAGATTCTTGGAGATGAAAGATTTTAGTATATTTGAACTGGTAAAAATGTAAAAAAAAAAAAAAAAAAAAAAAAAGGATTTATTTATGCAATGTATTATAGCAATATTTGTGCACATTAGCCTGGGGGTAGGTGTGGTGTTCGTTGGTATTGTTGGCAGGCAATGTCTTGGGCAGCCGAATGCAAGAGGAACCAGGAAGTGACATCATGCATCTATGCTTCCTAGTTGTTCTCTTTTAGTCTGGAGCAAGTCACCTCACTGTAAAGAGCCTTCCTGCTCCTCTCTGCAACAGAGGTAAGCTGATGGACTGGCAAGCATGATTCAGGACTTTGCCCTGCAATGTTGTAATGCAAATAAACGGAGTTGGCCAGTTGCTACTCCATTGACCTGCACAAGTTGTATGTGGATTCATTGCATCATATACCACTAGCTGGAGACGACCCTGAGGCTGTTCCAGATCTCTCTCTCCCCTCCCTACTGTTTTTATGTGGTGTGTCTGTGTTCTCTCTTTTTCAGGAAAGGGAGAGATGTGGTGTTCGTTGGTATTGTTGGCAGGCAATGTCTTGGGCAGCCGAATGCAAGAGGAACCAGGAAGTGACATCATGCATCTATGCTTCCTAGTTGTTCTCTTTTAGTCTGGAGCAAGTCACCTCACTGTAAAGAGCCTTCCTGCTCCTCTCTGCAACAGAGGTCAGCTGATGGACTGGCAAGCATGATTCAGGACTTTGCCCTGCAATGTTGTAATGCAAATAAACGGAGTTGGCCAGTTGCTACTCCATTGACCTGCACAAGTTGTATGTTGATTCATTGCATCATATACCACTAGTTGGGGACATAACAGTAGGAAGATAAACAACCCCTTGTTGGATGCAGGTTAATATCTTCTTTCCAAAAAGGTATGATTGTTTATATTTTCTTCATATATGCAATGGTTCTGATCATTTAAAAAAAGAATGACAGGTGCTAATGCTCCTGACACCCTTTACTAATCCATATCAGTGAGTAACATATTTTTTTGTGATGTACTAGGAACTGAATACAGTGTGAAATTTAATGGTATTGAAAGTATCTTTTAAGTGATTTTTGTGTAAAAAGTAATATGTTGTTTCTTATAGTACCATGTTCTGGAAATATTTGTGCAGCAGTGGCTTAACAATAGGGGTTGCAGGGGTTGCACCTGTTACTAGGCCCGGTACTCCAGGAGCCCCCCCACCCCCTGCGACCCCTATCTGACACCTGCAACATTCTGATCACTGAGGTCTGTGCCTTCTTTAGCACAGACCTCTAGCAGCTGATCTCCCTCCGACACTCTAGTAAGGCATCATCTCCCAGAGCTCTGCGTTACTGAAGAAAGGACCACTCTGGAGCTCCACCTGTATACAGGTCTGTGCCGAAGGAGGCACAGACCTCTCCTGCCACGCCACTGGACAGAGGGGCAATATGGGGGCAATGTGGAGAAGGGGGCAATGTGTAGACAATGTGGAGACTGGGGACAATGTAGAGGTGGCCAGTGGAGATGGCTAATGGGAGGAACAATGTGGTTGAGGGGGGTAATTTTGTCAGAGGGGGGCCCATGGCAATTCTTGCACCATGGCCCAGTGCCTTCTAGTTACTCCTCTGTTGTGAGTTTAATCTAGGGTTAGAAATTCAAGTGAGCTCTTGTTTGATGTCGCTGATTGTTTACTTTCCAAAATTGTATGCTTTGTCTACCTTTTCTTCATTTTTTCATGTGTTAGAACCATTTTAGTACAGGCAAGCCATAGTTGAAGAATGTAAAAAAAATAAGATAAATGAGAGATTGCAATTGCCATTGTTTTGAGCTTCTGACACCCCTACAGTATGTGAGATCATACCAGTGGAGTGCCAAGAGCAACAACTAATGAATATAGTAGGGAATTCCATTTGTTTCAAAGATTTCAATGTGGAGGAAATGTAAAAACAATCCCTTTTGCTCCTCTGTTAATTAGGATTGATACAGGCCATTCATATAGGTCAGCGGCTCTCAACCTTTCTTGTGCCGCGACCCTTTGATAAAATTTCCCAAGTTGTGGCAACCCCTAACAGTAAAATTATTTTCGTTGCTCTTTCATCGCTGTAATTACTGTAATTACTGTAATTTTGCTACTGTTAAGAATTGAAATATAAATAGCTGATGGTTTTAGGCGACCCCTGGCAAATCGTCATTCGACCCCCTAAGGGGTCCCGACCCACAGGTTGAGAACCACTGATATAGGTAAATATATTCACATTTGATGTAATTAGCAGTTCGCAAAACAAATATTTTGATATATAGAGTATGATATTAACAAAATAAATAATATATTACATTTATTGTATTTGTGACATTTAGATAGATAGATAGATAGATAGATAGATAGATAGATAGATAGACAGACAGACAGATATTTGGAATTGCTGAAAATATGTACAACCTCCAGGGTAGAAAAAATGTCCCAAATTCCACTAAAAAGAGTTAAACCACTTGGATGCTAGACATGTCTCCAACACATTCTTTTGAAATGCATTAGAACAGAAGCAATCAACTGTTGAACCTCCAGCTGCTGGGGACTACAAATGCTGTTATCCACAATCTGATGTTGGCTGGTTGGGAATGATGAGAGCTGTAGTCCCCAACAGCTGGAGGTTGACTACCCCTACATTAGAGGCTTTGTTAGCATCCATGTGGTTTAACTTTCTTGTAACATATGGATAGCCGTTTAGGGGTTTATTTTATTTGCTGAGTAATGAACAGAGAATGGATTTCAATGAACTTTCTACTCACCTTACATTTCTTGTGTTCTTAATTAAAAATGACTGAAATGGTATATAATTACATAATCAAACATCATGTCTCCATTGTTGTATGAATGTTGACAGTGAATAGAGGCTGCTGCCAGCTGCACCTCATGCTTCTTGCTGAGAAATTGTAAATTAATAGGAATTAATAAGAAATTATCATCATTCAACTAATTCAAAGCCTGATATTCACAGCTGGTGACTTTTGGAAACTCTCACACAGATGTAATGAGTGACGCAGTGCTTTGCTGACCCCCTCTTGGGTATTATCTCTCAATCTTGCTAAAACATGGATTGCCATATGTACAAAGAAACGTGGTTTAATTCTAGGGCCGACCAACTTCACCTTAGAGAACAAATATAAAATGAATTTGTTTAAATTGTTTAAAATTTTGAAACTAGGGAAGTCTCCAGCTGCATTTCTTCTCCACACACATAGAGAATGAGACACAGCTGCGGTGTGTGTGTGTGTGCGTGTGTGTGTATGTGTGCGTGCGTGCGTGCGTGTGTGTCTATGGCAAAACAGCTGCCCTATAAATTCAATGGGAATATATAGAATATTAGTTTTTTCTTGTATGGTGCAGGTGGTTGCTCCCAGAATTCCTCCACTATTTTAAACAAACACTAGATATAGATCTGTCCAATTAACTTTGGCTGTCCATTTTCAAGGCCAAATCTGCTCAAGGTACATGTCCATACAGATACTGCCTGAAACATAATATGACCACTAAGAGACAAGCCTGTATTTGTTCAGTCACCAAATCTGTGTGCTTATGGGGACCTACAGATGGGGAGGGATGCAACAGAGGTGGTGGTGAGGGAAGAATTGTATGGAAGTATTTCCTTAGCAGATACCCTTGCACTAACCTTTTTTTGTGGCTGACATATCATATGTCATGTGGATGATCATGAGTAAGCGTGTTACACGCAAAATGAGTTGATCGGAACTGCCTACGAGACGACTGCAGAGAGGTACCCACTGAACTCTCTATACAGTTGCCATGTGATATGAGGTACTGTCCATGTTGTTTGATATATGTATTCAATAAAGTACTGTTGATTTTATATCACACCTTGTTATATCCTCGATGTATATCCATAGTGCACCATTCATATATATCATATGTTATCCCATGAGTTGGATATACGCATATGTAGTTTACTCGTGTTACATCTGGAAAGGCTGCTAATTACTTAGCCAGTTGCCTGCCTGAAAGCTCCCAATCAAACAGGTTCCTGTCTGGATCACACATCTGGACAAGGTAGGAGAGTTTCTATAATGGGTTAGTAAGTAGGTAGAATTGCTGAACAACAACCTCACTCTATCCCCACTTTGCCTCATACTTTCTCCCTCACACTGTCTCCAATCTCTCTCTCCATCTGTCAAATTCTTCCATACTTCCTACCCCCTTCAGCTCTTTCATTTTCTCTCTCTGCAGTTTTCCTGTGGCCCCACTTTCTCTTTTTCTCCCATATCCCCTCTCCTTCTCTTTCCAGGGTTACTACCCTATATAACTCTTGCATTACTTGTCCCTCTCCCACCTACCACTGTATATTAGTGTTTTGTTTGAACTGAATCTGATGGATCTGAATAGACTTGCAAAAGGATTTTGCTAATATCTAAAGTCACCATTACATGAAATCTATTGATCAAACAGAGGAAGCCATTGTGCTTATACGTTTGTTGAATAAACCCAGTAGAATCCAACTGATCCTAAAGGCTACCTTTGTTTGAGCATTGGATCTTCCATAATAGCTACTCTGATGGAGCTCATTGTGCTTAAATATATCAACCAAACACAAAAGTGAGTGACATATGACTCCCACAACCTATCTGTCACATGCAAGAGACCTTTGTGCTTGGATACATTTATCCATCCTGCTCAGGAGCATAACTACAGGGGGTGCAGTGGGTGCAGTTGCAATGGGGCCCAGAATCCAATGACCAACTGGTTCTAGTTATGCCTCACTGAAAATAATTTTGTGTTGGAGCCAAAAAAAATGCTTGCGCTAGGGACCTCCAGTGACTAGTTACGCCTCTGATCTTGCTGTGTTTTATAGATCATACAGCACTCCCACTACTATTTAGAATCAATCTATCAAAAACTGTAACAATATTCTGTGTGCTTACAAATAAGGAACTTTTCCGTGTGTAACAAACTTAACCCAGACTCAACTATAACTTTAAATAGTTCAGTAATTGTTCACCTTTTCCCTTTAAAGAAAAGTCAAAACAAACCCATAATCTCTATGAAAGCACGACTGTTATTTCATGCAACACTATCCTAGCAACGTTGACTGCTCTGTATGCTGTATTCAGTCTTTTCAAAATTGCTTCTTTTTACATTTTCTAATCAAACATGCTTGTACAGTCCATAACAGGAAGCTCTTTGTAAACAGACTTTCTGGGAGCTCCATATGAGGGACATTAAAGTGTAATATAATAGGTGATGATGAATCAAAAATGAAATATATAGGCAATTTGATTTTACATGTTATCATACCTGAGAACTTTCTTCTTTGCTGTGCAGGCTGGGAATGGGCACGTCTAAACGATGTGAATTATTTCATAAAGTGGGTGGGGCTTAACCTGAATGAGAGGATAAAAGTTTGGGTTAAATAGAAGAATGGGATGGAAGTGGGCGTAACAGGGTGGGAAGTAGCAAGAATGGATGATAACTGGGAGGGATTACCCAGGAGACTCACGACAGCCAGAGAATCAGTCTCTTTGGGCGAGATGTTAAAATAGCCATCATAATAAAAAACTTGTCGGATCATGAGTTGGTGGTAAAAGAAGGACAATATTTTCAGAAGTAAATCCATCACGTTTGAAAATTCATCTAAAGAATTAAAAATGATGATAAGAAGATCTCATTGAACATTGCCGTTAAAAAATTCTGATTTTAAAAATTGTCTTTGATTTTGTCTTTGAAATGAAAGTTTTCAAAGAAACAAAGACTTTTTTGTCTTTGACACGAACATTTTCCAAGAAAACAAAGAAATTTTTTTGTCTTTGAAACTAATTTTTCATCTCCAAGTTTAGACCATTTTTATTATGTCGGGAACAAATGACGTTAATCAGACAAAAAAATGACGTTCAAACAAATATTTTTTCTGAAAATACCTTACATTATGATGGAAGATTAAACCACACCCACTTTTCAGACTGCTTTTTCCCTTTGACGGTGATGGCGGAATTAGATGCAAAAAATTACGGAAACGTCTGAGAATTGATGGATCATGGTGTAAGAACTTTTTTATTCTGATTATAGTCAATTTCAGTTACCCCCACTTTCTGAACATCTCGCCCTATCACCAGAGACCTGGTAATCAACTCTGGAGAGTATATACAGGGCTCAAAATTTCCACTCGCCACTAGCCAATGGCGAGTGAAAATTTAGCCCTGGCGAGTAGAAATTCAGCCCTGGTGGGTATGTTATGGCTTGCAGTGGTGAGTAACTTTTCAGGTCTGGCTAGTAGCAAAGGACTTAATATTATAAGCCCTGATATATATATATATATATATATTCAGGGAAGGGCTGGCCTGGGGGGCAGGGGGGCAATTGCCCCCTGGGCTGGTCATATGTCTGGGCTGGTAGGCCACTGCATCTCACTAAATCTCCCGACTGGTGCTGTAAATGGAGCTATACTAGTGATGCCACAGAGCTTACAGTTGAAATGGAGCTACACTAGTGATACCACAGAGCTTACAATTGAAATGGAGTTACATAAATGATACCACAGAGGTACAATCCAAGTGGAGCTACACTAGTAGCATAAACCATTTCCACTGTAAGCTCTATAGTATCACTAGGTAAGCTTTACTTAAACTGTAAGATTTGTAGTAGTGCACTAGTGTAGTCCCAGTTTAACTCTAAGCTATGAGATATCACTTGACTTACATTACAACATTAATGCCAATTTTAAAATTAACAAAAGGGTGTGGGCTGGAACAGTGGGCTCGAATGATAATAGAAGTGGGCCACAATGTATTTGGCCCCTGGGCCACAAGTTGCCAGCCCTCCCCTGTATATATTTAGAGGAAACAAAGTGCAAGTAGAAATTCTAAAACAAACAA
The DNA here is from genome assembly GCA_037306005.1 of Rhinophrynus dorsalis. Lineage (NCBI taxonomy): Eukaryota > Metazoa > Chordata > Amphibia > Anura > Rhinophrynidae > Rhinophrynus > Rhinophrynus dorsalis. The sequence continues at coordinate 338,971,295 of CM074721.1, forward strand.
AGCATTAGAACTGTATATCCTTCAAATGGTTAAACACTGGTACTCACAGAGTCTGTAAAACTGGTATTGGAAACACATCGGTATAGAGCATGCAGGGAATATATAGGCTTCACCCTGCTCAAGCAACCCCGGTACTGTAGTATCTCCAGGGATACTTAGATCAGTATCTGCGATGTTCTATACCTATATTATTGGGGGAATACCAAGTTTAAATACTCTGTCGCTTACTAGCAACCAGCATGCCGGCGATGACGTCACCGGCCCGCCGACTCCAACTAATTGGACGGCGGGCCGGACCGGCCCCATTCAAAGGTGAAGCAGCGTTTGAGTAAAAAAGCTTAAATGCATTACTCGCCACAATATCAAACAACAGTGTCGGTCATTTTAAGGAACACTTAGTGAAAGGTTAAACATGAGCGAAAAACATAGAACTAACCTGGATGTCAAGTAGAATTAAGGTGAAGAGACAGTGCCCAAAGCATATCCCTACCCGGTGCCTCATGCCCCGCCCACCGACGAGGGTGACGGGAATGCGCCCTTCTGATAGGGTATGCTGCCTGTCACTTGCTCAATTACCCAGGACATAGTGTGACCATACAGTTTAACGATGACCATTTGTTGATACTATGTTCACTCAATAAATTCCTTAAAAAGTCCCACGGGTGCTGCCCATAGATTTATTTATTTTATAATTCAATTTGGGGATTGTGCACCTGGGCAATTTTTATTCTAAGAGCGAGTGCTTTCCAAATCTGGAACATTATATTACTGGGGGTATATATGTAAAACGAATGAGTAAAGATTGCAAAAACATACTTTATTTTAAAAAATTATAAAATGTATATATGTATATATGTATACCAGCAACATAAAATTATACAAAACATCAAAATTAATGTTAAAAATAAGTTCATAAGTAACACGTTTCGTGGCGCCTTAACCTGCCACTTTATCAGACTAACATGAACAAAGGATCAAACAAACAGCACACTAAGTTTCTACTTCCCTTTATACTCATCAAGCGTTTACTGCACCGCCATCCACTGGGCTCCTGGATACATTGTATCAGTTTAAATAACAATTCAAATACATGTTAAACAAGTATCAAATTATTCTCATTACCTGTCTCTTTTGTGTCTATATTCATTCACAAATGTTCAGTAGTCTCAACTTCCAACCTCTAAATTGAATTCATAACATATTTTAGTCTAATGGTAAACTGGAACTCAACATGAAATAAGGGCTTTGTTTTCTCTTTAATTATCAAACACACAATTTTTTTAATAAGAAGATCACTTCCAAGGACTAGCATGAAAAATACATATAAAGAGCTGATATATATCAATTCCAAATGAAAATGGGACATGTCTCAGGCCACAATAATTTTCATCCAGCATATAAATTAACACTGAATTTTAAAGGGATCCTTAAAGGAGAGATTCAAGTAAAATGAATGACATATGGGCCATCGCTGTGAGTGCCCAAGCAACAGAGAAGGCACTACAGATGTCCATACTGCCTATGTCCTCCTATTCCCCAGCAACTCCACATATCAAACACAAGTGATCTCCCTCATGTCCCCACATCATCTAATATATTAATAAATATTTTAAAAAAGTTTTAAAGTGTACATTCAGAATGAGGTTCACATGATAATTATTAACCTGTGAGTGCTTGATAATATATATATATTTTTTTAGATTGTAAGTACTGGCTACACAACATGGAATTCAACATTTCAGGGAAAATTATTACTCAAGTAATCATTTGAGTGTCAGAAGGGTATGCAACACATTGTGAAGCAATGCTTTACATAATCCTATATAATAATTCGCTAATTCGTGTGTAACGCCGCGACATGCGCAGTAGACTGCCCGCGCCGCAGCTCTATATCAGCCGCGGCGTGGGCAGTCTCCACTGCGCATGACTGCCACCGGGTGGCAGTGGCACTTTGGCCCGTATAACGGGCTGTTCAACTAGTTAGTTAAATATAAAATAACTAGTTGAAGAGCCAGTTACACGGGCCACAGTACCACTGCCAGCCGGTCGCGGGGCAGTCGTGCGTAGTAGAGACTGCCCGTGCCGTGGCTGATGCAGAGCAGGACACTCTGAAGGAGCCTCGTCACGGCCAGTCTCTACTGCTCATGTGTTGTTACACACTTTTTAGCAAATTATTATATAGGATTTGTCTTCATAGATATTCCATGTGTTCTAGCTGATGTGCTGTGATACGGAGTCAGTATCTCTCTCAACGCACACACTGTTAAACCATTGGACTAGTTTGGATGTATTTTTTATTTGTTTTGTGGATTTAACATTCTATACCATTTTTTGTCTGTTGTTGGACCTTTTTTATTTTTAAAAGGTGAGAGTACAACAGCATGATTCATCAAAGCAGAACTTTTTGGATACAGCAGTGTAATTTTAGATTTATGAGTGCCAGAGAGGTGGGCAACACATCACAGAACAATACATTGCTCACTCCTCAGGAACATAAAGAGAATTTCAAAGTACATTCTGCAGCCCATCACCCCAAAATATAAGTCCAAGTAAAGTATGTACACGAGTAGGGTAACAGAGTCATATATTATTATTTTTCTTTCCATCTATTTCAACACCCTTTGGGTTGTTAAATTAATTATGGGGCCCGCAGCACCCATAACATATGTAAACTCTCTCCTCACAGTTTAAGAGGCATGTGGGAAGGGGGTTGTCACACAACCTTCCTTTATAAAATGTAAGTACTCACCACAATGACAAGTAGTGAGGGATGAAGGGATATTCCTTTTTAGCTCCTTGTGACAAAGCCAAGGTAGTAGGAAGACAGGGAGAATAGGGGTTTAGGAGATCCTCTACAACTGGCAGGCCCAGACCTGTTTCAAACTATGAGATGGAGGGATTACAAGACCTCCACATGCAGATGCCTAATTGTAAATTAAATCTAATGTATAAAACAACAACTCCCTCTACACTATGTAACACCATTAATGGAAGAGAAGTTTTAGAAAACAAGAAAACCAGTAGTTGTTGGATCTAAGTTTTGGAGACTCTGCAATATGGTACTTGTGACAGCTGGGGGTCCCTGACCACAAAAGTAATCATTGTTTCCAGTAGGTTCTGAAATTCTATTCAGTGGCCTTTTTCAAAAACGTAAATGGTTTAGGAGTTGGGTTAATACAAGATCAGAGAGATAAACACTATAAGGGTAAAAGAGGAATGGATTATGAATCCTGAATTTAACAGATCATTTACCACACATAAACGGAAAAAGAAGTCTGCTAGTAACCAAACTTGTGCATTACAAAGCAGTGTGTTACAACCTTTCCGTTAGAAAGTGGTGACGTATTCTGGCTATTTAGAGCAAAAGACTACTCCCCCCCTCCTTGTGCATAGTGATAGTGAGGAATATTTGGCTGGCTCCAATATCTTATGAAAAGCATTTATGACCCGGGAGATCTCAAGGATACTCAATGGAAGGTTCCAAACTTTGCCAGCAAACACATCACATTCTGTTCAGTTCAGAGTCATGCAGAAGGCTGTGACTGGGAGATTAAACAAGTTTATTTTACTTTTCTTATGTGGTGGTTGTGTTTTTTCATAAGCAAAACAGGCAACATCTTAGGACTATATTCTAACGTGGTGGAAGTATGAAATAAATGGCACAGTTGCTTCAGAGAACACCGTGAGAAAATACATTTTTATCACACTGGTGATTATGTTGACATGTATGGAAAACATGTATTTAACCCTTTGAGTGTCAGAGGGGTATGCAATGCATTGTTTTGCATTGCACTATATACCCCTCTGACAATCAAAGGGTTAATGATATTTTAAAGGCACATTTTCATGCTTATTCTGTGTGTTAACACTTAAACAGATGTTTCTCCTGAAGAATACTTTGTCTGTGAAACTCCAAGTGCAAGTTTGGGGATTTGAATGGTGACTCACACATTTATCTTTCCTGTTTATTTACCACTTCATATATATTTTTTAGATTTTTTTTTTTGTGTCATTGACTAACGTATTCTTTGACTGGAAAAAAGGATGCCTTGCATAGTGTATGGCTGTTCATACATTAGCCTATAACACACACGCAAATGCTTTAACACAAATGGAACAATGTAGGAGTAAATGAACTGCCCAAACTAGTATGTAAAATTAATATTACCATAAAATATAAACTTGCAAATAAATAAGCCACCATAAACCAAGAGTTGTTGCCTCTTGCAAGAGGAATATGATTGTACTGGCCACGCCCACAAATTAACACAATTGGCATGTAGAGATGTACAAAAATTTTTACCTCAAACCAAAATCGGCAAAAAATGGACCTTCCCACTTGGTAAATAATTTCCTGTTAAAAGTGCAGTTTTCCCACTTTTTTCGCCGTACTCATTGCATTGAAATAAATGGGAAGACTGCATTTTTTGCATTTTTAGGACATTTGTTCTCTGTATTAGGGGAATCTGGGTATTCTCTGGGGTAAAAGAAGGGAGGAAGGAGGTTGATCCGAAATACCACAAAATTAATTGTGACTGGCAAGACACAGACAGCCGCGGTCCAACTTGCTTGCTGATCTTGATGTTATTATTATATCTGTGTTGAACGTGTCTGGGGGTGTGAGAAGGGAGGTTGACCCCAAATACCCCAACATTCTGTCTGACTGAAACAATTTGAAATACACAGGCAGATGCAGTACCAGCAATTTCCTTACCGATCTTGATGTTATTGTCTCTGTGTCGACGTGTCTGGGGGTGCAGGAGTACGGAGCAAAGGGAGTTGACCACAAATACTCCAACATTCTGTCTGACTGATTTGATTTGAAAGACGCTGACAGCTGCGGTCCAAGCAGTTTCCTTACTGGTCTTACTGTTATTGTGTCTGAGCTGGGGAAGTCTAGAGAAAGAAATTGTTGATTTTGCTTTTTTTAGTTATAATTTATTTTTTGGGCAGTGATAAGATTGGGTGGACAACAGTTTTACAATAAATAAATATATGTGTGTGTGTATACATATATATATATATATATATATATATATATATATATATATAATTAGGTGACATACAGCTGACTGGTAGCCTGTGTGAGCTGTGTGACTGAGGCAGACTTGATAGACAGCAGACCACATTGAGAATTTTGTGAGGGCTAAGGAAAGGCATCACACTCCATCAGGTGTGTTATGTACTGTAGCGTAAAAACACACGTAGTAGTTGAGTAATGTCCAGAAAACACACAAGAGGAAGAGAAAAGGTGGATTCTAATGATGATGATGATGATGGTAATGGCATAACGGAGGAAGGTTTAGCAGCTGAATCAACTGCTACATCTGATAGTGAGACACACAAGCACCAAAACACCTGTCCTCAAATTAATAGGAAACTTTGTGAAAATAAAGGTAAAAAGAAATTGTTTGATACCTGTTACAGATTACCTTGGTTCTAGCGCCGCAGCTCCAGGCAAAGCTTTAAATGCTGCACGGATGTCGCCAGAATGACGCATGGTTGGACGCATCAAAGCTATATGGATCATCTGCAGGTGCGAGGCTTCAAGCATGCAGCAGGCCTCTGTTTTATGTGTTTGCTTCCTGTAGTCTCCTCCTACCTACTTCCTCCCTCTGAGCTGCACCTCCTACATACTTCCTGAGAAGGGGTTTAAAAAGCAGACTGAGTCCTGCCTCAGTTGCCCTTGTGATGTTGTACAATACAGTTCTGTTTCCCTTGGGCTCTGAGTATGACCTGGCTAGTTTGACCATACAATCTGGTGCTGACCTGTGGCTCTGTCTGACTACACTTTTGACTGCTCCCCTTGTGTAGTGGACACCTAGTCTGGTAAGGACCTGTGGCTCTGGCTGACTACCTGAACTGTGTATGACCCAGCCTGTCTGTCCATCCATTCTGGTGTTGACCTGTGGCTCTGTCTGACCATTCTCCTTGTGCGTTCCAATTTGGCTTAGACATTTATTCTTGTGCAAACCTGTGGCTCTGGCTGACTACCCACTCTGGTGTTGACCTGGGGCTCTGTCCACTGCACATCCAGCATTCCAGCATACCAACACTTCAGTGGATATCCTATCTGGTGCAAACCTGTGGCTCTGGCTGACTACCCGCTCCGTGTATGAGCCGGCTTGTCTGACTATCCTTTCTGGTGCTGACTAGGGGACTCTGTCTGTTTCTGCCGTGTGTTGGTCCCCGCTCCACAGACACCCATCCAAGTGCGGACCTGGGGCTCTATCAGATTCCTAGCTTACGGACTTCAGGCTGAGTCATTGCTAGTCCTTTGGGCTTTCCGAAATAACTCGAAGCTCCAGTGGGCTGAGGCCTAGTCTCGGACAGTGTGGTGGATCTATTGGCGGACTGCTATTTCTGATACAGTGCTTGCCTCTTTGATCACCCTCCGTGTGTTATCTGTTTATGTGCATTACTGTGATTCTAATAAAAGATTGTTTTACTTTACTGTACTGACTCCTGGTTTATTCCTGGGTACCTGGACAGTACGCAAGGGCCATGAATACGGACAGTAATAGCTTTTCAAAGAATCCTGGATAGGATGGAGACACAAGATCAACGTATTGATCAATTGTCTTTTGCCTTACAAAGCTTGTTGCAGCTCACTGAGCATCTCAAACGAATAAACCCACAAACGGTGGCTTCCCCCCTCCACCTTCAGCACAGGTGGTTCCTATCTCTCCTGATGCAGGCACAATCAAGAGGTTGTCTGGTTCTGCTCAGCCCCCACAGCGGTACGGGGAGACACAGAATTGTGTTGTGGGTTCCTCAACCAAATTGGCATATATTTGGAAATTGTGCCGCAACCGAGTGCAGCAAGGTTGGCTTCCTTATCTCTCTTCTTACTGGCAAGGCATTGGCCTGCACCAATCCATTGTAGGAAACGGATAAACCTATTGTGCATAACTTCACGGAGTTTGTTAAGTCATTCAAATGTGTCTTTGACTTGCCAGGCCACGTGGTCTTGACTTCGAAAAAACTTTTGACCAGTCACCAGGGTGCTCGTACTGTGGCGGAGTACGCCATTGAGTTTCGCACTCAGGCAGCCCAGGAAGGCTTGAATAACAAGGCCCTGGCAGCCGTCTTCTTCCAGGGGCTTAGTGATACCATGAAGGATGAAATTGCGGCCCGTGATTTACCTAATGTACTGGATGACTTAATTTCATTCTGTATCCTGATAGATACCAGGGTCAGAGAGAGTCCCTGGTTTAAGGAGCACCTGCAGAGGGCTCCGGGTAGACTAGCTCCTCATAATACTGACCCACCCTATCCTCCCTCACCTCCCATACCTCCTGAGCTGGTCTATGGGGGTGAGTGAACTGATGCAAGTCAGTGCTACCCGGCTTTCAAAGGAGGAGAGGGCCTTCAGGAGGAGGGAAGTACTGTGTCTGTACTGTGGCAAACAGGACATATGCTGAGGTCCTGCCCAGTACGTTCGGGATGCCCGCACCTAAGATCTTACCGGGGACAGATCTTGGGTGGCATTTTGCAGTCCCCAGAAAATGTTTCTAATAAGCCCATGCTGTGGGTGTGCATCTCTTGGAAGAACAGGTTGGTCTCTGTCCCAGCACTACTTTACTCAGGTGCTGCGGGCTGCTTTATTGATGCAGAATTTGCGGCCAGTAAGGAGGTTCCATTACAGTCCCATTCTGCTTCTCTGGCAATGGAGGCTACTGATGGTAGACCCCTGCTACCATCTCATATTACTCATGAGACCACTCTGTTAACCCTGAAGGTGGGAGACCTTCACACTGAAACCCTGAATTTCAGGTAATTAACTCCCCTCATTACACTATTGTACTGGGGTTTCCGTGGTTGCAGAAATACAACCCTAGGATGGACTGGCACACATGCAACATTTTGGCCTGGTCTCCACAGTGTTATAAATCATGTCTCTCCTGTCCTCTGAGACTGACTAATACTACCTCTCCAGCATTACCTGAGGAGAATTTACCATTTAAGGAGGTGTTCAGTGAAAGTCAGGCCGGGGCCTTACCACCACACAGGCCATATGATTGTGCGCTGGAAGTTATGCCTGGCACATCACCTCCTAGGGGCTGTGTCTATCCCTTGTCGGTGGAGGAGAATACCGTCATGGAGGAGTATGTGTCTGATGCATTGGCCAGAGGCACCATCCGTATGTCCTCATCCCCAGCAGGGGCCGGATTTTTTTTTGTTAAAAAAAAGGATGGAGAGCTACGTCCATGTAGTGATTTTCGAGGGCTTAACAAAATACTGGTTAAAAACACACACCTGATTCCCCTAATTACCGAACTCTTTGACCGTGTCAAAGGATCTAAGTATTTTACAAAACTCGACCTAAGAGCTGCCTATAATTTGGTTTGAATAAAGCAGGGTCACGAGTGGATGACAGCTTTTAATACACTTAATGGGCATTATGAATATTTGGTGATGCCATTTGGCCTTTTCAATGCCCCAGCATAAATGACGTGCTAAGAGAACTCTTACAGAGTTGTGTTGTGGTGTACTTGGATGACATCCTGATTCACTCCTCATCCTTGGAGACCCAGCAGTCAGATGTATCCAAGGTCTTGAGCCAATTAAGCAAAAACAACCTGTTTGTGAGTTCCACAAACCACAAGTAACATCCTGGGGTATATTATCTCTGCAACTGGTTTCTCCATGGACCCCCAGAAATTGTCCGTAGTAGTGGAGTGGCCTCACCCTGAGGCACTCAAAGCGATTCAGAAATTTCTGGGGTTTGCAAATTATTACCGGAAGTTTATTTAAGAATTCTCACTATTGTCAAACCACAGAAGGACATGACCTGTAAAGATGTTTAGACCACTGAGTGGTCCCAGACATCCATAATGGCATTCGAAAGACTGAAGGCAGCATTTGCTTCAGCCCTGATTCTGGTACACCCGAATCCCTCCCTGCCCTTAACCCTGGAGGTGGACGCTTCCGAGATTGGAGTGGGCACTTTATTGTCTCAACGCTGAGCTCCTGGTGAAGCCCTATGCCCAAGTGGCTATTTCTCAAAAAAATTGTCCAAAGCTGAGATGGTGTACCAAATTGAGGACAGAGAATTGTTGGCCATTATTTTGGCCCTGAAGGAGTGATGGCATTTCCTAGAAGGTACTACTTCTCCGATCCTGATCCTTACGGATCACAAAAATGTGATTTACCTATCCTAGGCGAAACGCTTGTCTGCTAGGCAAGCCAGACGGGCTCTATTCCTGTCCCACGTAGAATCGCGACTGAAATAAACAGAAGCGCAAGAGGATCTAAGAGAAACATCTGTGTCCCACCAAAAAAAATAAAGATAATTCTACTCACAGAACACCAGAGAAGATATGGCTCATAGACTCTTGGGTAAACGATTTCATATAGAAGATCTTCTATTTCCCAGGTCTCTTCTTCAAATAAAATGGATACATTTCCAAACTTTTCCTAAAGTATAGGGCAAAGAACACAACCCAAACAAAAGAAGACCCTCTAAGTGTAGTAATTGGAATCTTCAAGTGCCCCAAATAAATAATAGGTGCACTCACCAAATGTGTAGGCAACTTAGCGTGTATTAAAAGACGTTCCAGAGGCTCTAGTAGGACTCAACCAACGTAAAAACAAAATTTATTTTATAGTAATATCCGACATGTTTCGTGAGCTATCTGCTCACTTCTTCAGGGCTTTACGGTTATACTTATGATCGTTGACAAATTCTCGAAAATGGCACATTTCGTACCTCTCAAGTGCTTGCCTTCCGCGCAGGAGTTGGCGGTGATATTTGCTAAGAAGGTCTTTCGGTTACACGGCATACCAAGGGTTATTGTATCCGACAGAGGAAGCAAGTTTGTGTCCAGGTTTTGGAGGTGCTTTTGCGCTCAGATGGGAATTTAGCTGGCATTCTCTTCCGCTTACCACCCTCAGTCAAATGGTGCGGCAGAAAGGTCCAACCAGGCCTTAGGACAATTTCTCCGCTGTTATATCTCTGACCACCACGACAATTGGGCTGCTTTGTTGCCATGGTCAGAGTTTGCCCGGAATTGTGCAGTTAACACTTCCTCATGGAGTTCCCCATTCTTAATTAACTATGAGTTTCAGCCCTCTGTTCTGCCTGAGGTATTCCAAGCACAAGATATTCCGGTTCTGGATGAGCATTTGAGGGCACTCTGTTCGACGTGGGCACGGGTACAGCATACCCTACGTAGTTCTGCGCAGCTGCAGAAACAGCAGGCTGAGTGTAGGCGACTGCCGGCACCTACTTTCCAGGTGGGAGATAGAGTATGGCTGTCTTCCTGAAACTCTCATCTCCAGGTTCCATGTAATAAATTGGCTCCTCGTTTTGTTGGTCTGTTCCGAGTGATACGCAAGATTAACCCTGTGGCTTATGCTCTTGATCTTCCTGCCAATATGCGTATCCACAGTGTATTTCACGTGTCATTGTTGAAGCCCTTGGTCTGCAACCGGTATACCTCTGCTCCTGTTCATCCAGCTCTCGTGAGAGTTGCAGATCACGAGGAATATGAGGTACAGAACATTCTGGACTCCCGTGTGAGTAGAGGGCACTTACAGTATTTTATTCATTGGAAGGGCTATGGTCCTGAGGAGCGCTCCTGGATACCTGCCAATGATATCCACGCTCCTGTATTGGTACGCAGGTTTCATGCTCGATTCCCTGACAAACCCCGTCCGGCTCTGCGAAGGGGGGCCTTTGAGGGGGGGCACTGTTACAGATTTCCTTGGTTCCAGCGCTGCAGCATCAGGTGACGCTCGAAATGACGTTTCGGCGTCAGTGGCTGTCCATGCCGCATGGATGTTGCTAGAATGACGCATGGTTGGACGCATCAAAGCTAGATGTGTCATCTGCAGTTGCGAGGCTTCAAGCATGCAGCAGGCCTCTGTTTTATGTGTTTGCTTCCTGTAGTCTCCTACTACCTACTTCCTCCCGCTGAGCTTTTCCTCCTACATACTTCCTGAGGAGGAATTTAAAGGGCAGACTGAGTCCTGACTCAGTTGCCCTTGCGATGTTGTACAATACAGTTCTGTTTCCCTTAAGCTGTGTATGACCTGGCTAGTTTGACCATACAGTCTGGTGCTGACCTGTGGCTCTGTCTGACTAATCTTTTGCCTGCTCCCATTGTGTAGTGGACACCCAATCTGATAAGGACCTGTAGCTTTGGCTGACTACCCGAACTGTGTATGACCTGGCCTGTCTTTCTATCCATTCTGGTGTTGACCTGTGGCTCTGCCTGACCATTCTCCTTGTGTGTTCCGATTTGGCAATAGATATATGGGCAAGTGGGCCGAGCACAGAGTATATGACTGTAACTGCTCATTGGTTTCCCTCCCACCACCAAGAATGGGCAACACTAGCTTACAGCATCAGGTGACAGCCAGTAATCAAGTCTCTGGTTCTGGCAGTGTAATTAAAAGGCAGCAGCAGCAGCAGCAAGATAACCCATACCATCAGCACACCACTTTGTACATGCAGAGTTTTGAGAGACTGTCCCACAAAGCTGTAGATGTTTTAAATAAGCTAGAGCAGATGATAGAGGGATGGCTTGTACTCTGCTCCTTAAAAGGTGGTTTTGTGCCTGCTGATAATGGCTCCAACATAATCGCTGCCTTGAGAATAGGTGATATGGTTGCATGTGCCCTGCTTTTCCCATGTGCTAAATTTAGTTGTGACCAAATTCCTGGAAGAATCTAAAATACTCAGAGAGATGCTTACTTGCTTACTATTGCCCTCACAATCTGTGCCCATTTTAGTCGCTCCTATAGTGCACGCAACACTCTATATTTCATAAAAGAGTGTAACAACCTGTACATGCTAAAGTGTTTGTGCGAGCAGTATAAGGCCATTAGCAGGTACACCATGCAAAACTGGAAGGCTTTGGAGGGAGCCTCTCTGTTATCTGGCCAATGGAAACTAATGTACAACCTATGTGAGCTTCTGAAACCCTTTGAGGAGTCAACCATGTTGGTGAGTCGCATAGGGGCAGGAATTAGTGACATTTTACCTCTGATAAAAAATGAGGAGCATGGCTGAGGAATCTTACCATAATGACAATACAGACATGCATCAGATGATAAAAGACATATTAGCGTACTTTGAACAAGATCCTCAAATAGTGTCTATTAAAAGCATTGAAGAATACATTCTTGCCATTTTGCTGGACCCCCGCTTTAAACACAAAATTTCAGAATTTCTGCCAAAGGGCCATCAGCAGTTTGTCACAACAAGGAGTCATGAAGATCAGCACCATCTCTTTGAGGAATTGGATTCTGATAAGTAATATAGAGAGATGCTTATTGATCAAGTGGAGGGTTGCATTGTGGTGGATGAGAGGGAGAAAGTTAGGGCACAAACATATTGAACAAGAAGGCAGCAAATCATTTCAAGCAGCAGCAGCACACAAAATATTCTGAATATGGGCAATTCATGGGTCTCAGCAGGGGTGGCAAAAATCCAACATTGGTGGTGGTAGCACTGGTGGAAGCATATCTCTTTGGGACTTGTTCCCTGTGTATGGGTTGGTAACTGACCCACAAGAACACAGTGTAGCTCCTAAGAGTGGCCCCACTGCATGTGAGATGGTTTCTGCATAATAGCAGGATAGCTCCATTCTAGGCAGAAACAATGACCCCTGGCAAACACCATTGTGTGCAGCCAGCATTGACATGTACTGCAGTGGAAACCCTTAGTTGCCCTCCAGCAAGCCTTGAGTCTGAGCAGGTTTTCAGTGCAGCTGGTTACATTGTCAATGACTGTAAGACATGGCTATCAAGCAGCAATGTTGGTAGACTAACTTTCTTAAAAATGAACCATCTCATACCATCGGAGTATCAGGTAGCAGAAACTACACATGACAGAGAATGCCAGGCCTAAAGTATTAACAGCAGGAAGAGGAGGAGGGATGTGAAGAAGGGTTGATACCATCTACCACACTTGGAAACAATGCAATGACCAATAAGTAATGTGTATCCATAATCTGAGAAGGATAGCTTACATCTGACATAAACATAATAATGGTAAAAACTGCTGTAGGAATATATATATATATTTATATATAGACACACACACACACACATCAATCACAGCACGCCATCTCCCACCACCACTACCATACACATCTGCCACATTGTAGGTTGTACTTTTTTTTATCTCTTGACATCATCATGAATATGTGCCAGTGTCACTTAAGCAGAAAGTTAGTGTTGTGGGCAAAGGACAAAGGCACTCTGCATGCTAACACATTTTTCAAGGTACATGTTGCTGTAGGACTCACAGATTTGACTTTCAGCTAATTGTTTATCTACTACAACCCTCAGAAGAAATAATATTGTGATGGGAAATGTTGCACCATAGGAAACATAGGCAACAATTTGTTGGAACTGGTGAAAAGGAGGACAATATTGCATTGGCGAAAAGGAGAAAACTTTGAGAAAAGTCATGCAGGAAATTGTTCTCACTTTTCACCCACCCCTATTGTCATGGCCCATTACCTCCAAATTAAGCTCCTATGCCCCTGCCTGTTGTGCCTAATGGGTAATCTGGCCCTGTTCAGTGAATGTGTTGTCTGCATCTTATTGGCTGAAACACGAATGTTGCCCTAAATGTTTACACAGACCAGGTGTGGGCAGCAACCTACAACGCTACAGATATTGTTAGACTACAATTCCCTTCATGGTGGTTGTAGGTCCTCAAGTTTCCCACAACTAAAACAAATGATCAGATTCAACATGGGTTTTGTATGCAAAGCTAAACAAGTATGTTAAAGGTATAATCACAAATGAAGAAGTAAACTAACAAAATAAAACTAATAAACGAATGCAATCTGTATTGCAACATCATGGAAACAAGGAAAAACATTAACTAAAATAATAAATACATGTCATATTTAAAAGGAAGAGTAAAGCTTATTATAATCTGATATATTTATTTCAAGTTGGTTGCTATTAGATATTAGACGTAATCACAAATTAAATACACATTCACTAGCTCTACAAACTTAATTGCAATCAGAAAGGTTTATTGAACCAATGTCTAACCTAAATAATTAATAGTTACTTGACCCTCTAAAAGTTAACACATTTCTGCCTTAGCCTATTTTAACCCTTTAAGGACTGGCCACGCACGCGCGGTGCGGTCACTTAAGGACCACAGAGCATTTTTTTTACCCATTCTATTCCGGACTCCCAGCTGCGCGGGGAGCCCGGAATTCCATGACGTACATGAACGTCCTTGGTCCTTTAGGGACCACAACCTCATGACGTACATGTACGTCATGCATCATTAAGGGGTTAAAGGGATAGTAATACTTAAAATGTAAAAACAAATATGTTGTAGGGTTTATCCCCCTGAGTAAAACAAGAGTACTCCCACTACGGAAAGGTGTTTCATTCAAAAGTTATTAATTTTCAAAGTTGAATTTTTTAGGTGCAATATCACAGTGGCCTGAAATTGTACAGTGGCGCTGTTGCTACACCATCCTATGGAGATTTATGGTCCCAGGACCTTTAACCTCTTGAATGGTAGTGATGTCTCCAACACATTACTTTGCAATGCGTTGGTGACCTCTCTAGCATTCAAGTAGAAATTCTAATCCAAACACTCATCATGTCCCGTCTTGACTACTGTAACTCACTACTAACTGGCCTTCCGCCCACCCGACTAACCCCACTACAGTCCATAATGAACTCAGCAGCATGACTAATCTACCTCATCAACCACTTCTCCAACACCAGCCCCCTCTGCCAATCCCTACACTGGCTCCCATTAGCACATAGAAATAAATTAAAAATCCTGGTGCTCACCTATGGAGCCCTTACTAACACCTCACCCCCCTACATCTCATCTCCAAATACACTCCCACTCGCCATCTTCATTCTGCACATGACCTTCTCCTCTCCACAGTTCTTATTACATCCTACCACTCCTGCTTACAGGACTTCTCCCGTGCAGCACCCGAGCTCTGGAATTCCCTCCCCTGCCCCATCAGACTCTCCCCTAGCCTTCAGATCTTCAGATGCTCCCTGAAAACTCACCTCTTCAGAGAAGCCTATCAACTACCTCCATAAATACTATTACCAAGAACCAACCATTCCCTGGACTACTGCACTCACTAGCACTTCTCTCTCCCACCCACTGACCAGCAGCTTATGTGGCAGGAGAAACTTACACCCAACAGAACTTATACCTTCTGTATCCTACCCACCTTCCACTAGACTGTAAGCTCTCACGAGCAGGGCCCTCTGATCCTTCTGTTCTCTACATACGATTTGTACTATTTAATATGTCTGTATTTCTATCCCCTATTGTAAAGCGCTGCGGAATACGTTGGCTCTATATAAATAAAGATTATTATTATTATTATTAGAAAAACCCTCATTTAAATCAATGGCAGTCTTTGGAATTTTTATTTACTCCCTATGGTGCTCTTACTAAAATATGCTATACAGATTCCTGTAGAGTTCATAATAACATTTTTATGTTGACCAATTAACTGCTTATTCTGATGCCTACAAAAAGTAGCACTGTGCTGCCAGGGGCATCCAAGAAGGGGGGAAGCCATAATATGACCCCCAAGTCATAATTATATGGAGGGGCTCATGGGTGCTGCCCCTATTTTTTAATTTTTCTCTATATATGTCTTGGGGATTGTGTACCTGGGCATCATGTATGGTCTCAAAGATATATTCTTCAATTGGTCCTGGATGTCATGTCCATGAAGGTAAATATGACAGTTGCTAGCAGAACCACAGGACCTCAAACCCTACTCAATGTACATGATAAGTTTAAGCCCTTAAACATAGGAGGGGTGTGATCTGCCTGTTTCAGGTTAAAAAAAATTAAAACCATCCAGGACTGAATGAAGATGTAATCTAGTGAACAAAGGCACAAGGCCAAAATTCATAGAGGTCCAATGAATATTTCAGACTTAGGGCTCGTTTCAGTTGCCACAGATAAAAAAATAAAAGTACCATCAGTTGTTTCAAGTCACAGTCAGGTATTCTATCACCTGTGCTGTGACTCACTACTGAAAGGTAAAAGTGCACCATGGCCACTAAATTTGTGCCCATTGAAATCAATGACAAAGTAAATTAATTTGCAATTCAATTACATGTGGTGGGTAATAACATGTATTAAGGGACTCACTTTTTATTGCCAAAAATTTGCACCTATCAAAATCGGACTTGAGTCCACTAATGTGTGTTCCTAACCACCAACGTGTAAGTGAAGGGTGCATATAAAAAAAAAAAAAAAAAAAAGAATGTGCTACTAAGGATCCCTACACTAGTGACCCATGGATGTATTGATATGGGGCCCTAAGCCCAATATCAATATATCAAAGGTCCAAAAACATGACTGAAAAAGAGAAAAGATCCCTTTGAGTGCCAGTGGAGTGTGCAACTCGTTGCAACTCCCCGTAAAGCTAATGCTATTAACATTGAACATATACGTGGATGTCTGATGTCCAGCGGGGTCTTCCTCTTTAATTCTTCTTGTGTAGGCTTCTTTCTTCTTTTTCTTCATCTGTCATCTTCTTCTTCATCTGTCATCTCCTTTATCTGTGCTCTTCTTCTGTCTTCATCATTAAATTGTGTTGCCCCTAAAAAGTAAAGATAAGTATTAAAATTAATATGTCCATTAAAGAAAATAAGACCAAAAATCTCTCCTTCTTGTACCTTTTGGGCTGTTGCCTGATCCACACTGAGGGCAATTTGAATAGAGACTGGTTTTTATATGACCAGTCCCTGTTCAAAATCATTCCCACTCTCCCATTGGCTGGGATGTGGGGTTACTCAAGGCACGGAACGGATCGGTGGCGGCAGTGGAACTTTAATGGACATATTAATTTGAATACTTATTTTTATTTTTTGGGGGCAACACCAAGTTTTTTGATGAAGACAAAAGAAGAGCACAGATGAAGAAGAAAGAAGAACATGACAAATGAAGAAGAATATAGAAGAAGATGGCAGATGGAGAAGAAGACAGAATCTTACTGAAGAAGGATTAACTCTGAAGACCAGGATGCAGAAGACCCAGCTGGATGTCAGACATACAGATAAGTGTTACAGCTATGGGGTATGGGCGATAGGATAGTGTTAGGGCTAGTATTTGTACACTCTATTTTTAATGTTAGGGGTAGTGTAGGCCCAAGGGTAGGGTTAGAGTTTGGGAGGGCTTCTGTGTTTTTTACCACACATTCGATGTTTGACACTGTGTCAAACCAAGTGTTAGCTGGTTTCCTATGATGTTCCCATTTTTCAAGCTATTCATCCCCCTCCAGGAGCTGTGTGATGCAGGTGACATATGAAGGATGGGGAGGGGCTGGTGCTGCGAATCTTGTTACAGGTGACAGCAGTGTCTAAAGGGTAGAGAGGAAGCATACTGGGCAGGGAACGAGGCTAGATACAGTGCTGATGCAGGTAGGCACATAATGCTTCCTCTGCGTACCAGCAAAAAAACTAGATGGATTCCTATTTAAACATTTCTGTTGATCAGAAAGCAGCTTTTAACCCCTTGAATGCTAGAGATCCCTAACACATCGTGAGGTCTCACTTTCTCTAGCATGCAGTGGGTTAAGTCCAATTTAAAGCAATGATAGTGTGTATTTTTCCTTAAAGCAGAGATAGTTTGTATATTTCCTCTATGGGCCAGTTTTCCTATAGAGTATGTACAACTGAAAGAATGTTCTGCTAGGAAGGATAAATTAATGTTTGTAATGATCAATGGGTATGTGGAGCCTATCAGGGAATATGCTGCAGTCCATTCAATAACACAAAGAACCCTGCCCTGCGATCTTTAAGCATGCAATATTAGAATATTAGAATGCAGAGCAATGTTTTGGAGATATCTGTGACATCCAATGGATTAACCCTTTGAGTGCCAGAGAGGTATGCAACGCATTGTGTTGCATAACTCTCTGGCACTCAAAGGGTTAACCTAGATCCAGAAGTAAACCATTTTAATAATATTTAAGGGCAATAGTCAGTCAATTCTGGGGTGAAGCAACTCTGTCAACGGGAAACAAATATACCTTCTTACAGACTTAAATGGTGTTTTAACTCCTTGAATGCCAAACTATGTAAATCAATGGAAATGTTTATTTGATTCTCATGGTTCAGTTAGTTTGTCCTGAATTGCTCCACCTTACGCATATGTTTTACTAAATCCAAATCCTAGAAAAAAAGCAAGAATACTAAACATATCTTGGATCTGGTGCTTCCAGAATTTTCTAGAATCCTAATCAGCATTTTAAACAGTGATGTCTTTGTCATTACGTACAATGCTTTGTGGATTTCCGGTACTCTGTAGGTCTGAGTGGTTTGATTTATAAGATGCAATGGTCTGCAGTAACTCAGTCAGATGCTCAGGATGTCACAGTCCTGATATAGAGGGTGAGGCAGCCCCCTGGCTCGCTGATTCACTCAGACCAGGACAGCCTGTATTCCATGCACAAGTAAAAATCCCTAGGTGGGGGACAGAGAGACAGCTGTCTAACTCACTCCTCTTGTAACCCCTTCGCTGCCTGTGGGACCAAGTGCCAATATGGGTCAATGCAACATTCCTGTAGAGAAGTAAGTATGAGCCCCACAGGCAACTGTTTTGACTTTAACGGCGTTACACAGAAAGCAAAAGATCAGCAATTCAGGAGCAAATCTACTACACCACATAAGACATTAACCCACTGAATGTCAGAGGGGTCTCCAACACATTCTCAGGCATCCATTTTAAAGCAATGGGGATTTTCATTTGTGCACTATGGCACAACTGGTTTGCTCCAGAATTGCACTTTTGTAACTTATTGAACATGGCCTTAAGTAAGACACAAGACTCCTCCCTGACACAGAGAGACAGATGTAGAAAGAAACATGTCTAATTGTAGGGCAACATAGTTATACCATAGGGGATAAAATCCCTATAATTAAAATTAAGCTTTTTGCCTAATGAATCCTGTACAGGCCTCCAATGCATTGCTTTACAATAGATTGGAGACCTCTTTAGCATCCAAGGGGTTACGTTATTAAAACTACACATGTTTCTGTTCTCACTGCGTTTGAAAAGGTTAATGACTATAAAACATTATTTATAATTAACTGAGAACCTCAGGCAGGAAGGCTACTATGAAAAGTAAGAATTAACACCAAGAATAAAATTTCCGAGTACACTGTGGTCCCAGTCAATCAGCTGTCCAGGCCAGCTAAGGGAACCTTCCGGAAATACGCCATGCACTGCCATGGAATAGATTATCCCCTACCCCAGACACAAACACATTCCACGTTAAAAATTCCTGTCAGTCACGCCTCTCATTGCAGGAAAACCACTCTGCCATGTGACAACTTCTGTAATATTTTAACCCCAACGATAAAGTTCAGTCAGTCATAGTGGTATATACATTTGGGCAAAAATGGAGCAATGTTAATTGCTGTATCAGTGGGAAGTGTTTTTGTTTCCTGTGATGAACAATTGTTCCACTTTAACCTTTATAGTTACCTTTAACCAGTGGGGTAACCAGTCATCTGAGGGCACAGTGCAAACATTATTTTGCACCCTATAACACAAATATTCTCACACTGAAGTAGCTAAAGCTAAAGTAGCCTGGTGCTGACATGATCCCTTGGATACCGGTCCCAGGCATAACTGTCTCCTCTGCACCCCCTGTAGTTAGGTCCCTACCCATAACAGGACAATTCTGGGACAGATCAGTTGTATCATAGGGTACAAATACAAATTCGTATTGCTTTACTTGTCCCTTAAATGTTAGCGAGGTCTCGAGTGCATCGTTTCACAATAGTTTGTAAGGGTAAGACACAGGCCATTGTGATTTATACCTCCCATTAATATTGTTTATAAAGGTGAGATTCAAACAGCCCTGGTTTATATCATACATCCCAACAGAAGACATAGGTAATATTTGGATAGTCCTGCTTCATGTTTCACATCCTAATTGATTATAAGCCTTAGAGTCAGACAGTCCTTGTTTATATCTTATACACACATAGATGATATACATTGGGATCAGCCTGCCCTGGTATACTTTTCACATTCCAAAGGAATTTAAAGTTCACCCTTTTATCTTGCACTACAATAGAATATATGTTTCATGCACAGCTATGGTTTATAATTGGTCTCAAAATATTATGTAACATGTTTTCCTTGGTCTTTCTCCCAGAGGAATGGATATTGAAGTGTACAGCAGTCACCTGTAGTTTCCTGTGGAGTCCTGAGCCTCTTTTTATGACAAATTTAGGCATAGCAGTGCCTCCACCTGACTGAGACCTGCCTATAGTAAGGAACTAATATGAATTTACCACACTTACACAATTTAGGAAAATAATAATACATTTATCCTATTCACAAAGTGAAGGGAAGTAAACATGTGAACAACAGGATTCACTTTCTCTTTACTTTCAACACTTAGTCTCTGGGGCCAAGTTCCCAGATGATGTCCTCGCTGCTGGAAAAAATTGGTGCTTGAGTCCCATGTAGCTTCTGATGTGTAATGAGGTTCATCCCACTAACCCTAACTACCAACCCCATTCACTTGTTGGAGATACATGCTGGAAATTGGAGAGGAGGAGAGGGAGAAACTTTCTTGATGCCATCTCCCATTGTGTCCTTGTATTGATAAGTGTTGATTGTATCTTTTGATTAAGCTTTATAGTGTTGTATTTTTGCTTGCATCTTACTTCACTTTAGTTTTGCAATAGTCACTTTTATTATATTTGCACACTGATAGCACTTATATTTGCACACTGATAGCACTTATATTTGGAAGATTCTATTTTTTCTAATTATCTTCATTGTAAATTTGGCAATCTGGTCTATTACTTGTGGACATTATTACAAAGGTTATTGTATTCATCTATTGTACTGGCATCTATTTACCCCTCCTCTACATGCATGTTTTAAAATGTTTTTAAGTATGGGATCGTTGTATTATTATTATGGTTTAATAAACATATACTTTATTTTTGTGCAACATCAATGAGTCTTCTTGAGCAGGACACAGCCGGGGCCCCTCGGTGGTAACCTTCTGAGTCCGCTGGTCTTGGTTTGAATCTAATTTTAGTCTCAAAGTGCACAAAGTGCAAAGTGCACCACACTATATAGTGGTTTTTGTTTTTGAAACTTGTATTGTGTTGCCTGTGCTGACTTAACTATATATACATTATTTCCAGCCACTGACACTGACAATAAGTGAAGACAGCACTAACACTTTGCTACTCTTCTTATGGCCTCTGCACTCTTTACTATCATATCAGCTCTGAGCTCTGCCCTCTTGCTCCCAGTGTACCTCGTGAAAAAAAAAAAG
Organism: Rhinophrynus dorsalis; assembly: GCA_037306005.1. Taxonomy (NCBI): domain Eukaryota; kingdom Metazoa; phylum Chordata; class Amphibia; order Anura; family Rhinophrynidae; genus Rhinophrynus; species Rhinophrynus dorsalis. The sequence continues at coordinate 338,992,588 of CM074721.1, forward strand.
ATATTGCTGCAGAAACCTGAGAAGGGCCCCAGAATAAAGCAAAGAGTGAGGTATGCCCAAGGGAACTCACCTATGGTTTCCTGTCATAAGTGAGAAGAGGCAGAATACATTTATGGAGAATTGAAAATAAGCTCCCAGTCCCTATATTACAGGGAATTATATGTTATAGGTTCCATTAAAGCATTCCTCCTGCCCCATGCCAGATCTGACAACATCAGGAACGGTAAATAGGACAATTGCAGTGGACTCCAGCAAAAGCAGAAACAAAATTATGGTAACTTATGGAATGGTGTATGTTTTCTATTTTCTCCTACGTTACCACCCTATACTAAAATGTGGATAGACAACCTCTATAACTGATCCTGATTTAAAAAGAATTTGACACCTTTTTAAGTCCTCCATCCAGTAGAAGCTTCCAACCTGAAAGGATTAGCATGATTATTCCTCCTTATTATTCTGTCACTCTGCTGGACGAAGCAGCCTAAGAAGGTGGGGAGAGGTGATATCTGAACATGTGCATTATTATGAACCTAAATTAAAAAAACAAATCTCTAAAAGTACTGACCTGTTTGTAAAGCAAAATGCCCACTCTACTGGTAGATTAAATAGATACATTTAATGAGACTAAATGTTATATAGGTAACATGTTTCCCTTAATGCTTGACATTAGCAGATGACCATTCCCTTCCTCTCTTTGCCTGCTTCTAACAATATGGAACAGCATTTGCTTACCTATTGGGAGCAGAAGGCACTGGGCCATATGCACAAAAAAAAGTGGAGCGATTCTGGAGGAAACCTACTGTACCAAAGGGAACAAATGAAAAAAAATCCCAAATTCCCATTCATTAAATGGGGAGTATGACCCTCTGAATACAACCTTGGTCTCAATTCACTGAAAAGCAGTCCCTGCAGCCTGCCTGACTACAGCATACAGATAACTCAGTGCTTCAGGGATAGTGCAACACAGTTTCACTATCCCTGCATTCTGGGTCCCTAGCAGAAAGCTCTCTGGAAACAGACATTAAATTAGCTCACTGTCAGGGAGATAAAAATGTAAAAAATAAATGATTATATAACAATTTGCAACGCATTGGGTTAATTAAGGATGAGATTAATAAAGACGACTATGGATGGAAAATAATTTAAATATGATAATGATGAATGTAATAGATGTTCAATTAAATAAAAGATGAACACTTGTATGTCCCTCTGATGCTGCTATGATCAGGTGACATGGTGAAGATAACAGGAATAAACTAAAAACTGAATATGTACACAAAGCAGAGATCAGATACAAGTATCTAACCATAGTGTAGTATTCACATTTTACATATCATCATCATCATCTTCAGCCTTTGTTGACCCACTGCAGGATGAAGGTCCAGTGCCTTTTGTATTAGTAAACGAAGCACAGTGTTGCTGATGCACAAAAGAGGCAGGATAAAGAGATATTTCAGTGTGCAGTGGTAGGCATGGAAGCACAAGTAGAGTGCTTGAGACCTCAAGCTTGTTGCAGTGCTATGCATAGTATCAGAGTATACGGCGTGGTAGGTACAGTAGCACACTACAGTGTCTGGCAGGCCAGCCTTGTTGTAATGGTAGACACAGAAGGACACTACATTGTGTGTCAGGCAGTAAAGTATGAGTGAGGGCAGCAGCTGGAAGTGAAAGGGCTAATGGCTCTATTTAAAAGTCTGTGTAGAACAGTTGATTGAGGGTTTTGAGTGAGTGTTATGTAGCTGCTTACTGTTCAGTAGGACCCCATGGTCCCCTGGTGACTGTAAACAATTGGAACGTGTTCGAGCTCCATCCTTTCATCCAGGCTGCAAGGAGAATAAAGGAAAAAGACGGCCAACAGCACAGCATCGCAGTAGGCATCATGCGTTTGACAGCTGTCTTGGACACACAGTGTTAAATAAAAGGGTTTATGGTGGTAAAATGTGTTGCTGCATCATTGGCTATGTGAGAGGTGTTTGTGTTAGGTGGCTGGACAGAGCAGCCATTGTAACCTCTTCCATTACAATGCATTGTGTACCACTTTTACTTTGAGGTCAGCCAGTACTATTAACCCTTTCAGTGCCTAAGAGGTATCCTACCCATTTCTGTCAGTTGGACACCTGTCTGGTTAAAAAGTGTTTTGGGGATTAAAATTCTTTGCTGCAGCATCAGGCATGTTTTTTGAGAGAGGTGTTCATGTGCATCGGCTGGACAGAGTGGACATTGTAGCTGCTGCCTCTCACTTGTGTAGTTGCTTGGAGTGTTCTACATATGGAGTTACACCTAGAGTGGAGTGGATTCCATCAGTGACTGGGAAGCACGTTTATAGTTGAGATGACAGAGTTCTGCATGGAGCCAAGGCCCAAGCCTGCAGCTATTCACTCTCCTTTCCTTTGGATGAATCCTTCTCCCACTCCGTCACCCTATGGCCCTGGTACAGACTGTGGGTGAATCAGTGTGAAGAGGGATGCATAGTCCAATAAGCAGTGCAACTTTGATACAGTGGGGTCCGTTGGAGGATGAATCACAGAAAGGATCATATGATTGAAGAGGTGAGGGTGACTTGGGGCTGGCGACATAGTAATAAGTGAAACATATTGTGAATGAATGAAGAATTGATGTGTGTGTTGAATCTCATGGAAGTCCTTAAAGAGATCTTCACAGGAGTATCACTCACCCATGCCTTCACAAATGGTAGAGGTAGTCTGGATGTTGTTTGCATCCAACAGATGGCTCTTTAGTGAAAAAATAAGCTTTTATTACATTTCCACCTCTTCAAAGGTATCATAGTAACATAGTAACATAGTAAATTAGGTTGAAAAAAGACACAAGTCCATCAAGTTCAACCTTCGTTTCATACCTCAGTAACTAAGAATTTTATAGCTTTCCTGCTACCAATTAAATTTATCAGACCTTCCTGATCAGCCTACTGATAAACAGTATAACTCTGTATGTTCCCTTTTGAAAGAAATGTATCTAATCTTCTCTTAAATGTGTCCATTGTATCTGCCATAACTACCTCACTGGGCAATGAATTCCACAATTTGACAGACCTTACCGTAAAAAAACCCCTCCTCTGCTGAAGTCTAAACCTCCTTTCCTCTAATCTCAAGGGGTGTCCCCTGGTCACCTGAGCAGGCCTTGGAATAAATAGCTCACCGCAGAGATCCTTGTATTGACCTCTCATATACTTGTACAATGTGATAAGGTCTCCTCTTAGTCGTCTTTTCTCTAGAGTAAATAAACCAAGTTTGTTTAGTCGTTCCTCATATGTCAAGTCCTCCATTCCCTTAATTAATTTTGTTGCTCTCCGCTGTACCCTCTCTAGTTCTAGTATATCCTTTTTCAGAACCGGTGCCCAAAATTGCACTGCATACTCAAGGTGAGGTCTTACCAATGATTTGTATAATGGCAAAATAATGTTATCCACTCTTGCTTCAATACCTCTTTTTATGCAAGACAGGACTTTGTTTGCCTTTGCTACTGCTGTTTGACACTGGTCACTGTTTCCAAGTTTGTAGTTGACAAGGATACCCATGTCTTTTTCTAGCAACGAGTCACCTAAAATTATTCCATTAAGTTTATAAGTAGCCTTGGGATTGTTTCCTCCCAAATGCATGACTTTACACTTCCCCACATTAAACTTCATATTCCACATGTTTGCCCAATCTGACATTGTATGTAAGTCCCTCTGTAGAGAGAAAATATCCTGTTCTGAATTAATGACTTTGCATAATTTAGTATCATCTGCAAATATTGATATTTTGCTTTCTATATCTATTTCCAGGTCATTTATAAACATGTTAAAAAGCAGCGGACCCAATACTGAACCCTGAGGTACTCCACTCTCCACTTTAACTATACTGGAGAATTTTCCATTTACAACCACACACTGTTCCCTATCCTTCAACCAGTTTTGTATCCAATTGCAAAGGTTATCTCCTAGCCCCAATTTCCTTATTTTATACACCAGCCTTCTGTGTGGTACTGTATCAAATGCCTTTGCAAAGTCTTGATATACTACATCTACTGCCTTGCCATTGTCAAGGTTGCTGCTTACCTCCTCATAGAAGCTGAAAAGATTAGTTTGGCATGACCTATTCTTCATAAAACCATGTTGATTCGTGCTAATGATCTTATTTTTTGTGTTGTAATCCTGAATATAGTCCCTTATTATGCCTTCTAATAGTTTTCCCACTACAGAGGTCAAACTCACTGGTCTATAATTCCCAGGTTCTGTTTTAGTTCCCTTCTTAAATAGAGGTACTATGTTAGCTCTTCGCCAATCCTGTGGCACTGAGCCTGTGGTAATAGAATCTTTAAAGAGTAAATATAGGGGTTTTGCTAACACTGCACTGAGTTCCTGAAGAACCCTTGGATGTATACCATCAGGACCCGGTGCTTTGTCGGTCTTAATTTTGTTCAGTCTTCCCATGACATCTCCTTGAGTTAACCCAATATCTATTAATTGTATTGTTTTATTTGTTACTTGCGGAGGCTCTTCTACCATTCCTTGCTCCCTTGTATATACTGATGCAAAGAAAGTGTTTAAAACATCAGCCTTTTCCTTATCCTCACTAACCAACTCACTCATCTCATTTTTGAATGGTCCAATGCACTCCCTCTTAAGTTTTTTGCTATTTATATATTTAAAAAACTTCTTTGGATTAGTCTTGCTTTCCCTTGCAATTCGAGTTTCATTATCTATTTTTGCTACCCTAATTGCCTTTTTGCAATCTTTGTTGCTCTCCCTGTATTTTAAGAAAGATTGTTCAGTTCCTTCTGACTTAAATAATTTGAATGCTTTTTTTTTCCTTGCCATTTCCTTCTTTACATGTGCAGTTAACCACATTGGCTGTGACTTACTTCTTTTGCACTTGTTCCCCATTGGTATATACAGTTGGGTACATTTCTGCAACCTAAATTTGAATTCTGACCATTTTTCCTCAGTATTTTTGCCTTTAAATAAAATATCCCAGTCTATGTGTTGCATTGAGGCCCTTAACAATTTGAAGTTCGCTTTTTTAAAATTAAGAGTTTTGGTTGAACCTATACATTTTTGCTTTGCCAGACAGATCTCAAATGTAACCATGTTGTGATCACTGTTTCCCAAATGTTCTCTTACCTTAATATTGGATACCATTTCTGTGTTATTAGTGATCACTAGGTCCAATACATTGTTATTTCTTGTCGGCGCTCCCACCATTTGTGACATGTAGCTTTCACGAAGCGTGTTCAAAAACCTGCTACCCTTAGCACTCTGACAGGTCTCATTTTTCCAGTTGATATCTGGATAATTAAAATCTCCCATAATTATAGTATGCCCAAACTGGGCAGCTTTCCTCATTTGCAATAGCAGTTGGGCCTCATCATTGTCATCGATATTTGGTGGTTTGTAGCATATGCCCACCAACAACTTTTTTTTACCTTTCACACCACATTTAGTCTCGATTTCTACCCACATGGACTCCACAGTTTGGCCAGTTTCCTCACTAATATCACCTCGCAAAACTGGATTTAGCTCTGTTTTCAAATATAAACACACACCTCCACCTTTTCTATTAATTCTGTCTCTTCTAAACAGGGAATAGCCCTCTATATTTACAGTCCAGTCATATGCATCGTTCCACCATGTTTCTGTTATTCCAATTATGTCCAATTGCTCATCTTTTGAAAAGAGTAGAATGTCCTCCTGTATTCATTAGCTACTACTCTTTCAAGAAATTTTTTAACCAAATGGTATGAGTTGAGATACTGCAGGGGCTCCAGAAGAACAACAATACACCAGCTATACCATCCTTCACATGTGACTTGCCTGCAGTACAATACATATCAATATACAACTATAGAAGCTAAGAAAGGGTATATATTTGAGACAGCCTCAAATGTCGGGTCACATGCCTTCTATTCTTAGGCTTGAATGCAAAATTATTTACAGAAAATGGCGCTATAGAAAAAATGCATACTTTTTACACTTCAATCACTTCAAAGATACTAAAATCTTTAAAAACCATGGCATTTCGTACTGTATTCAGTACCTAGTGCAAGCCCAAGAAAACATGGAAACCCGCTGCTGTGGGTTGACATACTGTAGTGTTCCAGAGGAACAAGTTTGGGAAGCAGAAAGTATGTGATTCCAAGGCAACCAGATGGACAAGGATGGGGAAGCAGACAGTGTATTTATGGTTCTATAGTTATCAGTGTCATAGTGGAACATGTTTGGGATGTATGTGAACTACCAGTGTAGATTAGGACAAACATGAGAAGGTAGACAATGTATCGGTTCTTCAACTACCAGTGGACAGTGGAACAAGGCTTGAGTGGTAGACAGTGTATGTATGACCCTGTTGTTACCAGTGGGCAGTGGAACAAGAGTGGGATATTAGACAGTGTATATGTGGCTCTGTGTCCACCATTGTCCAGTGAAATGAAAATGGTTAATTCTTTATTTTGAATGTTCAGACAACCCCTTCAGATGCCTCCCCTGCTATTTGATTGCATACATGATTGAGTAAGCAATCTCTAGTTATGAGTGGAAGATACTCACTGCCTTTGTTCCCTCTCTTACACTTAAACGAGGGAACCTGTTGCATCACTGATTGAAGCAAGTGGGCCTTCCTGGTCCTCTCACTCAACCCTGATGATTCGGGAATGCAGAACTGAAAAGGGTGGGAATGAAAGCTTTTAGTGCCTTCTGGTTCCAATTATTTAATGCACTCATGATCATGTAAGCAATCAATACTTGAGGGGATGTCCATGCCCAATACATGCTTAGCACTCTGAGGGTTAAAGGGCTCCACTGGGACGAGATGTGTCTGAAGCTGCATTGTGAGTTCTAGTGGATCAATGGTGAACATAACGGTGTTCTGTGACCCCCCAATGCTCCACAGGTTCACCAGTGATGCATCATACAGGACTGTTTCTTATCCTGTACAAAGCTGTCCCCATAGACCTTCAGTATGAAAACACAAGACAGGGGATCTGGAAGACTGTCCAAGCAACCCAGGAGTTTGTGACTGAGCACAGACTTCTGTTTACACTGCAGTCGAGGACTTCAGTTTTCTGACCTCCACCCTTTGAACTGCTGAAGCCTCTTTGGGCCTGAACAGTGAAGCCCCAGGCTGTTTTTACTAACCCTGTTCCCATTGTAATGCTAAATTTGGGCCGCACAGTGCTTTAATAATGCATTAAGTTGGCCTAAGTGGTGGGTCTTTTGAAACTTCCCTTATATCTGTAGCAAAATCAAGTAGTGGTAAGCCCTGGTACACAAGCTCCCTTTCACTTTCTCCCTCATTCTGAAGCCTAATGTGTTAAAGATGTAAATCCAAATATCCTATCCATTATGGGAAGCAGTTTTGAAGTTGCTGCTTCACCTGCTTCTCATTCGAAGTGCCCAAGAATGCAGTCCTCTGAGACAGCCAGTAGCAGCGGTGGTACAACAATATAAGCAGAATTAGCAGCTGCTTAGAACCCCCACTTGGTCAAAGTGCCTCATAGACCTTATACGGTAACGCCATGGCATGTAAACAAAATCAGATGGCAATATTCTATTATAAATACTAACGTGAGAGAAAAGGGGGGCCCCATCTGAATTTTTCACTCAGGGCTTCTAAAAACCTAGAGCCTCCTGGCCAGTAGTTCTGCCCCTGCTTGCTATATCAACCTTATAGTGTTTTATGAGGCTATTGAATGGGATGATTTACACAGTGCATATTCAGACCAAAGCATCTTGCTGTAAATTTGGTCCGGCAGTGCATTAATGCACTTAGATATTTGTAGAATGCATTTCAGTGGGATCACAACAGTTTTTTTGCTGCCATTTATGTTGAGAGCAATGGTGCTTGGAGGAAAAACTTTGCTCAAAACTGTATATTTGAACTAGGCAGCAAAATGGGTAGACTAGATGGACCAGCAGGTTTTTATCTGCTATCACAATTTATGTTTCAAATGTTTAAAATGTAAATCATATGTAAAACACCCCTCTTTTTTCCTGCTATTCAATTCAATCAAACACTGCTAAAGAAAAACTGCCATAGCATTAGGGGCTCAATTGAATTCCCACTATATATATATATATATATATATATATATATATATATATATATATATATATATATATATATATTAAAAAAAAAAGCCAATGGTAGTTTTGCTAGTAAAGTAATCCATCCAAATATGAGTTTAAAAATGTCAACAGCCGGTAATCTCTCGCCCATTGAGAACAATGAGACAGCTCTTCCTTGAGCGATTCATTTCTGTGTGGTCAGTGCCAATGCATGATAAACAGATACATTTACCAATGAAAATTCTGTGCCAGTTAAAGTTAAAAAAACCCCATCGAACTAACCCAAGCAGGGAACCAACAGCTCACACAACACTTAGCACATAGTAAAATTAACCCCAGGAATGTCAAGGAAGTACCCTGCAATTGTGCATGACCTATAAATAAATCCTAGACAACCAACATAACCCATCAACCCCCTGAGGGACAAGGGGTTTACAAATCAACCTAAAACAATCCGTGACACCATAACCCAGCACAATAGAGTTAACACATACCAACAGATATGTCCACACAACACAATATGCACATCTAACAATTGTTAAGCAACCCAACCTTGCCTGTGCAACAATATTAGCTAATGGAGACCCAAGGTGCACTGGTCAATGTCACACAGGCACCTGACAGCTAAACAGCAATTACTACAAACAAACACATTCAAACACAACAGCCACACTGGCAAACACTTACCTGGACAACACCCATGTTCCTATTGGTCCCTCCGTACCTGATGACCACACCTGGACAACACCCCACCACTGTCTTAAAGGGATATCTTGCTGTCCGCCAACTTGGTATATATCACAGTCTCACTTGGGCTCCTGTTCTTCCTTCCTCTGTGGTGTGTAGGCCGGCATATTTGCGGCCACTTCTGCATTACTGACATCATGAAACAGGCACTGGCAAGGACACCTGTTTATGGGCCTATTCTGTGTTGCCTAATTGGGTGCGGCCTTCTCCTGCTCCTTTATAAACCTCGCTGGGCCTGGGAGTCATTGTGTTTTCGTGGTGTTTCCGCTAGTGTCTCTTGTCTTCCGTTGTGACCCGTGCTTTATCTGAGAATCCACATGACCTCGGCTTGTATGACTACCCACTTTGGTCTTGACCTGTGGCTCTGGCTGACTAACTCACTCCGTGTATGACCCCGGCTTGTCTGACTACCCACATAGGTTCTGACCTGTGGCTCTGGCTAACTAACTCGCTCCGTGTAGACCCTGGCTTGTCTGACTACCCACATCGGTTCTGACCTGTGGCTCTGGCTGACTATCTCGCTCCGTGTAGTCCCCGGTTGTCTGACCACTGGTTCTTGCTGACTATCACTCTTTGCAGTCCCCGGATTGTCTGACCTGTGGCTCTGGCTGACTAATTGCTCAGTACCCTCCTAGAGTGCCTGACCATCAGTCTCCTTGTTCCGTGGTTCAGACCTACTCTCGCTCCCTGTTGCCTCCGGTCGTGTGACCTGGAGTGGAGACTGGTGCATCGGTACTATTCCCTCTGTTGTTTCATCTGCACTTCAGGCCTAGTCTCTGGTATCTCACAGTAGTGCAGTGCGCAGCATAGTGTACAGCTCTGGGTAGGAGCCTACGTCCTATAATCCTGAGTTCTGGGGTTGTGTGGGCTATACTATTATTTGCTGTATATTATAAATAAAGGTGGTTATTTATATTTTACGATTGTGTCTGTCCTGCTTTGCCTGAAAACCGTGACAGTATATTTACATTTAGACCACTCAGGGAGATTATGAGCATTACGTTTTCATTATAATGCCTGCGAAGACATGAGAGGCTTAGGGAGCCAAAGGAACCCCCATGCACACCTGCATATCTTCTGCCTGTTGCAACCGCTGATGCTCTGGCTAGTGAGCGAGACAGAAGCCTGTCTCCATTTGAAGGACACGGACAGGTAGCAGTACATCAGCTGCCACAACTGGATTCCCCACAGCTCCCACAGCTGCTACAGGGACCTGTGGAGCAGCACAGGAAGGACAGATGACCTCAAAGACCAGGATATTCCGAACAAAAGTCAGGCTGTTTGGGATGATGGACGCTGAAGTGATAGACCACTACAGGTTGACATCCCACAGCATCATCAACCTATATGAGGTGATTACGGATGATGTAGACCCCATATACAGCACCAGCTGTGCCCTATATGGAATGCGGAAGCTGCTGTGTGCCATCAATTTTATGGCAAGTGGGTCCTCCCAGTCCACGGAGGGAAATGCATCTGGGATGTCCCAGCCCACATGTTCCAGGGTGCTGAATCATGTGTTGGCAGCACTGAAGAGGAAGGCAATGAGGTACATTCACTTACCCTCCACCCACATGGAGTCGGAACATGTGAAGCAGGAGTTCTACACAAGGGTAGGCGTGTCCAGAGCCATGGGGGTCATAGACTGCACACATGTGCACATAAGAGCTCCTCCTCATGAGGGACATCTCTACATCAACCTCAATCATTTCCACTCCATCAACACACAGATGGTATGTGATGACAATATAAGGATCACCCATGTATGTGCTTCCTATCCTGGTGGTTGTTACTACTCCTACATTCTCAGGTGCTCCTCTGCCTACAGGGACTTTGAGAATGGGATGATTTCTGTTGCTTAAGTCCCCAATGTACACATCACAAAACATAACACACACATGGGGCACTCACATGGTTAATGAAAACCTAGCTTATCATGATTGTGACACACGAGTAGTACGTTCCCCATTGCATAACATCATCCACATAACCATGTGTTCCAGGTGTCACAGATTAATTTCTTTTCCACAGGGGATGCTGGATATGCTTGTAAATTGTGGCTCCTCACAACAGTCCCAAATACACAAACACCTGCACACGGCCATTACAAGGAGGCTCACGATAGGACCAGTAATGCAGCTGAATATACTTTTGGCCTGCTCAAAACCAGATTTTGGTTCCTGGATAACTTGGGGAGCAATGCAATATGCACCAAGGAAAGTATGCAATATTATACTAGAACGTGCCATACTCCACAGTATCGCAGTCAACACACATTTAGTAGAGGATCTGGATTCACAACCCATTGTGGAGGTGTCTGTTCCCCAGCCTGAGGATGAGGAAACCCTGAGAGGGACAGAGACACGAGACAGGCTTATCAGGGACTTTTTCACTTGTGAGTATAATACATGAATCAAACACAATGCATGTATGAACATGATTAAGCAATGGGAATGTCTGCAAACACACCCACACAATATATAATGATATGTTTAACTCCACATGATGACTGAGATTCACATGAACCTCCATTCTTGAAATTGCCTGCTTCAACCACATAACCGTAATTAATAATGCAGCTGATATTCAATGGATATGTCTAACTGAGGCTGTGAATTCAATTGGCATCTGGAATTCTGTTAGGCCATGACATTGCCACTTCACGGATATCAACTATCCCCCTGTGAACACTGGTACACCCACTTTACCATGTCCATCATATTCCTGAGGTTAACTAACAGCAAATATTAAAATTTGGAGTTGAACATATTCATATCAATCACAGAAACCTTGGAGCATTAGAGCGGTATCTAATGCATTGACATTCAATGCATTAGATACCCCTCTGGCATTCTATGTGTTGAAGGGATATTAGAAGTATTATGATAACAATATATTTCTAATGCCTAATCTAGCTGAAAAGGGATGGATTGACTGTGTTAGAGTATTGGATACTAGGGGTGGGTAAAAAGTGTGAAAAATTTCCAGTGAAAAATGCCGCAAAAACGTGCCGATTTTTCACTTTTCCAGCAAATATTTTTCGCCTTTCCGTCTATGCAAAAATGTCCTCCTTTTCGCCTATTTTAACAAATTTTCCACCTATGTTAACACATTTTCCGCCTATATTTACTATAGGTACCACATTTCCCACTGTAATATTACTTCTTCTGAGGGCTGAAGTTTAGAAATAAGTGGCTGAAAGTCAAAGTTGTGAGTCCTACAGCAACATATGGCTTGAAAAATATGTTAGCATGCCGAATGCATTTGTCCTTTGCTCACAACACTTTCTTGCTTAAGTGACACTAGCACATATTCATGATGATATCAAGTAATAAAAAAAAAAGTACAACCTACAATGTGGCAGATATGTATTATAAACAAAGATAGAAAACCCACAAATTAAAAACATCTGAACCTGTCCGAGGAAACGTCTTAGCTTGAAAAAACTTTAAAAACATAGTGGTGGAGCTATCATAGCCTCCCATATCAGGACTCACCCATGGTCCAGCTGGAACCAGCCACAGTGAGCAAGGGAGGCAGGACCCAAGGGACCAAACACTATCAATCCCCTCTTAAATAGTCCCAGCCTCCCTCCCCCACCGCAATATACCTGAACTCCACTGGACAACATGTAATTAAAGGCAATGCCAAAGCTAGGCCAGCAAAGCAAACAAAAAGGCCATATATATGCCCAGAATTAACCCTTTATGTGCCGTAGTTATGTTTATTAAAACCAAAGAAAAATGGTAAATATGTGAATTAAATAAAATAAGATACCTTGGTGTAAGCAGCTAGAATGGGAAAAAAAGGACAAAGTACAAAACAAACAAAGACAGAAAACCCACAGCGCTAAACCACCATGATTAATATATTTAACGTGAAGGATGTGAATGAATCTAGTGATTAAGGTATGGAACGCTGCAAGGAAAGAGGGGGCTTGTCCCCAAACCCCCAAACTTAGGAAAAGCCTAGAAACAACACAAAAGCAAAAATTAACCTGCGTTGATCCATACTGATAATATAAATTGTAAACTCCGTAATAAGCCTTTATCATAGTTGTGCTGTGCACATATTTAGGATGATATCAAGTAATTAAAAAAAATAAAGTACAACCTACAATGTGGCAGATATGTATTGTAGTGGTGGGGGGGACTGGCATGGTGTGATTTGCGTATATATTTTTACCATTGTCATACTCTATCCTCCTTCTCAGATTATTGACACATATTACTTATCGGTAGTGGTCCCAAGTAGGGTCGATGGTGGCAACCCTTCTTCACATCTGTCCTCCACCTCCTCATCTGTGTTGCTGTTAATATATTTGTCCTGGCTTTGTCTGTCATGTGTGGTTTCTGCTACTACTACAACTACTGGAGCTGGATGTTGATGTAATTCTACTGCCACTACTACTAGGTGTCAAAGGTGCAGCATTTATAGCAGCAGCACCAGAGGTATTCCTCATTTCTAACACAACCTGTCTTGCTCCTGTACTCAAAGCAGGAGTGTGTGTGTGTGTGTGTGTGGCTGAGTGGGACTTTGAAGAAGCATTGATGCTGAGGATGACTGATAGGGTGACTGTGTGCTTTTTGACATCTGTACTTGTCCAGGGTCAAACTTTCCAATGGCTTTCTCAAACAGTTTATAGACAGGCACAGTGTTCCTTAAAAATGGCAGAAGATACAGCCTTTGACTTTCTGCTAACCTTATCGCCCTGTCATCATCCTCACTCTCAACTTCATCTGTATCGGAACAAGAGAAGGATGCTTGAGGGATATATTCTAGATCTGCATCATCATCAGTCATCATTAGGTCATCCTCAGCATTATCAGCATCACCTGACAGTTCTTGCCTACTATTACCCTTATATTCCTCTAAGCTTTTGGAGGTCTCAAACAATTTATTTTTACTTTTACTATAAAAAAATTCACTACTACTTTGAGTACAGGTGTTTTGGTGTCTCACTGTCTGATGCAGCAGGCGGTTCAGCTGCTACACCTTCCTCTATTATGCTTTTGCCAGCATCATCAACACTTGAATGTGACTTGTTGTTATCTTCAATGTTCTTCTTATATGGTTCTATATTTCTACTGGCACTGGTGGTTCTGGACCTAGTTTTGCTGGGACCTTGACAAACTGCATCCTCCCTTGGAGTAAAGGGATCATTATCATTCATTGCACACACTGCAACAACCATTGCTGGAGTAGGTTTTTGGACTGCTACTTTACTCTCACGTCCCTACACTGCTCCACCCCTCCCCCTTCAACTTTTGCGTTTGCTGGACATTCTGCAACTACACTTTGTTTTTTTTACTGTACAGTGCACAACACAACTGATGGAGCTGTATGATGCCTCTGTCACTGTCACCTATGATATTTCATTTTTTTTTTTTTTAATATTTATTTATTTATTTTTAATTTATTTTTTAAAGTTGTCCACCCTGTTGTCTTATCACAGTCTGGCCAAAACAAATGATAACTGAAACAGAAGATCAACAATGTCTTTCCCCAGACTTCCCCACCCAGCACAGGGACAATAACAGCAAAATCAGCAAGCAAATAGGTTGCTGTGTCTTGCCTGTCAGTCACATGGAATTTTGGAGTATTTGGGGGACAACCTTCTTATCCCCTAGAGTGCCCCCAGACTCCCCTAATACAGAGAACAAATGTCCTACCTAAATGACTTCCGAAACTAAGCTTCAATTCCCCTTTATTTGCCTATCTCCTCTAGCTAAAAAACACGCTGCTCTCTCCTCTCACAAACACAGAATGACTGTTGTGAGAGCCTGACAACCTTTTATATGGCTGTAGAAAACTTTTGTGTAGAAATATTTCTTCCCATTGATTTCAATGGGCGGAAAAGGCAGAAAAAAGCGAAAAAAACTGCACTTTTCACAGGAAATTTTTCGCCAAGCGGGAGAGGGAGGTTGGCAGGCCCAGCATACTTACTTTTGTGTGTGCGTAGCACAATGACAATGGTACGGCAACAACTTCTGTTTCATGGCTGTTGGCTCATATATTAGGTTATGTATTGCGACAATGTCCAGTTCACTTATTCATATGGCTGGTTGGCATCCCCTCAATCTTAACCCTATGAGTTCCAGTACCCTTCTGGAATGCAAAAGGTCAATATGATAATCATGGGTAATCCTTTGAGTACCAGAGAGTTATTCAGTACAGATTCCACTCCTGTCATTCCTTCCCACGGGCATCCATGGCATGACCCATCATGGAAAAGAGGAATTTCCAAGTTACCCTGGTGAAACTCTGACTCCACTTCCATATAGTGTTCCTCTTGCTGCTCCCTTTTCAATACCGTGTGGCATCATGTCATGTGACTGACATGAGTCATATGGTGGGAATTGATGAGGGCACATCTGTACATACACAAAGGCACAAAGAAGTGATACAATCAATCCCCGTGAACCATTGCTATATGTTTTCCCTCACACAAACTTGCTGTCTCAGATGTCATCCACACCATGACAAGCAAGGTGTTGAGGACCTGCACAAAATTCATATGTTGTTCCAACTCAAGAGACATCATCTGAAATCCACATATGTCCCTTGTTTGGAATCTTGGACAATCATAATACACACCTTTTAATCACAATAGAACTGAAAAGGAACCCATCAAATTTGATATTTGAGCAGTGCTTCCATCAGGAAAACATGTGGATCTTGCATGTGTTCAGCCATCCTGGAGTTTGGAATGCAAGATGGTTACTCAACACATATATGTATGATGCATTGAGTGACCCACCGGCACCCCAGGAATCCCCTAAGACCCCTGCACCAACCACAAGCACACCCTGATGAACACACACCCTAGGGGATGCACACTGGTTGCCTTGAAGGTTATGATTGTGTTCCAGACACTATGTATTGTGAGTTGTATGTTTGCAGAGTGTGATACATGTGTGTTATGGTAGGCAAGCAAAACCAGGAGTCAGACGGTATAGTTAAGATAACCTTTATTTTGAGAATACGTTAATTTGCTTGGCCTGCGTTCCTTGACCATTCTGTTGGATGATTTATTGCATAGCTGTGTTACACAGACATGACTAACATTCAGTAGTGATTTTTGCCTTACCGGCAGTTTTACAGTGCTTTATTGGATCGAGCTCTAGATGTATTACTTATAATGAGGCAGCTGGAAAGTAAGCGCACCCTGGGGAATAAATACAAAATCTCCAGTTTATATAAATCAGAATTTAACCGTTTGCGTGCCAGAATGGTATGCAAAGCATTACAAAGCAACTCCTTGAATGCTAGCGAGGTCTACAATGCATTGCGAAGCAATGTATAGGGAATCTCTCTAACAATTAAGGGGTTGGAGGCCTTGCTAACAAGAGGCTGTACACCTCTCTAGCAATCAAGGAGTTAAATGCCCCATTTAAATCAATAGGAATTTGTATTTCAATCCCTATGGTATAGTTGGTTTGGCCCAGAGTTATACCACTTTTCTTAGTTTTTCAGTCTAATTGTCACAGCCCTGTGAAGTGTAATAAACTTGACGGCCCCCCTCTGTATTATCAGTATACTTAGATAACCTTTTATAAGATCACAAACAACTATTATTTCGATATACCAGTGATAAACTGTATTAAAAAAGATTTTAATAAAATAAAAAACATCAATTTCAGACCATTCCAGATTAAATTGTCTATGCAGATTACAGTATAAAGGTTAGTCAAATCTGGATTATATTTCTCAGAAATTGTACAGATTTATATTACCAATCCTCAAACGTTATAAAGGTCAAGTTCAGAAAGTTCTAGTTAATCTGTCCTATCCAAATATATTATAAGGTTCATAGTCAGACAGTCATGACTTACATGACCCACAAATAGACTATAAAGGTTGGACTCCAGAGAGTTCTGGATTATGTTTCACATCCCATAGTTTAATCCTTTGACTGAGAGAGAAGGGTGTCCAATGCGTTGCTAAGCAATATACCTAATATCCCTCTGGTACTCAGTGACTGATGTCCTAAGAAGAACTGGGGGCTATGCACCAAGGGGTGATAAAAAAGAGATTACTTCTCCAGTAGTATCACTTTTCCAGTTCCTATTCTATTCTCTGGAGTCTATGCACTAACATCTGCTCAACTTGAGATACCTTAATGCATATGCTTCATAGAATACCTCAGGAACTGGAGAAATTGTGGGGGATACACTAAATTGTGATAAAGAGGTGATAATCTGGAGATGACTTCAACAGTGATATCACTTCTTCAATTCTGTTATACTATGGAGCCTGTGAACTAATCTCTCTTAGTAGATCTTAGTTCATAGGTTCAAATGAATAACACATAAATTGGAGAAGTGATATCACTGGAGAAGTCATCTCCACGTTATAACCTCTTTATCACATCTTAGTGCATATCACCCCTGTTCTCACTGGGGAAGTTATCTCCTCATTACCATCTCTTTATCATGTCCTGGTGCATCTCTCCTTTCCCCCACAGAGTGACTCTGGGGCAAGCCAGGTGCAACTAAACTTTCTCAAAAATCCTATTGATTTAAATGGGTCTTGAAACTCACTTGAAAGCTAGTGAGGTCTCCAATGTATTGCTTAGCAATGCACTGGAGACCTCTGTAGCATTCAGGGGGTTAAGTGACTCATTTAAATTGTTATGAATTGTTATTTATACACTGTGGTGCAGTTGTCTCAGACAGTTTGGTTTTATGTATCCCACACAAAACAGTCATATCTTCTTTTCTATTTCAAGTCCCGGTTTCGATTACCCATTCTAAATAAAATATGGGCTGGATGCAATTCAGCCATGCAAGGGGATTTCTTTTATTGCCTGGTTTGCTACTCAGTTTCAGTTGATATGGCCCTTTTCTATTATTTGAAAAATAGTGATTTTTGGACCCCCTTATAGGATGTGACGGTTATCAGTGTAACCCCTTGGATGCAGTGGTTCCCAATCCTGTCCTCATGGACCCCTAACAGTCCATATCTATAGGATTCTCTTGCTTGTGCACCAGTGATCTAATTCAATGACTCGGCTACTGATTAACTCAATAATTATTCAAACAGGGAAATCTAAAGATATGGCCTGTTATGGGTCCCCTAGGAAGCATGTAACTACAGGGGTGCACTGGGTACAGTTGTACCAGGGCCCTGCATTTAAGGGGATCCATTGGCTCTGCACTATCCAGCAATGTCTTAGAATCAGATTCGTTTCCTGTCTTAGCTGGGAGTCACTGGCATCATCACACATGGCAGCTGCAAGCCACTAAGTAGGATAGCATTAGTAAGTGCATCCCCTTTTCCGTATTAACCCTATGAGCACCAGAAACATGTAAAATGCATTGCAAAGGTCTGTGTTGGTGCATGTTATTCAGCCATTCTCCAGGCCATGTGAGGGGACCCACCAGTAGGCTCTACTTATGCCCCTTTATTTAAGCAGAACAAGAAAACTTCTGTGGCAAACTAGCTACACTCTAGAGTAGAGGTTCTCAACCCGTGCCCTCAGTGGCCACTAACAGGCCAGGATTTAGGAATTTCCCTGCTAGAACACAAGTATATTGATCAGAGGTTCAGTCATATTGATTAACTCACCTGTGCTCTTAAAAGGAAATTCTCAAATCCTGGCCTGTTAGTAACCACTGAGGGCATGGGATGAGAACCACTGCTCTAGAGCAGTTTCTTAAAGGGATAGTAATGTTTCATAATAAAAACAGCTCTAATTAATCATCATAGTATTTGGACTTTGGAGAGTGTTATTTCAATTCTGTCAGAGTTGTAGTTCAAGAGTAATTGAATTATAAAGTATCCCTCCCACCCCTTTTACTGATATAACACTGCTCACCTCAGAGCAGCAGGGAGTGTCCAGGTAGATTGCAGAGAGGGACAATCTTCAATTAAGATAATGGAAAAAGCTGAAAAACCTGTCAAGGGGGTCAGGGTTTTCATTGTTCTCACAGTAGAATATTGACCCTTCATGTGAGCTGTCTGGTCTATGGACTGGATTCCACATCTGAGAGTGGGGGTTTACACTAGGTAAAAGGGACGGGAAGGGGAAACTTTATCATTCAGTTACTCTTTAACTACAACGCTCACAGTAATGAAATAACACTCTTTATGGCTCAATTGCTATGAAGATTAATTGGAGCTGCTGTTTTTGTGAAACATTACTATCACTTTAACCACTGTCCTTAAGTATCCCTAACTGTGCAGATTTTCTAGATTTCCTTGGCTGTGCACAGGTGTGAATCATTCATTCTGATTAGTTCAGCAGCAGTTTCATTTTATTGCATGGGTATACTTGATATTCACCAGGATGCCCCTCTGGGGTCCCAATTTTCCCAGTTTTATAGAATGGCACCATATTAATACTGGGATAAGAAAGTCATGGACGAGTGAGATTGTTCTAGGTGCACACATAAATGTGATTGCTTTTTCCATAAATAATGAGAAAAAAAGACTACATCTGAAGTTAAGAGATTCCTATATGGTAACCGATATTTGGTGGCCTCCATCCACAATTCCACCAGGGGGCCTCAGGGGTTCCTAAAACTGCCATTTACACCTCTGTAGGGAAATCCAGAAAACCTGCATTGTTAGGGATACTCGAGGACAGCGGTTGAGAAACTCTACTTGAGGGGATAACTAAAATTCTCACTGATTTAAATAGGGCTTTTAACCCATTAAATGCAAAGGGTTAAATGAGAAGTAAAGTTTTCTAATGAAAACTATCACAGTGCCCGTAATTATTCCCTGCCTGTTATGATTCCTGTCCTGTCTTGATGACGAGCTGTGGCATTGCCAAGCGCTGCTGTCCTCTGCTGGCCTCTATGCTGCTGGATCGCATCTTTGACGTCTCACTCGCTATTTTGTATCCTTCGGCACTAATTGGCCGATTGTGTCCTGCCTCCTGTTGCAGCCTTATATACGGCCTGAGAACTGGGCTTAATTGCCCTTTCGTGGTGTATCTGTCTGAATAAACTGATGGTCAAGAATGCTTATCCCATGCCTTTGATTACGGAATTGTTTGATCGAATTAAGGGTTCAATGGTGTTCACCAAACTTGATGTAAGGGCCGCTTACAACCTTGTAAGAATTAAGGAAGAACATGAGTGGAAATCTGCATTTAACACTCGCAGAGGACATTATGAACATTTGGTGATGCCATTCGGTTTATGCATTGCTCCGGTAGTCTTCCAAGAATTCATTAATGATGTGTTGAAAGACCTACTACAAAGATGTGTAGTGGTCTATTTGGATGATATTCTTATCCACTCACCAACCTTGGAAGCATATCGAGCGGATGTAGCATTGTTCTTCCAAAGACTGAGGGAGAATAAGTTGTTTTGTAAGCTGGAAAAAGGCGAAATCCACAAGTCCCAGGTGACATTCTAGGGTTATGTGATTTCCTCATCTGGACTGGCTATGGACCCACAAAAACTCTTGGCAGTTCTGCAGTGGCCTCGTCCTGTGGGATTAAAAGCCATTCAGAAATTTTTGGGGTTCATGAATTACTAAAGAAAATTTATAAGAAACTTTTCCCATGGCTCTGGCTTGCTCTCGCTCCCTGTTGCCTCCGGTTGCGATACCCTGGGTGGAGACTTGTGCTATTGTTACTGGTTCTACCGGTGCTCCACCCAAACCTATTTCCAATATCCTCCGGTATTTTGCAGTAGTGCAGTGCACAGCACGGTGTGCAGCTCCGGGTAGAAGCCTGGGGCCTACCGTCTAGTGGTCTGGGGTTGTGTGGGCAACATTACTATTACTGTACATAATAAATAATGGTGGTTATATTTTATTACTGTTGTCTATCCTTCTTTGCCTGAATACTGTGACACTACCTGATCCATGTATGACCTTGGCCTGTCTGACTACCCGCTCCGATCTGACCCCGATATTGGCTGACTACCCGATCTGGTATTTGACTGTGGCTCTGTCTGAATACCTGCTTTGTGTTTATCTCCGGTACTGTCTGACTACCACTCTATCATTATTGCCTTCTGTTGCCTCTCGCTCCATACAGCCTAGCGTGACATTTACCTCCCTGGTATTGTTGCAAGCTGCCTTCCGCTCAGCAGACACTGAGTTAGTCTCATTTCTGGTACAGTCCTGGGAGTCTACGCTCCGTGCATTCCCAGACTCACCTACTTTGAGACTATTACCTATCTGTGACCCGGTCGCCCTCGATTTGCCTGGATCCCTGGAGCTCTCTAGGTTTCCACTTACTTGCTCTATGTACACTGGCTGGTTCTTCCTCCGGTACTACCTTGGTAACCAAGTGGACACAGGTTACAGCTCAGTGTCAGCTCTTGGGTAGTGGACTGTGCACTGTCCTCACACCAGTTCCTAGAAGGTTGGGGAAGTGTATTTGCTCCTGCATATTGATCTTAAATAAACTGGTTAAATTCACCTGTACCTGTGTTGTGTGATTAATTTACCTGAGGTTACCGTGAGAAAAACATACATACCATAAGGTTTTTCCACTGCTGGGTTATACTTAGGTAAAAATGTATTACTGTTCAAATGGGGGCAATGCACTAAGGTGTGATAAAGAGGTGATAAAGTGGAGATGACTTCTCCAGTGATATCACTTCTCCAATTCCTATGGAGTCTATGAACTAAGATTTCTCCAGCTTTGGAGATCTTAGAGCTTAGGCTCTACAGAATAATATAGTACCTGGAGAAGTGATATAGCTGTAGAAGTCCTCTGCTATATCACCTCTTTATCACGTCTTAGTGAATAACCCCCTTGGTCTTCTTCTCCCCAGAGATGGAGTTATGCGCTACAGAAAGGAATCTAATGATTCCTAATGGTTGTTGAATTGTAACACCCACCTGCACAGTCAATAGGAATGACACTGCCCCCTGGGTGATTCAGTTCTTTTAGGAGGTGGGACAAAAAAGCCACTGGTATCTTAAGCTCTCTCAGGAGGTGGGATAAGAGGCTACTGGTATCTTCAGCTCTTTCAGGAGGTGGGACAAGAAGCTACCAGTAACTTCAGCTCTTTCTTGCAGGTGACATAAGAATGAGTAAGGCTGTATGTATCTTGCTACTTCCAGAAGTGTCTGCCCTTTGAATCATGGCCTCTTGATCTACTTTCAGTTAAATATACATTCAACCTAAGCTTTACTACATCTCACAGTGAATCATTTCTTAATTACAGTTTTTTTTTTTTAGTTTGTCACTACTGGTGTCAGATATGCAAGATGATACCTGTCTCACATATTAATCATTTTATGAAGTGGTACCATATTTTCAGTTCTCATTTCTATCTTCATTAAGAGATATATTATCAGTGTAAAAAGGAAGCAAAGTATATTATTTGCTACTCTTCACTATTACTATAATTAGGTCAATGATAAAGTTTTTTCTGACATCAATTATCAAATGTATTTCTGTGACATCTTCATACCTGCTCATTGATAAATTAAGGAGCACATTTTAATAATTAAGAAAGTGAACGGCTAATGTGAAAATATACAGAACTTCTACTTATGGCTTCATGTATGGGCACCTGTGTTTAATAAGGAGATCCTGAAAACTCACTGTGTTTTTGAGGCTACAGGACCAAATCTTGGAACTTTAGCTTCACTGAAGTCTGCCTTTGTGGTATTTAGAGTTACTCACAAGCAGTTCAGTCTATCCTATTCCACTCCAAGTGTATTTTAGCAGTGGGTTGCACAGGAATAGTACCTTCCTCCCCCGCTGCTCACTGTGTTTTAAAATAGTCTTTGCCCTTTGTCCAAGCTGAATGGTTACTCTGATCCAGCTGACACAATAATTATTTTTGTCTTGAAACCCAGACACTAAAATCCTTAAAGGTGCAGTGTTAGTCTCCAAGCTAGAGCAATTCTGGGGCAAACCAACTGCACCACAGCAAACAAATAAACATTTATATTGAGTTACATTTTTTTTTTAATCCAAATGTATTGGGGACCTCTCTAACATTCAGGGGGTTGGGATTTGAATTTCTTCTCTGTGTTGCTACTGATTTTCCCCTGAATGTGTGGCCCCATACTTTAGTCAATAAATAAAGTGACAGCATTCAGTCATTCTGGTTTCCACGACCAACTAAGACCGTCACCTAATTCCTTTAAAACTGGACTCTTATGAAATATGCCTAATGCAGGGTTGCATAGGAATCACTGCAGCTTTAGGATGGGGTGGGCAAGTGACCCTCCTGCTAAGTTTGGACTACAATTACCACCATTCGGAAAGCTGAGGATGATGTAAGTTGTAGCCCAACAGCAGCTGGGGAGTAAAAGGGTGCATTCCCCTTTTCATAGACTGAAATGGATCCTATACATACAGGTGAGTATTGAAATTATTCAGTGGATCAGTTAAACACCATAAAGCATAGGAGTCTGACATGCGGTCCATCTGAGAGTTAAAAAAAAGTGCAGAGCTAGAGTATCTAGACAGGCCAATGCTCACCCTTGCTGTGGCCATTGCCAGGTAAAGGTGCCAACCACAAGGTTGGATAGCACAATCCAGTCATGCCAAACTATGAGCAGGATAACTGGGAAGGGTCTATAGAAATGGTCGCAAGTGGCATTCTAGGCCTCAATACAATAGACCCTGTTAAAACTGTTGCTATGGCAAAAATGGATGCCGGGATGTACACACACTGTGTTACAGTATCAATTAAATTGCCCTAACAACAGAAACCACAACGAACACATAACCTCACTTTGGGCCCAACGTCTATTGTATGTTTGTTGATCCCAAAACTCACGCTGAGTAGTGTGAGAAATGGGAACATCAAAGCAAAACAGTTAACGCTTAGTGTCTGACAGTGTCAAACACTGAGCATGAACTCAGACACAGTCTCCCTCCCAAACACTGGGCTCCATGCGCAGGATGTCATCACAAGGTGCAGGGATGCATGATGTCAAAAACATTGGGTCAACATAAATAGGTGCATCACGCA
Organism: Rhinophrynus dorsalis; assembly: GCA_037306005.1. Lineage (NCBI taxonomy): Eukaryota > Metazoa > Chordata > Amphibia > Anura > Rhinophrynidae > Rhinophrynus > Rhinophrynus dorsalis. Next base: position 339,016,303 of record CM074721.1, read on the forward strand.
CCAGAGAGCACAGCAGTCTGCCACCATTAACTTGCGAGGCCCACCACCTGATGCCTGGGGAGCAGAACTTGGATAATGTAGGTGAACTGGACAGTCATGTGAACAGTGTGTGGGGGACAGGGTGTGGTTGGACAATGTGGAGGTGGACATTATGGAGGTGAACAAAGGTGACAATGTTGAGGCGTACAATGTGGACAGTGTGGAGGTGCACAGTGTGGAGGTGGACAATGTGGAGGTTGACAATGTGGACAGTGTGTGGAGGTGGACAATGTGTGGAGGATAACAATGTGGACAGCGTATGGAGGTGGACAGTGTGTGGAGGTGGACAATGTGGACAGCATATGGAGGTGGACAGTGTGTGGAGGTGGACAATGTGGACAGTGTAGAGGTGGACAATGTGAACAGTGTGTGGAGATGGATAATGTGGGGAGGAGGGCAGTGTGGACAGTGTGTGGAGGTTGACAGTGTATGGAGGTGGACAATGTGGAGGTTGACAATGTGCGGAAGTGGACAATGTGTGGAGGTGGACAGTGTAAAGTTGAACATTGTGTGGAGGTGAACAATGTGTACAGTGTGGAGGTGAACAATGTGTACAGTGTGGAGGTAGACATTCTGGAGGTGGACAATGTAGACAGTGCATGGAGGTGGAGAGTGTGGAGGTGGACAGTGTGTGGAGGTGGACAATGTGGACAGTGTGTGGAGGTGGATAGTGTGTAGGTGGACAATGTGTGGAAGTGGACAATGTGTGGAGGTAGACAGTGTAAAGCTGGACAATGTGTGGAGGTGAACAGTGTTTACAGTGTGGAGGTAGACATTCTGGAGGTGGACAATGTAGACAGTGCATGGAGGTGGAGAGTGTGGAGGTGGACAGTGTGTGGAGGTGGACAATGTGGACAGTGTGTGGAGGTGGATAGTGTGTAGGTGGACAATGTGTGGAAGTGGACAATGTGTGGAGGTAGACAATGTAAAGCTGGACAGTGTGTGGAGGTGAACAGTGTTTACAGTGTGGATGTAGACATTCTGGAGGTGGACAATGTGGACAGTGCATGGAGGTGGACAGTGTGTAGAGGTGGACGGTATGTGGAGGTGGACAGTGTGTGGAGATGGACAATGTGGACAGTGTGTGGAGGTGGACAATGTGTGGAAGTGAACAGTGTGTGGAAGTGGACAATGTGTGGAGGTGGATATATATATATATATATATATATATATATATATATATATTTGTGTGTGTGCGCCAGGGCATTTTCTTGATTTAAAAAGTGAATGCTTCCATCAACCAGCTGTGTTTATTTTTGAATTTAGTGCCAAAATGCTAGTCCTATGTCACCAGTGATGTCATCCCACCTCCACCTGATGCATGTTCACTAAGTGGGTGCAACGTGTTCTTCTTTAATTTATAAATATAAACTATTAACATGTCTCTTTTGGAAAGCATTCTTACTTTACAGTGATTTTCACACATGATATATGATACTATCTCTGGTAAATATCAGCACTGTACACATTACACCAGGGGTTGGCAACCTGAGGCCCTCCAGCTCTTCTGGACTGCAATTCCATTCATTCTCAGCCAGCCAATGACTGTAATTACAGACCCAGAAACAAGGGATACAATGCCTATATCTTTTGGTAAAAAGAAAATAAAGTTTACATTTTAGCATCTCACTGGGCGACTTGCTATGCTGCTGTGCATAACAAATAGTACGCGAGTTGCTAAAATACAAACTTTATTATGTTTTTACCAAAAGTGAGCTTTCATCGTTGTCCTTTTTGCTTCTCCTATTCAGAAAATCATTTCTTTCTTTCTTTTCATGTAAATGTTATTTATGTACTTTACTAAGTTTACTAAGGTGCTTTTTATTAACTTTTAATATATACACCTCTTCTGGGAGGACACTCCATCACTACCACCCGTACTGCAACATTTTGCTTCCTAGCATCATCCCCCGCCCCTCCCCCCCATTCCCGATCATCAGAGCTTCAGAGTGTGACCTTCTCTTCTGGCACCTCTCTTTCTCTGAAATATGATCCGGATGACCTAATGACAGCGATATGTTTAATGGGTCAAAGGGCCAGTCCCACTGGGGAGGGAAATAACGTCATGACTGAGATTTATTTAATGGGGAAGAAAATCAACCTCGTGCAAAAAGAAACTGATTGAGACAGACGGAGTGAAAGAAGAGACATAAAGAGAGATAAAAAGAGACAGAGAGTTCTAATAAAAGAGAGAGAAACAGAATGAAATAGAGTCTAAGATAAAGTATGAGTGAAAGATAAAGTGATAGAAAGAAAGAGTTAAACAGAGATGAAGAGAGAGCATAAGAGAGAAGAGGAAAATCGAGTGAGTGGGAGAGAACTAGAGGGGAAATAGAGAGTGAGACAAATAATATATAGAGAAAGAAAGACAGAGAGAAAGAAAGAGAGATAGAGAGAAATTGACAGATGAGAGAAAGAAAAAGTAAGAGATAGAAAATGTCTGAAGGGGCTGTTTACCCGAAAGGCAGTTAAGATGGCAGATATCCCTACCTTCTTCCCTCTGGGTGATGGGCTGCCCCCATCCCTCAAGTTGTGTAGAGGGGGTGGAACAATCACCTGGGAGGAAGGGGATCCACTGGCCCTCATTGACAGAGAAGGATTGGTGTGTGGCCAGAGTAGACTCTGATGCTTGAGAATCCCCTACATACTTTGGATGGAAGGCAGCTGGGTGTGGGCCCATGCGGCCAAAGAAAGCGTAGCCAGGTGACCAGGCACAGGGTTTGGGATGATAAGGGCCTAGGGATCCCGCATTGGGGGGGAGGCAGCTCAAAGGGTAAACTGGTAAAACCAAAAATTAATAAAAGTGTGACCTCTTTATTTGCCACCTTAATCGGTGTCTTGTGTTTTTATTCCTTGGCTTGAAGTTAATGTGGTTGTTGTGTATGTATCCGTTGTTTTGGTTTGGGGATTTATGGGAAAAGGTAGAAGTGATGCATTGCCATAGCAAGAAAGAAAGAAAGAAAGAAAGAAAGAAAGAAAGAAAAGAAAAAAAAGAAAAGAAAGAGAGAGATTAGTGTTTACATTCCTGCATCATTGAGTAGTTGAGCTCTGATGATCCTTCCTGTTCAGTTCACTCTTCAGGCCATTTTTCATGTCTCAGGCACAGAATCCCAGTACATGTTCCAGCTGAGACTAGAGTGTCAGTAATAAGGCTCAGCCATTAGTTACACAGCTTGAACTGCCTGGAGCGTCCATATAGTTACCATTTTCAGACAGTGTAAAGTGGGATAATCACTAAAATCTCTGGATTTGTATGTTCTTTTATCAGAAAGAATAACTCAGCATTGAATAATCCCACTATTGTATAGATAATTTCAGTTCCAAATACAGTAACTAAATCAATGCACGCCAGAAATGTAAGGTAGCATGGAAAAATATATTCAGCAAAAAAGATATGTAGTATATGTTAAGGACATCATCCATTTGGCAGCATATAATAACTGTATACCACCTCAGTGCAAATAAGGTGACTAGAGAGATTTTCAGGCTGAGCTACAAGAGAGAATTCCCAGAACTTTCAGGATACAGCCCTTTCACCAGTGAAATTATGTTGTTAATGTCATCTCAGGACATTTAGCTCTTTGGTTGCAAGAGGCATCTCAAACACATTGCATCTTAAGGGTTAAACGCTTACATAAACATACCAAACATTGCATTCCTTGCCTTAAGGACTACTGCAGCAAAAAGTTGCACAGACTATAGATTGTTGTTTTCCATGGTTTAATTCACCATTTACAGCTACAAAATCTTGTTTTTATGCGCATGTAAACTCATGGCTGACATTATAAGATGTCACAATGAAAATTTGTAGTTAACATTTTTAGATGTCACCTTCCAATGAAATTATGCCATTTACGTATCCTAGCAACATTGTAACCAGGAACTGCCCTTTACAGAAAAAACAAATTTATTTATTTATCAGTAGTATTAATCCTTTGAGAGCCAGAGTGGTACGCAACACATTGCTTTGCAATGTGTTGCGTACCCCTCTGGCACTCAAAGGGTTAACACTATATAAATTGTACGTATATTGTACATATACCTTTGTTAGCTGGAGTGCTTTTTTGTGTGGAGAATTGTAGATCCCCCAGTTTGAGAAATCTCCAACACACCCAATAGATTAACCTGTTGAGTGTCAGAGGGGTATGCAACACATTGCTTCACAATGCTTTGCGTACCCCTCTGGCACTCAAAGGGTTAATGTCTAAACTGTGTTCACTTCCCTCTTGAAGTACTTGAAGTATCCAAATTAAAATTTGATCTGTACACAATCCTGCTTCTAGAAAATATCTGGATTTGAAGATGATACAAATCAGATCTCTGTACATCTGCTCACAACATAATGAATAATAGAAACATTTTTTTCCATTACAGTCAGAGATAAATAATAGATTACCCTTTTTAGGGTCATATTAAAAAAGGCTTGAGATGCAGTTCTGGAAAAAAACAGCTGCACTATAAGGAACAAACTAAAATAACCAATTATTTATATGGTGCATTTAAAGGGATAGTAATGGCTTAAAATAATAACAAGTAGCATTGTAGATAAGGAAAAAAGAAATTGATCGGTGCAAGTCCTATCTCTCAAACCTTTATGGTTTGAGAGATAGCACATTTTATTTTTCCCTTCTCCCTGCTGTCAGCTGTAAAGCTGACAGCAGGAGATTTGAGTTGGCCGACTTGAAGAGACTCTTCAGCAGAGCCGAGATACCGAAATCTAAAAAGAAATACTTCATTGGAACAGTCTACAAAATGTGTCTGGTTTGCAAGCACGCTTTGTAGACCGTTCCAGTGAAGTAGTTATTTTTCGATTTCGGTGTCTCGGCTCTTCTGAAGAGCCACCTGACGGGTCCCCAGACCAGGATCTCCGGCTGTCAGCTAGAGGTTGACGTCAGGGAAGGGGAGAGGAGAACTTTAAAACGTTCTGTCTACCAAACCATAAAGGTTTGAGAGAAAAGACTTGGATTTCTTCTATTTTTTTTCCTTATCTACAATCTTACTTTTTATACTTTTATACTATTACTAACCCTTTAACCCCTTGAATGTTGAAAAGGTCTCCAATGCATTTCTTGACAGGCAACAGACTGCTCAGGCCTGGATTTCCTGGATTTCCCAGTAGGCAATTGCCTAGAGCTCCAGATTTTGAGGGGCTCTTTAGATGTACTGGCCACATTCACATTCTGACTTGTGGGTGTGGCAAGAGCAATCTTAATATCCCAACCCCAGGTTTATAGCCCTTTATAGGCTACTATTTAACCCCTAGGATGGTAGAGAAATCTTTATCGTTATTGCTTGTTATCGGGCAAGGGCATTTTCTTTGCCAGGAAATGGTGGATGGGACTGTGAGAGAGGTCATGTAACAATTGGAGGAGTGAGCATGGGCGGAGCTAAGGAACCCTAATGTGCCTTGCCTACAGGCGCCAGGGATGTAAATCCAGTCTTGTGTTTGGCCCTTAGGGAGAATGGTCCCCCATGCATGGTAATTTTTTCAGTGTGAATGTATTTCCAAGGTACAGACACAACCATTCAATGGGGATTTGTCAAATGTTTACTGGCTCCCTGTGGTGCAATTGCTTTGCTCCAAAATACATCCAGTTCTTCTTAGTTCAGCTGTGTAGGTCTTTGTCTACCAGTGATTATGTGGAATACTGAAACATTATAATCAAATGTTAATTTCTGTAAGATTACTCTTGTAAGAAGAAATATCTAGCTCAGTGTTCTCAACCTTTTCAGGGACAATACCGCTAAAGTTCTAAAAATGTTCAACAGTCAACTGAACTATACTGAACCCATCATATTACAGGAAATGGGAATACAAACAGGCAAGCACACTTACACACACACACTCACTTTCTCTCACACTCTCATAGAGACTCTTCTACCCACTCATACTGGTGTATGAAGAGACACAGAGATGTAACTAGAAAGCACTGGGCCCTGGTGCGAAAATTGCCATGGGGGCCCCTCGACCCCATCAAACAACAACTCCACCCCAGAAGTGTCACTTGTATATTAAGGTCACACATCCGTGGCTGAGTGATAAGTTTACTTTGCAGCCCATATATAAATATATGAATAAATTACAATGTACTTACTAGAGGTATTTAGATGGGTGCCTGTGCTCATGACTCCCACCAGGCAGCAGGATACATGTGATCTCAGATGGTACCCATTAAACTAGACATCACATATAACAGCAGTTTGGGAACTTCCAGTTGGTGCCAGAGAGGTCTCCAATGCACTGTCACTGTGAGATGTTTCCAGCATCCAAGTGATTAAATTGGGACTCAATCACCCAGCATATGACCCTCTCAGTAGAATGCCTCTCAGAAACATGTCTTCTGTAGCTAAGCATTATGCCAGTGTCCTGTCACCTCCAGTGCACATACATGCTTTCCCAATACTTCCTAACACACATCTCTAAAGTGTACTGCCTCAGTACTAACTTTGGGGATGAGGAATGGGACAGTGTGGGCAGCACAGGGAGCTCCCAGACCTATCTTATCCAGGTGCCCCCCTAATGAAGCTACAATGCCATGTCATTTGGACAATGCCTGAGAGTCAGATTTCTGGGGAAAGGTGTTATCAGCTTAGCTACCATCTCCATCAGCAACCCAGAGAGGTACCATTAGTTACCCTGACACTGACAAGGAGGCCACCCTGAATTAACCTGTGCCAGGAGAAATACCTGGCACGGTGAATGTCACAGCCGTTCCCCATAAATGGGAACCTCCTGTGTGCCATGTCCCCCTGTGTCCAATAAAATATGCGGAGTGAGGATTTCCCTGCCCTCCACTAGCCAAGTGCCAGGACAGCTGGGAAAGGGGCAGTGCGCAGGAGGCAAATCAGCCCGGGAGAGGAGAGGAAGTCTCTTACCTGCACTTGGGCTGCTTTGGGTGACTTTCCAAGTAAAGGAAAATGAGTGTCTCGGATGAAGACTCCACAAATGCGCCATCTAACTTGCCTGGTCCTGAGCTTTTTTTGTTTCCCTCGCTGCTTTTATTGAATTTTTCTATTTCTGACAAGGCAGCAAAAGTGGACAGAGTACAAAACCCAGACTGTAGACACTCGGTGCCTGCGGCTGCAGCTGCCACCCTCTCCTGAACTCTGCCCTAAAATGAACTGCAGCACCCAGCTCAGGGGAGACAGAATGATAGGGCCAGCTGCAAATCATGGAGCAGAGTCCCCTATCTCTGTTACACTACATAGACTCCAAACCTCTGGACTATTCCTGACGGCCTGGACAGAGGATGCATGGTCTCAGCAGGGGGCGGCCGGGCCCCTGGAGTGACAAGCCAAGCCACAATTGTGACCCTTGCGACCACTGTAATTATGCCGCTGAAGAGACACACGCTGAATTTTTTTCACGTTACAGACAAAATTCATCAACCTATGAATGACTCAATGCAGAAGTAAATCAGAAAATGTCCTGGAGCATTAGCCATACTCCTATTCAGCAATGGCCAGGTTGTATCAGGCCATCACTTGACTCATCAATTAATATTTATCTGCCTTGCATACACATATCCTAACAGTGCAGGATTTCCCTAACTGAGCACACGTGTTGGTAATCAGGGGATCCTTCACCCTGATTATCTCACCTGAGCTCAGGCAGGCAAATCCATAAAACCTGCAACGTTAGGGGTATCTGAAGCCCATGATTGTGAAACTCTGCACCACAGAACACAAGTAAAATGTTCCATTTATTAAAATTGGTCTGTTAACCATCAAATACTATAAATGTCTTCTCTACCATTCAAGGGGTAAACAACCAATAAGAATATTTACTGCCTCCTATGATGCAGTTAGTTTGCTCCAGAATTATTCTACTATTGCCTTTTTGTGTATGGACCTTTTAGGCAAACAAGGGTTAAATGAAAGAAAAAAAATGAATGGCAACTGAAATAACAGGTGCTGAGAGACCGTGTAAGGTTTCACAGACTGGGACAATTGAGGCACGGGGGAACCACTGGGTATTCAGGTGATAAATGTGTTATAGTTACAGGTGTATGACAGAGGCTTTGATATGGAGGATTGTCCCAGATGAGCAGGAGAATTAAAAAGAGAGTAACAGAGGGAGTTCCAGGGTTTCATAAGGTGAGAGGAGAGAATGAATGGCCAACATGCCCTAAGAAGCAAACTGTCCTTTTATGAGTAATACTACGTGTTTCTACCATTCATCACATCAAGACTGATGTACTAAGAAAAACTAGCAAGAAAAAAAGCAGGAGGTGCTCCTGGTGTAATATCTTTAACAATTAGGGTCACCCACCATCACCATTGAAAATAGACTCACAAGAACAGCAGCTGAACGCAACACATATATGTTGTTCAGCAAAGAGAGCTTAGGGGATATGATTCTCACTGCTCCCTCTAGCAGTATCCATAAGCAGCTCCACTCCAAAAGGCAATCATCCACAAATGGAGAAGTGTAAAAAGTCTTTCTTTATGTATCATATCCTAGGTCTCACACTGATAATGAAATGCACATATATTCTTTTTTCCAAATAAGAAAATATCATGTTGCATTAGCACTGAAAAATCAACTGGACTGGTCAATATGTGGGTCTACTCGCTGTAACCTGTAAATGGGAAATGAGGAAGGAAAGTGCAGCAGAAATAATGTGGAATATACAGAAGTAGACCAGACAACTAGAAAATGAAGTACATAAATGTAAGGTGGCTTGTAGTAGTACACAGTAAAGAGATGAGGTAAAAGTTATGTGCAGTTAAGTGTCAAAATAAGGTGAAACAGCATAGTAACAGCATCAACAAAATAGTTCTTTTTTTTGTGTTCTACTTTATGCCAGAGGGTGATGCTTCAAGCAGCTCAGAAAATCTATCAAAGTCTCACAATCTGACTCAGCTATGTGCTTTTACACTTTCACTATACACAGACTGAACAACTTAACCACATTCCAGCTTCTCCCTTATCCGTAATAGACCACAACTTTTAAACCGCTTAAGGACCTCATCAAACTTTCTGTTTCTTGCTGAGTCTGGTAACTGAGGTTCATGGGGAGTTGCTGGGGGGGCTAAGAGGGCTGAAAGCCAGAGTGTTTAGGTGAGCAGCCCTGCATGTCTTGCATCCCAACTCCCCCCTCACACTCGCTAGGACAATAAACAGCCCCAGAATTAAGCAATCTTGCACAGGCACAGGCATTGAGGCAGCAGAGAACCTATTTGTCCTTCACTCAACTTTTGCCCTCCTCTCACGTCTTCTTTTAAAGTATTACTTTAATGTTTATTAACATATTGTAAATGTTGGAGAAAAGTGTTGGTTAGGGTAGGTATGAGAAGGTGGTGGACCCTAAAACTTATATTTTGGCCTTGGGCCCATTAGTTTCTAGTTACTGCAGTAAATAACACATTGTCCTGCTAGTGCCACAATATGATTAAATGTTCTGCAGGTCTCATCTTATGATGTATTTCCTTGCTGGTCTCATCTAATACACTGCTGATCTCACCAATTCTCTACACTTTATCCCTGTTATTTCTAGCTGCTACACAATTATAAAAAAACATTAGGAGGTGTTTTATAACATGTTTTCCAAATGAAATGGATATTCACAGGGAGCTATGAACTATATGGTCATGTTTCTGGGACCGGGCTTTGTTAACATAGGGAAATGAGTACATTACATTGCACATTCATTTCAGGGACTTATGTATTCATGTTTCATCTGCCAGTAAATAGAACATTTTAATAAAATGGGGGTAATGCTCTAAAGCGTGATAAACAGGTGATAAAGTGGAGATAACTTCCACAGTGATATCACTTCTCCAATTCCTATGTTATTCTATGGAGCCTATGCACTAAGATGTCTGCAGCTCTGGGCATCTTAGTGTATAGGATCTATAGAATAACACAGGAATTGGAGGAGTGATATCATTGGAGAAGTCATCACCGCGTTATCAATTCTTTATCACGCCTTAGTGCATAACCTCCCTTGAATTTTAGATGCTCAGTAATTATATGTTGTCCTACATACTTGAGGCTCCTATACACAGAGGTACCTCAAGTATTGATAAATTGGTCCTAACTTAGAACATAAAACTGGAAAGAGTTGAAAATAAAATGGCTTTAATTCTTAATTCTTTCCATTAGTAATATAAACAGTTACATTGTATGAGGAAAAAACACCGCTCACTATAGCTTAATCATCACTAACAGGGGCGGCGGGCACACTGTTGAATTTTTCCATGTTCCCCAGATATTTTTGGAAATGATTTTTTGTGCCACATTTTTTTTTATGCCATTTACTAACAAGACCAGATCAAACTGCACTGCTACATGAGAGGATTTCTGGGCTTTCTTACATTAAAGTCTTAACACTGGAGGTGTTGTGAGCACCAGTGTTCACTAAAAAATGTCCACATAAGCAAAGGTGAGGCTCATGACTTTTAAACATAACTTTTTAAACATATAAGCTCTATGGGTGGATTTGTACTTTCCTGAGTACCCTTGATACCCCTTGAATGTATAGTATTATCCAGGGGTCTGTCAATTTAATTTGTTCAGTGTGTGTATCCATATCAACATTTCCCCACTGCATAAACCACACATTTCTTTCATACTACACAAAACCACTATGACATCTCCTACTCTGGAAAATCCCACACTTCTACTATACCCCACTACAAAGAGCGCTGCCTCAAGTGATATAATGCTTTATTAATCCCTTGGGTGCTAAAGAGGACTCCAAAATATGGATTCTCAATGTGTTGGAGACATCCCTAGCATTCAAGGGGTTGATTAAAGTGAGACATAGACCAGCCAACAGTTGTGACATGTAAATATTTTTGCTTTGAGTCATCAGCAAACCAACAGCATCAACTCACTATAGCTCTTATTATTTACACTGTCTATAGTTATTACCTCAGTGGCCTTTCCGGAACTTTCACTAGTATGTGATCAAGTATGAATAGTGGACTAATGATATTTGAAGACAACATTAGCTATTAATACAACTAGCAGTCAAGCCTATGATATGTATTAGTTATTGCACCCTGTGATGAATCTAGTGACCGGACACTAAACAGGGTCAATGAGATATCACAGTGTGAAGTAAAGTGAAAGGCAGGAAGATGTATACCATTACAACATAATTCACTTTGAACATAGAGAGGCTGACATACTATAAAGAATTGATGCAATTCCGAAATAACCCAATTTCATCATAAGGGAGAAGCAGAAATGTGCAAACCTTTGATTAATTTAAATGCAGGTTATCCTCTTAAATGCCAGAGAGCTTTCCAGTACATTGCATTACTGCCATTCAAAGGGTTAAAAGCCCCATTTAAATCAATGAGAATGTTTATTTGCCCCTAGTGGTGTTGTTTAAAGCAGAACTACCACATGTTAACAACTTCAGCTTCAATAACTCTGCACCTGGCATCTAGCTGCTTAGTAGCGCTAGTCACCAGAATTATTACGTTGTAAAGGAGAAATAGCCATTCTTCCCCATCTGACAGGCAGGACGGATCCACTTTTTTACTGACTATAACATCTCCATTTAAAATATCATACTGTTCCATGTACATAATGCTTCTTGTATTCTATAAATTTTCCATATTATTCATATTCATTTATTATAAGAGTTGCTTGTAATATATCCCATTACCCTGTGTATTAGACCTATACCTTCTCTTAATGCCCTTTATAAGTGCCCAGTCAGCCCACTTATTGCTTAGTGCAAACATTCCTTATTGCTATTTATAACCTACTAGTTGAAGAGCCCGTTACACGGACCACAGTGCCACAGCCAGCTGGTCGCGGGGCAGTTATGACTGCGTCGTTACACACGTTTTAGCAAATTATTATATAGGAAAAGGATAGGGCTTCTATCAGTATATATATGAAGATCCCTTTGATGCTGAAAGGGTGAATATGGTAACTGTAAAAATGTTGATCACTGATGACCATGGGATAACGTGACAATGCTATAATTACATATGTGAGCTGTGACTCTGCAGCTCTGTCCGATCTGGGAAGGATATGTGGGAATCATGGGTAATAGGGGCCGATAAGTAGCTGTGGAGAGGCGGTTAGACATGAGCTGCATGCATACTGTTCACTGACCACACACATCATTTGCTATTCTAGGAGCAGCATCAGAGGAGAAATATGAGCCTACCCCTCCCATCTTGCCTCTCTATCTTTCCTTTTCCTATTCTTTCTAACCATCTCAAGTCATTTATTTTTTCTAATCATTCCTTTCTCCTAACTTACCACTTATATTGTTCTATAATTTTCGTATTTTCACTTTTAACTATTTACTACTCTGTTCATTTTTAACCACCCCTTTTAATTTCTCTTTCTCTGTTCTGTCTCACCCCAAAAGCAGTGGGATGTTTGCACACTTGTGAGGGTACAAAGACAAGCTATGTATGTTTGTATCTTTAATTTTATATCAACATATATATCTCTAGTGCACTGCAATGTTGAGAATTATAACAATAAATGAGAGGTCAAAAGCATCATAACACTGCAAAAGGGAGAGAAGTGTATCAAAACTGAATTAGAGATTGGAAAAGAGGTCTTACAATCTAATGAATAACATTATACAAAATACTTTATATATTTATTTATATCTTTCTATATATATATATATATATATATATATATATATATATATATATATATATAATAAAGAGGAGGTGTCATGTGACCAAAATATTATGTCCATGTACACACACAGCCAGGGGTGGCAGTAAGGAGAAGTTATGCAAAACTCATCCATACTGCCTATCCCACGGTTCAACCAATGGGATTGATCTTGACAGGAGTGGCCTGAGGCGTAACCCCCCCCCCCCCGGACACTCCTGTGAAAATCTCTGCAAAGCGTTACAGGGAGTACTCTATACATGGTGGGCATAATTTTTCCAGGCAGGGGCTTTCTGTAGGTATTAACACTTTCAGCACATTTCTATGCTACACATTTATACCTTGGGCGTGATTCTGGCAGTAGTCTAAATTACTGCAGGATTTACCATTTGATCACAATTTTACTGCTAAAGTATTAGTCACTCCTCAACACTATTTCCATTCTCCTTACTATTCGCTACACTCTCCCTCTTCTCCCTCCCATTCACACCATCCTCCCTTCTCACTTCCACTCTTTCTTGAACTCCCACCCTCGATTCTGCCTTGCTGATATTAACACCCCTACCCCATAACGCCTCAATATACACTCAAACAGTCTCATTTTTGCCTCTTCATTTAGCCCTCACAGCTCTCGTTTTCATCACACCATCTATCCCTTGATCTGCCTTCACAGTGCTATTACTCATGTCGCCCCCGAAGGTAGTTTTCACAATACCATTAACCCTTTGAGTACCACAGGGGTACGCAACATACTGAAAAGCAATGCCTTTGGGTAGAAGTACGCAAGACATTACTTTGCATCATATTCAAAAGCAATGCCTTGTGTACTCCTCTCCTACCCAAAGGGTTACACTACTATCTCTTCTCTTACCTTTATTTTTCTTTCACATCCACAAAACTGGTACCTCCATCATCATATACCATCTCACTATGATCGCAAATGTTTCCTTATTCAATTTACTCTATAGCTCACTGATTTATCCCATTCATCCTGTCTGTCTCACCATCTCCTTTCACAATTCAGCAGCTCCATGTCTCACTCTCTCCTGTTACGCTTCCCATGACTTAGATCAATCTGCCAACCTCATCACATGGCCACAACTTCAAACTACGCTCTTGTTGCCTTCATCATTCCTCCTTGTGTCCCCCACACAGCCCGAAGTGCCTCAGGACCTCTTGTGACCCTTCAATACACCGTGTGCCCAAATCAAGATGGAAACTTGAATACATTCTAGATCAAACAAACTGAACCAAAGGAGGGAGATAAAAATTCAGATTGATTTAACTGGGCTTTAACCCCTTGAAGGTCTCTAATGAATTATGAAGCAATGCATTGGATAAGTTTCTTTCATTCAAGAGTTTACAGCCCCATTTAAACATAAGGGAGTTTGAGAATCCCTACTTGTTCCTTATGGTGTAGTTGACTTGCTCCATCATTTCTTAGTACATGAGCCACTGTGACTCCTAGAGCTGATTTTCAATCATGTCATGTCACGTCAGCCAGCCTGTATATTTTGTCAGTGACCCAGTACGTTTTATTGGTGAGTGTAGATTTCTGGCACGTTGACCACCAATAATAAGGTTACCTGGTACCTTTAGAAAATAACCCCTGATGATCCCCATGTATAGATATGACACAACTGTGTCACATTACTCCAAACACAAGCAAGAAAAAAAACGCGTTTTACTATGTGCCTCTGAAATTTTGTAAAAGGGAGAGTTCATTAAGTAGATAGTTATTTATGTAATAACAAAAATGAACAAGAGTTTGGGACTATAATATAATATTAACAATCCCAATATACTAAGAAGAACTAAAAGATGCACTAAGGTGTGATAAAGAGGTGATGAAGTGGAGAAGATGACTTCTCCAGTTCCTATGTTATTCTATGGAGCCCATGCATTAAGATTTCTCAAGTGGAAGAGATCTTAGCGCAAGGGCTCCACAGAATAACATAGAAATTGGAGAACTGATATCACTGGAGAAATCATCTCCACTTTATTACTCCTTAGTGCATAACCCTTCTTGAAGTAATTCTGGTGCAAACCAAGTGCACAGTAGGTAACAAGTAGAAATTCCCAAAGTGGCCGTTGATTTAAAGTGATAGTAATGTCTAAAAAAAACGTTTTTTGCATTTAGAAGAGCTGATCTAAATGCAAAAAAACGTATCTCTCAAACCGCTATGGTTTAAGAGATACGGGCGTTTGAAGTTTGATTTCTCCTACTGACAGCTGTAAAGCTGTCAGCAGGAGATTCGTGTCGGTCGACACTGTGGCGCTTGAGAAGTGCTGAGATCTCGTTACTTACATGTAATCCCTTCATTGGAATGGTCTAAAACATGTGCCTGAACACTAGGCACACGTTTTAGACCATTTCATTGAAGGGATTCCGTGTAAGTAAGGAGATCTCAGCACTTCTCAAGCGCCACAGTGTCGACCGACACAAATCTCCTGCTGACAGCTTTACAGCTGTCAGTAGGAGAAATCAAACTTCAAACGCCCGTATCTCTTAAACCATAGCGGTTTGAGAGATACGGGTTTTTGCATTTAGATCAGCTTTTTGAGCTCTTCTAAATGCAAAAAAGTTTTTTTTAGACATTACTAACACTTTAAATGGGATTTCAACCCCTTGAATACTGGAAATCGTTGGAGATCATTCTAGCACTGAAGGGGTTAAAAAGACTAATTTAAATGCATGGGTACTTTTACTTGTCCCCTTAGTTGCACTTGGTTTTACCCAAATTTTGCCAGTTCATCGTATATCAGCTTCAGTGTATGTCAGATGCAAATATCATGTGATAGAAAAGAAAATCTGGGAGTTATTACTTCAGATGACATGAGGATAGGTCAGCAATTTAGTGAAGTAGTGGGAAATGCCAGAAGATTTATTGGAAGAGGTATTAGTAGCAGGAAGGGAGAGGCCGTGACACCATTTTATAGATCACTAGTGAGACTTCACCTGAGATACTGTAAAATCCTCACAGGAAACCATGTGGCCTGAATGCCAATATTAATTAACTAGAGAACGGCTACTAAGTTACACATGCTCTAATTCATAATAAATTTATATGGATAGGGGAAGAGAACAGAAAGTCAGGAACACAGAAAATGTATATTCCACTAAAGAGAAATTATCCCAAAACAGGACATACTTGAAAATGAGAGAAATATCAATGTATTCTTCACAGTAAATTATTTTTGTAAATAAACAAATACAGTAAAATCTCACGTATAATACTCACAATTTTGTCCCTTCTCACCTTATGTGAAAGAGATAATAATGTTTCATAATAAAAGCGGCTCCAATTAATCATCATAGTATTTGGACTTTGGAGAGTGTTATATCAATTCCATCAGAGTTGTAGTTCAAGAGTAATTCAATGACAAAGTATCCCCCTCCCTCCCCTTTTACTGATGTGACACTGTTCAGCCAGAGCAGAAGGGAGGTGCCCAGGTAGATTGCAGAGGGACAATTTTCTATTAAGATACGGGAAAAACCTGTCAAGGGGGGCAGGGCTTTCATTGTTCTCATAGGAAGAAGATTGCCCCCTGCTCTTATCTGTCTGGTCTATGGACTGCATTCCACATCTGAGAAGATATGGCTTATACTAGGTAAAAGGGGCGGGAGGGGAAACTTTGCTTGTGAATATATCTCAAACTATAAAGGTTTGAGAGATAAGACTTATATCGTTCTTCATGTTTTTTAATGCCTACAAAATAAAATAAAGATAAAACAAAGTATTACTATCCCTTGAAGTGGGGGGAGCTTATTATACACGAGAGAAGAAAAAAAAATTAATCTGTATATCCTCATGTCTACTCCACTCCTCCCTCCCCCCACCTCAACACACTCCCACCTTACCCTCCCTCTACTTACCCTCTCTGGAGGCATCTGTGATATCTGTGCAGCCAGCAGGTGGCATGCTTACATTTGCCAACTGCTTCACACAACCCACTGTGAGGATCTGTGTGAATTCAAGATAATGGTAGTGCTTTTTGAACGCCTAAAGGTCCTTACAGGGCACTAGTGTAGATCCAATGCACAGACCTCTGCACACCGAAACTATAGTAGTGCTCTGTGAGGACCTTCTGGTTCTCAAAGGGCACTACCATTATCTTGAACTGTATAGATATACCAGATGCCTCCGGAGGGGGAGAGTAGAAGGAGGGGAAGGTGGGATCATATTTTAGTGGGTGGAAGGAGGGAAGCAGACAAGAAACTAATTTTTTGGGTGGGTAGAGGCAAAGAAAACAAGGGTGAGTATTATACATAGGCACGTTTGTCTTCCCCTAAAATCTTGGGTATAATTTACATCTATGTATTATACAAAGGTGAGTATTATAGATGAGATTTTACTGTAAATAAAATATATAAGTAAATAAATAAATACATTAATAAGTAAATAAGAGGGAGGGTCTATTTCAATGAGTTTAAGTATGCAAAAAACAGAAAAGGGCCACAGTTCTATACATACATGGGAACCTTTTTACATATGTCCCCTGGAGAAACACACAGGGCTACGTGTCATAATGTAGGAGGGGCTTAATCAGAGTGTCAATGAGAACACGCAGGTCTGAGGGTACGAGTGTCCAAGTCATGCTATTCACATCATTAGTCAAGTTAGAGGGTTGAGAGGTGGGGGTTTTAATTAAATGGGCAGGAATGTGGTAGGGACAGGGTGGGAGTGGGCGGAAGGGGTGGGACAGTTCACAACTGAACTCAAAACTGGAGAATTAACTTCTGTCCCCAGAGACTAGGTAATTTATTCTGAAAACCAGAGTCACTGGGGCAAATGCTAAGAGTTGCCAGGTATGCTTTTATATATATATATATATATATATATATATATATATATATATATATATACATAATATATGTGTGATGGTGGCTTTACACTGTAAACAATCATCACATGGTAATGTGATACAATGTCCATTAGAATTCCACCAATTAACAGCCTAATGCAGCCGAACAATATTTGGAGACAGTAGAGGAGATGGGTTTACAGTGCGTTGGACATCCCTCTGGCACTCAAAGCATTAAACATATGTAGATAATACATTCACAATAGTAGAATAAAGTGTGGATTTGTTTTAACACATACACTGAAACCATGCCTTACATTTTTAGAAGGGGTATGCAGAAGTGAAAGACGTGTCTGTCTGGTTACCCTTGTGCATACAGGTGTTTGTGATGATGAAATTGTGAATGAGAAGAGGGTTGATGATGAGTCCCTACCCTGTTGTTATCTCTTTGCAAGGAACATTTGGATTCAGTTGTGCTCAGTAAACTCTCTGAGCAGTTGTTCCAGGATATCACTGAGGACAGTCCCTATATGTTGTATTCTGTTAGCTATTGTGGTTTGTTGAGCTTCAGTGCCAATTACAGTGGCCCCACTGGCCTGGTGGTGAACATTCTGCACATGCTGCATGTACTGCAGGGAGAGAAGACATCTGAGTACCCACAAATTCTGTCCAGAACAATGCTGGCGGAATGTGTATCTGCAATAAATTATGTTGGGGATGCTCATGTTATTGTTGCTTGCGCTGCTAATGCTGCTTGAGAGGGCATAGATGTGTAGGTGACATGTCTTACCCCCCAGTCTATGTTCTCCTTATCCTCGCTACTTGCCACATCCTGTACCACCAGTAATGTCTGTGTTTGAGGTGTCTGGTTTAGCTGCATAAATCTTGTTTGTGGTTGTTGCCTCTGCGTCTCACCCACCAGCCCAAAGTATGGATAGTTCAGTAACCATGGTCGGTATTGTGGCCACTGTGGTGATGTTGTTTCCTACCTGGGATGAAACTGCAGGCTGGTGTGGGTCTGTAGAGGAGGCATCCAGCTTGGATCATATGGTGGAGTGAGGGGCCAAATGTGCTCTAGTGTGCTACAGTGTGTTTGTGGCATCCAGCTGTGTGAAGTTGTGTGATGGTGGCATCCATTGCTGTGGCTGTGTCATCTACGGGTTCATACTGCGATGTTGATGGCATAAATGTTATAAAAGAAAGCTGATAGGTAGATGTAAGCAAACTCTGCAATGGAAACCTGGACGTTATTCAGTGAAATTAATTTTTAACACATGCAAATTACATAGTTACATAGTAATTTAGGTTGAAAAAAGACTTGCGTCCATCCAGTTCAACCCTTTTCCTATTCCTGTTTACCATCGCTGACCCAAAAGAAGGCATCTGACTCCAAATGGCAATCAGACTTCACCCTGGATCAACAAGCCCTAACTAAATATTAATCCCAATACTAACGTGCATAGCCCTCTATATTATGCTCTTTTAAATAAGTATCCAGGCCCCTTTTAAAGGCATCTAATGTATTTGATAGCACCACCTCCTCCGGAAGTGCATTCCATACCTTTATTGTCCTTACTGTAAAGAAACCCTTCCGCTGTTGTAGACTAAATCTCCTTTCCTCAAGTCTAAGCGGGTGGCCCCTTGTCCTGTGTACTGTTCTGTTAATGAACAGGTCTTTTGAAAGCCCTTTATATGGGCCTTGAACATATTTATATAGTGTTATCATATCCCCTCTAAGACGCCGTTTCTCTAGTGTGTACAAGTTTAACTTTTCTAGCCTCTCTTCATAACTAAAACATTCCATTCCCCTTACTAGTTTTGTAGCCCTCCTCTGCACTCTCTCTAGTTCCATAATGTCCTTCTTCAGAAAGGGCGCCCAGAATTGAACAGCATATTCTAGGTGGGGTCTTACCATGGACCTGTAAAGAGGCATAATTATATCTTCCTCCCTTGAGTCAATACCCCTTTTAATACATGCCAATATCTTATTGGCCTTTGCAGCTGCCAGCTGGCACTGAATGCTACTGCAAAGTCTATTGTCTACCATTACTCCTAAATCCTTTTCATTAGTAGATTTCCCCAGAGAAACACCATTTAAACTATATGTTGCATTTTTATTATTATACCCAAAATGCATAACTTTACACTTGTCTATATTGAATCTCATTTGCCATTTGCCTGCCCAGTTACTCAATTTGTCCAAGTCCTCTTGTAATGAAGACACATCCAGTTCAGACTTTATTACCTTACTTAATTTTGTGTCATCGGCAAACACTGATACATGGCTTCCTATGCCCTCTGGGAGGTCATTAATAAACAAATTAAAAAGAAGAGGACCCAGGACAGATCCCTGAGGCACTCCACTTATCACGTTTATCCAACTGGAGAACTTGCCATTTACTACCACTCTTTGCATTCTATCTTTCAGCCAATTTCCAATCCACTCACAAACATTTTCCCCTAGTCCTATTTCATTCAATTTGTACAGTAACGTCTTGTGCGGAACTGTATCAAATGCCTTGGCAAAGTCTAAATAGATCACGTCAACCGCCGTAAATTATTACTACTGGGATATTGCCATCAATCTTTTGAACTGTATATACCAGTAAAATACTTGGTAGCAAAACTAGCTGCAACTACTTTTACATCTCCAAATTATATATCATCATGACATATTATATGAAGATGACAATACTATGCATTTTTTTAACCCAGGGGTAGGCAACCTTTGGCTCCCATGATCTCCAGCTAGCCACTGGTTGGTTGGTGTTGGTTGCGGTTTATGGAAGTTGCAGGCCACCAACATCTGGAGAGCTAAAGTTTGTCTACCTCTAGCTTAACCAAACTGTCACTGGTACCATGGATTACATTTGTACCTGACATTACTTATGCGTATACTCCTACAAGACTGCTAAATGTTGACCTGATACAACACTACATAGTGTTTTATTAAGTGGATAGTAACAAATGTTAGGGTACCAATCATGTGACTTACTTACCAAGAGCCTATAGGTTGCTGTCGTTGCCTTGGATCCATGAAACTGCTGTCATGGACAGGCTCTGTTGGAACATCAACACCCACTCATTGAAGGTTTTGTGTGTAGGTGGACAAACAACAGTAGCTCTTGTGCGAAGAGCCAGTTTACTCATCTTGTTCTTGACTTTGCACTTGCAGTCTGCCTAGTGTTTTTTTTATTGAGTTAATTTTCTGCCATGCGGACCTCAAGGCCTGTCTGTACTATTCCTGGCTGTGTATGGGCCTCTGCTCCCCTCCATGTCCTATTGCCATCTCCTTACCTTCCTCTTCTGTACCTGGATGTGGTTGGATCTCCTGTACCTCCTGCTCTCTCTTTCACTCCTTCTCTTCTGCACCTCTCCCCATATTTCCACCCTCCATTCCTCTCCCTGCCATCTCCCTACCTATCTCTTTCCTTCTCCATTGCAGAGTGCCTTATGAGTCCTGTGGGTACCTGAATCAGCTGATTGGTGAATAGCCAACTCAGATGATTTAGTCAGTACATAATGGCAGATAATATGTGATATATAGCTTATCTGACATTCACTCAGCTAGGAACCCTTTCAGTGCCACAGGGGTGTGCAATATACATCCTTATGGCACTGAAAGTGTTAAAAGAGTGATGCTGTATGTGGTGCAGAAGACAGAGCGGATCCTCTCAGCTCCCCCACTGGTCAAGCTGGGGAGCAAAGTGGACACACTCTAAATTCTGGGTTGTTGAACTGCTGGAGATGTGTAAGGGAAGGCATCAATTACACATTGCCAGAAATTCGACAATTCTACATGCTAATAATTTGAAGCAACCCCCTCCCCTTGCATACCTAATTCTTTGTGCATTTGATAATGTGTGGCTCCCTCACCAAGGCAATGTGTCTGCCACACATCACCAGCCACACTGTGACATAGATTTGCCCCATAGTGCATCTCCCCCCAAGTTTTTTTAATTATGTTATTCTCTTAATCCCTCTGTGTGACACTACATTCTGATCCTTAGCAGCTGCACACTATACAGGACATAGCGTTTTCCAAAATCTCAAACACACCTAGTTTTGGAATTGTTTGGCTGCTTCTTGAACTTTGACTCTTACATAGCCCTTTCTCACAGGATGGAGAATGTGATCACTTGCTTGACAGGAGTGAAACAGAAAGGTTTATTTGGATTAAGTGACTGAAGGTTCCTTATGAAAAACAAAAAATAGAGGAACAATAATGCTCTAAACCATGAATAATTCTGTCTTCTGCATGGTTTGACATATTAAAGAGACAGGTTTGGTATCATTAATCTAGATTACCAAGAGCTGAGTCAGTAAGACTTAACCTTTATTCAATTCAATTTAAAAAAACTGTGTTATATATTAGAATCCCGTTTATTAGTGAGGTGTGTATTAAAACGAAGGTCCAAATACCACTGGACCTTCAATTGAAAACAATCACACTACACACCATCTAATTGCGTAGGTTCACTTGATTAGATCACCCCTTCTATGGGCACCAATCTCGACAGATTTTTGATTTTGAAGTGCTTACTGTAATGTTAAATATATCTCCATGTATGATTTCACAATGAGATATCAAATATAGCATAAGAGAATTCTAATTGTACTCTCTTGTTCAAGCGCAAATCATCAAGCGCAGTATAGCCTTATCGTTAATTCAGAATTAACGATTAGGCTATACTGCACTTGATGATTTGTCAGGTGAAAGCTTAAAATATATATATATCTCAAACATGACACACCATTTGAAAAATTAAGAGTAGTGCGGTATTGCCTCGTGCAATTGAGGTGACATTGATATGTAAAGAACAAGAGAGTACAATTAGAATTCTCTTATGCTATATTTGATATCTCATTGTGAAATCATACATGGAGATATATTTAGCATTGCAGTAAGCACTTCAAAATCAAATACCTGTTGAGATCGGTGTCCACAGAAGGGATGATCTAATCAAGTGAAACTAAGCATATTAGATGGTGCGTAGTGTGATTGTTTTTAATTGAAGGCCCAGTGGTATTCGGACCTTTGTTTTAATACACACCTCACTAATAAAGGGGATTCTAATATATAACACAGTTTTTTTAAATGTAATTGAATAAAGGTTGTCTTATTGACTCAGCTCATGATAATCTAGATGAATGATAACTAACCTGTCTCTTTAATATGCCAAGACAGAATTATTCAAGGTTTAGAGCATTATTGTTCCTCTATTTTTTATTTTTCAATGGTTAACATAGATTTTATTATCTACTGAGACTTGTGGTATTAAGTAGTAATACAATTATCAGATTGGATCCCAGTGTTTTCTTTTTGTTATAAATTGAAGTTTCCTTATAGAAGCATTTTTATTTGCTTTATGGGAGAATTTTGGTATATAAGTCTTGATTTGTCTTTCCACTGAATCTTGGGATATATAAATATCCTGACTAGTTATTTAACCTGTGGAAATACAAGGCTGGTTGGAGAGCTGGAAGTGAGTCCATATCGGAAGCACTGGCAGAGCTATATATATGGATAGATAGATAGATAGATAGATAGATAGATAGATAGATAGATAGATAGATAGATAGATAGAGATATATAATAAGGAAGAGACAGAAAATATATTCATACCCATGCTAGACAGCATGGGACTTAATCCATGTCTCTTTAGTCTGTGTGAATATGATTCAATATGGTAGTCCTGGTATTTGCCTTTTGTTCCTGTTTTCTCCTTTTTTACTCTCACTTTTCCAATACTTAAAAGCTTCTGTCTGCCTCCCTGACATGATCAAAGCAGAGGCAGGAGCAGAGGGGTGAGGCTGTCAAAGAGGTGCAGTGCATTCTGAATCTTGGATTTAACTCTGCCATTGGTGAGATTCGAACCAAGTCTTTAGACTGTATACTGGGCATAGGATGTAACACAATCTTATGAAGCCTATCAATTTAAATAGACTTGGCAGCACAAAATGTTTTAACTTGCAATCAATATTCTGTGGCACTGTGGAGGGGGAATGCGAAGAGTGAGTGGATGCGCCAAAGGGTCTCCATTACTACATCTCTGGTGCATTATTATGACTATACATCTAAATTATTAATGTAAACATACCAGATGTAAAAAGACTAAAGTCGGGTCATTCTATTTGTAAACATTTTGTGCAAGTCTTGAAAACATATTGACACATCCTATATAATAATTTGCTAAAACGTGGGTAACGCCGCGTCATGCGCAGTAGACACAGAGCATCCAGCTCTGTATCAGCCGTGACGTGGGCAGTCTCTACTGCGCATTACTGTCCCATGACCGGCTGACAGTGGCACTGTGGCCCGTGTAACGGGCTCTTCAACTAGTTAACAATAAAAGATGTGCATGTTCTGAGGCAGGTATTAAGCCACCCTGCCAATAAAATGAACTACTCATCGCTTAGGAGTAAAATAGGACTTTTTCTGGGAGGGGAAACAAAGAAAAAAGTAAAAATTGTAATAATAACAGGTCAGCTAAACTAAGGTCACGCTCCCCAAGTCTGAATATTGTACATGTTTCCACAGGTCCAGGTGATAAAGCGGCATCCATTGCCATAGAAAGAGCAGTGCACCACTTACAATCTGAGGGATTACATTTATAACATTTTTGCCAATTATGGCCTAGATTGCATGGCAGTTGATAGATGTCATCAACTGTTCTGTCTGACAGATTGATTCCCTTTTAAATCTATGGAGACATTTGTAGGTTTTATTGTATACTTATCTGCTATCTCAATAAAGATTTAAACACACACACACACACACACAAAACCAAAATATCTTCAGTTGCAGAGGTATCCAAGCCTATTGCAAAGTAGTGTGTCAGATTTGTTGTGGCTCTTTTAATTTTTTTAATGTCTATATGTGAGAAATAGACAAGCAAAAAATGAAAAACACAGATTTTTTTTGTCTTCCTTTGACATTATTTGACCTATGCTTGTTTGTCCTAGGAAGCATTACCTCTTTAAAATGTCTATGTTAGGATACATGATATGCTTCCAAGGTTTTTTTTACTTGGGTTGAAGGGGGTTCTCAAAGGTACTCTGTACCACATCTTTTTTCCAAAAAATAAAAAAATTGATTACCAGTACCAAGACCTTTTTGGCGTGATGCAGGGAACGTGTGCAAATGCTATTTCCCTGTGAAAACCACTAGAGAATAGGTTTGCGCAGGATTTTGTTGAATTGCACATGAAAATTCAAGATTAGCGAACGGCTGCGTATATTTATTTTTTTGTGGGCGTGGCTAAGATTAACGAATCTGTGTCAGTGGAATAGCGAATGCGCCTAATGCAAGAACTGCTATAGCGAATGAATTTATACGTCTGTGTACTGTTGTCATAAAATGGAATTTTTTATGCGCAATTAAAGAAGCGTTCGGTACTTAGCTTCCTGGATTAGAACATGCGCAAAATCTATCTGTGCAAAAAAATGCCTTTATCCAATGCAAACGTTTCTTGCATCGCGCCATTTGTTTCTAGAAAAATTACCTTTTTTGTTTTTAGAAAAATTGCCCAAGATATGCCTCAGAGAGTTTTTCTGGTTCCCAAAGATTTCCTATCAGTTAGTCATACCTAATTGAATTAGTACAACCATGCTTGCTGTGTGGCTATCCATCTGTGAGTGTCTGTATGGCTATCAGTCACAAGCATTGCATTGACATCATTCTTCTGTATGTGTGTGATTGTGTCACAATCAGGAGCTGTGATTTGGAATGACTGAGTGAAGTCAGTGGTTGTCAGTGTATATGTGGCTGCCAGTGGTGCTAAGAAGGTATAAGTATAATATGGAGGCACAGTTATGCCTTCCTGTTGGATTTGCAATCACTCCAGGCAAAACCATGCACTACCAAAACACTAACGTTACTCCTAACAATAAACTATCAACCACCCAGGAAACAGAATAAAGCCATATTAAAAAAGCAACCAACCTTTGACATTAGTATGGGGGACACCTATAACAACCACATCATGTCAAACAAAACACGAAGGGTACCTCTTTGTGTAACAATGTTTAATATTGGGAAATCTAATAAGGAGGAATCAAAGAGAACCCCACCAAACAAGCCCTTTACAAAGAAGCACTCAACTCAGAGTATAGAAACTTACAAAATAATTTTATTATATTTAATTATACACAAAAATATGTAACAAAGACTCACATTTAAAACATACTTAAAAACACAAAAATCGGCAGGAGGGGTATTGTACTGTATTACACAGAAAATGGGAAAAGTATCATAAATCAATACAGACAATTCTCGCAAAAAACTATCACCAGATATAGGTATATAATTCCCAAATTTGCCTTGTATAATAATCTTAAATATATGATCCAAAGGCAGCATATATATAAAAAAAATAAAAAATATTCAAATCCCAAACAGTGCACTTTAAGTGAAGCAATAATTAACAAAACACATGCTGTGAAAAAATCTGAAGTAATTGAAGTTCTCCAATACAAAAGAACTAATGTGATCCAATACACAAAAAAAATATAAATGAATAAATAAATCAATAAACCAAACCTCCAATCAGCAAGGTATAAGTCAATCACCCCTCCAAACCGTACCAACTATCCCGACGCGTATCGACACAAGGCTTCCCACTGGGAACTCTTACTCTGTGTCAGCCTCAGAAGGATCGCGTGGGAAGTCTTACTCTGTGTCAGCCTCAGAAGGATCGCGTGGGAAGTCTTACTCTGTGTCAGCCTCAGAAGGATCGCGTGGGAACTCTTACTCTGTGTCAGCCTCAGAAGGATCGCGTGGGAACTCTTACTCTGTGTCAGCCTCAGAAGGATCGCGTGGGAACTCTTACTCTGTGTCAGCCTCAGAAGGATCGTGTGGGAACTCTTACTCTGTGTCAGCCTCAGAAGGATCGTGTGGGAACTCTTACTCTGTGTCAGCCTCAGAAGGATCGTGTGGGAAGTCTTACTCTGTGTCAGCCTCAGAAGGATCGCGTGGGAAGTCTTACTCTGTGTCAGCCTCAGAAGGATCGTGTGGGAACTCTTACTCTGTGTCAGCCTCAGAAAGATGGTCAGCGCCGGAGAGAGCCTCAGCCACGGGACTAGGGTGACCACATGTCCCGGAATGGCAGAATGGAAATGTGGTCACCCTGCCTATGAGGCTGATGTACTATGAAGAACAGGAGTAAGTCCGGGGCAAACCAACTGCACCTTGGAGACAAACACAAACCCTAAATGATATAAAATAGGGCTTTTAACCACTTAAATGCTAGAGAGGTCACAAGTGATCAGTCATTGAAGGGGTTATAAACACCATTTACCATTTAGAATTTTGGAATTAAAAGCCCCATTTAACCTCTTGAATGCCAGAGGGGTGTGCAGTGCTTTGCTATAGAATTAATTGCTTACTGCTCTGACACTCAAAGTGTTACATTACAAGGAACTCTGGGAATGTATAATTCTCCCCTTGCCCTGTAATCGCTCCACTTTATCTTGGTAGTTGGTACATCAACCTCTGTGCATTCAGGATATTTGTGGCCTGGACTAACTCATACCTCCCAACATTTCATATGAACAAAGAGGGCCACTTTTCTTTCAGGTGGTGTTGCTGGGGGCATGGCTGGTGGGCGGGGAATTACCAAGGATTTTTAGGTTATTTTATGACCTATTGACACCTCTTTATGTAACTGAATAAGTTATTTAGAGCAAGACAAAAGTATTTTATATACTAATTATAGCCTAATAAACAAATATGAGGAAGTTTAAACAAACATTAATGTGAGTGTTATTGCTGTGGAGCAATATGATACACTAATATACACACCACACAGTCTGATGTCCTAAACACAGGGACACCAGGGTGATGCACTTCTATACACACCACACAGTCTGATCTCCTAAACACAGGAACACCAGGGTGATACACTTATATACACACACCACACAGTCTGATCTCCTAAACACAGGGACACCAGGGTGATACACTTATATACACACCACACAGTCTGATCTCCTAAACACAGGGACACCAGGGTGATACACTTATATACACACCACACAGTCTGATCTCCTAAACACAGGGACACCAGGGTGATACACTTATATACACACCACACAGTCTGATCTCCTAAACACAGGGACACCAGGGTGATGCACTTCTATACACACCACACAGTCTGATCTCCTAAACACAGGGACACCAGGGTGATACACTTATATACACACCACACAGTCTGATCTCCTACACACAGGAACACCAGGGTGATACACTTCTATACACACCACACAGTCTGATCTCCTAAACACAGGGACACCAGGGTGATACACTTATATACACACCACACAGTCTGATCTCCTACACACAGGAACACCAGGGTGATATACTTATATACACACCACACAGTCTGATCTCCTAAACACAGGGACACCAGGGTGATGCACTTCTATACACACCACACAGTCTGATCTCCTAAACACAGGAACACCAGGGTGATACACTTATATACACACCACACAGTCTGATCTCCTAAACACAGGGACACCAGGGTGATGCACTTCTATACACACCACACAGTCTGATCTCCTAAACACAGGGACACCAGGGTGATACACTTATATACACACCACACAGTCTGATCTCCTACACACAGGAACACCAGGGTGATACACTTATATACACACCACACAGTCTGATCTCCTAAACACAGGGACACCAGGGTGATACACTTATATACACACCACACAGTCTGATCTCCTACACACAGGAACACCAGGGTGATACACTTATATACACACCACACAGTCTGATCTCCTACACACAGGAACACCAGGGTGATACACTTATATACACACACCACACAGTCTGATCTCCTAAACACAGGGACACCAGGGTGATACACTTATATACACACCACACAGTCTGATCTCCTACACACAGGAACACCAGGGTGATACACTTATATACACACCACACAGTCTGATCTCCTACACACAGGAACACCAGGGTGATACACTTATATACACACCACACAGTCTGATCTCCTAAACACAGGGACACCAGGGTGATACACTTATATACACACACCACGCAGTCTGATCTCCTAAACACAGGAACACCAGGGTGATACACTTATATACACACACCACACAGTCTGATCTCCTAAACACAGGAACACCAGGGTGATACACTTATATACACACACCACACAGTCTGATCTCCTAAACACAGGGCCACCAGGGTGATATACTTATATACACACACAGTCTGATCTCCTAAAAAGACAGTGTCTCAAAGAGGCACTGTCCCTCCCAAAGGGGGGGGGCACTTGGGAGGTATGACTGATGCCTTCCCTGTTTAACCCTTTGAATGCCAGGGAGGTATCCAGTGTATTGCTGGGATACCTCTCTGTCACTCAAAGGGTTAAAGCAGACTTTGACATACACCTACAGTTCTAGAAGTGTTAAGACTCAGTGGGCCATATTTACAAACTAAAACAGGGAGTAATTTGGGGCAATTCAACTCCATCATAGACAAGAAATAAAAACTCCCAAAATTTCAATTGCTTTAAGTTGGGCCTTTACCCCCCCCCCCACCACACACACGTGTTAGAAATGTGTTTTAACTCATTCAATCATTCAAACAGTTAAAAAGCTCCATTTAAATGAATGGGAATGTTTATTTGTCCCCAATGATGCTGTTGGTTTGAACCATAATTGCACCAGTTTTGCTTGTCTATACGGCTCAATGCAAAGCAATGCATTGGAGACATCTCTAGAATTCCAGGGGTTAAAAATCTCTGTTCAAGTGGTGCGTTAGTTTACTCCAGAATAACTCCAGTTTACTTTTAGAACTATGGGCCTGTGTTCTCACTTTCAACCCTTTCATTTCCAGAAAGGCTGTTCTGGCATCAGAAAAGAGGATTTTAGTCTTACCTGTTAAATCCTTTTCTCTTAGTCCATACAGGTTACTGGAAACTTTGGGTAGGCGACCCACCCCTTTAAGTAGGCAGGAACAATTCTAGAATTGATTTCCTACTTGGCTGCAGCTATCCAACAAGCTCCAGCAGGATTTGAGACACTAATTATTGACTAGATAGTGGAAGGGAAAGAAGACTCCTGTGAGCATGACCCTGAAAGACCCCCACGGTCTGCCACAGGAGAGCCAAGCATGGTCCCTTGACAGGGTGGGAGACCAGTAACCTGTATGGACTAAAAGAGAAGGATTTAACAGGTAAGACTAAAATCCTCTTTTCTCTGTCGTCCAATAAAGGTTACTCGTAACTTTAGGATGTCCAACCATTGAGTTTCCCAGAGGCAGGAAGTAAGGCAAGGACCAGGCGCAAGGCCCCCAAAGTCACCAGAGCAGATATGAACCATCAGATCAGAGATAGCCCAACAAACAATTAAGTGTCAACGGACACTGAACAGGGGTAACAACACCCAAAACTGTTACACAGCACACTGAACTAGAGCCAACAGGGCTCAAAAGTGAAGGAAGCACCAAGAACCGAAGAAGATCCTAGACAGGCAAGACTGCCTCCAGGATCTTCCTCCCAAAGCTGGCGTCAGTCGATGTTTCGAAAAGGTGTGCACAGACAACCAAGTGGCAGCCTTGCACAACTGATCAGCGGAGGCCTGATTCTTGTAAGCCCAAGAAGCCCCAATAGATCTGGTAGAATGAGCCATAACCCAAAAAGGAACGGGTTTCTTCCTCAGCTCATAAGCCTTACGAATAGTGGACTAGATCCAACATGCAATAGTCACTTTGGATGCTGGTCTTCCTACCCTGGGGCCCTCAGGAATGACGAACAGCGCGTCAGATTGTCTAATAGACTCCGTGCGATGTACATAAAACTTAAGACAACGCACCACATCTAACAAGTGGAGATCCCTCTCCTTGTCAGAGGCAGGGTCAGGGCAG
The DNA here is from genome assembly GCA_037306005.1 of Rhinophrynus dorsalis. NCBI lineage: Eukaryota > Metazoa > Chordata > Amphibia > Anura > Rhinophrynidae > Rhinophrynus > Rhinophrynus dorsalis. Next base: position 339,046,653 of record CM074721.1, read on the forward strand.
AAAGAAGGTACCACAATCTCCTGATTAATGTGGAACTCAGAGATCACCTTTGGGAGAAATTCCTGAGAAGTGCGAAGCACCGCCTTGTCTTTGTGCAACACTAAAAATGGTGGTTTACAAGACAGAGCATGTAACTCCGCGACACAGCGAACAGACACGATCGCCAGGAGAAAGGCCATTTTCCACATCAGCAGGCATAAAGGAATAGTAGCCAAGGACTCAAAGGGAAGGCGCTGAAGGACTCCCAAGGCCAAATTAAGGTCCCACTGAGGAGCAGGGGTCTTAAAGACAGGACGAGTATGAGCAACGCCCTGGAAGAAAACCTTGACATCAGGAAGAATAGCAATGCACCTCTGAAAGAAAACAGAGAGACCAGAAGTCTGAACCTCAAGGGAACTCAAGCTGGGGCCCTTATCCACCCCGTCCTGCAAGAAGGCCAGAACCGTAGGTAGATCAAAATCCTGAGAGAGGTCCCTATCAGCACACCAAGATAGGAAGGTTGACCAAACACGATGGTAGGCCTTAGAAGAAACCGATTTGTGGGCACCAAGCATAGTGGCCACCACACTAGAAGAAACACTTTTCTTCTTCGGTATTGAGGATTCAATTTCCAAGCTGTCAAAGCCAGGCGATGAACATCCTCCTTCCACATGTATCCCTGTAGAAGAAGATCCGTATGGCAAGGGAGCCGGAATGGCCCCGCCACTGACAGATCCAGAAGCTCCGGAAACCAAGCCTGCTGAGGCCAGTACGGAGCAATCAGAATGACTGGACAGCGTTCCAGTCTCAATTTCCGCAACACCCTGTGCAACATGGGAAGGAGAGGAAAGATGTAAGCCACAGAAAATAACCTAGGAATGGACATGGCATCCACTGCTAGAGTTAGAGATCTCTCCAGCAAGAGCAGAACCTCGGGACCTTCCTGTTGTGTCTTGTCGCCATCTAGTCGATGCAAGGAAGACCCCACTTCTGAATAATGAGGGAGAACACCTCTGGATGCAGTTCCCTCTCTCCGCTGTCCACCGTGTGTCAACTGAGGAAGTCTGCCATAACATTGTCTATGCCAGGAATGGGGAATGTGTACTGCGGATATGGCAGGAACGTGTTCTTCTGCCCAAGACAAAACAGCCTTGGCCTCTAACCAAGCGGTGAGACTTCTTCTTCTGCTCTGATTGTTGATGTAGGCCACGGCCGTAGTGTTATTGGACTGTACCCGAACTGGGCATTCTTTCAGCTGGGGAGTCCAATGACGAAGGGCATGGAATATCGCCCGAAGCTCCAACACGTTGATGGGAAGGAGACATTCCTCCGGACACCACCGACTTTGTGCACTCAGGCAACCCAGGACCGCTCCCTATCTGGAGAGGCTGGCATCCGTCGTTACAGTGGTCCAGAAGGATAATAGGAAGGACTTGCCCTTCAGCAGATTGGAGTGGTCGGTCCACCAGGACAAACTCCTTTCCACATGAAGAGGAAGTGACACTGACGTCTTCAGAAGGTCCAGCTGACCTCTGTACACCTGTACATCACGAACCTCTGGAGTTCTGGTGTGAGCCATGGCAAATGGGACCGCTTCTTTGGTGGAGATGAATTTCCCCACTAGAGAGGACAGATTCTTGTCTGGAACTGGATAGAGAGCCAGAATAGCAGATACTCTTTGGGCGATCTGGTGAGACAATTCCTCCGTGAGAAACACCATGCTCTGCTGAGTGTCAAAGAGAAGGCCCAGGAAGACCAGACGCTGGAATGGGACAAGATCTGACTTGTCCATGTTGATGATCCACCCTTGATGGGTGAGAGCATGAATGCAGTCCTGGACCTACTGATGAAGAAGTTCCTCACACAGGGGGTTTCCAGAAGCAGGTCATCCATGTATGGAGTAACTCTGATGCCGTCCGAGTGGATGATGGATACTAAAGCTCCCAGGACACGGTTGAAGACTTGAGGAGCTGCAGTCAAACCAAAGGGAAGAGCTGAAAACTGAAAGTGCCCTCAGTCCCAGGAAAATCTGAGGTACTGCCGGCTCTCTGGATGAATGGCGATGTGTAGATACGCGTCCTGAAGATCCAGAGAAGCAAGGAATTCCCCCGGGGACATAGCAGCAATCACCGTCCTTAGGGACTCCTGGTGACAATGAGTCCTGATCACAAAGGAATTGAGATCTTTCAAATCCAAAATGGGATGACAACCGCCGTCCTTCTTGGAAACCACAAAGAGGTTTGAGTAAACACCCATACCTCTGTCCAGAACTGGAACAGGCTCCAGAACATCCTTGTCCAGAAGGGCCTGGATAGCGCCATTGAACAGACGGCGTTTCTCTGCGCCCTGGGGCGTATGAGAGGGAAAAATGCGAAAGGGAGGAAGCGATACAAAAGGGATCCTGTACCCTTCTGTCACCACCTGTAAAACCCACGGGTCCTCCACTGAACCCTCCCAGACGCTGAGTGAGGACCCGGGTTCAGCGAGTCATGCCGAAGAAGTCTTGTAAACCTTAGGCTTGGAGGAGACCTTGGGCTTCCATTGCTGTTTGGGCTTGGAGGAGGCACGTGTAGACCGAAAGGTCTCTGGTAGCAGCCTTGAACTCTTGCACCCAAACTGGCTCTATTGTATGGCTGGAGGTCCCTGGGAGAGACTCAGGGACATCAGAACATGCTGGGCATAAATGACCTGAGAATTCTCTAGGTAACCCTGAATGACATGAGGAAGAGTGCACAATAGGGGACACAGAGACCCCAGCGTCCTTAGTCTTAGGCCTGACCCCAGACTCCAATGGATTAGACATTCTCACAGTGTCAAAAATGTTTAGTATAATAAATCACCCAATTACAGTGTGAAAGATTAAAATTTCACCCCAGAACGCCATACTAATTCTAATGTAAAAATGGAGATGTAACATCTATAACTAGGAGGGCGACAACCCTGAATGGTATTGGGACAAAACGGGTAATTTCTGACATGGAGAGCTCAAGAACAACTTTAACATTAAGATTTGTTGCATTTAACTAGATTAAACCTTTGAGTGCATAAGCAGTGTCAAACACATTGCTGAACAGTTCTTGTGCCACCAATGCACCTAAGTTACACCACTTACTTTGGTTGTTAACTAACAATGACCATGGCTGATATACTAGAAAGAAGTGGAACGATTCTGGAAAAAAACAGTTGCATAATAGGAGTTAAATTAAAATAGTTAATGATTTAGATTGGGCTTTTTAACCCCTTGAATGCCACAGAAGTCTCCATTTAATTTCTTTACAACACTGGAGACCTCATACCTCCCAAGTGTTCCATTATAGTCATGACAGTCCCTCTTCGAGACCCAAATCCCTCTGTCCCTCTTTCCCACCTCTTCTTAGGAGATCAGACTGCGTGGTGTGTATATAAGAGTATCACTTTGCTTTACAGCAATAAACTCACATTAATATTTGTTTAAACTTTAGTCTATGCAAATAAAATACTTTGTTCTTGCTTTTAACCATTATTCAGTTATATAAAAAGCTTTCAATAGGTCATGAAATAACCGAAAATTTCATGGTTATGCCCCGTCGACCAATTGCACCCCCAGCAACACCCTCTAAATCAAAAGTGTCCCTTTTTGGCGAACTGAAATGTTGGAAGGGATGCCTCTTTAGCATTCATGGGGTTAAAAGCCCCATTTAAATCAATGGGGATTTTGTCCATTTTTATTTTTTGCCTATGGTGCATTTGGTTTGTGCCAGAATTGCTCCAATCCTGCGTAGTACCTCAGCCTCAATCACTGTAATTACACAGAGCAGGTTTCAATGCAATGGGTCAGCTCCCCTTGTATCCCATTTCCTGTTCTTCAGAACAAGACAATGTAATGTTATCCCAACAGATACTGATTTAGCTACACTAGGGGCAGCCATTGGCTGGATGGGGATGATGGGATTGTAGTCCCTGACAGTTTTAGGTCCAGCAATTGACTTCCCCTGATCAACACTATGAGAGCTTTAGTAAATATCATACCCCCCCCCTTTTTTATATGCCTTATATGTTACTGACAATTATATATGAAGGGGAATTAACCATTTCTTAGTTTCTAGTAAAGTAGAGATTTTTTAAAATGTTAAAAAGAGTTACAGACATGGCCCTTATGTATAAAATCAAAGTGGAGGAAACCAACTGTACTATAGGGAAAATAAATTCCCATTGATTTACAAAGGTACTTTTAATTTCTCAAATGCTAGAGGGTTCCTTACCCATTGTGAAGCAATGTGTTGGAGACCTCTGGTATTAATGTGGTTAAAAAGCCCCATTTAAAACAATGGTAAATTCGGAAATATTTTTTGGTTCCTTATGGCGCAGTTACTTTGCCCCATCAGAACATCCACTAGCATGCTTTAACTCTGTAATGCCCCTAAAACTAGAATCAAATAAATACATGAGGGAAAATAGTTCAAGAAAATCACGCTTTAACCATCTGAATGCCAGAGAGGTATCCATTGCATTGCGATGCATTGGACCTCCCTGGCAATCAAAGGGTTCCTGTTTGTTCTCCACAGAAGAGGTTAATATCATAAGTGTATTTTTTTTAGCGGTGATTAATTTAGGGGTCGGGGGTGGTGGTCTCCTTTGGATTACATCTGCTGCTTTTGTTAACTTGTGTTGTAAGATCTCCTTCCTTTCGCCCCCCCTTCCCCTCACAGTCAGACCTCCCTGACATGAGGTGTCTAAAAATACAGAGATGTTACAAGCAGTTAGAGCATGGCCAGCCTAAACCAATCCCAACTCCTGCTATCCATAGCACCCAATCCTGCCCCTGCTCACTATCTCACTGGGGATTAGGAAAATACTCATCTTAGTTGTATATGGTCATAGCTAAGGCATTCCAGGGAGTCCATGCCTCTGACGTTGGGGGTGGGAGGGGGAGAGGAGACTAAAGAGGGAGGGGGCATAAGCTTTCTTTAAAACCAACTCCATCCAGGACTCCACACTTTCACACAAGTTGCCAAAGGCATCAGCTCTCAGCTCTCCCCCTATCTCTTTCTTTCTCTCCCTCTCTTTCTTTACTGTAGCATCTGCAGCTTCTGGAGTCATCTGTTCTCTGCTTCATCTTTTGATTCATTTTGCTGTTTATTTTCCTGCCTTTTTTCTAACAAAAAGAACTTAATCGCAGACCTGACCTGCTGCACTTTAATACCTCTACAAAAAACAGGGATTCACTGAAAGGAAACAGAAGACAGGAAGAAAAAGGTGGAAGGGGATTAGACTGTGATAACTTTCTCCTCCCTCTCTGCTCAGAGCCAGTACACGGGGGTGTGGAAGCTGTTGAAAGGGTTAACCTAACTTTGCCAAGAAAGATCTCACAGTTTCCAACAAGAGGACAAATAATAAGGGAACTAATTTGATTGTTGAGGTCAGTTTCAGCAGCTTGAACTCGATTTCACACTGCAGGGTTTGGATCCAGCAGTCCCTGCTCCCTCTCCATTCTCCACCCTTTTTTCCTATTGTTGATCCCCATATAAAAAGACGAAAGTTCCCAATCCAAAGTCATCATGAGCAGCAACGATTATTACGATCAACAACAGTTTTACCAAGGTGAGGAGGCAGAGGAGATGCCAGCCACAGAGAAAGACTTGGCAGAGGATGCACCATGGAAGAAGATCCAGCAAAACACCTTTACCAGGTGGTGCAATGAACACCTCAAGTGCATGAACAAGCGCATTGGTGACCTTCAAAAGGACCTTAGCGATGGTCTCAAGCTCATAGCTCTGCTTGAGGTGCTGAGTCAGAAGAAGATGTACAGAAAGTACCACTCCCGACCAAACTTCAGGCAGATGAAGCTGGAGAATGTGTCAGTGGCTCTGGAATTCTTGGACCGAGAACACATCAAGCTGGTGTCTATAGGTGCGTTATAGGTGAACATGGGTTGTATTTGAGTCAAGTCATTATTAGTCCCATGAGTACTAGAGACCTATCTAGATTCCAAGGGATTAAAGTAGAGGTTGAGTTTGCAGGGATTATATTATATAAACACACAAAGATAGCAGATATCCATAAATTGTATTTTGTGCTTATGGATCACAACCATGAAATAATTATTTAAACTTATATTAAATATATGTGACATCACTGATTGAAAAGAAAAAAAGTGCCATTCAGGGACTGTACAAGGTTATGTCTTTGCGAAGTGTAGTTGAGATGGTGCATGTTAGTCCTATGAGTGCCAGCGTATTATGTTGCAACATGTTGGATACTTCTCTGTCACTCAAAGGGTTAATAATTGGTGGCTTTTTTATGGATGAGGTCAGTGTGGGTAGACAGAATGTGGAAGCCACTGTGGAATACACTTGGTGTGTGTATGTATGTGTTTTGGTAAGTGGAGAATTTTATTTGAGCGGAGATGTACGATAGGCAGGATTAATGAATTCTATGCCCTTAGGTGACATCATTGTTAACTTTAGATTGTGGAGCGAAGATTAAATATCTTACAGATGTGTGTGGCAGGTCACTAGGTAATATTAATTAATCCAGAAGTTTAGAGCAATTCAGAGGCCAAACAACCACACCAGAGGGAACAAATAAAATTGCCCATTGTTTTAACCTTTTGAATGCCAAAGGGGTATGCAATACATTGCAAAGCAATGATGCTTTTATCTCCTTTAATTACTTTCAATACTTTGTAGGCCTCTCTTGTATTTAAAGTGTAAAAAGCTCCATTTAAACATTTGAGTGCTAGCTAGATAGCGACTTCAGCAATGTGTTGGACATCTCTCTGGCACTTAAAGGGTTAACTCAATGGACATTTTGGGTGCAGTTAATGTGCTCTGAGATTGTTCCAGATTCTTAGTATATAAGCCTCTCTGTGTTTGGAGGGTCATTTTTTTATTTTTAGAAATCTGCAATATTGAATATGATGTCAGAGTAACCCCTTGAGTATCAGAGGGCTATGCAATACATTGCAGAGCTTACCCCTCTAGCACTCAAAGGGTTAAAACCAATGAGTCCTTCAAGTCTTTCCATTTCCTATTAAACCTGTTTTAATTTATAAATAATTGAAACACTATTTAAATTATATACATCTGTTGTAGAGCTTTTAAACTGAAGTTTATGATGCTAATGTTAACTCCTTCAAAGCTGGTGCAGCTTGTCCATGTGGTTGTAAAAGAGCTAACAGGTGCTGACATATCAGACAGAGTGACACCACTTGTTTCTTGGGGAACTATACCTGTAGTAATAAGTGACTCTTAATTTAATAGAAGGACTTATCCAGATGCAAGTCATTCATACAACTGTCACTCTCTATCTATCTATCTATCTATCTATCTATCTATCTATCTATCTATCTATCTATCTATCACACACCATTAAAAGAAAAACAAAATACAATGGGGTCCTTGCACTCATGTTGGAGGGTCTTTCTAATGGGCAGCAGAAATGTAGTGGCTCCTCGCTACAGTTCTGTATCTCGTGTTTTTTCACTCGCCTTTCTCCTGTATTCCCCAGATAATTCCATTGCAGTGAGGGGTGTGGTTGATAGGCAGCTCATGTGCTCACCAGCTGAATATTATTGGCTAGCACCCATGAGACTCAGCCATTCATTAGTGGTTGCAATGAGCATTGACATCCACAAAATTGCTTTTGTAGAAGATCTTCTTGTGGCCCCATATGCCACTGAAGCATCTTTGTTGTAGGCCTACATGATCATCCTATATAATAATTAGCTAGGATGTTTGTCAGAAGCCGTCATGAGCAGTAGAGACTGCCCGAACGCGCAGAATGCTGGGAGCACGGAATGCTGGGAATTCTGTGCTGGGAGCATTCCGTGCTTTCCAGCAGTCTCTACAGTGCATGACTGCGTTGGCGGCAGGACGCAGAGCAGGACCGGCCTCTTAACCCTTTGAGTACAAGAGGTGTACACAACACGTTGCAAAGCAATGTATTACGCACCCCTCTGGCAGTCAAATGGTTAACATCACCCGGACCTTGGCCTGTGTACACAGGCTTTTACACTAGTAGTAAATATGCAGCTTGCTGGACTTAAATTCATGAAGGGGCAACAGTTGTTCATGTTAAAAGCATCAAAGCCTAGCATTGCTCCTTCCAGACGGCATCACAAATTCAGCATCACCCATGTGAAAGGGGCCATATACTAAGGAAATAGGCACGCACAGGTCTTTAATTTAAAAAAAAAAAAAAATTGATTTTTCTCATATCAATCAAACAGATGTTTCTGCCCCTACTCAGACGTTGATAAAGGCTTGAAAAATTGCTGAAACACCAAACTGTCTGACTTTAAGAAATAAACCATCATAAAGATTATTTTAGTTAAAGACCTGTGAGTGCTTTCTTCCTTTCAGTATAGGTCCCTTTGAGTGCCAGAGAGGTATCCAAAGCCTTGTACTGTAATGCTTTGGATATCTCGCTGGCTCTTGCGCTCAAAGTAGTATATATTTAACAGATCTGTTGTATTTTATAACTAATTTTCAGTTCACAATCAGACAAACAAAACAGGTCTTCAGAAACATGGGCGTGGCTTTTCTCTAAGGGATTTCTCATTCAGGTTGTAGAACCCTATTATCGGTTGTGGTGAGATGTTTAACTAAATTCAATAACATTTAGTTCTATAAAAACAAACAATAGACAGATAGTCCAAGAGAGAGCAATAGATAGATAGACAGGTATATAGATAAATAGATAGATAGATAGATGATTGATACATTGACCAATAGATAGATCAGACAGACTTTATTAATTACTCTTACTTTTGTTAGTTTTTCTTTGTATGTATAGTTCCCCTTTAAGAAACATACATTTCTGAAGCTGTGTCTCTATGTGATATCACAGTTAAAATGAGGCCACTGTGTCAAGTAAGTTAAATTCACCTTAAACATTAGGACTAACATGAAAAGTAATGTAATTATATCATAGCATTCATTTTTTTTCTAATTGTATTTCTATTGTTAGAAAAATGTTTACGATTACTTATGTTTTACTATACAATCAATGTACATATTGGGAGGGGGTAGGGGGTGAACCAAAGATAAGACGTAAGGAGAGTAGAATTCATAGCCATTTTAAATCAAATAGAATGTACATTCCTACTCTGAAGAACTTGGTTACAGTTAATCCACAGTTATGTGTTACCATCACGGTGTCATCACATGTTCCTTGATGGTAACTTATCTCCTGTCTCCCAATTTGCTCACAATATGAGTTTCGGACAAGTGAATGCTAAACTCCCTCTGGCAAGGAATAGGTTAAATAGCTAGCCCTTCCCACAGAGATGTGAAACCATATATAGAGATTGGTGTGATCAGTCTGAGCTATCCTTATACCCAGGGCTTAATGTTGTGTGGTGAGTTTAGTGATTGCAGTAAATGCATTGGGTAAAAGGAGGTGATGACTAAGTGCTTCATATTTCATTATGTTAACACTATGAGTGCCAGCTGTGTAAACAAAGCATTACTTTGCACATTCTTCCTCCATTCAAATGTAGTAGCTTGCAATACATAAACATAGCTCTATCTACTTTGTTGCTGGAAACAGTACCTAGTTAGTTGTTTGACAAAAGGTTACAAGTGTAACTAGTTTGATTTCTGCGAAGGTCAAATTGTTAACTAAAACTGAGTCTTGTATGAATGATGGGAGCTGGATATTCCAATAAATTCCAATAGATATATGTACATGGGCTAATAATGCAGAATTAAGAGTATATTGCAGTTTAACCCTTTGATTGCCAGAAAGGTATCCAATGCATTGCGTTACAATTCATTAGATAACCTCTCTGGCACTTAAAGGGTTCATGGGAAACCAACCCACTAGGAACAAGTACCCTTCATATAGCAACCAGGTATATCTATGAATAAATATTCTGCATTGTATCTGCAGTTGCCTGTATATAGCGATCTCCCCACACCACAAACCATGGTCCTGAATAGCTTGTAAGCATTGGTTGTCTCTATTAAATTGTAAACTGAAACAACTAGCAGTAGACTACAATAGAAATCAAATGCAAAAAAGTATATACCTGAATAGGTAAGTCTTTCTATGAAGCAAATTAAGGGCCACTTACTATAGAGAACATAGTTCTCCTGTTATGTAAAAATATAAGTGTTGTCAATAGTGAAAAATGATCCTTTAGTATATATATTGATTCAACAGTGCATAGAGGGAGGGGTACACATGTGGAAGGAAATACTTTAAGGACCAAAGGGTTGCATAGTGCATTGCAAAGCAATGATCTGCACACCCGTCTCTGGTCACTGAAAGTTTAATAGAGTAGTGATTCAAAAACACTTGTCCTTTCCGTATATAGAGACAGAAGAGATTTTCTCTGCATATCACAATGTCAAGGGTAAAAGAGTGTCTGTGCATTCAGAGTTATACAATGCTCCTGCAAACACATGCGATGTTGTGTTTTCAACAAATGGCAATCATCTTGCTCTTATGAAACATGGCACTTATTAATAACGATAATCTGCTTGTATATAAAATAGAGTGGGCCATATATATCAAAGAAATCTTAAGCAATTCTGGGCCAAACCAACTGCACAATATTGAACAAATAAAAAACATTACTGATTTTAATGGGTCTTTGATCCCTGGAATACTAATCACTGGCTTGGTAATCTCTTTAGGTTAACTTTTTGAGTGCCAGAGGGGTAGCCAGTGCATTACAAAGCAATGCATTGGCTAACCCTCTGGCACTCAATGGGTTAAAAAAAAAAAAATTAACTCAATGGGCATTTTGGAAATTTGGATTTTTCTTTTAAGGTTTAGGTTGTTTGTCCCAAAAATCTTCCAGATTGCTGTTAAACATATGCCCCATGTTGCAATATCCTATATAATAATTTGCTAGGATGTTTGTCAGAAGCCATCACGTGCAGTAGAGACTGCCCGAACACATAGAATGCTGGGAGCTCTGTGCTGGGAGCATTCTGTGCTTTGGGGCAGTCTCTACAGCGCATGACTGCGTTGGCGGCAGGACGCAGAGCAGGACCAGCCTCTTAACCCTTTGAGTGCAAGAGGGATACGCAACACTTTGCAAAGCAATGTGTTGCGTACCCCTCTGGCACTCAAAGGGTTAACATCACCCGGACCTTGGCCCGTGTACAGGGGCTTTTACACTAGTACTCAATATGTGACATTCTTGCTGTGTAACATTTTCCATACTCTGTCACTGACTATGCAGGAAGAAAGGAGTAATACTGTTTCCCTAGCCTGCCGGAAAACAGCACAGACAATGTTATTTGGGAATTTCTATCATGATATGGAAACTTTTACAAGTTAGATAAATTAAGATTACGTTTAGTCCAGTTGGGCACTGGAGATAAGCATCATCATTAAGTTACACCTATTGCCCCATATTTCCCCAGCAATCCCAATCCTGAGTGTGGGGGGGCTTCACTCGTGGCTAACTGATTCAGTGGTGAGCGACAAATGATTGGCTATTATCCACCTAGCTCTGCAATGAGATGGATACCTTTTTGATACTCAGAAGGTTAAGGGTTTATTCAAATTGATAACATGTACTACTGTATTGTATGAGACTGTTTCATACAGGTGATTTTATCAGTGCACGTTGCTGGGAGATGTACCTTGCTGCAACTTTGGTCCTATAGTGAGTTAACACACATACAGACTTGTAGCATGTAATGTGCCCGTACCTTCTCTTTAATGCAGAAGCTTTTATGAAACACATACTTTGGGTTCTAGTATCCTGCAATAAAGGGGAGGTTTGGTCACCTTAGTAGTATTATGGATTTCGATAGAATTGCAGTGGAAATGCACACATAATGTATCACAAGTAACTCCATTTTATGTGTGTTATTGTTGTTAGTAATGTTTATTTTGAGAGTATAAGATGCCAGATGATGGGGAGCTTCATACAAAATCACCTGAACAAGACAATAAAAATGCATCTCTTATTTCATGCAACTCTCTTGCATAAACACTGCTATGAAAAAGTTGTCTGTGTCAACAATCCTAAAACAAGACATAATGTAAGTAATGTAATTCTGTATTAAAGGGAATGTCTGCCCTTGCTAACACACTCCCAGTCTGCTGAGCAATGGTATGGATTACATACATATATATATGTGTGTGTGTGATAAATATGCGTATCTCTCTATATTTCCAGACTGTGCTTCCTCTGAAATAATCCATGCTTCAAATGAATAGTGAGCATTGATAGTACAGCTCCTCCCTTGCTCACCCGCCTGGCCCCTGTTACAGCAGCAGATGGGCCGCCTGTTGCTTGTTTATTCAACAGCAGCAGTTGCTGGGGGATTCCTAAAATTCCACCCCCTGTAGCTTACATTTGATTGAAGCATTAAACACACCCCACACTTCTGCCCCCTGGCATATGGTTGGGTTGTGCTGGAAAAGATACAACCCTACAGTATGCATTTTTCATAAGCATCCTTACTTAAGGGGGGGCATGGTCACACCCTCCTTAGAATGAGTCCTGTATTAATGCAGGGTGATTATAGCTGCCCTTTAATGCAAGATGGTTACAAAAGTACACTGTTAAGGGTTGCATTAAAGTTCACTGCAGCTCTGAAGTGTGCATTGTTTATGCATATTGTTTTAACCCTAGGATGCTAGAGATATCCCCAATTCATTGTTATGTGATGTTTTCCAAGAGGTTGCGATGAAATGCATTGCATATGTCTGTGGCTCTCAATGGGTTAAAAGGAAATACTCACATTATTAAATAATGCAGTATGTAGGATAACTTATTTAACTGTTAGGTACCCTGTGACTCATTAGCTGGAGTGCCAAAGGTTGCCTACCCCAAGCATACATAGATTAGTGACATAAAATGAGACTGCAAGATCTGGAGGTGTATTTGTTTGGGAACACACTAACCAACTGCTCCACAGGGGACAAATAACATACTTTCCAACATTTCAAATGGCCAAGATGGGACACTTTTGTTTTAGGGGGTGTTTATGGGGGCGTGGCTGGTGGGCAGGGCATTACCAATATTTTTTAGGTTATTTCAAGACTTACTGACACCTCTTTGTCTAAGTGAATACATTATTTACAGCAAGACTAAAGTATTTTATTTACACAGACTAATTTAGAAACACATATATTGAAGATTAAATACACATTTATGTGAGTTTTATTGCTGTGGAACAATGTGATACACACTACTTATTGTGATGTCAAGAAAAGAGGGACAAAAGGGTAGAAAAGAGGGACAGAGGGATTTGGGTCTCAAAACGGGACTGTCCCTCCTAAAGAGGGACACTTGGGAGGTATGAAATAACATTCCCCAAATTCCCACTGATTTAAATGAGGACATTAACCCAATGAATGCTAGAGAGGTCTCCAATGCACTTTAAAGCATTTGAAGGGGTTAAGAAGCCCCAGTGCTATCAGTGAATTTAACCCCTGTGGTGCAGTTGGTTTGCCCTAGAATTCCAATTCTTCGTATTACTTTAAGCTCAATAGCCATGTGCCAAGCAGTTTTCAATGTCAGCTGTCAAGTCCTTCTACACGGGCAGGTTTTAAGAACTTCCTCACAAGAGCACAGGAAAATCAATCAGTGGTTCAGTCATTTTGACAGATGCAACTATAATGATAGAGCCATCTGTGTTCATGGGAGCATATTCTTAAATCTTGCGCTTTAAAGGGGAGAGTGGTGAGGACTGGAGCTGAAAACTGCTGTCATATCCTATATAATAATTTGTTAGAAAGTTTGTAACGACGCAGTCATGCTCAGTAGAGACTGCCCGTGACAAGGCTTATACAGAGCGGGACGCTGCCGGCTGGCAGTGGCACTATGGCCCATGTAACGGGCTCTTCAACTAGTACCTGATAATGGGGCAAATATAAATTTGCCCTAGCAGCCAAAATGGCATTAGTCTCTAAAGCCAGCAGCTGATAGTATGGGTATGCACTAATGATCACAGTAGTACATACTGGAGAACTTTCCACCAGCAGTTGACTTTAATGCCTGCATCTCTGCACCACCAGACCCACAGGGAATTGGTGTGCACTAAAGTTGTTTTGTCTGTGCTTTGCTTAGTATATTGGTATTAACTAAGTGTAGAGGAAAAAGCAGCCCCAAAATGCCTAGACTTCTCCCTTGTCCTTCCCTTGGTGAAGGTGCTTTAAAGTTAATATTTAATGTGTACGTAGCTGAGTAAATTGGCGTTAGGTGGGGTAGGGTGTAGAAAGCAAGAAATATTCACCCTAAAGTCCATTGTGTATATAACACTTTGTTTTACACTGAACTACAAGGGATAATTTCACACTTCATTGTGTTTTTATAGCTTCATTTTCCACCACTGGAATATTGTTGAGCCTGAAGTTATCGACATAAGAACAAACAGGTAGACCTGTCAGAATGGATGAGCCTCTGATTAACCATCCAGCATTCATATGAGGAAATACTTGAAACCGCTGATATTGAATAGGTTTTTTACATTTTTATTATAAAAGGATAGTATGATATATATATATATATATATATATATATATATATATATATGATATATGTATATTTATTGCAGGTTTTATTATGCTGAGTAAATGAAGGGTACTCCCACTGATGAGATGTTTTATTCAAAGGTTCTGCAGTTAAAAGCTGCATTTTGTGGTGGCAGTCATTTTGTAGAAAATTAGTTTTTGAGTTAATTAGATGGGCAGATTAACCCCTTAAGGACCAGCGGTCCCGGGGTGTGTGGTCCTTTAAGGACCACACAGTAAAGTTTGACATGCCGTCCCACGTGACTGATCATGTGTGCCGGCACGCCAAACGGGGGACTGAAAGAGATCACTCCAGTCCCTGCTATTACTCACAGTGCTCCTGCAGGAGTGCTGTAAGTAAAAAGTATCTGATGTGCCAGGACCGTCACTGGCCCTTAAGTGCCGGACAGCCGTGACGGTCCTTGCACGTCACTGGACGCAAAGGGGTTAAGGCATGCCATGCAGTCATTTCCCATCTTAGCTTTACATTACCTTCCCCACTCACTGACACTTAAGCCTTTCAGTGCTAGAATAGGGGAGAAATACCATGTCAATAAGTGGGGAGGTAATGTAAGACTACGGCAGGAAGTTCCTGCATGGAATATCTTAGTTGGCATAATCTATAAATGTGAATGATTCAAAAACTAGTACAACACATCAGCAATTTCAAAACCAACATTGTTGTTTTTAGATGATGGGGTTCCTTTAAGAACATGAAAGAAACTTTACAAGAAATGCCCTTAAAAGTGAGCTTGTTCAACCTTAGGGTCAAAAGCAATCAAAACAAAAAGTTAATGTACTAAGTCTAGTTTTAACTTCAAAATTACCATAAAACATTCTGGTGGTAAAATATCAGTATGAAGCAGTATACACAGTACTTAAAATCAAGGTGAGCCTATCCCCAGGATGTTACTGAACATTAATTCTGCAGGGCTCACAGGAGCCAGTAGAACTCTTCTGAGTGATTTTGATAAGCATCCTGCATTTAAAGGGATAGTAATACTTAATTTTATCTTTATTTTATTTTGTAGGCATTAAAAAAACATGAAGAACTATTGGCCTGAATGTTACAGTGGTACTGTTGCCACGCCATCCTTTGCAGAGTTCTGGTCAGTTGACCACAAACATCTATAGATGGTGTAGAAAAGCACTACTGTTTTTTGACAGCAATTTTGGAATTTTAATTACAGTCTTTATCTAACATCTAATGCTCATTCTGTATATATGGCAGTAAGTCTGTATGTAGGGCAGAAGTGTACAATCTGAGGCCTTTCAGCTGTTGAGGACTACAGCTCCCATCATCCTCCCCCAGGCAATTATAGGCCTCAACAACTGAAGGGCCTTGTGTTGCCCATCCCTGGTGTGGGGACAAGAGTAGATAAGCCACGTCTGTTTGTCCCTAGCTGTGAGGAGATATGACAGCTGTTTGTGACATAGAGCAGGGGACACGTTGCTGATATGGAATGACAGCCTGTGTGATAATGGGTTTGAATGGGGGATGGTGAACAGTATAAAACCCTCTGACTTTCTGGGTGTTCTACATATCAGACAATCTGTAAAAGACAACATAGGCAATGTAATGTTCTGCCTGGTGCAAAAAACAGTAGTACCGTATTAAGGAAAACATAGTAGGGTAGACTAATGGGGGTGGATGCTGTAAGAAAAGGGGAGCAATTCTGGGGCACATCACCTGTACTACAGGAAAATAAGTAGCCCATTGTGGATTGGAGAGGTAAAGCAATGTTTGGAGATCTCTCTATTTTAGTGTCAGAGGGGTGCAAAGGAATGTGCTATGTACCCCTCTGGTACTCAAAGAGTTAATAGTCCAATATAAAAAATCAAACATTTTGAGCGTCAGAGGGTTGCAAAGTAATGTGCTGTGTACCTCTCTGGCACTGAAAGAGTTAATAGTCCAATATAAAAAAAATAATAATAATTTTCTCTATAGGCTATATGGGAAAGTGTTACCTGAATCTCCCTGAAAGCCACTTGAAGGAGTTGCAGTTAGCCTGTGAGTAGTTGTAGTGGCCACTGAATTTAAAGGGGGAGGGGCACAAAGACAATAGTAGGACTTGAGTAGATGACATCATGTCTAGGCCACTATAGACTGGATATTATGATGTGTGTTATAACTATTACTTTTTCCTTGAGCACATTTGCACTGTGGTCCATAT
Source organism: Rhinophrynus dorsalis (assembly GCA_037306005.1). Lineage (NCBI taxonomy): Eukaryota > Metazoa > Chordata > Amphibia > Anura > Rhinophrynidae > Rhinophrynus > Rhinophrynus dorsalis. The sequence continues at coordinate 339,063,272 of CM074721.1, forward strand.
AATGTAATTCTGCATGCATACTGAGGAATATTTATTAATGTGACATTTCTGGGCAGTGGTGGATCTAGTTAATAAGGGCCCTGGCACAAATTAATTTCTGGACACTCAATTCATGGTAAACTGCCGAAAAATCCTAAAGAGTTTCTAATTGTGGCATTTATAACTACCACCAGTGGTGGTTTAGCCCCTTTCTACTACATTAATATTCAGGTATTCCCACCCTACATGCTCCTGCCTATCCTTCATCCAGTGCATGTGTGAAATATTACATATGTTTGATAGATTTCATTGGTCATCAAATGTTAACTAGAAAAAATATAGTGAGGGAGATGTATAAAACTGGTACAAACATCTGTTGCTATTTTTCCAGACAAATTCACTGCAGGTATGAAAAAACCTGCTTTGTGTCAAGTGTGTAAAATACACGTTGTGACCTAATTTGTGGTCATTGCTAAAGTAAGAATTTTGTTTATTTTTTGCATTTTGCAACACATTTATTATCACTTTTTGCCCCTAATATGTCTGCCACAGTCTCCTTGGTGTAATGTCAATACTATCAGTCTAGGTAAAAGATATGAATGAAAGTCATATCAATGTCACAAAAAGTCACAGCTGAGACGCTTCACTGTGATTGTTATGTATGTATAAACATTCTGAAAACATCTTACATATCACCTAGCACAAATAGCACACAACATAATTGTATTGCATTTGCCTTATATCATTTTTAAACATCTACCCCAATGTGTAAGCAATTATTTATTTTTTAAGATATCCTTATGATGAATTACATAAGTTTATGAATAGCTCTAAAGAATCTAGTTATTATTATTAAAATAAAGTTAAAATTTAAAAGTTGACCTAATTACATCTCATTCTTTGGTTACATAGCATTGCTTTAAAATGAATAGGAAGCTTATAGGTCATGATTAAGACTTAGTTCACACTGGATACTTTGTTCCAATAAATATGTTGCAAGGTGTTGCAGCAACACACGTTTGCCATTTAAAAATGTTGTAGCTGAAGACGTCACCCATTTGAACTACCCCATAGAAGACTATGAAATACTTTGAGTGAAACTTGTTGCTGCAACAGTCACCTATGCGAACTAGGCCTAAGGCTTCAATAGACCTGAATGACGCATAAGGGACATAAGTTATCAGATTTAACCCTTCCATGGCCAGATGAGCATGCAGTACATTGTGGAGCAATGTGTTACATACTTTTCTGACACTCAAAGGGTTAAACAAACAGTTATCAGTAAACTACAAGAATAAAAGCAACTAAAAAATGATAATATAGATATATACTGAAATTTGGAGGAATCTACCTAGGTATACTAATCTTTTAAATACAGACAGGGCCAGGTATAGTAGAGAATGAACACAATGGGTGGGCTAAGTGTTCCTTATCTTATATATAAACACAGTCAGTTAGGCCAGGAAATGGGTCATATCACTTGTGGTCTGAATGCTTAGAGTTTTCCTCAGTCGACTTTCAGATTTTTTTTTTTTTACTTCCAAATATTATTTTTCCTATTTTGTATGATTTTTTTTCTTTTTCATTTCTGTTTGGAGCTCATCTTATTCTAGATGATCTATGGGCTATATGTACAAAGGCTGAAGTGGAGTTACTCTGTTAAAAAACATCTGTACCACAGGGAACCAATTACCATTGGTCAGTTAGCCTAAAATGACTGATATTAATAAATTATGGATGTTGTTCTTAATATCTATGCTGACTGGAAGTGTATATATGGACCTTACCAATGTAAGTGGTGACTTAACTCTATGAGTGCCAGAGGGATATATAATGCATTGCTGCATTGCTTCACAAGGCATTGCACACCCCTGGCACTGAGAGTGTTAAAGAGTTCTAGTCCGTCCTTTAGACATTATGTTATTAAGGCCTTTCAAGAGTGCTTTGTGCATTTCCAGTAAGACAGCTTATCTACAGTGCATATACACAGAATGAGCGTGAAATGAATTGTATATATGAACAAGAATTACAATATGTTCAGAAAACACGTGGAAAGGAAGTGTTTATGTTTAGAGAATTAGTAGAAAATAAAATATACATGGATTTATTTTATACCCAGAGTACAAAGTCAAATTACATATGCAAGTCAAATATTACATGTATTCAAAGCACAAATAAACATATTTAAATTCCAATATTGTTTCTCAATGCATGGGAGACCTCTCTAACAATCAAGGGTGTCACATTCTCATTTAAATCAATGGGAATTTTTAGTTCTCCTTTATAGTGCAACTAGTGTAAAAGCCCGTGCACATGGGCCAAGGTTCGGATGATGTTAACCCTTTGAGTGCCAGAGGGGTACGCAACGCATTGCTTTGCAATGCGTTGCGTACCCCTCTGGCACTCAAAGGGTTAAGAGGTCGGTCCTGCTCTGCGTCCTGTCGCTGATGCAGTCATGCACTTTAGAGACTGCCTGAAAGCACAGAATGCTTCCAGCACAGAACTCCCAGCATTCCGGGCTCCCAGCATTCTGTGCGTTCGGGCAGTCTCTACTGCACATGACGGCTTCTGACAAACATCCTATTGAATTATTATAGAGGATTAGTTTGCCCCAGAATCCCTCCATTTATCTTTTGAATATACAGACCAAAGTGGCCTCTTGTTGTTCAGTAACTGAAGCTGAGCAGATCTGTTGTTTACCAGTTGACTTGTCAAATTGTCTTAACCCTTTAAGTGTCAGACGGGAGTCCAGCGCATTACAGAGTTAAATGTTTTGCTTTTTTCAAACTGGTTCTGGAACAGAGACCATGTGAAAAGTTTGGGAGTTATTTAAAAAAAAAATGGGTACAAAAGTTTTACAAACCAACCGGTTTGTGAAATCCTGTTACAGGACATATGCAACTACAGAATTCAGAAAATATGAACCTTACTGAAACAGTCTGGTTATTTCCACTTAAACCTGGATAGATGACCCATGCTTTACACATCTAATTCTATGGTTGATAGGGTACTCTGTACAGCAATGTAGCCACAATCACAAAGAACATGTGTTCAGCAGCTGGTAGCACCAGCAAACACATGGAATGTCACGGTTACCCTGAACTCTTCTGTACACCAGTTGACTTATTCCTGCAGCTAGAAGCCCCAAGGGTCCCTCTTTCCCCATTTCATGGAGATTTCTAACTGATCCTCAGAAAAGCGAGAGTAACCAAGAAGAAATCCCAATGTATGTAATTTACAATGACAACATATTTGGGGACAAGGCACAAAAAAAATAATATAGCATAATGTAACAATAATGACTGGAATAACATAGAGAGTCTTATTTACCAAGCTAAAGCATTGCAGTTGTGGATCAAACCAACTACACCATAGGTAGGAAAATTCAGATCCACAAATGAGGCTACCTCACCAACACTGTTCATCATAGATAGGGAATACAGTATCGAATAAAAGCAACAATTCCCTTATTGAAAAAAATCTTGAAAAATGTACTTAATGTCCTATATGTAGTCTGTATCATTATATTAGAAGAGAATCGTGGAATGGTATAAGGTCCGGCAGATGTTGTCACCAACACCAATCAACGCATTTCTGATGATAAATAAGCATCTCATGAATAAGCTTCTCACACGAGAAATGAGTTGATCGGTGTCTGTGAATGAAGTTGGTGCAGTGAACCAATTGCGAATTTCAATATATGGAAAACATAGACACTTTTGTACCTGCAGACACACTGAACCAGTGAATTTTTGGGAGTTGATTCTTTTCTTGTTTCATGTAGTCTATACACATATTGAAGGGGTTATTGCCATTTGTGGTCTTTTGTTTGAAGCAGGGCTGTCCAAGTTCAGTCCTCAAGGGCCACCAACAGACCAGGATGTAAGGATTTCCCTGATTAAGTACAGGTGAGTTACTCAGTGGATCATCCACTGTGACTGACTCACCTGTGCTTAAACAGGAAATCCTTACATCCTGGCCTGTTGCTATACTGAACTTAGACAGTCCTGTACTAGGTGACTAATAAACTGCTTTGCAATGTGTTCCATATCCCTCTGGCATTCCAAGGGTTAACCCTTTGAATCCAGCACATGGCAACCACTCTGGCCATAATACATAAGCCCAAGTAACTCTTGTTTCTATTATACAAAATAATAGGTTGGATTCCACTGATGTTAATTAACTTTTCGTTTCATCTCACAAATTTGTATTGAGTTTTCTGGTGGGGAATTTGGGGGGGAAATCCAGTGATAAACATATCACATGCAATAGCACCCAGCTCACTAATACACATACACAGGTAACCAATAATATTGCAGAATTCCCAGTAGTCAACATCTTCCCAAGGCAGTACACATTGTTACATATAAAGATTCCCTGACAAGGCAGTGGCACGCTCCATATTGTGGTGGAAGTACTAAGAGGAACTGGAGCAATTCTGGAGCAAACCATCTGCAATTTAGGGGACAACTAAACATTCCCAATTTTGCCACTGATTGAAATGGGGTTTAATCTGAGTGCCAGAATGGTATCCAACACATTTAAGGCTTTGGATACCTCACTGGCAGTGAAAGAGTTTAAAGCACCATTTTAACCAATTAGACATTTCATTGGTTCCTGTGGTGGATAGTTTGCCCCAGATTTTTCCAGTTCTTCTCAGTACCTCAGACTCACTGCACTGTTATCAACAGGGTGAAAAAACCAATAAACAATACATAGAAAAGCATTAGAGATTTTATCTTTTATTTTCTGGTAATGCTTTTCTGTTCAGGGGTTTGGTAAATCTAGATGAAGAGTTGTTATAATGGCAAAACGCTCACTGTGAGACTTACTGATCAGTCTAAAGAGGTGCAGTCCGGAGCTAACCAGAGTTTGAAATGAAACATCTGCAAATAGCCATTGGCTTAAATGGGGCTATTAACCCCCTGAATGCTAAAGAGGTCTCTTGCTATAGGAATTTTCATTTCACGGAGATAAGCAGAAGGAAATAGTTACTCTGCTCTCCTTCAAATCAGGGATGTCCAACAGTCGTCAAGGGCCACCAACAGGCCAGGATGTAAGGATTTCCCTGATTAAGTACAGGTTAGTCAGTCACAATGAATGATCCACTGAGTAACTCACATGTGCTTAATCAGGGCAATTCTTACATCCTGGTCCGTCGGTGGCCCTTAAGGACTGAACTTGGACAGCCCCGATTTAGCAGGAAACACTGAAGTTGCTCGCCTTGAGATTTTTAACCCTTTACCCTAACACCCCAAGATTTTGGTCAAAACCCTGAGTCTCGGGGTCAGACCCTGGGAGATCCCAAATGTAGTTGCAATTAGTTAGAGACCCCTGTGGCTTGTTCATTGATACAAAAAGTGCAATTGTTTTGCTTGTAATTATTAATGCTTTGTGAAGACATCTCTAGCATTCAGTGAGATAAAATGCCCCATTTAAATCAATGTGAATTTGGGTAGTGTTATCTGACCCCTGTTGTGCCGTTGGTTTGCTCCATTTTCTTTTACACGAGGCCCAAATTGTCCAATAGAATGTTCTGCACAGGGGTTCATTATTAGGAGGGTTAAGCATTCCGTTAAAGGCCCCATTGGCTACTGTGGGGCTCTCCTGTAATGATGCGCCATGCACCTGTAAATTCACTGAGGTGGTGGAGCTATTAAAAGTGGGAATGCAGAGTGTGATGTCACAAGGATCTTCCAGCTTAGCCAGTATGATTTGTTTGTTTTTGCTGTTCTGCTGCTTATGATTAAAATGATGAAACAATGTTTTTTGTGAAAAACATATGATATGGTTTACCAAATGTTGAGAAATTGCCATTGAAGTGAGGAAGCTCAAAGTTATTCCCTAAATCCCCATTGATCTGAATGGGGCCTTTAATCCTTTCAGTGCCAGAACCTCTAGCACTGGAAGGGTTAATCCTTTGAAAGCTAGAGACTTCTCTTCTCTAGATCCTCTCTAGCAATCAAGAGGTTAAAAAAATAATTTAAATCAACAGGAATTCTCAAAGCTGCTCCACTTCTCTTAGTACATTAACCTTCAGGGGAATAATTACAGGGGGTGCAGCAGGAGCACTGAGGCCCAGCACCCAAGGGGGCTCCATCTGCTTCAGGGTCCAATAGGTTCTAGTTTTGCCTCTGTGAAAATATATTTATGATGGGGATCCAAAAATGGTTTTGCAGCGGGACCCTCCAGTCACTAGTATCGCCACTGTTAGCCTTACTGTGTGTTTTACTGTTCTCATTAGGGGTGGGGTCAGATGACACTGAATCAATGGGACATGTTCCTAAATACAGGATAACACTTTTCCAAAAGAGAAAAGGAATTGTGAGGCAAGCCAACTGCACTATAGGGGAGAGCTAACCATTCCTATTGATTTAAATAAGTCTTTTAATTCCTTAAATACCAGAAATGTCTTTAACCCATTGAGTGCCACAGCGGTATGCAATGCATTACAAAGCACACCCCTCTGGCACTCAAGGGGTTAAAGCATCCTTACCACTGCTTTGCAGACCTTTTTAGCATTCAAGGAGTTAACCCTTTGAGTGCCAGAGGGGTACGCAACACATTGCAAAGCAATGCGTTGCGTATCCCTCTGACACTCAAAGGGTTAAACCCCATTTAAATCAAAGGGAGTTTTGGAAATTGTTATTTGTTCCATATGGTGTACCTGGTTTGCTAGAAAATGACTCCACTTTTCTTTTGGAAATATGGCCAATATTTATCAGCTAAACTTGAGTTATTCTGGAGTATGGTAAATGAAATCTGGCTTTTAACCCCTAGAATTCTAGAGAGGTCAGTGACTGAGGGATGTAACATAGGACTAAGGTATGGAGTGTCTGTATTGCATGCTGTAATTAGCATAAACCAGAATACAAAAATCACCAAAGTTGTTTTAGGCTTTAGTATCCCCTTATATATATAAATACGATTCAACTAGGAATATATATATATATATATATATATATATATATATATATATATATATATAATTTTTTTTTTTTTTTTACTGTTGTGGAGCAATGTGATACAGTTATATACACACCGCACAGCCTGGCCTCCTAAAAAGAGGGACATCAGGGTGGGAAAGAGGGACAGAGGGATTTGGGTATGAAAGAGGGACTGTCCCTCCTAAAGAGGGACACTTGTGAGCTATGAATGTGTTTGGCATGGATCCATCCTTGCTTCCTGGCATCTATGGGCACAGCTGTCGCAAGTCTCCTGTCTTCCTGCCGTGGGGCTATTAGTAGTGTTAGGGAAAAAAATCTGTATCAGTGACACAGCAAATAGCACCGAGTGTTCGAGAAGGTCACAGTGGGAAAGGCCCAAAGCACGAGGTGCTCAGGAAAGACAGCCAGCAGCAAGAAACATACTGTGATATTACTTTACACACACACACACACAAATTACCACACCGAGATAACACAGATTCACACAAACAGAAATGCACACAATCGCGCACTCACACACACTGGCACTATTATAATTATCAAACACACATACACTGTGATAATCAAAATCTAAGATACACACAAGCACACTGTGATATTACACATCTCAGATACACACACATGGATATTACACATCTCAGATACACACACACACACACTGTGATATTACACATCTCAGATACACACACATTGATATTACACATCTCAGGTACACACACACACACTGTGAGATTGTACATCTCAGATACACACACACATTGATGTTACACATCTCAGATATACATACATTGATATTACACATCTCAAATATACACACACACACACTGTGATAGTACACATCTCAGATATACACACACACTGTGATAGTACACATCTCAGATATACACACAATGTGATATTACACATCTCAGATACACACACACGCTGTGATATTACACACCTCAGATACACACATATTAATATTACACATCTCAGATATACACACAATGTGATATTACACATCTCAGATACACACACTGTGATATTACACATCTCAGATACACACACACACACTGTGATATTACACATCTCAGATACACACATATTAATATTACACATCTCAGATACACACACTGTGATATTACACATCTCAGATACACACATATTGATATTACACATCTCAGATACACACACACATACACTGTGATATTACACATCTTAGATACACACATATTAATATTACACATCTCAGATATTCATCTGTATAACATGCCTGAGGAAGAGACCTAAGAAGTCTTGAAAGCTTGCATTTTAAATCTGTTTAGTTAGCCAATAAAGGTATCAACTTTACAAAAAAATTTTGCATCCTGTACATCTCAGATATACACACATATTGATATTACACATCTCAGATACACACACACATACACTGTGATATTACACATCTTAGATACACACATATTAATAATACACATCTCAGATATACACACACTGTGATATTACACACCTCAGATACCTCTGGAAATTAACTCTGGCTGGAGATATATACCAATTTTTTCCCTGCCTGCTCAGGTATTGGCATAGACTGCTGGCATGGGGTGGGTGGACGGTAGACATGGTAATGTAAAGCTTGTTGGATTGGGGGGGCAGGTGTCTCACATTTGGATAAACCACTCCAACATTTGTTCCCAATCTACCAGCAGAGAACAGCTGAGAAAACCAAAATGTGCTATCTGGAGTCACAACAGCATTCCTCTGTACGACAGCTGCCTTGCTTTCTGTTCACGTCTGACATTTTCTAACCTCACTGTGTAAAGTTTCCTGACTCCACTGTTTCCCTGTTCTGGTATCTTTCTCCATTCATCTGTCAGTGATGATGGTTTGTAGCATTCTCCAGCTCATATTGTTATCCAAGGAAACCTTCTGTTTGTGCAGTTGCAGTGATTTTACATTCCAGCTAATAAACACACCTAGCACACAAAGGGTGATCCTGTTGAGGCCTGTGCAGCATCTGATTTGTACATGGTTATTGCCATGTCCCTACATTTATAGCTCGAGGACTGATACGGTATTGGAAGCTGTCTGAAAATGGTACTTAGGGCATTATTCACAAAAATAAGAGCAATTCTGGAGCAATCCAACTGCATCATAGTGTACAAATGATGCCACATTGATATAAATTGGACTTTTAACCCCTTGCCTGCTAGAGAGGCTTTGCAATGTGTTGGAGACCTATTATTCAAGGGTTTATAACCCCCACCTCTCTCCTACCCTCCAATTAGCGCAGGTGGTGTTAAAGGGAGAAGTTTTGGCGTAAGTAGCTCAGTAAATTGGCTTTAGGCAGGTGTAAGATTAGAAAATTGATTCCATTGGTACATCCACCTCAATCTGTTTTTGTGCAAAATGGTATACATACATCCACCTCAATCTGTTTTTGTGCAAAATGGTATACATACATCCACCTCAATCTGTTTTTGTGCAAAATGGTATACATACATCCACCTCAATCTGTTTTTGTGCAAAATGGTATACCTACATCCACCTCAATCTGTTTTTGTGCAAAATGGTATACATACATCCACCTCAATCTGTTTTTGTGCAAAATGGTATACATACATCCACCTCAATGTTTTTGTGCAAAATGGTATACATACATCCACCTCAATCTGTTTTTGTGCAAAATGGTATACATACATCCACCTCAATCTGTTTTTGAAACAGACCACTATCCTCAAGCAACTTATATAGGAGTGTGCTCCTGCAGTTGTTATTTATCTCAGGACCTGTAATTGGCACTGTCCAGGATTTACTAAATTGTGTATTTGCTCTTTATTGTTTAACAGGAGACTTGAACTGTTCCTGATATATTTTGCACTCTTTTCTTGGTTAGGTCAGTTCATTTTATTGGATTTATGCTTTCGTCTTGGCCATAACAGAATACAGCTAATTTTGCAGCTTAGTAAATTTCTCCCGTTTAGAAAGAACAACAGAAGGAACAAGTGAGCAATAAGATATATGGGACAGAGAATAAGACATTCAGTGTGTATCATTTCTCCTAGCCCTTCCAATGTGCATCCTGCAGTGCTCTTGGTGTAAGCATTCATTATTACATCTGACAAGGGGATCATAACATCAGTCCCCTCCCCCACCATCCTAGGCAAGTCTCCCTGCTTTTGTTTTTGTAGGTTGTGGAAAGACTGACAACAGAATGGAACAGAGAGGATGTGTGACTCATAACAGTGTGTGCACAGGCTTGTATGTTATGTGTGTCTCACGCACACGCATGTGCACATGCATAAGCACACATGCACACAGTGACTTGCATTTAACCCCATGTCTGCTAGATAGGTCTGGGAGTGTGCCATACAGTACAATGATAGGCATCCGTTGGGGATGGGAATGTGAAATTAACATGGAGAATAATCGCCCATATTTATAAAAACAAACTGGAGTTATTCTGGAGTTAATCAACTGCCTCATAGGGGACAAATAGAAATTCCTGTTAAATTAAATAGGGCTTTTAAACCCTTGAATATGAGGGAGACCACTCTAACATTCAAGGGATTAAAAAGGTCTGTTCAAGTGCATGGGAAATTCTGAATTTTTATTTGTCACCTATGGTGCAGTTGGTCTACTCCAGAATAACTCCAGTTTGCTTCTATAAATATGGGCCAGTGAGACTATTCTGAGGGGCCAGCGAGATGGTATGATGAGACAGCGAGGCTGATATACTGAGAAAGTGGAACAATTCTGATTCAAACCAACTGCGCCATATAAAACAAACATTCCCAAAATTCCCATTGATTTAAATGGGACGTTTAAAGTGTTAGTAATGTCCACAAAAAAGTTTTTTTGCATTTACAAGAGCTTAAAAAGCTGAGCTAAATGCAAAAAAACGTATCTCTCAAACCGCTATGGTTTAAGAGATACAGGCGTTTAAATTTTGATCTCTCCTACTGACAGCTGTAAAGCTGTCAGCAGGAGATCCGTGTCGGTCGACACGGAGGCGCTTGAGAAAATCTACTCAAATTAGCTGCTTCTTTAGTCTTTAAATTGGTGCCACTTGTACCAGGAAGGCAGAGTGAGAAGTCATGCTTGCCTTGTGTGTTTGTGCAGTGGTAGCTTTAATCCTTTGAGTGCCAGAGAGGTATCCGACTCAAGATTCAAGTGTTTCCTACTATAAGATAGATTTACACCCATTTACTACTTATTTAATGCCCAAATTAGTGATATTTGCACCACCAGAAAGGCAGAGGAAGAAGTCCTGCTTGTCTTATGAATGCATAAGAAGTGATATCTCAAAACTGTAACATGTTAAAGGTTCCGTGAGGATTGACTGAATCATCTCTGGGTTAGAGCAAACATCGGCACTCTATTCTCTTGGGCTTGTTAAGGGTTAATATTTCAAAGATTTCAGGGTGAGCTAATTTCGGAAGTTCTCAGGTATGGAAATAACCTAAAAATTCTCAGTAATGCCCACCCCACTGGCCATGCCCCCAACAACAACAACACCTAAAATAACTGTGTCCCTCTTCGGCCATTTGAAATGTTTTGAGGCATAAATCCCTAAACAAATGAGTTTCAACGTGCTTATTTTTAACCCACTGGATGCCAGTGACATCTTTAATGCATTGCAAACCAATGCATTTGAGACTTCTTTAACAACAAAGATGTGAGTTTGGCAATAAATAAATCAAAATGGAAGAATAATGTATAAAACCATCTACAAACATTTTAGATTTTGAGGGGATTGCCAAGTGGCCAGTTGTGGAACACCTGTTCAGAGACTAAACAGAGATTGATGCAGTAAGAAAAGTGAGCAACTGTGCAGCAAACCAACTGCATTATACTGGGCAAATACAAATGCACATTGATTTAAATGCAGCTTTCAGCCCCTTTATTGCTGCAGAGGTCACCAAGAAAATTCTTAAACTTTAAAGGAGCAGTAAACTATTGTAAGGTGTTTCCTGTTGAGTAAAATAATGGTACTCTTACTGCTGAGAGATGCATATTTCCAGAATTATTACTGTTTAACCCCATGTTTTTTTACATTAACAGTGCCCTCTAGTGGTCAAATTATAATTAGATATCCTGTTACATTCTAAAGGACAGCAAAGTCAGTGACTCACAGGTTTCCATAAAATGTGATAGAAACTGCCTGTCATTTCCTGTCAGATCAGTCAGGAAGTAAACACAGTAAATTCACTCCCTGATTATTTGAACTCTATAATATATTGGTTTTCACAATAAAAGGTTTACTGCTCCTTCATATTTATCCCTTTGTGTCCAGGAAGCATTTTTTCCTGTTGCATTTGTAATGCATTCTTTGGCAAGAGAAAGACTTAGGCTGCATATCTCCACAAGATGTGTTAGTAACAGTTACACCTCATTGTGATAGTTTGAGCTGTACTAACTTTTAAAAGAAGCATCTGTCAGCAGCGAGAGCAGGAGAGACAGCAGGAGAGACCCATAATATATGTTTTTCATAATAAAACATTACTGCTCCTTTAGCTAGTTACTGGTTTAATTGCAATAGAACATATTTTTTTACCTCTGTCCCTTTGACTGCCAGAGGGTACGCAACGATTTGCTTTGCAATGCGTTGCACACCCCTCTGTCACTCAAAGGGTTAAATCATGCAACATTAACCCTGTGGTGCCAACGCATTGTAAAGAAATACATTGGATTCCTCTCTGGCACTCAAAGGGTTAAAGGTTTTTTATATGTTGGCTGATATCTTATGTACTCTGAAATAAGTGTGGTTATCCCATCACAATTTACAATCCTTCATTATTTAGGTGCCTGTACAATCTACTGTTTCACTTGTTTTATGTTACATCTCAATCTACTGCATTGCTTGTTTGTTCGCCCCTTGAGGACCAGAGAAGTGTACAATGCATTAAGAAGCATGGGTCTCTGACTCTCATGGAGGTTAATGAATACTTCACTGTTAGTAGGTCCATATTAGCTATGGGCAGGTATGTGATAATATGACAGGAATGCGTAGCTGGCGAACCCTTTTGTGCAGAGATCCACAAACCACATCAGTTGCAAAGCACTGAGGCACTACCATGAAAAGCTTTCTTTCCTAATGACATTTTAATTTAGTTGCCCTGGTTACATAAAAATAGTCAACAGAAAAAACTATTGCTTCATCCACTTATTTACATGCTACGTGATGTTACATATGCTCAGTTTCTGATATCACTTGAAATTCAACTTCATATCCAAAACAATTTCAGTCCTAGCAAACAGAACTTCACATACAATAGAAAGAACCTCTTCACAATGCATTGCAGATCTCTCTAGCATTTAAGGGGTTAAAATGTTCCATTTAAAGCATTTGGAATTCTGCCTGTCCCCTATGGTTCATCTGGTTTTCCTGCAGAATTGCTCCCATTCGTCTTAGCACATCAGTGTCACTACTGTATATCTTAAACCCCTTTGAATGTAAAACTGTTTCAGAGCTCATTGGGAAGCGACGTTTTGTGAACCCCTCTAGAACACAAAGGGTTAAGTCCTATCAAGATATGTGTACTTTTGCATACCTGTGAATGCTGCAGTATGTTTTCATACCACAGCAAGTTATTTTAGTATTAGTATGCCTTTATATTTGAGACCTGTGCTTGCTGACTTCTCTGACAATTAAGGGGTTAAAAGTCAAGTTTCTATCACTCAGAATTTACATTCCTCCACTATGGTGCAGTGGGCTTGCTCCTGCATTCAGCTTTATGAATGTTTCATTTAGAGTGTCATGTTCAAATGTAAACTGGAGTAATTCTGGAATAATCCAATTAAAATAGGGTTGTATTTTCCATTAGGCAAAATAGGCAATTGCCTATAGCTTTGAGGGTCACACCCATAATCTGAGTTATGGGTGTGGCCACAGTATGCCCCTGCAACAGGCATGTGCTTCTGTTTAATGGTGGTCAATGTATTTATCATGTTTCATACCCTTTTTGCTGGCTACTATTTAACCCCTTGGATGCTAGCACCATTTAATTTAATAGGAATTTGGTTAATCCCCTATTGTGCAATAGGTTTATCACAGAATTACTCATGTTTTGTTTTGAAATAGGGCCCTTAGACTAAAATATCAACTATAAGATTTTAGCCTAGTAAGTGTATATTATTGAGTATAATTATACATTCCCACATGGTCAATAATTTCAGCCCTCAGGAGCCATCCATGATGCAGGGTCTGAAGTGATCAACACAAGAGAACAGGTGAAACAACCAGATTCACCTGGTCTAATGACAGAGCCATGTGAGAAGACCCTGAAAACCTGCATTGTTAGAGGCTAGTGTGGACTGTAATGGGGCCCCAAATTCTAATGAATTAGTTGTCAGTGCTTATCAGCAACCTTTTTAATGCCAAAGAAGCATCCAACGCATTATTAATCCTTGTATTAGATACCTCTCTAGCATCCAAGAGGTTAGGAATATTATCCTTACATTGAGCCCTGGTGACATATTGAGGTGCATACACAAAACCAATTCCGCAATAAATCAACTGCAGGAATCAATTTTGAGATTTTTATTGGTGGAGAACAAATCTGAGAATCTGAATGTGAATATTAGCAAATATATTTCTTACAACTTCTAATGTGTGGGTATAATAGTAAGTATATTTTTTACTCTTCTACTACATATATTAGTAAGTATATATTTTTGCATATTCTGTGTATATTTTGTACATACTCTACATCTAGTAATGTTGGACTCTGTGGTTGGACATTCTTCATGAACTTATACACATGATAAAACATTGCCACTGTAACTGGTTATAGTGCTTGATCCTCACTATCATTTGCTTCTTTCTGCAGACTCAAAGGCCATTGTGGATGGGAACTTGAAGTTGATCCTGGGTCTGATCTGGACCCTTATCCTGCATTACTCCATTTCTATGCCTATGTGGGAGGATGAGGATGAAGAAGATGCCAAGAAACAGACACCAAAGCAAAGGCTCCTGGGATGGATTCAGAACAAGGTGCCTCAGCTTCCAATCACCAACTTCCACAAGGACTGGCAGGATGGGAAAGCCTTGGGTGCCCTTGTGGACAACTGTGCTCCAGGTAAGTGGCAGTGTTTCAGTCTCGTGTCACTTTTCTTTGAAAGAGACATTAGTACCAAAAAGGGGAAATATGCATTATTACAAGCATAACATATATTTATGGATTCTAACCATAATAATGGGTTCTATTTTCTCAAATTGTCAGTTAAATTTTCTAACCTTGGGGTGACATAGATCCCCTAGTTCAGGCTCCTGATGATGCATGTTATCAACACCAGACAAGCACTGCTGTTGTACTACAGTATGTTGACTCACCACTGACCTAGGCCTCTGTGGAATGATTGAGAGCACAGGTTTCAGGAGGAACTTACAATAAGCTGAATATACACACATATATTAACGTCTGCCTCTTGGTTCACCAAGCAGCAGGGTTCAGCGGACTTAAGTGAATCATAAGGTTCATTAGTTTTTAACAGACTTCAAACTGAAAAACTTAGCAGTTGGCTACAAGACTGATCAAATGCAAATAAAAAAGTATATAACTGTAACTGACTTCTGTATGAATTATATCTACATATTTAAGTCCTTACATTAAATTAGGAGCCAATTATTCCTACAGTATATTTTCTCTTGAAAAAGGCATGCTCAGTCATTTTGGGACAGTCACAACCACTAGAGGGCAATCTTTCCCAGAGGATGCAACCTTTTCCATTGATAAGGCAATCTTACTTGAGGGATAGACTTTGTTTAAATGTAGTTACTCATTCAATAGCTATGCTGCCCCCATCTCGCTGCTGGACTGATACAAATATGAAACTGGGAGCTATGAACCATCTTTGGGTGGAATTTCAGCTGTTTATTTCTGGGATAGTCTATCTGACATATAACAGCTGAAATTCCAGCCAAAGCATGTGCATTAATTTCACCTCACTGCATCTGAAACTGTTGACCATAGATGGCACATAGTGCCTGGCAACTAAAATGAGCAAAAAAAGCCTGCCCAGCTAGTACAAGATTCTACTAAGAAATTATTTCACTGCAGTTACCTGGTACATTCACACATTAGCACAACTGCCTTTTTTGGACCATGAATTGGGTCACTGAAAATAAAATAACATTCACAAAATAAAAATATATGTTTATATATTATTTAATTAACAGATTACTTAAAACCTACTGGATGTTAGAAAGATCTAGATTATTAAAATCTAAAAACAAATAAAATTACACTCATCACTAAATAAACTTGACAAGACAAACATGGGCAATTTGTGGATGCTTAGTTGTCTCATAATGTGTGGAAACAATTTTAACTATATCATGCGCCATAAAAATATATGGGATGGATCTATACAATGCTGGGCATTCTTTTTATGTGCATAGCTTTCCAGCAATAGAGAGGTTTCCAAGCATTATCTAAAGCACACACCCCTTTGCAAGAGCAGTGAGGGAGGCCCTGTGATCAGCATCCAAGAATTAGATCATAGACAGAAATATCCAGCGATACCCCAGGGAGAAAGCCCCCTCCCGACCCCAGGGTTCAGGAACAGCTGGCAGCCCCCGCATGTGCTCCAGATTATCTCACTGACCTCCTTATTTATACATATATCCAGAACTGCATCAGCGACATAGCAGGACTATGTGCTAAAAATGCTTACCCAGCCAATATGTCTGAAGCTGAGATTAAAGTGGACCTGTCACCCCAAGATAAGTTTAGTTCATTTAAAAGAGAATTATACTCTGTCTGTGTTTTGTGCTAGCCATTTGTTTGTAGCAAAATCATTTTGAGAAAATTACATTTATTTGTTGGTGGCAAGATGCAGCACTTTATGCTAATTAGCTTACATTCTGGGCCAATATGACCACAACATGCTATGGTCTAGACAAAGCCTACATACTGGGACCATTTCTAAGGGCACAGCAAGCAATAAACCAAAAGTAATATGCATGTTATGCAAGGAATTAGCCAAAAAAAGATTAATTTTACAGAAAAGTAGCTAGCACAACATATAGGCTAAAATGATCAGCAAAACAAACTCAGCTTGTGTTACTATGGTAGGTCCACTCATACACACTGAGGGCTGTAACTTTAGCACTCCCAGACATGGCTGGATTTACATCCCTGGCGCCCCTAGGCAAGGCACTCTAGGTGCCTTTAGCTTTGTCCATGACCCCACTCCCAGAAGGGAAAAAAGCTTTAACCCCTTGGTCGCTAGAGGGATCTCCAGTGCATTGCTCCACAATGCGTTGGGGATCTCTCTAGCAAATAAGGGGTTAAATAATAGCCTGTAAATGGGGTATAAAACTGATGCAGGGACACAGAGATTGCTCTGGCCACTCCCATACTCCAGAATGCGGGTGTGCCAGAACAGCTGGCTACTCTGTCTGTTGGGAAATCTGGCCCTGTTAAATCCCAGAGGTGGAGTATCAGAGATTAACCCCTTAAGAAACAGAATGTATGCAATGCTCAACCCTTAAGTCCTTAAGGGTTTAATTACTAAACCTTAATGGGATAGTAATACTTAAAATGTAAACGTAAATAAGTTGTAGTTCTCTCCCCCTGAGTAAAACAAGGGTACTCCCACTGCTGAAAGGTGTTTTATTAAAAAGTGATTACAGCTCAAACTTGAATTTTTAGGTGCAGTATCTCAAGGGCCTGAAATTGTACAGTGGTGCTGTTGCTACACCATCCTATGGAGATTTATGGTCAACTGACCAGAGCTGTCGATAGGATGGTGTAGCAACAGCGCCTCTGTACAATTTCAGGCCACCATGATACTGCACCTAAAAAAAAAAACGTTTGAACTGTAATAACTCTTAGCAGTGGGAGGACCCTTGTATTACTCAGGGGGATAAAACCTACAATATATATTTTTTACATATTAAATATTACTGTCCCTTTAACACACACACACATATACACATTATTATTATTGTTGTTATTATTAATGTTGGTTTCCATTTAACCCTTTCTGTGCCAGAGGAGTAGGCAATGCATTGCTTTGCAATGCACTGCATACCCCTCTGGCACACAAAAGGATAAATGCTGATGTATTCTTTAGACACCATATGATATGGTTAACCCCTTAACGACGCATGACGTACATGTACGTCATGAGGTTGCGGTCCCTAAAGGACCAAGGACGTCATCAAATTCCGGGCTCCCCGCGTGGCTGCATGCTGTTTGGCGAGTCCAGAATCAAATGGTTAAAAAGAAAATGCTCCGTGGTCCTTAAATGACCGCACTGTGCGTGGGTCCTTAAGGGGTTAAGTACTAAAAAGAACTGGGTCATATCTGGGGCAAAACATTTATACCACAGAAGCAAATAAAAATCCCCATTAATCTGAATGAGGTGTTTTAACCCCTTGAATGCTAAACAGTTTCATATGCATTGCATCACCCGATTCAAATACATGGAAATTTGGGGAATTTGTATACACCTATAGTGCATTTGGTTTGTTCCAGAATTGCTCCAGTTCATCTTTGTTAATCTGCCTCACCGACTGTCTATCTCCATTACCATTGTAACAAAGTCTCCACGTACAGTATATAAGACAGTGTTAATCTGATAGCCTTCCATACTTTTTATGTCCTATATTAGTCAGTGAGGGGATATGCTTTATATTGACTGAAATAGACAGGAACAGCCAAGCATCAGAGGACTGTGCTTATGTTCTTTGTCTGAAAGCATTTAGCCATTCTCAGTATAAGTGTACTCTGCTGCCTGTTTCATTCTATGACAAGGATGAAATGCGACTGTAACATTATCCAGTTTAGCTGTCTGACCTCATGCCAGAATGAGAATCATACATAGTGGAGGGAAAGGAACTGTGAAATCACATATAAGGCAACGTGAAGGGAACATCCACATGGTTTTCCCCAGAATTCCTCCACGGCCCTAAATGTGCAATTCTGGATGCTATGGAGGTGCAATTCTGAAGCAAACCAACAGCCATAGGTGTCTGCATGGTGGTGAGAAAAAGGAAGCACTTACCAACCCCCTTCCCCCACACTGGATAAACATAGGGGCTGACTAGGCTGTCCTGGGGGTATATTATGGCACTGACACCCTTGGAAAAATGTCTGCAGATGCCCATGTCAAATGTACCATAGATACCAGATTAAAGTGTCCATTGATTTAGCCCTTTAAGTGCCAGAGGTGTATGAATGCATTACAATATGTCGAGTACCCCTTCAAAGGGTTCAAAGGATTAAGTGGGGCTTTAACTTCTTGAGTGCTAGAAAGGTCTGCAGTGCATTCTGAAGCAATGTACTTGAAGACCATGCTACTTGCTAGCATACAAGGGGTTAAAGGTCCCATTTAAAATCAAAGAATTTTAGAAATGTTTATTTGTCCCCTATGGAGCAGTTGATTTGCCTCAGAACTGCATCTTTTTGGCTTCCAGAATTGTATGTTAAAGGTCCAGATTAATAAACCTGAAGAGTTGCAGTTTTCAAGCAAACTAACTGTACCAGTGGAGACAAATACAAATCCCCCCAAATTCCTATTGACTTTAAATTGGGCTTTTAACTCCACAAATGCTAGAGAGGTCTCAATGCATTACTTCATGTAGTAAACCTCTCTTGAATTCAAGGGTTTAAAAGCCCCATTAAAACATGGGAATTTTCATTTCTATCCTGTGGTGCAATTTGTTTGATCCTGAATTGCACCTATTTTGCATATTGAATTGGAAGTAGTAATAGATACATAGATATGTTTCAGGTAGATCATACCTCAGTTACAATATCTAGGGTCATATGCACAAAAAGGGGGTGCACTAGGCTTGATAAAGAGGTGATAAGGTGGAGATGACTTCTCCAGTGATATCACTTCTCCAGTTCCTATGTTATTCTATGGAGCCTATGCACTAAAAAAGTTGGAGAAATCTCAGTGCATAGGCTCCATAGAATAACATAGGAAGTGGAGAAGTGATATCACTGGAGAAATAATCTCCGTTTTATCACCTCTTTATCATTTCTTAGTGAATCTCACCCATTGTGTTGCAGACACCAACAGGGCTGTGATGAGTGTGTCCATTGCTGACTGTCAGGGGCATTATGGGGTGTAGCAGATCAGTGTGGAGATGCAGGAAATGATACAGGAAGGAGGGCAGGATTGTATATGATGTACAAGGTTTGATCAGCAACCCTTAGAGAGACTGGAGGAAAAGGGGGCAGATATGAGAGTAGAGTTACTTGTGATGCAGCATTCTGTATCAGTTAAAGTGTATGAAGTTGAGAAGAAGGATGATCAGAGAAAAGATGGTTACAGCAGTCCATGTGAGATAGAATAAGTACCAATATATAAGTTTTCATTTTGGAGGAATGTCTTATAGAAATCAAAGTATTTTTCATCCAAAATCTCCATATCTCTTAGAATTCAGGTCTTGGGTAGTAAACTATTAGAAGCATGTCATTCCATATAGAGGGAAACTAGAGTTATGTTTAATGACAAATGGAGCTATTCCAAGGCAAACAAACATTCACATTTATTTAAATACATTTTTTTATCCCCTTGAATTTTAGAGAGGTCTGCATCGCATTGATAAGCAATGAATGGAGACCTATCTAGCATTCGTGGTGGATATTCACTAAGCGGTGATAAAGAGGTGATAAAAAGGAGATGACTTCTCCACTGCTCTAATTCCTATGTTATTCTATGGAGCCTATGCACTAACATTTGTTCAGTTTTGGAGATCTTAGTGGATAGGCTCCATAGAATAACATAGAAACTGGAAAAGTGATAAACTGGAGAAGTCATCTCCACTTTATCACCTCTTTATCACTGCTTAGTGAATCTCCCTCAAAGTGTTAAAAATCCCATTTAAACCAATGTGGATTTTGCAATGTTTATTGTTTGCTTCAGAATGACATACAGCCCAACGGAGGGAAATGTATAAACATGGAGTTAAAAACCGATGCTAATAATCTGTAATGCAAATGTTTTCTAGGTGTAAAAAAGTAACGTCAGTTTGCTAAATGATAACACATCACCTTGTGTTTTGCAAAAAACGAGAGTAGGAAAAGTTGAAAACGTTTGAGCAGCGGATTATAAGAAAGGTTGCAATCAGAGACAATTTAAATACATAATTTTCTACAAACTCTTAATGCCCAATCAGAAATGTTCTTAAAGGATTACTAATGTCTTAGATAAATAAAAAGTAATATTGTAGTTAATCAAAAAAGAAATCCATCGATGCCAGACTGATCTCTCAAATCTTTATGGTTTGAGAGATATAACGTTTTAAATGTACCCAATCTCTCCCCTTTCCCTGATGTCATCCTCTAGCTGACAGAAAAAGATCCTGCTCCCGGGACCCACAGGTGGCTCTTCAGCAGAGCCGAGATAGCCCTTTCTAAAAAGAAATACTTCATTGTTATCAGTGGCGTGACTATAGGGGTCGCAACCGCGACCGGGCCCGTCACTCCAGGGGCCCGGCTGCCCCCTGCGACCCCCTCCTCCTGGCTCCGCAAGCTCCCTCCCGCGGTCTAGTAATGCAGAGCGCCGGGAGAGTACTTCAGCCTCACAAATAGGGTGATTTTCTAAGAAACAGTGGCCCAATTCTGGAGCAAATCAACTGCATCATACAGAAAAAAAATCACAAGTACCTATTGATCTAACTGGGGATTTTAACACCCTAAAAGCTGGAGAGGTCTCCAACACATTGCCACTCAATGCTTGGAGACCTCTCAAGCATTAAGGGGTTAAAGTGTTAGTAATGTCTAAAAAAAAAGTTTTTTGCATTTAGAAGAACTTAAAAAGCTGAGCTAAATGCAAAAAACGTATCTCTCAAACCGCTATGGTTTAAGAGATACGGGCGTTTAAAGTTCACTGTTTCCTACTGACAGCTGTAAAGCTGTCAACAGGAGATTCGTGTCGGTCGAAACGGAGGTGCTTGAGAAGTGCTGAGATCTCCTTACTTACACGGAATCCCTTCATTGGAATGGTCTAAAATGTGTGTCTGGTTTGATCCAGAATTGCACCACTGTCTTTAGTACATCAGCCTCTGTGTTATGGTGCCCTAAGGATAAAGACTGAAACTTCTGATATGCCATTGTTATATACAACCTTCTCCCCTGGACTATTTTTCCATACATATTTCCTTATGCTGCCCATAACCACACCTACTAACCCCTCTTATGTCCTATAGAATCTGTCCATGTAACTCTCCCCTTTGCTTCATACAACATCTCCCTATAATGTCTCATTTTGCCCCACGTCTTCACCTCATTATGTGGTTATCGACATGAATATGCTAAAAAGTCATTTGTACACAGGCAAGCTATTATTGCAGTCTTCCTATCACTTATATTCATTTCTCTTTACCTCACCACAATCTTTCCTCTTATCACAGGACTTTGTCCAGATTGGGAGGCTTGGGACCCCAACCAGCCTGTGGAGAATGCAAGAGAGGCCATGCAGCAGGCAGATGACTGGCTAGGAGTACCACAGGTAACTGCAGATCGGCCGTGCACACCTTATGTGTTCCACCTTACCTTCCTCGAGACTATAAGCTCCCAAGAGCATAGATTCCTGAACCTCTTGTGTTGTATGTTCTAACTGTATTGTCAGTGAATGTTTTTCATAAAGTTAAAGAGAAAAACAACTCCACTATTAGGGCAAATGTAAGTGTTTTCTTAACCACCTGAATGCAAGACAGGTCTCTAAAGCATTGCAAAGCCTTTGTAATATTCAAGGGGTTAAAAGTCTCATGTAAATCAATGGAAGTTTGTTGAATTTTCATTTTCTCCCTCTGGTGCATTTTTAACTAAATCATCATCATCATCATCGTTATTATTATATAAAGAAAAGTATACAACTGAAGAAACTAGAGAAAAAAAGAGGAGACCACAGCTAAGAGACCACAGAATTAGTGAAAAGGCACAGGTGAGAAAGGGAAAAGGCAGGTGACAGACCACATTGAGAGTAATTTGACACACACAAGAAGCTACGGATAACAAGAAAAAACAATCCACAAGCAAGGAAGCACAACATCAAGATGATTATGCAAATTACATACAGAAAGTCTTGGAAGGATTTTATTTGCGATTTATGGCAAGGAAAAAGCTAAGACAAGGAAAGAGCAGAAGAGGCAAGGGCAGCTGCCATTAGTGCAGCAGGTACATTATGGCGCACCAACCTGCAATAAGTATTATACCTGGATTATCGATGGTCAGATTAAACTGATTTTTCATTGATTTAGGTCAACACTGAAGTTTTTTTTTTGTCCTCTTAAATGTTAACACTATTTTGGTGAAATTGGGGCCCCAAAAAAATTCTGCCCCAGGGCCCTCATTCACTAGATCTGCCATTGGGAAGAAGAAACCACAGCTATGAGCCAAGGGCAGAAAAAGACAGAAGTGAAGGGCTAATGATTTCTAAGGTATTAGAAGTCATAATTTCCAAAAAAAAGTTGTTTATGTGGCTCATTTACAAAATACAATTTACATCTCGGTATTAATATATGTTATTATAAATCCCAGTTCAACAAAATGCAGTATATATTGTGTGGTAAAGTTGGGTATTGGCTAAAAGTAAAAATTAATCATTAGTATAATATTGTTTACTAGTGTAAAAGCCCGTGTACACGGGCCAAGGAGTTGTGTACCCCTCTGGTACTCAAAGGGTTAAGAGGCTGGTCCTGCTTGTGTCCTACCGCCAATGCAGTCATGCACTGTAGAGACTGCCCAAAAGCACAGAAAGCTCCCAGCCCAGATCTCCCAGCATTCTGTGCTTTCGGGCAGTCTCTACTGCACATGACAGCTTCTGACAAACATCCTAGCAAATTATTATATAGGATTTAAGAATAGCTAAATATTCCATTGTTCAGAGCCACACAACATATAGTGATTGTTGCTGTACATTGGTTGTTAGGCTATAGTCTAGCATCGTCTCTACGTGTGTCTATGGTGAGCCATTTAGTTCACAGATTTTTTTTTGCATTGAGGCTGACATATTAAGTAAAGTGGTGCAATTCTGGGGAAAACCTGCTGCATCACAAACACCAAATAAAGATTACCAATTTCCCCATTGATTTAAATAGTCTTTTAACCCATTGAGTGCCAAAGGGGTCTGCAACGCATTGAGAAGCAATGCGTTGGAGACCACTTTGGCACTCAAAGGATTAATTAAACCCTTGACTGCTAGAGCCAACACAGTCTTCTCTAGCATTCAAGGTGTTAAGAGGCCCATTTAACCCCTTAACGTCCAATGACGTGTCAGGACCGTCACTGCTGTTTTTCCGTTAAGGACCAGTGACGGTCCTGGCACATCACATATTTTTTACTTTCAGTGTTCCTGTGGAAGAGCTGTGAGTAGTAGTGGGGACTAAAATTGACCGCTCCAAGACTGGAGCTATCACTATCAGTCCCCTGTTCAGCGTGCCGGCACACGTGATCAGTCACATGAGCCGGCATGTCAGACGTCACTTAAATGACCACACACCCTGGGACCACTGGTCCTTAAGGGGTTAAATAGGAAAGTTTATTTTTTTCCCCATGATACAGCTTGTTTACTGTAGAATTCCACCACTTTTCCCAGTATTTATTATCAGTGCTATTTAACTTTTTATACAAATTAGAAAAACAGCAGTGAATAAACCAAAGAAAAAAAAAAGAAAACAAACTGATTGAATTTCAATGTTTAAGCAACAAGCAAATAACTACACTTTCCCTTATCTCGCAGCAGAGCAGTTGCTAGGTTCTAAAAGACCCGGGACTGGGCCAACCTCCTGCATTATTAGTGTACAGTGCAGTCCATCTGTATCATTACTAGTAAGGCGATTAGCATTATTATATGTTCTAAGCTGGCAACAAGGCACAGACCCAGGGATTAAAGCCAGAGATCTCAGGCTTTAGCATTCTTAACCCACATCTAACAATGTCATTTTTTTTTTTTTTTTGCAGAAGCTCAGTTATACCTATAAAGTTATTCAGTTATGCCTTTTAAAATATTTAATTGATGATGTTGATCCAGTGAAATATCTGACTGTCATTTGGAGTCAGGAAGGAATTGTTTTACCCACTTGAGGCTTAATTGCAAATGGCTTAAATTTTTTGTTTTTTTTTTCCTTCCTCTGATCAACAGGGGTGATTTGGCATGGGCTGGACCTAATAGACACATCTTTTCTTCAACCTCATCAACTATGTTATTATGTTATAATAAATCTGTGAGCTTGAAGAATTTTTGCTGTTGACCTGTGACAACAGCTTTTATAACATATGAAATGTAAGTTTTATTCCCAAAGTTTGGAATTCAGATGGGAAACAGCTTCACGGTCCAGGCCAGTGGTTCTTAATCTTTTTTTGTTCGGGGCACACCTAACATATAATCTAGAACATTCAGGGCACCCGTAACATATTTAATGTACTTTATCAAGGGCATAATGATGAGCACAGTACAAAACGAAACAGTTATTATTAGGTCTTACAATCATAATAACAAAACTAAACATATCATGCTTAACAATTTCTATACATCTTTATTTAAAAGTTAATTTTTTTTCAGTCTACATAGAAAACATGGGACACCATAAGTTGATGTCCGTGGCACACCAAAGTGCCATGGCACCCTGGTTGAGAATCACTGGTCCAGGCTGATCAATGATTTTAAATTATGAGTCAGACTCATGTGAGTTCATTATCCTTTGCACGTGAGGAAAGAGTAATAAATGCACAACATGATTGTAATTCACAGGAAGGGATAATACCTCCAACCACAAAACATGATGGTAATTCAGAGGAAGGGATAATACCTCCAACCACAAAACATGATGGTAATTCAGAGGAAGGGATAATACCTCCAACCACAAAACATGATGGTAATTCAGAGGAAGGGATAATACCTCCAACCACAAAACATGATGGTCATTTATTCTATGAACATAAGGAAGGGTTAATACCCCTGAAACATAATGGTCATTCTTGTACCAGAGGAAAATGTATAATATCCCCATACTTTGCAAAAGGATGCATTATTAAACACCAATTATTAACTTATTATAAACGCTTGTTCTTCTCCATCTTTTCTCCACTACACAGATTCACATGATACTAGTTTAAGATTTGACATGTCCTTGTGTATTTTGCAGTGTGCTGGTATCAAAATGGCTAGGTAAAGATATAATCCTCACATTCTGTCTCCTTTTTCTGCTGCTGTAGGTCATCGCTCCTGAGGAGATTGTGGACCCCAATGTAGATGAGCATTCAGTCATGACTTACCTGTCCCAGTTTCCCAAGGCCAAGCTGAAGCCAGGAGCCCCCCTTAGATCCAAGCAGTTGCATCCCAAGAAAGCCATTGCCTATGGACCAGGTATGGGAATAATCTTCTCTCTCTATCATTGTTCTTAACATCTTGAGGAACAGCGGGGTGCGCAATGCATACTCCTCTGGTCCTCAATTAATTAGTAATGTATTCTTAGTGTTTGGCACTAAGAATGGAAAAGATGTATCCTGGAGCATTTACTTGTTTTTTTTGCTGGTAAAAGCCAAAACAAATCCCCTAGTTTGTTGTCAGTGAAGGGGTTACTGCAGGAGCCCAGGTAGCCCCCGCAGTTCCCTTCCTGCTGGCTTTCTCACTGTAACATGATGTCTGGGTGAGCTCATACTCTCATTCCTCTCTGCTCCATCTCCATTTGGCAGGGTAAGGATTCTAACAATATGTTGATTTGAAGCAGTCAAACTGCCCGCTGCCAAAACTCCCAAATGTGGACAATTAGGAGACAGCCAGGACAAAAACATAAACTTCATCAGGGTCTTATCCTGTCCCAGCAGTTACAAACAGACATCTAGAAAAGGGAGGATAAGGATAGGCTCCACAGAACAATCATGCAGAGATGTTCTCAAGAAGTACTGTTTCTGATATTTTCTCCATTTACTGGCATAATATATACTGCACATACTGACATGCAGCTATAATACTGAAAGTATTGCTTCCTTCTCCATGTTGTATTCAGCTGGATTTTAATTAACCCCTTGCATGCCAGAGAGGTCTCCAATGCATTACAAAACAATACTCTTGAGCCCTCTTTAGCAACCAAGAGGTTAATATGATTCCATATGTTAGCATGCATTCTTAAACTGAATCAGAAGTTTCTTGAAATACATAAAAATTGTATTGATGCAAATGTAATCTTTATCATCCCCGTTGATAAATGGGAATAAAATAAAGAAAAAAATAAAATAAAGAAAAAAAAAGTAGAATAGTGAAGAAAAATGGAATTAGAGTGAGAATGCTGCTAATCCCACATGCTTTTTCATTTGGGTATGTACTAGTCCCTTTATGTAATCCCAGATATTCCACATGTCATTTTACTTATCCATCTCTCGTTGATTCTATTAAAGTGGACATGTCCCCTTGAATTATGTTAGTGTATTTGCAAATTTCATTCAGAACTGATTAGGCTTCAGGTTAGCCGAAGGGCCAGTATATGTATAGTTTTGGGGATACTAATACTTTGTTTCTAGATGTTATCTCTCTCAGCACAGCAATACATGATAATTAAAGGTCTGTTCTGCTCTGGGAATTACATTACAACATGGTGTTACTCTTAAAGTGTTTGTGGTCCATATATCTATTAGTTTTTGTATAACATGATGCTTAGGAGGTTTTGAATGAAGCGGAAAACATGATGCATACACCTTAATCAATGATTCTAGGGAAAGAGTACCACTAACTGGCTATCAAGGACCTGTTTTCTGTTAAATATTATGAGTAATACAATTTGATAATAATTGCCTAGCTGTATCTGCAGGTATGTCTAAAATTATAGTCACTAGCTTAATTAAGTTCAGCTTTCAATGACAATCGATTATTATATTAGTTGCTAAAACTAACTTTATACAGGTGGTGATGTCTTAGAAATGTTCAATTTGGCTGGGGGAAGCGAGATCACAGAGCTCTACTGACTGTGTCTACTCATATTTTCTTATTCTATTGATTGGCTCAAAAATATATTGTTTGTAACTGAGGCCTTGTGTTTTAATAATTTTTAATTTTAATATGATGTCTTGAAAGTGTCATTGTGAGTTATCTTCTTCTTGTTGGTTACATGATGTTATAGCCATAGCTCAGGAATGATCTATGTCATTTGTTTTCTTTTCTAGGTATTGAGCCTCATGGAAACATGGTTCTGAAACCTGCCTATTTCACAGTAGAGACCATTCAGGCTGGCTTGGGAGAAGTATTGGTTTTTGTGGAGGATCCCGAAGGACACACTGAAGAGGTGAGGTCATTTTGGTACTCGATTCAATGTAATGAACATTAACATTCTGACATGACTCCCCACATTGTCTCTCTCCTTTTTCATGATGACAGGATACTTAAATTATCCATATATTTGTTTTCTGTTATTTTAGAGAAATACAATATATCTGTAATGGCCCGAAATTGATTGCCATTTGTAAATTAGGAAAATATATTAAGGTATTGTTATAAGTTATCTAGTTCTTTAGTTTTCTAGTCAAATAGTTCTTCAGTTTTATAATGTAATATTCAGACAGATCTTTTATTTTGGTTCTCAGCTAGGCCTCCCACTTATATACCATCTGGGTATATAAGTGGGAGGCTCCTGTTTGTTATTCAGCTTATTCACACAGTCACTTAGTTGGTTCTTCCTTTGGTAGTATTCAGTTTACCAGTCAACTGGACCATCAGTCTGGAAGTCTCCTGTTTGTTATTCAGCTTGTTCACACAGTCACTTAGTTGGTTCTTCCTTTGGTAGTATTCAGTTTACCAGTCAACTGGACCATCAGTCTGGAAGTCTCCTGTTTGTTATTCAGCTTGTTCACACAGTCAGTTGGTTCTTCCTTTGGTAGTATTCAGTTTACATGAGTTTTTTTATTCTTAATTATCTAGATCTTCATTTTGCACATAAGTTGCATCTTCATCTTTTTAGGTAGGTAGGTTTTGGTTTGTAATTCAGTTGTATCTTCAGTTTGACGGTCCACAAAGTCTTCACTTTAGCCACCTGTTAGATCTTTAGTTCTCAAGTGGGACATCACTTTGGCAGTGTATTGGGTATTTGTTAGTTGAGACATCATCATCATCATCATAGTAAGCTATGTTCTTAATTTGTTAACCTAGCTAGTCAGCTAGGTCTTTGTTTGATAAGCGTGAAGTATTTTGAGTTTTATAGATATATAGGACTTCAATAAAGTAGACCTGTCAGCTACAACTTTGCTTAATATAATCAGATTAAAGCTTAATGATTTTTTCATTTCAGGCCAAGGTTATCCCCAACAATGATAAGAATAGAACCTACTCAGTAAGCTATATTCCAAAGGTGGCCGGCCTTCACAAGGTAATGAACAAAGATCATCTCCTGGGTATCTTTCACTGACAGTTGATTTTTGTTTTCCCTGCTCTTGACAAATTTTACATCTTAAAGTTTGCTGTTTCCCAGACAAGACAATGCAGTTGGTGGCAAAACCATTTGCCATAAAAAATTCACACAACTATAGCAGCACAAATAATAAATAACAGCTTTATTAAATTAAACATCCAAACTGTTATTTAAAGATGTCAGTTAGTTTGTGCATATTATAAGTAAAAAAAAGGTATTATATTAGTGTTCACATCAGTGTATTCCATGTAACATCCATTTGCTTAAAAAAAAAACCTTTTCAAATAAAAAAAAACTTTACGTTTGAACATTTAAAAAAAAGCAATATTTAGCTGTTTACTGTGTGAAGGAAACAGGGACAATAACACCTAAAATGAAATGAGTGTATATACATTCAAATACAATTAGCTCCAAGCTAGCAAATAAAAACAAAAATTATATATATAGCGCACTATAACTTCTGGAACATCTGTCAAACCCTCAATGCTATAAGATCCTCAGATCCTGCATAAAGCATGTATGGATACTCCTACAGGGCATGTTTAATAAAACATTTTTAAGCCTCAGGTATCAGGTAGCAAACATTTACAGGGCATTTAAGTGTGTAAAATTTAATTTTGAGTTGTCACTGTTCCTTTAAAAGTACAGCATGATCTAAAACATAATTGTCTTATATCCTGTTAAATACCACACATTACTAACAAGCATTTGTTATAAAAAATAAAAATCCTTGCTTAGTACTTGAGTTTTAAAATCTGTTAATAACGCTTTGTACGGATCTGTAAGAAACTATGCATTACCATTTGACCTTAAATTTTCATTGACTCATAAGTATATGATTTAATTGCAGTAAATAGTATGGAAGAATCTCTATTATATAGTAAATTGGGTGGAAAATAAAAGTCCATCAGGTTCAACGGCTCCTACATAATATTGCAGGAAATTAAAACTAAATAATCTTTCCCGTCTCCATCTCTAAGATGTGTTAATCAACTAATATATAGGGTAACCCTGCATGTTCTCTTCTAGAAATGCATATAATCCTCTCGTAAATGTATCTATTTTATCTACCATCCTGACATCCCTAGGCAAAGAATTATACAACTTAACTAATATCTATGAACTTAAAAAGGGAAGTTTATCATTTCAGAGGAATTTTCTGCTTTAAATTTTAGCCGTTTTTCTTAACAAGCTTTTTGTGACCTAGCCGCTTATTGATGTCAACACATTGATTATGATAAATTCTGGCCTTGGAGTACATGATATTTAAATTGATATCGACCATTTTAATTTGAAACGGATATTGTCCTTTCTTGATATATGTTTTATAATACCCCAAATTGCTTCTTCATTGACTCGTAACCTTATTTTATGTAGGTCACAGTGTTGTTTGCTGGTCAGAACATCAACAAAAGTCCATTTAATGTCAATGTTGCTATGGCATTAGGAGATGCCAACAAGGTGACAGCACGTGGACCTGGCCTGGAACCCGTTGGAAACGTGGCCAACAAGCCCACATACTTTGATATCTATACTGCAGGTAAAAGATATTTTCTCACTGCAGCTTCTATCATCCACATATTGAAAGGCAGTCAATGGTAGCATATTTGGAAGCAGAGAATCAATGTGCCACTGGTCCTTTCAATTTGTTATTTGCTGGTAAGTAACAGAGTTCAGTAAGTATAGCTAACTCCTTCTGTGAATCCCAGGGGCTGGCTCTGGAGATGTTGGGGTAGTCATCGTGGACCCCCAAAACCGTCAGGACACAGTGGAAGTGGTTCTAGAAGACAAAGGGGACAATATCTATCGTTGTACGTACCGGCCCAACATGGAGGGACCCCATAAGGTCTTCATTACATTTGCTGGAGCCCAGATCCCTAAGTGTCCTTATGTTGTGAACATCTCCGAAGGTGAGACCACTTGTGTTTTTTCCCTTAGTCCACCCATCGTATACCCTACTACCTATATAGCTGAAGTTGTGATATCCTTAGACTATTACTTGTTTACTCTGCCAGGTCCTCTTCTTCACTCTCACCTGGGCTTTATAAATGTGTGTCTCTCCTTTCCACCCCTCTTGCATTGCTCTTTTTATCTTTCTTTTTTACTCTATATTTTTATCTTCCATTTTCTCTCCAAACCATTTCTGTAAATTCATGTTATCATTCATTACTTAAGATTCACATTTTTTTAAATGCATATCCACATCCCCTATTTAGCTTATACTACTTCCTGCTTCTTCTAGCAATCCCCCCCCCCCACACACACACTTACCACCAGTTCGCTGTTACACATAATTTGTTCTGTATCTCACTTTGAAGTCATTTTTTTATTCGACAGAGGCAAAGGTTCTGGTTTATGAGGTAGAGCAATTAGTATATATACAAAAGAAAAAAAATAAACGATTCTGAGAAAAGCCAACTGTACCATAGGGGGGGGATTAAAATTCTCATTGGTTTAAATTGGCGTTTTTAACCCCATGAATGCTATAGCGATCCCCAGCACATTTCAAGTCAATGCTTTGCAGTTGCCAGAGGGGTACACAAAACAATGCAATGCATATCCCTCTGGCACTCAAAGGGTTAAAATGAGCTGGAGCCTGGGGAATTTTTATTTGTCACTATAGTGCATTTGGTTTGTTTCAAAATTGCACCTCTTTTCCTTGAACAAACTGTGAATTCTTAAAATGGAACTGATACTTTGTTACAAATAGGTGATTTTGAAAGAGCTTTCTAAAGCACCTATATTAATGTGTTATTTGAAGCAATCATTTATGATCTGTTTAACTGTATTTGTCAGTTAAAACTGAGCTATTACGTAGATATAATTGCCTCCCAATTAAATGTTAGTATAAAGGTAAACATGTAAATAGTGTTATGTTTATTAAGTGCCTGCATTATCTGGAATCATAAGTTCTTATGGAACTCACCTCAACATGACAGCAAAAACATATTGGCGAAGAGGGATATGTGCGCCTGCACTGTCCATCCCTGTCTGTACCATGTGGTACAACGCAACTCACCCTTTGGCAAATAACCTATCAGTGAGGAGACAGGGACGGACAGCACAGGTGCACAGATCCGTCTTCGCCAAAATGGCTGTGCTGTTGTGTTGAGGTGAGTCTCATAAGAATTTATAATTTTGAATAATGCAGGCACTTAATAAACATTACAACACTATTTCAATGATTACCGCTATACTAACAATTAATTGGGGGGCAATTATATCTAAGTGATAGTTCCACGTTAATGCAAATCTGAAAGACACTGTCACACTGCTCCCCATCCCAACTGCCACATCCTTTCAGGAATTACAAGCTTAAACTGACAAATAAATAAAGCTAAATATCTCAAACTATTGCTTGAGAACAAATTGATAACAAAAATATTTTTGCCTTTGATATCACTTTCCAAATCACCAAATTGTACGAAATTAGAAATAGTTTTTATTTACGCACATTCACATATCCCAGTATATCTCTATATGTCCTTATTAACTTCCAAATCCCACCCTGATATTGCCCAAAAGGAATGGGAAGCACAAAATGAAGGCACAATGCATACAAAGCATGCCTATTTACAGATGCTATAGTACATATCAGACTACAATCTTCAGGAGAAGATCATCTAGGAGCACAATCCATTTATCCCAAACACAGAATAGGCAAAAAGAAAGGCCACATTTTGTGCTTAATTCCTTTGTGCCCAATTCATACATAGCCTGTACCTGGGGCAAAGGAACGGCACACCCAAAAAAGCCCACACACTCCCATACTGTCAACCTCTTGGTATATGATTCGCAAACTGGTCATACAGAGACACAAAGATATATATATGTCTATCTGTACATAAACGTCAGGTGGGCTCTGGACCCACGCTTAGTGCCCAGAAATGACTGTTTAAACTGTGTTCCAAAGCCTCAGTAGGAGTAGGGATTATTATTATATGTTTCTGTTAATGTGTATCTATGTTGCACCGTGTCTCATAGAGTGTGTTGCGAATCATGTGTCACTATATAAACTGAATGTCTACAATACTCATCTGAAATTTTAATTAGCAGCATTAATTTATATTTAATACAATGCCATTACTAATTCTTTAGCTATTTACTACCAACTAAAAGATTATTATTAAAATGAGTAATTAAACTTTCATTATATTTAAGGAACTCTAACAACTCTTCAAATAACCCCCACTTTCATTACTATGACCAGAAAACCCAATGGCACCTATGAATTTTGCCCATTTCTTAGCACATCTTCAATTCAATCGTGTCCTGGAAGTGGACATGACAATTGCTGGCAGCTTTTTTCTTAACTGGAGCTGGAAGAGTGAATGAGCCTACATCAGTGTACCATGTACTGTGAGCAGAATCTGATGACCTTTGGTCCTGCTAGCAACTTTCATGTCCATTTCCATGGACATGACATAGAGGACTGATTGAACATGTTATTGTTTGAACAAGGGTACAAGGACAAAATTCAGAGGGCATTAGGATATTTTGGCCATAGTTAGATTTTTTAATTTGGTGGTGTCAGTTCAAATATGTATTGTTCTTCTACATGGAAATTATATTTCTCACCCTTAGCTGGCCAGTGGGGACTTGCAGTCCAACAATAGTTGGAGGGCCACAATTTGTCCAGCTTCTTAAAAGATACTTACTTTAAGTCTGTATGAACAAGGAACTGTGAGACCAATGTACTATGACATACTGGAGCAATTATGAGGCAAACTAACTGTACCAAAATCCATATTAATCTGAATGGTGCTTTCATCCTCTTGAGTTCTAGAAAGGTCTTTGTTTTGTAATGCATCAGAGACCTCCCTAGCATTCAATCAATTGAAATGTCCATTTTAAACAGCTGGAATTTGGGGAATTCATGGGACTTTGGGGAATTTTTATTTGTCCCCTATAGTCCAGTTGCCTTGACTGAGAAGTGTAGGATTTCTCCTTAGTACCTCTGCCTCGCAGTATTTCATTCATACACGCAGATCCAGTCCTTCTTAGTGATCCCCTGAGTAGGTGAGGTGCTGGTTATATGTCTGTGCTGTTTGGACCTGCAAGTCTGCAAGTACTGTTTGTATGAATTATTTTTAGTCTGCATACATCGTACCAACACGTTTTTGTTTGTATCACTGTGCGCATACATAGCTTAGTATATATGGGTGTAAACATTTGTCTGTACTCTGTAATTGTTTCTTTGTGTGCCACTTTGTGTCAATGTTTTGTGCATACCTCTGCATAACCTTATCTCCCTGTATCGTTTTGCTTCCCCCTTAGCTGTTGTCTTGCCTCAGGCTCCCAGCACCCCTCCCTTGCAGATCACCCCTCAGGCCATTGTCACCCCGCCTCCTGACAAGGCTAAGAAAGTGGCCCCCCCACCTCCACCCAAACCCAAACCACGCAAATCAAGTTAGTATGGCCTGAGCATGGCCTGCCAAGAATGAGTGAGTGCTGTTTGAGAACGGCTTGCCCAGAGTGATCAAGCAGAACCTGAGCATGGTCTTTTCTTTGTAAGCAGCCACTGATCAAAGTACTGCCCAGAAATAGCAGGCACTGCTTTTTATGTTTGACCAGGCACTGCCAGAGCATGGCCAGCCTTAAGCGAGTGAGCATGGGTTGCTCAGACACTGCTTTCCTTGTATGAGTGGCTTTTGTCTGAGCACAGCCTATGGTACAGTGTGTACTGCCTTGTATGAATGAGCACAGGTACCTTTAAGTAGAAAGGAAAAGATGAGGGGTACCTTATATAGTTAGCAAATAAGGAACAATTCTGGAATAAAGCAACTGCACCCATGGCGGGAGGTGTAGATAAAACTTCCCATTGATTTAAATAGGGTGTTTGACCCATTGCCTTTTATAGAGATCAGATCAAAAGGGATTCTTCCCCCCCCCAGAGAGAGCTTTTATGAATATTTTGGTTGTAGTGAACACTGGCACCGGGTTAATTAATAAAAGAGCTTCCTCAGAATAAGGCAGAGGAAAGTGTATCCTTGAGTATGACTAGATGTGGGCATTGACTGGAAGCGCTTCCTAGGTAGATGGGTCTTGTTACTGCAAGGGGAAGGGGAAGGCAGGGGTCTTTGTCACTGTAAGAGAATTCCTAGATTTCCTTAAGAGCATAGAGTCTCTGTGAAACAGTGAAAGGTGAGCGGTCTGGGAGAACTCACTGTGCTGGTTGGATAGACAGTTAATTGGGGATGAACGTGTTGCAACAGTAAAAAGGAGTGTCGAGATGTGGGTCAGACCGGGTGAATGATTCATTCATAAAAGTGCAGCGCTGTGCTTTTATGAATTAACCTGGTGACAGGGTTCACTACAACCACTTCTACTGGAGCCAGCTTATACAGAAAATGCCTTCCTTGTCGCCCCATGGATCACCTATCCTTCTGGATAGGTGGTCCATGCTGGGGGGATATTAGGAGGGGTCCTGATGACCCCCTCGAGGTTTGAAATCACTGTATATATATATATTTTTTTTTAAAAAAAGAGCCTATGACCTATGGTACA
The DNA here is from genome assembly GCA_037306005.1 of Rhinophrynus dorsalis. Taxonomy (NCBI): domain Eukaryota; kingdom Metazoa; phylum Chordata; class Amphibia; order Anura; family Rhinophrynidae; genus Rhinophrynus; species Rhinophrynus dorsalis. Next base: position 339,099,041 of record CM074721.1, read on the forward strand.
CTTCATTAAAAAAGCTGGCAATTGTCACCCCATGGATCCCCTATCCAGAAGGCTAGGTGATCCGTGCTATAGGGGTATCAGGAAGGGTCCCAATATCCCCCTCGAGGTCTGAATTATATATTTAAAATAAATATAATAATAAACATTATAAAAAAGCCCATATAACATACGTTGCACATATGTTATATGGGCTTTAGTGAAAATGGATAGTTGATCAATGCTAGAGGGGTGTCAGGAGGGGTCCCGATGCCCCCCTTGAGGTCTGAACTATTTTTTTACATAAAGTATACTAAACAAAGTAACATTTTTTATACATACACAGGCAAGGTATGCAGCCGCATACTTGCCCATTAACCTTTTGAGTACCAGAGGGGTAGCAAACACACTGCAATGCGTTATGCAATATTTGTCGAATTAAAATGGAGAAAGAAAGGGGGTTAATATGTCGAAGGGGGCGCTCTGTCAGATTTCGATAATGTGGGGAACACATCTAATGCTAAACTTGAACTTTCTGTTGTCAAAAGTAAGCCTATTTTCTTGGACTTTGACATTTAGCATGTTTTTTAGGCGGTAGTTGAATAGAAGCAGACAGAGCCATTTTTGTCAGTATGTTGAAATGTGCTGTCTACACTGCTTTTGTTTCCCCATGGTTCTGCAATAAAATACCAGTAAAACACGTTTGCAAAATACACTTTGTTTTTAATGTAACGCCGGTTTTAGTGCGGGTAATAGTATCGAGCCCTAAATGAGATAAGCAATAAACAAAAGCACCACCCATTTTTTTTCCAATATAAATGATAGATACTTAGATAGATAGATAGATAGATAGATAGATAGATAGATAGATAGATAGATAGATACAAATGGGGGAAATCAGGAGACAGACAGACAGACAGATAAGGGTTTTATCAAGGGCACCCACCTGGGTAATTGCTGCCGATAAACAAGTTAAGAGCTACTTATTCTAAGTGTGTTGTTGCCCTTGATGCTTCTCCATGTTTACCCATATCCCAATCACAGTTCCTTATACATCACTGATTGTAGAGTATCTATAGTTCTAAATTGGGGGGTGCTCAAACCTGTCCTCAATGTCCCCCCCCCCAAGAAAAATGTATGTTTTCAGAATATCCTCAGTTAAACACTAGTGAATGTCTTTATATGAGACAGATCCTTCTGAATGAATGTGCCAATGATTGATTCACCTGTCTTCATGTGAGGAGATCCAGAAAACCTGCACCGCTCAGGGGGCCTGAGGATAGGTTTCAGTGCCCCTGTCCCAGACAGACTTGTCCTCCTACTAGACTTTCAATGTATGTACTCAACACATGTAGTAAAATAGTGTTATTTTACACTGGAGTGCGGCATCTTCCAGCTTTAAAGGGCTGCCACACAAAAAAGGCACTCTGGGCACAAGCAGAACAAAGAGCTGAACGACAGTTCCCCTTGTGGTCTTGAATTCAGTTATCTGCTGTCTGAGAAGCCTGAAACATACTGTTTTGAAAAATATACTAGTTGCAGGGCTGCTTTACCCAATGTGCAAAGTGGGCATTTGCTCAGGGCCCACTCTCAAAAGGGTAACCACTGATGGAGGCACCGTTACTAACCAGAGGGGACAAAGCAGACAGGCAGGAGCCGGCAGGTCTGGGCCTGCAGTGTCGACGTGGCCCATGTGCAGCTGAGTGCTCTCCCAGTCTCACAAAATTTTTCAGTGTATTTTCTCTTGCTGCCAATAAAATTCACCCCCATACTTTCATTGGTAGTATGTCAAAGAGAGAAGCACATCAAAGGGGTTTTTTGCAGTCCTGCTAAGGGCAAGCAGGATGACAGGAAGAACTTCCTGTCATCCAGGTACCATATGACCTGCCAAAGTCTCATGTTCCACCGCAAGCAACATCTGAGAGTGCCAGCAGAATGGCCTTAATTCCATCCACAGTAAGGTAGGCACAAACTGTACCATGGTATGAGTAGGGGCATTTCATTGGATTTTCTGACATTTTAAATAGTAAGGTTGCTTTGAATCACTGTTTGAAAGTTACATTGCATTTTGTGTGGTATTTTGTGCATCCTTTTTCTTTCTTTGCCAGTAAAGGGGACTCACTACAATGAGCTTTGCCCAGGGCCCACCAGTATTTTAAAACAGCCCTGACTATTTTTGTTATGCCAGAAGATGGTTTATAGTGGGTAGACTGCAATGTGAATTCTAGGACTGTATATTGCATCCTTTTTAGAAGAAGAAAGTTTAACTTCCTGAATGCCAGCTATGTGTTCAACACCTTAATTTGCAAAGTACAACACACCAATCTGGAGTTTAAGGGGTTGAAACAATATAAAGTATTGCAGCTAGTTAGAGAACTACCAAATGAGAGGCTGGTATGTGTCAGTATCAGTGCTCATTTTTGTGTTTGGTGTTTTTATTTTGCATGTGGCTTTCTGCTATATTTGTAAAGCGAGTACAAGACTGTAACCTAGGGTGACCACATGTCCCTGATTGCCCAGGACAGTAACGGATTTTATGTGTGTGTCTCTTGTCCCGGGCAGCCCCCTCTGAGACAATACAAAGTCCTGGAATGAAGACTCCAGAGCACAGAGTTCTATACACTACAAGGAGAACTGCCCATTGTTTAATGTGACAGGAAGTGATGCCTCTGCTGGGCTACAACAAAATGGCTTCTAGACAGCACTCAAAACACTAGAGAGATAACTGAGCCTTGATCCGGGCATCAATCTGGAGCTGCAGTGTAATTTTGTTGTAGTGTGATGTTAGTTTAAGGCACTGGGCTTGATGTAAATTTTCATGCAGACAACCACAGACATCACTTTCTGTAACATAATTAATGGTCAGTTCTCGCTCCATTGTTTAGAACTCTATGGTGCACTCTTCTCTTCACAGTGTCCCTGAATGGCAGAACTGAAATGTGGTCACCGTACTTTAACCCCCTCCAGAGATGAGTGCACTCTGCATGTGTGTGAGTGGGTGTTGCCAGTCAGGGCATTGCATAGCTTGTACACTGCTAAGCAGCCTTCCTGTTATATGTGTAGTTGTCTAGGATACTGTTGTGATTGTATGAGTGCTGTTCTGTAACAACAAGTTTTGAAAAGGAATATACTATGCCATATGCACAAAGCTAGAGAGAAGTAGCTCTGGAGCAAACCAGCTGTACCATGTGGGACAAATGACAATTTCCATCTACTTAAGTTGTGCTTTTAACAAATTGAATGCATTCAAGTTGATCAAAGCTCCAGTTAAATCAATTAGAAGTTTTTTCTCCCCTCTGGGGCAATTGGTTTACTCTAGAATTACTCCAGTTCTTCTTCGTACATCTGCCTCAGTGCCTTTTCTAAAACTAATTCAGGTAGGAGAATTAATCAAAGTGTTACAAATAAGAAGATGTTAAAACACTGTAAAAACTTATTATGAGATATATTATTTATATATGCTATAGGGTATTTTTGACTAAAGCATCACCCAGTAGTGTGAGCACCCTCATTTTACTCTGCTGGGGGAGTTCTACAACATGTATATTTTTCATAATAAGTGATTACTATCTCTTTAAGTCATTTTTATAGGCAATAAAATGTAATGTGTAGTAAAATGTAATTATGTTAACCCTTTGAGTTCCAGAGGGGTAAGCAACACATTGCTTTGCAATGAAGAGTATGAAGTAATTCTACTGACCCTTTAAACATCTTTTCCTCTAACTAAATAGAAGATGTTAACACTTTGAATAAACCCTTACCTCCCCCCACGTCCTAACCATGAAGGAACTCATGACTAGAGCTTTATGTCTCTTTTCCAGCTTGTAACCCTAATGCTTGCAGAGCCACTGGTCGTGGTCTGCAGCCCAAAGGGGTACGTGTGAAAGAAGTTGCAGATTTCAAAGTGTTCACCAAGGGAGCTGGCAGTGGAGAACTGAAAGTTTCTGTCAAAGGGCCCAGTGAGTATACAGTTATGTGACTGAGATGTGTAGTCGTAGCAGTAGAGGCTAGCTATATGAATGAGAGATAATTAATAAACTAATATTGATTAATAAAAAAATTAAATGTGTAGAGCAGTTTAAAGGGATGGATAAATTGTGATGTAAGGGGAGTTGGAAGGATCCATATGATTGAATCCTGATAGAATGCTGGGAGAATTTAACAATGCAGACATTGATAGTTGAAAAGATTTAACAAATACATAAAGGCATGAATGGCAGAAGGGATCGAACTAATATTCAGATGTGCTGAAAGGGAAATAGAGGGGAAAAAATACATATTCACTGGAAGAATAGGACGACTATAGTGAAATGGGTGACATACTGAAAGAATGCATGAGAGAATATAGAGAAGGATGCAGGACAGGTGTATAGAAAGGAGAATCAGAAAGACAGATAGCGACATGGGAGATGAGTGTATGTAAGACAAGCACACAGAAGATGAATTATAGCACTGGAGCAGAAAAATCATATAATGAAGCTGTTGTGAAGGACAGATGATAAGAGAGTTTAGAACACAGACTATGTAAAGGTGGGGCTGTGTCAGCACCTTATTTAAATCAGATATAAATAGTAGATTGTATATGTTTTCTCACATAATTCGTTCTGTCTTTCCTCACTACCAGAAGGTACAGAGGAGCCAGTGAAAATCCGTGATGTAGGAGATGGTGTGTATGAGTGTGATTACTATCCCACAGTACCAGGAAAATACACTGTGACCATCACGTGGGGTGGATACGCCATCCCTAGGAGGTGAGCATATACACAAACAACTCACGTCAGATATCACTCACTCCCATGCCTCTTAATGTCCAACTTTTTTGTCTTTAACCTTCTGAATGCCAGAGGTATAAAATGCATTGCCTTGGATACCTCTATGGCACTCAAATTGTTAAAATGTCTTGACCTTTATTCTATCGATTTCCTGCATTCTATAGTGTCTTGTCAATATTACACTTAGATATCATTGATAAAGAGAGTGGCTATTTATCACGATTTGTACTACAAACATCCTATATAATAATTTGCTAAAACGTGTGTAAAGACAAAGTCATGCACAGTAGAGACTGCCCGCGCCGCGACTGATACGTTTCAGCTGCGGCGTGGGCAGTCTCTACTGCGCATTACTGCCCCAGGACCGGCTGGCAGTGGTACTGTGGCTCTTCAATTAGTCTTGTAAATAATGGGCTCTTCAATTAGTCTTGTAAATAATGTAGTATTGTGTCTAGTGTCAGTTTTTTGATACATGGTAAAGTAAAATTTGGCTGGCTATATATTAGGTGTTTTTGTGTCTGTATACAATATATTTTGTTGTTTAATTCCTTCATTCGATTTTTCTTTGCTTTTCTATTTTTACTTTTTCATGTCATTCTTTCATCTTCCTGCTCTATTTTACTCAGATTTTTTTTTCACTCTGCTCCTCCATTCCATGTGCCCCTCTCATTGTTTTCACCTTTAATTGCACAGCCCCTTTGAGGTGCACGTCAGCCCTGAGGTTGGAGTGCAGAAGGTGCGGGCATGGGGTCCTGGCCTGGAGACTGGTATGGTTGGAAAATCAGCTGATTTTGTAGTGGAAGCAATCGGCACGGAAGTAGGAACCCTTGGTAAGTGAAACCTCCAGGAAATGGCAAATAAGTTAAGGCCACCATCAGTTAAAGCTTGAAGCATCATTGTCAAAACACAAGTATTCTAACACTGAGTAGGAAGAGTAAGCCATTGATGTACTCTGTTGTTCTGTCTCATATGGACTGTTTGTGTACAGTCCATATGCCCAGACTTCAATCATTATTTGCTCTGCTGTTTCCTCCTCTAGGCTTCTCTATCGAGGGTCCCTCACAAGCAAAGATTGAGTGTGATGATAAGGGAGATGGATCATGTGATGTGCGCTACTGGCCCACAGAGCCAGGGGAGTATGCAGTGCATGTTATTTGTGATGATGAAGATATCAAGGACAGTCCCTTCATTGCTCATATACTTCCAGCCAGCAACAAAGGTTTCCCTGAGAAGGTACTAACTAATTACACAGAATCCAACTCAAGGCTAGTCAGAAATATACTTGAATTGTACAGAAGTCTCCAAAACATTGCTTTGCAATAAGCTGGGGATCTCTGACATTCAGTGGGTTAAAAGCCCCATTTAAATTAATGGGAATTTATATTTTCCCTTATGATGCAGTTGAATTTACTCAGAATTTCTCCATTTCTACTTAGTGCATCAGCCTTACTGTCTTTTACCTTTTTTTCTCACTTTCACCCCTTATCATTGACCACCTTCCTGTATTCTGTCTTTCTTTCTTTTGATTTCCATTCATCTGTCTCCCTCTTTATTTCTATCTTCTTTCATTCCTTCACTCTCTATTTTTTTTTATAAAACCAGCTGTTCTACTATATTATACATATGTTCCCTTAGAGATGGGATGGAAAAGGGTGAGGCGGATGCATTTATCTGATATGGGCTCTGACCTTTGCAGACGCATCTCCTAATCATTTGTTCTTTTTCAAAACATAATTGATATGACTGATAAACCAGTGCAAACACCAAAGGCTCTGAGAACATTGCTAACTTATGGACTGAAGACCATGGGGCAAATTCTGGGAAGGGTAAAAATCAGATGGATGGAGGTCAGAATACATGCAAGGGCCTCTAGATATTGAATGGAGTAGACAAATTATTGTAAGACGAGGAGAGGAAAAATGTTTAACGTAGCAGATCAGCACTATAAGAGTTTAATACATAACAAAATGGAATTACAAAAATAAAAGCAGAACAAGAGTTTGTAGAGCAAAACAAAAAACAAACAAACAATAAAATAAATTAACATTATGGGAGGTAAACATTATCAGTTGTTTGATATATGAGTGCCAGGAGCCTATGAGGCTTTCACATGTAAATATAAGGACTGACAATGGGTAATCTTATATTTTTTCTCCAGGTTAAAGCATTTGGAAAAGGTTTGGAGCCCACAGGCTGCATAGTAGACCACCCTGCTGAGTTCACCATTGATGCCCGTGCTGCTGGCACTGCAGACCTGAAAATCTATGCTCAAGTGGGTGACAATCCTTGTTGACATTATGCATGTAATGCTTGGAATGGCTGGATGGTAGTTTGTGTTTGATTTCAAGGACTATATTGAATATGTGCTGATATAAGCACACTTATATGGTATGTGATGTTTAAATGAATGAGATTTACATTGTGCTGAAATGTGTTGATTAGGGATGTACATGCTGGGTAATATTAACATGTGTTTGGATATCTGTCATTGTGAAAACATTTGCATTAGGATGCATATAGATGTTGAAATACTTGCAACATGCTCATTTCACTGGTAGTGTGAAGGAGCTCACTTGTCCCATTGTTCTGTTCACACAGGATGCTGAGGGAACCCCTATTGACATCAAAATTAAAGACAATGGAGACAACACATATGCATGTGTTTATGTTCCAACAAAGCCAATCAAGCACACCATCATCATTACGTGGGGTGGAGTCAACATCCCTAACAGCCCTTACAGGGTGAGTGCTCTGCATCAGACAAAGAGTATACAACAGGGATCTTGCATCTTGTTTATGACTGGAGATTGATTTTTATTGGGGTCAGTGAGACTATTTTATATAGATGTGTATACTAGGCTGTCTTTCATGTATATATTTGTTTCTCCTCTTTTCCCATCAGGTGTCAGTCGGTGAGGGTAGTCACCCCAGTAAAGTTAAAGTTTATGGACCTGGGGTGGAAAAGACTGGCCTCAAAGCCAATGAGCCAACATACTTTACTGTGGATTGCAGTGAGGCAGGACAAGGTATGCTTTTTCTTACACAAGTGGGCAAGGCATGGTATGCTTCTACTTTGGTAAAGCATAAATAAATCTATGTGCAGGGGAGTAATATAAGGTTAATATTGTATTTTACAGGTAATGGTATTCTCTTAACCTGTTACAGGAAAACTGTCCAATATTAATTATAGTATTCTTTGTTATTCTCCACAGGTGATGTCAGCATTGGGATTAAGTGTGCTCCTGGGGTGGTGGGGCCAGCAGAAGCAGATATTGACTTTGACATCATTAAGAATGATAATGATACATTCACTGTGAAATACACACCCCCTGGAGCTGGAAGATATACCATCATGGTGCTTTTTGCTGACCAGGTGTGGTATTTAAACAGAGACAACCAAAACACACATGTAACCTTCATTCAAGCAGATGTAGCAGTCACCTCCACCTAAACCAAAGTTATCATAGCTATTGGGAGGAATTGTATGCAGAATGCTAAGCTCTTAATATTTTTAAGGTTTACATTTAAATGTATTTTAAGTGCTACAACAGTGTCGAAAACATGTGTACTCATATATTGCAACTCTTTATTACACCTTAAGAAACCTCTACTCATACCTCTTCTTAAATTAAGACAAATTCCATCCACTGTGTCTAACCTCTTACTACACAGTCATCAGAGAAACATAACTCTCACCTCTCCCAAATTCATATTACAACATGAATAAATTCCTATTACCTCCATGCAAGAAAACACATACCTTACCTTCTACCAAATACACACTTGAAAATGTCATCATAATCTCTTCTAAAACACATAGATGTGGACTTACGGTTCTCAGCCCCCAGCTACAATTATCTCTACCCTTTCCATTCTTAGGAAATACCTATAAGTCCTTTCCGCGTGAAGGTAGATCCATCACATGATGCCACCAAAGTCCGAGCAGAAGGCCCAGGGCTAAACCGCACAGGTAAGAAGGGGACTGGGAGGCTGAGAAAGAGAGAGAAGCAAATCTGATATGATTAAAAGGTAGATGATGATTTAGAAATCAATGTCAATGTGAATCTAATTGTAACAGTATGAATGCAATTAAAATATAGATTCTTTATAGTTATACGTCGACAGTCTCCCAAATAACATACCGATCTTCAGCAGCTGATATCATTCAGTTCCATAAATTAATAAGCTTACTACAAAGCCAGTTGAAAAGTCTACCATTAAGCAACACAATTTGAATATCTAAGCATTACATATTATTTAAAAAAAAAAAATTAAAATATTAAAGCATGTGTGTAGTAATAGGAAAATGAAAGAATTTGTGCAGATTGCTAACATTCATGCCCCTCTGCCTATTGCAGGAGTGGAGGTTGGGAAACCCACCCACTTTACAGTGTTCACTAAGGGTGCTGGGAAAGCAAAGCTGGATGTCCAGTTCGCAGGTAGCATGAAGGGTGAAGCTGTCCAAGACTTTGAAATCATCGATAACCATGACTATTCATACACTGTAAAGTATACAGCTGTGCAGCAGGTAAGCAACCCACTCCCTCATCCTTAGAAAATCTTACAGTTTATGGAAGCAGCTTTTTTATTTATCCTCTTTTGGCCCTCTTAGGGTAACATAACTGTATCAGTTACATATGGAGGGGATCCCATCCCTAAGAGCCCTTTCCTTGTTAATGTGGCTCCTCCTCTTGACCTGGGTAAAGTTAAAGTTCAAGGACTCAACAACAGTAAGTAACAACTTGTGCTTATGCACCCTTTCAGTGTATTTGTATATCGTCATGTGGTGTTTATCTGCTTACCTGTCTAACACCCCCCCCCCATAGTAACTTGTGTGTATGTTTAATTTCTCTCCTGTTTGTCCATACACATGCTGTCTCTCTTCTACCATGACAGAAGTGGATGTTGGGAAGGACCAGGAGTTCTCCATTAACACCAGTGGAGCCGGAGGTCAGGGAAAAGTTGATGTGAAGATTACATCTCCATCCCGAAGGCCAATCCCTTGCAAGGTGGAAACTGGCGTCACCAGTGACATCCACACAGTCAAATACATGCCCCCTGAGGAAGGACCATACAAAGTGGACATCAGCTATGATGGACATCCTGTCCCAGGGAGTCCCTTCTCTGTGGAGGCAGTGATGCCTCCTGACCCTTCCAAGGTACAGAAAGCCATGGAGGATGATAAAACTGATGAATGGAAAATGTATGCCTGTATAGGGCTGATCAGGAAACTGTATGATAGTATAAATTTAATAAGTGCTATCCCTTGCTACCCTTTTCTGTAGTGATTCAGTCAGTAAATGCTACTCCTGATAATTACACAGATGGTTATAGAGTATACACTTTATCAATTACCATATTACACTATTTCTGATCTGTAGAAAGTGTGAATCCTTCCAGTTAGTAGCTATACAGGTGTCATTTTCTGCTGCAATTGTCTGTCCTTCTTTTTTTTTTTTTTTACATTCTTTTGAATATAACTTTCTCTCTCTTACTCTTATATAACACACAAATGTCTGTTATGTGTAGTAAAAGGTAGCTTCACCCCCGCCCCACTCCCACTGTAGCTACCATAATTATCTTGTGTATATGTATGGTAGGCACCTTTTCTGGGACAGACCAACTGCACTATAGGAGACAAATAAACATTCCCAATTATTTAAATGGGAATTTTAACCCTTTGAATACTTCAGAAGTCTGCAACTTATTATAAAGCAATACGTAGAGGACCTCGCTAGCATTTAAAGGGTTAAAAGCCCCTGAATTCATGTGTATTTTGGGAATTGTACCTTGTTATGCAGTTGGCTTGCCTTTACCCCATATTATACTTGAAAAAAAATTGAAAAAATATAAAGGATAGATAATTGCATTACTTTACTCTCCCCATCTTACTCTATCGGCAATTATTGCACAGTGATTAACACCTTAAGGACCAGAGTTGTGTGCTACACATTGCTTTGCAATGCATTGGACACTCCTCTGGCCCTTAAAGGGATAGTAATACTTAAAATGTAAAAAAAAATATGTTGTAGGGTTTATCCCCCTGAGTTAAACAAGGGTACTCCCACTGCTGAAAGGTGTTTCATTCAAAAGTTATTAATTTTCAAAGTTGAATTTTTCAGGTGCAATATCACAGTGGCCTGAAATTGTACAGTGGCTCTGTTGCTACACGATCCTATGGACAGCTCTGGTCAGTTGACCATAAATCTCCATAGGATGGTGTAGCAACAGTGCCACTGTACAATTTCAGGCCACTGTGATATTGCACCTAAAAAATTCAACTTTGAAAATTAATAACTTTTGAATGAAACACCTTTCAGCAGTGGTAGTGCCCTTGTTTTACTCAGGGGGATAAACTCTACAACATATTTGTTTTTACATTTTAAGTATTACTATCCCTTTAAGGGGTGAAAAGAAGAAATGAAAGTGTGTGCACACCTCTGGTCCGTAAGGTGTTAAAGGAGGAAATGAAAGTCTGCTCACCCCTCTCTTCCTTAAGGGGTTAAATGAGGAAATGAAAGTCTGCTCACCCTCTGTTCCTTAAGGGATTAAATGAGGAAATGAAAGTCTGCTCACCCTCTGTTCCTTAAGGGATTAAATGAGGAAATTAAAGTCTGCTCACCCTCTGTTCCTTAAGGGGTTAAATGAGGAAATGAAAGTCTGCTCACCCTCTGTTCCTTAAGGGATTAAATGAGGAAATTAAAGTCTGCGCACTCCTCTGTTCCTTAAGGGGTTAAAGGAGGAAATTAAATTCTGCACACCTCTCTGTTCCTTGAAGGGTTAAAGGAGGAAATTAAATTCTGCTCACCCCTCTGTTCCTTAAGGGGTTAAAGAAGGAAATTAAATTCTGCTCACTCCTGTTTCTTAAGGGGTTAAAGGCAGGGGCAGACTGACAGGACCCAGGGCCCCTGGTCCAAAAAGAGGTCTAGGCCCCCTACAGAAATCTCCACATTGCCCCTTCATCTCCACATTTCCCCTTCCACAATGCCCCCATCTCCCCATTGCCCTTTAATCTCCACAATGCCCCTTCCACAATGCCCCCATCTCCACATTGCCCCTTCATCTCAATAATGCCCCTTCCACAATGCCCCCTTCATCTCCACATTGCCCCTTCATCTCAACAATGCTCCATCTCCACATCGCCCCTTCATCTCTGCATCACCCCTTCCACCATGCCCCTTCATCTCCACACTGCCCCTACCTCCAGTCCCTGGTGGTCTAGCGGTGTGGCTTAACAGATCTGTGGACATCCCGCGCGCCTCTAGTAATGCAGAGGCTGGGAGATGATGTTATCTTCCAGTGCTCTGTATTACTAGAAAGGTGCGCCGGCGGCTGTAGTTGGAGAGCAGCTGAGCAGCGCTACAGACGGGCCCCTAAGTGGCAGTCGGACAAAATATATTAAAATTATAATTGCTGTAAACGGTGGCGGGTCCCCTTCGGTCCCGGGCCCTCGGTCCGTGACAGAATGCCGGTATGGTCAGTCCGCCCCTGGTTAAAGGAGGAAATTAAAGTCTGCTCACCCCTCTGTTCCTTTAGTGGATAAAAGAGGAAAGTAAAGTCTACAGAATCCATTTAAATATTCAAATAGCACTGCATTCTGCTGATTTAAACGAAACCTTTGAGTGCCAGAGGGGTGTTCAACACATTGGGAAGCAATGCCTTGCATACCCCTCTGGAGCTCAAAGGGTTAAAGAACACATTAAAGTGATGAAGCATGCAAAATATGTTAATTACATTGTGGAAAGGTTTTAATAAGTATTTTTACTGACATCTTTTAGCACATTTCTCACTGATTATTAGTGGAAAACTGGTAGAGTAAGTGTGATGCCTTTACTGGCTGTAGGATACATGCTAAAGCTACTCAGCCAATAAATGGATCACTTTTACTCTAGCAGTCTCCTACTTTTCCTACAGCTAACACAGTACCACCTCTTCCCAGATTATTAGTGAGCTTAGTGGTAGCTGTAGCTGGTAACACAGAGCCCAGCTTTTTATTACAGGGCTTAGGAACTAGCCTTATGCAGAATAGACCAAGTTGGAGAAATTGTGGGAGATTCACTAAAGTGTGATGACGAGGTGATAAAGTGGAGAAGACTTCTCCAGTGAAATCACTTCACTTCCTATATTATTCTATGGAGCCTATGCAATAAGATTGCTCCAGTTTGAAAGATTTTAGCGTAAAGGTACCATAGAATAAAATAGGATCTGGAGAAGTGATATCACTGGAGAAGTATTCCCCACCTTATCGCCTCTTTATCACCCCTTAGTGAATAACCCCCATTGAGGCTGCTGTACAAATAAAACAATGTTTCACCATAGACTACATTTAAATAATCCAGTTAATTTAAATTGGGATCTGAAGAACTCTCTAGCAATCAAGGGGTCCAAATGGTTAGAGCTCCATTTAAAACAATGGGGATTTTGAAAGATGTGTGTTTGCTTCATATGGTTCTTTGGCTTGTCCCAGAAATGCTCCACTTTTGTCTTTGTGCATATGGACCTTGCTCTTTTTTTCCTATAAACTTTCATCCCACCTCCAGTATTTTTCTTACTTCTTTCGCTTATCTCTTACTCCCACTCCCCATCCCAGTCATTACTCTTTTCCCCAGTCTGTTTTCTTTTCATGTTTCAGATGTGTGCCTTGCGCTGTCTTCCTATGGTGCACTACCTCTCTGTTATGTTCTGTCTTTGTCCGTGATGTCCTGGCACACTCCAGTTTCCTGCCATGTGTTTCTCATTGCTATGTGTGTGTAAGATGCAGTATGAGTGTTAGGATGAAGCAGCCAAGGAGGAGGGGGAAACATATCTGTGTTTAAATCTCAGCTTAGCTCTGTTGACTGAGCCCAGGGGAAACATCTAATGAGTGGACCCCCCACCCCAAATGTATCACATTCACACACCACTTCATCCTCCCAGCACCAGAAGTCAAAGTTCAGCCAACTCCCTCTCTTAACCAGAGTTTATTATATGTTCATCTGTATTATTATTAGTTTATTGTTTTGCTATTTCTAAAATCACTAAACCTCTTCCCTCCCAGAGGAAATTTTCTGGGGGAATTTAATAAGGAATTAAAGGAAGACATTGCATGGATGCAATACAAGAAGCATTATGTAGGACACAATACAAGAAGCATTATGTAGGACACTCCAAGTTCAGTCCTCAAGGGCTACCAACAGGCCAGGATGTAAGGATTTCCCTGATTAAGCTCAGGTGAGTCAGTCACAATGAATGAGTGACTGAGTAACTCACCTGTGCTTAATCAGGGAAATCCTTACATTCTGGCCTGTTGGTGGCCCTTGTGGATTGAACTTGGACAGCCCTGATGTAGGACAATGACATTATATAGAACTATAGGATAAGAATCGGCTGATGCTATATGAAGTAGTAGGAGTAGTTTTAGGTAGAATTTTAGAATTTAAACAACACAATAAAAAGAGTTATAGGGATAGTGTATGAGGCTGATGTTCTAAGAAGTGGCATAATTTTGAGGAACACCAACTGCACCATAGGAGACAATAACAATTCCAGTAGGACAATTATAATATTTTACTATGTCTACTCCTATGGGAGAAGATTTAGTAAACAGAACTGTACAGCCTTAGGACAGCTCCTATATGGGAGGGTCAGAAATCTGAGCCCCTTCGCTGGAACACATACCAGCTCTCAACCACAAACTCTGTGGCTTGCTGTGACAGCCTCCATAGATCCTCTGTATTGGACTTTCAAGCACAATACAGAGGATCTATCATGGACTCAATGGTACAGAACAGGAAACTTTTAGACTTCTGTCTTATAGTTCAGTCTCTTCTCTCTGGACCAACAAGGGAGAACCAGTTCTGTTCCCCTGTTTAGATGACGAGGTTCACAATGCAGCCGCTGATTCATCAGCAGCTCTGCTCCCAGGGCTCCAGATCCCACAGTGGGGCAGTATCCTATTAATAGATGCTCTTTAATACATTCAAGGGGTAGTAGTTTAAAAACATTTTGTTCTCCTATGGTGCTGTTAGTAATCTCCTGTATGGCACAATAGGTGGAGTTATAGGAAAAGGTTATATGGTTAAACAGGAGAAATTAGTGTGGGGTTATGACAAGCAATATGGGACATGGGGTATGATTATATGGAACAATAGGAAAAGTTATAGAGAGTGGTAATACAGAGCAATATTACAAGTTATAGGGAACAGTTATATGGAATAGGAATTCTACTTGATACATTTCTGCTATTAAAAACTCACCCATCTACTTAGAAACTCAATACAGTCCTAAATGGTTTTCTTGTACAAAAATCCATTAGGAGGCTGACACTGAAACAAAATAAACAGAATTAAATCAAAGCAAATGAAATGCATAAAGGCAAAGATACATCATGTGGGCCATAAATCACGCATGTAATGTAGATTATCAGAGTAAATATCTGCAGAATAAATACAATTTTGTCAAATTTCCATCCAGCTGAGATTGTTTTGATGAAGCTGGTTAAATAAAATGCAAATCGGAATTTTGGCAAACTTTGTTATTTATACATTAATTTTTTATTGCTTTTGGATCTCAGATCTAAACAGTGAGATGATATTGGGACTGAAGCAGGAAACTATTCTGACGTAGTTTAGACTGATCTGAGTTATTATGGGATAGGATATCCTGCTGACAAATGTTCTGCATCTAGTAGAATGCATTGCCTTGAACAGTGGTTCCCAGACTCCTTTATTTGTGACATATCCAACTTTAAGTTGTGATAAATGTAGTTGGAAATTTCTGTGATATGAGTTCAGCAAAACGCAATATGTTAATGAATATATCTAGAAAGATGTAACACATTACGTTAGGTGCCTTAAGACATTCATGTGTCATGACATGCCTGCTGTAAACCACTGGTCCAGAATACAGGAAGTCAAAGCCAGTCCTATAACCTTTATATTGGGCAGTTAGTGGTATCCTCATATCAGTACTCCTAGTGACTCAGTTAATTTGAAAGATTCTCCCATGATAATTTTAGAACTTGTGCTCACACAATGAAATTCCAAAAACTAGCACTGTTGTTCAGCTTCACGGCTGACTTTGATAAGCTATGACCTAAAGTGCATTAATGTCCAACAAATGTAGAAGTGCATTTATTGAGGTGCAGTGTTAAGTATATCCCAAGGCACATATATTGATCGTAGTAATTGAGGAGCCTGGCTGGTGCCTAATTACTATACATATTTATCTTTAAAGTTTTGCTATATCTCACAAGGTATAATGTACAGTATATAATGGTGTTGGATATACAAAATGTAATTAAAAACATGATCTGTGATTATGTGCTGAGGGTCCTGGATTTGATAGATCGTGTGCAATCTTATGTTGCATCATGGGTTCTCTTGTTAGGCACTCAGAAAACCCTGCAATTGCAAACTGCCTTCCCATTTCTTCTGTGTAAACCTTTCACAGGGAGAGGTCAATAAATAGAAATGCCATTTTCCTGGACTTTTTCATCTCAGCGTCATATTTATAAAAAATAGAAACTTATGGTAATGTCAGATTTTGCATATGTTTAACAAATTAATACATCATCCTTTAAACTAAATAGGTCTAATAATTATTATCTTACTCTCTTTTACCCTTCTTTCACTCATAGGTCCGCGCCTATGGCCCCGGCCTAAAAGGAGGCTTTGTGGGAAAGCCAGCTCCATTTGCTATTGATACCAAGGGAGCGGGTACAGGAGGGCTAGGCCTGACAGTAGAGGGTCCCTGTGAGGCTAAGATTGAGTGCCAGGATAATGGAGATGGATCATGTTCAGTGTCCTACCTCCCAACGGAGCCAGGAGAGTATTCCATCAACATCTTGTTTGCCGAGGCCCATATTCCTGGCTCTCCATTTAAGGCTGATATCCGTCCTGTCTTTGACCCCAGCAAGGTGACAGCTAGTGGGCCTGGTCTGGAAAGAGGAAAGGCTGGAGAGGTGGCCACCTTCACTGTGGATTGCTCCAAAGCTGGAGATGCTGAGCTCACTATTGAGATCCTTTCAGATTCTGGTTCAAAGGCTGAGGTTCTGATCCAGAATAACAGTGATGGAACCTACAGTATCACCTATATCCCATCCTGCCCTGGGGCCTACACAATCACCATCAAATACGGAGGCCATGCTGTCCCAAAGTTCCCTGTTCGTGTCAATGTAGAGCCAGCTGTGGATACCAGTGGAGTGAAAGTGTTTGGCCCAGGGGTGGAGCCCAGAGGTAATGAAGCACAGAACTAAGTAAAGACAACTGTAAATAGGGATAGACAAAGCTAAATTACAGCGGCAATAGTATAGCTTAAAAGCTGTTATTCACATTTTCTTGAAAATATATGCAATATGGGCATATATTTGTAACCCCTTTACAGCTGTAACAGGCAACTGTTTGAAAAAGTTTTCCACTTGTTTATTAGAGTTCCTGTTGGATCTGATGAACATTGGGGGGGGGATGATGAGAGATATGAATACAATTCTGCCGTAAAAAGTTGTTGGAATCAATTAGTTAGTCCTATGTATGCCTGATACCAATCTACTAAGCTACTTATGCCAGAAATCCTTCCTTTAGCACCGCTTGCACCAAGGGGAGGACAATGGGGAGTGTATGGATGTTTTTGGGAACTCCTTCACTTTTTGCCTTGTTGTACTAGATGTACTAGTGTGGCACAGAGGAAATTGGCATAAGTTTCTGCAATTTTCCTGCTCAAGCTATAAATTAGTTGTTCTGGGGAAATGAGTGAAGTTTTAAAACATGATAATGCAATAGAAGAAGAAGAAGAAGTGTATTCCTGAGTGCTAAAACAGAAGGTGCCAGTGTAAAGCGATTTGTGAGAAAATTTTGCTTAACAGGAAGCATAGCTGTTAGATAGAATAGCCTCCCATCAGATGCTATAGAATACTGAGATTCAAAAATCCTCACGGTAGATACTATTTTTATGATAAGACAATTAAATTATTGAAACAATAAGTTTATGCCTGTGAATGACTGGAGCTTTGAATCTTATGAATGTCACTTCATGGCTTACTGTCTCATAAGGCTAAGGTTAGTTTGCAATTTATCCATTTTGTAGACTGGGCAGCAAGGTGAATGGGGAAAAAGTATATTTTTTTTAGTTCGATAGTTATTGTTATTTTTTATATTGAGTGCTCTTAAAAGTTGCCCACTCTGTTGAATGGAAAATCCAGGCCTGCCTGTATTAATCTCCCCCACCACTGCATTTCAGGTGTTCTCCGAGAGGTAACAACAGACTTTACAGTTGATGCTCGTTCTTTGACCA
Source organism: Rhinophrynus dorsalis (assembly GCA_037306005.1). Lineage (NCBI taxonomy): Eukaryota > Metazoa > Chordata > Amphibia > Anura > Rhinophrynidae > Rhinophrynus > Rhinophrynus dorsalis. The sequence goes on from CM074721.1 coordinate 339,117,058, forward strand.
AGACCGGTGGGAGTCATGTGACCACACGCATCCGTAGCCCTTCTGGAGCTGTTACTGAGAGCTTTATATCTGACAATGGGGATGGAACCTACCATGTGCAATATACAGCATATGAAGATGGTAAGATCTCAGGTTTATGCCACAGAATCACCTGTACCATGAGCACCAACAATTACCTGGATCTGAGAAAGCTCTTAGTTGACAGTGACACATATTCCAACAAAAGTACATATTAACAACTGTTCAATAGTTTGTCTGTTTACACATTCATGAGTCAAAAAATACACAGTATATTGTATTAGTGGTCTGCATAGTTTGCAGTGGCCATGTGCTGAGTACATTATAATATTGTTTGGTGTCAAGCTAAATCAGTACTTAGAGCATGTTGGATCTTTTAGAGTTTTACTTTTCATTGAATTAACATTAATTAGAGTAACCTGTAATCTCTCAATGTGCAGGTGTGCACTTGGTTGAGGTTCTTTATGATGAAGTTCCAGTGCCCAAGAGCCCATTTCGTGTGTCTGTCACTGAGGGTTGTGACCCATCTCGTGTGCGGGCATATGGCCCAGGGTTAGAAGGAGGCCTTCTTAACAAGTCAAACAGATTTACAGTGGAGACCAGGTAAGCATGAGACCTTTGACATTTGGTATTATTCCTTTACAAATGCCTTTACTGATCTACATTTTATCTTATCTTCAGGGGAGCTGGCACTGGAGGTCTTGGGTTGGCCATAGAAGGTCCTTCTGAAGCAAAAATGTCATGCAAGGATAATAAAGATGGCAGCTGCAGTGTGGAGTATATACCATTTACTCCAGGAGATTATGATGTTAATATCACATTTGGAGGACGTCCCATACCAGGTACAGGCTCCCCCCTAACAAACAATATGTATCCTTGCTGCTCACTACACATGGCTCCATTACCATCTTACACAAGTGCCATTCCCACTCATAGATACTACTGTGCCAACCTTCCCATCATACATATACTACAAAATCTAATGTATACATCCATCAAGTATATAAACTATGTAAGTGAAAGCTTCCTTCTTATGCACACGGTGCCAACCTGACAGTCACACAAAGTGGACTGGCACTTAATATAAAACCAATGCCGCTAACTCACAGATGGAGTGTGATCGTTTCCTGGCCCGTGAGGGATATTAGCTTATCTTATCTCCATTTCAGGAAGCCCATTCCGCGTCCCAGTAAAGGAAGTTGTGGACCCCAGCAAGGTGAAGTGTTCAGGACCTGGACTAGGAGCTGGAGTGAGAGCACACGTGCCACAGAACTTCACTGTAGACTGCAGCAAAGCTGGGCTGGCACCCCTGGAGGTGCTTGTGCAGGGACCTTCAGGTATGTAGGGAAAGTGATATGGGACATGTGAAGACACAATTCAAGTAAGGAATCAAGTAGAAAAGAGTGCAGAGGATTCTTTAAATCATATAAAAAGGAGGAATAACTAAGCAGAATAGAGTACAAGGAATTATGGAAAAGATCTAATCTATTGATTTAGTTTGGGCTTTAAACCCCTGAATTGTAAAGCACTTCATTGGAGATCTATCTAACATTCAATAGATTGAAAGTCCCACTTAAATCAATGGAAATATGTATTTGTTCCCTATGGTGCAGTTGGTTTGTTTCCAAACTTATTAGTAGCATATAAGCCTCAATATATTTGTTCCTCAATAAGTTAGATTATTTTCATTATCACCTTCTCCACCACCACCATCAGGTCTGGCAGAGCCTGTGGATGTACGAGATAATGGAGATGGAACACACTCCGTTAACTACACCCCAGCCATGGATGGACCATACACTGTGTCTGTGAGATATGCTGATCAAGAAGTGCCACGGAGGTAAGCAGTTTGGGATCCTGCCAATAGCCAGTGTGTGATACAATCCTCTGTGTCAACTAAGAGGAAGGTGAAGGGCATATGAGATAGTTTGAAAGCAATCTTTTGTTTTTCCTTATCATAGCCCATTCAAGATCAAAGTGCTGCCAACCCATGATGCCAGCAAAGTAAGAGCAAGTGGCCCTGGACTCAACACAGCTGGTATTCCAGCCAGCCTGCCTGTGGAGTTCACCATCGATGCCCGTGATGCAGGCGAGGGGCTTCTGACTGTTCAAATTCTGGTGAGTACCACAAAAATAGGAATATATCTGGTATTGCTGACACATAAATTATATATTACTGGAAAAAAGAAATTGTAATATGCCAAATACCAAAAAGTGTTTTTTAATATATATAAGAAAATGAAAAGTAACAGTTACTCATGTTTAAAAGAGAGAGGCCAGTATTAGGAATTACAGAACAATATTCAAAACTGTCAAACAGTAACCTTTATATACCCTGAAATAAATGTATCTATGTGGGCAGCAATTAAATGGAATATACACTCTGTCTCCTTTTGCATATCCATATATTATTAGAACAAGTATTGTCGCTAAAATTTGCAAAGACAGGCCATATTTATAAACAAGGAAAATAAAGTTTATAAATATGTCTGTCTGAGAATATTCTGAGAAAATTTGCTAATGAAACTTTTTTCTCATACATACTGTGACTATTACTATATAATTGCATTAAGAACCAGTTAGACCTGGTGTTAAGATGTAATCACTATGACTGCCTTTATTTTTGGAGCAATTAGCCTTAAAAATACACTGTGGCAATTCTTATTTGTTCAAGCTCATTTCTACTCCACTTTTCAAAAAAGTTGACTGACTGGAATTAGCACAGAGAAAATGGGGAGATGTATAAAAAGCCTTCTTAGGACCATACGTTCAAAGAAGTAGCGAAATTGGTTTTGTAATTTGTAACAACAGTGTTGTTGGGCTCATTAATATTTTCAGAGAGTGTCAGTTGTGATTGTAAATTTGTTGTTTGTCGTATGTAAAGACAAAAATGTTGTATGTAACAACAAAAATGTCTTACCTAACGACAAAAATGTATTTAACTAAAGACAAAAATTCTCATATTCAGAACTTCACATTCCCTCCGCTTTTTTCTTAACGTACAAATTTTGTCTTTTGCAAGACATTTTTTTGTTGTCGTTGTATACAACAAATTTTCTTTTCCTCAATACAACATTGGAGAATAGTTTAGCCCCTCCCTTGCCCCGCCCCTCTGCCCAGCAATTCTGAAATTGTGTCGTACACAACAGACATTACTAGTTTTTTGTCGTATACTCTATAGAAAATATGTTGTTCATGCATACAATTACTTATTTTTGTCGTTCATACAACATTTGTCGTTATCCCTTTGAACATACGGCCCTTAGTGTATGTTTAAGAATTGTCCCTAAAATTCAAGCCTGGTCATATTTATAAAAGGGTAAAGTTTTATTTATAAATATGTCTTTCTGAGAATATAGTGAGAAAATTGCAACTGATAATATATTTTCACTTACACAGCTGTCACTCTATACTTCCATTAAGAACAGGTTTTATCTGGAGCAAAGATTTAATCACTTTATTTGTGGTGCAATTAGCAAATTTCTTTATAAATACATTGCAACACAATTCTTTTAAGGACAGGACGACTTCTACTCCACTTATAATTCCAGTTTTATAACACTCCCAGAATGTCGCAAAATGTTTATACATATTTTTATGTTGTATTATGACAGTTTTACTAACACATTCTTTATTACTCCCCCATTGCTCCTTATAGATGATCCACGTAAGTTCTGCTATTGTTCTGTATAGTACCTCCATATAAACCATCCTATTTTCCTGTATTTCTGTACTCTATACTGCTGCATATAACTGCCGCTCATAACATTTAAAGATTTTTAGCATGAAGAGGTTAATGTATTCACTGCTTATCTCAGAATACTATTCTGGTCCATGTGGTATATTTATAAGAGTGAGTGACCCCTAACATATTCCTGAAGCAGCTGGGAGATGTGTTCATCCCATTAGAATGAGCTCATTCATATTTAGGGCTTGAGAAGGCCAAGGAGTAGTAGTTCCCTCTAATGGTTATAAATGGAATTGCATATTCATGCATTTTTAGTTTCCACACATCAGGTTGGGTTGTACTGTAGGTGGTAAATGTATCAGTGGGTTGATCTTCAGATTTTCCTTTGGACAGCAACAGGATGTTTTGTGATTAGAAAAAAACTGATAAATGCAATTAAATTCAACCAAGTAATTCTAAAACATTGTAGAAAGGGATGTCATTATAGTTTTGCAGATTTTAGAATACGGGATGTTTTATAATACAATTAATATTTGTTTAATTTCTGAACACTTACAACAATATTAGTCCATATACAGTACTTCAGAGTACCCAATATGGAAACATTTTTATTATATTTTAAACCCTTGAATGATAAAGATGTACCCAATGCATTGTGTTGTGTCCAAGGGGTTAAATATTTCATAATAGCTTTGCTAACAATGTCTCCAATGCATTGTTTTGGCACCCATGGGGATTAGGAAGTAATGTATTAGGCCCTTTAAGCATACACAGTGATATATTGTGCACCAAAGAGAAACTCATTCCTCTCCAACCACATGATTAAATTGGTTCCTTACTGAAAAGCCTAATACAAACGGGGACCCAAGATGAAGCCCTGTGAAAGTGAAGGCCTCTGACGAATATGAATGCCTTGAATGTAACAAGGATGTCAATACTCATTCCCTCAAAAAAAAAAAAAAAAAAAAGAAAAACAAAACAAAAGCAAATGATCCCTGTCTGACAGCATTAATAATAATAATAATAATCTTTATTTATATAGCGCCAACTTATTCTGCAGCGCTTTACAATAGGGGATAGACATATAGAGGTATTAAATAGTACAAATCATACGTGGAGAACAGAAGGATCAGAGGGCCCTGCTCGTGAGAGCTTACAGTCTAGAGGAAGGTGGGTAGGATACAGAAGGTATAAGTGCTGTTGGGTGTAAATGTCTCCTGCCACATAAGCTGCCGGTCAGTGGGTGGGAGAGAGAAGTGCTAGTGAGTGTAGTGGTCGGTTCTTGGTGGTAATATTTATGGAGGTAGTTGACAGGCTTCCATATCCACACTATTATTGAATCAAATGGCACATACATCTGGAAATACCAGAGACATTTTACCCCACTATATCACATAAAGTTACAGCCAGAAAGACATGAAGTCATCTCTACAGTTCAAGAGTGTATACCCCGATTAACTACTATAAAACAAGTGGACTAGCTAGATAAGGACCAAAAACTGCATTTAAAACAAGAAGTCAAGGGTGATCTCTAGCCTCATTCTTCCCCATGTAGGACCCTGAAGGTAAACCAAAGAAAGCCAACATCCGGGGCAATGGTGATGGCACGTACACAGTGTCATATGTGCCAGACATGGCGGGAAGATATACTATAACCATCAAGTATGGAGGAGATGAAATCCCCTACTCTCCATTCCGTATCCATGCTGTGCCCACTGGAGATGCCAGCAAGTGCTTAGTGACAGGTGAGTTTACTTGTATTTAAAGACTAGTTGAAGAAAGAATGTGCCTGCTGGTGGTACGAGAGGATAAAGGTGTGTGTGTAAGTCTGGAACAAGTGTAGTAATTAGGGAATGGTTTATGTTTAGCCTACTGCATAACTCATAACCTTTTAAAAACCAAAGAGGTGAGCAATGCATTGCACACCCAACTGGTACTTAAAGAGTTAATAAATATTGTCTTCCTCCATGTGACCAATGCAATTTTTCTATTTTCCCACAGTTTCCATTGGAGGACATGGATTGGGTAAGTTGGTAGTTAGCTTTGCCTTAATAATAACCCCTTAGGGGGAGAGTTATGAGGTGGTGTCTAGTTAGGAGCATCACAAATGTGCAAGATAAATTACTTAAAGAAGCAGTATACCCTAATTATAAAAAAAATATATATAATTAGGGGTATTCCTATAGAATAAAGCATGGGCTCAAGATGTTTTGCAGCTAAGCGGTTCTGTTACTACATCCATCTATGGGAAGCTTGTGTTTGCAAAACTCAGAATTTCACAGGCTTTAATAGCACCCTGCGACAAATCATCTTGAACTAAAACTATTAGAAAAATGATGAGCTGTCTTTTTAATAATAGTTTAAATAACCCTCTCCGAACATTAGGAGAAGCCATGTTTTACTCTCTAGGAAAATCTATACAACATTTTTTGAACCCATAATTAGAGTATAGTTCCCCTTTAAGTTACTCTTTTTAGCTATGAACTATTGAATGTAGTGAGTTTTTATGTAAGAAATGTATTACATTTATAATAATATAGTAATACCTTTAGAAGACAACAGGTTAGCAGTGCCCTTAGGTTAGTCTGATTATACATTGAGAATCTAGTTATAAACATTACTGAATTATTGAGAAGAGTAACTCCTTTCTACGTGTGTTAGTAGGGCACACTAAATTAGTAAGATAATGAGCAATAATTTTTACTAACACAATCTGGTTAGTGCAGCTAATTAATCAAATAGCATACTTGTTAGTTGAACAGTATCTAGTTAGTACAGCCATGTCTAGTTAATATAATATTAGCTATCCCAATCTAGTTTGTAAGAAGCTGACTATAATGTACCTACTTCAGTAAGTAACACAGTAAATTATATATGTCTGGGGATCTTCAGGAGCCTGTCTGGGACCCACCATTCAGATTGGAGAAGAGACAGTCATCACTGTAGATGCTAAAGCTGCAGGAAAAGGCAAGGTGACCTGCAAGGTATCCACACCAGATGGAGCAGAACTGGACGTAGATGTGGTGGAAAACCAAGATGGCACATTTGACATTTACTACACAGCTCCTGAGCCTGGGAAATATGTCATCACCATTCGCTTTGGTGGGGAACACATCCCCAACAGTCCTTTCCATGTGGTGGTGAGTTTCTGAAGAGTGGTGGGAGATACTCCACTTCTAATATACCCCATATAATTCGTGTGCCTTCCCTCCCACCTGCCAGGCATGTGACACCATCCCCATCATAGAGGAACCGTGTGATACTGTACAACTACACCAGCCCTATCCTGCACACCTCCCAGGCTATCCAACTAACTGGGTATAACAGAATCCTCCACTCCTCTACCACTACATTATTATATTGCTTCTTTGATCTGCAACTATTATTCCTTCTTGCACGTGGCTCCTCAGTCTTTCTTGAGCTCTCATTCTGCCCTATACCTTCAGTAGAATAGATGAGCAATTATGCCTAGCAATGCGTTGGATACCCTCTGATACTGAAAGGGTTAATCACCAAGCTAAAGCGGTGCATTTCTGGTGGAAGCCAATAGGACTGTAATGAAAAGTCTGTAAATTCCCACTGATTTACATGGGGCATTTAACCCACTGAAGGCTGCAAAGCTCAACAGCACATTGAAATACGATATACTGAAAACCTCTCTGGAATTAAGGGGTTAAACTCCCTTTTTAAATCAGTGTGCATTTTTATTCCCTACCATATGGTGCAGTGGGTTGATCTAGAATTGCCTGGTGATTATGCTTTTGCTTGGTGAATAAAGCTCAATGAACCATATTTATAAAAGCAAACTGGAGGTATTCTGGGGTAAACCAACTGCACCATAGGGGACACATCAAAACTTAAATTAAATTGGGCTTTTAACCCATTGAGTGCTAGATAGTTCTCCCATACACTGCAAAACAATGCATTGGAGACCTTAAAAATCTCTATTCAAGTGCATGGGAACTTAACTCTTTGAGTGCCAGAGGGGTACGCGTATCCCGGTGACACTCAAAGGGTTAAGAATTTTTGTCTCCTATGGTTCACTCCAGAGTAAGTCTAGTTTACTTTTATAAATATGGGCCAGTGGGTCTTATGTATATGTTGGAGACCTCTCTAGAATTCTAGAGGGTAAAAACTGTAATTTAAATGAATATTTATTTCTCCCCTGTGGTGCTATTGGTTTGCCCCAGAATTGCCCAAGTCTGTTGAGGTGCTGAGGCTAATGTACTATGAAGACAATGAGTAGTTTGGGGACAAACCAGCCACACTATAAGCAAAAATATAACAATGTGTTAGATACACCTTTAGAACATGTTTATTGGTTGTGTTGGGGTGCAGCTGCTGTGCTCAAGTATTGTTCTACTTCATTATAACACATCAGCCTCATTGTGACAGTAAGATGCAGGTGGAGGGAAAAGAAAAGCCAAATAGAGGGAGGGGGTATGTACAAAATTAGACACTGGAACATAATGACACAAGCATATCCGAAATTAAACATATATTGTATCCCGGGACTTAATTTCCAGTACTGCAGTATGACCAAGAAATCCCAGACTGCTTAGGACAGAAACAATGAGTCTCATGTGCTAAGATGAACCAGCTAAACTAACTTTCACAGGGGAAAAAATAATAAGTTGAGAAGTGTATTGTGTCTTGTTCCCTCTGCTGGATTACAGGGTTCTACAGAATGGTAGCCTAATCAGGGATGTAACAATGGAGCTATAGTGTTATATGTGCAAAGAAAACATGAACAATTCTATAGCAAGTCAATTGCACCAAAAGGAAAAAAATAATTCCCCAAAACCCCAATGATTTTAATGGGGTCTTTTAACTATTTGAATGATAGGGTGATCTCCAAAGCATTGCAAAGCAATATGCTGGAGATCTTTCTAGCATTCAAAACAGCCCCATTTAAAGCAATGGAAATTTTCACCTCCCTCCCATGTTGCAGTTGTTTTTTCCAGAATTTCTTCATGTATTGGGTTTTAAAATCGATCAAGCCATATTTATTTGGAATGAAATGTTTAGAAGATAGCAAAAAGTGGTTTTACAAAGTATCTTGCTCTAGCTAACCTGGGTCTTTGCAGAACATTTGTCTTCAGTCTCCAGAAATGCTATTGCTCCCATGGCCATTTAAAGCAACACAGACACAAGTTCTCAGGTGTCACTGATCCCACTTTATCCTAGTCCTCAGGGCGCACCAACAGTGCAGGTTTTCAGGTTATTCCTGTTTAATCACAGGTGTGTAAGTAGTGGTTCAGTCATTGTGACTGATCTATCTGTGCTTCATTAGGGAAATCTTGGAAACATAACCTGTTGGTGTACCCAGAGGTCCAGAGTTGAGAATCACTGTCCTAACTCATCTGTGCTTTTCATATCAGTACCTGGATTCTATTCTTTCGCCATTATACTTTTCTTCTGAATCAACTAGCGTCTGCTTTTACTGCTTTCTAACTCAGCGCTCATTTACCATTACATTTCTGATTTCAGAGAACTGCTTTGACCTGATTTTCCATGGACAATAACATCACATTTCTTTAGCATTTGTACCTCCTCATCCAACTGCTGAATCAACTACCTGTTGCATGTTATTTACCATGAAACTGTTTTATCCTTTATTTCAATTCAATATCCCTTCCTCATCTTCCACCTTTGATTTTCTCTCATAGCCTACTATGAGACTTCATTTTCAGTGGTCCTTTTTTCTGTAGTACCCCACAGTTTGTCTCATTTAAGGTTCTATTCTGTCCTTTACAGGCAACAGAAGAACCAGTAGTCCCTGTGGATAATCTGGACACCATGCTGCGGCCATTTAACCTGGTCATTCCCTTCACCGTGCAGAAAGGGGAAATCACAGGTACAGTATCTGAATATATTGGCTCATTTCATTGACGTACAGTACACACATACTATAGGTTTACAAACAAGGAGTCTGGATTGAATTCGCAAAATGCAGAAAGGAGCAATATGGGTAATTCTGAGACACAAAGAGGCCGACACACTATTTCTTCTACTCTGAGGATGTCAGCTACTGAAATTACATCCAGTCCTCTCAGATCATGCTGCTCCTTCACAATTCATTCAGAGGGACTGGTTTTTAATATCAATGTGAGAAGTAAAGGAAAAGTAGAGGAAGCAATTGAATGTAGAGGCCCCAGAGAAATTCAGATAAAGAATTAGGGTTGCACCGATACCAATGCCAGCATTTGCGCAAGTACTTGTACTCGCGCAAATGCGCCCGCTGCCAGCACCGACACCCTGTGTCAGGGTCGGTGCTGCAGTGAGGGAGCTGCTCAGAATGCTCCCTGGTCGCCTCTCTCCTTCCTGTAGTGTTGGAGCGTTGCCGCGGGTTACCATGGCAACGCTCCGACGCTGACTTCTGCCGGGGCTAGAGAGAGAACAGCGAGCACCCGGCAGAGGAGGGTAAGGGAGGCGAGATGGGACATTGAGCGGGTGGTGAAAGAGGCAGAGAGGGGGGCCAAGAGGAAGAAAGAGGCAAAAGGGACTAAGAAAAAAAAAAGAGGCAAAAAGAGGAAAGATCAGGAGACAAAAGGAGGGGGACCAAGAAGAGGCAAAAAGGAGGGGGGATCAGGAGAGAGCGAGAGAGGCAAAAGAGTGGGATCAAGAGTCAAGGAGGGGGAGAAAGGGGGATCAAAAGGAAGAGAAAAAGCCAAGGCAAAAGGAGGGAGCTCAAGAGGGGGAGAATGAAGTAAAAGGTGGGAATCAAGAGGGGGAGAAAGAGGCAAAAGTGTACAGTCAAGAGGTGGTGTGTGTATGTATGTGTGTGTGTGTATATATATATTTCAAGTACTCACCAATACTTTTTTTTTTTGTGTGGTCATTTGCCAGTTTTCCAAGTACCTAAAGCACACACACACATATATATATATATATATATATATATATATATATATATATATATATATATATATATATATATATATATATATATATATATATATATGCGCTTTAAGTACTTAGAAAACTGGCAAATGACCGCAAAAAAAGTATCGGTAATTGGTATTGGTGAGTACTTGAAAAAGTATCGGTACTCGTACTCGGTCTTAAAAAAAGTGGTATCAGTGCATCTCTAATAATGATGAGAAGATCAAAAACTAAATGGACACTTTTTAAGCTTGATGGCCCCTTAGGAGAATCAGGGATAAGTCTAGAATGCTGTAATTATTAATAAAATTATTTTATTTTTTCTAAGAGACACTGTTCCTTTAAAAGGACTCAACAGACAGTGGGCCACTTTGTTTTCAAATGTGTCAAGTATTCCAGGCATTAAATTGTTGCAACTCATATGTGTTCATATTAAAAGAATAAGCCATACTGTCATGCAGTTTGTTGCATATTCCTCTGGTCCTCAATGGTTTTAAAAGTATCTGCTTAAAAACAGAAAAGGTTAATAATTTGAATATAATTCCTTCTGATATCCCGTGTAATTGTGGATTGTTTGAAAAATGCATTTCTAACATCAGTTACTATATCCAACATGCCTAGAGTTTCTCTCTTTTGGTAAGTGTCTGACCTTTTTCTCTAAATTCAGGGGAAGTACGTATGCCGTCTGGGAAGACAGCTCGACCCAACATTACTGATAACAAAGATGGAACTGTCACTGTGAAATATGCTCCTGTGGAAAAGGGATTGCATGAGATGGACATAAAGTATGATGGAAATCACATCCCAGGTAACTGAGCTACAAATTAGGATATTCAATGAAAAGAACTCCTCCTTCTAAATTACAGTAACTCACAGAGAGAGTACTTCTTCCTCTGTGAGTGGCACTAACGGAGGGTGCCTGTCTGTGTGAGTTGCACTAAAGCAATGCGATCAAAAGAAAAGTGGATTAATTCTGGGCCAAACCTACTTCAATTTAGGGATGAACTAAAATGTCCAATTTATTCAAACGGGGATTTCAATCCCTTGGCTTATAGAGAGGTCGCCAACACTATGCTTTGCACTTAAAAGAAAGAGGATTTTTATTTTTCCTGTTTGGTACAAAAGGTTTCCCTCAGAGTTCCTCAACTTTTCTTTTGAGCATAAATCCCTATGAGTGAGAATCCTGTCTACTTGTGTGCATAACACTAGCAGACAGTGGCAGCCTCTCTACCTCTGTAAGTAACACTAACTAAATGGGGGAGAACTCTCCAGGTGAATATGACATTGTGTAAACTGAGAGATTAATAATAATGTTGAATTCCCATTGTTTATGCCATACAGTAATACATATTTTAATTTATATTCTTCCATCAGGGAGTCCACTGCAGTTTTATGTAGATGCAATTAACAGTCGACATGTAAATGCATATGGACCTGGCCTGAGCCACGGAATGGTAAACAAACCAGCCACATTCACCATTGTCACAAAGGATGCTGGAGAAGGTATGTCTATCAAGACACATACTTTTTTTAATTATTGCACTGCTCTATCTCAATACATATCTATTACAGGCAACATCAACAACTGTTCCCTCCTGTTTTGTTTCTGTTAGGAAATATTCTAATTCTTGAATCCCTTGTCAGCTTTTTCCCTCAATTTTGCTTCTTCTGCTAATAACTTCACATGACCTCCTTCTGTTTTTTTTCCACTACCTCTGGTATACTACAGAACATAAGCTGATGTTGTCATCTCTCGCACAAACTCTGTTTGGCTATACACTGTTTATATGCAGCAGCAACTGCATTCCAAGTTAACACTTGCATTTGGAGCCAATCAAGACATTTACTTTTTTTGTTATTTTTCACTAGAATCTTACAAAGGACTGTATGTGCAAAACATTGGTCCTTAAAGTATTAAAGTGGGTGACATTTAGATGGTCATAAAATGGTTAGAAATTGTACATGCCTTTTACCGTGTCCAGTTGTGAAGTGCTATTTTACTTTGCTCCACATTTACCAGAGCCGTTTGGTAGTCTGACTTATCTATCTCACTTCAGTGATCAGCATCACTTATTATGGCTTGGTGTTAACCTCCCGCTGTTCCTCTGTGCTCATTTATATCTACCAAGCAGCCCCCACTGCTTTCAAAATATTGAATGGGATTGAGCAGTGTTTTGAATGCCGCATACTGTCAAAACAGCATTTTAAACCATAAATGTCCTATGATATATTAAGCTTTTGTTTGTTACTGTTTAATGTTCTGTTCATCATTACATCTGTCATCCATTGTAATTGAGTTTAGGATATCTGGTCCTGTCTATGTACTATGTTTCTCCCTTTTTGCTTGTACAGGTGGATTATCCTTGGCTGTGGAAGGCCCATCCAAAGCAGAGATCACCTGCAAAGACAATAAAGATGGGACCTGCACTGTGTCTTACTTACCGACAGCCCCTGGAGACTATAACATCATTGTGAGATTTGATGACAAACACATCCCTGGCAGCCCCTTCACAGCCAAGATAACAGGTGATGAATGAAGAGCTACAGAAAAAGAAACAAAAGAGGAAGGAAAACGAAGTATAATTCTGGAGCACACCAACTGCATCATAGGGGACTAGTAAACAATCTAGAAATTGCCATTGATTTAACTGGGGATTTTAACCCATTGAATTCTAGAGAGGGCTTGAGCCCTCTTTGGCATTCATGTGGTTAAAACACCATCAGATGAAGTGCAGCCCCATTTAGATAAAGGGCAATTGTGTCTCTATGGTGCAGATGATATGCTCCAGAATTGCCCATCTTTTGGCTTCTGCATAGGATTTTCACACTGTAGCTCTTTGGTTGACTCCGTGGTGAGCCACATCTTGTTGTCTAATAACCTGTGCTCTTCCTGTCCCATTAGGAGATGACTCCATGAGGACTTCTCAGCTCAATGTGGGAACCTCCACAGATGTGTCCCTGAAGATCACAGAGTCAGACCTGAGTCTGCTGACAGCCAGCATTAGAGCACCTTCCGGCAATGAGGAGCCATGTCTGCTAAAAAGGCTACCTAACAGGCATATTGGTGAGTGAAAGGAAAGAGAGAGAGAGAAGGAGAGCAATACATTATAATAAAGAGTTAATATCAAATAGGAAGGATCACAAAGAAAATACTCAAGTTAGCATTAATGTTTATAAAATGGATTAATATTATAAATGTGGAAGCTGTCCTTCATTTCTGTTACAACAATAATTCATTTATTATGTTGATAAAATCTATGTCAATAAAGAGATATATCGTATGTTCACTTGCCAGCATAAATTGATGTAGATGTAAAGGTTCATCTTTAGCAGAGGAAGGGTTTTATTTTTTTACAGTAAGGTCTGTTAAACTGTGGAATTCCTTGCCCAAGGATGTGGTAATGGCAGATACAATTGGTACATTTAAGAGAAGATTAGATTAATTTCTTTCAGGATGGAACATACAAGGATATATTTTGTATTAGTAAACAAAACAGGACGTTCAAATAAAAACTAACTTATTTGGCTGCAGGAAAGCTTATATAATTCTGATTTCTCTGGGTTATGATTTCTCTGATGTACTAAGAAGAGCTGGAGAAATTCTGGAGCAAACCAATTGCATCTCAGGGGAGAAATAAACTTTCCCACTGACTTAAATGGGGAATTTAACCACGTGAATGCTAGTGTTATGCAATGCATTGGAGACCTCTCCAACATTCAAGTGGTTAAAAGCCCCATTTAATTCAACTGCCATTTTCATTTGTTCCCTACAGCACAGTTGGTTTTCCCCAAAACTGGCCATGTTAGTACATCAATCTCAATGTATGGTATGGTATTGAGAATTGCAGCTCTCCAACTTGCTTATAAAAAGTCACCATTCACTGTTCTGCTTCCATCTACTGCAGGAATCTCATTCACCCCGAAGGAAGTGGGTGAGCATGTGGTCAGTGTGAAGAAGAATGGCAAGCATGTTACAAACAGCCCATTTAAGATCATGGTGGGACAATCTGAGATTGGAGATGCCAGTAAGGTGAAGGTGTCAGGAAAGGGACTGATCGAGGGGACAACATTTGAAGTGTCTGAGTTCATTGTGGACACAAGAAATGCAGGTAAGAGCAAGAACACAGTTTTGGTCAAAAAATCCACAGCAGTGATAGTCATTTTTTGGCTCTCCAGTTGTTGGGGACTACAACTCCCATTAACAGTTGGAGGTCCTAAGATTGTCTACCATTGGCCTAGACATTTTGCTTCATTCAAGTGACTTTCCTCTCAATGTCTTCTCTTTGTGCCTCTCAGGATATGGAGGACTGGGGTTGTCCATAGAAGGCCCAAGTAAAGTAGATATTAACTGTGAGGATGTGGAAGATGGCACATGCAAAGTGTCATATTGTCCTACTGAGCCTGGAACATACATCATAAACATCAAGTTTGCGGATAAGCATGTGCCAGGTGTGTAGGCAGTTTCAAACATATCACCCCTTATGTGATATAGCAGACTCATATGTCCCAAATCATAATAAAAACACACAAACAGCATATACTTTTTCTTCCAATTAATCTTTTTATTACCAAATTGTTATCCTATACATTGCTTCCAGACTTGAGCTACTCACCTTTTGTTCTACATTACTCAAACATGAGTGACACATTTAAACTCCTCTTAACACTAACACCACAAACTGAAATTGGTTGATATAATTTTTATATTACATACTTACAGCTAGAATATGTGAAAAATAATTACATCACTAAAATATCATCCTAAACTTGCTTTTTAATGCATGTGTAAATTGTCTTGTTCAGAGATCAATTACTTAAAGCGGAACTACCACCTCTTAAACACTTTAACTTCAATAACTCCCCTTCTGGTGACTAGCAGCTTAGTAGCGCTAGTCGCCAGAATTATTACCTTATTCAAAAGAAATATGCATTCTTATCGGACTGACAGCGCAGGCGCGCGGACATCACTATGGCACGATGTCCGCGCGCCTGCGCTGTCAGTCCCAGGCAGGTCTAGGAGGCATTGCTAGGAGCCGTTCAGGTCTGGAAGGGATTGACAGCGCAGGTGCCCGGACATTACTATGTCAAGATGTCCGCGCTCCGTGCTGCTGTCAGCCCGATATTGTCAATTACATGCTTGTTGCAACCTTTGTTTTGCTATTACATTATCCAACCCATTTACTGACAGTAAATCAATAACACTTCTAAGACTCTATGGAAACCTATGTTAATAAGAGCACTGGAAAAAAACAGTAATTGAAGTCCACAAACAGCATATGTATAACTAGTTTTTAGGACTCAGAAAAATAGATAATTTTTACAGATGCTAACATGGCGTACAAGGTATTTAAGCGTGGATAAGCCCAGATCATTTTAGGCATTAGTGTTCCTTTAACACATATCTTTCATTTCTCTTTGCAGGAAGTCCATTTATGGTAAAGGTTACTGGTGAAGGACGTATGAAGGAGAGTATAACCCGAAGACGTCAGGCTCCCTCTATTGCCAGCATAGGCAGCACATGTGACCTTAACCTGAAGATCCCAGGTACATGGCTGTCCGAGAAAAACCCTGATACTACAAGCTCATCATAGACAAAATGGTCAATGTTACTTATTAATTGATAGCTAAACAAACACTGGACACAAGCTTGCTATTGCCTACATCTAGACATCAGTCTCTCAAGTCTATAAATTTAGTCCAGCATTTCACATCTTTACTGTCAAGACCTAAAGTATCTTTTGGTGTGCCAACAATGTAATATAATCTGATCACCTCTAGTAGATCAGTTAGGTAGTGAAATTACTTATTCCACAAAGTCATATAAAACAATAATTTTAGGCCTATAAAGTAAGTTTTATTGCATATTGTTACACTATATAATGTTGATCTGATAGCTGTTTCTCTGCCAAATCAATTCAGACTATTTGAAAAAGAATTTTACGTGCAAAGTGATTTGATTGGCAGCATGAAACAAGAAAATTTGTCATTTGATAAATGGACCCCACTGTAAGGACAATAAGGCAGTTTCCATGAGTCAGTATCACTGCTGATGCCTCCCTGCTTTCTCCTCCATAATTTGTCTCTTTCTTTCTACCTTCAGGAAACTGGTTCCAGATGGTCTCAGCTCAGGAACGTCTTACTCGCACATTCACACGTAGTAGCCACACATACACAAGAACAGAGCGCACAGAGATCAGTAAGACACGAGGAGGAGAAACAAAGCGTGAGGTGCGTGTGGAGGAATCTACTCAAGTTGGGGGTGATCCTTTCCACAATGTGTTTGGAGACTTTCTAGGACGGGAGAGTCTGGGAACCTTCAGCACCATTGCACGGCAAGAGGGTAAGTATGATTGGTGGGGGAGCTTGATGCAATTACACACAGAAAAAGGTTGAGCACTGCACATCAGACCAACGACACAGCATCACACTGCAGCTACCAATAACAATACACCACACATACAAGACATAATACCCCAAAGCAATGATAAAACTCTCCACCAAATATTAGCTTTTTAATTCATGTTCTGTGCAGTGACATTTTAGTTCTGTTTCTGGATATCTGGGATAGAGTACAAATCATTATTCTACATGTTTGTCTCTCATTATTCTTAGTATTTTCATTTCAATCTCTGAAGTGAGAAGTGCCACCTCTAACTTTTGCTCTCCATTTATTACTCCTCATCCCATCCTTTGAAGCCATTTAAATTTTCTTCTATTTGAAGTTGAGCTGTGTGAGCATTGTGTCTTCACTTAGCTAAGCATTCTCTAGGTCTTTTTGCTGCTGAAAAGGATCAACACTTTCCTTTTCACTCATCCTAAATCCCTACCTATAAATACAGTGTTCTATATTTTATTACATGCATCAGCTGTTCCTTGCTGGCTGTACTGTACTACCCCTTCCAAATTCAACTTCTTTGTTGGATTTTGCCTTTATAGTACCCAAAAATATGTTTCACATTCTACTCCCTGCAAGATTAACCTCCATGCAACCTTCCTATAGGGTGTCAGCTGGATGACTGAACTATACAGCACTTTAGAACACATCTTACTTTCCACTCCACACTGGGGCAAACTCACACTGCACTATGAAACAGTATTCCCTAACATTTCCTCTAGTCTGCAGACAAGCAAGCCCATTTGCTGCTTTAATTTTGGTGTATTCAGATTCAAATTATGTCCAATTTGTGAATGGTTAATCTTGAAACAACATGTTATAAATAAGGGATAAAAATAATAATAATATTAGTAAAAAACAATAAAGTCACTCTCTACTTTCTCTTATAGGTGAAGCAGGTTCACAAGATATGACAGCCCAGGTGACCAGCCCTTCTGGACAGATAGCAGATGCAGAGATCATTGATGGAGAAGACAGCACATACAGTGTGCGCTTCGTGCCACAGGAGATGGGAGCTCACACCGTCAGTGTCAAGTACCGTGGCCAGCATGTCCCCGGCAGTCCCTTCCAGTTCACGGTTGGACCTATGGGAGAGGGTGGTGCCCACAAAGTTAGGGCAGGAGGCACAGGTCTGGAGAGGGGCGTTGCTGGAGTTCCAGGTGAGAAAATGTGATGTAGATCATTGAGATTACAGAGTGCGGAGTATACAGTAAAGATAATTTAGGGGAAGAAAATTAGCTATATACCATGACAGAGGCCAATGGATATTAAGTGGGGATGTGTGTGTAAAGTGTTGAATGGTGACTGTGCCTTTGTAATCACAGCTGAATTTAGCATCTGGACCCGGGAAGCTGGAGCTGGGGGTCTATCAATTGCAGTAGAAGGTCCCAGTAAGGCAGAAATCTCTTTTGAGGATCGTAAAGATGGATCATGTGGAGTGTCTTACATTGTACAGGAAGCAGGTCAGTACAAATGACAAATCTGAAGTACAGACCAATGTGCTCACATTGAGAAAAATTACTCACCAGCTAAAATATAATTCAGTTCAAAATAATTTCCTAATGCAGCCCAATATTTTCAAAGAGAAATGTCACTTATATCATCACTCCTGTGAAATTTCAAAATATGATTATAACATTTCATTGAGCAAATATAGCACAACGACCAATCATCCATGGTTTTCCTTGCTGATACACAGATTGCTTGCACTCAGATATCTGTTATTGGTTTAAGCAAGGTGAGGGTAACCTGTGACTGTCAATCTGTTACTGGATTACAACTCACATCATCTTCAGCCACCCACTGGCCAGTTAAGGATCATAAGAGTTGTAGTATAACAATAGCTGGTGAGTCTTGTATTACCCAGGCCTGGTTTAAAATGTTATCATGGATAACTTTATTACAATTTTAATAAAGAAATTATTTTTAGATACAAAAAGTAATTTCTCATTGCATAGTGTTGAATATAATACACGTCCTAATCAGTTATGTAGGGTCTATAGTAACAGCTTTCGGAAGCCATAGTGAAACTTTTCTAGCACAAAAACTGTGCATGCCACAACAGTAAGTGGACAGAACAAGTTCAAGTCCAGAGAGTATTTAAGTGGTAGGTACATCATGTTGTAAAATTGAAGTAAATCAGAAGTAAAACTGAAGTAAAGTGAACTACTCTTGTCCTTGTAAAGTAGGGTCAGATCTCAAAACATAGAACCAAAAAAAAAAAAAACAGGTAAAAAGAAACATGAGGCAGAATGATGGAAGGGGGTTAACATTAGGTAGGGATCAGAGAAGTCAGAGTCTGGGAGTTGTATATAGGTTCAGATTGATCAAATTGAGTTCCAGATATAGCCATGTGTAGATGACATATAAGTCTAGAATTAAGGTTTAATCCTACACATCTCCATTTATTGTTCTACTTACTCTACCATAATGTGAAAACAACGGATTGATTTGAAACATTAAGAAATTATATAATTTTATCACAGAACAGAGTAAGACAAATTCCTAATTAGTGATATTGATATGAGCCTTTTATTCAACTTCTGCGTCTAGGTGACTATGAAGTGTCCATCAAATTTAATGATGAGCACATCCCTGACAGCCCCTTCGTAGTACCAGTGGCTTCCCGCTCTGATGATGCCCGCCGGTTGACTGTCACCAGCTTACAGGTAAGAAGGAGCCTTTAGTATAATGGAGATGAATAGTTGGTGAGGTAAAAAATAAGACTTCCATCAGTCATTCAAACATTGTAGGTGATATAAAAAGTACCTTTTGTGATATCCTATGGATATTTTGAGATTCAGATTGGTGTATAGATAGAAAAGTGTGCATGTATGGATGAATATTTGGTCCTCAGTTTATTAAGAAAGTACTCCGTTTTTTTCAAATTTATACTCATTATTCTCTTTGAAAAAACAATATTTTACAGGAGACGGGATTAAAGGTCAACCAACCCGCCTCATTTGCAGTGCAACTAAATGGAGCCCGTGGGGTAATAGATGCCAAAGTGCATACACCATCAGGAGCAGTCGAGGAGTGCTATGTGTCAGAAGTGGACAGTGGTAAGTGAAAGGAGCCCTGGGATAGAATGGATAGAGTACAGATCACCTGGTAAAGTTTCATGAGAACAGTACATTTCTGATAAACCTTTTTCAACTGTAATTCCTTTAGATAAATACTCGATCCGTTTCATTCCTCGTGAGAATGGCGTGCACTCCATAGATGTCAAGTTCAATGGACGACACATCCCAGGCAGTCCTTTCAAGATTCGTGTGGGAGAACAGAGTCAGGCTGGAGACCCAGGACTTGTTACAGCATATGGGCCTGGGCTGGAGGGAGGAGTCACAGGTAAGATAATTGACTCCCTAAATTTTCATAGTAGGGAAGAAGCTAAAAAAAACCAAAAAAAAAACCACACACAGCTTGAACACTTTCCATTTTGGCATTTGCTGAATTCAATTAGTTGTATTACTTTTCACCCTTTCTCCGTGTTTCACACATGCAGTGTTCAAATCATTTTCTGAACCTGCCACCAATACAAACCTGTTTCATACATTTATTTTCAGCCTCCATTTTCAAATAATCACCTCTAGCCCTCCTCTTGTAATTTGTTGAATCCCTTCATGTATTTGAAGGTTTGTTTTGTTCTCATTCTCTCTTTCAAATAATACCTGTTAATGTTATTTGGCCTTTCCCATTTGTTCTTATGATGTAGACAGGCACAATTTCAAAATATTTTCTGTATTCAGTATTCATTTAGGTGTGTGATGTGGCTGAATCAAGCTGTTTTTTTCTTCTTCTGGCCTATAAATCCATTTAATATATGGCCGACAGATGGGGCATGTATAAGATATTAGTCAAGGTGCAGTTTACCCATTATCTTTTAGCTGGCATCACCAGTTTTCCTGACCAATATAGATCCAAAGCCCTTATACCTTGTTTCTTTTCCATGCCACCTTTACAGGTAGACCCTCAGATTTCATTATACATACTTTGAATGCTGGAGCTGGGTCTCTCTCTGTGACAATTGACGGACCATCCAAAGTGAAGCTGGACTGCCAAGATGCCCCTGAAGGCTACAAGGTCACCTATACTCCAATGGCCCCTGGAAACTACCTGATCTCCATTAAGTATGGAGGGCCACAGCATATTGTAGGAAGTCCATTTAAAGCCAGAGTGACAGGTGGGTGACAGTACACGAAGGTTCCTACACTTAAATCATCCTGTGACCTTGAAGCCGGAGTGTAATCTTATGTGGCAACGGATATGAAATATCTATATAATTCAAGTTTTATGACACTACATATTTAGTTTAAAACTGGGTGCCATCTTGGAAGTGGGTTGAAATAAAGGGACTTTTCCTATATTCCTCATCCACATCCGTGTTGTTTTTCCCTCTCTCAGGTCCTCGTCTTTCAGGTGGTCACAGTCTTCATGAAACATCCACTGTACTGGTGGAAACTGTCACTAAATCCTCAGCATCTGTAGGTGGATATGGCATGGCAGTACCCAAATTCTCATCTGATGCCTCCAAAGTAGTGTCACGAGGACCTGGTCTGTCAAAGGCCTTTGTGGGGCAGAAAAATACATTCACAGTGGACTGCAGTAAAGCAGGTGAGAGTGTACAACATCTAAATTACAATCTATCTTGTAGCAAGTTTTTATGCTTTCACCTTTCTGTACAGCATTTTACAAAGTTACTGATTTTGCAAGTTTGAATAATATAACAATATAGATAATACTTGAATTTAAAGTAGAAAATGCTTTCCATGTAGTAATGTAAAATATGATTTCTGCAGTCTTTTCCCATTCTTTTGATTTTTTTTTTCATTGTAAACTGCATAGTAGATAACATTTGTCTGGTTGGCTATTAATCACATCTTATATTTTACAGGCACCAACATGTTGATGGTTGGAGTCCATGGCCCAAAGACGCCCTGTGAGGAGGTGTATGTGAAGCACATGGGAAACCGACTGTATAATGTGACCTACACAGTAAAGGATAAAGGGGACTATATCCTAATTGTCAAGTGGGGAGACCAGAGTGTCCCTGGTAGTCCCTTCCAAGTCTCTGTCCCTTGAGTCCCTATTCCATCTCACAACACAAAGAGGCATCCCAGGAGGCCTACCCACCTGCCAATCAAGGACAGGATACACCTTTTTTATGCAAATGCACTGAAGAAAAAAAAAAACTAATAGCATAACACCATTACTTCACCAAGTGCCTTTGTACTTCCAACCTACGGACTCTACCATAGCATGACAGCATGGTAGAAATGTCACTGCAAGGGATGGGGGGAGGAGGGGCAACAAGCATGCACATTTCCCAGAATGCCCTTGTCCTTTCTGCTTTTTACAAAATGTTCCTTTATATTCCGGTTGGTGTTTAATTTTATAATGTTGCTACCTGTTGTGTTTTATAAGCGCTTTATGTGTTTTGTTTTTCTATTGTTTGGTTGGGGGGAGGAGCTGAAGAGTGAAAGGAGATATCAGAGGTCAAGGGGTTATAATACTAAGCAACTACTGGCAGGGTTATTAAGATTAATTACATTGAAGCAGCCTGACAATATGGAACATTATCAGTTTGTATATGATCTGTATTCACACTGTTCTCTGACTTTTTATACATTCACACAGTATCTTCATCCTTTTGCACCTTCATTTTCTGTAGGACATGATAACATTAGTAATGTGTGTGACTGCCTGTACAGAAAGTGGAGTCCAATGTTAAGGGCTCAAAAAACTAAATATAGTCAGCTATCAAGTTTTTGGTGAGAGTGGAACAGATTTCTTAAATACAGAGAAACTTAAGATATTTTAATGTCTTGAGTGTTAGGGATATCTCCAATTCAATGCAAATCAATGCACTGGAGATCTCTCTAGCATCCAAGAGGTTTTGACACAGATTGGTAGCTTTATAAGAAAATGTTCCTTATTTTCAAAACTGTTCTTTAATGATTTAAACATGGGATAAAAAAGAGTTTCTTGATAAATTACATAATAATTATTCTTACAGCAATTTTGATTTATATTTAAATCATCTTCTCATTCTCCATCACAGCCAAATCTTTGTTTTCGGATTTACATAGTAACATAGTAGATAAGGCTGAAAAAAGACATGCGTCCATCAAGTCCAGCCCATGCCAATAACAATCCTGTTGATCCAGAGGAAGGCAAATTAAAATGTTTATTCTGAAGTTGAATATTTATTTTTCGCTTCAGGTTCATGCTTAGTGATACATTTTTGTATTTATTTCCTTATATAAAGATACAGTAACATACTGTATTCCATTAATCTCGGTTTCCGAGTTTGTCAAGAATTAGACAGTTTTAACATGAACTTTGCTATTATACATTTAGACCCCTTGACCTCTGACATGGCCAGTCTCTGAGGAATATGATTGATTGTCTAAGCACTGTGATAAAGGCAGAGCCAAGGTCACATGGAGTTTTATCATTTGACCTTGTTTTGTAGAGGTTGTTTTCTATGCATCACACTTGGCCTTGAAAAACCTGATGTTATTCGTTAGAGATCTTTAAATTGGTGCATACCAAAGGAAATAAAGATTTATTGCTAATGTGCCATACATGTTTCCTGTATTTTTTTTTTTTCCCTGTATATTTTTATATATCCACTTAAACAGATCCAAGTTTGTTTTGGTTTGCCTATTTAACTGTCACCCCCACATATATTATGGAGAATAAGACAAATGGAATCTAGTCCATTCTGCTGAGTACAGTAACATATCTCTAAAGAAATGTATGATTTTACATCTCCAAATCAGTCAAGTCCCAAGATCCTGGTAATGGCACCAAGTAGTCCATATTAATATAGTTACAGATTATATTGTAGTTGACAAGTATTATCACTGTTTTTAACTCACAGATTCCTCTTTACGTTTATGGGGGAAATGTACAGATAATACCAATGGTAAAAGTTTTTACCTGCAATATAACCCAGGCCATCGTTAATGAAATGAAATTGTAGAAGAGCTAAAACCTTCAGCTGACTTTCATGCCATATAGAAAAGAATTACATATTTTCAACTAGAAATCAGTAAAACACAAAATGATTAATACTTCATTTTATTTACAAAGGGCAGACGTAACCAGTTCAACTGCACCACAGGAGACAAATGAAAAGTCACAATAATTTAAAATGATGAATGGTAGAGCAATCAAGGAGTTATAAACCCTATTAACTGGGAATTTGGGAAATTTGTATTTCTCCCTTATGGAGCAGTTGGTTGGCTCTAGACTTGTGCTCCTTTAGCTTATTGAATTAAACGTATAATATGCAGGTAATTTAGGGAGCACATTTTAGATATGTAGTAGACAGATTTACAATTTATTTCATCTGATACAAAAATAAACATGCAGTACTATTGCAGGGCTGTGTAAGTATAAGGGGAAATGTACTAAGGGGTGATAAAGAGGAGATCATTTCTCCAGTGATATCACTTCTCCACTTCCTATGTTATTCTATGGAGCCAAAGCACTAATATTTTTCATGCGGGAGAAATCTTAGTGCATAGGTTCCATATAATAACATAGGAACCAGAGAAGTGATATCACTGGAGAAGTCATCGTCTCTTCTTCACCACTGTATTACACGGTAGTGGATTACCTCCTAGGTCTTCTTCTATGGTAGAGTATATATTTTTGATTATGCATTTGAATCAGAAGACCCTCAGCTATCTAGTAAGGAGATGCAATAATTTTAAGAGATTACCCTCAAAGAATAGAAAAAAAAGACATGGTGCATGATCGATGTACACACATCAAAAATACAAACTAAAAGTATGTGTGACAGTCAGGAAAATCTAAAGATAAAAGGAGAATGACTAAAAGGCTAAAAAAGCAAGACAATGGACTATATGGAGCAATGAAAGGTCAAATATGATTGTGACTGAAGAGTCAGAGTTTCAATTATTTGAATCTAATTCCATCCACGTGTGAGACAACAATCAAAACCTATAAAAATTATGCATATCATCAAATAGTGTTTGAAAACAAACTCTAATACTCCATTGAGTCATCAGTACTGCAAAGTTAATTGGTCCACATTTCAGCTAGTAGACAGAGAAATACTCAAAACACTCAGTTGGCATCATTTAACCCCATTAGTGACGCAGAGGTATCCAACGCATTACGTAGCAATGCACTGGATACCTCTCTGGCACTCAAAGTGTTCCATTTCTTTGCAAGAGGAAATTTTTGAAGGCAAAAGGTGGACATGCTGATGTACTCAGAAGAAAAAGGGATGCAATTCTGTAGCAAACTGACTGAATTCAAAATTACAACAATCCTATTTATTTGAATGGAGCTTTTAAAAAGATAGTAACAATAAGATGTAAAAAATATATATATTGCAGGGTTTACCCTCCTGAGTAAAACAAAGGCACCACCAATGCTGAGGTATTTTATTCAAAAGTTGTTGCAGCTCAAAGTTGAACTTTGTTTAGGTGAAATATCTCAATGGCCTCACCATCCTATGAACAGCTGTAGTCAGTTGACCACAGACCACCATAGGATGGCGTAGCAACAGCACCACTGTACAATCTCAGGCCACTGAGATATGACATCTACAAAATTCAGCTTTGAGCTGCAATAACTTTTGAATAAAAGACCTCTCAGCAGTGGGAGTACCCTTGTTTTACTCAGGATGGATAAGGCCTACAATATATGTTTTTTACATTTTAAGTATTTCTATCCCCTTAACCCTTGCAATCCTAGAGAAATCCCCAACACACTGTAAAACAATTCTTTGGAGATGTATCTAGCATTCTAGCTGTTAAAACTCCTTGTTTTATCAATGGTATATTTTATTCAACCCCTATAGTGCAGTTGCTTTGCTCCAGAATTGCTCCAGTTTTAGTACACCAGGTTCATTCACTGTTCATTTAAATAAAGGTAAATTATATAAAAATATAACAAATTTATTCAAAAAGGTTAACTGGCATGGATAGAAAAATGTCTGATGTTCATCAGTCAGAGAAAAAAAATGTTACTAGTCAGGAGATGAATGTTAAACATTGAGAACAACATAATGTCATAATCGTCTGCTGAATTTTTTACTATTCACAGACTAATAGAGAAGTCATCCTGTCTACTGGCATCTAACCCAATGCATGAGTGAAGAATGAGGCAAAATATCTAACACTCTAGTGGTTCTCAACCAGGGTGCCGTGGCACTTTGGTGTGCCACAGACACCCACTTAGGGTGCCCCATTTTTTCTATACAGACTGAGAAGAATGTGAATGTTGAGTTTCAGATGTATATTTATAGAAATTATGATGCACAGTATGTTTGCTTTTGTCATTCTGATTGTGAGGCCTAAGGATAACCATATATTTATGTTTTTCGTTTTCATAAAGACCTTGTCAAATGACATGATCATTTTTAGGGGTGCCCCAAAAGTTCCAAATACATTTTAGGGGTGCCTTGAGCAAAAAAAGGTTGAGAACCACTGACTTACTCACAGCAGTGCTCATAAAAGGGTATAGCTGTGGCAGTAACCTCACAAGGTTCCTTAGTCTTTCTGCAGAATTAGAGGTGTCTCCAGTCAGTTAAGCTATTAAGGATATTCGCCCTAATATGATTTTGAAGAGATCAAACTGACTTAACTGTTGTTTTAGTTATAACTGATACTTTCAGTGTAGCATTACCTCCGTATTGTTGTATGCTCTATGCTTGTGTTACCACTTTTACTATACACACAAGTATTCAGTGCCTGTCTGAGGTGCACCACTGAAGAAATGCATTTAATACAGGGTGTGTGTCTCAGTTTAGCAAGTTTCCAAGATAACAGCTAGATGGTACAAGGCATATATTAAGTATGGCAGCAGGTAAGATAAGCACCTGGGTTATTATCATGAATCTTTATTTATAAAGTGCCAACATATTCTGCAGCTCTGTACAGCAAGGAACAAATAAGACTCACATTTTAACAATCAGCAAAATACCCAATGTTACAAAAGGAAATAAGGGATATATTAATAAGAGCTTACATTCTAAAGGGAGGGGAGTTGATAAAAATACGTATGTGCTTTGTGGTGTGGCAGGTGTAAGTATTACTGATCCTGTTGAGAAGTTCTGTATAGGCAAGTCTTCTGACTGGCATATCAAAGTGCTGTAGGCAACTCTAAAGTACTGGGCAAGTGATTGATGTGTTTGGGGGGGGGGGCAAAATACTTCAGGAGGTTGTGAATGTTGCAGAAAGTTAATGCCCCTATTTGGATTGGAGGCGTTGTGATGAAGTGACCACTAAGTGTTATGATGGAATATGTCTATGTGCGTATGTGAGAGATGAGTAGGCTTATTTTTAGTGTTATGTGGATAATTAGTAAGCCCCCCAGGGAGGCTGGAAAAGATCTTATAGTGTGAGGAAAGGAGTTTCACAGGATAGGTGTAATGATGACAAAATCCTGTATACAGGAGTGAGCGGATGTGATAAGAGGTACAAAATGTGTTGGTCACAGGAAGAAAAGAGTTTTTATTGACATTATACAGAACATTATTTACAGTCAACAATATTAAATAATATGACATTGCTTTCAGAAGTCACAAGCACTGCTCTCACTTAGTTCTTCCTGGTTAATAGGTAACATCTATCCTATCAGCTGAATTTGAATTTATTCTGCTGTTACTCTGTAATGCTGCTCATACGGTCATACTTCCACCTTTCCTGTTGGAGGTGATCCTCCTTGTTCTGACAAAAGTATATGGTTCCTATGACAGACTATCATTTTACTTGTGCTACCACTATCAGAAGGGAGTTCCACCGTATCATTTATTTTTATTACTTTTATCTGGCAGAGCCAACATTTTGTTCTTCCACAGTAGAGAAATGTACTTTATCATTTCATACATTTTTTCAGTCTACATTTGTCTTTATCTCTGTATTTAAGTCTTTTATGGGGAAACATAAGACAAGGTTATTTGTGTGTCAATTACAACCTAAACACAGAGATGTTTTCCCAAAACACAGGCATGACCAAAGAACTTTTTCAAAGACTGCATTTTGCATTATGAAAGTCAAATAGAAAACAAGAAATAATGGAGAGAAGTAAAAGAGAGAAACTGTAAAACAGACATGTCCATTGAAGAAGACACACTATTAGGGCAGTCCAGTGACAAAAGAACCACATTACAGTAATACATTAATAGTTCAGACATCTGCATTTGCAGTCCAAAAACACAACTCACTGAATTCACAAAGAGTAGAAGGGGCTATAAAAACTAAGCGGAGGATTAACTTTGGAGAGAGTGTATGGAAAGGAAAGATGAACCAATCCATCTATGCATTTTATTTTGGGGGGGCAAAAAATACAAAACAGCAAGTGAACTAGTGCTCACCCGATGTAAATCTGGACCATATACAGATGAAGAAAGAGATAAATGTACAGACAGATAGCAATATATAAATGTACTCTTGGTCAATATTCCTAATATAGGTTCTACAAAGACATATATATATGTATAGGGCTGATGATAGTCAATAATAGGATTATTCCAAAGTCCTAACACCTCTAAGGGTCTATCAACCTATACGTTAAGTGTAAAAGGATGCTATGGGAGTAGTCCTCGTTGTTGAAGTAAGATCTTAAAGAAATCATAATGTTTGCATTTAAGTAGATCTCTGAGTCTTCTCTATAATAAATCTAACACATTGTGCTATATTTAACAACTTTCTTTTATGTAGTTCAAAAGATATTAAATGTAGAAGAAGAAGACTCAACAATCTACTTAATTGCAAACATGCAGAGTTCAAATGATATTTTGCTTGGAGATGTGTTCCTTGCTGCTGTCTGGACCCGGGTATAGCTCAGGTATGGAATATGGAAAAACAAAACACAGCACACAGGAACTACTAAGTGTAGAAGTAGTTGAATCGTGGTAGATAAAAGGTAGTGCCAGGAGTGTGGGATATATCAAAATAAATCCAAAAGAGATTAATATAACCAACAAGATGGGGCTGGGACTATAAAAATTGTGAAAAGTATAGTATAGGAAAAGGATATATGTGGATACCTGAGTGACAGGTAGTGAAAAGCAGGATGGTGCAGACGTGACACAGGTCTATTGGGGAGGATCCCAAGGGGCATTATGTAGGAGATATAGTAGAGAAGCTGGAACTGCTCAGAAGGACCACTAGTCACTGACTGGGGCTTGTGTGATCAATAGTGCCCTGCGAGTACTGGAGGTCGGTGGCAAAGCACAAACATAAATGTGACTGATGTTCATACGCACTTACCAGACTCCTTCTTGACTCAAATGCCTTGAACTAGTAGAATCTCGGGTTGTTCTCTTACTCCCTTGTTCTCCACTGTGCTCTCCTCTCTCCTGTGTTCTCCTCTTTCTCCCTGTATCACTGTGGATGATCGGATTCCTCCAATTGCAGATTGCTAATTGGATATTAGCAATCTGTCACTAGCATATGTCCTGCACCAGTAATAGTCTGATCTGTCACTGCTCACTGATTGTCCTGTGCAGCCCGAGAGAGGAGAACGCAGGAGAGCACAAAGGAGAACAAGGGAGGAAGAGAACAACCAGAGATTCCATTAGTTCAAGGCATTTGACTCAAGAAGGGGTCTGTAAGCGCATAGGAACATCAGTTACATTTATGTTTGCACTTTACCACCGACACCCAGTACTCGCTGGGCACCACTGATCACACAAGCCCCAGTCAGTTATATATACATATATATTTTGATATATAGAAGT
The DNA here is from genome assembly GCA_037306005.1 of Rhinophrynus dorsalis. Classification (NCBI taxonomy): domain Eukaryota; kingdom Metazoa; phylum Chordata; class Amphibia; order Anura; family Rhinophrynidae; genus Rhinophrynus; species Rhinophrynus dorsalis. Next base: position 339,146,770 of record CM074721.1, read on the forward strand.
TGTTGGATAAAAGCACTCACTCATAACAATCATATGCCCAGGTGCACATTCTCCAAATATAGACAGAAGCAAAGGATGGAGGAGGGCAGCACCCATGGGACTTGTTGAAATAGCTTTATTGATGCAAAAGGCAAAAGAATGGTCAACGTTTCGGTCCATCCTCACAGACCTTTCTCAAGACAATACACATGGGAAATGGTGTGTGTTAAATACCTTAAGCCCTCAGCGTTGCTCGTGTCGCCGATGACGTAATCATCCAACCAGCTGTTGATAGTGGTGGAAGGACGTCCCTCATTGGTCACTCTTCACTGGTGGCTAAAGTCACAAAAGTGACAAACCAGTTGCTAGACATTTTCTTGAAGCAAAACACAGCATGGCGGATCTATGCTATATGATAATTGATCATCAACCTGAACTACCCAGGGGTGGAGACAGGGGCAGATGAGAAGGAAGAGAAGTGGATTTACTCCCTTGACACTCTGAACCCCAAGGGGTTGAATGATAGAGCCCAATGGGCATGCTTTCTGTGAGATCATGACATTTATCTGCTCCTTCACTACATATCACATCATAGCATACCCTCTGAAACATGTAGGAGTAGAATCTCTTGTCACATTGTGGGGGAAAGAGTCCCTCCAGGTGGTGATGGGCATAGAACCCCGATTAGCGGGGCGTTGCTACTAACATCCCACCATTCCGCGACTGGACTCTACCTCCGAATTAGGCATCTTGGACCCCCTTGGGAGCACTCTTGATCTCATAATCAATACTCCACAATGTTGGCACTTAACTAGCAACACATATTCTCATGTTCAGGGCATTCCCGATGCACCATTCAACACAGGATACTGTTCCCATATTAATAAGTCTCATCTTCTCTATGTTGACTAAACTAGTGGTACATACAGCATGATCTTATGGGTGTTTTGAGCCATTATGGTCATCAACTCCCCTTCACAGAACGGCGGTCTGTTGCTGAGGTTCTCTCACAATTACCTGGATATGGTCCTGTTATTACAGTCATAAATCCAACCATGCGGATTGTGTCTCTTTCCCACTAATATGTGCCTTGGACATGAGCACCACCCTACTATATTACATCCTTGTGGGTCCGGCTACTGTATATGGCTTCCCCTGAGACTGCTTATACATAACTAGGCTTCTTTTTTATACAGACACCCACATGTCTAATGTTTGACACGCGTTTTCTAGTAAACTGCAAATCTGTATTCCACATGTTGGTGCTACTTTTGGCATGATTTAAAGCTTTTGTGACTACTCGCTCAACACTAGGAACTCCTACTGCATCAGCCCTTGCATGACAAATGGACAGTGGAGCTGGGTCTCTGTGACATTGCACAGCTCGCCATATATGGCAATTTTTCCATTTGGTCCTGTCAGCTAGCGCATACCATGGGGAGGCACAAGCTATATGCAACTTTTCTCACATCATTGTGATTTAGATGCAGTGTGGCTTGGACACATACCATGGATGGGTTTGGCAGGTCCATAGGCTGTACATTCCAGTTCATATTTAAACACTAATTATTGGACCACTTCGTATTTAAACACTAGTTATTGGACTAGTTCATTCGTTATTATGTCTCCACACAGTAACATACTCTAGGCGGTTAATACTTTTTGACTTTAGCCACCAGTGAAGCGTGACCAATGAGGGACGTCCATCCACCACTGTCCTATCGACAGCTGGTTGGATGATGACATAATCGGCAACACGAGCAACTCTGAGGGCTTAAAGTATTTAACACATGGCACTTCCCATGTGTATTTTTTTTTTTGGCGGGGGACAGCCTTCATTTCAGGCTATGCATTATAAAGGCATTATTAATTGCACTTGAATAGAAAACTGGTTAAAGGGTAGGGAAAAGTGTGTGGCTGTAAATGGACAATTCTCCAATATAGTTAAAATTGAGAGTGGAGTACCTCAGGGTTCAGTACTTGGTCCACTGCTTTTTTAACAAGTTTATAAATGACCTGAAATAGATATAGAAAGCAAAATATCAATATTTGCAGATTACACTAAATCATGCAAGGTAATAAATTAAGAACAGAATATTTGTTCTCTACAGAGGGATTTACATAAAATAGCAAATTGGGCAAACAAGTGAAATATCAAATGTAATGTGGGAAAGTGTAAAGTCATGCTTTTGGGAAAAAAAAATCCCATTGCTACTTATGAACTTAATGGAATCATTTTAGGGTACTCATTGATAGAGAAAGACCTGGGAATCCTTGTAAATTAGAAACTCTGAACAGTGACCACTGTCAAATAGCAGTAGAAACAGCAAACAAAGTCCTGTCTTGCATAAAAAGGGGTGTTGAATCAAGAGTGGATAACATAATTTTGCCATTGTATATAGTGCTGGTAAGACCTCACCTCGAATATGCAGTACAGTTTTGGCTACCAGTTCTGAAAAAAGACATTTTAGAACTGGAGGGAGTACAGCGAAGAGCAACAAAATGAATTAAAGGATTGGAGAACTTGATGTATGAAGAACGACTAGACAAACCTGGTTTATTAACGCTAGAGAAAAGATTACTATATAAGAGGTCAATACAGGGATCTCTCTGATGAGCTATTCATTCCAAGGCCTGAGCAAATAACTAGGGGCCACCCCTTGATATTAGAGGAAAGAGGTTTCGACTTCAGCAGAGGAAAGGGTTTTTTTACAGTGAGGTCCTTTAAATTATGGAAGTCCTTGCCCAAGGATGTGGTTATGGTAGATACAATGGATACATTTAAAGGGATAGTAATACTTAAATTTTACTATCTCCCATCTTGTAGCCCTTAAAAATCTGAATTAAATGAGCCCAGAGGTATCTCTCAAACATTTACATTTTCCAAGCACATGTAGAAGACCATTTCAGTGAAAGATTTCTTCTTCCATAACGCGATCTCGGCTCTGCTGAAGAGTCTCAGGGACCGGATTCCCCTGCTGTCAGCTAGAACACTGACATCAGTGGAGAGCGAAAAAAGCAAAACTCTGAAAGTGGATATCTCGCAAACCATAAATGTTTGAGAGCTGCTGCTGGGCTCGTTTAAGTCAGTATTTTAAGGGCTACAAGATGGGAGATAGTAAAATGTAAGTATGACTATCCCTTTAAGAAAATATTAGATACATATATTTCAAAAAGGAACATACAGGGTTATACTGTGTATTAGCAGGCAAACCAGGAAGTTCTTATAGTATAAATTATTTGGCAGCAGGAAAGCTATATAATTCTCATGTCTGGGTTATGAGGCAAGGATTGAGCTTGATGGACTTGTGTCTTTTTTTCAACCTAATTTACTATGTGACTATGTAATTAACTTAAACCACTCTGATATACAAGGGATGCTCTGGCTAAACTGAAAACAGTTTATCATTAGACAAATATCCATCCACACATCTCTCTCCACAATCAGAAAGATGAGGGAGGTACAGAAAACATAAAATACAAAGCTGAAAATCCAACAAAGACTTAATCTTAATTTCTAGGTATAGAGTAGAGGTCAATAGACCTGTACAGATCAAGATAACCTAACCAAACCCTGAAAGGTTAATTAGTCATAACTACCATAAGGTCTGTCTTTCAAATTACAAGCCACACTAGACATCAACTTTGTACTTCTTAGGTATCTAGTAGTTTTGCCAGTATACTGAGTTCTTCAACTTTCACAAGCGATCAAATAAATTACATTGTTTGTAACACAATTCACATATAATCTCATCTCTAAACCTTGTATTAGAGGAGGTAAACTTGTTGGAAACCTGAAGAGTGAACAGCATTCCCAGCATTTGCTGACACGTGGGAAGCCACACACTTTTCTCTTCCAACTGCTTAACCCTTTGAGTGCCAGAGTAGTATGCAATGCATTGCTCTGCAATGTGTTGTGTACCTCTCTGGCACTTAAAGAGTTAAGCATTGAAAAGTATAATTTGTGAACTTTGCAGAATTCAATATATTGCCAAAATTACTAGAGGCCTAACGAAGCACAAATGAGCAGTTAAGTGATATTACAGAGCAGAGATCTAGTGTGGCTTTTCATAACAAGAAGGTGGGAGTTAGACTCATTAACTTTTCAGGGTTTGGAACAGGTGAATTTGGATCTGAGGAGTGGGGACCTGGAAAAAAAGATGTCCAGTTATGATGTTATATGGATTGTTACACAATCATTGGGACTTAATAACACATCTTATGTCACTTATGATAGCCATAACAGCAAAGCATGGGTTAATAATGTTTAGTGTAACTTTAAAAAAATGATTTTTTTTTTATTTAGCTGTCATTTAACCCTTCTGTTGCTGAAGCAGCAACAGTTCTGCATTCAGGTAATGATGGCTTAAACAAGGTTAGGATGAATGTGGATTGGGTGCTTGGGGAGACAGGGGATTGTTCAGGGGGCCATGAAGGCAATTAGCCTCCAGTTACCCCTGCCTGATAAAATCCTAAGATAACAGGTGATGTCCAGCTACTTTCCTGGGGCTTCTTGGTATAATATGATTGCAAATTTCTCCATCAATAAATGTTGCTAATGTCTGCTCAGCATATTTTTTCAGATGGAACGGAATATAGGCCTAGCTTTGTAACAAGAGCCATGTTATTCTAGTGGTAGATGAAATTTGCTGGATATCCATTAAGTTGATTTAGCTGGAGCACTGAAAAGATTTTGTGGTTGCATGATAAAATGTAATTGGGAAAGAACACTTTTTTTGGACACCCTGATATTTTTCTACGAAACTGGTTTGGACCAAATTTGCAGTGTCTGTAGTGACTGCCACTGTCTCTAAATTATGAAATGGCAATTCTATATATAAAAAAGCTAAAAATTGTGGCAATCAGCATTTAACATGGAACCTTTATTGAACTATAACTGCACTATCCTGCATTAATGTTTTTACATATACATACCTCCCAAGTGTCCCTCTGTAACACCCAAATCCCTCTTCCCTACCTTAATGTCCCTTTTTTTAGGAACTCAGATCGTGTGGTGTGTACATAAATGTATCACACTGCTCTACAGCAATAAAACTCACATTATTGTTTGTTCAAACATCCTTATATGTGTTTATAAATTAGTCTGTGTAAATAAAATACTTTGGTCTTGTTATAAATTATTTATTCGGTTATACAAGGAGCTGTCAACAAGTCATGAAATAGCTCTCGGTAATGCCCCGCCCACTAGCCACACCCCCTAAAACACAAGTGTCCCTCTTTGGCAATTTGAAATGTTGGGAGGTATGCATATATTTGCCGTTGTCTGTAGTACATACCAATTTCTGATCTACAGAACACATTAGATTCTCTGTTGTAGATCATTTTAAAAGTAGAGTTAATCTACTCTGCAGTGTGCTAATGTAATGCAACTCCCTAGATATGCATATTTTATTGTTGGCGATAATGCATAAATAAGACAAGAACTGGACAGTTCATTTCACTACAAATGTTATTTCAACTTAGGGCATACATTCACTGCTTCACTGTTAAAATAAATAAACGTACCTCGTCAGTCTAAACATACCTATACAAATGTGTGTTCGTGTTACTGTTACCTGTAAATAAAGCTTCACAAAACAAGAACCTTCTAAGTCTGCTCGGCAAGACCCGCCCACCGATCAGCTGATACCGAACGGGTTGTCAGACTGTTGTCACGTGAGTTCCTCTTTTCAGCTGAACGGAGGTGGAGGTTGAGTTTTGTGTCATTGGTGTCCATTGACGTTGTATCCCGGTTGTGAAAGGAGGAGATTCTGCGGTAGAGCCGGTGTGAGCATGGCGGGTGGCCTGGTACGTGGGAAATTGATTGCGGTGATTGGGGATGAGGACACCTGCACCGGATTTCTTCTTGGTGGTATTGGGGAGCTGAACAAAAACCGGAAGCCCAACTTTTTGGTGGTGGAGAAAGAGACAAGCGTAACGGAGATTGAGGAGACCTTCAGGTGAGATAATATGGAAAGGAGGAGCGTAGGCTGGTTTAGTGAGGCCCTTTTTGTTGGTGGTGAAGGATGAAGTATGTTTAGGGGATGGGATTTTTGGGGAGGAGGGTGAAGTAGGTAGATTTTTCTTGGAGTGGTGGTTATAGAAATCATTTTCGGGAGGAGGACGAGGTAGTTTTAGGGGAGACGTTTTGAAGAGGAAGATCAGGGTGATATTTTGGGGGAGAGGAGCCAAATGAGGTTGAATTAGTTAATATGTATTGGGGGGAGGAGGAGGAGAGGGATACGTTTAGAGGAGAGGGATACGTTTAGAGGAGAGGGATACGTTTAGAGGAGATATGGTGAGGCAGAGGGGGATGGAATAGATGTAGAATATACATTTTTTTCGGGGATACTGAAACAATGGCACGAGTTTAAGTAACTGTAGCCTTTTACTGAGTTTACATGTTCTACAAGTAAATATATACATTCAAACTGTCCATCCTTTTTATGCAAGTTTATGTCTTGGACAATGGGCTGTCTGGATCTGTTTTACGAGAGATTTCTGTCAGGGAATATGATAAGTTTAGTGATACAGTGTAAACAAAAAAGCACACCGAGCATTCAGTGCTGCATAGAGATTGTAATAAAGCATTACTTTCTGCTTTTATGGCCTTTCAACCAGAAACCTGTCTGGAAATGTAGATCCAGGTAGTTTACTGTCAGGGACATACATAAAAAAATGAAGATGATGTTGATGGGGGTGGGGTGTATAGGCAATTTGCAGGGTTACTATTCTTTTAAATTCTGTAAGCAGATGACAGTATGACCTATAGCGTAGGACATGATCTATGTATAGGAGGGTCACTGCTGTAGTCTGTGCTTCTATTTCCCCTTCTCGAAAATCTGATGGACAAGTCTGATATTTTGCACTAGTGTCACAAGAGTAAATATATTTCTTGGCTGTGTAAATAACATCTCTCTGAAGAGTGAAAGAGTGAAACTGTCACTTTTTTTTTTTTTTACAAGTATGTGATTCTGAAAGCGTTTTCAAAATTGCCGATGTTTGGCAAACTTTTTGTTTCAAACAGTAGTTTGATATCTAGATTTTATTTTTGTCAATTAACCCTTTAAGGACCAGAGCATTGTGCAGTGTATTGCACACCCTCTTGTCCTTAAAGGGTTAATACATATGAGCAAGTACTAAGTGGAAAGGAAAGCAATGTGGAATGGCTGCCATGACACAGTATTATCTAATGTAATGTGCAGAAACAGGCACACAATACAACATTCTATAAAACTTTTTTTTTTTTTTTTTATTTATATATATATATATATATATATATATATAAATAACATACAGGTGTTTTTGAAAGCATTTCCAAAATGTAGTTTAGATGTTAAAAAGTTACTAAGTTTAGCATTATTTGTTAATTTATGCAAATAGACTGTACAATTTAGCAGGCCAGCCATTCCACACTGCTCTCCCTCTCACCTACCACTTCCTGTTTCCCACTACTTACTCACCTGCATTAACTCTTTATGGACTAGAGGGGTGGGTAACACGTTGCTTAGCTGAGAAATCTAAAGCTATTGTTTGTAACTAAAACAAAATGTCCAAATATAAATGGGGGATTTTGAAAACTCTTTACAAACCGCATATTTGTTACTTAGTAACAGCTCCACTTTAAAAACTGGAGCAGGTCTACAGCAAACTTTTTACAGTGGAGGCATTCACCATAGGGGACATTACTTTGCAAAATTTTAAAAACCTGTTTCGTATTCAAGAGTTTAAAAGCCACATTTACATCAGTGGAAATTGTAGTTTTTTTTGTTAAACTTGTAGTATTTTTCTAGCTATGCCAGGAATGACACTCCTGTCATTTTACTGTTTTTCCTTTTTATGGCTGAATGATTTTATCAAGGCTTTAACCAACATACTAATAATTAAATATTTCATGTATGCACAACAAAGCCTGTTTGTTTCCTAAAAGGCCTGTTACTGATGGAAAGGAGCAGTTTCTGTGTGTGTGTGCAGTGTTGGGACTGGAATTGTCAGCTTTATTCTGGATTCTGGCGCTCTCTCCCAGATACCAGCTCTTACTTTGCCCTTACATTGTCACTTATTACAACAAGTTTATCCCAAAACAAATTCTCATCAGTGTTATGTAAGACTTGTCTGAATAAGTAGTTGTTTGAGTGTTAGGTAGTTGAGCAGTATTTGCCTCACTAATTATTGCTTATCTTACAGATGTTCAGGGGTTAAACATTTTCAGCAAAATAAAATAAATCTTACCTATGGCTTCAAAATATTTGGACTTGTTTCATATATATATTTTTTTTTTCCAATAATATGAACTGACCTTTTCAATGGCTCCTAAATAATCTCATTGTCTCACAAGTTTGCAGTATTTTTTTTTTTTTTTTTTTTTCAATCTTGGCTGCACATCACGAAGCACAGGTAAAGTGTAATTTAAAATATAGTGATTCTTATGACCATAATAACTACACCTCACTACAAGAAGTATCTAAAGAAATGAAGGAATTTTTAGCTACAACAATTTAATTTATACTAAGAATTTAATATGAGCTTTTTTTATGTCTCATTTTTTACAAGGGCGGGAGTTATATATCCAAAGAAAAACGATGATCAAAAAGGGAGATGTGCTTTTATGCCCAAATGAAAAGGCCAGTTTAATACTTTGAATTCAACAGCACTTGTGGCGCGATGCAAGAAATGTTTGCATTGGATAAAGGCATTTTTGTGCGCAGATGGATTTTGCGCATGTTCTAATCCAGGAAGCTAAATAGCAAACGTTTCTTGAATTGCACATAAAAAATTCCATTTTACGACAACAGTACACAGCTGTAGAAGTTCATTCACAATAGCACTTCCTGCATTAGGTGCATTCGCTATTCCACTTAAATTTGTTAATCTTAGCCACGCCCACAAAAAATAAATATATTCAGCCATTCGCTAATCTTGAATTTTCATGTGCAATTCAACAAAATCATGCGCAAACCTATTCCCTAGTGGTTTTCACGCGGGTAATAGCAATTGCGCACGTTTCCTGCATTACGCTATTAGTAACCTTGTTTGGTCGAAAAGAGCATCCAGAAATCAAAAATAAACTTTACTAGATATTCAAACACCGTAAAATATAGATTAAAACCAACTGTACAACTATCAATCAATTTACATCAGACAGTTGTTAAAAACATCACTATAAGAAAAATAAAACAAAAACAAAACATCACTGTTTCAGTGATACAAGGGGGTTCGTCATATATCAGTTATATCCAATAAATCTGTATTTAGCAATTGGCTCTTACAATGAATTATCTTCATATTATGAGTCAGTAGATAATTTAGTGGGCAAAATTGTCTGTTCACATCCAAATATCCATCATGGTCTCACCAATCTGGAAATATTTCTTAATGGGCAGTGAATAAAGAGCCCAAATAAATATTTATATTCTAAAGATTAACTCCAAATTGGAGTCGGATTTGTACAACCCAATCAATCCAAAAAGATTTATGTGGTATCACTATAATGTAAAGTTAACCTCTTCAGTGCCGGAGGCATTTTCTGTACCCTGGAGGCCAGACACATTTTCAGCATTTTTTGCTGTCCTTCTGTTTAGGCTTGATTGACTCTGGTGATTTTTAGTTACATATGGGGGGGAAAAAAATATATACTTATATAATTTATTTATTTATTTATTTTTTCAGAACAAATTAAGCTTTTTCGTGGTTCCTTACATGAAGAGAAATTTGCATTGTGCAAAAAGCTATGATGTCACAATGGCAAAGTGTATTCATTAGCTAGTGCTTTTAGGAGAAAAATGACACATCATTGGTATGAGGTGATCTACCTTAGGGGGAGCTACAAGTACAAAACTACACCTACTGCAACTTCTTAATTTTTCTAACATTTTCTCAAACATTACTTTTCTGTACAAAAATGGTTATAGCAACTACAGAAGTGAAGAAAGGGCAGACAGACCATACCATTTTGGAAAGAAGACAACCTGTTGCATCTAATGAGGGGGTAATTGCCTTCTTACCCCAAACCTGGTGTGCTCAAATTTTTCCAGAACGTGGCAATATAGGAAAAAAAATTACATTTTCTTACTTTTCTGCCCCATCAAATGTACTGAAATCTGTGAACACCATGGAATTTCTAACTGTATTCATTAGCTAGTGCTTGTAAGAGACAAATTACAACTCATTGGAATGAGATGACCTACCTTAGGGGGTGCCAGAAGCACATAACTACACCTACCTGTTTTCTTCTTTGAAAATGGCTGCTTGTACTAAAATGTTCATGAAGGAAAGGTATAAAAGGTATACCATTTTGGAAATTAGATATTCTCCCTCATCAAATAAGCAGTCACTTGCCTTTCTATACCTGGGCTGAAGTGTACAAATATTTCCAAAAGGTGGCACTATAGGATACTAAAATATTTGAAAACCATGGAACCATAACATTTCCTGCTGTGTTCAGTACCTGCTACCAACATGAGAAAAATGGTAGCCCATTTGTGTGGGTTAAGGAACACTAACCTAAACCTGACACTTTTGTTTTTGAAATTATCTGCCTGCACTAAAATGGCTATAACCATAAAAGATATGCAGGAAAGGTAAAGAAACCATGCCATTTTGGAAAGAAGATAACCTGCCATATCTAATGAGGGGTCACTTGCCTTTCTATCCCTAAGTTAGTGTGCACAGCTATTTCCAGAATGTGGTGCTACAGAAAAAAAAAAACTTTACTTTTTTTTTTTTTTTTTTTTTTTTTTTTTTTAAACTTTACACAAATCAGTCAATTCAGAGATATGAAAATGGTTCAACACCATGGGATTTCCTAGGAGGACCTCCTGCCAGCCTACAAAAAATGGTACCCCATGTTGTGGGTTGACATACCATATTGGGTGCCAGGAGCGTGGCTACCAGTGGAACAAGGATGTGGAAGCAAACAGCGTATGTATGATTCTACGGCTATCAGTGGTCACTCTGTGTGAGGACCTGTGACTACCAGTGAAACCAGATGGGGGGAGGGACGAGAGGTCAGGCAGTGTACGTGGGTATATCTACCAGTGGGCAGTGAGCAAGATTGGCAGTGGTGGTGGGGGAGGTAAGAGAGTACATATGGGGGATCTGTGACTACCAATGTGCACTGTAAGTCCACATACACTGTTTGATTCCCAGCCTGAATCCAGTGCGTACTGGCACTTGGATATACCAGCAGGCAGTGGAACCAGGCTGGGGGGGTCAAACTGTGGGAATGGAACTGCCAGTGGGCTGTGGAACTAGGCTGGTGGGTAGGGTACGTGTGGCATGCATTTTGTGTGCATGCCACAGGGGTGCCGAATGCATTGCAAAGCAATGCATTAGACCCCTTGTTGTAGTTACTTTTTATTCATACCTCACTAACCCCTCAAAAAAAAAAAAAAAAAAAGTGTGTGTGTCACAGGAGGTCCATCGTTTTGCAGAGCACTGCGTTGGACCCCCTCTGGCACGTGCAGGTTTTTTTTTTTTTTTTTAGGCCCCCCCCCAATATTTTTTTCTAGACCTCATCGGGGGCATCAGAACCCCCACAATGAGTTCTGAATAAAAAAAAAATATAAGGGGGGAAAAAATAAATAATCCTTTTTGTGCTACAGGGGTGTCCAGTGGACACACAGAGGGTTGATTTTTTTATTTTATTTTTACCTTGTTGGAGGGATCAGGACCAATCCTGACAAAACCCCCCCCCCCCCCCCAACAAGGGCTGAATAAAAAATAAGTGTGTGTGTCCAGCGCATTTCAAAGAACTGCGTTGGACCCCCCTGTGCTGCACGGAGGGTTTTCAAATATATTTTTTATTTAGACCTTATTGGGGGAACCAAGACCCCTCCTGCTGCTACCCCAATGAGGTGCAAATAAAATGTTTTTTTTTCCCCATTACTTTGTAGTCAGAGCTTGTTGTGGGGGCACCAGGACCATTCCTGATGGCCCACAACAAGTTCTGATTATACAGTAATGATATAAAGTCCTGTGTGTGCCACATGAGGGGGGTTGCATTGGTACCCCCCACCCCCACCCCGTGGCGCACACAGGGTTCATTTTCTCTTAATCTTCTTCTTTTTTTTTTTTTTCTTCTCCTTCTCCTTCTTCTCCTTCTTCTCCTCCTCCTCATTGGGGGGTCACCAGAACGCCCCCAACCCCCCCCCCCCCCGTAAGGGGGTCATAGTAAATAAAAAATAAAAAAAAATGTCTCCAGCACATTGCAAATCAATGCATTGGACCCTTGTGGCACTCAGAGGGTTAATTTTTATGGTTATTTTGTAATCACAGCTTCTTGGGGGTCCATCACGATCACTCCAACAATCTGATTCCAGACTAAAAAGTCCTCTGTGTTATTTATTTATTTATTTTTTTTTTTATTATAGACCTCATTGAGGGGCATCAGGACCCCTCCTGATTCCCCCCCCCCCCAAATGAGGTCTTGGTAAAAATATATATCCCCAAAACAAGTGACCTTGTGAGTGCCGCAGGGTTCTCCAGCGCGTTTTATTTATTTATTTTTTAAAAATTTATTTATTGAGTTGTCAGACCCCGTGGGGGGACATCAGGACCCCTCCTGGTGTACCCCTAGTGCTGGGAAAGCAATATGTCAACCGCAGGAGAGCAAAAGCTCTCCTTCCCTTCTCTCCTACCACCGGTAGGTGTGAACACTATTGGGCAATGCTTACTAACTTCATTGGTGTTCGTCATCTGACACTGGGAGGCTTCACCCGATCCCGCCCATTCCTAGCTGGAAGTTCAGGTAGGAGAGAGGGGAAAGGAGAAGCTGTGCTTCAGCTGTAGTGTTATTGATCTCCCAGCGCGATCAGCTGGGAGATCAATAACACTCCTCATGCACCCCTTGGATGCCAGGCTGTGTGTTTTGTAAAATACGGCCATTGCATGCCGGTTATACCAGCTTATGCAATTACTGCATTTATATATATATATTGTACAAACTTGGCACAGCAGGTCCAGCTGTGCAAACTCGTACAATGTACCCACATGGCACTATAGGGGTTAATTAATTGTAGTAGTCGATCTCTATATAGTTATATATCCATTGCATTATATTGCAATGTGTTGGATACTTCTGTGGCACTCAAAGGGTTAGCAACTCTCAGATGTAAATGGATAGTTTTACAGTTGGTTTTAATTTATATTTTAATGTGTTTGAATATCTAGTAAAGTATTGTGTATTTCTGGATGCCTTTTTCAACTAAAATAAGGTTATTTAGTGCTGTTGAATTCAACGTATTAAACAGCATTGAACCTGGCCTTTTCATTTTGGCATGAGCTCGTATCTTCCTTTTCTATCATCTTTTTCTTCTGATATCTATTGGATACAAATACGTAGTCCTGTGATACAATTCATATCTACCTCATAATCTTTAGGGTGGGTCTTACAAAGCAGTGATATTAGCTGGTCTTTAATATCATAACAATTTGTGATCCAACAACTAAAAATTAAATAATCTCTTCTTACTAATTCATTAAAATAATGAATTGTACCTCAAAGTTGGTGACCGGTGTCCAGATTCACCCCAAGGGCAGCATATTTAGCCCCCAAGTCTGCCAAAGGGGCAAGTCACGGTTAAACATTTTAAATAGGGGTTTAGAAAATAGCATCCAAACATCTGAAGATGTCTCCAAGACCTCTCTAGTGTTCAAAAAGTTTGAGTAAGGATAGTGTGAAGGGAGGCATGGGTAAAGAGAGATGATGTCTTCTTTTTGACGTGAAAATAGGGTTTGCATGATTCAGTTGAAGGAAACTACCTAACCTGCAAAACGTACCAGAGAACAGAGTGTGAGCTGCTAGTTGCTAGTGCTGGTTTAAGTTCTGTGGAGTCTTTAAGGAGAAGCGACATCTATAACACCCTACTTAGATTAATATAGTCATAAAATCCTAAGAATCTCCTATGAATTTCACCCCTGTGTTTTTGTTCAAGAGATGGCAACTTCACAGTCCTGAATACCACATCTACAGAATCAGACACAACAGTTGCTGGCTGATTTATTTTAAACTGAAATAGGAATGAGCCTACTCAACTCTTCAAGGTCCAGATGTTGTTAACTCCTTTGGTCCTACATTAGGCAGATCCTGCTAGCAACTGTCATGTTGGCCTCAATGGACTTGACATCCGGAAGTGAATGAAGATATCCCTTGAACAAACACAAAAGGGTAACATTCATAGGAGCCAATAGAATACACTTAATTATAGATATCACAGGGGTCACAAAAGAAGTGGTGAAATTATAACTAGCGACAGTTTAAATCTGGTACAAGTTGAAGTATCCCTTATCCGAAATGCTTGGGACCAGAAGTATTTTGGATTTTTTCGGATTTTGGAATATTTGCATATACATTACAATATCTTGGGGATGGACCCAAGTCTAAACACAAAATTAATTTATGTTTCATATATACCTTATGCACATAGCCTGAAGGTAATTTTATACAATATTTTTAATAATTTTGTACATCAAACTTTGTGTACTTTAAACAATCAGAAAGCAAAGGTGTCGCTGTCTAATGTTGGTGCTCAAAAAGTTTTGAATCATTTTGGATTTTCAGATAATCTAAGAAGAACCTCCTTATAATGAAGAGAAACCACATTTTCTTTTTCTAACAGTATTATTTCAGGACTTTTTCTTAAACTGCTTAATTTTGTGTTTCTTGAACTACTTTTATCCACAACTGAAAGTTCTATTTCAGAACCAAAGTGACTGTGAACAGGTAGCTTATATTTCTATAACACTCTTTTCCTCCCTCTTGTTTCTACAGAAGTTTTCTAAACCGTGATGATATCGGCATTATCTTGATCAACCAGTTCATTGCTGAGATGATCCGTCATGCAATTGATGCCCACAATATCTCCATCCCAGCTGTACTAGAGATCCCATCCAAAGAGCATCCTTATGATGCAAACAAGGACTCCATACTGCGCCGAGCCAAGGGCATGTTCACCTCTGATGACTTGCGGTAACTGCACCTTCTCACCTCAAGCAGGAACCTGCACAGTTTCCCTAACCTGTTGGAAACTGGGAACTGCCATTTGCCCACTTACTGTAACCCATTCACCTCTAGACTTATGCAGTCTGTTAAATGTTGTACCATCATAGTCCATACATTCCCATATCTCCATAACTTTGTCAAAAATAGAACAGTATACATTTGTCCCCTTAATTAGATTTTTATTTTAATCCTTTATCAAGCAGAATTCTACTGGAATAAGTAAAACCAATAGAAAGTTATATATGTACAGCAAATATAATGATACACACAGGGCTGGAACCTTTAGATGACCATGAACTTCTGTTAAATTTGGGTTATGAGTACACATAGCCCATTTTATATGTATTGAGACTTTATACACTCTGCTTGTTAAATTGCGTATTGGTTAGCTATAGGACAACATGATTTCTGCAGTTTTTAAGTTATTTATTTATGATTTAAAAGATTTTCAATAAACCTATAATATTTGCTTGTGTTTCATGAGAAGTATGCTTTTGAACCTTGACTATTGTAGCTCAGTCATTGGCAGCCTTTGGTTCTCCAGCTGTTGGAAACTAAAACTCCCATCATTATCAACCAGCCAACATCTGGTTTGGGATGATGGGAGTTGTAGTCCTTACCAGCGGAAGAGCTAAAAGTTGGCTATTCCCATTCTAGCTCAAAACATAAATAAAATAAGGCTCACCATAGTCTAGCATCTGCTATTAGAATTTCATATGTTACAGGTGGATGGTTTGGCTTCTTTACAAATTCAGATCTGTCTTGCCATAACTGAATATTAATCGGCTTTCATAAGTGTGGAGAAATGTGTATTAAAAGGGGCATCTCCACATGGTAAGGACATCAAACAGTCCTTATAAAGCTCAAAATACAGCTTGTTCTTTTAATTTCCTAGTATACTGTATTTGATCTTGTAATATATGGTATTGTGACCTACAGTAAAGGTAATGTATTTCAGGGAGTTTACTTTCCATGAACCTCAGTAGGTGCTGTAATAATATAATCACAGCCCCCATTCATTCATTAATTTCCTATAATTGGTACGTGTTTGTATAAATGTATTACTGTTCTAAATTGACAATACAGATGGAAAACATGTTTGTAGAATATAATAAATGCTATTCTTCATCCATTTCACTTGTTTTTGTTTTGGTGTGTCATTCAAATTAATATATTGTATTGAACCTCCAGTACACAGATGAGTGTAGCAGCCTATGTAATAATAAATTATCTTGTTACCCCCACTTTACTGCAGCTGTGTGGTTTTTCTTATGTACACATCTTTCTCTGTTCTTGGTTCTGTGGAACTATTCTGGGGAATAAAACTGTACAATATGGAACTAAAGATTCCATTTTATTTAAATAGAGTTTTTAACCTTTTGAATGCTAGACAGGTTTCCACAGTATTGCTTTGCAATGCGTTAGAGATCTCTCTAGCAGTCAAAGGGTTAAAATGCCATCTGAATTAATCTAAATATTTAGTGTCGTATATGTAGTTGGTTTTCCCCAAAATCGCTTTACTCTTACCTTTTATAAATATGCCCCTTTTTTTTTGTCATGTCTAAAGTGCAACAATATGTAATAGGGAGTGATTATAATAAACCTGAATATTGGGAAGTGATTGCCTGGGACTCAAGTCCTTTCATGATTGTCATGAGTTTGGCCAAGTTCTCTAAAAAGAGTGTAGTCTCCAAACACTTCCTTGTTTTTACCTAAAGCAAAATGTGTACAAAACAGCGCTGCTTTGTCTTTTCTCTTATCTCTGACAGTTTGCAAGCAATTCTGCATTGCTTCTTTTGAGAGACCTAGCAAGCTTTATTAACCCTTTGAATGTCAGAGGGTTTCACCAATGTGTTGCGTATTCCTCTGGCACTCAAAGGGTTAAACAAATGAGGATCAGAAATCCCTGCTTAAAGCATGGCATGTTGGACAATCTGTCTACTTTCATGTTTGGACTTCAAGATGATCTGGTTGCTATTGGGCTGGTGTCATTTTGCATCATGTAGTATGACCTTTTAATTGATTACTGAATTTGTACAAATGTATGGTTGACAAAGAGACATACTTTGTAATACAAATCTTTCTTTCCTTATTCATCCTTTCTTAACTAGATCTCCTAGAGCTGGAGCTGTTTTTTTTTGGGGGGGGGGGGTTGTATGAAGAGCCTGAGATATCAGTGCTGTGGATCCACACAAATTAACAGAACTGGACTGATTTGTATGTATAATTTTATTTACATGAGGCCACAAAACATACACAGAGTCTTACAACAGTAGAATATAGAGTATTAAAATTGGTGTTGGAATAAATCCAACTGGTGTTACATAAGTGCCATAATCACTGAAACAATATGGAAAAAGGTCCCTGCCTCAAAGAGCTTACAGAGTACTTGGGGATAGGAGATAAACTTACAGGTATGAAGGTGTCTAGTGCTGTAAATTGCAGTACTGATACTGATAAAGATGGAGGTTGTTTGTTCTAGACTTATGGGGAGAGGTATGGAGTTTCAGATGTGAGGAGCATAAAAATGGGAAGACGTGAACGATGTAAGGAGTACATGAGCAGATTCCGTTTTGGGACAGTTTTGTGTTTAGGATAGATTATGGGTGGGAGGGGCAGTTGGCAGTATGTTGTAGTAATACAAACAGGATAGAATGAGTGTATGAAGGATAGGTTGTTGATGTCCAAGAGTGGAATCGATGGATTTTGCATGTTCTGAAGGCAGAAGCAACAGGTTCTATCTAAGGTGTTAATGTCTGTGAAGAATGAAAGTGACATCTGGTATGACCCCTTTGGTGCATGCTGAGTCAACTGGATAAATTCCATCAACTGTAATAGTGATGCTGGGTATTGGGCCTCAGCTAAAATGTGGGAGGGGAGGGTTATATGATTAGATTTTTACATTTTCTTAAACGGTGGTAAGCCATGCATGAGAAAATTGCCAAAAGGCAGCCAAAAATCTGCAACAGAAGTTGAGGCTAAACATTTGGAGTACACGTGAACGTTAGTGTATCATCTGAGTATAGAAAGTATTTGAAACCACACAAATGAATGTTTGTTGAATGAAAGGATGCAGAGGGAAACAAGTAAAGGACCCAGTCTTGAGGTAGCTGAAACTAGGGTGGTGGAGTTGTTGCCAGAAGAGACCGCAAAGGAACCGTGTCAGAGACGGGAGAAAAGCCAGGAAACCAAGAGTCAAGAACCCGAGTCGATAAGGGAAGTAAGACGAAGAAGAGTCCCTTGGATTTGGAATGCCACTTGGCTGAGAGTCCAAACGGATTGAAATATAGATTACAGAGTCCTAAAGAACTGGAAGTCAATGAACTTGTTTATTTGGGAGAAGACCAGGCATTGTATGACTTTTGAAGTTAAGGATACAAGGGAGACAAGCCGATAGATGGATGGGGAAGGGGAGACTTGGTTTAATTATCTGGTTAACTATATTTGTAGAGGTCACATCCCCAGACCAATGGTATCTGCAAATGGTTCAGTGGCACCCTCAAACGGGTGCTGAGACTGGGAGCACTTCCTGCTATGCCCCCTGTTTGCCTAATAGGAGGTGCCTCAAGAGACCACTTGATTTCTCTAATTTTGAATCATTATATCACTGACAGCTGTGAGAGCCATTGACCTTACTGTGAGAATTATGGGAGGGAACGCATGGTGAAGCAGGCACCCCAGTACATCATCCAACTTTGGGACCGGTTGGAGTAGATGACCAGTCTGGCTTGGGGGCATCTCTGGGCAGTACAGAACTGACAAAAGTTCTGGTAGGACCAGATAGCCTGGGCCAGGGAATATCAGGAGAGACAAAAAAATATTGTGGTAGACCTCCATTCCACCTTTACCACCAGTTATAGAAGTCAAAACACAGACTCGCCCAGTCAGTGGAGCACCTCCATTGGTTCTAGGTCAGGCAGGAACAGATGGACATCACTTGCTAGTTGACCAGAGAGCAAGAGGATTTAGCTCTTGCAGTGGCTAGTAGACCAGTGAGCAAGAGGATTTAGCCCTTGTAGTGGCTGATGTGAGGATTGCAAGAGTGGATAACATCATTTTGCCATTGTAAAAATCATTGGTAAGACCTCACCTCAAATATGCAGTATAGTTTTGGGCACTAGTTCTGAAAAAGGATATACTAGAACTGGAGAGGGTACAGCGAAGAGCAACAAAATTAATTAAGGGAATGGAGGACTTGACGTATGAGGAACAACTAGACAAACTTTTTTTTTTTTTTTTTTTAAATATGTTTTATCAGATTGCTCCATACAAAACCAAAAACTACAGAAAAATACAAATAAAATCGCTCATATACAGAAAACATATAACAATATATATGAGTGAAAAGACCATACACATGGCGATAGAACGTACAGAGCTAACCTGAGGTTTTGTTATGTAAAACCAAATCCCCCTAAAGGAACTATCCTAACTGAACCTCTAATAAACCCCCCCCATCCCTTCTCCGAGTCCTCTCCCCCCAGGCACGCAGCGCCCGCCCGCCATCCAGCACCTAAGCCGCAGGATCTCATAGAATATGCGCTCAAGCATATCAGCATCCATCAGTCTCTCCCCAATGCCATACACACAATCAGTCAACCTATCCCTACTCGGTCATCATCGTCAAGATGTACTGCATCAAGTGCCACTTGAGCATCGGCCCTACGTGTCCACCAGTTCTGTCAACGTCCCCATGTCCTGTCAAATTTGTTTGGGGTTCCCCGATGCAAATAGACCAGCCTATAGTGTGGGATGCACTGTAAAACTAAATCCATGCCCTGCAAGTAGGAGCACCATTCGACATCCAGTTCATGGCCACCACCTTTTTTGCCAACACCAGTAGTTCCCCCAACAGGGACCTATCATCTGCACCCTCCATCTCATCGGGGAAGATAGACAACAAGCAAAGCTTCGGAGTCACCGGAACAGGTCTCCCCAGCACCTGGACCACAACGTTCATGACGTCTTTCCAAAATTTCCTAACCACAGGACAATCCCAGATCATATAAAGGTACGTGCCCAAAACATGAGAACACCGAAGACAGTTATTAGTATCAGAAGTCCCCATTTTGTGCAGTCTGACAGGTGTGTAATAAATTCGATGGAGTATATTCAGCTGTATCAATTGATGTCTAGTCGACGTTGCCACCCGCGCTGGCTCCGCCTTGGCCATATCCCATTCCCAGTCCTCTAGCTGACCCACATCCATTTCCCATTTATTCCGGGAAGGGAACTCCGAATAATCCACATGAGATTCCGCCCATTGATAAATGAAGGAAAGGGGTCTCAACGGCTCCAGTAGTCGCAGCCTAGCACGAAGCGGGAAAGTGGAGATTAACGGAGTCCGACCAGCCCATTGAGCACTAAGAGCATGTCTAACACACAGGTAAGAGTAAAAAAAGAGTATGAGGTAAGTGGTATTCGTCATGCAGCTGAGCGAATTACTTCAGCTGATCATCCTGGTACAACTGACCAAGGGTAGTGATCCCGAGTCTAGCCCACAAGGGGCCAAACTCGCAATTCGATAAGTGAGACAATCCCGCGACGCCCCACAAGGGCGTGTCAGGATCCATTGCAACATGTCTTAACAGTTTCTTAATCTCCAACCATGCCTCATATACAGCCGCCGTTAACTGAGATCGAATTTTAAAGATCGCAGGGCCTTCGTGCAAGAATTGAGATAAAGTATAGGCAGGCCGCAACAATAATGTATCGACTTTAGTAGACTGGTATCGAGGCTGGGAAGAAATAAAGTCCAACACATAGAGGCACTGTGCCGCTAAATAGTATCTATAGAAGTTAGGTAAAGCAATTCCCCCCTCGTGCTTGGGTCTCATGAGAGTAAGCGATTTGATCCTAGCCGGACCCCCACGCCACAAAAATTGTAAAATAATTTTGTCTATTTGTCGAAAATATTTTTTAGGTATAGGGACCGGCGTGTTTTGAAAAATATACAGGAATTTGGGCAAAAAAATAATTTTAATAAGATTCATCTACCAATAACATTCAAAGGTAGCTGGAGCCATGCAGTCGTTTTGTCCTGAAAGTATTGAATAGCGGGTACCAAATTAATCTCCAAAAAGGAGTCTGTTGTTGCAGCCACCTTAATCCCCAGGTAGGTGCATACATCCACCCGTGAAAATGGGATATCAGGCCGACCAGACTCCCGCGAGTCAGTATCAATTTAAAGCAAAGAAGATTTAGTCCAGTTTATTCGAAAGCCAGAGTAAGTGCCAAAATCATCCACCAACTGCAATGTGGTCTGCAAAGAATCCCCCTCATCATTAAAAAAAAAGCAAGATGTCATCCGCATAGAGTGCAAACTTTTCCTCTCTGCCCTCCATCATGAGGCCCCTGATCATAGGATTTGCACGAACGAGAACAGCCAGGGGCTCTAAGGCCAAGGCAAACAATCCGGGCGAGAGCGGACAGCCCTGTCTGGTACCACGATGTAAGGAAAAGAACTGTGAAGACAGTCCACCCGTCACCACGGAGGCCCTGGGATAGTTATATAAGATATGTATCCATTTAATAAAAGATGGACCAAATCCAAACCCCCGGAGTACCTCCCAAAGATAAGGCCATTCAACAGAGTCGAATGCCTTAGACGCATCAAGAGAGGCGATTACTCTAGACCCCACATTATCATGAGTCAATTGCAGGTGCATGAAGAGTCTCCTAAGATTATGCGACGTAGACTTACCCGGGATAAAGCCAGTTTGATCCTCATGCACAAAATACCATATTCAATCTGGTTGCTAGGATTTTCGCCAAAATCTTAGCATCTGTGGTCAATAAAGAATTAGGTCTATATGAGTCACACAGCTCCGGATCCTTCCCTGGCTTGGGCAGTATGATGATGGAAGCAGAGTTCATAGATTCTGGAAGACAACCATCGTCAATAGCGGCATAAAAGGTACAAGTGCGGGGCCAGGACATCCACAAATGTTTTATACCACTCCACAGGGAGACCATCCACGCCCGATGCCTTGCCCATCGGCAGACTATGGACCGCCTCCATGACCTCTCTCAGAAGTATGGGAGCATCCAACATCCGTCTATGTTCATAGGAAAGCTGCGGAAGCCCACAACCATCAATAAAAGAAGAAATTTGAGAGTCAGAACGGGTTAATCGGGATTCATTAAGACTAGAATAAAAGGACCTAAAGTGAGAATTAATCAGATGCAGATCAAGAACAAGATTCCCCCCAGGGTCCCTCAGAGAGGAGACCAACGAAGGACCCCTACTTTGAGAAACAAGATGGGCCATCAGCTTTCCCGCTTTGTCTCCATTTTCAAAAACATTTTGTTTCAAGTAAAACATACGACGGGCATTCAAATCAGACAATTTACTGGAATATTTTAGGGAGCAAGAAATAAAGTTAGTATAGGACACCGAGTCCCCTTTCTCCACAAACTGTTTCTCTGCCTCAACAGCATCCGTCTCCAATTCCTCCACCTCTCAAGACCTCAGCCTGATATTCGAGGAAATAAGAGAAATCAAGGAGCCCCTCGCAGCCGCCTTAGCTGCCTCCCAAACAGTGCTCGGGGCAGCGGTATCCACATTATTAACAAAATATTCGTTTAAGTCTGCTCTATGTTTGGACACTATATGCGTATTGGTCAACCACATAGGATTAAGCCTCCACACCCCAGACCTAGGTCTCCGGTTGCACTGTAACATTAATAAAAGTGGGGAGTGGTCAGAAGCCACCCTGGTCAAAAAACAGCAGTCCGTAACCAGAGGCAAGGTCGACCGATCAACAAAAGCATAGTCAATTCTAGACAGCGTTTTATGCGTAGCTGAATGACATGAGAACTCCCTGGTCTGTGGGTGAAGAGTTCTCCACACATCTATGAAGTCCAAGTCGCCCTTGAGACCGAGGAATGCATCCCTATGTAATTTGGAGTCTACGACTGATCCACCCAAACTATCTAAATCAATATTAGAAACTATATTGAAGTCGCCCATGCAAACAATATGATGGTGTGGTTTGCCAGAAACGTAAACAAGCATTTCCCTAAGGACTGAGGGATCAAAAGGTGGCGGCACATAAACATTCAACAGAACAAAGAGAGCTCCCTGCAGTTTACAAACTTGGTTTATTTACTCGAGAGAAAAGACAACTGAAAGGAGATCTTATCACCACGTACAAGTATATGAGAGGTCAATACAAGGATCTCTGTGGTGAACTATTCATTCCAAGCCCTGATCAGGTGACCAGCGGACACCCCTTGAGATTAGAGGAAAGGAGGTTTTGACTTCAGCAGAGGAAGGGTTTTTTTACAGTAAGGTCTGTTAAATTGAGGAATTCCTTGCTTAAGGAGTTGGTTATGGCAGATACAATAGATACATTTAAGAGAAGATTAGTTTTAATTGTCCTATTTCAGACTCTCAGTGGGAATCTGCGTTTTGTTTGCACAATAATTTTCTCCCTAATGTCCGTATGAGTGAAACAAATTACAAGTTGATGATGTGATGGTATAGGACCCCTTTGAAGTTATCTAGGATTTATTCGGAGGTCCCCCCCCTTTGTTGGAGGTGTGACTCCTCTGAAGGCTCACTTCTGCATATTTGGTGGACTTGCCCAGTTCTGGTTCCCTTCTGAGCAAATATGCAGTCCCTCCTGCCAGCGCTCTCAGGATTACACCTTCCTGGCTCTCCCCATATATTCCTTCTCTCTTTGCTTTCCCCTGATCTTCCCACTCCTCCTATTTTGGCACTCAGACTGTGGATTACGAGAGGGTGCTGATAAGTATTGAGCCTTACCCAGAAAAAATTGAGCTAGGAAGCTGTAAATTGCAGGGTGTACTGGCCAATTTGTCTATATTCAGTGGTGCAAAAATAAACTATCTATGATTTTAACTTATCTTTATTTTTAAGGTCCAAAGTGAACATGGCAGCACCTCCAGAAAAGTTCAGTGTGGAAGAGCATAGGACCATAATCAAGTTCCTGTTTCTCCAAGGGAAAGGTGCGAAACAGATCCATGAAGAAATGTCACAAACTTTGGGTGACAGTGGCCCTTCATATGCAACCGTTAAACGTTGGGTTGTCAATTTCAAAACTGGCCATTTCTGTGTTGAAAATGAGAAACCCAGTGGAAGACTTGTTTCTGTCTCTGTGCCTGCAAATGTGAAAGCCATCCATGACATGATCATGGAGTACCGCAGAATATCAGCCAAACATATTGCTACATATCTGGGAATATCACATGAGAGAGTTGGTGCCATTATCCACAACAACTTGGAAATGAGAAAGCTTGCAACAAAGTGGATCCCAAAACTTTTGACAACCGAACAAAAGAGGAGACGTGTGGAGACATCGGTGGCTGTTTTGGAACATTTTGCAAGAAATGAGTCAGATTTCCTGCACAAACTGGTAACTGGTGATGAGACATGGATCTACTGTTATGATCCTGAGACAAAGGAACAGTCTAAGGAATGCAGGCACAGTGTTTCCCCCAGGCCAAAGAAGTTCTGTGTGCAAAGGTCAGTGCAGAAGCAAATGGCAACAGTTTTTTGTGATAAGGGATTTCTGCTGGTGGACTACCTCCAAAAGGGTTCAACCATCAATGCAACATATTACTGTGCTTTATTGACGAAGCTGAGACAAAACATTAAGGAAAAACGTAGAGGAAAGCTCTCCAAAGGTGTCATCCTGTTGCATGACAACGCCTCATTACACACTGCAGATGACACAATGGCAAAACTGACCTCCATAGGCTTTCAAGTGATGCCCTATTCGCCCAACCTGGTTCCTTCTGACTATCATCTGTTCCCCAATCTCAAAAACACCTAAAGGGACAATGATTTGGGAGTGTTCCGGAGGCAACTAATGCTGCAAATGAGTGGTTACACCAGCAGTCGGAAGAATTTTATTTGCAGGGACTAAAGAAGCTGCAGAACAGATGTCACAAGTGCATTGACTTCCTAGGGTAATATGTAGAATAGTGTGGCAGTTACAGCTTCCTAGCTCAATTTTTTCTGGGTAAGGCTCAATACTTATCAGCACCCCCTCGTATTTTGATCACAGCTGCTAGAGCTTGTATTCCGCAACATTGGAGATCCCCAATTACTCCTTACTTAAATGATTGGAAAACCCATCTTACCACTATAATTCAAATGGAGAGGCTTTTCCACTCTTCTGCAGACACCATGGGCTTGTTTAATGCTCTTTATGGTAGCTGGCTTAATTTTATCTCATCCTAATTCCGTTATACACCTTTCCAGAAGTTGTTTTTTTCAGCCATTTAGGACCATCCTGATATAACTTCCCTTTTAAGGGATTTACCTTTCCTAACTGTTTTTTTCCTTCTTCTCACATGGTGGTTGGTGTGATCTCCCTCCCTCCCCCCCCAAAATCTTATTCCCTGTTCCTTCTTTTTTCTCCCTTCCTCTCTTTTCTTTCCCTCCTATTTTTCCACCAATTTTCTGTAGCTGATTGGGCATTTCTTCTTTCTTCCTCTTTCTCCTTTCAGATCTTGAGAGGTTCTTTCCCTCCCCTTTCTACTACCTCTACTTTATTTTACAATAGGACTCCTTTATATTTGCTTATGGGTTACATATTTTCCCATTATATAATCAATGTCCTATTCAATTTTGATATGGAATTTACTATGTTACCAGCGAACTCTCCTCCAGAAATACAGCTGAAACTTTGTGGAGGGTAAAACAGAACTGACTTTTATTGGTGATATACACTTCCAAACAATTCTTATCAAGATGATCATGCAAACTATGGCTTGGAACAGTGTTGGTAGACTTGACCAGTCAGGGTATGGCCTACATTTTCAGACAATATATCAAGATAAGAATCCAAATTAGGACTTGGAACAGCTTTAACACAAGTTACACAGACAAGGAGTATACGCTAAGGAGGACATGGCAGCAAGCTACAGGGTGCTGGGCTTAACCTTTATTTTCTCAGCACTCTGGTTCCCCACTGCCAAATCCCTTTACATGTCTTAAAGTATAATAACATGCTAATTCATTATACCACACAATATACAACACAGTGAGCAATGTTTCAAATGTTATAGTCCTGTAGTTGAATGTCACCACCACCACCACCCTGCCCTTTGTTGGATTCCCCGCAGCTGTCCTAAATCACTCTATCTGGTCACACATTCACCAAATTATAACCCAGGGGATGACAACTTTCAGCAGTAGGGGATACAAGGGGTCCACCTCCTATTTCTACACATTATCCATGACAACTAAACAATCTGGTAAAAGTGTGTATGCTTACTCTACCTAGAAAAATTGGCTATGTATGTCGCTATGCAGTGTACGAGATGTGTGGCATTAAAGGGATAGTAATGGTTAGATATTAAGGTAAGACTGATTTTTCAACATACTTTGAAGTGTACCTTTGTAACAATCCATAATGCTGTTGTTTAATATCTATGTCCCCCACCCAAACGTTTTCCATATGTCACGATGCCTCCCCTCAGAGCAGCAAGCTGGCCCGATGGATCATGATGAGGGACAATCTTCTGTCAGCATAAGGAAAAACCCACCCTCCTTTGTAAAGGGGGGGGGTAGTGTTTTCTTTATACTGATAGAAGATTATCCCTCGTTGCAATATGTTCGGTCCTCTGACCGGATTCCAGACCTGAGTGGAGGCATCGTGACGTATGGAAAATAAAACTTTACAAAGGTACACTTCTTTATAAAAAGAAAAATGTATGTTGAAGAATTGATTTTACCTTAATATCTAACCATTCCTATCCCTTAAACGTGTCACTTTGTAAAATAGGTACTTTTGAAAGCTCTTTTATGTTTGTCATTTTTTTTTATTTATTTAAAGCAATTGTTTCATTTACTTAACTTACTTACTTTAGCTTTATTTTTCAGTTGGTGCTAATCTGGCAGTCACTGCCACACTGCTCTCCATCCCAACTGCCACTTCGTGCCAGGAAGTTCTAGCTCAATTGCCCAAGCTGACAAAGCTAGATAGCTCATAAACTATAGTTTGAAACCATAAAATATTGGTCATTTGAAAGCTGTATCAGAATCACCTGGTTATGACAGTGACAGTTCTTAATAATGCAGCTTGCATCCATGTGTTACATAGCACGTATTTCCTTCACATGCATGAAGGTCAGTTACTATATGATTTTGGTGCACAGTGTCTGCATGCATGCTATACAAATAAAATGAACACCCATAATTGATTTACTTTAACTTAAATGCAAGCAAATCAATAAATACCTTTTCACGTTACTGGAAATGACTGAGATGTCAAATGTCAGCAAGCATTGAAATATGAACTTGCATCAGATGGAGTCAGGTGCTAGGAAGATCTGTCATCTTTAAAAGGGAACTGTTGCCTTAAAACAACTTAGGGAATTTTAAACATTTTGCAAATAAATATCCATGTCTACATATACACCAGTAAACTTTATACAAGGTTGTGGTCAGGACTTAGGGCAGCGAAAAGGAAGGGGGTGAATGAAGTGAACAATGCAAAGTGATGAATTGTGGTGAAACCTACGTGATAACCTCGAGGTTTGTGTGAGTGATAGTGAGCATGGTTAGTGGGCTCACCTTAAAGGAATGTAAGAAAAAAGAGGATTTTAGTCTTACATGTTAAATCCTTTTCTCTTAGTCCGTACTGGCTACTGGTAACTTTGAGTAGGGGACTGCCCCTTTAAGTAGGCAGGAACCATTCTTGAAGAGAATGCTGGGTGGATCCTACCTCCTCTCCTTAGCTGCATCTAGCCACTCCTCTCCAGGAAGATTTGAGACACTAACTAGCGACTAGGTAGTAAGGAGGAAAAAGAAGACTCCTGTGAGCATGAATCCGATAGGACTCCCACATTCGGTCACAGGAGAAAAAAGCATGGTCCCTTAACAGTGTGGGAAAGCAGTAACCTATATGGACTAAGAGAAAAGGATTTAACAGGTAAGACTAAAATCCTCTTTTTTCTGTTGTCCATTATAAGTTACTGGTAACTTTGGGATATTCAACCATTGAGTTTCCCAGAGGTGGGAAGTGAGGCAAGGACCAGGAGCAGGGCCCCAAAGTCACCAGAGCATATATGAACCTTCAGATTATAGACAGCCCAACAATAACAACAAAGTGTCAACGGACACAAAACTGGGGTATATACACACCAGGAACTGTAGCACAGCAGAGAGAACTAGAGCCAACTGGGCTCAAAATGAAGGAGTACTGAAGAGATTAAAAGAGAACCTAGACAGGCAATACTGCCTTCAGGATCTTTCTTCCAAAGCTGGCATCAGCCGATGGCAGCACATCAATGTGGTAGTGCTTAGAAAAGGTGTGCACAGATGACCAAGTGGCAGCCTTGCACAACTGATCAGCTGAGGCTTGATTCTTGTAAGTTCAAGATGCCCCAATGGATCTAGTGGAATGAGCCAAAACCCTAAATGGAACAGGCTTCGTCCGCAGTTCGTAAGCCTTACAGATAGTAGACTTAATCCAAGACGCTATGGTCACCTTGGATGCTGGTCTTCTCACCCTTGGACCCTCAGGAATGACAAACAGGGCGTCAGACTGGCAAATAGACTCAGTGTATTGCACATAGAACTTGAGATATCGCACCACATCCAGCAAGTGAAGATCCCTCTCCTTGTCAGATGTAGGGTCAGGACAGAAAGAGGGCACCACGATTTCCTGATTAATATGGAATTCAGAGACCACCTTTGGGAGAAACTCCTGAGAAGTGCATAGAACCGCCTTGTCTTTGTAAAACACCAAAAAGGGTGGTTTACAAGACAGGGCACGCAACTCTGCAACACGGCGAACAGACACAATCGCCAGGAGAAAGACCATTTCCCAAGTCAGCATACGCAGAGGAATAGTAGCCAATGACTCAAATGAAGGGTGCTGAAGGACACCCAAGACCAAGTTAAGATCCCACTGAGGAGCAGGATTCTTAAAAGCAGGGCGAGTATGAGCGACACCCTGAAAGAAAACCTTGACATCTGGAAGGATAGCGATGCGTCTCTGAAAGAAGAAAGAGAGTGCAGAAGTCTGAACCTGAAGGGAACTCAAGCTAAGGCCCTTATCCAGTCCATCCTGCAGGAAGGACAGGACCGTTGCAAGATCAAATTTCTGGGAAAGATCCTTATCAGCACACCAAGAGAGAAAAGTGGACCAGACTCTATGGTAGGCCTTAGAGGAAACAGGCTTGCGGTCACTAAGCATAGTGGCCACCACACCAGAAGAGAAATCTTTCTTCTTCAGTATTGAGGATTCAATTTCCAAGCCATCAAACCCAGACGGTCCACATCCTCTTTTCACAGGTACCCCTGCAGAAGAAGATCTGGCCGGCGGGGAAGCCGAAAGGGATCCTCCACGGAGAGATCTAGGAGCTCTGGAAACCAAGCTTGACGAGGCCAGTACGGAGCAATCAGAACGACTGGAGAGCCCTCCAGGCACAGTTTCCGCAGCACCCTGTGTAGCATGGGAATGGGAGGAAAGATGTACTCCAGAGGGAAGTGCCATGGGATCAACATGGCATCCACTGCCAGAGCTAGAGGGTCCCTCCAGAGAGAGCAGAACAACAGAACCTTCCAATTGTGCCTTGTCGCCATCAGATCGATGCAAGGAAGTCACCACTTCTGAACAATGAGGTTGAACACTTCTTGATTCAGTTCCCACTCTCCTCTGTCCACTGTGTGTTGACTTAGGAAGTCTGCCAGCATGTTGTCTACGCTGGGAATATGAGCTGCGGATATGGCAGGAACATGTTCTTCTGCCCATGTTAAAATAGCCTTACCTCCAACCAAGCTGCGAGACTTCTTGTACCACCTTGCTTGTTGATGTAAGCCACGGCCGTGGCGTTGTCAGACTGTTCTTTGACTGGGCAACCCTCCAGGTGGCGCGTCCAGTGGCGAAGAGCATGAAATATCGCCCGAAGCTCCAACACATTGATGGGAAGGAGATATTCCTCTGGAGACCACCAACCCTGTGCATTGCTGTGACCCAGGACCGCTCCCCAGCCGGAGAGGCTGGCATCCGTTGTCACAGTAGTCCAGAAGGATATTAGGAAGGGACTGCCTTTCAGCAGATTGGAGAGGTTGAGCCACCACGGCAGACTCAGCTCCACGTGAAGGGGAAGAGACACTGACATCTTTTATAGATCCGGCTGACCCCTGCACACATGGATCACAAACCTCTGAAGTTCTCTGGCATGAGCCATGGCAAACGGAACCACTAGGGAGGTCAGCATCTTAGCCAGAACTGGATTGTGAGCCTGAACAGCAGACACCTTGTGGATGATCTGGTGAGCCACCTCGTCTGAGAGAAACACCATACCCTGCTTAGTGTTGAAGAGGAGACCCAGGAAGACTAGTCTCTGAGATGGTACAAGGTCTGACTTGTCCATGTTGAGGATCCATCCATGATGGGGCAGTTCATGAATGTAGCCCATGACCTGCTGATGAAGGAGTTCTGGAGAGGGGGCCTTCAGAAGCAAGTCGTCCATGTATGGAGTGACTCTGATGCTGTCCCGGTGGAAGACAGCCATTAATGCACCCAGAATGCGATTGAAGACCTGGGGAGCTGTAGTCAGACCAAAGGGAAGAGAAGAAAACTGAAAATGCCCTTGGTCGCAGGTAAACCTGAGGTACTGCCGGCTCTCTGGATGAATGACAATGTGCAGGTATGCATCCTGAAGATCCAGAGAAGGGAGAAATTCCCCAGGAAACATGGCCACGATCACCGTCCTCAGGGACCCCTGGTTATAGTGAGTCTTGACCACAAAGGAATTGAGGTCCTTGAGGTTCAAAATTGGACGACAGCCACCATCTTTCTTGTAGACCACAAACAGGTTGGAGTAAAAACCTAAACCTGTTTCGGGTACTGGAACTGGTTCCAGAACCTCCTTGTCCAAAAGGGTCTGGATGACGCTGTGGAATATACAGCACTTCTCCGCTCCCTGAGGAGTGAGAAGGAAAGAACCTGAACGGGGGAAGAGAGGTGAAAGGGATCCTGTACCCCTCTGACACAACCTGCAAAACCCACTGATCCACCACGGTGTCTGTCCAGACACTGAGGAAGTGGCACAAACGACCACCCACTGGCGCGTGGTGACCGGGGTTCAGCGAGTCATGCCCGAAGGAGGTTTGGAAACCTTGGGCTTGGTGGAGGACTGTTTGGCCCTCCATTGTTGTTTGGGCTTGGAGGAGGAGCGCGGAGCCTGGGGAACCGCCTGGTTCGTGGTGCATGCCTCAGCCTGAAAAGGACGATAAAGCCGATTCCGCTTCGCTGGGCACCAAGGGCAGCAGGGTACTCTTACCCCCTGTGGCCTCACTAATGAGGTCTTTATGCTCAGGCCCAAACAAAGAGGTACCCTGAAAAGGTAACGAAAGCAAGTCTTTCTTAGAGGTTGTGTCAGAAGACCAGATCTTGAGCCAAAGAGCCCGTCAGGCTACCACAGACATGGTAGAAACTCTAGCCACCAAATGGATGGCATCAAAGATAGCAGCAGAAACATAATGCTGAGCCTCAGAGATGTTGGCAAGGAGCCGCAACATATCAGCAGTATGAGCTCCCTGGCAGACAGCCACAGTCAGCTGTGAGAGAGATCTGAGTGTTGCTCAAATTTCGTGATATGGATTGGGAATATAGCTAGTTAAATATGGGGACGGCTAATGGTCCAGTTTCTGAATGATGTGAACCAGTACAGTGTTTTTGGAGGAGGAAATGGCTCCTATTCTAAATGAGAGCTCAGAATAATGATTAATGTTGAGATGAAAATGTGCTATTTGGATTATAATATATCTACTGAAGGAAGATGTTCAGAGAGAGCCATAAGACATGGGCAATAGAGGGCTGGAGTTGGGTTTCTTGGACAAAAAAGGAGTAAAACTTATTCAGTGTTGCCACTGTGCCCCAACGGTCAGGTGTAAGGTAGAATGGAGTATAGACTCCTGAGCGGAGTTGATTGGTTTTTGAATGTTCTAGGCGAAGTGAGAAAATGTGTCTTTTTGGTGAGTTCTGAGTAGTTGTTTTTTGTTTTTTTAAGATTCCAGTTTTACATTAGAAGTCTACATCTTCCTAGAGACCTCCAGTTTTACAAGCAGTTGCACTTCTAGCATGGTTATACTGGGCATTAGGGGGGGATGGTCAGGTCAACAGCCTGTCCAACTTCTACTCAGTCTTCTTCTCTTCTACATTCACTCTACCACCTACAACCCCATGACAACCTCATTGTTCACGAACAGCCTCTCTATTTGACTGACCAGCAGTTTATGTGGCAGGCGGCCCTTTCACCCAATAGCACTTACTCCTTCTGTGTTCCACCTCCTTCCTCTAGACTTTAAGCTCTCATAAACAGGGCTCTCTGATCCTTTCGTTTTCCATGTGTGTTCCCTATTATACAGCGCTACAGAATAAGTTAGTGCTATATAAATAAAGGATAATAATAATACTAATGGCATTTGCTATGGAATCCTCATTCAGTAAGGTTGATGTACTAAGAAAACTGGAGAAATTCAGGAGCTATCCAGTTGCACCATAGGAGAGAAATAAAAATGTCCCAAATTCACATTGATTTGAATAGGTCTTTTACCTTGATGAACGTTAGAGAGGTTTCCAGTGCATTACTTTGCAATGTGTTGAAAACTTCTCTAACATTCTGAGTAAAAAGCCCATTTAAGGGGGAACATTCACATGGAAAAAAAATTGGAGCGCTGGTTATAACTCCTAATGCAATATCAGCGCTGGGTTTTGTTTTAGATTTACTTAACTAGGAGCCGAGATATTGATGTTTAAAAAGTGCCACTTCCGAATACTGCGGCACCGTGCTTGTGCGGCACGGAGCAGCAGGACTTCCTACTTAACTCCCAGCTGCCCCAGCGAGCGCGTTCTCGCTTCACCTCGGAGCTGTATTGTTGTGGGCTAACGTTACATCCAGCGCAGTTTGAGATGCTACGGAGGTTGCAACCATGTGAATGTTCCCCTTTAAATTTATAGGGATTTCTCTTTGTCCCCTATGGTGCTGTTGGTTTGCGCTAGAATTGCTGCAGTTATTCTTAGTAAATCAGCTCCACTGTGGCTGCTGTACTAAGGAAAATGCTGCATTTGTGCAGCAAACCAGAAGCAACAAAGCTAAAAACTCATTCTCATTGACTTTAACCCTTGGGAACCAGAGCGCTATCCAGGGCATTGCAACACAATGCTTTGGACACCTCTCTGGAACTCAAAGGGTTAACAGGGATTTTTAACAAGTTGGATGCTACGGACATTTGCAACGCATTGAGAAAGAATGTGTGGGATCTCTAACATTCAAGGGTTAAAAGAGCCATTTAAATCAATGGGAATTTTTATTTGACATATATAGCGCAGTTAGTTTGCACCAGAATTGAACCACTTTTTCTTAGTATAGCAGCCTCACAGCGTTTATCTGTATGGTGGACTATGAGGAGGCATGTGCTGAATACAGACTGTCAACTTCGTATTTCTCTGTTCATCACTGGCAGTCAACTCTTGGACCGAAAGCTGTTGGGGACTACAACTCCCAGCATCACCATCCAGCTGCTGGATATTTGAGGATGATTGTAGTCCCCTACAGTTGAAGGTGCACCAAATGACTACCCCTGGTTTACAGCTACACACTTACTTCTATAGGTACATTTTTCCCTCTATCACTCCCATTCCCCTAAACCAATCCTCTTCAGCATCCTTCCTCATACTCTTTTCTCAGTCCCAGTCCTCCTTCTTCTCGTTCATTCCTGGTCAGCACAGGGTCCAGCAGTTGTCTGAAACTGGTTGTGTTCCTGTTTGAGGAGAGGGTGCAGTTAGTGTATATTGCTGATTAAGTTACTCTGAAGTGCTGAAATCTAGTACCTAGAAAACTATAGTGAGAGAAATATCAACCTGGCACCTTCCAAAGCCGTGCATTACTCCATCTGCTTGAGAAAACGAAAAACAAGATCCTTGGCTGCACATACTTTCTAGTGCAGAGGAGCAAGAAAAGAAGCCTCCCACATATTAGGGACGACCTCAGCCCACCAATTTGAAGGTATATTTTCACCCCCAAATTTATTTCCTTTTATTCCATTTATTCTCTCTCGCTTCCTCCACTTTAGCATTTCCCTCCTGTCATTCTCTTTCTTGTTCCACTACTTCTCACATCCTTTTCCCCAGCCACTAATTCAACCCCAATGCTCTTAGGATCCCCCTAGAATTCAACCAAACACTCGTGGCTCCCTCAAAAGATCTGAGATTTCTTAGTATTCCCCAAAACACAAGATATCTGGTTACTAGAATTGCATTAAACTTATCTCTGTCTCACCTTCGCTTTCTCTCTTTGCCCTGCTTTCCTTTGTGCTCTATGCCTCTCATATAATCTGCTCACTGTTATTGTATTTATTTGACTTGCCTCTGTCTCCAACTTGCCGTCTTAATCACCCCATATCTCCCATATTTACAAGTGCCTAATTTCCTATCTTGCAAGATTTATTAACATTAGGACCCAAATATACTAATGGCAGTGAACTGGTTTTGTGTCAATCCTTCCCAATTGTAAGGCAGCTTGTACACTGAGTTAAACTAACAAGTATACTAACACTCATTATCCCAGTCAAAGTTTGCAAGTTATAAAGGCAGGCCAGTTTCTTCTTAATGCACAGTTATTGTTAATGTCACTCTGCTTTATATAACAGAATGCCACTGATTACACCCCATCAATCCAAATGTAACACACCCACCACTGACACAGTATGCAATCACTTGTACACAAAACAGCTGTGGGGGGGGGGACTTTAATCCCTCTTTTTCAGACTAAACGAACATAGTTTAGAACAGAAAAACAGTTATGTACAAACAGAAATGTTCCACAACTTTTCCAAAAAAAGAAAAAACTACTATCGGTCTATCTGCCAAATTGGTGGTGAGGGTAAGGGGAAAGGACTAGGAGAAGTGCATGGATGTGTTGGTTGTGGTAAAATTATACCAAAATACTGACTGTGGCCAAGGTTGCTGCAGCTTGTACAGTAAATGCTGATGCTGCTCCTCCTTTTGAGGAGTCTGTTTATGAAAGTGAAATGAAAACTTCCACCAGTAGTACTAAGCCTTACAATATTAAAACCCCTTAAGGACCAGTGGTCCTGGGATGTTTCCGTCCCATAAGGACCGCTTTGGCCCTTGCGACGCGCCGGTACACGTGACCTGTTGAGTGTATCAGCGCACTGCTTTGGGGCCTGAAAGAGATTGCTCCAGTCTTGGAAAGGTCAATTTTAGGCCTCATTTTTACTTACAGCGCTCCCGGTGGAACGCTGTAAGTAAAAAGTACGTGAAGTACTTAAGGACCATGACGGTCATAGTACGTCATTTAGTCCTTAAGGGGTTAAAGACAAGGAAAAGTCACATTCTAATATTGTTTCCCTAGCTGAAGAGGATTTAACAGTAATGAGACCAACTGCTGCACCAGACAGTGACAGTGGCAACCCATCACACACCAATAGTCAATGTCAGTTTTTTATAAATCCTTCTAAGGACAAAAATAAAATTAAACTTTTTCAGACTTTAAGCAGCTTATAAGAATATGAGAACAGTGGGGAGAAAGATGCTGCTGACGTCTGCAGCAGGAATTCATGCCACCACAGAAACCACATGCAGAAATTGGCAAGTTTTACTGGGAATTTCATTGGTGGTACTGAAAAGGTGGGAATTTTAAATGGATTTTCTATCCATGGTAATTCCTGTGAAAAAGACAAATGATGTTTTTTTTTCTTCGTTAATTCTCAAGAAAAGAAAACTGGACTTCCTAGAAGTATGTTGCAGGATGAGATGCTCTGCAAGTGTCAGATAATAACAGATGCTCTGCAGGTCTCAGGTAATAAGACATATGTTACAGGATGAGATGTGTTGCAGGTCTGAGGTAATAAGAGGTATGTGGCAGAGAATGATGCTCTGTGGGTCTTGGGCAATAAGTATATTACAGGATGAAATACTCTGCAGAACTCAGGTAATAAGAGGTATTTATATGAGGTATGTTACAGAATGAGATGTTCTGTAGGTCTTAGTTAATAACAGATATGGTACAGACTGTGATACACTTACCTGTCTCTCTTGGTCTGCATGATATATGTACGCTCTCTTTTTACTCTCTCCAGACGCTCTCTCACTGCTGTTTTTTGACGTTCAGTATCCCCCTAGAAAAACAACACAAAATACTATGCATATACATTGTTGGAGGTGGGGAGACTAGAAGATCATAAGGAGCACTACAAGAAGGGGTTACCACACACACGGTTTTCTTATAGGGGAAACGGTGCCACCACCTTCTGTTGCAAAAAGGACCATGCCTAACCATGTCCAAGGACATTGTAATAATACATTTTTATAAGACACTAAAGGGCGGCATAGAAAGAAAAAGTACAATAATTCTGGAACAAATCAGGGACACCATAGTGGACATATTCAGTTTCCCTATGATTTAAATTGAGCTTTTAATCCTTGGATTTCTAGAAAAGCATCCAAAGCACTATGTTCACTGGTTGAAAGTACCATTTACATCAGTGAGAATTTGGGGAATTTTTATTTAGACCCTAATAATGCTGTTAGTTGCTTCAGAATTGCACCTCGGTATGTATCTGTATATGGCCCTAAAAGCTTAATTTCCTATATAATAATTGATACTGAAATTGTTATCGCCAGAGAACTGTACACCAATAGGCTCACACTGTTATCTGCGATATGCACAAGTCTAGTATAAGTCCCCCTAGTGAGAGGCTTTCCCAATCCCTATGTTACTGTAGGAAACATATATGCTGAAGTGTATGAAATCTCTATAGCCTGAAACAGAGAGACCATAGAATAACATCGGAATTGGAGAGCAGTATCTTGCTACAAAGACATCCCTCACTTTAACATATATCATACTGGGGTGGGGGGCGGAGATGCACTAAGGTGGGATAAAGAGGATATAAGTTTTCCTTTGGGATAGAATCTCAAGTTCCTGATTTATTCTTTGAAGACTATGCACTAACATCTCTCAAATTGTCTTAGAATTAAGGTAAAGAATAATAAGCTATTTCAAACCAACTTATAAATAAAAAGCCAAGCTGCAAATAACCAGGAAGTGAAAACCTGGATACAGATTTGCACTCACTGCATTCCAAGCATGCATATGCCAAGGATAGCAAACATCCATTGGAGATATCCAATAAAGCAAGGAGAAGGCCACACAACATGTATCACTTGAACGAGACAAGAGAATAAGCTCTAACATTGTAGCTGTTTTTTTCATATTTTAGCAGATTTCACTTATAAATGACAATGATAGTAAATGATGTTTAAATATGCACAGTTGTTTATTGCCAGAGAGTTTTTTAAAGGTATAGTACATGGCATTATTTTAACTTCACTTATGTTTGTCTGTAATCACTCCAAGTTATTTGAGTAAATAAAAATGCAAAACTGAATACATATTAGAAATGTGCATTACACAGACTCCATGCAGTTTATAGTAGTGGGTAGGACAGACATATACTACCGTTCAGCAGTTTGGGTTCACTTAGAAATGTCCTTGTTTTTGAAAGAAAAGCAAATCTTGTCCATTAAAATAGCATCAAATGGATCTGAAATACAGTGTAGATATTGTTAAAGAGATAGTAATGTTTCATAATAAAAGTAGCTCTAATTAATCATCATAGTATTTGGACTTTGGAGAGTGTTATTTCAATTCTGTCAGAGTTGTAGTTCAAGAGTAATTCAATGACAAAGTGTCCCCCTCCCGTCCCTTTTACTGATGTAACACTGCTCAGCCAGAGCAGAAGGGAGGTGCCCAGGTAGATTGCAGAGAGGGACAATCTTCAATTAAGATAAGGGAAAAACCTGAAAAACTTATAAAGGGGGGCAGAGCTTTCATTGTTCTCATAGGAAGAAGATTGTCCCCTGCTGTTATCTGTCTGGTCTATAGACTGGATTCCACATCTGAGAAGAGATGGCTTACACTAGGTAAAAGGGGCGGGAGGGGAAAGTTTTCTTTTGAATATCTCTTAAACCATAAAGGTTTGAGAGATAAGACTTATATCATTCTTCATGTTTTTTAATGCCTACAAAATAAAATAAAGATAAAACAAAGTATTACTATCCCTTAATGTAAATGACTGTTGTAGTTAGACATGACTGATTTTTAAAGGAATATCTACATTTGCTGCAAATGTAGTATTCTTTGACGAAAGCAACTTTTAACGTGCACAATTATTTTTTAAATTAAAAATCATTATTTCTAACCTTGTCAACGTCTTGACTGTATTTCTTATTCATTTTGCAACTTATTTGATGTATGTTTTCATGGAAAACAAGGGAATTTCTGAAGTGACCCCAAACTTTTGAACGGTAGTGTATATAAATGGACTGGGGAAAATGTTCCACCTATTCACTCAGTACAACTGATCCCTGTTTGGAAGTAGGTCAGTTTAGCCATGAGGGCATTTGATAGATTTAGCTTTTAATATAAATCACTTTTGTAAGCCATAAAGATGACAATACATACTAGGTAGGACTTGGCAAGGTTAAATATAGTTTGGCCAAACTATTTGACAAAACTAATTTTTTTTGTAACAAGTAAATTAATAAATTGGTATAATATATGCTTTACACAGGCTTCATATTTAAGTAATTTGTATGAAGCAGCACAGGAATGTATTCTGTCTTAAGTTAAAACATATCTTTTCTTACAAGATTAACTCTTTGAGTGCCAGAGAGTAGCCACAGAATTGTGTTGGAAACTTCTCTTTCACTCAAAGGGTTAAAAGCAAGCCAGGAGCGCGAATCTGACATATTTCATTCACAAACCACATTCACAGTTCTATGAGTAAGAAAACTTTGTGCACCAAATGCATGAGGTGACATGCTTTGTTGATCCTGATATGATTTTAACCCTTTGAGTGCCAGAGGGGCATGCAACTCATTAATCAATGATACATTTTGTAATAAATGCTGTGTTTTAATTTATTATCCCATTTGCTTCAAGTGCTATACTCTGTTGGTGTTTCCTCTTCACTATAGGTAGGAGTAGCATACCCTAGTGATTCTCAACTCCAGTCTTCAATATGCACCAATGGGTCAGGTTTTAAGAATATCAGGTGAATCAATAAAAATGACCGAGGCTCTGATTACCCTCCTATGGTCAACCTGGGATACCTGATTACAATTGTTGGTCTGTCCTATAGACTAACATTGAGAAACACTGATATAAACCCATCACTAGAAGTGTGATTACCTTAAACAATAACTGTCTAAGGGATCCTTTCATAACCTGTTTGTGTGATTAATATAAAATAGGACTGTCTAAGAAGGGCCTTTACAACCTACTGGGATGAGTGTTACTAACAAGAACTGTCTAAAACAGTGGTTCTCAATCTTTTTTTGCTCGGGGCACCCCTAACACGTAATCTTGAACAATCGGGGCACCCCTAACATATTTAATGGACTTTATCAAGGGCAAAATGAAGAGTGCAATACATAAATCTACATTATTATTAGGTCTTATAATCATAATACCATAACTAAACATATTGTGCATAACAATTTCTATAAATCTTTATTTAAAAATCAATTTTTGTTAGTCTTTATAGAAAACACAAGGCACCCTAAGGTGATGCCTGTGGCACACCAAAGTGCCACGGCACCCTGGTTGAGAATCACTGGTCTAAAAGGTACTCCTATTATCTATTGGTGTGATTAATATAAACCAGAACTGTCTAAGATGGGCTCTTATAATTCACTGGCATGAGTGATATAAACCAGAACTGTGTAAGATAGACCTTAAAGGGATGGTAATGGCTAGGTATTAATGTAAGATTGATTCTTCTACATACTTTTATATAATGATGTGTACCTTTGTTACACGTCGTTTTCGTTTCATTCTATATTAAAGTGTCCCCCTCCCACCCCTTTTCCATACATCTGTTGTGGACACAACAGCAAATCATCCCCTCAGATCTAGAATCCGGTCAGAGGACCAGACAGATCACAATGAGGGATAATCTTCTTTTTCTCATTATAAGGAAAACCCTGCTCCCCTTTATGAAGGAGGGCAGGTTTTTTTCCTTATGCTGACAGATTTTCCCTCGTTGCGATCCATCTGGACTGGCTTGCTGCTCTTAGGGAATGATTCATGATGTATGGAAATGGGGCAGGAGGGGGACAGCAATCCTTTATAATAATTTGTTAGAATGTTTGTCAGAAGCTGTCATGCACAGCAGAGACTGCCTGAACGCACAGAATTCTGGGAGCACGGAATGCTGGAAGTTCTGTGCTGGGAGCACAGAATGCTGGGAGCATTCTGTTCTTTCAGGCAGTCTCTACAGTGCATGATTGTGTCGGACACAGAGCAGGACCGACCTCTTAACCCTCTGAGTGTCAGAGGGGTACGCAACAACATCACCCGGACTTTGGCCCGTGTACACAGGCTTTTACACCAGTAAAGAACAAAAAGAAATCAGCTATTGAGCCAATGCACTAAAATCTCTCATTGCAGAGAAATCTTAGTGCGTTGCCAGTATAGAATAACATATGGACTGGAGGGGTGTATCTCACTGGAGAAGTTATATACACTTTATCAGTTGTTTATCACAGCTTAGTACGTCTCCCACCTGGTTTATAGCATTCATACCAATAATTTTACTAACCCTTTTGGAAAGTCCACGTTTGTATCATTCCAGGGGGAGAAAGATGCAATAACCATAGAAAAGGGTTAATTTTGGCAGTTAGTTGACCCAAATCCATCTCATTCTATGCACTAATGCATATATGCCATGATAGCTTTTTGATTACTCTCAAATATGCTTAACTCCTTAAGGACCAGCGGTCCCAGGGTGTGTGGTCCTTTAAGGACCAGATAGGAAACTTTGACGTGCCGGCCCACGTGACTGATCATGTCTGCAGGCACGCCGAATGGGGGACTGATAGAGGTCGCTCTGGTCTTGGAGCGATCAACTTAAGTACCCGCTATTACTCATATCTCTTTTGCAGGAGCGCTGTGAGGTAAAAGTATGTGACGTGCCAGGACCGTCACTGGTCCTTAACGAAAAAATATTAGTGATGGTCCTGGCACCTCACTGGACATTACAGGGTTAAACCACCTCGCTTTCTCTATGCTTTCACCAGGTATACAATGTTTCATTTTCTACCAATTACTAATTTGTATATTGAAATGTGTGTTAATGAGCCATTTTAGTATCTCTGAGGGTGTGTTTCTACATTTATGTGGCTATTCTCAACATGCACTGAGCTCCGACAGATTCACTAAAGGTTGAAGAGGTCTCAAAATATCAATGTTCTGTCAGATCAGTGTCGAAGGCACATGGACAGTATTCATTATTGTGTCTTTGACATCACATCCCCATCAGTCTGACAAAAATCTGCACACATTGCCATCCATCCAACATGCCTTCACCAGGTTTACAAATTTTCACTCATCACATCGACAATGGCCTATTTCCATATGGAAATTAAGCACAATTACTTATTTCCATATGGAAATGCAGGATAATGAGCCATTATCATATTCAATGAGGTGTGTTTATATGTTAATGTGGCACTTCACCACATTCACTAAACTCCGATAGCAGCCTACCTGTTGTCAAAGTTGGGATCTCCCTGTACTTGTAACATCCCTCAATCAATTAGTGGCATGGATGGAGTTGAACTGCTGTTGATGTGAAAAGGATGCACTCCCTCACACATCACCAGCAGTAGACAACCCTGAAGTCTGACAATTACTAGGTCTATCTGTCCCTATAGGCCTCTAATTCACTGCCCAGTGGGAACAGCGTTTCATACACTAAAATCTAATCCGAATCAGTATTAGGTAATAAAAAGAGACTGCAAGGGGAGCCTATAATTCTAATGTTATTATTTGACTGATAGTCAAGGTACTGTCTTTGCGAATTAGGGAGCTTATATATGACTCCATATGTGCAGGATCACCTGAATGAAAATAATCACCTAATATGTATCACGATTGTCACAGTGCTCGTTATGTGTGAGGGAGGGCATCCCTTCCACATCGACAACAGTTTGACAATCCTGTATGCTAGGGGGGACCTCCTCCACCCCTTCCCTTGAACCTGTAAATTTTAGTGCATATGGTGACGTGTGTATGTGTGTACTTCGAAATTTCGAAGTGCTTTTAACACATTAACAAAATCATATCACCACAGCATTGACATTTAGTGCTTCTCTCCCCTGGTGATGCTGTTGGAACACACACAAACCCATTTGCCTTCCTCATACTGGAGAATTGACACAGCTTTGCAGCCCCAGATTATAGTTTGCCAGTTCTTCACAGTTAAGCACGAAACAAATTTGGCATCAAGAACAGTGACAACCATTCAGTAACTCTGAGTGCCAGAGGAATAAGCAATGCATTGCAGACCAATTAGTTGTATACCCCCTGGCACTCAAAGGGTTAAGGCATGGCTGTTCTCAGTGCTGATGTGTGAAGGTAAAAACATCCTCTCTGCTTACCCCTTGCTATCCCCTTCTCTCCCATCTGATAGACAAAATCACATCTATCACTGTTCCAAGCCTAAGACAGTGTCCACTAAGCAGATCTTATACCACAAGCTGTTATTTGCAAAAAAAAAAAGGAGCTCAGACAGCTCCCAACCAATCAGCAAGGCACAAGGTGCTGCTCTAATTGTTCTTTATTTACAACTGTCAGCTGATTGTCAACTTGAAATTTGCATAGTGAGAACTCTGAGACTTCTGCATCTGCTATCTTAGGCTTGGAACTGTGACAGTTTGGATTATTTTTGATTTCTTATACACACAGTCAACAAGGAGGTTGGTTGTCAGTTTAACATCTTTTGCAAACTTCCATTAGAACACATTGGCAGCTTTATGCAAAAGATCATATGCTAATGATCATTTTTTCTCCCCCTCCCCTTGCATACCTAATTCACAATGAATGTGGAAAAGTGTGTCATATTCTCCAAACAAATTAATCCCCACACATCACCAGATACACTTTGACATTATATCAGATATAAGTTCATCTCCCCACTGATTTATACCATTTATACGAATAATTATGAGGACCCATCTTAGTGATCCTTACTATTATGGTATAAATTATATAAACCATAAGTGTCTGTTAGACAGTACTGATTTATACCACAGCTCCAAATAGATTATAATGATCCTTCATAATCAGTCCTTGTTTATATCACTCATCCTAATAGGTTAAACCGGTCCTATTTACACAGTCCTGGGGGGTATGCACTAGGTATGATAAAGGTTATATATGATAAAGGTGATATATGTTAATTCTATGGAGCCGCTGCATTATAAACCTCTCCTAATTTTATCTCACCATAGTATATCACCACACTGGTTTATATTTATAATTCTAATATATTACGAGTCCTTCCTACATAATCCTGGTTTAGATTAATTATACTCTAAATATCTCTTTATTCATAAGCAATTATGGTCCATATCAATCATACCAATAGATTATAAACAGTCACAGTTCATATTTCACGTGTGCCATGTTCATACAATCTTAGTGTATAACAATTTCTAATATTTTATGACTTAAATTCACACAACCATGCTTTAAATGTCTTATTCCATTATTATAAAGGTTATAACTATACATACTGTCATGTCTTTAATCTCATTCTAATGTCACAGGAGTAGGCAGACCTTGTTTATAACTCTTTTAAACAGACAATTTAGGTTAGACAACTCAAGCTGTCCTTAAAGGTATATTCTTCTGTGGCTCTGCACTGAGCAGTGAAACAGTTTTACCTGTGGCAGTGGCTCTGGGGACAGCTGGGGTGATCCCCTCTGACTGGTCCCCAAAAGATCCTCCTCTGATTTTCGGTTACGAGCAATGGAGAGTCTCTCCTGAAACTGTAGGAATGAGAAAAGGATCTGTTAGATTCTTGCACAGAGACAGAGGAGATTTGAGACACCTGAGGGGAGTTTATGCTAATGTGAGATAAAGCTACGAGCTAAATTTTCCAATCCCTACATTATTCTATGGGACTTAAAATATCTGCAACTTGAAAATGAGGCTCCATATAATAACACAGGGACTGGAGAGCTTCTCCCACTAGAGACTTTATCTCACCTTTTTCTCAACTTAGGACATAACCCCACTGGAGCCATTATATACCGACATCATGGGAACCCCACAGTATACTCAAAAA
The DNA here is from genome assembly GCA_037306005.1 of Rhinophrynus dorsalis. Lineage (NCBI taxonomy): Eukaryota > Metazoa > Chordata > Amphibia > Anura > Rhinophrynidae > Rhinophrynus > Rhinophrynus dorsalis. The sequence continues at coordinate 339,190,902 of CM074721.1, forward strand.
CTAGGTCAGAGATGGGCAACCTATGGTCCTCCATCTGTGGCACAATTTCCATAATCCTCAGATAGCCAATGAATCACCCCCTGAGCTAGGTGACCTTTGTAGCATAGATGATTAGTGCTCCCATATCATACATGTGTACCTGAATCATCCTTCTGTGTACGCAAGAGTGTGTGTGTGTGTGTGTGTGTGTGTGTGCTGAACTGAGTCAGTTCACTGTATCATGCTATGAGTGCTGGAAAGATCTCCAATGCATTTTCCTGTCAATACCCAGATTCCTTTTCTTGAACACTGATCAATATGCTAATAAGAAACAAGTTTTTACTTACTCTCAACAACTGCCTTCTCCTATCACTTGCACACTTTATCTCTGCCTCTCTCTGCAGATCTGTCAGTCTCTTCATAGCCTCCTGCTGCTCCTTCACAGACAAATGAATAAACACCTTTTCCCGCTGCAGTAGAGACCGACCCAAAGGAAGGGAGCAGGTCTGAGTGGGAATGCTGCCCACTGCACATTGCTGCTGTTATAAAATAAGTGGATAGACAGATAAGATTGCACAATATAGACTACTGAATGAAGGGCCAAATATATTTTGAGCATCATCCAAGTTTCCATCACCAACTGCTATTATTCTATAAAGCCTATTTATATGGATAAAAGGGTCTGTGAACTAGAAGATGAACATATGAATTGTTTGTAATGCAGTGGTTCCTAAACTTGTCCACACGGACCAACAAGAGTTTGAACACAGGTGAGTTAATGATCATCATGATTCATTCCTGTGTTCTCAAACAGTGAAACTTGCACATCCCTGCCTGATAGTCAGGTTTGGGAGCCACTGATCGAAGGTAAAGTTGTGTTACACAAATTAATGTAACCCACAACAGCTGCTTTATTGCCTCTACAATACATTCATAGTTTTTTAAGCAATTAACATTTTCTGTAGGAGACTGGTACAGTAAAATTGCTACCTTTATTGGCTAACTAAGTGGCTCTATGATGCAAGCTTTCAAGACAGCTTAAGTCTCTTCTTCAGGAATATTTGGAATGATTCATTCTAGATATGCCTGAAGAAGAGCCCTAAGTTCTCCTGAAAGCTTGTATCATAGAGCCACTTAGTTAGCCAACAAAGGTATCACTTCTACTCTGCCAGTGTCCTGCTTTTCTACGGCTAACTTGATACTATCTTTTACCTTTTCTGTGACAGAGTACCATTTGGAGTATTAGAGGATTGCAATTAGTGACTTTATCCCTTTGAGTGCCAGCATGGTTTCTAGTGCATAGGAGAGTCCCAGTTAACCCCTTTATCCCTTTGTGTGCCAGAGTTTTGCAATAAATTACAGCCCATACACACAAGGAAAATGGTTCACATCTAGTAAGAACCAGCTACACCATAACTGGAGAAATAAAAGTATCCATTCAGCTAAATTAATCATTTAACCCCTTAAATTTGAAAGTGGCCTCCAACACATTGCTTCACAGTGCGTTAGAGACCTTTCTAGCATTCAATGGGATAAGATTCTAATTTAAATCAATGGAAAAATTAGGAATATCCATTTCCCCCATGATTCAATAGTTGAATTGTTCCTCTTTTGTTCTGTGCAAATGCCCCAAGCCAGTGTTTATCAATGTGCAATTAGTGGCAGTCCTTGTGATTGGTCTACCTGTGCATATCAGGAATAAACACCCCTCTGGTACTCAAAGGGTTAAAACTAACTTGCTGGCGTGTCCATAGGTCTGGAGCTGAGAATCATTGTCCTAAGCCGACTGTTGACTGGAGGATTGGCTTTTATATTTACTTATAAGCATACCCTGAGACTCAGGGTTTTGACCCAAATGTCAGGGTAAAAGGACACATTCTCAGTGTGAGAGAGTCCACTGATACTTACTATACAATCTGAACCAGTGAACTGCTAATTTTAGTCTTAAAATTAATTAGTCTTTATATTGGTGCCATATCTGATTATCTATTCAAAGTTGTTGCGTGTTAACCCTTTGAGTGCCAGAGGGGTGCTTTGCAATGTGTTGTGCATCGCTCTGGCACTCAAAGGGTTAAATGTTCTTTAACAAGTGATTGTAGCACCTCTGGGTTAGAGCAAGCAGGGCCATATCACCTACAATCAATATTCTAGGGAAATTCAATGCTTAATATTCCAAATACCTCAGGATCAGCTCATATTCAAAGTTCCTAAGAATGCTTGTAAGTCCCACTGTATTCTGAATATCATGAATCATTTCTATAACATTTGGATAGAATCACTGATATTTGATATGTGTTTATTTTGTGCTGTTCTTCCCCTGTTTGATTGGGGAGCTTATGGAATGTTAATCTCCTCACCTGGCATTTTCCCCTAAAATAACTCTCTCCTACAATGTCTTGTGATTCAGCTGTTCCAAACACCATACGCAGCTGCTCATATGTCTGCTGAGTGCGGGACAGGTGTGCCTAAGAAAACAATATGGATATACATTTATCACACATTTTTTATTTTATTGTTATTAAGAGGCAGAAAACAAAAGTTGATTTTTAGCGCTCTCTCTATTAAATTCAGCATGCTTCCAAATTAAAGTACAAGGGAAGGCATCGTATTTAGGGTTGTCTTCCATATCAGGTGGAAGACAGAGTGGAGTGCAATGCATTGCTTCTCAATGTATCGAGCTCCCCTCTCGAACTTTATGTGTTCACCAGGTTTATCTCATAGACGTCAATTTAAGTATATGAGGAAATGTGGAGGTAAAGCCAGTGGCAACAATTTCACCTGCAATGGAATCTAGCTGGTACTTAGGGAAAATAGCAATGTTTTCAATAGTATTCCTTTTCTGTTATGAGAAACAGAGAGAGAGAAAGAAGTCAGCTGAATTTTTGATGCTACCTATTGTAGGCAGCTGGAAAGAAAGGCAGCTGGAGTTACTTATAACGAGTATTGATGGTAGCCAGTACCAGGGGGGAGATGCAGTAAGGTGTGATAAAGAGGTGACAAAGTGGAAATGGCTTCTCCAGTATTCTAAACTCTCCAAATCCTATGTTATTCTATGGAGCTAATTCACTAAGCTCTCTCAGGTTGGATAAATCGTAGTGCATTGGCTCCATAGAATAACATAGGACTTGGAGAATTTAGAACACTGGAAAAGTCATCTCCACATTATCACCTCTTTGTCACATCTTAGTGCATCTCCCTCCAGTTGTTTTATAGGTGTTGGTAATATGTAAATGTCAGACAGGCAGGTGATCCAAGCTCCTACTTGAGCCGGCAAAGCCTGAGACTACTGACACTGAGTGAGTGAATGACAGACATAATACATCATGCATTGAAGGTGAACAGACAAGTACAACTTGACTTACTTTGTGACTTTTTACATATACTTACATCTGCAATAACAATAGGAACAAGCATATACCAAGGTATATGGGTGCTGCATACCTGCACCAGCTGTTGTGCAGCATGATTTACATTTTATATTCTGATTCTGAATCTAACAGGTCATTTCCCTATCCTGTACTGTATTTTAAAAATCAACACTGCTGTCATTATGTCCAGTAAACATTCTAGGGACAGGGGTAGAGGAAAGGAGTAGGAGGAGTGCATCGATGTTGTCCTACAAAAACTTACTGAAGCCACGATAGCTGCAGCTTGTGCAGTAAATGATGATGATTGCCTTCTCCTAAGGAGGCAGCCTATACAAGTGATATGAAAAGTTCCACCTCCATGTATTGTAGAGCAGTAAATTCCTAAGCCTTTATAAAAAGTCTTATTATTTTCTTAAACCAAGCATATGACCCTTTATAAAAATCATAACAGTGGCTTACACATTGGTTAGCCTTTGCAAAAATTATTATGATTAAAGGTAAATATTTAGACATTGTTAGAAAAGCCTACTGAGGTAAGGTAAGCCTAAAAAAATTGCTACCAGATTTCCAGCAAGGGAAATCTTGGAAAAATTGTTAATATGCTTAAAGGGATAGCAATGTTTCAAAATTAAAGCAGCTACAATTAATCTTCATAATATTTGGCCCATGGAGAGTGTTATTTCAATACTGTCAGAGTTGTAGTTCAAGCATAATTGAATGATAAAGTATTCCCCTCCCGCCCCTTTTACTGATGTAACACTGCTCACCTCAGAGCAGCAAGATGGCTCGCAGAGAGGGATAATCTTCAGTGAGCATAAGGATAAAACTGAAAAACCTGTCAAGGGGGTCAGGGTTTTCCTTATTCTCACAGTAAGAAGATTGTCCCTTGCTGTGAACTGTCTGGTCCCAGAACCAGATTCCATATCTGAGGTGAAGTGGCTTACACTAAGGTAAAAGGGGCCGGAGGGGGATACTTTATCATTCAATTACTCTTGCGAAATTATTGAAATAACACTCTCCATAGCTCAAATACTATGAAGATTAATGGAAGCTGCTGTTTTTGTAAAACATTACCATTAGTGTTGAGCGAGCGTGCTCGGCCGATGCTCGGATCGGCTCGAGCATCGCTCTGCTCGGCACATGGCGGTACTCGTACGAGTACCGCCATGTGCTCGCCCGACAAGCTCGGGTGAAGAGGATCTGTGCCGGAAGAGGCACAGATCCGAAGAAGCTCCGCTGGACCACCAGGGAATGGAGGTACGGGGGCATTGCGGAGATGAAGGGGGCATTGCGGACATGAAGGGGGACATTGTGGAAGAGGGGCATAGACTCTATGCCCCTCTTCCACAATGTCCCCCTTCATCTCCGCTATGCCCGTCTTACACAATGTCCCCCTTCATGTCCGCTATGCCCCTCTTCCACAATGTCCCCCTTCATCTCCTCTATGCCATAGAGGAGATGAAGGGGGACATTGTGGAAGAGGGGCATAGCGGAGATGAAGGGGGACATTGTGGAAGAGGGGCATAGAGTCTATGCCCCTCTTCCACAATGTCCCCCTTCATCTCCGCTATGCCCCTCTTCCACAATGTCCCCCTTCATCTCCTCTATGGCATAGAGGAGATGAAGGGGGACATTGTGGAAGAGGGGCATAGCGGACATGAAGGGGGACATTGACCAGGCACCCTCCGCTCATCAGAGCAGGGGGTGCCTGGTTTGATGCTCGAGTGCTCCCATTGTATTCAATGGGGCTCGGGTGCTCGGCCGAGCACTCGAGCAGCAGGGGGTGCTCGGTCAGAGCACCCGAGCACCCGAGCATCACGGTGCTCGCTCATCACTAATTACCATCCCTTTAAGGCTAAACAAGCCACCACCTGGCCAGAATATTATACCACCAGTGAATTATGGGATTGTTAATTTGGTTCCTGCTACTGATTTGTCTGAGCATCAAAAGTCACAGGATCAGGTTGCTGTATCCACCATGCCCATGGGTAGTCTGCCATCTAGCTGTCAGATTTGGAATCCGGTCCTCGGACCGGCCGTGGCTCTACAGCAGAGCCGAGATTGCGAGATATAAGAAGAACTACTTCATTTGAATAGTCTACAAAGTGTGCCTGGTCTGCAAGCACACTTTTTAGACCCTTCCAATGAAAAAGTTATTTTTATATCTTGCAATCTCAGTTCTGCTGAAGAGCCATTTGATCTGCGGACCAGATTCCAAATCTGACAGCTAGATGGCAGACTTGACCGTTTTGGTCAGTGAGGGGAAACTTTGCTTGTGACTATCTCTCAGACCACAACGGTTTGAGAGATAAGACTTATATCGTTCTTCATGTTTTTTAATGCCTACAAAATAAAATAAATATAAAACAAAGTATTATTATCCCTTTAATGTCACAGTGAATAGCTTACACACACCTCATTCCTCTTCAGGGTTGCATTTGCTGGTAACTTTGCCAAGTGGTTCACAAAGCTCTCAGGTAGTGAGGCTCCAATTGCAGCTATAGCCACTTTTCGATTGGCTGCCTGCCATAGCTTGCACCATGAGCTTGGTTCCTTTAAAACACCAGAATTACACCATATACATTAGATTAGAGCTTGGGAATTGTCAGCCAATCAGAACACAAAGATGAGTAAGTGAGAGGGAAGATGAATAAGATCATTCATAGACATATAGAACATAGGCAGGTGTTAGTTACATATGCTTTAGATATGCTTTTATATTGGAACTCTAGTATAGTCTGTAATGTCAGAATCCAATTTCACAATCAGGTCTTTTTTCACATTGAGCTGAAGAATATGGGTATTGTAGGGCACACGCTTTTTTCTATTGGATTCTCATTTAGAATGTGTATGTCTATTCCAGATTACATATATAAACCAAACTCCTGTGAAAGAAAAAAAATCCTCCCTAATTCATGATGAACCAATTAACAGCCACTAATATCACAACAAAAAATGTCCACATGCCTCATTACCTTTCAAAAATAAAAGTTTTCTTGAACAAACAGCACTCACAGGACTTTGTTAAATGTGCTAATAATCAAAGAGTTATTTAGATCTACTTTTCTGTGCTACATCATGCACATTATCAAGACAATCCACATGTGTAAACAACACCCTTATATACCATACATGTGTTTTGATCTTAGAAATTGTTAGAATTAGGAACGCTGAGCCATGTTATAGTTTGCATAAAAATATTTTACTATAAAATGCTGTCAGGGATGGCATTCCCTCAGAGATGGTGGTAAAAAAATCAGTTATTAAAATTTCATTATAGATGGAGAGCTGGTCCCAAGATATAATCAAGGAGCAGCATTCATCCATGTATTTAGCTATGGGAATCTATGAATGAAACTGTAACACAGATCTCGCCTTATATGGATGGACAAAACATGTGCATTATGAATGAATGAATAAATTAGTGCTCCGTATTTCTATAATTGTTTGATTCATGGTTTCACAGAACTTTCATGTATATAAGCACCTAGGGTGAATGGGAGAGGATGTCATGTCTAACATTTATTAATCAAAATTATTCTATAATGTTATTCAAGTTTTATTATGAAGTAATACGGGGGTTGTTTACACATGACAAGTGTCTTGATAAAGGTGTATGGTAGCACCAAAACAATGATCTAAATTAATATTTTTTAGCATGTTTACCAAAGTCCTCTGAGTGATATTTTTTCAAGGAAAATTTTGTCATATCTATCTATCTATCTATCTATCTATCTATCTATCTATCTATCTATATCCTATATAATAATTTGCTAAATCGTGTGTAACGCAGCGACATGCGCAGTAGACACCGCTGCACGTGCTGCAGTCGTGCTGCAGTCATGCCCGTGCCACGGCTGATACAGACCTGGGAGCTCCAAAGGAGCGTCCAGCTCTGTATCAGCCGCGGCGCGGGCAGTCTCTACTGCGCGTGACTGCTCCACGACCGGGTGGTTGCAACACTGTGGCCCGTGTAACGGGCTGTTCAACTAGTATATATATATATATATATATATATATATATATAAATAATGTGTTTTAGTGGAAAGATGTACAGCGGGAAGATGTATTAAAGAGTGAATGATTAAACACATAGTTCTAGGGCTTTTTATTTTATCAATGACAGAGAATGAACAGCACAGTAAAATATATTGTATAACCCATTGGATGCTAGAGACACCATGAAGGCAGTTTTACTAAATATCCTGCACAACTCATCATCTGACACATTTTGTAGATTTCGGTGAATAAAGATAATAAGTATAAGCCAAAGAGGAGGATGGAGTGGAGAGAGTGAATAGGCCAATGATTGCAACAATGTATTAGAATGTATGCTTTTTATATTTTTATTCTGTTTACCTGAAGGCTGATTGAAGAGTCCTGATGTCTTTCTGCCAGCACATGCCTGGACACATCAGGATCATATGTAGAGGATTCCAGTAGCTGGTCTGTGACAATCTGATTGTTTGAACCTTCATGCTTCCCATAGCTTTCTTTAATCTCCATCTCATGCACCTTACCTTCACCTCCTGTCCCTCCTCCCTGCTGCTCATTCCATTCCTGGCAACACTCTTGCCATCTTTTTGTATTTAGTACACTATATTCCCATGGTATTGAGGGCTCCCTATCCTCTGACAAAATAGTCTCTCTCCCGAGAAATTCTTCTGGACCCACCTTCCTTTCATCTAGCTCCATCTGTTCTTCTCTTGTTCTCCATTCTATGCTTCCTTTACTTGTTTGTCCTTCTGCCGTTAGAGCTTTAACCCTCTCCAGGATGTCCTGTTCATTTTTTAATTCTCTTCTTCCATTATCTTCTCCCTTTTCTTCTGCATTTTTACTTTTCTGACTTGTCACTTCTTTTCTTTTCTCTCTTCTTCCTGTCTCCTCATCTTCCCAATATTTCTCCTTTTCAGTGTCCAGTGGCTCCATAACTTTCTCACAATTAATGTCCAGTATTTTAAATTCTGTTTCTCTCTCCTCTCCCCCTGAACTTGTTTCCTCAACCCTTCTTTTTCCTATGTCCTCACCAGTCCATTTCTCCATTTCTTTGCAACCTATTTCTTTTTGCTTTTTAACATTTCCCTCCCAGGTACGTTCTCCTGGACAAGACTTGCTCTTAAGTATTTTGCATATGTTATATTCAAATGATGCCTAGAAAGAAAACACAATACAGTAGTACTGTAAATGTAACCATATGTACTATTGCACAGTCTATCTCCTCTCATACTGATAACCCAAATTCCTAGAATTACCCCATAATTTATTTATTCTACATGGCAGAAATTGACATGTAGCTATTCACTCTGTGGCATCAGTTACATAGCATAATTTATTGCTATTCATAGAATGTAGACCACTTTGCTGATACTGGTACTTTGTGTACCAATGAGTGCCTCATTCCTCCCCAACTACCAGGATTAAACTGGTTAATTGATGAAAAATTGTGGCAAATGAGGACCGAGGATGAAGCCTCCTGTAAGAAAAGGCCCCCAGTAAATGTCAGGTGACCCATGTGTTAGAATGCCCCTGATTTGCATGATATAAAATTACAGCACTGTACAACTCTAGAGGTGAAATTCTGTATTAGACAACAATCATTTGAGTTCCAGAGGGGTGTCCAGTGCACCATTTGGGCATTCAAATAGTTAAGCCATGCATTTATAAGTCTTCTTTCATATAATTTGATGTATCCTGAGTATAAGAATTTAAGTCTTGATTGTTTGCCAAAAGTGTAAGATTATAAAAGGGAGATGTACTAATATGGTTATGAGCTAAACTAGGTGCTGGGTCCCATTTCTTAGTGCTACGTCTGCCTTGCACCAATTCATCTATGCTAAAAATTCTCACTTTAACGTCACTTATGACAAGGGAAGGGCTGTGGAGATGTGTATTAGCTTTTGGGGCTGTCTTTTCCTCTGTGTCTTGTTTTATGCTAAGTAGTAACAAAGTGCAGTGGATAACAGCATATCTTTACTCCATTTCCCTGCACATGCTATAGGTGAGGTGTTTGGGACTTTAAAGTTTTAACAACAGAGTTTGTGCACCAGTATGCAATAAAGTTTTCAATAGCTGTAGTACATAGTCCATTTTGCATGCTCATTAGTACAAAGCCAGCGTCCCATTGCAAAATATGAACTAACTGGTGGATTTGTATATTTATGATAACCAGCTATCAGGAGATAACATCAACGTAGTAAAATCACTTGGAAACCATTTCTCAGATCATAACTAGTTATCTAATAGACAGTGATATATAACCCGATGTTATAACTACTTACTATAATAAATAACTGGATTATCAGTTATCTTTACATTTTATGATCTGTATACTTGCTATCATCTGACATTAACACTTTATAAATTTTTATTACTTGACATGATTACTTGTTAATTTAGTAAAAGTCGATTATTACCTTTCAAACATTTATCATAACCCCTTAGATGCCAGAGATAGCTCCATCGGCTCCAGGAGCAATGCATTTACCTACACAGTCACTGGAACTCAAGCCAAATGAGCATCTGTAGAATGAGGTGGAATTGGCTGCTTGCATCAGATACCCACTGCCTTTCAATCTAAGACAAGAGCGTTGTGCAACTGAGTCTTCTTGGGCATGCTACTAGGTTGGCTTAGCTAATAAACTACCCACTCAGCATATATATATATAGCTACAGCTTTTATTATTTTATTATTCCATATTACTGCTTGCAGTGCAAATTGTAGAGATTATATATTTGTGTTGACACATTGTAGCAATTACCTTTTCCTTACTTTTAGTCATCCCAATTGATTTCCATCTAATTTGGGGATCTCTGCCAGCGTCTTTTGCACACAACTGTGCATGACTCACACCAAGACAACACACTGAGTGAGTCTCCCAGGACAACTCTCGGGACATACATAAAATACCAACTACTTGTCAATCTTTTCTCAATTGCAATTCCCAATCCATATTTTACAGTAACATTTTTGCATGAAAACAATCTGTATGTGTGTGAGGGTTTAATATATTACCTGAAGAGATGCATTGTCTCTTGACCCTCTTGCCTCTAGAGAAGGGAGATCTGGAATACATTTTTTATATATTTCACTATGGATATCTTGTGAGTCACCTCTTCTAGTCTCTCTTTGCATCAGTCTCTGCACTGGAGAGTCTAACTGGATCTGCTGGACTCTTCGTTCTAGAGAATCTCTCATAAGTAATTTATTATCTTTTTGCTCTAGGGGGTCTTTGGTGTCTTCATGCACAGTTATGCCCATTGCCTCTTTCTGCTCATCAGATATTTCTATTTCTGTTTGTGGGTCTCCTGGCAAAGGAGAGTATTTTTTCTGTGTTTCAGGGTCTTTGTTTACTGGATAATCTGTGTCCATCCGTGAGTCTCTCTGCATAACACAATATCCATATTTTTCTTTATTCTCTTCCCACTTAATGTTGCCAGTGTTGGAGCATGACCCTTCATTTCTATTGTGCCCCCTCCCCATGCCTATCTCTTTTATAGTTTGTAAGTCTCTAGTGTCCATTAGTCCCATCTCTGTGGTACTGTCTCTTCCATGGTCTTGTGAACCTTCCTTTTGCTTCTCATCCCTACTTCTTTGTTTGCCCAGTGTTGACCCTGCTACTGCCCCTTGTTCTTCCTCACATAAACTGGATTTACTGGTTATCTGCAGCTCTTTTACTAGAGGCTGGAGAGAGAGAGCGAGAGAGAGAGAGGGAGAGAGAGAGAGGGACACTGATTATAAATATAGCTAGACTAGTTTAACAAATATAACAAATATAGCAGTAACAAATAATTAATTAGTTGTTGCTTGTTTGCAACATTTATTTGCAATCATATTGTATTATGCAAATATTTTATAATACTTATGTAATTAAATAAATAATATATTTTCACTCATTCTAAGGATAAATGTTATAAAATCTGTGGCAGGGGACTCCTCCTTATGTTCATTAATACTTCCCAAAGTACAAGTTAATGTACCAGTGCCAAAGATTAAGACTAAGTACTTTGAAGCCAATAGAGAGTGAATCAATGAAAGTATTTTACTACTGTTGCACAGCAAACTAATGTTGTTATCTTTAGAAGAGACAACATTACTGTAACAGAGCTCACTCACAGAGTCTGTGTTCTTGGTCTCCCTTATAGATTCTGTGTGTTCTTGGCAGTTTTGCTCTTGATCTGTCTTTTTAGCTGCCAAGGAAATCAGATGGGACATAGAGAATCTCTCCACTTCTTCCTTCAGAGAAGCTAAACCTCCAATCAAATTGGTTGTATCTTCCAGAACTGTGAGAGTTAGATCATTTTTTGTATCCTGACAGTAAAGATAAGGTATTATTGTATATTGTTTGCTATAAAATTAAAAAAGGATACACCAAACAAACAAAAAAGACATCACTGAGACATACCATTCTGAGAGAAAATGGTAACACTGAGCAGTAAGTACCATAAAGCAGAAAAAAAAGAGTCACTCATGTGAGACAGATAAAGATATACGTGTACCAGAGAGAGCATGCAGTGGCCAGAACTGAGATGAGAGGAGAAAGGAACATATGCAGATTAAGAATAGTTTTATAATTGTGTAACAGTGAATAAGAAAACATTGGGTCTTTCAGGTGGGACTGGTAAGTTGAGTATTCAGTATAAGTAGAAGGAGGGTGCTGTATGTTGCTCTATAAAATAATTGTTATTGTGGAGACCATTTTTTCTTGGATAGATGAATTTTTACAATTCCGAGTCTAATTTTTAATATACCAATTAAATGTAGTATATATAGAACATAATAAATATTTGCATATGACTCCAAATTGTGTAAGGTAATTAAGTTAGAGTGTAATGGGGGAAAATGCATGATATCAAAAGTGGAGTAACTGGGGCAAACCAACTGCAACATAGGGAACAAACACAAATTCCCATTATGTTAAACAGACATTTTAGTATTAGAAACACATTCTGACGAGGGATGAACAAAATGTCAGCAGATTTGTTGAAATCATTTTGGGTCTGTCCAAATTTATCCAGAATGGACCATGGAGGGATGGAGGGGTGGGGGTGGAGAAACAGGGTGAGGAAGAGACATTAGGAGGGTGGAAGAGAGGGCAGGAAAGCAACAATGCAAGAAAGAAGGGTGAAAATGGAGGAGGATGAGGAGGTTGAGTATAGTGTAGGGAGAGTGGGATAGAGCATGGGACAGGGAGAGGGAGTTGGAGGGCCTGAAATCTAACTCTACTGAAAGAGCTGGTGAGGGAAGGGAGGAAGCAACTGAGAATTGTGCTGGAAGTGCAAGATGGAGAAGGATGGGTAGAGATGAGTGGTGAAGCACGAGCGACACATGTAGAGAGAGCAGAATAAATCAGGTGAGACATTCTGGAGACCTGCCCAAAGGAGTTTTCTACCTTGTTCAGGCAAGTGCCCTGAACAGTAAAACTGTTGCAATTAATGTCTGAAGGTAAGAGAATCCTTTTTTTTTTTCTTCCAGTCTGGACATCAACTGCTTCTCTCTCTGGTTAAAAAAAACACATGAAACTTATTTGGTTCATTTTTGGAAAATCCATAATGCTAAGCAATTCAGGTGTACTTGAAGACTCATGAAATAGGGCTCAATATTAAGCAGGCATTGCAAAAGTAAATATATTTTCTCATGAGTAATATGGGATTTATTGTAATGGTAGACACTATACAAATCATTTGTAAAGTAGTCAGTAAGTACCATTTTGGGCTCTAATTCAGAAGATCTGGAACTGCAAAGTGCCCAAAGAAGTTCAGCAACTTATTTAGCAAAAGTAGTGGAGGAAATAAATTATGAAGAATGACTAGTAAAATAAGTTTGTAATGGGCAAATAACTAGAGGTCATCCCTTAATACTAAAGAAAGAGGTTTGAACTTTGGCAGGGGAAGGGGTTGTTTACTGTAAGGACATTCACATCATGAAAATCACTATAATGTAATATGGTGAATGCAGATAAAAAAAGACATATGTTAGCATACAAGTGTACAGAAAAGCTTTAAATATATGAAATTGAACCAGAGTAGAATTTGACTGCTATCTAGGAGTCAGAATGCCTGGTACTGGATCAAATGGAAGAGGGCAGAAAGAAAGAGGTAGATAATGAAAGTCAAAGGGAGACACAACTAATTGATAACAAAAGGTGGAACAATATAAGACATCGTGGAGAAGAACCACTAGGAGAAGACAAAATGAAATCTGCTGAGAGTGGATAGTGGGAGTCACGGCTAAGAGAAAAAAGAGAGAAGCCCCCAATGTAAGAGAAAAGAGGGAGCCACATCTACAAGAGGTCAGAAGGAATCACCACTGAGAGAGGATAAGGGGGGGGGGTTGCTAGGAGAAGACGAAAGGAAGCACCAATAAAAATGGAAGGACTGAACCAAAACTGAAAGAGGAGATAAGAAAGCACATCTGACAGAGCAGACAGAAAAAATGAGAGAAAGACAGCAATCAGCAGAGAGGTTAGTACAGCTGAGAAAGAGCTCTATCTGAGGAATGAAATGAAAACAAATATAGACAGTGGAAAACTTCTGAAATGAGCATATAAATGATGTTGAAAGCATATAATACAGTAATAAATTTTTTTTGCAGGAAAGGTATCAACACCCTCAGACAGAGTTTGTATTATTTACTGGCTTGTTAGTATCCTCTGCTATCTCCAATACTTGTTTATTCCCACAAGCTTTGTCTTTTTCATTGTTCAGCACCCCAGCATCTAGTTCAAGAGGCATAATGTCCTTTGTATCAAATGGTAGATCAGCTTGCTCCTTTCTTTTTATGATGGTGTCTCCTCTCTCCACTCCTTCTGTTCTCTCTGCCAAGATATTTTCTTGATCTACTGTTTCCTGTATTGGTCTGCAGAGGTCTTTCCTCTCCTTTGTCTCTGTATATTTGTCTATCACTCCTAATACATGTTCACTGTTCTCCTCTCTTCCATCTCTTTGTAAACAGTGGTCTCTCTCTTCCATTTCACTCATTGTTACGTCGTTTCCCAGTGCTGACCCCAACAATGGATCCAAATCTTCCTTGTCACAAGCTGGGTTCTCTGCTACCTGCTTCTCTGTGGGAAAAACCTGAAGAGGCAGTATCATAATTACATACTACTGAAAACCCTGTTTGTTTAGTGAAAGCACATCTACAGACCTTTTGTTCAAAACACATGGGGGGGATTTCCACTAAGGTGTGATAAAGAGGTGATAAAGTGGAGATGACTTCTCCAGTTTATCACTTCTCCAGTTCCTATGTTATTCTATGGAGCCAATGCACTACGATTTCTCCAGCTTTGGATATCTTAGTGCCTTGGCTCTATAGAATAACATAAAAGTAGAAGTGATACCACTGGAGAAGTCATCTCCACTTTATAACCTCTTTATCACAACTTAGTGCACAATCCCTATGGAGTAAACCATATATGAGAAAAAAAGTTCCTGTAATCCCCTGAATGCTAATTTCCAATGCATTGTGAAGCAAAGTTTTTGAGGCCTCTTTAGCATTCAGTGAATTAAAAGCACTGTTTAATTCAATGGGAATTTTGGGAATTTGTATTTCTTCATCATGATATGGATGATTGGTCTCAGAATGGCTAAACTTTTCTTTTGAACATAAGGCAGTTTGTCTCAAAACATATAATAAATATAATACTTATTCCAAAAAGACAACTAAAGAAATAATTAGTGTTCACACTCAAGAAAACAAATTCACGTAAATTAGGGGTTATAATTAGCCGAACTTTAACTCTGCTTCCCCTATACCCCTGTGCTTTATTGATGACTTAAAACATAACATGAGACAATCTAATTAAAGCAAAGATTAAGTTAAAATTTGATGGACTATAACCCTGAATTTACATGTTTTTGTATGCTTTAGTGAGAATTATAATGTACGCTGGAAAGCAAAAGTCAATCTCATTTTAATTTATATATTCCTTTTAATATTTTATTTGTGCATTTTTAACATTATAATAACAAAAAGTAAGGAGAAGGAAAAATAAAGAAAAAAGATCCACATCCATATGTACACAGCTCCTATACATACAGGGCTTACATAAAATAAAACAGAATGACTGAAGTATTACGAAGCATTAGGAAGCATTAGGAAGAAGAATGTTTTATGATGCACCCTATCAATAGTACTCCCAAGTATGCAGGTCTCTGGGTACAAGTGTTGGCAAAGATGAAATTGCCTGCCAGGAATTTAGGGGACCAAAACCCATATCCATTAAGAATAGACTTAAACATATTCCACATATGCAGAACTGCCAGAATAGGAATAATTCTGCAATTAGTGGAAGAGTAGCATGGAATGTGCTGTTAGCTAACAATTCAAAAAAAGGCCATCAAATCTGCCTTTCTCCAAGATGTGGTTAGGCTGTAACTACCATGGCAAATACATACATTGTAAAGCCATGTAATACAACCACAAGTCAGGGATTGCCTGTCCCCAGGCCAATGTGGATGCAGAGTTAACCAGGACTTTAATTTATTTATTTTATTTCTTAAAAATAATTTCTTAAAAAATAATAGGGAATTGTGAAAAATATATATAAGATCTTTGGGAAAAACAATTTTAAATGAAGCAATTTGAAGAAATTCTGTATGGTCAACAGTTATCAAAATACACATGATTTTAAACTAGTGTTCAAACTGTGTGGGTATAGTAGCAGGTGACTACATATTTTACAAGTGTATACTATGTAAAGACAAATTGTCTATAACTGTTATAATGTTTTTGTTTCATCTTCACCTATTTTTTACATTTTTAAGTCTCTGACAGTGAGCACCTTTTAGTTCTATTTCTAGACAGATTTCTGTCAGGGAAGCAAATGCAGGTACTGATACAATGTTGCAACACTGAGTATTCTATATGGTATAGTGGAGGCTGGCTTTTCTACTCCAAGGAATGTACAGCAAAAAGCTCACTGGAAATGAAACTTCAGTGAGCTCATGATCAGGAACACAAAGATGTAAAAAAAGGTAAAGATTAAAAAAAAATGAAAAATAAAACTTATAGGCCATTTCACTTTACATATTGTATTATGCACTATCAGAATGTGTAAAGTCAAAGAGGAGGTAGATTTTCAGTTTAATGCTTTTACCTTTTAACTTTAATCAATATTTATAAAATGATTTGTTTGATTTGATCTAGTGCTTTTTGCATGCTTGAATAAAGATTTTTAAATCAATTTTGCTGGTTCGATCAAGCAAACATCATGCTCTTTAAAGTTTTTATTTTTAATAGAATATGTTTTATGATTGATCAAGTGTGTTCTCATTCCATTTTTGTTGGAATCAATTAAGCACACTGCATGTGCTTGACCAATTTTTTTAGACTGAATTTTGTTTTATTTGATAAAAGTTTTAAATAGGAGTTGTATTGGTTTAATTAACATTGAATTGAATTGTTTAAAATAATTCACATTTGACCATTGTTATCTATTTCCTTCATTTTGCTAATTTTTTTAGCTTGATCAAGAATGCTGCCAGGGCTTGATCAATTTAAGTTATGCTTTATTAGAAAAGGAGCTGCTTGAGACAGTCCAGATTGCACATGATCATGAATTTTGACTTTTCTATGTGTAAAAACATATTGTGCATGTGCAAAGCCCTAACTTTAAAAATAAAATAGCTCACCTTTTTAGACACCACAAATTAAAGAAATATAGCCCTCATAATATTCACCTATGTTCAGTAGATGTGGCTGTATATCAGACAATTTTGAGGGTAAGGAAAGTGCAGATTTTTTGTGGACCTTTGTATTTTATTTTTCTTCTGAAGGGATTTGTCCCACATGCACCAACAGGAAGGTGGTGTGGAACTGTGTGGACTGCTATATGGGTGGCATTAAGGAGTCATTGGCCTAGATGCACTAAAGGTCGAAGAAGGCTACAAATGTCGATGTTCTGTTGGAGAAGTGTCGTAGGCACTTCCTCAGTATTCACAAAGTGTCTACATCACTTTTCCAGAACTCCAACAAAAAAATACCCACATCGACATCAATCCGACATGCCTTCACCATGTCTACGAATTTGAATTCTTCGAATGGACAATTGCTCATTTCCATATGGAAATGAAGCACAATGAGACACATTCATATGCAAGGGGGTGTGTTGACATTATAATGTGACACTTCGACTCATTCAGTAAACTCCAATAGCAGCCTCTGCTATCGGAGTTCACAGTCTCCACTTCACCTAACTCAGGCTGTCGTAGCTGGGAGCTCCCTTGTACTTTCCTATGGAGTAACAGTAGGGAGAGCTTCCACAGTCTGAACAGCATTCTCTGTGATTCCCTACCTAGCCAGTACGGGAATACAGGGAAGGCTTTCAGCACCATGGACAGCATTGAATGCCTTAGGATGTGCATTGCCCACCCCTGTAGCATTCAAAGGGTTACAATAAACATAAATAGTGTACCAAGCACTACACAATGTCCCCCCTTCGACATTCCCCCGTTTAGTATGTCAACATATATTGCATATATTCGACATACTAATTCCATCCGACATTCACCTCAGGGACTAACATGTAGTAGTCAAACCTGTCTTTTATTCGACACTTAACCCTTTGAGTACCAGAGAGGTAAGAAAGCATTGCTTAGTATGTGTTTCCTACCCTGCATACCTTGCCTGTATATGTGTGTGTGTGTTAAACATTGTTTTTTTTATTAAAAAACTGTTTAACATTAATAATATACACATTAGACCTCAAGGGGGGTATCATGACCCCTCATGACACCCCCCTAACATGAGGCCGACAATTGCCCTTTAATATCATTAAGCGCATATAAGCTATGTTAAACATAGCTTATATGTGCTTTTATTGTGCTATTACACAATCAGACCTCAATGACAGGCACCAGGACCCCTCCTGATAGCCCCCCTACCATGGATCAGCTAGCCAAAAGGATAGCTGATCCATGGGGCGACCTCAAAGTCATTTACAGTCTTCTTGATGCTGCCGGCTTTACAACCGCCCACAGCACCAAGGACTGACTGAATGAATGAATCCGGTCAGTGGGTTAATATATGGTAAAGGGAGCACTGTGGTCCCATCATTAAATCAGTCACCGGGGTCAAACCGGGTGACTGATTAAAAGATCAGAGCTCAGGGCTGCTTCCTGGCAATGAACACAGTGACTGAGTTCATTCAATGAATGCAGCGCTTAGAGTAGATGTCAATACATGTACTCTAAGCGCTGCATTCACTGCATGAACCCAGTCCCTGAGGTGAATGTCGGATGGAAGTAGTATGTTGAAAATATGCAATATATGTCAACATACTAAAGGGGGGGATGTTGAAGGGGGGACATTGTGTATTGCTTGGTGTACTATTTCTGTTTATTGTAACCCTTTGAATGCCACAGGGGTGGGCAATGCACATCCCTATGGCATTAAATGCTGTCCATGGTGCTGAAAGCCTTCTCTGTATTCCCCTACATGCTAGTTAGGAAAGCACAGAGAATGCTGTACAGAATTGTAATAGTGTTGGTGACGTGTGAGGGGAGGAGATTCCTTCCACTCCGACAGCACTTCGAAAATCCTGTATCTAATAGGGACCTTCTCCAACCCTCCCCTTCCATCCCACAATTTTGGTGAATATGTCGATGTGTGTGCAGATCGAATTGTCTGAGTGATTCGAACACATCAACAATATCATACCAACACCACATCGACATTTAGTATATCTAGGCCATTGTCTGCTATGTGGTGCGCTGGAAGATTTGTACATTGAAAAGTACTATAGTTTCTGTATATAAACACAGGCATCAGTGCATGATCAGCAACATTATACACAGGAGCAGGTCATGCACTGCTCTCTTGTTTTGTATAGTTAAATAGTTTTTTAGACCTTTTCATGTCAGTTATATTTGTGTTTGTCAAACTCCCAGGGGTATTCACTAAGGAATTGGCTAAAGTGTTCAAGGTCTCTCCAACTTGTCTCCAGAGAATAATATGTAAATTGCAGAGCTTTCTCTCAACAGAGATACTTCCTATAATTTGGTATGTAACCCCCATCTCTGACATATTAAATAGAGATGAAGACCAAATATAAGAGTTTAGAGAGACATATAACCTTGGTGGAAGCAAAAACAGCTAGCAATTACAATACTTATATTACTGAAATTATAACAGAGCAGGAAACTTCTACATCCAAAAAAAGTGTATGCAACCTATCCTTTTGTATTTTACACTAACCTATTTTGTCTCAAAATTAGAAATAAAGACTTTAGCATCTGGGGCGAAGCAACAGGGGGTGCACTTGTGACAGGGAGAGGCATCCAAGGGGGTCCATCTGTCTAAGGGCAAAATATGCTCTAGTTATTCCTCTGTGAAATATTTTTTTTAATGGGTCCCCAAAAATTGTTTACATCTGGGCCATTCTATGACAAGTTACACCACTGTATTTCATATATAAGTGCCAGTGGTAAGACTTATCATTAGGGATGCAGAAAGTGTTAGACAGTGATCTCTAGCTCTGGAAGGTAATTGTGATTAACCTCACTTTATTGCTTTTCCTTTGCTTACTACAGAGAGTAACATAACCTGTAAAGTTACCGGCACTGCTATCTTATTCCTTTGCAAGTGTGATAACTTTATATTACGTTAAAATGTGGTACATACCTCATTTATAGGAATGATATGAAATGCCATACATCTGCAACCTGGCCACAATGATCTAGCATCATATGCAGGTTTAGCCTGGACATTCTGCCATTACTCATCTGCACCATCCAACATGCTAAACTATCCATTCAGCCAGTTGGGAACTATAAGGTGGCTGGGCAGATATACTGGCTAGGCAGCCACTCAGCTTCTGTGAATTCCTATGTGGGGCTTTAGCTAACTATGGCCTTGATTGCACTGCAGACAGATTGGGTGTCAGTAGCATAATTCAACAACAACAACAAATATAACTCTTCAGGAGATCATAATATAACTGCAGTTGGTGTCATCTTTGGGAGCTCACTAAGTTAAAATAGGAACCAATCAAATGACCTATAGAATGCCACTGTAAATGGCCAATTGCAATTGATCTGCATTGCAAATGTCACTTCAGCTCCCGATAAGATGGTTTCTAAATCAACAACTTGGGGTTGTTGAGACTTTGCCGACTCAAATGCAAATACATGAAATAAAGTATCCAATATGAAAGTACCCTGAATATAATCAATTTTTCTTTTAAATAACTTGTGACTCCCTTTTTTGTAATAAATAAAATTATACTGTAATGTGGCAATATACTGACTTTTTGGCTCTCAATATAGTTTAAAATAAAAAAAGTGCAATTTATACACTTTATATGTTCATCTGTAGGGTGGCCAATATTATTTATTAATTGTTTTCATCATATATTACCACCCATGTGACTTCTTTGCATCTTTTAAGCACACTGGCAGTCAAAGAGTTGCAGCAAACATCACTTTACTGATTCACCTCAGTCATTAGAAGTTACCATCATAAATAGAGGATTAGCAACTTCAGATTTGAAACTCAAACTCTGTGCCACTTAGGAGTGTTTTACCTTCTCTATTGACGCTCATCTAGGAAAGGCAGCATTTTAGCATTGAAAGAAGGTTTATTTGGAAGTTCATCATCCAATGTGTGCAGCAATGACTAACTCAATGTTGCAACAAGAATAATCTCACATACTAGAAAAAGTCACATCGACACCCAAACTCAGCCCTAATGTACAGTATTCCAAGCCAATATTGCTTACTGCCTCTAGCTACTTACACCTGGAATAATCATCTTGAAGTCATGACACTGCTGCATCACCCTGTGTCTGACTAATGCCAGTCAGTGGCATGGCAGGATAAGTAAAGAAACAATTAGCACTCAGTAAAGGGTTTTACAGATGTCATGCCATTTGTATCACCGTTGCTCTATTTGTGTTGGATACAAAGACCGGCAGACTGGATGTTCTAGAAAC
Organism: Rhinophrynus dorsalis; assembly: GCA_037306005.1. Classification (NCBI taxonomy): domain Eukaryota; kingdom Metazoa; phylum Chordata; class Amphibia; order Anura; family Rhinophrynidae; genus Rhinophrynus; species Rhinophrynus dorsalis. The sequence continues at coordinate 339,212,176 of CM074721.1, forward strand.
TATAATCAATGTAAGCCACCTAAAATATTTGATGGGTAAGACACAACTACATTATAGAATCTACCTCTGATTTGGAATCTTCACAAAGCCGCATCTTTCTCAGTTGCTTCTGACTCACTGATCTCCATCTATTCTGGATAATCCTGAAACCAGGGTTTTCATAGGATCTTCCTGTTTTCTCTACCCTTGCACAGCCTGGATGTACCTCCCATGTGCTCTGCACCAGATTCACTCTCTGGTAAACTGGGGAGGTAGGTGGATTGACCTTGCATTCCTTGGACTCAGAAAACATTGGAAGTTGAGTATTTATTACTGGCGATTCCTGGAGATACAGACACATGATATTACAGGTATAGCATACAGAATGGCACATCCTATATAACAATTTTGTCACAAGCTTATGCACAGTTGAGAGGGCTGCATGTGGTGCAGTCATGCACAGTAGAGACTGCCCGTGCCGTGGCTGATCGTATCACTGCGCGTGACTGCACCGCGACCGGCCGGCACTGTGGCCTGTGTAACGGGCTCTTCAATAAGACATTTTATATAATCTGGGGAGTAATATATAGAATTATGTATGCAATGACCATTATTGTCACTATGAAATGACATATACCCAGCAGTGATTATGCCCTCTAAGAGAAAACAGATAGCAACATGTTTAGCCTTTGGCTTGTGAGTGAAGTATCTCCATACTTAAGATTTCATAAATGGAAGGGTTATTGAGGGACCACTACTACTTCGACTACATGGATTAGATGTTCCAATAATAATATAAGTAGCTGTAAGGGGGGCCTGAACTGCAAACAGAAGCAGAAACACAACTAGGGTTGTGGACGGTGATTTGCTGCTTAGTTAATAATTAATGAGTGTCACTGTGTGGAGACTGGATTTTGAAATGGTGATGCTGGGGAAGATGAAAGATGATGTGTATTTTTAGGCATGCGTACTTGTCCAGAATCAGACTTTCCAGCTCATCTCTCAGAGTTTATAAATATACACTTTGCACCTTATCATTGGTGTAAAACTAAACCTTTACTTTTCAGCTAATTTTTTGTCCATATCATCATCTCTCTCACTCTCTGTTTCATCTGTATCAGGAGAAGGGGAGGACAGTGGAAAGACATATTCTCCAGTACTGTGCAAAGGTTTTAGGCAGTTGTAAAAAAATGCTGTAAAGTAAGAATGCTTTCAAAAATAGACATGTTAGCAGTTTATTGTTATCATTTAGCAAAATGCAAAGTGAGTGAACTGAAGAAACATCTAAATCAAAATAATATTTCGTGTGACTACCCTTTGATTTCAAAACAGCATCAATTCTTCTAGGTACACTTGCACACAGTTTTGTAAGGAACTCAGCAGGTAGTTTGTTCCAAACATCTTGGAGAACTAACCACAGTTCTTCTGTGGATTTAGGCAGCCTCAGTTGCTTCTCTCTCTTCATGTAATCCCAGACAGACTTGATGATTTTGAGATCAGGGCTCTGTGGGGGACATACAATCACTTCCACGACTGCTTCTTTTTCTTTACGGTGAAGATAGTTCTTAATGACTTTGGCTGTATGTTTGGGGTTGTTGTCATGTTGCAAAATCAATTTGGGGCCAATCAGATATCTCCCTAATTATACTGCATGATGAATAAGTATTTGCTTGTACTTCTCGGCAGATCAAAATCCCCAATTCGATTTGCAGAAATGCAGCCCCAAACTTGCAAGGAAACCCCAGCATGCTCCACTGTTGCTTGCAGACACTTATTCTTGTACCGCTCTCCAGCCTTCAAACAAACTGCCTTCTGCTACAGCCAAATATTTCCAGTGTTGACTCATCAGTCCAGAGCACCTGCTGCCATTTTTCTGCACCCCAGTTCCTGTGTTTTCGTATATAGTTCAGTTGCTTGACCTTGTTTCCATGTCAGTGGTATGGCTTTTTGGTCACAAGTCTTCCATGAAAACCTCTTCTGACCTGACTTCTCTGGACAGTAGATGGGTGCACCAGAGTTCCACTGTTTTGTGCCAGTTCTGAGCTAATGGCACTGCTGGACAACTTCTGATTGAGAACAGAAGTAAGCATGATGTGACTTTCATCTGCTGCACTAAGTTTCCTTGGCTGACCACTGCATCTATGGTCCTCAATGTTGCCCATTTCTTTGTGCTTCTTCAAAAGAAATTGGACAGCACATTTGGAAACCCCTATCCACCTTGAAATTTCTGCCTGGGAGAGACGTTACTGATGCAGTATAACTTCCTTGTGTCTTGTTGCTGTGCTCAGTCTTGCCATGTTGTATGACTTTTGACATTAAACTGTCTTCAGCATCCTCACCTTGTTAGCTGAGTTTGGCTGTTTCTTATCCAGTTTTATTCATCCTACACAGCTGTTTCTGTTTCACTTAAAGGGATAGTAATACTTCGTTTTAACTTTATTTTATTTTGTAGGCATTAAAAAAACATGAAGAATGATATAAGTCTTATCTCTCAAACCTTTATGGTTTATGAGATATTCACAAGCAAAGTTCCCCTCCCCGCCCCTTTTCCTAGTGTAAGCCATCTCTTCTCAGATGTGAGTCTGGTTGTATGACAGTACAGATAACAGAAGGGGACAATTTTCTTTGTATGAAAACAATGAAAGCCCTTCCCCCCTTGACAAGTTTTTCAGCTTTTTCCATTATCTTAATTGAAGATTGTCCCTCTCTGCACTCTACCTGGGCATCTCCCTTCTGATCTGGTTGAACGGGGGGGGATACTTTGTTTGTGAATATCTCTTAAACCATAAAGGTTTCAGAGATAAGACTTATATCATTCTTCATGTTTTTTTAATGCCTACAAAATAAAATAAAGTTAAAATGAAGTATTACTATCCCTTTAATGATTGTTTCAAACTATCCCTGACTTTGTACAAGTGTACCTAGAAGAAATGGTGCTGTTGTGAAGACAAAGGGTGGTCACACTAAATATTGATTTGATTTAGATTTTCCTTCTGTTCAGTCACTATGCATTTCATTAATTGCTAAAATTAAATTAACATATCTATTTTGGAAAGCATTCTTACTTTACAACATTTTTTCACACCTGTCTAAAATGTTTGCAAAGCACTGTAAATCAAAACATCATCTTCATCAATAATTAGGTCATCAGCAACATCATCCACTTTCTCCCCACAACTTACATATTCCTTTAGTTTTTTTAAATTTAAAAAAGTTTCTTTTTTACTTTTCCTCTTAGGGGATTTATAGAATGTTGACCTCTAGTTTTTGGTGGGATGTTATTGTCACTTTCTGACAGTAGATGGCCTCACTGTTAAATCCTCTTCCACTATGGCAATAACATTAGAATGTGGTTCTCCATTGCCTTTGTTATTTACTACTGGTGGTAGAACTCATCATGTCATTTTTACAAGCAGCCTGCCCAAGAGGAGGAGAATTATCATCAATTAGTGCACATGCTGTAGCCATATCCATAGTCAGTTTTTGTAGCATATCTTTACTACCACCAACATGTCCATACACTCTTCCTACTCCTTTCCCATCCCCTTGAGCCTAGCACAGTTGATGGACATCAAGATAGTAGTGTTGATTTTTACTGTAAAATATACCGCTGCAAGCAACTCCATTTCTTGGTTGCCCATATTTTAGTAGCTAGTGTCAAAATGTCACTGGTTTTCTCTCTCAAGGTCTGCAGTGTTTATTGTTAGAGTACAGGATAGACCTCAACATATGTTTGTCCCTCTTGTTCTTGGGAGTGTGTATAAGTAACACACTATTTCAATTAAGTGCACAGCACCCCCCTCTATATATGTTTGTCCCTTTTGTTCTTGGGAGTGCGTGTAAGTAACACACTATTTCAATTTGAACTTGTACCTGTCTATTTGTCTTGTCTTGAAAATATAATGTATTTATGTCAAACTTTGTTGTATCTGTCACTCAGTCTCAATCTACCCAGCTCAGATAGGAAGCCAGCTTTAGTAGAAAGGCTCACTTGCCTTTCACTTATCAGTAAACAAAAAAATACATATTTCTTGTAATGCTCAATTTTTCCTTCTCACCCACAACCAGGAAATAAATGGTAGTGGCAACCACCAAAACTCATGTGAAGCAACTCCAGCTCCCTCTCTTCACTTGGCAGGCTATAATACTTAGCACCATAATTCAGCTGCCTTCTCTTTCTCTCTCTCTCTCTAAAGCACAGAGAAACAACATGTGGTAAACTGATTGCCCCGTTTTATGCTTTAGCATGGTGGGAATACATGGGTTAAATTATCCATGTGGGGGAGAGGTGATACTGAATTATCGCTAGTTTCAATGCAGTGACATAAGTAGAAAAATGGAGACAACCTGATTTTTTGTGGGAATTCTCACAGAAAGTGTGAAGTGCCATATTTCAAATTTTTCTCTTTCAGGCAAAAAGTTTAGCATATTCCTATTTTCTGCCATAAAATATTTTTGTCTCCCCTTGGAGACTTCTAATATCAGAACATAGAGTTGTTGTTACAGAATAACTATTGCTAAGTAATTTAACAAGGGATTAAATACAAAATGCAGCAAATGTATTGACATTTAGACCAAGACTGTGGAAATGGTGAGCACCATTATGTAAGGAGCAGTTAGGGCAGGATTTATAGGAATGGGCTTTTATGAGTAAGATTCGGAGCATCAGAAGCTGAAATTAGTTGTACAGGTTATTAAGTTCACCTTTTCCATGTTATCCATTTGCACAGTATCTGAGTGTTCATCTTGATGGAAGCGGTCATGCTTCTTAAGCTTCTTGGAAGCTCTTCCTACCTTGTCCTTAAGAGAAAGAAGCCCCTCAATGAGGCATTCTGTGGTCTCCATGACTGTAACAGTCAGGTCATCTGATAATGATCCCTGGAGAGAAGAGATTAAGACTCAATGAGGTGGCAGGACGAGGAGCAGCTCTAGGTTTTTAAGGGCCATAAGTGAAAAATTCTGATGTTACCTGCCTTGTCTAATACAAACTGAGGGAAGTTGGGAATAAAAGGAAAGAAAAGTATTTTTTTCTGTGGGAACTTTGGCTGCAAATCCCCAGTTTGTTGTTTTTTTTTCTGCTGAAATTGACACACGTATAATTCACATAAAACTCTAGCTTTTTCAACAACCCAAAGAATTTTTCTGCAAGAACTTTGCCAGGTTCCGCTTATGCCCGCGAATACCCGATGACTTTAGACTCAGTATGCGGGTCTCACCAGTGCAGTGGAACAAGGCTGGAAATCATATTTCATTATGTGCTGTCCTATGCCTACCTGTGCAGTGGGACAAGGCTTTGGTGGAGGAGGGGGTAAGTATGTGTGATTCAATGGCTACCAGTGCATTGGGAAAAGGCTTGGGAGTCAGTATGTGTGGTTTTATGGCTACCATGGCAGAAGGCTTGGAGTCAGTATGAGTGGTTCTATGTCCACTAGTGTAGGAGGACAAGCCTGATCATTTCTAAAAAAAAAAAATAAAAGTAAAATTCACATTGTCTTAGATTTAGATTACAATTTACAAATAACTTTTGAATAAAGGGTCTTCAGTGTCTAAATGGATGTCTGGGAGGACGGCATCTGGTTGTAAGTCAGTAAGTGCATTATGTATTTTCATTTACACATCTATGCTCAAGCAGGGATTCCCCTTACATTCTGGCCTGTTAATGGCATAAGAATATTGCAGTGGTGCATTTGTTTGCAGGATATTCTAATAGCCATCATCTTACTTAACTTAACTTTACTTGGTATATGCACAAAACTATACTATTAGATCTTTTATTGCTCAGACACCAAATCACTGCAATTCAGAGAACAGGTATGCTGTGCCCATATCAACAACCATAGTGATTATATGCAGATATAACAAATTATATTGTACACATCTCCTTCTTGTTAAAATCCTAATCATTAAAAATAAATGTAATGTTAACTTAGAGTTGTCACCTCACCGCATTAAAACAGTATACTCTCTCTCTCTCTCTCTCTCTCTCTCTCTATATATATATATATATATATATATATATATATATACACACATATATACAGCATCATTGCATCCTAGCAGCAACCTTTGAAGCCATGTAGCATGCATTTGTTCATAAAATATAGGTTTTAATTGGATGAGGTGACCACCATTAGTAAACAACTTGCTTACATCTGTAATATATTAACCTCAATAATTACATTTACTAACCATTTGATGTCTGCTCTCCTCTGTGCAATCTCTATGTATTAAGACTTTTCTCGTTACACTTTCTGTTTCTCTTTCTTCTGGCCGGTCTTCCTTCTTTTCAAATACAGATTGAGTTCCCTCTTTATCCACCATAGGTTGGACATCTTCCTCACAGTTTGTGGGCTGATTTTCTGTCCTGCACAGTACAGGTTGGTCTTCTTTCCCTCTTATTGAAGACTCCTTCACCTCACAAACTGTATGCTGATCTACTTTACAAGCTGATGCCCAGCCACCTTCCTCTTTCAATATAAAGTTTTCCTTCTTCTCACATGCTGAAGGCTGATCTCCCTTCTCTCTCACTGTACAGTGATTTTCCAGCTTTCCTACAGCATGATGATCTTCCTCCTTTCTTGATTCTAAATGTTCTATCTCTTTAATTGATATAGGCTGCTCTCCCTCCTTTTCTAATGCAGACTGCTGCTCATCTTTTCCTGGATGATTTTCATCTGTTGTTGATATAGGCTGTTCTCTCTCCTTTTCTGATGCAGTCTTCTCTTCATCCTTTCTTGGTATTGGCTGTTTTTCATATTTTGTTGATATAGACTGTTTGTCCACATCAGACAGTACAGACTCCTCCTCCACCATTACAGATTCATGATCACCAGGCTTTTCTTTTTTAGATGCAGGCTGGACTTTTTTTCTTGATTCAGAATGTTGTTCCTCCTTTTTTGATGTAGTTTGCCCTTCTGATGCAGGCTGTCCTTTATTTTTTGATGCAGGCTGTCTTTCCTCCTTTTTTGATGCAGACTGTTCTTTCTCCTTTCTTGATGCCGACCAATCTTCCATCGTTCTTGAAACAGACTGGTCTTTCATCTCTCTTGTTACGGTCTTCTCTCTATTATCCAATTCCCTTCCATTGTTCAGGGATTTTCCTAACATAGGATCCTGTCTTTTCTCACAGTAAACTTTATCTTGTACATGCTTCTCTGGGACAAAAGGCTGTGTAGAAAAAACAGTACATATTGATCTGTGCATGAAAGAAGTCATTTTCAGTGGGGAAATTCACTTGATTTCGTCTTTAGAATAGTATTATCAGTTACAAGAATTCCTAACAAGTTTATTGTTACAATAAACAATATGTTATGGTTGTTTTGCCACAGACTTGCTCAATTTTTTTTAAAATAAAAATATTATTGTAAAATGTTAGGTTATTTTATGTTTTAATATAGTCTGTTTTGATGTTGATCCAGGCACTATTATTTCACTACTTTTGTTACAATTATATTGCCATTTACTGGTAACTGTGTTATACACAAACACACTGGGATTAATTGCGCTACATAGTTAAATAGGTTGAAAAGCAAATGGCCATCAAGATTAACCCTTTAAATAGTATAAACCTGTATATCTTGACTTGCAGAACTTCTTGAATACTATCATTGTAGCTGCCAGCGCCACCTATCTCATTCATAAATTACATATTTTTTTATAATTGTTACATTAAAGGAGTCTTTTCCTTTGAAGAAAGTGTGATCTAATTTCCTCTAATCTGAGTGAACTACATTTTATACTTTTTGCACCTCTACTAATGAAAGATAGCTCTTTGTATTGTCTTCCATTCCCTTTATTAATTTTGTCGCCCAACTCTGAACTCTTTCCAGTACAAGAATGTATTTTGTGTGGGTTGGTGTGAAAACTTTACTGCATACTCAAGGTGAGTTCTTACCAAAGAACAGTACAGACACAAAAGCATACTTTATTCCAATGAGTCTAAATCCCCATTTTATGCGTGCTAATAACCTACTTGATACTATATACCCAATACATTAAACGCTATACACAATAAACAAAACTCTATATGAAAAATGCTATGGGTTTTTCTATGCGCAAACGATATAAGCAAAATGCTATATGTAAAATGAAATACACAAAATGCTATACACAATACACAAAATGCAATATGCAAAATGCAATATACAAAAAGCAATACACAAAACACTATATGCAAAACACTGTATGCAAAAAGTATCCACAAACTGTTATATGCAATACTCTAAATGCCGAATGCTATACACTATACGCAAAATGCAATACGATCTACGCAAAACACCATATGCTATAAGCAAGACGTTATACACAAAATGTTATTTACAATATGCTATACACTATATGCAAAACACAAAGTGCTATATGCAATACGCAAAATGCAAAACTCTGTACACAAAACACAATACACAAAAAGCAAAACACTACACACAAAACACAAACTATATACAAAAGACACACTCATACGCTCATGCTCATACATGCTCTCGTTCACACATGCTAACATGCTCTCGCTCAGATATGCTCTCACATGCTCGCTCACATGCTCACTGATAGAGAGTTGTGTATGGCAGATTGGGCAAATAAATGGAATATGAAGTTTAATGTGGGAAATTGTAAAGTCATTCATTTGGGAGGAAATAATCTCAAGGCTACTTATAAACTTAATGGAATCATTTTAGGGGACTTGTTGCTAGAGAAAGACCTGGGTATCCTTGTAAATTACAAACTTGGAAACAGTGACCTGTGTCAAATAGCAGTAGCAAAAGCTAATAAAATCCTGTCTTTCATAAAAGGGGTATTGAATCAAGAGTGGATGACATCATGTTGCCATTGTACAAATCATTGGTAAGACCTCACCTCGAATATGCAGTACAGTTTGGGAAACCAGTTCTGAAAAAGGATATACTAGAACTAGAGAGGGTACAGTGAAGAGCAACAAAATTCATTAAGGGAACGGAGGACTTGACATATGAGGAACGGCTACACAAACTTGGTTTATTTGCTCTAGAGAAAAGACGCCTAAGAGGAGACCTTATCACATTGTACAAGTATATGAGAGGTTAATACAAGGATCTCTGTGGTGAGCTATTCATTCCAAGACCTGATCATATGACCAGGGGACACCCCTTGAGATTAGAGGACAGGAGGTTTAGACTTCAGCAGAGGAAGGGTTTTTTTTACAGTAAGGTCTGTTAAATTGTGGAATTCCTTTCCCAAGGAGGTGCTTATGGTAGATACAGTGGATACATTTAAGAGAAGATTAGATAAATTTCTTTCAAAAGGGAACATATAGGGGTTTCAAAAGCTGCCAGGAGTCTAGGGTGGAAGGGTGTGTGAGACAAAAAATGGATGTAATGACATACCTGACAGTACCTCCAAACTTCCGAGTTAGGTAGACCATGGGGTGAACATAGCTTTTGGAAAGCTGGTAGCACAACAAGGGGAAGGATCCAAATCACGGAGCCCACATAGGGACTATTTCTGGAAGGCCCCATGTTGCAGTCAGGATGGAAAGTCAGGGTTACCTATAATAGCAAGGAGTGGGGGGAGGGGCTAAATGAGGCGTGGTGTTGAAGATCTCCAGATCCTGAGGAAATGAGTTAGTAAAGTGTTCCGTTGAAGGGGGGCGGATAAACTGCAAGAGTCTGTCCACAGCAGTTGTGTGGGGGTTGATGGATCCCAAAGAATATTTCAAAAGTGCAGGCCAGGTTAAAGTGGGGGATGTGGTACACAGTTCCTGAAGTAAAGAGAGAGAGACCACTTTATAATAGGACCATAGGTCGGGGTCCCCTTCAGGATCAGACAGGTCAAAAAGGGAGAGGATGATTCTAGTCGTGCCCCCCTCCAAACAAACTCTGAAATAAGATGTTGTAGGGACTGGAGGAGTCTGTCCAGGGTGTGAAGAGGCAAGGCTTTAAAAAAATACAAAATCTTGGGGAGAACTACTATCTTAACAAGGTTGGAATGACCTATCCAGGAGGTGAACAGGGTGGACCATGAATCCAAGTCAGCCTTGATGGAGCATTCCAAACTTGCATAGTTTACCGCTACCACATCTTGCAAGGATGGGGTTAGCAAGATCCCTAAATATTTCATAGAATATTCTTGCCAAGGGAAGGCATAATCTGATTGGAGACAGGCCTTGGTGTAAATTGGTGATTTGGTGTAATTTATTTTTTTAAGAAAGAGGCCTTACTATACTCAAATAGGAGGGAACGTAGTGAGGACAGTGACCTTGCAGGGTGAGAGAAATAATAGGATGTCCTAGTACGTTTGTTCTCTCTGGTAGCCACCCTTAATACAATGGTGCCATTAGTAATTTGGAAGGATTCAAACAATACACAGCAGGCAAGCACCTTAGCTGATGGCAACGGGTAGAGAGAGGATATGGCTGACAGACCAAGACCAATGTGGCGGACCACCTCATTCAGGAATTCCCAACTGACCCTACTGAACACCTTCCCTGTATCCAGGAAAGGAGTAATTAAGGCTCGGCAACATCCACGGAAGGTTCAGTAAGGGTGATGGCTTTGATAGTGTTATCTCTTGTTTCCCTATCTGGCATGAAACCAGTCTGGTCCTGAAACACTACCAATTGAAGTGCTCATTTCAAATGGTCACCTATAAGTTTGGCAAATATTTTAAAGTGGAACTTTCATGTATTTTAATGTGCCCCCCAAATCATTTTTAATATAGCGTTAAGCATATCCATACTTCTGTTATCTTTAGCAAACTCAGCATCATTTAGAAATTCAGCTTCATTGGCGACTCCCCGGCAGACGACAGTACAGACAACTGTCACGGTTACAAGCAAAACAGGAGTCAGACAGTATAGTAATAACCTGTATTAGAAATATAATAATATCAACTATCACAGCAAGTGCGTGGAAGGAGCAGAGGGTAATCAAAGAAGTGTCACCTCTATCAGAAATAAGAGGCCACTCCTAGGTTCCCAAACTGCGGAGATTAGGCCGAAGCCAATGGTAGTGTCAAATGCGAGATATGCCACAACGTGACCCAAAGGATCTCCCCAAGGATGGAAGTGAGGATGAAACTGACTCACGTCTGCAATCAGTAATAGCAAGGTCGTCTCCCACAATTAACCCCTTACCTCCTGAGGACGTACATGTACGTCCCGAGCGGATGTCCCAGGTGGACAGAGGATGTACGTGTATGTCCCGGAAGTCATTTAAACAAATGACAAAAAATGTTCGGCGGGCGTTAAGTGCCGGCCACGTGTGCGTGAGGACAGTCACTAAGGGGTTAAAGGCACCAGGGAAAACTACTCACGCCTGCAGTCAGAGATGGAAAGGCCATCTGCCTCAACGGAAGGCAACAGGGAGACTAGTGACACGACTGCAGTCAGTTATGCTAGAGTCTACCAGAGCCCGAGGTCTGCACCAGATAGGATATCTGACTCCACGGAAAGCAACACAGAGGGGTAGTCAGACAGGGCCACAGGTCAGCACCAGATAGGATGGTTAGAGAAGTCAAGGTTCAAGATATGCAACGGGTAGTCGGCCAGAGCCGCAGGTATGCACCAGATTGGTTATCGGACTAACCCAGGGTCATACACGGAATGGATAGTCAGACAGAGCCACAAGTCAGCATCAGAACGGGTAGTCAGACAAGCCAGAGGTCATACACGGAACAGGTAGTCAGCCAGAGCCACAGGTCTGCACCAGATTGGTTATCGGACAAGCCAGGGTCATACACGGAGCGGATAGTCAGACAGAGCCACAGGTCAGCACCAGAACGGTTAGTCAGACAAACCAGGTCATAAACTGAGCACACAACTAAACAAACAAACTGCACTGGACACAGGAAGGCGGAGCACCAAATTGGTGGATCTCCTTTAAATGGTGTGCACGTCCATGCCCTTGGACATGCGCCCGTAATGACTTCACTTGCTGTTGCTGGATGGACCCAGACACGGCTGGAGCCGCGAGGGGGACAGAACGTGGCTGGGTCACGAGGAGGATAGAACGTGAGTAGCCGCAAGGGGAAGAGGCTGCGGCTGAGCCGCCAGAGCAGTATGCTGCTGATAGAGGTAAGGATGCGGCACTCTGGCAAGATCTTGCTCTGTCCGTTCCTGTCTCTTCTATGATTTGCTAGGGGGAGTTGCATTGTACCTTAAGGCACAGACAGGGACAGACAGTACAGGCACACCATGCTTCTACGTTAAGATCCCTGCCGGTGAATCTTAGAAGAAGCTGAATTTCTAAATAATGCCGGGCTTGCTAAGTATGGATATGCTTAACACTGTATTAAAAATTATTTGGGGGGCACATTAAAATATATGAAAGTTCCACTTTAAGAATGATGTTGAGAAGGGAAATGGACCTGTAACTGCTACAAACAGCTGGGTCATTACCTGGTTTCGGGATAATTGTAATATGAGCACATAGTGATTGTGGGAGTGCTAAGGTGGCAGGGTCCGACAAGCGTTTGTGTTGCAACTCCAGGGACTGGATATCGTTCAACAATTGTGTAATGTTGGCATTGTGGAGCTTCTGCCTCCAAGCGCCTTGTGAGAGAAAGATCCCTCGAATGTAACACTTTGTGCTTCCCAGACATAAGGTTGGGTAACGTCTATGGCTGAATTGAGTGAAAAATAGGCCTTCATTACCACGATAATCTTTTTCCTGGTCTCAGGGACGTCCAATAACGTTTCTTTACGCTTCCAAGTAGCGTCTGACATGGAAAGGCAGGAAAAGAGAGGGAGATGGAGACAGGAGTGTGATCGGCAAGGGTAATCAGGAGAATATCACCTATGTGACCATCCCTAACACTTAACTCTATTACTGCCAAACACGTATTTAATGCATTGGGTTACAATCAGGAGGATAACACACACAATGGCTACTCCTGTGTAGGATATCTGTAGTGTCTGTCTTCATAATACACTTACTTTACAAAACATAATATGTTTATTAAGTCATACATGCTGATGCATGGGGATTTTTTAATTTATTTGTTTTTATTACCCGCACAGGCAAAGCTGCCAATATTGCTACTTGTCAATAATATTCCCAGTTTAATATGGAAACTGCACACACTACTTCTATGAGTATTCTGTGAGTACACTAAATATATTTATGGTCTCTCATGTTGTTTCATATTCCTTAGTGTACGAGAGAGGCAACCAGTGCATTGTGGTACACAATGCATTGGATACCTCTGTGGCACCAGTAACTCATAATAGTAATAGTCATGCATATTATTTATTAAATTCTCACCTGAAGAACATCTGTCTTTTCATTGCTAGATCCCTCAGCAGACTGGTTACACAAGCTGACCAGTCTCTTTCCTGAATCCTGGTCAATCCTGTCCTTCAGGGAAGTCAAACTCCCAATCAGATTCTGTGTTGCAATTAGAACATTCTTCACCAGGGTGTCTGGAGAGCCATGTGGAGGAGACTAGGAAAAATAAGCAGCTTAATTATTTGCAGATGATTTTTATAGGCAGTTTTCTCAGTTTGTTTACACAAATCTATCCAAATTGTCTAAATACCAATATACTACATTAAATCCATGTTTCACTGTTTACATCTACCCAAAATTTGCATTTAGACTGGTTCATTTTTGTTGTCACTAGTACCAATGAAAATAGTAGAAAAAGGGAAGACTTTACCAAACAATTTTTTGAGTGATAGGGTGTCACTGCTGATTGTGTTAATGACTGTAACAGGATCTAGGAAGAATACTGAGGCCCTTGCAGGACCATGGATAAGACCACTCTGGAATAGTTCAGTAAATGAAAAGTGTATACAGTCAAAGTAACTGAAGGTGAGGGAAGTGTCCTCTAGCAGTTCAAGAGTCTCTGAAAGAAATTCTATAAAAGCAATTTGTAGCTACAACTTCCCAGGTAGTCTTCTCAAGTCAGACTTGATCATAGTGTAGTGAGTCCAGTAGATGAAATACGAACCCCTTGAGCAGTGCCGCAGGGAGTTGTAAAGGTGCTGAAGGCCTATGACTCTTTGTGGCACGACTAAAGATAGAACAACAATAGTCAGAGCTCTACGACTACGGAAGGCGATCAGTAGTCAAAGGGTTAAATATGGAGTAAGAGACTTGTCGACAGCTGATGGACAAGTGGAAGAGTGGATGAAGACTCGGAAGGTCGAGCCAACAGCAAGTCGCTAAGACTGTGATCAATCCAACCGGTTGTGGAAAGATTACGCCCAGTTGGAGATCAACCTGTTGGGGAGGGCGGGTATCAATCCCGCAGGCCAACTAGGTGTAGCAGGCCCTGCAGAAGGTCTACCTGCCTAATGCAGCAACTGGTATTGACCTGACTCACAGTAAGGTGGAAGATGAATAAGTCAGGGATCAACCAGCAATGGTAGAACTCTAGAAGGATGTGTAGTTGGAAGGTCGTAGACAAAGCCAAGGTCGAGCCAGGAACAGAAGAACCATAGTTGGGAATCAAGCCCTTTCGTAATGGGTAATCAAACTCTAGCGGATCAAACAGGAACGGAGGTCAGGAACAGGCCGAGGTTGACAATGGGACAGACCTACACAATGAAGCTTGAAGATTGGGTGCAAAAAAAACATAAACCATGGGGATTTAAAGGGCTAACACCCAATCAGGAGTGAGAGGGAAGGGAGGAAGACAAACGGAGTGACAGTGGCTAATGTGATGTTTGTCCTGTATTTTTAACCCCTTAAGGACCGGTGCACTCATGCGTGGCCGGCACTTGGCGTCCACAGGGCTTTTTTTTTCTTTTTTAACTTCCGGTTCAGGGCTTCCGGAGTGGCGTACAGCCACGCCGGGAGCCCTGAACTCCATGACGTGCCAGAACCGTCACTCGTCTTTAAGTGCCGGACCGTCGTGACACTCCTGGCACGTCAGTGGTCGCGAAGGGGTTAAGGTGTCCCCTTTCCTGTTTTGTGTGATAATGTTATTAATTACATTTCATGAACTTAACTATATACTAAATGTATGTTCATTCTTTGTAGCTATCGTGCTTTTTTCCAAGATTTTAGTTTATTTTTTCTTATTTCTTACTGGTTCCTGTTGGAGCAGCCCATCTCTCATAATTTGTATATGTATATGAAATATAGGTTTCTTATTGCTCACTTGTGGTTTCATATACATAGATCTTAATAACAATTAAATCAGACACATACATAAAGGGGGTACATTTAGTATTCAGAAGATTGCAGGGTTTCTATGAACTAATGATACCAGCAGATCTTTTGGGGGTAAATGAGTCCTTGACCATCCATTAAATATATGGTTGGTCTTTAACTTCCATCTGAACCATCACACACTAATGCATCTCCTAATGTGGTCCTTCAGCTGCTGAGATGGACATCATGATCTCCAGTGAAGCACCAAGACATGGAAAGGGGGAGAGGTCTGTACATAGTCAAGGACAGTGCAGGCCGGGCCTTGGATCCACATTGCCAGACACCACTTAGAGCCAATTGAGGAGGTGGAGAAGGAGAACAGTATCCCATATATTACTACGAGTAGAACCTGTTTCTAGTATAGAGCATATCCTGTTATCCATGGCATATCCTGTTATCCTTGGAGAATACTAAGACGATTGGTGGTAAGAAGAAACAAGCTTAACCACAGGTGGAAGAAGTGGTAATATGTGCCCAACCACAGGGGGACAGTGATTCAATCAAAAGTTCCTGGACAGACTGCAAAGTGGAGTGAAGAATAAGATGGAGGGTTTAACTTTTTATAAAAGGGCTACTGGTGGTTGGACACCTGCACACATCACCTTCAAAAGCTGTGAGGAGATGCTCCGAAAACTAGCAATGTCAGTGAAAGGGTCAACCAATCATAGTACTGTCATCTTGATATAATAAGTCATGAATAATGATTGGGTTGTAGATATAACAGGTGTCTTCCCAGAAGATGTTTCAGCTATTCTTGCTACCTAGTGTCAGATGCTCCCTGTTCTCTTGCTTCCCTGACCATCTGATGCTGCATACACACTCATTGGCTGTGGTGGGTTTAAATACTTACTCCTTGCAGTTGGCGCTCATTCTACAGACCCTCCAGTTAGCAGTTCCAGCCTTCTGAAATAGTCTGTTATTTCATCTGGTTTCTGATTTGGCTTCTTGTTTGACTTTCCGATTGCCTCTTGACTTCGTACAGTGCTTAGTGGATCTCCTGTTATGACCTTGGTTATGTACGACTATCCTGCTCTGGTTACGACCCAGGCTACATACCACTACCCTGCTCCTGATATGACCTCGGCTACATACAAATACCCTGCTCCAGTCTAGATTCAGGCTACGTCTGACTACAGAATGTTCGACTCTGTTACATCTGACTAGTGAAAGTCTGACTCAGCTTTTACCGACTACAGCATTAGTCGATTCCACTCGACTACCGGTACTCCCTCTACTGGTAGAGCTCAGTTGTTCGACTTACTGCCTCCTTAGTCTGTTTGTCCTTGCTGGACATAGGATACAATCCTCAGATCCCCTTAGGGAAACCAGGCTGAAGGAAGTGTCTATCCTGTTATCTGGCTTTGCAGCCAGCACCTCTAACCACAGCTTAGGCTGCAGCAAAGACACTTCTGGTGGCTGCTCCGATCCCAAGCCATGCACTCTAGTCATTGCTCTCCAGCTTCACTTTAGGAGGTTCTGTACATCAAGTTAGCCATATACTGATACCTAGCATGTTAAACATACATACAACACAAAAATAAATGCAAATATCTCAATAATATCCATAGACATGTCTTTGTACATATATGTTAAAAATGAATGTCACTGCAAAACATCCATATTTCCATTGCACAGTTTGCTAATCTCTGTCTATCATCTTTTCCATTACAGCACCTATGACTGCACCACAGCAGGACAAACCTGTAGGGGCACCCTCTCTGCCACATTCAGCTACAACCATCCAGAAACAAGAACAAGCTAGTAGATGGATACAGCAACAGCCACACAAATGGGCAGTTGGAAACTCCTACCCCAAGCCATGGATGCTACCATCACCACTGCCACCTTCACACAGCTGGATACCTCACACATGTAGTGATACGGCATTACATTGTATTTAGCTCCTCTCTCCCATTAAATGATCTGAGATGGATGCTACCAAACAGTAGTACACCAGCTTGAAGCTTCATCTCAGGTGGGAAAAAACATTACCACAGTGGCCCCAGTATGATCCGTAGCCTATGGACTACCCACACTTTGGGCTGGTGGTAGAGACATAGAGGCTAAAGCTACAAACACTCTTCATATCACCAAGCCAGACACCTCAAAGGCTGACATCACTGGTGGTATATGACATGGCAAGTAGTGAGGCAATTATATATATATATATGTGGGAGGAGGCACACCTGTCACCTATATTTTCCTTCCTGGCTCTGCCTCCTTAGCAGCATTCCACACAGACTCCCTAGCAGCCTCCCAAGCAGACTGCACAGCAGTCTGCCCAACAGCACCACTATCAGTAGCACCAACAGCATCATTTAACACAGATACACAATACCCCAGCATTGCTTTGGACAATGCGTTCCGTACCCCTCTGGCACTCAAAGGCTTAACACACAGCAATGCAATGCTTTGGATACCTCTCTGGCACTCCAAGGACTAAGGTATATTTGTTTTTATGTGTGCAATGCAGATGTCGGCAAAATCTAGATCTTCTGTTTTTTTTCCCAACTCAGATACAAATGCTGGCTGAGTATCATAGGAGTTCAAAAACAAAAGTGTAGCTACAAGTTATCTAATCAAGTTTTCATGCATGATGAAGGTTACAAAACAGGGACACTGGCAACATATAATCATAATAGAGGTCTATTTTGTCCTTATGGCAGTGTGTATGCCAGCTGGACACATTGGCCACCCGTGCCATGCTCAAAATACATGTAAGCTGCAATTCAAAAAGAGTTGCATTTCTGGAGCAAAACAGCTGCACCATAAGGGAGTCATGAAAATCCCCAACAATTTAAACTGGAATTTGAACCCATTGAATGCTAGAAAGGGTTTAACTCCTCATTTAAATAATTGGGAGTCTGGAAATATTTATTTGTCCCCTGTGGTGCTGCCATAGCAGGAGGATTGGGCTTCCATCTGCAGGTGGATGGCCACCTGCATCCCCAGGATCCATCTATTCCTTGACTGTATGCCTTCTCAGAAAATGAAGAAGTAACATGGTACAAATCACAATCTGTTTGTCATACCTCAGCCCCACACAGGGCCCTCCAATCACAGCATCATCATGCAGCAACGTGGACACCAAGCGTTGTTTCAGTGATGTGGGCATTCAGCGTCATTTCGGTGACGTGGGCAAGTACAGCTGTTTTGGCGAGGTGGGGACTCAGTGTAGTTTGGCGACATAGACACATAGCGTTGTTGTAGTGACATCATCTCTGTGCTCCTAATTGTGTTCCGTGAACTCAGTTATAGTTTGACTTTGGATATCCTAGTTATTCGTTTTCTGCTTTAACTACCAGACTTGACCTTGGACTGCCTTACCATTTATGCAGTATTGCCGCCTGCCTTGACCTTTTGCCAGACCATCGATTCTGATGCTATGCTGCCTGCCCTGACTCTTGTTTATGAACTTTAGCTGCCTGCCTTGACCTAGTTTCTGTCTGACCTCTCTTCTGCATCACCTGAGACCCGGTTATGCCTCTCCAGTTCTACATCTGGGCTCTGTTCTCGTTCACTCCTTCCAACTGCTGCTGGAGATTGCTTATAATGTTATGTTTGCATGGTGTGCTTAAGTTCCTGAGTTTGGCCCTTTGGAGGTTGTTAATTAATTGTTACCTGCCATCAACTGATATGACTTTAGTCAGTGCAGGGCATGATGGTGTTGCATCTTTATTGGTGGTAATGATATCATTCAATGCCTCTGAGCAATATCTGGTTTTGTTTTAATCTAAGGGAGCCTCTGAATGTTTTGTTTTTTGTTCTAAAACTTTCCAGATAAGAATCCCATCCTCTCAGTGCCTAGGGAAGCAAGATGCACCTCACTCATGAAACCCCCGTTAAAGAGGGTATTTCCATTCAGAGTATACTTGTATGTCGTTTTGGAACTGGATCTCCCATTTCGACAGTAGTCTGAAATGTACATGAAATTTCTCCTGTTTGATAAAACTAAGAGCTAAAATGTTATGCTTCTGAGTGGTGACTAGCCGTAGAACAAGCAATATCTGCATTTATTCATTCTGAATAAGTCTGTCACATATTTTGGCTTTGTTTTGAAAACTTTCAGGGTGTCTCCTTATGTGCGAAGGGTAATCAGTTGCACCTCATGGATGGGGCCACAATAAGTCAGAAACATACTTCTGGAGACTTGTCTGTTATTGCAGAAATGGACTGCCCTTTTGTGTGAGATTAGTCTGATACTTACATTCTACTTTTCTTAGAGAACTGCGTAGTATGTCTGCAAATACATTCTATGTCTATAATTATTAATTATTGAATTCAACAGTAGAATTTTTTTCCCCTCAGATTTAGCATAAGAGTACAACCCCCTGAAACATGAGTTTAGTCTAATACATGCATGTGTATATATATATATATAAATATATATATATATATATATATATATATATATTTTTTTTTTTTTTATAATTATATATTATAATTATTTGGACCCTTGATAAATTATCTTGTATAACTGAATTACAAATGATACATTTAATTTCATTCTGTATGATATTATTGTAAAGTGACATTGGTTTTATGTTGGGAAATATTTTTAAGAATCACCTGTGCTGTGGAATCTCCCAATTTACACAGATAAAAGAAATTGCACAACACAAATACCTTGCTATTGGCCTATACCTGTGAACCATTAAAGTTGTTGTCACATTTTCAGAATAAAAACCCCACTGTTGAAAGGTCATTG
The DNA here is from genome assembly GCA_037306005.1 of Rhinophrynus dorsalis. Classification (NCBI taxonomy): domain Eukaryota; kingdom Metazoa; phylum Chordata; class Amphibia; order Anura; family Rhinophrynidae; genus Rhinophrynus; species Rhinophrynus dorsalis. Next base: position 339,231,994 of record CM074721.1, read on the forward strand.
ATCAGGCTGTTGACGTGAAGGAATATTAAGATCAAAGAGCATTCTACAGATAAGGTAATGCATATGCTTGGATTAGGTAAATGGTACAAAATAATATGCAAATGTTTTGATATCCCAGTGAGCTAAAGAGTTCTGTGACTTGGAGTGGAGAAATGGTGCACAAGTCAACCATATCAAGAGCTCTGCATAACACTGGCCCATATGGGACAATGGCAAGAAAGATGTTGTTACTCACAAAATACCATTTGGAAGCACAACTGGAGTTTGCCAGAAAGCATGAGTATCACGGTGCCCATGCTCCCTTGTTTTTGTTTTCCTGTCAGTTATCCTGTGTAGTGCTCCCATTGGCTGTCCCGTGTTGATCCCGCCCAGTATGGCCTTTATATACTGGGCTCCTGCACCCACATGGTGCCCTTTCGTGGTGTTCCTGAACCAGTGCTAGGTTACTGCTCAGTGTTTCCCAGTGTACCGACTTGGCCTGCCTGACTACTCTTCAGTTTCCAGCTCCTGTGTACCGACCCTGATTCCCTGACAACTCTTCAGTGCCTGCTCCTGTGTATCGACCCGGCCTGGCTGACGTTCCTGCTCCCGTGTACTGACCCGGCCTGGCTGACATTCCTGTTCCTGTGTACCGACCCGGCTTGATTGACGTTCCTGCTTCTTCAGCTGTTGTCGCATCGGCGACATTCTTACTCTGTAGGCGATCCGGTTGCACTTGCTTAATAGCACTTGAGTCAGTTCCGTTACTGCTCCTGCAGGTTGCCAGTGTCTGCCTCCATTACTGCTCTGGCAGTGCGCCTTTGGCCTAGTCCTCCGTTACCATTCATACTGGTTGCAAGTGCTGCCTCCGTTATTGCTCCGGTAGTTGCCATTGGCTTGTCCTCCGTTTCTGCTCCTGCAGGTTGCTAGTGTCCGCCTCCGTTACTGCTCCGGCAGTGTGCCTTTGGCCTAGTCCTACATTACCATTCATACCGGTTGCAAGTGCTGCCTCCGTTATTTCTCCGGTAATCGCCATTGGCTTGTCCTCCGTTTCGGCTCCTGCAGGTTGCTAGTGTGTGCCTCCGTTGCTGCTCCGGCAGTGTGCCTTTGGCCTAGTCCTCTGTTACTACTCATACTGGTTGCAAGTGTCTGCCTCCGTTATTGCTCCGGTAGTCGCCATTGGCTTGTCCTCCATTACTGCTCCTGCAGGTTGCCAGTGTCTGCCTCCGTTACTGCTCCAGCAGTGTGCCTTGGGCTTAGTCCTCTGTTACTGCTCATACCGGTTGCAAGAGTCTGCCTCCGTTATTGCTCCGGTAGTGTGCCATTGGCTTGTCCTCCGATTACTGCTCCTGCCAGTTGCCAGTGTCTGCCTCTGTTACTTAGTGAATCTCCCCCTCTATCTCAATCCCGTTCAGAATATGTGGTATGATTAGAAAATTGTGATCCACAAGCGACATCCTGAATAACCTGGAGCAAGTCTTCCAAAAAAGAATGAGCCAAAGCTGGTACATACTTATACCAAAAGACTTAAACCTGTTATTGCAATGAAAAGTGGCTCTATTAAATATTAATGTGTGGGGGTTGAATACATATGCAGGAAACATACATATTTTTTATTTTTCTTAAAAATGCTTCCCAACATAAAACAAATGGTACCTTACTAGAAAGGATTTTGAGTTTCAGTGTTTTAAAATGAAATGTCATACAGAACAAAAGTACAATATACCATTTGTAATTCAGTAATGGCACTGTAGATATATATATATATATATACAAATACTGCACATTTAACATCTTAATAGCTATTCAACTCTTCTGCAGGATAGAAACTTGCTAATCACTACTATGTAGCTCACAGAATGTGGTAGACGGTTGAGGTATTGAACTCACCAGCTCCTCAAGGGTTTCTCTATTATTATTTTCTGATTCATCATTTTTATCTTCCATGGATAGCTTTTTCTCTTCATCTCCCTTGGATTCCTTACCATGTTCTGACATAATGTCTTCTTTAGATCTGGGGCTTCCTCCCTCAATTTTCTTCACTCCCCCTCCAGACATAGCTCCTTTTGCTCTCTCCTCTCTGACTCTTGATGTTAGTTGCTTTCTTTGCTCTTCTTTCTTCTCCCCACTCTGTATTTGAGAGGACCCACATTTCCTCACTCCATCTGCCTGGACCAAGGAGTCTCCAGTGTTATCTGTATCCATTGTATTTGCAAAGAGATCTTCACGTCTATATATTTCTTCTCCTGGTTGCTCCTCCTCCTTCATTGATTCCCTTTTCTCTCCATGTTCGATGACTTTTAACTCACTCATCTTACCATCATCAACAAGTTGTTCTGTCCCATCACATGTGCCCCCTCCCTGTACTAGGATACCTTTACTCTCACTTCTCTCCTCCTTCGCAGTTGTGTCTCTTCTGACAATTCTCATCTCACTGTGTATCTGTGAACCTGACTTTTCAAATTTCTCTTCTCCCTCTGTGGTTACTTCCCTGTTACAAGTCAGTTGTGTGATCAAATCAATGCTTTTACTCTCAGTTACATTTCTTTCATGGGTCAGTTTTGCTGTCCTTTCACATCCTCCTGTTTCATTGGGTAGATTATCAGCTCCCTCAGAGTCTTGTTCAGGAAGCTGTAGAGAGGAAAAGATATATAGTTTGAGGCCAGGATGCTAAATGTGTATGCAACATCTAACCAGATCAGTGATATTGTTAAAGATGAGACTATATTTTAGACACTAATTATTGCTAATAATGTGCTACATATGTTTCATAACAGTTGTAACACAAGCTATCCATAGACATTAATGCAATAACGGCACCTAAACACAAAAAATGTTGAGCTTAATGATCTAAACAATTCTCATTTCTGCTGTAATAACTTTTGGATTAAACATCTACTTCTAGTGAGGATCCCCTTGTTTTACTTGAACAAAAATCCTGAAAGCTTTTCAGTATATATATTAAATATTTACCACCCCTTACATTTCCCTGATACAAACCTGAGATTTACAAATTACAACCTTTTCACATTCAAAAAAATATAACAGTCAATAATAGATTGTCTGAAATAAAATACCTTTGTGTGGTGTTTTTTTTAGCTTGTTCTAAGAGAGGTGATATCTCAATATGACATTTCCAAACTGCACATTTAACCCCTTGGTGACAAGGGGGGAGATTCACTAAGTGCTGATGAAGAGGTGATAAAGTGGAGATAACTTCTAGATAACTTCTCCAGTTTATCACTTCTCCATTTCCTATGTTATTTCTATGGAGACTATACACTAAGATTTCTTCAACTTTGGAGATCTTAGTGAATAGGCTCCACAGAATAACATAGGAATTGGAGAATTGATAAACTGGAGAAGTCATCTCCGCTTTATCACAGCTTAGTGAATATCCCTCAAGGGCTTTTTACACTATGTGACAACATTTTCCCTCTAATTCATTTAGTCCACCCACACACATTATAGGATAAGTAGGGCTTTTTTGATGCCACATTTATATGTATAACCCATCAATTAATTTGATAATAATATAAAAAAAAAAAAAAAGAAAGAAATATATATTTTTATACATTTTACTCTGATTATGTGTGCTCAATTAGTGCATTTTAACAGGGACTGGATAATTGGTATAAACATTCATTCATACCTCCCAAGTGTCCCTTTTTAGGTGGTGCTGTCGCTCTTAGATGAAAATCTCTATCTCTTTCCCACCCTGGTGTCCTTCTTTTAGGTGATTAGCATATTTTGTGTGTATACGTGTATCACATTGCTCCACATGAATAAAACTCACATTAATGTTTGTTTAAACTTCAGTATATATGTATATAAATTATTTTGTGTAAATAAAATACTTTGGTATTGCTCAGAATAATTTATTCAATTAAACAATGAAGGGTCAATAGACTGTGTTTTTTTTTTTTTTTTTTTTTTTTTAAGATATCCTCACCAGTCCTGCTCCCAGTACATTAAAAGTGGTGCATCTTTGGCTATTTGAGGCACTGGGAGCTCTGTTCTCTGCTTCTCTCTTCCTTGCAATCACAATGAGGAGGCAAGAGACAGGGAACAGTGATAAAGGTGATGTTCACATATATTGCCTTTTTCTTGTGTCTCCACTGTGGTGAACCACCAACTGGAGCAGTCTCCCTGCAATGATCATTAACCCTTGACCATGCTATACCTTCATCCGTTCTCAAAGGATGGATGTCTTTGACATTCCTTGCACTTCACCCATCAGCAAGGGGTTAAAAATACAGACAGCATAGCATGTGACAGAAGTTGAATCGGCAGCATCAGTGCTCATCCCTCTAATTTTTGCATTTCACCTACAAGTTATATCTTCCCCATATTTGCTTGTCATAGCATCACTCTCATTTTGTTTTTCCCCATACATATTTGAACTGAAGCCTGCTTCATTTCATTATTATCAAATGTGAAAGAGAAAAATACCCAAGAAATTAAATCAAGAGAAGCTAGCAGGCAATATTAAGGAAACAGGAGAACTCAAGTTTCAGTCTGCTTGCACAGAAGCAACATTCAAGAAGATGATAACTATGCTCTTTGGTGAAGCAAGTTATGTAGCTCACGGTGTAGAGGTACCTGCTTGGCATGCTTTAGTCCCAGGTTTACCTCCTGTCCGGTCCCTCATTTTCACTGCTTTGTTCATCGTTTTAATGTGTTCTTTTTTTTTTTGCATGTCAACCACTGGATCTCCTCCAGTACCATGCCATACAGAATCCTTAGTAATGTTTTTTGTACTAATGTTAAAATTCATCTGCAGTTCATTAAGGTCAATATAGTCAATTAAAACAGTACTATAATCTGTCACCACCACAGCAATACAGTTATATGCCACCACAGCAATACAGTCTTATGTCACTAACATAGCAATACAGAGTTATATGCCACCACCAGAGCAATACAGTTATGTCACTAGAACATCAAAACAGAGTTATGCCACCACCACAGCAATACAGTTATATGCCATCACCAGAGCAATGCAGAGTTATATGCCACCACCAGAGCAATACAGTTATGTCACTAGAACATCAATACAGAGTTATGCCACCAGCACAGCAATACAGTTATATGCCATCACCAGAGCAATGCAGAGTTATATGCCACCACCAGAGCAATACAGTTATGTCACTAGAACATCAATACAGCACAGCAATACAGTTATATGCCATCATCAGAGCAATGCAGATTTATATGTCACAACCAAAGCAATACAATACAACACAGCAATAGTTATATGCCACCACCAGTGTAATACCCTCACTGCATATATTTAAACACTAACCCAGTGTTAGAGTTTAAATATATGCAGTGTACAACTGGTGTATATTTTTGTAGATATATATAAAAAGTATTGGCCAGGGTTAGACAATCATAAAAAGCACATTTATACAGCACTAACATATACACCAGTATACTGTATACTGATGTATATATTAGTACAGAAATTGAATTCATATGATTATCCAAATTTAGCTAGAACTTTTTTTAAACATATCTAATATAAAAACAATACACTGTATATATTTAATTAAACCCTAACACTGACTTTGTTGTGTTTTGTTTTTTTTAATTTATGCATTTGACTTTGGTTGAGTTTTTTTTAATGTACTAAAGTGGACTCTAGTACCTGTTGATGCCAGCACAGTACACTAGAAGGGAGCGTTGGAGTCTGTAGACAGCAATAGCAAAGAGGCAAAACAGAGCCAGCAGGGGAGCATTACAATACATAACACCAGCAATGCACTGCTGGTCTTTGCAGAGTTGAAGCAGTCCGCGCTAGCTACGTGTGACTAGAGTAGCGAGTAGCTGAATGTCATGTTGTCTCCCCAACACCACAATCTCCATCTCTCCAGAAACATTAAAGTGAATCGCGAAAATAAATGGATTGTGTATCATCCATTGTGTGATCACAGCCAGTTTGCTACAATTAACCCATATGGACCCTATACTCTGTATAGGACATCTAAATAAACAATATCATATTAGGAGGATAAAGCCACAAAAGAAATACATATTGTGAACTAGTGTATATATAATTATTGTGTCAATGAAAAGCCCTCCTACTGTGTTTAAATCACCCATAAATGTGTAAAACTGTTCTGACATCAACCTACATGGAATAAAAGTGAAATGGAAATTATATATATATATATATATATATATATATATATATATATATATATATATATAGATATTTATACACATTATGTGGTACTTTCAACCATTTAATTGAGGCCTTCTGGATATAAAGTTCTCAAACAAAAAATCCAGTATGATTCACGATTATGTAATAGTTGTAACCTGCTATATCTAAAGGACACTCCAATGTGTTCAATCCGAATGACAGAGATGACACTCAGGTCACTCTTGTGGTGTTCGGAACAATGTTCGGAAACACTACTTAGCTGAACATTCGTAGTAATGTTCCTCTTGTGCTGTCTGAATCTCTGTCTCATTGTCTGTGTGGTTCTCCCTATATATTGAGCTACACGCTTACAATTCAACAAGTAAATTATAAAACTCTTGTTAAAAAGTGGGAGTCGATCCTTGGACTAAATGCTTCACAACCAGGTTCTTAACTTCTACAACCTGAGATACTTACATGTCAATGCCAATGAGACTGAAACTTGTTTGAGTTCCCCTATTTCATTAATATTACATATCTTGTCTGCTAGCTTCTCTTGATGTTATATCTTGATTTTTTTCCCTTTTACATTTCATAATGAGGAAATGAAGCAGGCTTGAGTTAGAATGTATCTGGGAAAAAACACACTTAGGGAGATGCTGTGACAATCAAATATGGGAAAGATATAACATAAGGGTGAATGGAATGAGATTAGTAAGGGGGAACAAAAGAGAATAGGGATATTAAATAAAGGGAGGTGCAAAAGAGAACAGGGGCATTAAATAGAAAGGACAAAATAGAATACGGATATTAAATGGAAGGGGACGAAAAACAGCTTCTCTTGGTTTCATTTCTTGATTCTTTTCTCTTTTATACCTGATAAATGAAGTCAGATGGAGTTGAAGGGGTTTGGGGAAAAAATATAAAAAATAGCGCAATGCCATGAGAGGCTAATATGGGAAAGATATAACTAGTAGGGCAAATGCAGAAAAAAGGGGGACATACACTGATGCTGCAGTTTCAACTTGTGTCATGTACTATGCCTGTTTCTGTTTCCCTCTTTCATATTTTCATCCTCAAAAGCAAAAAAACAAAAAAAAAAACAAGAGATTAACCTGATGAACATTTGCAGCCAAGCTGTTAAAGCAAAGGTTGTGTTGGAAGGTGAACCTGGGACTAAGAGCATGCTAAGCAAGTACTTTACCTCTACACCATGAGCTACATACATTGTAGCACCAACAAGTTTAGTTATCACCTTCTTCAGTGTTGCCCTGTGCAAGCAGACTGAAACTTGTTGAGTTCCCATTTCCTTACTATGATAAAGCTTGCCTGTTAGCTTCTCTTTACTTAATTTCTTGTTTTTTTCTCTTTTACATTTAATAATGATGGATTGAAGCATGCTTGCATTCAAATGTGTATGAGAAAAAACAAAATTAGAGCAATGCTATGACAAGCAAATATGGTAAAGATATAACTCAGGGGGGCGAGAAAACAGGATGAAATTAGTATGGGGACAAAAGAGAATTGGGATATTAAATAAAGGGTGAGCAAAAGAGTATAGGGACATTAAATAGAGGGGACAAAACAGAATAGTGTCACGACCCGGTAACAGGAATAAAACGAATATAATGTACCAGTCAGTATATTGCCTGGTCCAGTAGCTAGAGAGCATCACTAGGGAACGTTGCTCAGAATCGTAGTCAGCTACAGGATCTCCTGTTTTGCTGCCAAAGCTAAATAAAGATGCTGGCCGCGAAGCCAGATGTCTGTCCCCAGTTGAGCCAGGGCCTTGACCTAGATGGGAAACCTGTATACTGGAAGGGGACCAGACAACAGACCCCCAAATGCAGAGGCAGGCAAGAAAAACAAGACCATAAGGCATGGAGCAAAAACAGATACCAGATCAGGATAACCTGAATCTTGGTACAATTGACCAAGTAAAAGGATGTGCCTAATACCCAATGGAGGACCCCAAAGATGGTTAAGTCTGTAGATGGAAAGGCGATAATGCTGCAAAGGAACAAAAGGCACACCTTAGTAGTCAGGAGAGTACAACACAGGGAAGCAACAGAAATAGTGAATTGCCTGAGGAACTCACAGGAACAATCAGAGACCAGGGAACCAGAAGGTTGCTGCTGAGTCTGAAAGGTAAGACTGAAATACCTAAAGAAACTAGCAGAAGATGCCAAGTAGGGTACAAGGTCAGACACCAACAGGGACCAGAACAACTCCCAGAAAAGAGCGAGAAGTGATCAGCGGAACAATACCGTTGCAGCAGAGAAGGTCACAGAAGGAATAGCCACTAGATGGACCCTATAGAGCCAAGGGGAATATAGTAGGACAAGGCCACTACAATAAAATCCCCAAGGCCACAGACGGAAATAAGAAATCTTAAGGAACAGCCTAACTCTATGAGTATAGCAGTATGGAACTGCAACAGGCCCTAGGAAGTGGTGCAGGACAGCAACTAAAGGGAGAACAGGAGTAGCCCACAAGTAGCAGTGGCACAAGACCATCTAGAGGTGGAGGTAGACTGATTGAAAATTCCTTAGCAAGAATTTATGGCAAATGGATTGTAGGTAGTAAGTAGGAGCACCTGATAAAACAGCAAAGCTTTTTCTATAATGCCGGTTAGTTCATATGGATATGTGCACTCACCATTTGCCATCTTAACTTGGTTGTAAATGGTCCACATGGTCTATATCTTTATCTTCTTCAATGCTTTTTTAAGGAAGTGTTTTGTTGATGTAAGATAGATGTACATCTTGGCAAATATTGCAGAAGGTATAAGCCACAAAATGTTGTGGGATCCACAACAACAGATCTATTCGACATTGATTTCCGTTATACCAGTTGTTTATCAGTGCTGTTGACTCCATATAAATTGATGAGAATAATTAAAAAGAAAATAAAGTAGAATCCTGGTTAAATATCTATGTGTTTCAAAATACACCTGCTTCCTTCCTGTTGGCGAACTACTGTGATTGAAGGATCTCTGCAGAACCTGCTCACATAATTCTTAGACATCTGTCATGGCTCCCCAATTCAGCAACACATCAATTACAAAGTCCTTCTTCTCACCTTTAATGCTCTCCACACTGCTACCCCTCCTTACATCTCTTCCCTTATCTCCTCTTATGTTCCTGGCCGCCTTCTTCGCTCAGCAAACAACACCCTTCTTGTAACACCATCCACCTCTGCCCTATCCCATCTCAAACCTTTCTCACTTTCTGCTCCCTACCTATGGAACTCCATACCCATTTCCCTACGTCTAGAACTATGCCCCTCTGTTTTTAAGTCTACCCTGAAATCTTATCTTCTGGAGCACTAGGACCATGCACTTGTAACCTCAGCACTTGACACCCTCTTACCCTGTTGTCTGTCTCCTATAACCCATTTAGACTGTAAGCTGCTTGAGGTAGGGACCTCTCTCCTAATGTTTCTATTAATGTGGCACTTATTTTATCCCCACTTATTTAATGTAACTTACTTCTATTGTAAAGCGCTGCGTACACTGTGTGGCACCATATAAATAAAGATATACATACATACATACCTGTCTCACTTCCTCTGTCTCTCCTATATGGGGTTCCCCACTCTCACTGTCTTCCCAGATATGGGCATGATTTCCACTAAGGACACATTCTGGGTGTAATTCCCATGGATCACCATTATTGCTGCTCAATGGGGCCTGTCTGGCATCATCTCCTCCATCATCCTCTCTGTGAAGAAGAGGGACCTGGGATTCCCCACCTGAAGACCCCTTTTGAATATAAATGTCAGACAATGGAAGGGAAGTTATTAAACTGCATACACTTACAATAAGCAAATATCAAATGGCAAGTTTAATAATTGCATACACTGTATTTGTTTTTGCTTTATGCCTTTCAAAGTGTATTAGATAACTGCATAACACAACAAAGAGAAGAGACAGCAGGCATTTGTTGTGTATAGCTAGTACTAAACCATCCATTTTTTTATTTATTTAAGCACCAAGAACAAGTCCACATAAGCAAACATTGCAGGGATAGCAATCCCCTTTCTCAGTCAGTGCCCTCATGAGCTCCATTTCCCATTACCAGCATCAGTTATTTTGCATAAAACTATTACAATCATAATTTAGCAACAGAATCTCATGATATATGACAGACATTGTGACATCATATACATGTGTTGATCAACATCTGTTTACGTTGTAGTCATAAATAAAAGGCAAGGAAAAAAACGTATTAAAAGACAAAAATAATAGTTTAAAGTTATCACTCAAACAAACAATTCACAGTTAAAGATATTCAATCATTAATACTGCCCAACCTCCATTGCTTTGTTAATGATATGTTAGATAACATGAGCATGATTATAATTAAAGAGAGCACAGGGGGAGTAACGAGCTTTAATGATGAGCTGCTAGACTTTTGTATGTAACAGTAAAAATTTTAAAGGGATAGTAATGTTTCACAAAAAAGCAGCTCCAACTAATCTTTATAGTATTTGGGCCATGGAGACTGTTATTTCAATACTGTCTGAATTGTAGTTCAAGAGTGATTGAAAGATAAATATCCCCCTCCTACCCCTTTTACTGATGTAACACTGCTCACCTTAGAGCAGCAAGACTGTCTGGATGGATCACAGAGAGGGACAATCTTCAGTGAGCAAAAGGAAAATCCTGTCAAGGGGGCAGGGTTTTCCTTATGCTCACAGTAAAAAGATTATCCATTGCTGTGATCTGTCTGATCAAGAGACCAGATTCCACATCTGAGGGGAGGTGGCTTACACTAGGTAAAAGGGACGGGAGGGGGATACTTTATCATTCAGTTACTCTTGAACTACAACTCTGACAGTACTGAAATAATACTCCCCATGGCCCAAATACTATGAAGGTTAATCAGAGCTGCTTTTTTTGAGACTTAACCCCCTTACAGCCAGAGGGGTAACCAATGCATTGATTTACTCCTCAGGAACTCAAAGGGTCAAACAAAATATTTTTGTCTTCTAATTTCCACCATTTTGTAAAGTTATTTGTTTGGATATCATGCTTGATCAGTTAAAGATGAATACATTTTGTTTCTAAGTGTTTTTTTACCCTTTTCAATATTTTTCATCTGTTTATTATGGTTTGATCAATATTTTTTTTCTTTTTATGTACGTACTTGATCAGTCTAATGAACAATTTATTTATTTTTTTTTTTTTGCGCAACACATTTGCACAGGCATTCATAATTCTTAAAGGGATAGTAATGTTTCACAAAAACAGCAGCTCCAATTAATCTTAAATAATAGTTGTGGTTCAAGAGAAATTGAATGATAAAGTTTCCCCTCCCGCCCCTTTTACCTAGTGTAAGCCATCTCTTCACAGATGTGGAATCTGGTTATAAGACCAGACAGATAACAGCAGGGGACAATCTTCTTCCTATGAGAACAATGAAAGCCCTGCCCTCCTTGACAAGTTTTTCAGGTTTTTCCCTTATCTTAATTGAAGATTGTCCCTCTCTGCAATCTACCTGGGCACCTCCCTTCTGATCTGGCTGAGCAGTGTTACATCAGTAAAAGGGGCAGGAGGGGAATACTTCATTGAATTACTCTTGAACTACATCGCTGACAAAATTGAAATAACACTTTCCAAGGTCCAAATACTATGATGATTAATTAGAGCTGCTTTTATTATGAAACATTATTATCCCTTTAAACATCTAATGGAATCTAATCTAATCTAATGGAATAATAAATTAAATAGTTACTATGTAACTATGTAATTTATTATTCTATTAGACTGTGACCTGGATCAGCTAAAGTGAGCTCTGCGCATGTTTACGAATTATGAATGCCTGTGTAAATGTGTTGCACAAAAAACACTGTAACATTAAACCTAAATATCTCTTGAGTGGGGGCACACTTTGGCACATCTGCCTTCAATTTCCAAAAATGTTGAGTACTGTTGTATATGTGCCCCATGTCACTCCATAAGTGCAAATAGAATGTGGAAGAGAAGCCCTTAGAAGGTCAAATGAAACCTCAACCAACCAGGAGTATTGACAATGACAACAACACCTGCATCATCTTCAGCTAGAAGATGTACCTCTGCAGTACTACCATTTCTGTCATTACCCCCCCAGCAGCTGATAGTGAGTCAGCAGATGTGAGGATTTGGCAATGCATCTCCACCCACTGCACCTTGTCTGGTGCAGTGACCACACAGGTCAATGTGGCGGGGAGCAATTCAATTTAGGGAATCAGGAAGCATCTGCAGAAAGCCCATCCCACTAAACGTGCCAAGCTGATGGCAGGTAGGGTTCATTGTTTTTATTACATCTTGGACCTACCACCACCACCACCCAGTTACTTGTATTTAGTGGCGCAGACAAAAGCCTTAGTGGTAGCAGCACGTGATGGTGGTGGTGATTATAGTTGCGCTTACCCTATATAATAATTCACTAAAACATGTGTAACGACGCAGTCATGCACAGTAGAGACTGCCCGTGGTGAGGCTGATACAGTATGGGACGCTCCGAAGGCGAGTCCAGCTCTGTATCGCCGCGGCGTGGGAAGTCTCTACTGTGCATGAATGCCCCCCTACCGGCTGGCAGTGGCACTAGTTACTTCATATGAAAGCAGATGTACCAAATGTGATTCTTACCATCCCTTCCCTTCTTTCACAATGAATAGATATATCATGATAAGAAGAAAGAATGCTAGACAAATTATTTGCATGAACATGTATGATTCCAACATAATCTTGTATTATTATTGTCAAACATTAATCAGTGGTCATAGCAGTGGTTGCAACTATTAAGATCCCTCCTCCTCCTCAGTGCTGCTGTTAATACTACATGTGCCGTGGGCTTCTCTATCTTGTGTGTATTTTTCCACTTCTGCTACCTGATACTCAGATGGTATTAGATACTGGTTCGGTTTTAGAAATGTAAACCTTGCAACATTGCTGTTGACAGGTGTGTCCTACTGTTAGAGCATTTTCTCAGCATCACTGAAAACATGCTCTGACTGCATGCTTGCTGGTGGGCAGCTTTTGACAAAATAGAAGTGCTTTTGACACTCTCTTCTAAATCCAAATCCCCCCGTGAAGTTATTATCACTCTTAATTACTCCCACCCCCAAGCTCGCTACCTTGGAGTCATATATGACTCTGCCTTCTGCTTCATTCCCCACATCCAAGTCCTTGCCAAACTCTGCCACCTTCATCTCAGACACATCTCACTCATTTGTTACTTTCTCACAGAAGATACAGCCAACATTTTATGTTTTGACCTCCTAACTATCTCCTAACTAGCCTTCCTCATTCCTGAATGCGCCCTCTCCAATATGTTTTGAGTCTTTAGGCAATGTTAATGTTCCTCAAACAACTCCCCTCTGTCAATCCCTGTAATGCCTTCCTGTTCCATCCTAAAAAATAAAAAATAAAAATCAAATTGTGCTGAGCAACAACTTTGGGCTTCATGCAGAAAAGAATTTTGGGGCAAACCAACTGTGGGGGCTTTTAACCCATTGAATGCTACAGAAGCCCCCTATTCTATATGAACCAATGTAATGGAGATATCTTTAGAAATCAAGGGGGTTAAAAGCCCCATTTAAATTAATATCAGTTTATTTAGCCCCAGTGATACAGTACGTTTGCTCCAGAAAATTCAGCAAGATTAATTTTTGCAAAAGTATTAATACATCACAACTGCCCCCACCAAAACAAATTAAAAACAAACACTGTAAAAGAATCTTAGAAATGTTTTATTTGTATTTTTTTTATTTGATATGCTCAGAAGGGCTGACTTCTAGGGCAAACCAATTGCACTAATTTAAAAGGGACTTTAAATCACTGAATGCGACATTGATGATGCAGTAGATTTGCTCCAGAATTGCTCCACTGTCTTAGTGCATCAACCTCAGTGAACCTTTTCCCTTCCACCTGATCGAGGGCCACATACTTAACATTTTCCTCCAAGGAATGCACAATATTGCCTGCTAAGGTTGGCGGATGTATTGTGTGTTCACATTATATATGTGTGATGCATGTACTAGCACATGTACACACATGTACATATCTACTAGACCCTAGTAGAAAATGTTGAGGCACTCCTTGGAGGAAAATGTTGAGCATGTGGCCTTCAATTAGGAGAGAGGAAAAATAAAATTTAGCAGGATTATTTATTATAAAAGAACACACTGTTTGAAACCCCTTTTCAATGACAAATACACACACACACAGTCTGACACTCCGGCCTTGTTTTACTGACCACTAGCAGTCACAGAATTACACATATATACGGAGTCACACCCCAGCCTTGAATCACTGTCCACTGGTAGTCAAATAACCACACATACACTGTGTACCCAACCTTGTTCCTCCAGCAGCTGCAAAACTGCACATGATCTAATTCCCCAAGCATTTTTCCACTGGAAGCCAGTTTGCCTATCTTCCCTAGCTCAGGAGGGTGCCTCTTCCTTGGTGATCCAGTGTTTGTCTAATGATACAAAGCCCTGGGATATGAAATCATATATTGGTGCTCTGTAGCCTTAAAGGAGCAGTAAACTTTTTTTTATGAAAACACATATTTTATAGAGCTTTTCCTGCCGAATAAAACAAGGGTACTCCCATCGCTGTCAGGTGTTTTATTCAAAAATTATAGCAGTTTAAATAATCAGGAAGTGAATTTACTGTGTTTACTTCCTGATAGTTCTAACTGACAGGAAGTGACAGGCAGTTTCTGTCACATTCTATGGAGAACTGTTATGTCTCTGACTTTTCTGACTTTCCTCTCCATTAGAATTTAACAGGAAATCTAATTAGAATTTGACCACTAGAGGGCACTGGTAGTGTAAAAAAACATGGGTTTAAACTGTAATAACTCTGGAAATATAAATCTCTCGGCAGTGGGAGTACCCTTATTTTACTCAATAGGAAAATCCCTACAATATATATTTTTTCATAAAAAAAGTTTACTGCTCCTTTAAGTTCTGCAAGAACCATGAGGGGAGCTATATATAGAGGCCTGTACAGGAGAAGGCCTCTTGTTCCAGATACTGGATGAGCAAGGATAATGGGCCTTCTTCAGTGCTAGTGAGGGGGCTGCAGGTCATATTTTAATATTTGTTTGGCCACCAAAAGTCCAGATTCTTACCTCCAGGGTGCTGAAGTTTCCACTCTCTGACAATTCATTGCTGAGCATGTAGTCCCTATCCACCACAGCACTGTCTGTCACTATGACAACCACTCGTCGCACAGCGGAAAGACCCATTTCTTCCTTCCCAGGAATCAGCCCACCAATCAAATTTTCTGCTGCTTCCAAAAATGTCATGGCCAATGTGTCAGCAGAACCCTGAATGTTTAGAAATCAAAATAGAAGTGAATGTGATATTCTGATGTGTCATGGAATTATAGCATGGAAACAATGCAGTGGATATGATTTGGCTATATTCTGTTTGTTGATAATGAGACATGGTCTCATCTGAAAGCTGATATCCAATTTCAGCAGGGGTAACTGTGTACCCATGTTGTATTGTCATACATTTATTGTGAACTTGTGACACAGCTTGAAAACAGTGACTTACCTGTTCAGCAGTGCCTTCCTCAGATGAGTCATCTATCAGTTGTGTGGATATAGCTGTGTTTTTATGACTTTGCATTTGTGTCAGACAGCCCTGATCCTCAGATTCTTCTCCTTGTTTACTGGCAGGGTGAACTTCATCTTCATATTTCTTCTCCTCAACAATTTCTACAGATAAACCAGTCACTTCCTTATTCATAAGAGAGATCTCTCTTTCAATGTCATTTTGTTTCTGTGCTGCAAGATGTTCCATTTCTCGGCTCTGCTGCTCCACTTCATCTGTGAGGGGTACTTTCAGCAGAGCCCCATGCGTTGGTCCCTTATTCTCCCCAAGATTCTCAAAGTCACACATCAAGCTCTTTGACTTCTGTCCAGCTTTCTTAGGCTCCAACTCGAGTGACTGAGAAGTGAAGGATAAAGGAAGAAAGACATCAGAAGAGAAAAATTACAAACGGGACCATGTGCTGTATTCAATGGTGCAATTCTGGAGCAAACCAACTGCACCATAGGGGAGAAATGAAAATGTACATCATTAAAATGGGGTCTTTAATGTCTTGAGAGCTACAGAGAGGTCTCCAATGCATCGCAAAACGATGTGCTTGAAACCTCTTTAGCATTCAATGGTTAAAAGCTCAGTTTAAATCATTGGGAATTTTCTTTATCTCCTATAATGGAGATGCTTTGCTCCAGAATTGATCATCTTATTGAATACTTCCCCAAATCAGAAACTGAATCACCAGTACAACAACTACATTCACATTTTACAAAATATAATAACGGAATAAAATAATTATGTAGAGTGTCCCACCAATGTCCGTAAATACTCATGCAAATGTAGGAAATCTGTGTTTTCATGTAATGATGGAGAGCTGGGGTGAGATATTGGGGATTTACACAAGTACCAATTATATTTTGATATTCTCTCTTTAGTGTGACAGTAACATATATATATATATAACAAGTGCAAGCTGTGGCACACCAAATATAAAGTGTATGGAACACTTATTTGAATACATTTATATTTCAAGACTCCAGTGTGCTGTCTCTTCAGTCCTGCGCATACAGAGGGGCATGATTTTCACAGTAGTAGGCCGGGGCCTTCCTGTGAAAATCTCTGCAAGGAGTTTGCCCACCCTCCACATCTGCTGCTAGAAGAAAAAAAAAACATGGCTGACTCTCACTGCATAAGTGACTTACTGCCTGCCAATAAAATCATACCCTCCACTGCACCTCCTGCACCCACAAACCCACACTGTCAACCTCCCCAAAGCCCTGTACCTCAGCATGCCGATACCCTCCCTCTTCATGCACTACACAGGAGGCCCAAGAACTGCGTGCACTGCTTCAGCCCTGACTACAGGAACAACATTGCGCTCAAGGACAAGCCCAGGAATCGCAACCTGGACATGCAGCACTATGGCACTCACAGCCACAGCTCGCACCTTCATCTCCAGCCTTGGACACATCTGTGCCACCTCAACACACAATGGTCAATGATTTAAATTTGACTTTTAACCCTGTGAATGCTACAGTTCTCCAACTCATTCTTTCACAATGCATTGGAAAACTCTAGCCCTGAAGGGATTAAAACCATACTGAAACTATGCCAATCATCTGCCCTCTTCCTCTGATGTTCTGCCCATTCCCCCCTCCTTCATACTTTAACTAATGTTCATATTACTTGGCACACATACATTTTTGACTGTTTCAACCAACATGGTATAAGCCACAACATGGGAGGAAGAGGGGAGGTGACTAACACACTTTCGCTACTCAGCTATACCTCTTACATACCTCTACCCTCTTCCTATTATTGCCAGACTACATGGTCCTCGTTACATAACTCAGCATTCCTGTGTGTATTAACCCTTCAGTGTCAGGGGTGTGCTAGGTCATTCACTCTTTGCTGCCACTCCAAGAGTTAATATAACTGACTGGGTTGCGTACTTTTAATCCCCTGTAGGTCTTTTATTAACCCCTTCAGTGCAACATTCTGTAACCTTCTGGCACTCAAAGCTTTAAACCACTACTGCAACATGCTGCCCATTCTCATTGCCATACAGTTTCTCCATATGTTGTATTTACCCACTGAGTAGCACTTGGGTATGTAGCATCCGGTAAAGAGCATAACTCTTTTTACAAAAAAAAAACACTACACTCAGAACAAAGGCTGTAGTTCTCTGTTTACCATTCATACATCAACTTACTCACTTTTCACTTTTTAACCCTTTCACTCCCAAAAGGGGGGATCCAACTCATTACTTCACCATGGGTTCATACCTTTCTGCCACTCAAAGGGCTAACCATTATCTGTCACTGGTCAATGTCAATGTTATTTTCAATATAGATATTAAAAATAATATTGTCTATATGTGTGTGTGTGTTGCTATCCATAATAATATCTACATGTGTATGTATGTGGGTGTATATATGTATGAATTTGTGTCCCTGTCTCTATGTATATATGTATGTATCTATCTCTGCGTGTCTATGTGTGTGTCATAATAACTGTATGTGTGTCTGTGTGTGCATGTATGTATAATATATGTACGTGTGTGTGTGTCTCTGTGTCTATGTATGTATGTGTGTTTGAACTCTGTAATACAACTAACAGACCCTTCACAACACACTTGTATTTAGACAATTCCACCAAACATAACAGAATACGATAGCCCCCCAAAAAACTGACTGGCAATGCCGTCCCATACTTCTAGTATATATATATATATATATATATATATATATAGAGAGAGAGAGAGAGAGAGAGAGAGAGTGAGAGAGAGAGAGAGAGATTTTAAAAGTGATCCTATCGCTCAGAATACGTGCATTTTTGTATAAAAATGTTTGTACGTTATACTAGTCAAAGACATTTTTTTTAAATACTTAGTGGAGCATATTCTAAATGAATTTTAGAACTAAAATTGATGTGCAAAGTATTTTGGGTGACAAGCAGCTATTTTGCAAGAGTACTGCATTTGTATGAAGCTGTAACTATGTGTGAAAGAGCTACAAGGTACACACTTGGTGTATATATATATATATATATATATATATATATATACCCACTCGATCCTTAGGCAATATATAGCACTAGTTACAATAGAAAAGGATACTCTCACCCCTTCTGCAAGAATGGGGTCTCCACCATAGGCTATTCTCTTTGTTCCTGGAAAAGGCAAAGAGAGAGTACCTTATATATTTTGTAAAACAGATGCTAGTGTTAGGGTCCATTAGCAGTTAGGCAGGTCCTGGGAAGATATTTCTTTTTTAACTCAACGATTTTTGTTAGCAAATTTTTATTTTGGAAAATGAAATGCATCAAAATAATTGCATGTGAACATAAACGTGAACCATAAGGGAAGATGGACAGGATTAATGAAAGATAAAAGAGAGGAAAGAATAGGGAAAATATTAATTCCAGGGAACCACTCTCTAATATGCTACAATGGTTAAATGCAAAGTAATGTAAATCAAAAGAGACATCCATTTCTGGTGATTTCCAAGAAATAATAAAAACATGTTTATTGCTTAGCTGCCTGGAAAATAAAGGCAATTATTTTGCACATAGAATAGGAATGTCAATTTTGTTTTTTACACAGTAATGTCTTAACAAGATGTATGTTTGTAATTTAGTCCACCATTGTGAGGAACTCTCCTCAAAACTTTAATTCTAGGACAGGCCCACACATGTCCAACACCCCACACACACATCCCTAAAGCATTATGGATATGCAATTTGGAAAATATTCTTTAGGCAGATCTAAATACCACCCAAATATTATTTTATAAAATAACTCAAGGAGATTGATGTTGATGCAAAATGGAGAATTGGGTATCTTGAGACAAGTTACATTAGGATTTCTGGGGGTCAGAGTGGCAAGTGCCGCCACTTCCAGAGCAAATGGGATAGAAGATATGGGATATTCCTGCCTCTTACCTTTTGTAAAAGAAAAAAAAATCAGAAAAGAAGCATGAATGTTCCAATCTTGCTTGAGGATGTGAGTAGAGGGAATGAACCCAATTAGTAAATTTACTCCAGAGACAACATCTCTCTAAGAAATAATGTAAATAGTCCCTTGATAAAGAATCAAAAGCTTTATAGAAGGCAAACAAGTGGAGCATAGCCAGATGATATTTTTGTAGTCTGAGGCAGATTGATATAAAGGCAACTGTCTGAAGCCTGTCATGTTGGAAAAAAGCCCACCTTATCTAAATAGATCAGGTCAGAGATGAAAATATTTAACCTTTAATGAGAATTTTGGCACGGATTTTTAAATCTAGGTTAAAGATACAAATGGGCCTGTAATTAACATCTGCAAAGTCTTGTGATAAGGGCAAAAAAGTCATCAGGGCATGGAGATTTGGGATTCTTCAGAAATGTATTTGCACATTTAATCATGTCCTGTGAGATTGGCCGATGTAGGAGTCAAATATGTCCTAAACAATTTATAGCTAACAGGGTATCAGGTTTATTCCTCTTTAGATAAGTCTTTGATATAATCATCTAATCATTTTCTCAGCCTCATCAGTAAGACATAAATTTAACTCACTCCTAACTGCATGAATCTGATGTCAGAGAAGGTCATATTTATGTTTTCTTCTAAAGCCTTCAAAAATGCAGTAAGCTCTCTAATTTTGGCGTGTCTCTACTGTCCCCTATTATAGGCAATCTGCATTAAATGGCACTGAATCACTGCTTTATTTGCCTGCAACAATTTTGTGTGAGCAGTAAAAAACTAATGATTTAATACAAACAAATCCTGAATGGCATAATAACATATTAAATTAGGTTAAGAAAAGACACAAGTCCATCAAGTTCAACCTTTGCCTCTTAACCCAGAGAAATAAGAATTATATAGCTTTCCTTCTGCCAAATAAGCTAGTTTTTAATCACACTTTCCTGTTTGCCTACTAATACACAGTATATCCCTGTATGTTCCCTTTTGAAAGAAATGTATCTAACCTTCTCTTAAATGTATCCAGTGTATCTGCCACAACCACATCCTTGGGCAAGGAATTCCATAATTTAACAGACCTCACTGTAAAAAACCCTTTATTTGCTGAACTCGAAACCTCCTTTCTAGTGTTGAGCGAGCATGCTCGGCCGATGCTTGGATCGGCTCGAGCATCGCTCTGCTCGGCACATGGCGGTACTCGTACCGCATGTGCTCGCCCGCCATGTTCGGGTCTCCTCCCCGCACGTTTTGCGGCTGCTGCGCAGCCAATAAACGTGCAGGGAGGCTCTGACATCAGTGTAATGCCAGCAGCCATGTTGGCTGCTGGCATTACTCTGATTGGCTGGCCAGAACCCGTGGTCGGGTGCTGTATAGCACCTGACCAGCGAGTTCGGCTCAGTCTTAGCCAGGGAGAGATGAGGATAGGAAGGGAAAGTCAGTGTAGGGAGAAAAAAAGCGATTGTGAAAAAAAAAGAACCAAAAGTCCTTTTTAGGACTACTGTGTGTGGGGGCAGCAGGTTATTTTGTGTGGGGGGAAAAAAAAAAAAAAAAAAAAAAAAACATATATTCTGTTTAGTGTGCAAAGTTGCAGATTAGAGCACATTCTGTTTAGTGTGCAAAGTTGCAGATTAGAGCACATTCTATTTAGTGTGCAAAGTTGCAGATTAGAGCACATTCTGTTTAGTGTGAAAAGTTGCAGATTAGAGCACATTCTGTTAAGTCTTCAAACTAAAATATCAAAGTCACATATTCCATTCAGTGTGCTTCGCCGCAGTTTAGCAGCACATTCTGTGTACTGTGCAGAGTTGCAGAATAGGAAGAAATACTGTTAAGTCTTCAAACTAAAATATCAAAGTCACATATTCCATTCAGTGTGCTTCGCCGCAGTTTAGCAGCACATTCTGTGTACTGTGCAGAGTTGCAGAATAGGAAGAAATACTGTTAAGTCTTCAAACTAAAATATCAAAGTCACATATTCCATTCAGTGTGCTTCGCCGCAGTTTAGCAGCACATTCTGTGTACTGTGCAGAGTTGCAGAATAGGAAGAAATACTGTTAAGTCTTCAAACTAAAATATCAAAGTCACATATTCCATTCAGTGTGCTTCGCCGCAGTTTAGCAGCACATTCTGTGTACTGTGCAGAGTTGCAGAATAGGAAGAAATACTGTTAAGTCTTCAAAGTAAAATATCAAAGTCACATATTCCATTCAGTGTGCTTTGCCGCAGTTTAGCAGCACATTCTGTGTACTCTGCAGAGTTGCAGAATAGGAAGAAATACTGTTAAGTCTTCAAACTAAAATATCAAAGTCACATATTCCATTCAGTGTGCGTCACCGCAGTTTAGCAGCCTATTCTGTGTACTCTGCACAGTTGCAGAATAGGAAGAAATACTGTTAAGTTTTCAAACTAAAATATCAAAGTCACATATTATATTCAGTGTGCGTCACCGCAGTTTAGCAGCCTATTCTGTGTACTCTGCACAGTTGCAGAATAGGAAGAAATACTGTTAAGTTTTCAAACTAAAATATCAAAGTCACATATACCATTCAGTGTGCGTCGCCGCAGTTTAGCAGCCTATTCTGTGTACTCTGCACAGTTGCAGAATAGGAAGAAATACTGTTAAGTTTTCAAACTAAAATATCAAAGTCACATATTATATTCAGTGTGCGTCGCCGCAGTTTAGCAGCCTATTCTGTGTACTCTGCACAGTTGCAGAATAGGAAGAAATACTGTTAAGTTTTCAAACTCAAATATTAAAGTCACATATTCCATTCTGTGTTCGTCACCGCAGTTTAGCAGCCTATTCTGTGTACTCTGCACAGTTGCAGAATAGGAAGAAATACTGTTAAGTTTTCAAACTCAAATATTAAAGTCACATATTCCATTCTGTGTGCGTCACCGCAGTTTAGCAGCCTATTCTGTGTACTCTGCACAGTTGCAGAATAGGAAGAAATACTGTTAAGTTTTCAAACTCAAATATTAAAGTCACATATTCCATTCTGTGTGCGTCACCGCAGTTTAGCAGCCTATTCTGTGTACTCTGCACAGTTGCAGAATAGGAAGAAATACTGTTAAGTTTTCAAACTAAAATATCAAAGTCACATATTATATTCAGTGTGCGTCACCGCAGTTTAGCAGCCTATTCTGTGTACTCTGCACAGTTGCAGAATAGGAAGAAATACTGTTAAGTTTTCAAACTAAAATATCAAAGTCACATATTCCGTGTAAGATGAAGAAGGCGGGTAAAAAGGGACGGGGAAGTGGACGTGATCCTGATAGTTCAGGGCGCGGGTCAGGACGCGGAGAAACTGTGCCTGGTGCCAGAGCACAAGAAAGAAAGACATCCACCATACCTAGCTTCATGTCTCATTTCACAGGGCGTCGCAGGACATCACTCTCAAGGTCCGACCACTGCGAACAGGTGGTCGGTTGGATGTCAGCTGATACTGCTTCCAGTCGGTTAAGCACCACCCTGTCTTCCACCAAGTCCACTCTCAGTAGCCAAGAGTCTGGTCAACATAATCCTCACTCTGATCATCCTTCCTCCCACCATACACGGTCTGGTCAAAGAAGTGATCCCACACTGGGATATAGTGAGGAGCTCGTCTCATCACCAATCCTTCATTTGACCCTCTCTCCAAGCACGCTTGCAGAGGAACATGACATCTTGTGCCCTGATTCACAACCTCTAGAGGGTACCCAATCACAAGAAGATGACAGATGTGAACGGCATTTAAGGTCAAAGGAAGTAGTGGATGATGATGATGATGATGAGACACAGTTGCCATTAAATCAACCACTATTACCGTCTCAAGACCTTGTTGAGGAGAATGTTATACAGTTGTCAATGACTGAGTATGTGGTGGGATCAAGACATGAGGAGGATGATCAGAGTGAGGAAGTGGAGGAGGACTTGGTGGACGATGAGGTGACTGACCCCACCTGGGAAGGTGTAGAGCCGAGCGATGACAGCAGTCCTGAGGGTGAGACATCTGCAGCACCGCAACAGGCTGGAAGAGGCAGTGGTGTGGCTACAGAAAGAAGGCGGACCGCACCAAACCGGCCCGCAAATGTTCCACGGAGCACCCCCTTGCGTAAATCTACCTTGACAAAGGGTAGGTGTTCCGCGGTATGGCGTTTTTTTAAGGAAAGTGCGGACGACAAAAGAATTGTAGTTTGCAACCTGTGCCACACCAGAATGAGCCGAGGCATGAACACTAGAAACCTCACCACCACCAGCATGATCCGACACATGGCATCCAAGCACCGTAATAAGTGGGAGGAACGCCTGGATCGCCCATCTGTGTCTGCAGGCCACACCACTGCCTCCTCTTCCCCTGTTTTCGGTGCCGGCCAATCGCCTGTCGAAGGCGCAGGCCCGCATACCTCCCGCCCTGCACCTGTACCATCTGAAGCACCATCAGCGACCACATCCACTTCCCTGTCCCAGCACAGCGTCCAAATGTCGTTACCCCAGGCATTTGAGCGCAAGAGAAAATACCCAGCCACCCACCCACAGGCCATAGCACTAACCTCACACCTTTCCAAATTAATGGCCATCGAAATGCTGCCATTTAGGCTTGTGGACACTGAGTCCTTCCGCAGCCTGATGGCAGCAGCTGTCCCTCGGTACGCGGTCCCCAGCCGCCACTACTTTTCCCGGTGTGCCATCCCCGCATTACACCACCATGTGTCCCGTAACATCACCCGTGCCCTGACCAACGCAGTTACTGGGAAGGTCCACTTAACGACTGACACATGGACAAGTGCTTGTGGCCAGGGACGCTACATTTCCCTGACGGCACACTGGGTGAATGTCGTGGAGGCTGGGAGCGACTCGGACCCTGGGATGGCACGGGTGCTACCCACGCCGAGGATTGCGGGCCCTACCTCCATCAGGGTTTCCGCCAGCACCTACGTTATTGGCTCCTCCTCCTCCATTTCCACCTCCGAATTCTCTACACGCAGCGCCACTCCCCCATCAGCCAGTAGCTGGAAGCAGTGTAGCACTGCAGTGGGGAAGCGTCAACAGGCCGTGCTGAAGCTGATCTGCCTTTGGGACAAACAGCACACAGCCTCAGAGCTGTTGCAGGGGATTAGTCACCAGACCGAGCAGTGGCTCTCGCCACTCAACCTGCAACCAGGCATGGTTGTGTGTGATAATGGGCGTAACTTGGTGGCGGCTTTGGAGCTCGGCAAGCTCACACACGTACCATGCCTAGCGCATGTATTTAATTTAGTGGTTCAGCGATTTCTAAAAACCTACCCCAATGTGCATGATCTCTTGACCAAGGTGCGCCGCGTGTGTGCACATTTCCGTAAGTCATCTACAGCTTCGGCCGGCCTGTTGAAGCTGCAGCAGGGCTTACAATTGCCAGCTCACCGGCTGCTGTGTGACGTGAGCACGCGCTGGAACTCCACCTTCCACATGTTGGCCCGGCTTTGTGAGCAGCAGAGGGCAGTAGTGGAGTACCAGCTGTTACACGGTCGTCGCCTCTCCGTTCAACTTCCTGTAATCAGAAGTGAGGAGTGGGAATGGATGTCAGACCTCTGCGAGGTTTTACGCAATTTTGAGGAATCGACACAGATGGTGAGCGGCGATAACGCTATTATCAGTGTAACCATCCCACTTCTGTGTCTACTGAAACGCTCGCTGCTCACAATTAAAACCGACGCTTTGCATGTGGAAGAGGTGGAAATGGGGGAGGAAGAGCTTACACAAGGTGATAGCCAGAGCACCCTCACTTCGTCTTCTCAGCGACAATTGGAGGAGGCGGAGGAGGAGGAGGAGGAGGAAGACACGGTTGCCTCCGCTACAGAGGGTAGCCATGGAACTTTAGTTCCATCTCTTCAGCGTGGGTGGGCAGAAGAGGAGGAAGAGGATGAGGATATTGAGAGTCATCCTCCTGGTGAGGACAGCGAAATCTTGCCTGTTGGTACTCTGGCACACATGGCTGACTTTATGTTAGGCTGCCTTTCCCGTGACCCACGCGTTGTACGCATTTTAGACAACACGGATTACTGGGTGTTCACCCTTCTGGACCCCCGCTACAAAGAGAATTTCTCATCTCTCATTCCTCCGGTGGAGAAGACAAGCAAAATGGTGCAATACCAGAAGGTTCTTGTTGAAAAATTGCTCCAAAATTTTCCATCTGACAACGCTGGCGGCAGAGTACGTGCTACCTTGGCCAACCGAGAAGGGGAGAAAAGGGGAGCACACAGCAGTTCCGACAAAGGCAGGGCAACACTCTCCAAGGCGTGGGACACCTTCATGACACCCCGCCAGCACCCTCACCCTGATGCGCAGCCTAGTGTCACAAGGAGGGAAAAGTTTTGGAAGATGGTGAAGGAGTACGTAGCAGACCGTGTCAGCGTCCTCAATGATCCCTCTGTGCCTTACAACTACTGGGTGTCCAAGCTGGACACGTGGTATGAACTGGCACTCTACGCCTTGGAGGTGCTGGCCTGCCCTGCCGCCAGCGTTCTGTCTGAGCGGGTATTTAGTGCTGCTGGTGGCATCATAACAGATAAGCGTATCCGCCTTTCCACCGACAATGCTGATAGGTTGACACTTATAAAAATGAACAAGGCCTGGATTTCCCCTGACTTCTCCACTCCACTGGAGGAAAGCCCCGGGGGAACATAAACTCACTTTATATATGTTATTTACAATGATGGGAATACTCTGTATTCCCATTCACCCCTTCCACCCAAAAAACGGGTATATGGTTGACTCTTAATCCTCTCATCCTCCTCCTCCTCTTCCATATGCCCTGGGATATAATTTTTATATAGGGCCAGCTCACCAGCGGGCCCTGTGATATAATTTTTATATAGGGCCAGCTCACCAGCGGGCCCTGTTTGACAATTTTTATATAGGTCAGCTCACCAGCGGGCCTTCTCATATAATGTTTTATTGGGTCAGCTCTCTAGCGGGCCCTCTCATATAATGTTTTATAGCGTCAGCTCACTAGCGGGCCTTCGCATATAATGTTTAGGATGGTCAGCTCTGCAGCAGACCCTCACCCATAATGTTTTAGATGGTCAGCTCAGCGCACGTTTCCCTCTTAATCATGGCCCCAGTTCCGAAAAATCGAGGACATTTTTGGGAGAATTTGCCTTTGCGCACGTTTCCCTCTTAATCATGGCCTCAGTTCAATAAAATCAAGGAAATTTTTGGGAGAATTTGCCTCTGCGCACGTTTCCCTCTTAATCATGGCCTCACTTCAGAAAATCAAGGAAATTTTTGAGATAATTTGCCTCTGTGCACGTTTCCCTCTTAATCATGGCCTCACTTCAGAAAATCAAGGAAATTTTTGAGATAATTTGCCTCTGCGCACGTTTCCCTCTTAATCATGGCCTCACTTCAGAAAATCAAGGAAATTTTTGGGAGAATTTGCAGATGATATACAAGTAAATATACAGCAAATATTGTTTGGTAACAATTTTTCGCCTAAAGTCGTTTTTATTTTCCTTTTTGTGTGTTTTACGGTCAGTCTGTAAAAATGGCGTACTACGGGCGAAAGATCGTTCCCAGCAGTGATTTTGGAGTCCAAGATGCATCCAGACATCCTCCCTATGCTGTCCCTGAACCATTTCTGTGGTGTTTCCATCCTTTTCTTCCCTTTTCCTATGGACCAGGCACCCTCCCCTCATCAGAGCAGGGGGTGCCTGGTGTAATGCTCGAGTCCTCCCATTGACTTCAATGGGGCTCGGGTGCTCGGCCGAGCACTCGAGCCTCCGGGGGCGCTCGGTCAGAGCACCCGAACACCCGAGCATTGGGGTGCTCGCTCATCACTACTCCTTTCCTCTAATCTCAAGGGGTGGCCCCTGGTTATTTGATCAGGCCTTCAAATGAATAGCTCACCAGAAAGATTGTTGTATTGACCTCTCATATACTTGTACATTGTTATAACATCTTCTCTTAGTCGTCTTATCTCTAGATTAAATAAACCAAGTTTGTCTATTTGTTTCTCGTCAAATCCTCCATTCCTTGATTAACAGACCTCATTATAAAAAACCCTTTCTTTGCTGAATTCAAAACCTCCTTTCCTCTAATCTCAAGGGGGGGCCCCAGGTTATTTGATCAGGCCTCCGAATGAATAGCTCACAGAGAGATCCCTGTTTTGACCTCTCATATACTTGTACATTGTGATAACATCTCCTCTTAGTCATCTTTTCTCTAGATTAAATAAACCAAGTTTGTCTAGTTCTTCCTCATCAAATCCTCCATTCCTTTTATTAATTTTGTTGCTCTTCACTGTACTCTCTCCAGTTCTAGAATATCCATTTTCAGAACTGGTGCCCAAAACTATACTGCATATTCGAGGTGAAGTCCTACCAATGATTTGTACAGTGGCAACATTATTTTATCCACTCTTTCTTCAATACCCCTTTTTATGCAAGACAGGACTTGTTTGCTTTTGCTACTGCTATTTGACATTGGTCACTGTTTCCAAGTTTGCAATTTACAAGGATTACCAGGTCTTTCTCTGTTATCAAGTCCCCTAAAATCATTCTATTAAAGTCATAAGTAGCATTGGGATTTTTTCTTCCCCAATGCATGAATTTACACTTTCCCACATTAAACTTCATATTCCATTTTTTTGCCCAATGTGCCATTTTATATAAATCCCTCTATAGAGAACAAATTTCCTGGTTTGAATTTATTACCCTTCATAATTTAGTGTCATCTGTAAATATTGATATTTTGCTTTCTATATCTATTTTTAGGTCATTTATAAACATGTTAAAGTGGAACATTCAATGAAATTTTCTTCATACTTCTTCATAGAAGCTGAAAAGATTAGTTTGGCATGATCTATTCCTCATAAAGCCATGTTGATTCCTGTTAAGTATCTTATTTGTTGCAGTGTAATCCTGAATATAATCCCTTATTTCCTTTCTAGCAGTTTTCCCACCACAGAGGTCAAACTCACTGGTCTATAATTCCCAGGTTCTGTTTTAATTCCCTTCTCATATAGCGGTACTACATTGGCTTTACACAAATCTTGTGGCATTGAGCCTGAGGTGAGAGAATCTTTAAAGAGCAAAAAGAGGGGTCTTGCTAACACTAAACTGAGTTCCTGAAGAACCCTTAGATGTATGCCATCAGGACCCAGTGGGTTGTCAGTCTTAATTCTGTTCAGTCTTCCCATTACCTCTTTTTGTGTTAATTAGGGATGAGCGAGCACCCCGATGCTCGGGTGCTCGGGTGCTCTGACCGAGCACCCCCTGATGCTCGAGTGCTCGGCCGAGCACCCGAGCCCCATTCAAATGAATGGGAGCACTCGAGCATTAAACCAGGCACCCCCTGCTCTGATGAGCGGAGGGTGCCTGGTCAATGTCCCCCTTCATCTCCGCTATGCCCCTCTTCCACAATGTCCCCCTTCATCTCCTATGCCATAGCGGAGATGAAGGGGGACATTGTGGAAGAGGGGCATAGCGGAGATGAAGGGGGACATTGTGGAAGAGGGGCATAGAGTCTATGCCCCTCTTCCACAATGTCCCCCTTCATCTCCGCTATGCCCCTCTTCCACAATGTCCCCCTTCATCTCCTCTATGGCATAGGAGATGAAGGGGGACATTGTGGAAGAGGGGCATAGCGGAGATGAAGGGGCACATTGTGGAAGACGGGCATAGCGGAGATGAAGGGGGACATTGTGGAAGAGGGGCATAGAGTCTATGCCCCTCTTCCACAATGTCCCCCTTCATCTCCGCAATGCCCCCTTCATCTCCGCAATGCCCCCGTACCTCCATTCCCTGGTGGTCCAGCGGAGCGTCTTCGGATCTGTGCCTCTTCCGGCACAGATCCTCTTCACCCGAACATGTCGGGCGAGCACATGGCGGTACTCGTACGAGTACCGCCATGTGCCGAGCAGAGCGATGCTCGAGCCGATCCGAGCATCGGCCGAGCACGCTCGCTCAACATTAGTGTTAATCCAATTTCTGATAATGGTATGGTTTTATTTGTTACTTGATGAGGCTCTTCTACCATTCCTTGTTCCCTTGTATATACTGATGTAAAGAGAGTGTTTAGAACATCAGCCTTTTCCTTAACCTCTCTAACAAACTCACCATCACATTTTTGAAAGGTCCATTGCGCTCCCTCCTAATTTTTTGCCATTTATGTATTTGAAAGCCTTTTTGGATTTGTCTTGCTCTTTCTTGCAATTCAGGTTTTATTATCTATTTGTGCTAACCTAATTGCCTTTTTGCAATCTTTGTTGCACTCCCCTGTATTTGAAGAAATAATTTTCTGTACCTTCCGATTTTAATAGTCCAAATTCCTTTTTTTTCCTTGCCATTTAATTCTTTACATATGCAGTTAACCACACTGGCTGTGATCTACTTCTTTTGCATTTGTTCCCCCCTGGTATATACTGTTGAATACATTTTTGCAACCTAATTTTAAATTCTGACCATTTTTCCTCAGTATTTTGTCTTTAAAAAATGTATCCCAGGCTAAGTGTTGCATTGTCGCTCTTAACAATTTGAAGTTAGCTTTTCTAAAATTAAGAGTTTCTGTTGAAGTGATACAGTTTTGCTTTGCCAAACTGAACTCAAATGTAACCAAGCTGTGATCACTGTTTCCCAAATGTTTACCTACCTTAATATTGGATACAATGTCTATGTTATTCGTTATCACTAGGTCCAATACATGTTATTTCTTGTTGGCATTTCCACCATTTGTGACATGTAGCTATTCCTAAGCATGGTCACAAACCTTCTTCTCTTAGCATTTACATAGGTCTCATGTTTCCAGTTTATAGCTGCATAGTTAAAATCTCCCATAATTATAGTATGCCCAAAATGTGCAGCTTTCCTCATTTGCAATAGCAGTTGGGCCTTATAACATCCTCATCAATATTTGGTGGTTTGTAGTACCAATCAACTCCTTTTTTTTTTTTACCTTGTATGCCATAAGGTTCCACATTATGGCCAGTCTCCTCATTAATATCACCCCTTAAATTTGGATTTAGCTCAAATATAAGCACACATCTCCCCCTTTTTTATTAATCCTGTCTCTCCTAAACTGAGAATAGCCCTCTATATTTATATCCCAATCATGTTTATCATCTATGTTTCAGTTATACTAATTATGTCCAAATGTTTATTAACCACTAATTCTCCCATTTATCTACCATACTTCTTGCATTTGCCAACATACAAGTAATTTGAAGTCTTTACTTATTTTACCCACTACTTGCCTTTTTTCTACATCTTCATTTAAAGTGTTAGTAATGTCTGAAAAAAACTTTTTTGCATTTAGAAGAGCTTAAAAAGCTGATCTAAATGCAAAAAACCGTATCTCTCAAACCACTATGGTTTAAGAGATACGGGCTTTTAAAGTTTGATTTCTCCTACTGACAGCTGTAAAGCTGTCAGCAGGAGATCCATGTCGGTCGACACGGAGGCGCTTGAGAAGTGCAGAGATCTCCTTACTTACACGAAATCCCTTCATTGGAATGGGCTAAAACGTGTGCCTAGTGTTCAGGCACACTTTTTAGACTATTCCAATGAAGGGATTCCATGTAAGTAAAGAGAACTCGGCACTTCTCAAGCGCCAGCGTGTCGACCGACACGGATCTCCTGCTGACAGCTTTACAGCTGTCAGTAGGAGAAATCAAACTTTAAATGCCCGTATCTCTTAAACCATAGCGGTTTGAGAGATACGTTTTTTTGCATGTAGATCAGCTTTTTAAGCTCTTCTAAATGCAAAAAAGTTTTTTCAGACGTTACTAACACTTTAATTGGATTTCCTTGTTATTGGCTTTATTCATCCCCAAACCTTCTCCACCCCATGATCATTTACTTGGACCAAGTTTCTACCCTATTTTTGCTATTTATACCCACCCCCCGTTTCCTAGTTTAAAAGCTCCTCCACCCTTCTTAGCATTCTATCTGCTAGCATGGTGGCTCCCCTACCATTTAGGTGCAATCAATCACTTCCATATGGATTGTACCTAAGAGCAAATTCAGCTCAGTGCTCTAAAAACCCAAAGCCCCTCCTTCCTACACTAATACTGGAGCCCTGTATTAAGCTCCCTGAGCTCCTCTACCTACCAGCACTGGCACGTGGCACAGGTAGTATTTCAGAAAACACTACACTAGAGGTCCTTGACATAAGCTTGCATCCTAAATCCCTGAAATAATTTTTTACAGACCACCATCTTCCCCCACCTTTGTCATTGGTACCAACACGTACCAAGACATCGCAATAATTTCCAGCCCCTCCCAATATTCTGTCTGCCCTGTCCGCCATATGCTGAACCCGGGAGACAACATACTGTTTGGCATTCATGTTCCTGACAGGAGATTACTCTAGCTACTCTCCTAATAATAGAATAACACATAAGAGGTGTTATACCACCTCAGCAATCCAAAGAGTAATTGAATCTCCAGGTGAACTTTTGTTGGGGTATATTAAATCTATCCACCTATGTGATCACAGGGGGATGGTCTGACCAACATACTTTAGGATTTTAAATAAAGTAGTTTTGGGGAGGAGCAGCTGGGAAGATGTTGACAATTATGGTAAGAAGGTGAGGAAAAAGGTGAAATTCCTAGCAGTAAGACTAAGCTCAATCTAGAAATCTATCAGGTTAAGGTAATTCAACTAGATTTTAATGAATGTTTAAAGTAGTGTTGAAAATGAGAAACTAAACAAATATTTATCAATGGCAAGGTTAAGGGACAGATCAAAATTCCCTCTTAGTAAGTGTTTTTATCAAAGGTTACTTGGTAACCTCATAAAAATGGCTGTAATGGGGTAATTGGTCATCATAAGGGTATAATAATAGGCCAAGACCACATCAGTATCCTGGAGAGAACCTGTAGGATTAATAAGTTCCCTTCTTCATCCACACTCTCTCATTTAAGTTGAAGAAGTTTACTAAGAAAGAATGGCAGGCCCCCTATGTTTAATAGGGGCCTTAACCAAGTTGAAATGAGAGTAATAAAGACTAAGAAACTTAGACTATGATGTCCTGGAGAAATAGATCTCTAGTGAGAATAATATATGACTTAATGGAATTAAAAAACTTGAAAGCTTTGGTGCACTTAACTGGCGAGTTAAAGCCTTGAGTGCTGTGTTTAATTAGGGAGATTATTATGGAGAAGTAGGAAAAAAGCTGATCCACCATAAATAGATCAAGTGAATTACATACGTGAAGCCCAAAAACAAAAGTCTTATTGAACCTAAAAGTATATTAGTGTTAGAGGAAGCCCACTGGGAACATTTGTGAAATGACAATGAAAGAAGGTGAAAAAAGTAAAGGGGGAAGGGAGAGAATACCAGACTGGAGTTCTGCAAGCAAGGATCTGGCCTGCAGTCAACTAGTATGATAAACTTCCAGGTGAATATATATACTGGTAGGAGTATATTCTAACAGATTCTCATAATTTATATTTTAAAGAAACCTATAGGTGCAAGGTAGAAGTACAGAGGACCTTGGGCAGAATACTAAAAAAGGGTGTGGGGGAGGGGAAGAACACAATAACTAAACAGGAAAAATGTCTATGATAGACCATGTCATCAAACAAGGACGTAAGTCCAGTACTACAAGCAAACAAAGCTGGACAATAGGAGGACTCAGAGTCAGAGGGGCACAGGAGGGCAAGGAAAGAAGAGAAAGAAGATTGGGATAAAGGTGTTGGCCAAGTGAGACAACATTTTGATTGAATATCCCCAAAAGTCATTCCCCATCATATAAGGCAGTACAATCAATGTACACAAGGATGCACATTCTAAATATAGGATCAAACAGCATTTTTGTAAACAATAATATTATATTATAACCAGTGGACCAGGGCTAGGGACCAACTAGTTGGTAAAACAGATTGATAAAACATGCCAACAGAGCTCCCCCAAAACTAATGTACATTTTTCCATTTAGAAAAAAAAAATACTTCCAAAGGTGGACCATAGAAAAGGTCTTTATGCTTTAAAGGACACTCTTGGCAGTTCATATATTCCAGTTCACATGAGAAAACAAGCTGCTATGACTTCAAGACGGGAGACAGCTTCAGGAAGATATGAGGACCCATTCAGTGTTGAACATACAGGTTTGAAGTTCACCCAACAGACATTAGGCAGGGAGACAAATGAGCTTGATCAAGGAGGGAGGATAGGTCACCAGACTGATATGTAATATAGGAAAGAAAACGTATGTATCCTTGAGGGAGCACATAGAGCAATGTAGTTTCAGGGCCTGGATCCCTTAGAGAATATGGAAGAAATACTTCTTGATGATGACTGGGAAGAAGGTGGACATCTCTCCAAGTCTGATTTCCATTCTCCAAAATCCAATGGTATTTGATTTTATTAGTTATCTTCCTGACTAGTTTAAATCTCTGACAATTTTGTATAGTTACCATCAGAGCAAGGTTAGAGAAGACCTGGTAGATACGCCCTTGGCACGCCTATTTAGAAGCATCTCTAGCCACTTTCTGGATTGACCGCTTTGTGGTATATTAGTGCAGCCGAAGGATGATATCTTTAAGAGGACTGCTAGCAGCTCTCTTACCCACTTATCTACGGACATGGTCCAGTTTAAGCCCATCCTCAGGTACAATTGGACCATTCTGGAAAGCAAATCCATTATAGTAACAGGCAGATCAGAGATTGAGTCCAAGAGGCCCTGAATATGGAAGATAAACTCCGTTATTGGAGTCTTCCCACTTATCTTCCAAGGCCTGGATTTTAATGTACAGATCCTGAATATCATGCTTATCTGCACTAATGAAGAAGACAGCATCTTCAATCTTGCCTTCCATTGCATGTAGCCTCTGACCAAGGTTGCGGATCTCATTGGTTAAGAGATGTCTGTGGTTATCTTCTTGGAAACTATACTTAATTCCATTTGGAGAATTGTATTGCATCTGTTAAAGAGCACAGAATCCCCAGAATAAACTGCCATCTTTTAGCTCAACATCAAAGATGCTGGAAGGGTTGTCCAAAGTGTCAGGAACATCTGCCACTTTTGGGGCCCGCTGCTTATCTGAATCAGAAGTTGACTGGCAGATGAGTGTGAGGCTTTGGAGTTTCTCCTAGTCCTCTGCTTTTAATCTGCATATGTAAGTAACCTGGTTTAAAAGAAGTCCAGTGTATAGCAAGGAGCTCAATTAATGGGGTGAAACCAAATTTTTAAAGCAGTGAAGGCTGGAAAGGTGCACTGCAGATTCAGAATGCTTTAATCTTCCTTTGCTTTACCCATGCTCCCCCAGAAGATGTATTTTTTACAATGACTCCTGCAGTTTCATTAGGATAATTTAGGCATGCTCATTGCACTAATAGGACCATTAGCACCCTGTCATTCTCCAGGTCCACAATACATGTACAATAAAAAAGAGAATGTATTTTTATTTTATGTGAAGTGCCACTGACAGCTTCATACACAGGCAACATCAAAGCATAATGTGCAGCAGTGTTATCTCTCATTGCCCCCTTAAAGAAACACTGTACTTTGATTTATATGCAAATTAATTATGTATATTGGCTCTCTATATCAACATAATGAGTGCATATGTGAAGAAGACATGTCATGATTGATCTATACTATTATCATATTGAAGGTGAATCAGATCTTAGGGCATCTTCTCCTGTCCCAGAGTCTACTCATTACTTACACTCTTTGGTCCTGGAGTTGACTCTCCTTCAAGGTTCTGATCTGTGCTGAGCTCTGACTCCCATAGTCTAACATGGCTGCAGCCCTTGGAGCAGTCAGGATGCATTTCCCATGATATTTCTCTGGTTATTTGCCCAGTGCTGAGAACAGGATCTTTATGCTGATTTATTTCTTCAGAATTCTGTGTACCGTCATTCTGTAGGCTAGTAGAACAAAACAATAAGAGAGAGAGAAAAACACACAATAAATCTCTAGACATCCACAAAACTGTTTGCAGCAGGAACAGCACTGTTTGGTTAATTCAGTCCATGATAGACCTAAGGTGGACTCACATGGCTACAGTGGAGGCTTTTGAGGAATATTAGATGAGTTTTAAGTATTATATCCCAATTAAGGATGATTATTGACAACTGAATATAATGATAATTATAATGACAGCAACAACACCAATAAACATTCTGCTGATCATTCTAGCCTAGGTTTGTGTGTGTGTGTGTGTGTGTGTGGGGTGTTATTGCTAAAATGCCTCATGCATTTACTTTCTTAGTGGTTCTTATTTTTCAAATCACACTATTCCAGGGATGGGCAATAATAAACCTCCCAGATGCTACCAGACTACAACTCCTTTTATTCATCCCCATGCCTTGATGGAGGTTGTAGTATTGCAGCAGAAGAAGGACCTCACATTGCCCAACACTGCATTATAAAAAATGTATTGAGTTATGTAAATACACAGGCTAAAACTGCATTATAGTGCAGCCTGGTTTGTAAGCATAGTGATATTTTAAGTTGTGCTACATTAATGTTCTGTATTAATGTTAATTAGATGCTTAGTTGAATGAAATTAGCTAATATAAAGTAACTGAGTCACATGCCATACTTAAATGGGTGGAACATTAGTGTACAGTTGCTACTGAAATTTTCCTCCTGAAAGATGTCGCTTGACAGATTAACATAATGAGCATATGAGATCTGGAACAATTCCGGGGCAAACCAAATGTATGTATTTTCCTCCCGCAGCACAGCGCAGCCTAGAGAAGCATCTCACCACCACAGTATCAGATAAATTTTTTTAATCCCTTAAATGTTAGTGAGGTATTCAGATTAAAAAACCCAAAGGCGATTTTAGGACAGATTTTTACTTTGTAATGAGAAGAGTGTAAAGACAAGACACAAACAGGGACAAACAAAAAAGATCTAAGCGTAGTGTTTAATAGAACATAAAGGATAAAAACAACACTAGTTGCACTCACATTTAGCACATCTTAGGCTGATAGCGTATTGGGGTACCAACCCCTATAGTCAATGAACCATGCCTGTATCCTCCTGACATTGAAACTGGTCGTCCAAAACAGGAGTCCTCCCAATATGTAAATCCACTGTGATGGTAGTGATGTATATTGGGTGATATCAAAGATGTTAAAAGACTCCCCAAACCAACAAGACTGGGCCAGTATATATTAGTCCTGAACATTTATGTCACTGGTAAGATGTTAGAAAGGGATGTCTCAGAAGCCGATACTTTCTGCTATGATGGAAATGAAAAACTGTGAGGTGGCAAGGACCTATACTGAAAAGAGTGCTACTGATATAAAACCCAAAGTGTATCATGGAGTTCCAACTCCACTTCCTCAGGGGTTTGCACCCCTGAAGAAGTTGAGACTGATCTTCATATAGGTCCCTCCCATGTTCCCCGTGAGTACGGATGGGCAACATTTTTCAGCTCAAACCAAGACAGGTGAAAAATGGCACTTCCTATCTGGTGACTCATTGTCATCTTCAGTGTTATTCCTATATGTTTTGTTTTATAGTACTGGCACTGGTGGTGGTGGAAGTTTTGTGGGACCATGACAAACTGCATCCTCCCTGGGAGGAGAGGGATCATCATCATTTATTGCACATGTTGCAGCAACCATTACTGCAGTCAGTTTTTGATCTACCACTTCACTCCCATGTCCCTGCACTGCCCTCCTGTCCCCCTCTCCCTGTCCCCTGTGCATTTGCTGAACATTACTCAGCTACTGAGCTGAGAGTGGGAGAGATTATGACGTGTCCAGAAAGTTAGCTGAAAGGCAAAGGCTCAATATTCCACCACTGAAAAGAAGCACTGTGCCTGTCTAAAAACGGTTTGAGAAAATAATTGGAAGGTCTGACTCGTGACAAGCATAGATGCCTAAAAATATAGTCATCCTGTCAGTCATCAACAGCATCAGCACTATTTCCAAGTCCAAGCCCCACACACTTGTGTTGACTAACTAGCAGCAACAACAACAACAGATGTTATTAACATCCACAACCTAATCTATGATGAGTACCTCTGCTGCTGCTGCTGGAAGTATTGCACCTTTGACACCTAATATCAATAGCAGTAGAATTGCATCAACATCTAATCCCAGTAGTAGTAGCAGCCCCTCAGGAACCTGGCAGTCCATGAAATTGTAACGGTTTGTTCGACACACAGACACAGTAGGTTTGGATAAAACACCATTTTATTAAACAATTAAGATCACAATAATCCTCACAGGTCCTGTAATATACACTCAATATAGTACAGCCACTAGACAGGTTATACAGAGGTAAGCCCACACAGGTCCAGTATAAGTAAAGAGTCCATAGAACAATATACTGACACAGGTCAGGCAGATCTTGAGTGAGTCCCAGTATATCGGTACTGCATGGGTTAATAGCAGACAGAGAATGTTGACAGGCCCTTGTGTGGTAAGGCCTTTTAAGGAGCTCAAACAGAGGTGAGAGCTTTAGTATGAGTAACACCCAAGAATATGGATGCCAGACAATTGTGGACTGCCTTAGCAGTAAAGGAGGCTGAGCAACTTGAGCACTGCCATAGCAGTAACGGAGACTAGGCAACGTGAACACTGCCATAGCAGTAATGAAAACTGAGTGACTTAGACACTGCCGAAGCAGTAACGGAGACCAGACAACTTGAGCACTGCCGTAGCAGTAACGGAGACTGAGCCACGTGAGCGCTGCTGTAGCAGTAATGGAGACTAAGCAACTGGATACTGCCGTAGAAGTAACAGAGACTAAGCAACTGGATACTGCCGTAGAATTAACGGAGACTAGGCAACTGGATGCTGCCGTAGCATTAACGGAGAACTGAGCAGCCTGAGCACTGCCGTAGCAGTAACGGAATCTGAGCAACTCGCTCTGAGAGGCACCCAACCTGGAACGGTTCGTAAGGCAGACCAATAGGAATGTCGCTGGGGCGACACAGAGGCAACCAAGACCAAACTGCACAGCTGTACACAGACAGCGAGATAAGCACTACCCTTAACCTGAGATTGGTCAGGGCGTGCAGAGGAGGCAGCAGCCCAACCGGGTGGAGTCAC
This sequence comes from Rhinophrynus dorsalis, assembly GCA_037306005.1. Taxonomy (NCBI): domain Eukaryota; kingdom Metazoa; phylum Chordata; class Amphibia; order Anura; family Rhinophrynidae; genus Rhinophrynus; species Rhinophrynus dorsalis. The sequence continues at coordinate 339,270,610 of CM074721.1, forward strand.
ACAGAATGGGAACGTAGAACAATCCAAGTCGGTACACAGAGCAGGAACCTCAGCCAATCCAAGTCGGTACACGGAGCAGGAACGTCAGCCAATCCAAGTCAGTACACGGAGCAGGAACGTCAGCCAAGCCGGGTCGGTACACAGGAGATGGGAAGCAGAATGGTCAGGCAGTCCGGGTCGGTGCACAGGCAGGAAACGAGATACAGAGTAGTCAGGCAGGCCGGGTCGATACACTGAGAGCACACAATAAACAGGAACAAGCTCTGGTACTGGAACACCACTAAAGGGCACCGGAGATGTGCCAGAACCCAGTATTTAAGGACAATACTGGGCGGGACAATCACAGTTCAGCCAATAGGTATAAAGCAGGAGTGTAGACTGACAGAATGTCGCCGAATAGCACGGGCACCGTGATAGAAATCCACAGTATGGGGATACTTCACTCAGGATCCAAAAGCTAAGCATGTTGCTATCTGTTGTCTGTGCAAAAAAGCACATGAAAAGCACATGAGCAGGGAGGAAAGCAGGCCTAGGCACACCTAGGCACCTCATCAACGAGATCCCACCTGAAGAACAACCACAGGTCTAACTGGGAGGCACACCAGGAACATGACACGGGTGCCACAAATAGCAGCAGCAAAAGCACTCCAAAAAGTTCCCAGGGCTCTTGGGCCTATAAGAGAAGTAGTGATGTTACTGATGTGTCAGAGAGTGTGCCACTGTCAACAGTTAGTTCATTCCAAATAACAGCTATGGCTTTTGCTGCAGAGGAGTATGATGACTATTGGTTTTCTGTAGGAGACGACAAGAGTCATACATAAAGTGTCTACATATACTACCACCACCCACACATCTCCACAAGTGATGGCATTAAAGCAATACAGTTACACAGTTGTTCTACTATGTACTGTCATCCCACACTTATTAAGTTCCTGGAAAGAAGTAAAAACCTGCACAAACATAATGCAAAAGTACGCCTATGGAATGGTAAACTTGCCAAAATGTTGGCGTTTGACATGCTGCCCTTTTCTTTTGTTGAAAACAGAGGCTTTAAAGAACTGATCTCACGTGTTGCACCCTGCTGGAATATCCTAATCCACAACTATTTTTCAAGGATGGTTGTGCCAATGTTACATAAGCAGGAAGTTAGTGTTGAGGGCACTCAGTCTGCTAGCAACTTTTTAAAGACATATGCTGTTGAAGGACTCACAACTTTGAATTTCAGCTATTTACTTCTCCATTTCAGCCCTCAAAAGAAGTGGTATTGTGGTGGGAATGTTGCAGTCATAGGAAGCATAGGAAAAAAATTATTGGCAATGGCAAAACAGGAGAAAACTTTTGCATTGGAGAAAAGTAGAAAACTTTCATGAAAAAAGCAAAAAATCATTGGTTTTTCGCAAAAACAGTCATGCAGGAAATTTTTCTGACTTTTTACCCACCCCAACCAATGAGAATCTATCAGTTACCTCCTTACCTCCCAGTTTTTCTTTTACATCAAAGCCAATGGTGTTGGCTTCCGAGTCACCTCTTTTCTAACATCTTACCACTGATATTTATATTTGGGACAAATATATATCAGCCCTAAATTGTTTGGTTTATTGAACTTTGATATCATCCAATATACATCACCACCATCACAGTGGATTTACACATTTGGAGGACTCATGTTTTGGACTACTGGTTGCAGTGAAAGGAGGATACAGGTATGGTTTGTTGACTATAGGGCTGGGACCCCGATACACTATCAGCCCAAGACAGACTAATGTGGGTGAAACTACTGTTGTTTTTATCCTTTATGTAGTTCTATTAAAAACTACACTGTGATCTCTTTTGTTTGTCCCTGTTTTTATCTTGTCTTTGCACTGTTCTCATTTCAAGCTAATTTCTTCTAGGTGGACAAGGCCACTTACATTTGGAGCAGCATCAAGACTCAGACTGAGGACTTAACACTATTTATAGCTTTCATTCAAGCTATTATCTCATCGCTTCTTTTCACTGTTACATCATTGTCATCTCATTCTCATCGATCATTAATTTCCATCACTGCATTATTCATTGATCCACCTTTGACTGTCAATACTTTTCTACTGAGGTATTTCATGTGACCTGAGATTTGTTTTGATGTACCTTTTTCTTCTTGCCCTTATTTCTGACTCTGAACTCAATATCTCCTGTCTTTTATAATGTAGGCTTTTTGTAGTCATCACAATATTTTTCCAAATATTGATATTATTTTTGCTATATATTATTTATTTTTCTATATAATATAACAAAATAAAGACTAATGTGACAACACTATGTATGGATTAAGTAAATCTCAATCCACACCGTTTTAAATTTGATATAGTGTCATACACCAGAGACCAGTTCGGTGCTGAACGGTGAAGTCAATGCTTAGATCATGATCATAAGACCTAACTTTTATTGTACTGCATTAAAATAAACTCTTTAAATCATCTTAGCAAATAAATGACTCACTACTCCTGCAGTGGCTAGGGAGTAAGTCTTTTAAAAACAACACTCTCTCTCTATTAATTTATGATCTACCTCCAACTCTGGGAGATTTTGAATCTGCTATATAGCAGAAAAGTGGTGTATATAAACACTCTCATGTGTCCTTTAATACTTCTACTACGCTACAGATTTACTTGATTGAAACCACCAGGAGTATGAGTAATAACTGTTTGAAGATAAGTTAGATTCGCTGTGGCTTTAATTACCTCTATTTCTTTGTTCTGCTAAGATATTTTATATCTTCCTCTTTTAGTATCTAGGTATACGAGACACAACGCTACTGCTGCATAATCTGAGCTATCAGTTTTATTTATTTTAATGTAACCAATGTTTCAGCTATAATATAGGTTATGAGAGTGTTATATTTTAGTTTTTCTCTCCCTTTAACCTATTATATTCTGTAGTTTACTTGCTAGTTACTTATAGTTCAGTTTCGCTCCCCCTTTAGCCTTTTATACTCTGTAGGTACTCGGTAGTAGCTTAAATAGGGCCCTGGGAGAAACGCTGATTAGCTCTCTATGGCCAACGATCTATTGGTTGCTAAAGTGGTTACAATTGGTCTCCTGCCAGTCTATAGGCTGACCGGTTATTAAAGCTTTTATTGTATTATAATATAGATATGATATTTTATTTTATCTATACATTGCCATTTTTTTAGCACATTTTATACATTTGCACTAGTGATTCTATTTTAGTTGTTTATTTACATGCTCTGATCATTTAAAATCCACATTTCTGAGTGAGTAACTGATATTTCATTAACAATTAACTTTGATGATACTGGAAGATATGAACAGGTAGATATATGTGGTCTGACTAAGGAGTGCCCAATGTAAGCTGCCTGGATGTGCAGAAAGGAGTCTCAACAAAGAGGAAATAGACTGCTATAACAGATAACAAAAACCATCATGTTGTTATCTTATAACAGATTAGAACAGACAACATAACAAGAGATACTGCTGAATAGGTCTCAGTGAGAAAGGTGCTAATGTGAGCTGGCTGGGAAGCATAGCTAGCTGGCGGGGGTCTGCTCTACGGAAGCCTTGCTGTGGCCTAGGCAAAATTAAAGGTGCTGGCAGCAAAGCCAGATAGCTGGATGACAACCCTAGACACATACAAATTCTCACCAAGACAGGAATCAGAATAGTAAACCTACCAGCAGTATAATTGTCTCTGTTGAAACACTGGGGCTAGAAAGTACAGGAACATCTAAGTTAATGCTCGAGTGGTCAATGTAATTGAAATCAGTGGGTAGTCGATACAGTTGAACACAGCAAGGTGGTCGATAGAGTCAAACACAACAAGATGTTCGATATAGTTGAACACAACAAGGAGGTTGACAGTGTCGAATTCGACATGGAGGTCGACACAGTCGAACTCGACAGAAGGGAGCATGGTAACCCTCAGGGTCAAGGAAGGATGGTTGACAAGCTGTGTTAGTAACAAACAAGCAGAGACAGTATCAAGGATGAGACAGGAGAGAAGCTGAACAAGTTGGGGTCAAAACCAGTCAGGAAATAGCAACACACCAGGAGCAGGCAGAAGAAGACTCCATGAAATGGAGCCGAGGTCAAAACCAGAAACACGAATACAGAGCCAAATCAGGAAACATAAGAAGAGTTGAGGGAAAGCCAGGTTAATCACTGGAATCACAGGAAACAATGGAACAATACTGAACTGGTCACAACAGGAATGCTTTGATCGCATACTGACACAAGAGGCAGGTGCTTGATAAAGGCTGTGCAAAAGTATTAGAGAACAAGGTGAGGAAAATAAATCAGGAGAAAAACTGAATACCTGGCAAAGAATGCCAGAAAACCCAGGAAAACAAAGAAGGACATGACACTATGTAGATATTATCCAAATCCAGTCATGGTTTATACATTTTTGAATAACTATTTCTAACTCAATAGCCCAGGGTGCCATTTTTGCTGCATTCTGAAATTATCTTAAAAGAGCATTAAGATTTTATCCTTAAAGACATATATTGATGGTCCTTTCCTGCTGATAAAAATAAGAATACTCCCAAATTATTACAGTTCAATCCTTTGCTTTTTCATATTAAACTGTTATCAACAGTGCCACCTGGAGTACAGAAAGTCTATTACATTCTAATGTATGCCTAAAACTACAGCTCTGTATAGAATATGATATCAGTTCCCTTGCATCAGTTATTGCATTTTAAAGTGACTGCCAGCTCTAGGAGCTGACTTGTTTTACTCAGCAGGAAACCCCTTAAAATATGTTTTTTCTTTAATAAAAACATTTTAACTATTTTAAAATTTAAATCATACTTGCTGCTTTTTTCTGCTATTCCTTCATCTTCATTTCTCCTTGGTTCAGATGAATATGGATTATTGTCTAAATCTGGGTGGGCACTGTCATGCTCTCCTCTATTTCCCCCAAGATATATAATATTCCCTTCTGCTGCAGGAATTTTAGTCCTTTCTGTCAGTTGGGATTTAGATGCTCTGGTGACTTCATCTTTCAAAGACATTAGGCTTCCAATCAAACTCTCTGCAGCTTCTATGACTGTGGAGGCCAATTGATCAGAAAATATCTGCATAAGACATGGGGTATGTTAGTTATTGTTCAATCAGGAATCCTACAGGACCACATTTACAAGGTCATCCCCCCAACAGAAGGAACTCTCCTGACAATCACCCCCCATCAGTATTTTAACATTAAAATAAGAAAACAAAAAGAGCAGACCCTTCATACAATTTAATTATTCTTCTTCGTCAAAATTTTACATTCTATAGTTATTGGCAGATAAAAAATGTCACATAAGAACTCCCTGGCTCTCAGAGATGATTTTATATTATTACTTTTACAGTTACCCAGTCCTGTGTTAAATCCATGTGTACCAGTCAGAATACAGTGAGGCTCATCTACTCTGGGGCAAAACAGCTGCATCATAGTGGACAAATAAAAACCCACATTGATTTAAATGGGACTTAAAACCCCTTGAAAGCAACATGCTGGAGAACTCCCTAGCACTCCAATTTAAATTAATAAGAATTGTGAGAATTTTTATTTTGTTCCCTTTGGTTAAGTTGGGTTGTTTCAAAATTGTCCAACCCTTCCTAGTACATCAGCCCCATTATGATTGTATACATTTATGGTGATGCTGATGATGCTGATGCTGAAACTAACCTCTAAAGACTGCAGCCTAACAGGACATTACAAGTACAGCACAGTTTCATTTTGTTAACTCCAGAATAATTCTGTTTTGACAAAAGGGGAAAGGCTTTTGGAGCTGCAGTTGACCATCCCTGGTGTAATCTATAAGCGACAGCTCAGCTAATCAAGCTTATTGAATAATGTGATATCATGTTTAAGAACTGTCCTGTTTGCCAATATAGAACACAGTCTTCCTGAAAAAAATAATTGACAATATGTACAAAAAACTGGAGTAATTATGAAGAAAAACAGTTGCACCATGAGAAGCAACTAAACATCCCCACTGATTTAAATGGGGCTATTAACACCTGGAATGCTAACAGCCTCCAACACTCAGATTCTCAGTGTGTTGAAGTACCTCTATAGTATTCAGGGGATTATATTAAGGGATAGTAACCCTTCATTTCGATTATGAAAGTGTTTAATATGTAAAGTATAATTACATTTCACCTTCTCTTTTTGTTTTCAGTTTTAAAGGGATAGTAATGTTTCATAATAAAAACAGCTCTAATTAATCATCATAGTATTTGGACTTTGGAGAGTGTTATTTCAATTCTGTCAGAGTTGTAGTTCAAGAGTAATTCAATGACAAAATATCCCCCTCCTGCCCCTTTTACTGATGTAACACTGTTCAGCCAGAGCAGAAGGGAGGTGCCCAGGTAGATTGCAGAGAGGGACAATCTTCAATTAAGATAAGAGGAAACCCTGAATAACTTGTCAAGGGGGGGCAGGGCTTTCATTGTTCTCATAGGAAGAAGATTGTCCCCTTCTGTTATCTGTCTGGTCTTACAACCAGAGTCCATATCTGAGAAGAGATGGCTTTACACTAGGTAAAAGGGGTGGGAGGGGAAATTTTGCTTGGGAATATCTCTCAAACCATAAAGGTTAGAGAGATAAGACTTCTATTGTTTTTTGTGTTTTTTTAATGCCTACAAAATAAAATAAAGATAAAACAAAGTATTACTATCCCTTTAAGTCTCGGACATTAACTTCACTGGATCTGTTTTCAGAGAATTTTCTGTTGGGAACTCAGAAAGCAGACATAGTGATACAATGAAAAAAAGTACAATGTAAATAAGATAGCATACAGCAGACAGAACTATCAGAGCTGCAGGGTCAGTGTTACTTTGTTTCACTGTCCTGCTTTGATGGTCACTGACCAGAACACTCTCTGGAAACACACATTCAATGATCTCTCTGACATGAAAGTGTAAAAAATAGGTAAATGTGAAAAAATAATAATAAAGGAAAAGCAATTTGACTTTACCTATTGTACAAGTGAATACTTGAATACTATGTAAATTAAAAAAAAAGGTTTTTCTATCCCTTCAATCAGTGGAAATGCATTTATGCTCCCTGTGGTGTAGTTGGTGTGTCCTAAAATTACTCTAGGTTTGACTTTGTGTATATGGTCCTATGTGCCTATGTGTCACCAAACTATATAACATAATGGATTATGTTTTTAGCATATATGTTCAGGTATAGCTTTAATGTTATCAGTGTTGTTGTGTGTGTGTGTGCGTGTGTGTGTTTGTATATGTGCGTGTATATGTGTATATATGTGTTTGTGTATGTATAGATGTGTGTGTGTGTGTGTGTGTGTGTGTGTGGTGTGTGTGTGGGCCCAAAGCCTTTTAAAGGGATAGTAATACTTGAAAATAATTTTATTTTATATTGTAGCCCTTAAAAAACATGAAAAATGATATAAGTCTTATCTCCCAAACCTTTATGGTATGGGAGATATTTACATGTAAAATATAGTAAAATTCTCTTTTCCTGGCTGTTTCAGCCAAGTCTGCCATCTAGTGGACAGATTTGGAATTCGGTCCACAGATCAACCTGCAGCTCTTTAGCAGTGCCGAGATCACAATCTTTGAAAATAACTACTTAATTGGAACTATCTACAAAGTGTGCCTGGCTTGAAAGCACACTTTGTAGACCATTCCAATTAAGAAATTCTTTTTAAAGATGGTGGTCAGCACTTCTGGAGAGGCACAGCCGGTCCCGGGACCGGATTCCAAATCTGAAGGGTGGAGCAATGACGTCACTCCAGGGAAAACTTTATTTCTGAATATCTCCCAAACCATAAAGGTTTGGAAGATAAGACTTATATCATTTTTCGTGTTTTTTTAAGGGCTACAATATACAATAAACTTATTTTCAAGTATTACTATCCCTTTAAGCTGTTTATTAATGGTCTAGAAGTAGGAATTGAAAGTAGTATCTCAATCTTTGCTAATGACACTGAGCTATGTAAGGAAATACTTACATACAGAGCTGAATGTTTTTTCTCTGCAGAAGGATTTAGATAAACTAAGTGAATGGGCAGAAAAGTGGCAGATGACACTTAATGTAGATAAATGTAACATTATCCATTTGGGCCGTAGAAACAAAGATGGTACATATACACTAAATAGGAAACTTCTTGGGGAATCCTCATTACAGAAAGATTTAGGAGTACTGATACATGATAGACTTTAAAGCAGTGTGCAAAGTGACTCAGTTGCTGCAAGAGCAAATAAGGAAGTATCCTCCATAAAAGAGGGATAGATGCATGGAATGCAAATATAATTCTACATATATATAAATGCTTAGTAAGGCCTCATTTAGAATATGGAGTACAGTTTTGGGCACCAGTTCTTAAAGAAGATATTATTGAACTGGAAAAAGTGCAGAGACTTGAAACAAAACCAATAAAGGGACTGGAGGATCTGAGTTATAAACAGAGACTAGGCAAACTGGGTTTATTTACATTAGAGAAGAGACGTCTAAGGAAATATATGATTACCATTTACAAATATCATCAAGGTCCAGTCAAAGAACTCTCCAATGAACTATTTACTTAAAAAGCTAAGCTATGTAAGAACAAGATGTCATCCATTAAGAACAGAGGAAAGATGCTTTCAACTAAAACAAAGGCAGATATTTTTTTACAGTAAGGGCAGTATGGAATTCTTTGGGATGCTGTGCTTGCAGATACTGTAACTACTTTAAAAATGTAATGGATACCTATCTAGCACAGAACAATATTGAGAATTATGACAGTTGGCTTCAAAGCAGATAGGATGTTGATCCAGAGAACTATCTGACTGCCATTTAGAGTCAGGAAATTGATATTGGAAATGGCTTCTATGAGTTTTGTGTGTGTGTGTGTGTGTGTATGTGTGTGTGAGTGTGGTGGGGACATACATAAATTGCAAAACATTTTTAAAAGGAGATTTATAACCATTGTAGGCATCATTCTGAATTAAACTTATCAAGATTTGTGATCTCACACCTGTGCAGTGGATAACTCTTCACTGTTATATGGCTCTTTTGTAAGTGAATTGCATTCTTCTGTTCTGTCTTCACATGACACATATAAACTATCTTTACTGGTAGAATGTTGGATTGTTTCCTCGACTTTATCACATGTTTTAGTAAGCAGCATGTTTGGTCTTGCTTCTTTAGGCTCAAGGGCTTCTATTTCTTTTATATTTCCCTCTATTGTGTCTTTGGTGAACTTAAATTTTTCTTCTTCATCTTCAGGTTGTGTCAGTGTTTCTGATTCCTCATTTTTTCCTTTCTCATAAGTAATTGCTTTATCTGTCTCAGGATCGTTCCCATGCATTTCCTCCTCTCCTTGTGTGTGGGCCTCGTCTACCATTTTTTTGTGGGCTGCAGAACCACCTCTCTCTACTTCTTTGGATATCAAATCTTCTACATTTTGATTCCTAGAAGTTCTTTCAAGTGCTTCCCTTGATATGTCCTCTTGTTCTTGTCCTAAATCACAGAGCTGATTCTCTGATGTCTGTATGTCTTTTCTTTCAGTTTCTGACAAAGGAATCTGGTGGAGCAAAAGGGTACAACAAATAAATTCTGCTAACAAATAAGTGGGTCCACACATCCTATATAATAAATTGCTAGGATGTTTGTCACGATGCAGTCATGCACAGCAGAAACTGTCCCACATTTGGGCAGTCTCTACTGCGCATGATTGCATCGCGTGAGTGAGGCGACGTGAGACTGCAGCTCGTGGAGCAGTGAGAGAGTGGCTTCTTAACTCTTTAAGTGCCAGAGGGGTACGCAACGCATTGCAAAGCAATGCGTTGCGTACCTCTCTGGCACTCAAAGGGTTTACATTACCCTGACCTTGGCCTGTGTATAAGAGCTTTTACACTAGTTTATACATAATAAACATTAATTATCAACAGCAAAACACTGCGCATTCAAAACATCGTTTTTTCTCTCACTTCAGGAAAAAAATTCAAAGCATCTGTTGCTACTTGATAAATATTAAAGTCAATTTTCAAAATGTATGTGTGTTTGTATGTGTGCCTATGATTGTCCATGTGTGTGTCTCTGTGATTATCTGTGTGTGTGTGTGTGTGTGTGTGTGTTGACTGTGGGAGGAGTTATTGGCATCTCAAAATCTCCCAGCTTCATGACCAAACACCATAAAATTGCACAGGAACTGGATAGATATTTCAGACTGGAAATGTTTTTTAACCTGTGATATTTCTTATGTCACCTTTCTCTATGATTCTCATATTTCACAACCACCTTACTTAATTGTATTCTCTGTGATTGAGAGGACTCAAGATATTAACATGACATTATTGTAACTTTCCTTTAGTTGTGCCTATATATACAAAGAATAGGGTGATGCTGTGTTGTAAAGATTCATAAACACACCCATCACGTAAGGTTTAGAAATGGAAACATAAATTGTTTCTTAGAGTAAATTATGCCAATATATACAGTCCTGCTTGATATGCTATTAGTCTTTCCAAATCTGAATGTAGGCAGATGCTTATAAAACAAAGGCAGGGGTTTTTTTACAGGAAGAGTGATAATTATACGGAATTCTTTGCCATGGGATGTTGTACTTGCAGATATTGTAACTGCTTTCAAAAAAGCAATGGATACCTATCTAGCAAAGAACAATATTGAGAATTGTGACAGATGGCTTCAATGCAGATAGGTTGTTGATCCAGGGAACTATCTGACTGCCATTTGGAATCAGGAAGGATTTTTTTACCCACTTGGGGCTATATTGGAAATAGCTTCAGAGGTTTTTTTTTCGCCTTCCTCTGGATCAACAGGGATGTTTTGGCATGGGCTGGACTTGATGGACACATGTCTTTTTTCAGCCTCATCAACTATGTTACTATGTTATAGGTATAAACCAAAATGTGTTTTTAAAGTGAGACATTGTGATTGGCTTGAATAAATGGAAATAAATGGTCACTTTGAATGTCATATCATAATTGTGTCAATAAGACACATAATCAGTGCTAGTCAAACCACACCTCCATTATGTTTTCTTATGGCCTTTGCCTTTTGGAAATGTTGACCAGTAACTGAATGTTCTCATTAATTGTGTAATGCTATGAGAACTGAACTATTTTTGCAGCCTACTATGAAACATAAACCAGGAAATTCAAGCTCTACATCATTTTTTATAAATACTTTTATCTGCCTATCTGCACCATTTTTGTTTGACGTTCACATTAGCTGGTTTACTCTTAAAGGGATAGTAATACTTAAAATGTAAAAAAAAATATGTTGTAGGGTTTATCCCCCTGAGTAAAACAAGAGTACTCCCACTGCTGAAAGGTGTTTCATTCAAAAGTTATTAATTTTCAAAGTTGAATTTTTTAGGTGCAATATCACAGTGGCCTGAAATTGTACAGTGGCGCTGTTGCTACACCATCCTATGGACAGCTCTGGTCAATTGACCATAAATCTCCATAGGATGGTGTAGCAACAGCACCACTGTACAATTTCAGGCCACTGTGATATTGCACCTAAAAAATTCAACTTTGAAAATTAATAACTTTTGAATAAAACACCTTTCAGCAGTGGGAGTGCCCTTGTTTTACTCAGGGGGATAAACTCTACAACATATTTTTTTTTACATTTTAAGTATTACTATCCCTTTAAAAACACAACTAGTATTATATTGGATAACTGTTCCTAAATATGAATTTCTCATGTATATGGTACTCACCATCAGATCTATGCCTCTGTCTTCAAGCCTGTCAGTTGAGTGTTGTTTGGCTCCTCTCCTCATATAAGCATGTTCCATTTTTACTTTTAATGACATTAGACCTGCTATCAGGCTGTCTGTGGTTTCCATCACAGATGTCACCATTTCATCTGGGGAATTCTAGAATATGTATGGTAATGTCTTAATACAGGTTATATACATCTCCTAACATCAGGAAAAGGGTATCTTAAAGAATTGTTCTGCTAGCGAGCAGCGCATGTATAGAACATTTACTTTGGGAAACTAAAGAGCATCAATTCTGGAGCAATTCAACTGCTCCATAAGAATCATTGCAAAGAAATGTCTTTGAGAGCTGTCTTGCATTGAAGAGGTTAAAATCTCCATTTCAATCAATGGGAATTTTCAATTGCCCTCTATTGCTCAAGAACTGTACCTCTTCAGTGCTTAGAACTGCACCTTTACACCTGATGGCATTATTTCAAGCACGGTAAGCAATTCAGTTACCTTTACTATAAAGAAATACTGCACCCTTTTGCGTCCATGAAAGCACAAAACCAAACGTTGAAATATGCCATTCAATTCCACACGTTAGCCTTAAGATACCTTAAGAGACCCACTAGAAGAAAGGTGTTTTCGACTAAAACAAAGGCAGGGATATTTTACAGTAAGGGTGGTAAAGCTATAACATTCTTTACATTGGGATGTTGTGCTTGTAGATACTGGAACTGCTTTCAAAAATGCAATTGATACCTATCTAGTACAGTACAATATTGAGAATTATGATAGGTGGCAGATAGGTTGCTGATCTTGGGAACTATCTGACTGCCATTTGAAGTCAGGAATTAATTTTTTTACCACTTGGGGCTTAATTGGAAATGGCTTCAGTGGTTTTTTTTTTGCCTTCCTCTGGATCAACAGGTTTGTGTTGGCATTGGCTGGACGTAATAGACGCATGTCTATTTTCAGCCTTGTCAACTATGTTACTATGTACTGGGTGCAAAGTCCTATAATGACTCAGGGATTGAAACTGAAAAAAAACCTAAGTGACCAGTGGATGTATTGCTATAGGGCCCTAAGACCCATATCAATACATGAAAAACAATCCCAAAATGTGTGTTATGTTAGTAGAATTAACACTATGAGTGCCAGTGGGGTATGCTCACAGGGTTGATCTGATTAAGTGCAAAAACAGCCCTTGACAGTAAACATTTAACATTAATTCTGATTTTCAGCAGAGTCTTTAGCACCCTGGTCAGCTACTGTTTGCCTTCTTCTGTCATCTTCCATCTTCTTTCTTCCTATTTCTGTCCATCTTCTGTCTTCTTCTCTTCCTGCTTTCAAACAGTTTCCAGTAAAAAGAAAAAAAAAACATTACATTGTGGCCAAAAACATAACTTGGAAATATGTGCAATGTTTAACCCTTTGAGTGCCAGAGGGGTGTGCAAAGCATTGCAGAGCAATGAGTTACGTACCTCTATGTCAGCCAAAGGTTTAAAGGGATAGTAATACTTCGTTTTAACTTTATTTTATTTTGTAGGCATTAAAAAAATATGAAGAATGATATAAGTCTTATCTCTCAAATCTTTATGGTTTAAGAGATATTCACAAGCAAAGTTTCCCCCTCCCGCCCCTTTTACCTAGTGTAAGCCATCTCTTCTCAGATGGGGATCTGGTTGTAAGACCAGACAGATAACAGCAGGGGACAATCTTCTTACAATGAAAACAATGAAAACCCTGCCCCCCTTTGACAAGCTTTTCAGGTTTTTCCCTTATCTTAATTGAAGATTGTCCCTCTCTGCAATCTACCTGGGCACCTCCCTTCTGCTCTGGCTGAACAGTGTTACATCAGTAAAAGGGGCGGGAGGGGTTCAATTTGTCATTGAATTAATCTTGAACTACAACTCTGACAGAATTGAAATAACACTCTCGAAAGTCCAAATACTATGATGATTAATTAGAGCTGCTTTTATTATGAAACATTACTATCCCTTTAAAGTAATGCACATTTTCCAAGGCGACACACTATATTCTCCCAATCGGATAACATTGTCCCAATACTTTTCACTCAAAAGCAATTCTTCGTTCTAAATAGAAAAGTAATAATTAAAGCGAAAATATTGTGCCTTTGTAAAAAGAATCCAAGTTGTAGACTCTGCCTCTGTCGCCAGGAAGTCAGGCAGACAAACCCCCCTTTGGTAGCTTTCTGTTCAAAGCCCGATCCAGTGTATGGGAAGGTTGAACAAAGACTAGCTTTTATATATGGCCAGTCTCTGTTCAAAATGTCTTCCAGATGTCCATTGGCTGGGATGTGTGCCAGTCAGCTTCCATCAGGTTCCATCATCCACCCACTAGAAGCTGATTGGCTGTTCAAATTTCCCACATTCTGGATTGGGCAATGGCCCCAAAAGGTACCAAAGGGTGGGGGGTATCTGTCTCACTTCCTGCCACCACCACTGGCCACAGAGCCTACAACTTGGCTTCTTTTTACAAAGGTACAATATTTTTTTATTTAGAACGAAGAATTGCTATTGAGAGAAAAGGATTGGGACAATGTCTTTCAACTGGGTGAATATAGTGTGTCGCCTTGGAATATGTGCATTATTTAACCCTTTGACTGCCAGAGAGGTAAGCAAAGGGTTAAACAATGCAAGTTATGTTTTTGTCCTCAATTAAATGTTTTGTTTTTTTTTTCTTTTTACAGGAAACTGAAACTAGGAAGAGGAGAAGACAGAAGATGAAGAGAAAGAAGAAGGAAGATGACAGAAGAAGACAGACAGTGGATGACAGGTACGTGTTACACATATCTGGATGGCTAGTGTTAGGGGTAGTCTTGTTGCAGTTCACTGTTAGGGGTAATGTTGGGTTAGTGTTTGGCAGGGTGACTGTGTGTTGAGCTTACACTCTGTGCTTGACAGTGTATCAGGCACCAATTGTTAGCGCTTTTCCTTTGATGTTCCCTTTATTTACGCTATTTAGCGTGGGTTTGGGGAACATAAAACACAACGGACCCAACTTCCATTGTGGTTTCAGTAAGCAGGGCAATTAAATACTGACTTAGACATTATTTTTGTCAGTCAGTAGCCAGTTTTGCCCTACTGCAAGTTTTAGTGGGATTCATTGAATCGAGGCCTTGTAGTCCTGTACGCAACTATCACGTCAACCTCTATGGACATGAAATAGAAGATGTTTTCATTACAATTCTCCTAGCCATAGTAAGGCAACTGGGAGGATATTATTCTGAGTTGTTAATGTTCCTTTAAACAAATCTGGGTAGATGGGGATACCAGAACAAATGTGACTGATACATATAGCAAGAGGTTGATTCAGATTTGTTTACTGCAAAACAATATTTCTGGGTTACCTAGGCTTACAATTTATGTCTTTTTGTCTTTTTTAATCACTGATAGTATGTAACATTTTATATCCCACTGATACTAGTTTAGGATTGTGTGATCTATGTATCAATATCATGTTATGGGTAGAAAAGCATATCTGTTTAGCTGTAAGGCTATAGTAGTTATCCTAATAATACACAACAGAGGCATGTACTAAGCCATTTTCAGGCTCATTGGCTTGCAACTATGTGCAAGTAAAATATGCCTGCTTTGTACCTACATGCAAAACCTATCCACCAGAAAATGTGGTGACTCTTTCTTGACACCTGTGTACATCTCAGGTGGAGTAGAGGGTCGTGTTCCCTCTAAGATGCACACAGGTAAGCAGTTCAGCCCAGAAAGAGTTAAAAAGGACTGTTTTTGAAGAGCTGCATTGGAATAACAGATTCATGTGATATATATCCTTTTAGCTATCTTCATTTCAATCTTACCAGCTCACATGTCCTGCTCATCTCAGATTCTCTTTCTTCATTGGCCTCATGTTGTTTCTTATTCAGGTCTTGCTCTTTATTGGTAAGCTGTTCCCCTGTTTCCATCTCCCCAATGTGTGCTGTGTCATCTATCTCAGTTCTAAAATCCTCTCTTTCGGTAGAGAAAGTTTGTTCAACAATTTCCTCCACTTTCTTAGTGGAAGTCATTTTATTTTCTTCTTGTTTCTGGGGGTCTCTTTCTATTGTCATTTCTTGCATCAAACCATTCCCAACATCTACCTTGTTGTCATTTTCATTTGTTGTTGAGGAGTCTTCATCTGCATGTTCATCTTTATGCCTTTGAAGGGCTCCATTAGAACAATCCTCTACCGTACGTTCATGGTAGTCAATTCTACCAGTACACTCTTCCCTTTTTACTGTAAACGCTGTCATCTCTGACATCTCTTTATGGGTTTGCTGATTTCCTACCTCCATTTCCTTCTTCATTTCACCTTCCCTTCTAATGTCTTTGCAAGGAAGATTAAGGTCTTGAAGTGTCTTCACATCCTGTTTTCCTTTTTCAGCTCCTGGATTGCCCCTGCCATGTAATTCTTCCAAATTCTTATCAACCTTATGTTCTACTTGATGAAAATCTTCCCCATTTAAGCCTGAAACATGCTGTAGGGGAATAGAATGCATATGCAATATGTGATTAAATTTTCCTGATAGATACATAGATAGATAGATAGATAGATAGATAGATAGATAGATAGATAGATAAACAGAGAGACAGACAGACTGATAGATAGATAATAGATAGATAGATAGATAGATAGATAGATAGATAGATAGATAGATATTGACAGGTAGATAGATAGATAGATAGATAGATAGATAGATAGATAGATAGATAATAGATAGATAGATAGATAGATAGATAGATAGATATTGACAGGTAGATAGATAAATAGATAGATAGATAGATAGATAGATAGATAGATAGATAGATAATAGATAGATAGATAGATAGATAGATAGATAGATAGATAGATAGATATTGACAGGTAGATAGATAGATAGATAGATAGATAGATAGATAGATAGATAGATAATAGATAGATAGATAGATAGATAGATAGATAGATAGATAGATAATAGATAGATAGATAGATAGATAGATAGATAGATAGATAGATAGATGTTGACTTGCATGTGTTTCTTTTCCTTCCATGGAATCCAATTCAAAATTGTTTTTCAATACTTCTGAATCAACGGTTGTTCACCATTTAAGTTTAGTCAACTTCAAGCAAAAATAATAACCACTGACATTATAGATTGAATTATAAACAAAATTAATATTTACAGCTTTCCTTTCCATTAAAAAACACAAATCTCAGAAGAATGTAAGTAGATGTATGGGGAAAAGAAGAGCTTGAGCAGTGAAAAACCTTCCAAGTGAGGTGAAGATAGGATATAGCGGAAAGTCAAGCAATGGCTATCAGCAGGAAATTGTAGCATATAAATATGTCAATGAGGCTGATGTACAAGGAAGAGGTGAAATCATTCTGGGGCACAGCAATTGTACAGATGGGATATATAAACATTCCCCAAATTGCCACTCTATTAAAGGGTCATTTTAACCTCTTCAATACAAGAAACGTTGACAATGCATTGCTTTGCTCGCATTTAAGGGGTTAAAAGCCCATTTATATCAATGAGAATGTTTTGTCCCAAACGATGCAGTTAGTTTGCCCCAGAATTATTTCTTCTTAGTACATCAACCTTATTGTGTTTAGTTATTTGGTACCTGCATTGTACACTTTATTGTGACACCAGTATAGACATGAAGAATACGATAGTACAGAACTATTAGTGGCTGTCTCACCTCTGTCCTAAACTGCGATAGTGCATGCTGTTCCCTGGGTGTGAGAGGCTGCAGTGACTGTATAAGATCTGAAACCGGGTCTAGCTCCTCCAGCACAATAACACTCTTCCAATGCCCACTTTGTGCTTCATCCTCCATCTGTGGTTATAGTAGAAGGTTGTCAGGTTCCAGGATCTTACGGGTTTCCTGGCACTTACCCGCATACCTCTCAGGGCTAACCTACACTTTTTATACAACTTACTTCCTCTCCTGCCTTGCCAGATTACTGCTCCCTTGTGCCTTGCTCCAGGATACCTGTGTTTTGATCTTTTCATGTTTGATCCTGTTAGTCTTTTGACTTCTCAGCTTTCTAGACCCTCGGCTGGATAGCTGATCGACTGTATATCCCTTTGGAAAGACTTCCCAGTTTCAAAACTGAATCCCTTTGTGATGTGCTTATTTTCAGATTCCCACTCTGGTTTAACTACCCTGCCTCTAGCTACTAAAACCCTATGGTTTTCTAGTTGATATTATGAGCCTTCAGCAGCCTTCCAGAGGCCTGTCACATCTCCTCTCAAGGACAGTGTATCTTCTCTGTCTCTTGGCTCTTTAACTGACATTTTTTAGCGCAGGAAAGTTCAACCACTGAAGATAAGCCACCCAGACTTCTCCTTTCACTCAACAATAGCAGCTTTCTCCAGTCTCCTCCACCAGGATGCAACTGCTGTACTTTACTTTCAGTTTAACCCCTGGAATGCTTCACCTCTCAATGCAATTTCTCAGTTGCAAAGGAAAACTATATGACTCACCTACAAAATCCCTGATGTTTTGCAAGAGTACCTAGAAGAATTGATGCTGTTTTGAAAGAAAAGGGTGATCACACAAAATATTGTTTTGATTCAGATTTTTCTTCTGTTCACTCACTATTGAATTTGTTAATTGATAAAAATAAACTATTAAAGCATTCTTACTTTAGAGAATTTTTTTCACACCTGCCTGAAAACTTTTGCACATTGTTGTGTATATACTAGAAGTGGTACAAGAATGTCTGCAGGCAACAGTGAAGCATGGTGAGGTTCCTTGCAACTTTGGGGCTGCATTTCTGCACATGGAGTTGGGGGATTTGATCACAATGAATGGTCTCCTCAATGCTGAGAAGTACAGGCAGATACTTATCCATCATGCAATACCATCAGGGAGGCATATAACTGGCCCCAAATTTATTCTGCAGCATGACAATGACCCCAAGCATACAGCTAAAATCATTAAGAACTATTTTCAGTGTAAAGAAGAACAAGGAGTCCTGGAAGTAATGGTATGGCCCCCACAGAGCCCTGATCTCAACATCATCGAGTCTGTCTGGGATTACATGAAGAGAGAGAAGCAACTGAGGCTTCCTAAATCCACAAAAGAACTGTGGTTAGTTCTCCAAGATGTTTGGAACAACCTACCTGCTGAGTTCCTTGAAAAACTATGCACAAGTGTACCTAGAAGAATTGATACTGTTTTGAAGGCAAAGGGTGGTGACACCAAATACTGATTTGATTTTAGATTTTACTTCTATTCACTCACTATGCATTTTTTAATTGATAAAAATAAACTATTAACATGTCTATTTTTGAAAGCATTCTTACTTTACAACAGAAGAGCATGCTTAATTCTAACAGAATGCTTAAGCTCATCATCCACTCACTTAGGACTCGATCCAGTTGCCAACGCTAAACTCCTTTTCTGTTTTATCCATTGTGGAGCACAGAAAACATGGGGATACAGTAAACCTATCCCACCAGAATTCCAGTAAGGGAGTGGGGAACTCCCAACATTGAAATCAGTCTCAATGCAGACAAACCAGAAACAAACATGAATCTCATGTGTCAAAAGACACCGCCACACAAAATTCAAGTAACAGCAGAAAGGTTACTGGAAAAGGAGGAAAAGGGACCTACACAGGCACTAACACCCAGAGGACCCTTCTCCCAAAACAGGCCTCAGCTATGGCTAGCAAGTTGACTAATGTTTAGCAAATGTGTGAAGCTACAACCATGTCACTGTTTTGAATAACTGCTCTGGATCTTGTAGGCCCAGGAAACTCCCACTGCTCTGGTGGAATGAACTAACCTCTTCTTAATGACATAGACTTGGGGAATGGTTTCCTTCATCCAAGCTGCCACTGTTACGTTGGACCCTGCTTGTCCCACATACAGAAATTATGAAAAGCAAATCCAGTTTACAAAAAGGTTCAGTGTAATGAACAATGTATATGAGACACCTAACAATACAGTGAAGATCCTGTTCTTGTCTATTAGATGGAGCAGGAAAATGGAAGACTATTTCCTGATTATTATAAAAATCAAATAGAAAAAAGAAAAAATAGAGACTACCTCCCATTTCCAATATTATTTTATTTGGATTATTCTCTCAGAAACCTTGTGAACGCTAAAAGAAACAAGTTGCGTGTGTATATTTTCCAGCCAGTAACTGAGCCTTTAAGACTTAACTCTTATTAATCCCAGAAATAAAAGTGTGAAATATATAGTATCAAGAAATTCTATTAGTGATTAATTACATTGGATTAAAATACCACCTAAGGCAAATAAAATCAACCTTTTGATAAGTTGGTTAAGTTGATAATTAACTAAGTGTATTTATTGTAGATCGGATAAACGACCATTAACCTTTTTGTTATCTAAGTATAAACAAACGGAAATCAAGGCACTGTTATCTCATAATCCGTGCCACTTGTATTGTGATCTACTCAATATCAGTTCTAGTTCACAATTATTTGTTCAATCTTTATTAGTTATTGAGGCGCTACACCATAACAAAAGTGTAAGAGAATAAAGAGTGGTTTCCCAAGGGTTCGGCCATTTCAATGCAAACATAAGAACATTGTAGGGAACCTACAGTTAAATCCTTTTCTTTTAGTCCATGTGGAACATAGGAACTAAGGGGTAAAGTTCCCTCCTCCAGAGGGCAGGGCACTTCAAAAGTGGCAGAGCCTTTGAGGTGGTGACTTCCCTCTTTCCAGCAGCTTTACCTCCCACCCCTCAGATTCAACATATAGCAAACTAGCATAAAGAAACAAAATTGAGAGGAAAACCCCTGATCAATGACACCAAGATGACCCTTCTGCCTTGGGACATAAACCAAATGTTTTTTTCTCCGAGTGGGAGTCCTGTGTTAAACATGGAATGAGAGAAAAGGATTTAATGGTAAGTTCACTAAAATCCTCCTTTCTCTTACACCTAATATGCAACACAGGAACCATGGGGATATACCTATGCATCCACTAAGCTTCCTGGGGGGGGAGAATGAGAAAACAATCTCAACTGCAGACCAGTATTCCACAGGACTAACTGTGGCCATATAATCCTCACACTTCCTAGCCTGAACCATAGTGGAGATGACAGTGTCTGAAAAACCCTTCAAGATGATGGCTTCAAGGACCATGTTGTCAAAGCCAACCTTTCTACCTGATGATAAAGTAGACCATGGTTCAGCAGATCTGGCCTCAGAGGCAGGTGGAATGGCTGCACAATGGACAGACTGAGAAGATCCAAGATCCAAGCCTGATGGGGCCAAAAGCAGGAGATCAGAATGCCTTGAAAATGTTTCATCTTGATTTTCCTCAGCACCCTGTAAATCAGGGAAAATGGTGGAAAAACCTAAACCAGATAGAAGTTCCATTGAATGGGAATCACATCAATCAAAAATGCTAAAGGATATTTCTTCTTGGTGCAGAGAAGAATGTTCTGGTTATTGCACAACTCCATGAGATCCACTGATGTAAGACCCACTTCCCAGGATTCAGATGTCGATGACTTAAAAAGTCTGCTACCATGTTTTCCATGCCAGTGATGTGAACTGCCAAGATGGCTAGCACATGACCACTGAAAGAGCTCCTGAATCTCTGCCTAAGTGGACTTGCTTCTGTTTCCTCCCTGGAGATTTTTGTAGGTGACTGCTGTTACTTTGTCCTATTGGACCCTCACCATGCTCCCAACAGGACATGTGCTCATCAGGGCAGTGCTAAGTGAATGACCTGTATCTTGAGAATGCTTTTGGTAGAGGACACTCTTCCGTGGTCCAGCTCTCCTGTGCTGTAAGGTGAACCAGGAAGGCTCCAAAGGCTGTCAGGCTGGTGTCCATGGTGACCACTATCTTTTCCAGTAAGACAAATGGATGTCCCGGTATTAGATGGAGATGGTCGAGGAAACAGCAAAGTCCTCCTTCGTCCAAGGAGACAAGGACATGGTATGAGAGAAGTGAGAGAGTGGTCTTGAACAGCTCCTGAAAATGTCCAATTGCAGCTCCCTCGTGTGGAACTGAGCACAGAGAACAGCTTCCAGAGCAGAGACCAGTAGACCTAGTACTCTCATATATTCCCTTACCATCACTGACAGCCACAATATCTCTTGAGTCACATGAAGAGACAGGGCTTGGATCTTTTCCTCCGGTAGAAATACCCTCCTTTGGAGGTTATGGAATCTCATGCCGAAGAAGTACTGAACATGAGAAGGCACCAGTGAGGATTTATTGAGATAGTGTACCCATCCATGTTGCCCAAAAATGAGAAACAGTCTTGAATCTGAACAGAGGACAGATTCCAAAGCAGCCTTGAGTAATAGGTTGTCTAAGTAAGGAGTCAAGGATATTCCTTGAGAGTGCATGTGAGCTACCAGAGCAGCCATGGCCTTCATAAAGATCCTTGGAACAGATGCTAGCTCAGAGGGAAGGGCAGTGAACTGATAGTGACTGCTCTCTAAGGCAAAGTGTAAGTGGTCTGGATGAATCAGGACATGAAGGCAGGCTATCACGGTGTAGGGGGCTCCCATTGGCTGTGTGCCTTCAGCCCGCCTCACCTTGCCTATTTAAACTGAGTTTGGGCACCCTTTGGTTGCCCTTTCGTGGTGTCTCCGGCTGCTTCCACTTTCATTATGCTACTGAAGTTTAATGGGCCTTAAGCTGTGTTCCTGTTATCCTGAGTCGCCCAGTTCCTGAGTCTCCTGATCAGCTGTGCCTGTTCCCGTGTCTGTTCCGGTTGGAGTCACCCGACGTTGCTGCTTCCTGCTGCTAGTCTTCGTTGCCGTTCCTGATCCGGTTGACCATCGTCGTGCTGGTTCCTGTTCATCGTCAGCGTCCAGTTTCCTTTCATCTGTGGCGACTTTGATCTTCGGTCGCTTAGGCGACATCTCTACCCTGTTGGTTCCCAGCGCGCGGGCGCTGGTTCGCTCCACTGCCTCACGACTTACTATACATTGAGTCTGTTGGTTCCCAGCGTGCGGGCGCTGGTTCACTCCACTGCTTTACGGCTTACTATACATTGAGTCTGTTGGTTCCCAGCGCGCAGGTGCTGGTTCACTCCACTGCCTTACGGCTTACTATACATTGAGTGTGTTGGTTCCCAGCGCGCGGGCGCTGGTTTGCTCCTTTGCCTCACGGCTGACATTATTTCACTGACGGTCCCTGGTACGTGAGCATTGGTTCACTGCACGCTGTCCAGTCCTAGACAGCTAGTTATTCTTCCAGTACACGGTTACTGGTGTGTGCAGAATACCTGGTATTACCACTAGTTCTCATAGCCTTTATATACCATCCCCATACTGTCTTTGTCATCTGACAGTCCTTGAGGCCATAGTGGTTGGCACCATCTCCTCCAAGGATGCCTTGCCCGGTATATTGCTAAGGCCGGTAGAACCTTCCAGTCGTTTCCATTTTGGAGTTGCCTTACCCGGTATTGGCAAGGCTGGTAGAGCCTATATCTTATGGTGTTCCGTTAGGCTGCCTTGCCTGGTATATTGGCAGGGCCGGTAAAGCCTATATCATATGGTGATCCGCTAGGCTGCCTTGCCCGGTATATTGGCAGGGCCGGTAGAGCCTGTATACTCCTGACTGGGAGGCCCTAATAGCGAGGCCCGGGAAGCATTCAAATGCTGATAAGTGCAAAAATAGTGACTAGCCCAGGAAGGTTGAGCGAGGCCCTGGAGGGAACACAGACTATAGCAGTACTGCAACCGGAGGAACACGGTACACCCTGTAGATACACAAACTGCGACCCACAGTAACTGTACCGGATAATGATGTTGAAACGCCTGGCTTGATGGCAACTGCCGGGTGACAGAGCCAACTGAGGTGCCCAACCTCGTTTATGGTGAATTGACAAGCCAGCGTTAATAGTGCCAATAGTAAAGCTCCTACCCGGGTGATTACCAGAAGGCCCTGGTAACGGGCTCTTGGCTTGTTTAACGACAAAACAGGAGCGGAGATTAACTGAGGCACCCGGGAGACCAACCCCAGTGACAACTGATAACAAGCCAAGCGTATAGGGTGCAACAAGCTGAGCGTAAAACCCTGGGTATGGAGCAAGGAGGCAGCAAGGCACTAATGGGTCGCAGTCAAGGAACGGTAATGCAGTATACGAGGCAACCAACTGGGCCGGTACGCTCAAGGCAGAGCACGGTAGTAACTCACTATCGGACACGGTAGTACAATGGACTGGAGGCACAGGAGCAGGAACGGAAGCCACTATGGTCAAAGCATGGACAGGAACATCAGCCAGGCCTGGTCGGTAAACGGAGCAGGAACGTCAGCCAATCCAAGTCGATTCACAGGGCAGAAACGTCAGCCAGGCCGGGTCGGTACATGAAGCAGGAACGTCAGCCAATCCAAGTCGATACACGGAGCAGGAACGTCAGCCAGGCTGGGTCGGTACACGGAGCAGGAACAGGATCAGAGAGAGAGTAGTCAGGCATTGCGGGTCATACACTGGAAATCACACAATAACGGCAGCAAGGCACTAAACAACGGAACACCACGGAAGGGCCCTGTATGAGTGACAGAGCACAGTACTTAAAGGCAACCACTAGGTGGAGCCATAACACTTAGCCAATAAGAAAGCCACAGGCATCTTGTGTCAAAATGTCGCCAAAATACAAGGGCACCGTATAATATTCTATAATTAATGGGTTGGCTTTTTGGGTATTTGCAAATGCATGTTGTTTCCAATAACTAGTGTCTGTTAGTGAGCATACTGCAGGCTCCAGTCTGTTTTTTTTGTTCATAGATTTCCATCTTAGAGAAAACACATGGTCTGACTCCATCTTGCAGATCTCAAACCACATGGTTTAGACCTCCATTTTGTACTAAGCACTTGGTATGTGAGTTTCTTCACAACTGCATTGATTTTAACACAGCTGTTATTGTCAAACCATTTGCGCCAAATTAATTCACCCAAAGCCACAAACTGAATCCACCAATCCAGACACCCTGGGAAAAAGGGCTTTCTGGAATGTAGTTTCCAATTGCATATGCCAAGAAAAGGGTGGATCTCAAGCCAATTTTAAGTGGTCTGAACATCATTCTGATGCACATCAAGTGACAGAGCAAGCCCAGTGATTCATTTAGAGCACATTCTGATCTTTTAAGTGAAATGAATACAGAGATAAATCCCTGCAAAGATTCTCCATGTACATCTATGAAACAAAAGATGGTCACCGAGTGGGCTCCTGTTTTTCAAGGTGCCCCGTACCATAAAAAGCAAAAGTAAAGGTATAACAGAAATAAAGGTAGAACACACATCTATACCTAGTGGAATGTAATAAAATATGAATGAAATAAGGCTATCAGCTCTAATACAAGGAGAAAGCCCATATACAACAATGTAATTATATTCAAGTACAGAAAGGGTTAAAAACACACACACGACATTGCCAGTCACCTTCAGAAACATACGATGCAAGGGAAATGATGACTGAGGGCAAAACAGGCAAGAACGCACAATTTCAGTGGATGATAATAGCAGGGATATAAGAGAAAGGACCATAGCAGTCAAATGGTTAACTTACCAGTCTTCAATCTTCAATTCCCATTTTTAAATACAGAACCTCAGAGAAATTCAGTAGTGAAGCATCCTATAATATAAAAGGTCAGATGTATGTTTGTCCGATGCAGTCATGCGCAATAGAGACTGCCTAAACGCAGATGTTTGTCCGATGTTTGTCAGATGTTTGTCCGAATGCACAGAATACTGGGAGGTGTAGTTCTGCAGTTTTATGCACTTTGGCCAGTGTACACAGGCTTTTACACTAGTACATTTATAATAAAGTCAACTTCCACAAAGAATGGTCCAGAAATACTTGTTTGATCTGGTCAATCCCTCTCCAGGGAAGTCAGTTAATGGGAGCCCACCTAATGGGGGATTACACAGCTCCATATCTAAGCATAAAAATAAAAAGAAGTCTAAAAAGAAAGAACAGTGTCAGCTTCCCATTTTCCTGAAATAGGTTGCTTGAAACTAAAGGGGGGGGGGAAGCTGAAAGGAGAGGGAAGTCTCCACCTCAAAGTATCTGCCTTTTTTGAAGTACCCTACCTCAATAACAGGGAACTTTACGCCATGGTTCCTGTGTTCCACATTGGATGCAAGAGAAAATATAATACAGTTCCAGGTGAAACGTCTGCGTCTTTTCTGTTGGTATGTAGAAGAAGCTTGGATAATGGGGAAGTGAGACCTCCAATGAGTGATAAAATGATAAAGGAACATAAATTAAAAGAAGATCCCTGTTGCTCTCCTGAGGCAGAACACTTTAAAACTGAAGGCTGGTGCTGGGTGGGGTTAAGTGGAAATAGGAGGGCATCTACACCTCTAGAGAGCTTTAGTTTGCAAATGCCCTGTGTCCAAAATATAGCAATTTACCCCCAACCATGGTGTCTTTGTTCCACGATGGACAAAAATTAAACTGGATTTACCTTAACATACCATGAGCAAGCTGAACATACTTCGACCAAATTATGAAAAGCAACACTGTTTGAAGATTGTACACATATGTTTTCTTTACACATATTATATTGTGATCTCTAATCTCTTTGGGGAACAGCTCACAGTCCTCCATATAAGTATAATGTCCCAGATACTGTGATAGCTAAGGGAAAGACACATATAACAATGAACTACAATACAAAATTATCTTACCCCCGCAGCCAGCTCCAGAACAAGCTCCCTCAGTTTCAGTTCCTGTTTCAGCTGAACTTGTACAAGGAGCCTCACAGCACAGTCACCCCATGTGACTAGTCCCTGCTTCTCCTGCAGACAGGACTTTGTTACAGTCATGGCAAGAAGGAACAGCTGCCTCAGTGGATCACGGTTACCTGTGTCTACAGAACATTTAGTAGCATATGTGAATTTAGGGGTTGGGTCAAACATTTCTGCAAACATATCTATACAGAAAACTCGCTATGTGCTCTAAAAATCCTGTTGCCATTCCACACAGAACTCCCCACTTTTTATTGCTGAAAACATGTTGATAAAACACAACTTAACTCTTCAAATGTGCCCAGTGAGTCTCTTTGACTTGCTAAATGATAGGTTGTTTTCCAGACTGGATTCTTAGGCCTTGATTCAATCTTGTGCGGTAAAACAGCTGTTAGGGATAAACTGTCTACCAGCCAACATAAAAAAAGTCTACGTCGATATTTAATGGTCCTATCAGCTGAAAGCACAGCAAATGTTAGGCCACAAAAATGGACTCTTGGCCAAATGACTGTTTTATGCGGTAAGTTCCCATAACTCACTTTAAATAACGTGAATAATGGGAACATCAAAGGAAAAAAGTTAGCTCATCTGTGTTACATGGCTTACTGAGGACAAGGTCCAAGAGAGACTGGAAAATATTATGCTGAATAAAGCATCTGAACCTGATGGTATACACCCAAGGGTACTTAAGGAACTTAGTTCAGTAATAGCAAGACCATAATGCTTTATATTTATTGATTCACTTTCATCAGGCATAGTGTCCTGTGATTGGAGGAAAGCTGATGCTGTTCCATTGTTTAAAAAGGGGGCAAGATCCAAACAAGGAAATTAAAGACCTGTGAGCTTGACTTCCATAGTGGGTAAAATACTAGAAGGGGTACTAACTGACATTATTCAGAACTATGTGAAGACAAACAATATTACTAGTAGGAGTCAGCATGGTTTTATGAAGAATAGATCATGTCAGACTAATTTACATGTGTTTTAAAGGGATAGTAATACTTTGGTTTAAAAATGTCTAATATTGTAGACATTTACAATAGAAGTAGAATAAACTACCTCCCATATCTCAAAACGATATAGTTTGTCAGTTCGTAGCATTTAAAGTTCCCCCCTCCCTCCCCTTTCTCGTACTTCAGCTCTCTAGCTGATAGAGGCACATCCTGGTCCCAGGACCAGCGGAAGCTCTTTCGCAGAGCAGAGATAGCGTTACTTAAAATGAAATAATTAATTGAGACGGTCTACAAAGTGTGCTTGCAAACCAGGCACACTTTGTAGACCATTCCAATGAACTTTTTAGATCTGATAAGGGATTCTTCAACAAAAAAAATGGGTGCAGAATTTTCCACATGCAGGGAGACATTCTCATGCCACCCTTTTGATCATAGCAACATGCTTAATGCGGCGTGTAGCCTCACAGTGTTTTAACCGAAATGTTTTAAAAGTGAACCCAACTGGAGATAGGATATATGTGGATATATCTGCTGAGACAAAGGAGATGACTGCAGAGAGGAGCGAGAAAGGAACCTACAGTGGAGTTCATATACACTGATGAGGTCGGTTTTGAGCACTTGAATGTTTAATAAGAATTATTTGTGATGAACTGATGATTCCTGCACATAAAGGGACTTAGCTTTGCTAATTTTTTACATTTTTGTACTACAGTTAAGAGGCGATAATCCACAACATCTAGAGTAAGCTGTATTCATTTAAAATAAAGGTTCCTCAACATCTATATATTAGTGCATTTTCTACTGATAAGAACTTTATTCCTGAAATTCTGGTCCTTAGCATTTAGTTCATCTGTGCTAACTAATCAAGTAAATCAGTGTTTGTTTTCTGTAAAAACCTTAGGATTTCCACACCACTGGGCTGCCATGTTCAAATAGATGAATTTCTGAAGGTCTGGTTAGTAGCACTTGGAAAAGGGTAGCATTTGGTGATGGGTAAAATCTTGTTGTATATTTCTTCACCCCTACTTAATTACTATTTCATCTGTGCTAGCTAATTAAGAAAAACATTTTTTTCTATGTTTTTGTTGTAATAAATCCAGGGGGTTGCACCCTTGGTTAGAAAGTTTGTCCCATGGTATCTATGTTGGATGTCCATGATGTGATTTTTAAAGAATATGAGTCATTGCTTGCACTTGATTAATTTAATATATTTCTTCCTGTTAAGAGCTTCTGTCTTTGGTCTCCTAGCCTTCAAATGATAAACAGTTTTCAAGCAGAACTCAAAATGCTACATCCCACTAATCAAGGTTTTGATATTGATATGTAATCATATTGTAGAAAGCACTTACAGAAGTGTGGTATGTGTTACATTTAATACCTAGTTCCAAAATATCACATCACACTGTCATTACTTATGAAATCTACCCTCTTGTGTGGTTTCTCCATGATCCCCTGTCTCTTTGCAGAGAAGCTTTGATGGGGGATCCTTAAGCTCTTCATGGCTACAACTTTGCAGGAGATGGAATAAGAGGTCCCTTGTCTCTTCCTGTCTCTTGAGCAACGATTCCAGCTTATCCTCCTAAGTGAAAATGTAAGATTGCTTACTACAAATGATCACAGACTTAAAGGAGCAGTACATTTTTTAATGAAAAGAATGATATAAAACACCTCGGAATGAGTAAAACAAAAGTATTTCCACTTCTGGGAGATTGTTCATTCAAACATTATTACCATTCAAACCATCCACTGCAATAAACAATGGGTTTAGTCTGCACTTCCTTGCTTGGGATGACCAATCAGAATTGTTAATAAGGAAGTTCAATGCCTGCCCTTTTCAGTCATTTCTGGACCTACCTAGCTGGAGGACAGATGTTTTACACCCCTCTCTCTCTATCTCTATTTATCTTCATTACAGGTTTTTTTTATTTTATGGAAACATATTGCCACCTATATGCTACCTGCCAGACAGAGGACTCCCTGAAATCCCTTGAGCTGCATCCTGAAGTCCCTTGAGCTAAACCACCCATTCCCTATGTGCACTGAAGATTGGAATTGGGTCCTGGAATGCAGAGTCCTGGAGAATGCAGAAGTATAGACCACAAAAACCCCACTTTTGATTATTGGCTACATCAGGAAGGAAAACCAACAGCTTCTATTATAAAATCCATAAGGCATATGCATCTAGTTGATTTAGCAGTACTTCATCTGAAATTGCATTGAGAAGATAAACAAGTGTCTGCCTCTGTTTGTTCAGATTCAGATGAAAATGTTATCGAGTTATGGCTGGGAGTAAGGGTGGTGAAAGGCTGCTTTTGTGTTCCAGCAAAAAATCAGCGAAAACCACATGGTTGTCTGCTTTTTCACAGGAAAATTTGCCTTAAACAAACCTCTTAAAATATTCTCCTTTTTTACCTACTGCCAAAATGTTTTCTCTATTTTTTTCAATGGCTACAAAGTTCCCACCCATTTACTTAAGTGTACTTCTTGTTTTGTGCCAAAAATGTGATGTTTCAAGGAAGTGAATGTAACACAGAGAGGGTGCTAGACAAATTTCTAGTGATTTATGTAGTAACATTTGGGCAGCAGAGGCTCAGACTGTTGGCTAACTGTATGCAGGGCTGGTGCAAGGATTTTTGCCACCCTAGGCAAAACCTAATTCTGCCGCCCCCCATTGGCTCCGCCCCTATATGCCTCTCATATTATTTCAACTAGTAAATATGATGGTGGGGTCTTGTGTCCATAGACAGAGCTCAGGTCACCAGGGCTGTGACTATGCACTCTGATTTACAATATGTCTGTAGACACCAACCAAGTGTAAGGGCATAACTGATATTTAGTCTAAATATCAGTTATGCTCTTACACTTGGTTGGTGTCTACAGACAGATTGTGAATCAAAGTACATATTTACATCCCTGGTGACTTGAGATGGAAGAAAATAGGAAGAAGAGGGAAAAAATAAACCTCAATTTTACAGTTATATAGCGTCCTACCCCTGGGTCCACTCACTCAGTCTCAGAACTCAGAAGTCACACATGTGCACAGTGCAGCTCTGATGTCCCTGCTGTCTCACACCACACACACCCAAACCAGCCAATGAGGACGGACCACACTGTGAGAAGCACACTGAGTGGAGTGGATATAGTGCGTGTCTGTCTGGACTGGCTGTCACTGATGCAGCCAGTGCCACTGAGTGAGCCTGAGCCACACTGACACAGTAACACTGACAACTGACACTGTACATTATGCTACACTACAGCCACAGCGTAGGAGCAGATGAGTCGGGACTCTTCATTGCCCCAGTTGGGGAGGGACACAGACCTGGAGGCTAGTGCCCAAAATAACATGCCTTGGGGCTGCACTTGTCCCATGCTGCGCCCCCAGTAGATGTGCGGCCTAGACCGTCACCTATCTCGCCTATAGGTGGTGCTGGCCCTGACTGTATGAGCAGCCATCTCAAAAAGAAAAGGAGGAGCTGTAAGGACAGTGATGCATCCAGTGAGTCAGTGGTGGAGGAAATGACTACCATCAGCCAAGAGGGGTCTGGGAGCCCTGATTCCCAATGATGCCCAGTACTGCAACATCGTCCCTTGGGATCTGGGTGAAATTACAATCATCATCAGCAAAGGTACATGAAGAAGCAGGTAGCAGTGTGAGCAGGACAGGTCAGCTTCCTGTGCCTGCTGCTACTGCTGCCAGTGTGCCTTCTGATACACAGTAGGAGGAGGAGATGATGGGAAGTGTGAAAGAATGAGCCCCTAAGTCAAACTTGCCATCCCCAAGCAATCCCACTACAACATCCCCAAGACCCTTTGATTCCCCTTCCCTGGCATTGTGCCTCTGGGAGCTGATACTGAGGGACTCAGAACTGGCTAGAAGTATTAGCATCAGCACAGATCAGCTCACTGGACCTGATGTTAGTCTGCCTTCTTCACCTCAAGAGAAGATGTCAAGTGTGACAGTAGGGGACCCTGCATCACATTTGTCATCATCTTCAACCAGTGAGACTCTCATACAGCAGCAGCAAAGACTGATGGTGGTGGTGATAAGGATGATGATGGAGCAGCTGGGGTAGAAGAAACATGAATGGCCTTTTTATGAGAAAGAGAGAAGGAATGGGAGACATATATGCAAATGGGGATGTGCATCACCACCACTACCACTGTGACATTGCGGTGTTTGCTGCTGCTGTAATTCCTGCTTTTGCTGAGTTGCAAGGTCATCAGGCTGTTGATGAGCAGGCTAGTGTGCCACAGACCACGATGGATACTGCGGAATCAGGTGCTGCAGTAGTGATGCAGGACTAGGACAGGTTCCACTTGACAGCAATAATCCTCGCTGTAGTTCTAGTGTTGATTCTGACAGAACAGTAGCAGCAGCATCATCATCTGCCCTAGCCAGTGAAGGGGATTGTGGAGAAGAAGAAAGAGGTCATTCTTCTCCATCTTTCCCATCCCCCACGGAGGTCATGGGTGTGGGCCTATTCTTCTCTTGAGGCACAGTGCAGTCATCAGCGACAGCACTGTGCACTATATGTGATAAATCAGTGAAATGAACAAGAATATAGGAAATCCAGAACAAGATTTTAATATGAATATATATATATATATATATATATATATATATATATATATATATATACACACACATACATCCAGCAAGGGTATATAATGTAAGGCTGTTCAAACTGAGCAAATTTAATCACAGGTAACACATACTTGCACCCAAAAACAGGGAAGGTGGTTAAGATAATAGACTTTATGAACAGTAACAGTCGATATGTCATATATATGATTAATTGCGTTAGATTGGGAAACCAACCACCAAACTCAAAAAGAGAATTAACAAAGCATCAATAAGAAAGGCCCTTGATGGAACACTGGACCGTAAGGAATATGTACAGCAAACAGTGGCCAAACATTTTAGATTATTCAAGCATGACATTAAAGAATTTCGCTTTATAAATATATAACATGTTCATCAACCCCAGAGAGGAGGTGACAAACATAAACTATTACTTCAATAAGAAGCAAGATTAATCAACAAGTACAATACATTGAAACCAAACGGACTTAATCATGAGTTCCAGCTTTCATGTTTTCTTTAAGACACTGCCCTCTATACTTCTCTATTTAAAGGAGGAATATATATCTGGGATATATCACATAATTTTGGATGGATGATACCTGTTAATATGGATTACAAGAACCAAACATTGGGGAGCATCTTTGGGCATTCCCAAAGACAAGATCCTTGGGTAGGAGCACCTAGCCACCAGCTTAATCTATAACCAAGATACATCCTTGTGTTTATCAAATGAGGAATTGGAGAATCGCCTCTAAATCAACTTGTCAACAAATTTGTGAAATATTGGTGAGCATTGCTGGGTATCCCTGAAGGCAAGATCCTTGGGTAGGAGCACCTAGCCACCAGCTACAGATAGCTATACCTCCAGATTAAACAAAACCCCTCCAACTTCACAGATTTGAATGAAAGACTGAGAGCACACTAATGTGAATAATATTTTTGAGTATTGAGGGAGTGTAAGTACATTTGGGATTATTATATCCACACCTGGAATATTTATACTTGGACTGAAACCTGAACTGCCTATATGAAATGCCTGCAAATATAACATATTGATCATATATGACTTTTGGCTAAAACACCTGGAATATCTACACTTGGACTGAACCCTGACTGCCTATATGCCAAGCATGAACAATTATATACATAAAACATGTATGACTTTTTGCTAGGACTACATTGTTCTGATGGACCCAATAATTATCTTTACTTTAGATACACTACTGTAAATCAGAAGATGCAACATAGTATTTAGTAATTTATTTTTGGCATTTCTTTTTGCTGTTCATGATAGTGTTTAGCCTGTACCTGAAACAGCATTATGATTTTGGTCTCCGGCACATTGCATAGTTGTTGCAATGTATGCTCAGCATGCGACTGCATTGCACATCTGATGTGGTGTGTGATTTGCCTTCCATGACGGTCTTCAGCCTGAACAGTGCAGTGGGGCAAAGTAGATGTGTGGCAAGTTTGAGCATCCTTTGCTTGGATACCAGATTAGAATAGTGACGTAATAGGTCCCTCTCTGCGAGCGGTAATGCTGCAATACAAACGTCCTCACGGAATGCAGTATGGGGCCAATGACATTGGAGTTCTTACTGGTTAGTAAGTATTTAAACTGTGTATGTTTGTATGTTTACCCCTTTGCCCTGATGAAGGTCCACTAAGGGCAGAAAACATTTGGCAGCAGATTCATTAAATCTTTCTTGAAGCAAGTTTCACTGAAACTGTGTGCTGTTTTTTGTCTGTTCTGGATGGCCTAGGCTGCGTACATTTATATTTCATTTTGTATGGAACATGCACCAGTGTTAAAGATACCCTACATTGTGGGATACATTTTTTTGTTTTGTTTTGAAGAGTGCCACTGCCTCCACTCTGCATTATATTAATATATATATATAAAGCCAGGTACTTGCAGAAGAAGGTCATTGGTGAGACAGGATCCAGAGTCACTGAAGGTTCAGAAGATATCCAGATTGAACATCAGGCAGAGAAGACAGGTGTACAGAGAACAACCAAGAGGTCAGGACAGGTGGTAATCAGGGGTGGTCAGAAGAACAGGCCAGGAGGTCAGGGCATGCTGAGATCAAGGATGGTCAATTAGAGTAAGCCAGGAGGTCAGGGCAGGCTGAGAACAAGGATGGTCAACAGAGTAAGCCAGGAGGTCAGGGCAGGCCATGATCAAGGGAAGTCCAGCAACAGGCAAAGGATCAGGAAACAGGGTAACAAGGAGTGTACAAATGCCAGGAACATGCTAGCTCACAGAACAACAAATTACTTAGTAGCTCTTAGTTATATAGCGAGGCTACCCCATGCGTCATGATGTGTGTGACGGTGTGCACATGATGTTATGAAGACAATCATCTTGCTACGAGGACCCCTTAAAGAGCGACCTCCGGACACGAGAAGGACAAGTCTGAAATGGATCGGTTTTGTGACAAGCCGAAGTCACACAGGGCTATGAATGTTAACATAAGGTTCCAAAGACCTATCTTTTGGTCCATAGCCAGACCAATGTACCAAATATTCCAGTCAACCTCTCCGCAGACAAGAGTCCAGCATCTTCTGTACCTCAAATTAATCTTGTCCTTGAACAGAAATAGGTGGAGGCCTGAGTGGGTCACGATTGGGATAGACACTAGGGGCTAGATTTAAAGGCTCACGTTAAACCAGCCGCTAAGTGAAAAATGCACATCGCTCACAAATAATAAATGAGTTACGGAGATTCAATAGGTACTCTACAAGAATAGCTATCGAGCGTAGGCACATCCAAAACACGTAACACAAAACCCATTGTTGCTCATGTTAATGCACAACGTGCGGCCAAATCACCCGATAACATAGCTCAAAACAACATGTAACCTAACGGCTGCCGTTGGCTAGCAACCCTGATTGATGCAACAACAAATTCAAACACACAGCCAATCCCAAAGCCCCAAAGTATCCAAAAAGTTCAAATACACCTATATATACCCAAAGATAACCATCACACACTGTCTGTTATTGAGTTCTTGAGAGCTAGATATCAGAACCCAGGAGCGGAGGATAGTGATCAGAGAGAGGGAGACAGGAGCGTTCATTGGAGGTAGATGAGTTTTGGAGTTTGGTGAGCATTGCACATAATTCGATACATATCACACCTTTGCACATATTACATACACCCATACAAACACAAACACATACATACATACATATATTCCTTTTTTTTATAACACCTTACACATTTTAAATTTTATTTTTACAGTGTGAATCTGTGGGTGAAAGTGTGTGACAGAGAATGAGTGGATCGAGTGTGTCTGTGAGGGAATGTGGGAGTGCCTGGGTGTGAGTGGATGAGTGATGGCCAGGAGAAGAGGACAGGGGAGAGGGATGGGGAGAGTAGTGGAGGAGGAGGAAGGTCAGGAGGGTATCCCTGAGAAGAGCAGGGGTGGGAGAGGGAGATCTGCAGGGCGGAGGGTGACCTGGCCCACAACAGCAGGCACATGGAGGATATGGACAGAACCTGCAGTGGGACGAGGGGTAGTTGCTGGGGAGCACCCCACACAGTCAGGGTCAGAGCAGGCAGGACACTCCGGCTCAGAATCCTTCCATGCCGGAGCTGACGAGGGCAGGATCAGGGATCCGAAATATACCGAGGAGGAGAACACGGCTCTCGTGGAGGCTGTCCTGGAGAGACAGAGTGTTCTCCACCCGATGGCGAAGGTCCCTGGCCTGTCAGCGAGGAGGAAGGCAGCCTGGAACCAGGGTGAATGCGGTGGCTCCATGCAGGCGGGACGTGGAGTCTGCGAAGAAGAGATGTGGACTCCGGAGGGTGGTCGAGAACAAGCTGTCTGACATGGCCAAGCAAGCCCGAGGCACCGGAGGTGGGCCACCTGTCCCCATCACCTTCTGCAGGTGGGAGGAGATGGTGCGGCAGACCATGTCCCCGACCCTGATCGAGTGGGTCGTTGGAGGAGCTGACACTGTGGATGAGAGGAGCCTCCACACTACCGGTAAGTGCAACACTACATAACAACACACTACATCAACCAACACCAGCTGCACACACAGTCACAGCTCAACACATGCCCATCATTCATCCATACAACTGCACCAACACAGCACCCTGAAGGTTAAAAACAGGACAAAACACCAGGACAAATGTCAAGGTCCAACTTGGGACAAACCTGTCAAAGTCCTAGTTCAACCCTCCTGTCGCTGTGCTCATCACACACAATACACAAACCGTGCTGTTCAAAATGTTGTCTGTTAAATATCATCACTGTTCACACACAATGTCACCCATGTCCCCAGAGGGAAGTCAGCACCTAACCCCTTGAGTGCTAGAGGGATCATCAATGCATTGACCAACAATGCTTTGGCAACCTCTCTGGGACTCAAAGGGTTAACCAGACAACAAACAAGTCAAAAGGCCAACGATCACATGCTACACAGGGGACACTCACTAAGTGGTGACAAAGAGATGGTGGAGAGAAACTAACCCTCACACACCCTCACTTCACCAATACCAGTGTTAGTCTATGGAGAATATGCAAAAACAAGAATCAAGTTGATAGGGTCCTATTGTACAGACTCCATGGAAAACACTGGAAATGGGGAAAGGAGATCACTGGAGAAGTCAGCATCATGTTCACTTCATCAGTTCAACATCACCGCATACTGAATCACAAAAAGGGTGGATCAGGTCACACATCACAGTGTCCCAGAGAATAACTGGTTGTATGTGCAACACACAGGCCGCACACAATTCCCCAGAATGAAAGATGGATGAAGTAGGCCTTGGTGTTGTGGCTGCAATCATTTACTCTAACTTGAAATGACATATCCCACTTCTGATTCCCACATGGATCCACAGGGGTGCTGATGCCATGGATGGATGGTACACCAGCCACTGTTTGCAGGATACACATGGGAACCAAATATCAACCATTGTACCTTGGTCACCAACAGGCCATGAATGATGGATATCTCGGATTGAGTACGGTTGCCTCACACAGAAGGATGGCTGGGCTCATACACAGAGAAAACAGGCCTCAATCAAAGATATCCCTCACTACTGGCTTGATTCTTGCCCTTAGGATTCAGCTGGAACATACAACACGGACAGGATCTTGTCAAATTCATCAATCTGTGATTGGCAGGGTGGTATCCCATGCATCACAATGTAATGCATAGGATATCATCATGACAACCAGAGAGTCACCTCTCAAGTAATCCAAAATTGTGCATTGTACAGGATCAAATAAGAAGATAGGGTTGAATAACACTTGAATCCCACTGCAGATCTATTCACAAGAGATATGGACACTAACAAAAACGGTCAGATATGCACCTTTCAAATGTTTCTAAATATGTCCCAACACGATGTGAACACAGAGATCAGTTCACTGGATGTGATTGCCTTACTGGCCAGATATGTGCACCCATCAAAAATTAACCTACTTTGCTACCATCCAAATACACATACATAGTATATCACACTCTACGTAGATGAAATATACAAGGTATGTTCATATCCATCATATCAATCGAATGTATTTTTGGATGGGTGCACATATATAGCAAGTAAGGCAATCACACGTACTGAACTGCTCTCTGGCTTCACATCTTTGAAGGATATTACTGTATCCATATGAAGGGTACATATCCACATACATATATGACCATTTCTACTTGTGTGTAACTGTAATAGGATAGCAATGGCTAATGTCTAGTGATGAGCGAGCATGCTCGGCCGAAGCTCGGTTCGGCTCGAGCATCGCTCTGCTCGGCACATGGCGGTACTCGTACGAGTACCGCATGTGCTCGCCCGCCATGTTCGGGTCTCCTCCCCGCACGTTTCGCGGCTGCTGCGCAGCCAATAAACGTGCAGGGAGGCTCTGACATCAGTGTAATGCCAGCAGCCATGTTGGCTGCTGGCATTACACTGATTGGCTGGCCAGAACCCGTGATCGGGTGCTGTATAGCACCTGACCAGCGAGTTCGGCTCAGTCTTAGCCAGGGAGAGATGAGGATAGGAAGGGAAAGTCAGTGTAGGCAGAAAAAAAGTGCGTTTGAACAACAAAAAGACCCAAAAGTCCTTTTTAGGACTATTGTGTGTGGGGGCAGCAGATATATTTTGTTTTGGGGGGCAGAGTTTAAAAAAAAAACGTCACATATTCCGTTCACTGTGCCTAGCCGCAGATTAGCAGCACATTCTGTTTAGTGTGCAAAGTTTCAGATTAGCAGCACATTCTGTTTAGTGTGCAAAGTTGGAGATTAGCAGCACATTCTTTTTAGTGTGCAAAGTTGCAGATTAGCAGCACATTCTGTTTAGTGTGCAAAGTTGCAGATTAGCAGCACATTCTTTTCAGTGTGCAAAGTTGCAGATTAGCAGCACATTCTGTTTAGTGTGCAAAGTTGCAGATTAGCAGCACATTCTGTTCAGTGTGCAAAGTTGCAGATTAGCAGCACATTCTTTTTAGTGTGCAAAGTTGCAGATTAGCAGCACATTCTGTTTAGTGTGCAAAGTTGCAGATTAGCAGCACATTCTGTTCAGTGTGCAAAGTTGCAGATTAGCAGCACATTCTTTTTAGTGTGCAAAGTGTAAAAAATAAAAGTCACATATTCCATTCACTGTGCCTAGCCGCAGATAAGCAGCACATTCAGTTTAGTGTGCAAAGTTGCAGATTAGCAGAACATTCTGTTTAGTGTGCAAAGTGTAAAAAATAAAAGTCACATATTCCATTCACTGTGCCTAGCCGCAGATAAGCAGCACATTCAGTTTAGTGTGCAAAGTTGCAGATTAGCAGAACATTCTGTTTAGTGTGCAAAGTGTAAAAAATAAAAGTCACATATTCCATTCACTGTGCCTAGCCGCAGATAAGCAGCACATTCTGTTTAGTGTGCAAAGTTGCAGATTAGCAGAATATTCTGTTTAGTGTGCAAAGTGTAAAAAATAAAAGTCACATATTCCATTCACTGTGTCTAGCCGCAGATAAGCAGCACATTCTGTTTAGTGTGCAAAGTTGCAGATTAGCAGAACATTCTGTTTAGTGTGCAAAGTGTAAAAAATAAAAGTCACATATTCCATTCACTGTGTCTAGCCGCAGATAAGCAGCACATTCTGTTTAGTGTGCAAAGTTGCAGATTAGCAGAACATTCTGTTTAGTGTGCAAAGTGTAAAAAATAAAAGTCACATATTCCATTCACTGTGCCTAGCCGCAGATAAGCAGCACATTCTGTTTAGTGTGCAAAGTTGCAGATTAGCAGAACATTCTGTTTAGTGTGCAAAGTGTAAAAAATAAAAGTCACATATTCCATTCACTGTGCCTAGCCGCAGATAAGCAGCACATTCTGTTTAGTGTGCAAAGTTGCAGATTTGCAGAACATTCTGTTTAGTGTGCAAAGTGTAAAAAATAAAAGTCACATATTCCATTCACTGTGTCTAGCCGCAGATAAGCAGCACATTCTGTTTAGTGTGCAAAGTTGCAGATTAGCAGAACATTCTGTTTAGTGTGCAAAGTGTAAAAAATAAAAGTCACATATTCCATTCACTGTGCCTAGCCGCAGATAAGCAGCACATTCTGTTTAGTGTGCAAAGTGTAAAAAATAAAAGTCACATATTCCATTCACTGTGTCTAGCCGCAGATAAGCAGCACATTCTGTTTAGTGTGCAAAGTTGCAGATTTGCAGTACATATTCCGTGTAATATGAAGAAGGCGGGTAAAAAGGGATGGGGAAGTGGACGTGATCCTGATAGTTCAGGGAGCGGGTCAGGACGCGTAGAAACTGTGCCTGGTGCCAGAGCACAAGAAAGAAAGACATCCACCATACCTAGCTTCATGTCTCAGTTTACAGGGCGTCGCAGGACATCACTCTCGAGGTCAGACCACTGCGAACAGGTGGTCGGTTGGATTTCAGGTGATACTGCTTCCAGTCGGTTAAGCACCACCCTGTCTTCCACCAAGTCCACTCTCAGTAGCCAAGAGTCTGGTCAACATAATCCTCACCCTGATCATCCTTCCGCCCACCATAGAGGGTCTGGTCAAAGAAGTGATCCCACACTGGGATATAGTGAGGAGCTCGTCTCATCACCAATCCTTAATTTGAACCTCTCTCCAAGCACGCTTGCAGAGGAACATGAAATCTTGTGCCCTGATTCACAACCTCTAGAGGGTACCCAATCACAAGAAGATGACAGAGGTGAACGGCATTTAAGGTCAAAGGAAGTGGATGATGATGATGATGAGACAGTTGCCATCAAATCAACCACTATTACTGTCTCAAGACCTTGATGAGGAGGATGATATACAGTTGTCAATGACTGAGTATGTGGTGGGATCAAGAAATGAGGAGGATGATCAGAGTGAGGAAGAGGAGGAGGACTTGGTGGACGATGAGGTGACTGACCCCACCTGGGAAGGTGGAGAGCCGAGCGATGACAGCAGTCCTGAGGGTGAGCCATCTGCAGCACCGAAACAGGCTGGAAGAGGCAGTGGTGTGGCTACAGAAAGAAGGCGGACCGCACCAAACCGGCCCGCAAATGTTCCACGGAGAACCCCCTTGCGTAAATCTCCCTTGCCAAGGGATAGGTGTTCCGCGGTATGGCGTTTTTTTAAGGAAAGTGCGGACGACAAAAAAATTGTAGTTTGCAACCTGTGCCACACCAGAATGAGCCGAGGCATGAACACTAGAAACCTCACCACCACCAGCATGATCCGACACATGGCATCCAAGCACCGTAATAAGTGGGAGGAACGCCCGGATCGCCAATCTGTGTCTGCAGGCCACACCACTGCCTCCTCTTCCCCTGTTTTCGGTGCCGGCCAATCGCCTGTCGAAGGCGCAGGCCCACATACCTCCCGCCCTGCACCTGTACCATCTGAAGCACCATCAGCGACCACATCCACTTCCCTGTCCCAGCGCAGCGTCCAACTGTCGTTACCCCAGGCATTTGAGCGCAAGCGAAAATACCCAGCCACCCACCCACAGGCCATAGCACTAACCTCACACCTTTCCAAATTACTGGCCATCGAAATGCTGCCATTTAGGCTTGTGGAGACTGAGTCCTTCCGCAGCCTGATGGCAGCAGCTGTCCCTCGGTACGCAGTCCCCAGCCGCCACTACTTTTCCCGTTGTGCCGTCCCCGCCTTACACCACCATGTGTCCCGTAACATCACCCGTGCCCTGACCAACGCAGTTACTGGGAAGGTCCACTTAACGACTGACACATGGACAAGTGCTTGTGGCCAGGGACGCTACATTTCCCTGACGGCACACTGGGTGAATGTCGTGGAGGCTGGGAGCGACTCGGACCCTGGGATGGCACAGGTGCTACCCACGCCGAGGATTGCGGGCCCTACCTCCATCAGGGTTTCCGCCAGCACCTACGTTATTGGCTCCTCCTCCTCCGTTTCCACCTCCGAATTCTCTGCGCGCAGCGCCACTCACCCATCAGCCGGTAGCTGGAAGCAGTGTAGCACTGCAGTGGGGAAGCGTCAACAGGCCGTGCTGAAGCTGATCTGCCTTGGGGACAAACAGCACACGGCCTCAGAGCTGTTGCAGGGGATTAGTCACCAGACCGAGCAGTGGCTCTCGCCACTCAACCTGCAACCAGGCATGGTTGTGTGTGATAATGGGCGTAACTTGGTGGCGGCTTTGGAGCTCGGCAAGCTCACACACGTACCATGCCTAGCGCATGTATTTAATTTAGTGGTTCAGCGATTTCTAAAAACCTACCCCAATTTGCATGATCTCTTGACCAAGGTGCGCAGCGTGTGTGCACATTTCCGTAAGTCATCAACAGCTTCAGCCGGCCTGTTGAAGCTGCAGCAGCGCTTACAATTGCCAGCTCACCGGCTGCTGTGTGACGTGAGCACGCGCTGGAACTCCACC
Organism: Rhinophrynus dorsalis; assembly: GCA_037306005.1. NCBI lineage: Eukaryota > Metazoa > Chordata > Amphibia > Anura > Rhinophrynidae > Rhinophrynus > Rhinophrynus dorsalis. Next base: position 339,312,410 of record CM074721.1, read on the forward strand.
TTCCACATGTTGGCCCGGCTTTGTGAGCAGCAGAGGGCAGTAGTGGAGTACCAGCTGTTACACGGTCGTCGCCTCTCCGTTCAACTTCCTCTAATCAGAAGTGAGGAGTGGGAATGGATGTCAGACCTCTGTGAGGTTTTACGCAATTTTGAGGAATCGACACAGATGGTGAGCGGCGATAACGCTATTATCAGTGTAACCATCCCACTTCTGTGTCTACTGAAACGCTCGCTGCTCACAATTAAAACCGACTCTTTGCATGTGGAAGAGGTGGAAATGCGGGAGGAAGAGCTTACACAAGGTGATAGCCAGAGCACCCTCACTTCGTCTTCTCAGCGACAATTGGAGGAGGCGGAGGAGGAGGAGGAGGAGGAGGAAGACACGGTTGCCTCCGCTACATAGGGTAGCCATGGAACTTTAGTTCCATCTCTTCAGCGTGGGTGGGCAGAAGAGGAGGAAGAGGATGAGGAGATTGAGAGTCATCCTCCTGGTGAGGACAGCGAAATCTTGCCTGTTGGTACTCTGGCACACATGGCTGACTTTATGTTAGGCTGCCTTTCCCGTGACCCACGCGTTATATGCATTTTAGACAACACGGATCACCCTTCTGGACCCCCGCTACAAAGAGAATTTCTCATCTCTCATTCCTCCGGTGGAGAGGACAAGCAAAATGATGCAATACCAGAAGGTTCTTGTTGAAAAATTGCTCCAAAATTTTCCATCTGACAACGCTGGCGGCAGAGTACGTGCTACCTTGGCCAACCGAGAAGGGGAGAAAAGGGGAGCACACAGCAGTTCCGACAAAGGCAGGGCAACACTCTCCAAGGCGTGGGACACCTTCATGACACCCCGCCAGCACCCTCACCCTGATGCGCAGCCTAGTGTCACAAGGAGGGAAAAGTTTTGGAAGATGGTGAAGGAGTACGTAGCAGACCGTGTCAGCGTCCTCAATGATCCCTCTGTGCCTTACAACTACTGGGTGTCCAAGCTGGACACGTGGTATGAACTGGCACTCTACGCCTTGGAGGTGCTGGCCTGCCCTGCCGCCAGCGTTCTGTCTGAGCGGGTATTTAGTGCTGCTGGTGGCATCATAACAGATAAGCGTATCCGCCTTTCCACCGACAATGCTGATAGGTTGACACTTATAAAAATGAACAAGGCCTGGATTTCCCCTGACTTCTCCACTCCACTGGAGGAAAGCCCCGGGGGAACATAAAGTCACTTTAGATATGTTATTTACAATGATGGGAATACTCTGTATTCCCATTCACCCCTTCCACCCAAAAAATGGGTATATGGTTGACTCTCTTCCATATACCCTGGGATATAATTTTTATATAGGGCCAGCTCACCAGCGGGCCCTGTGATATAATTTTTATATAGGGCCAGCTCACCAGCGGGCGCTGTTTGACAATTTTTGTATAGGTCAGCTCACCAGCGGGCCTTCTCATATAATGTTTTATTGGGTCAGCTCTCTAGCGGGCCCTCTCATATAATGTTTTATAGCGTCAGCTCACTAGCGGGCCTTCGCATATAATGTTTAGGATGGTCAGCTCCGCAGCAGACCCTCACCCATAATGTTTTAGATGGTCGGCTCAGCGCACGTTTCCCTCTTAATCATGGCCCCAGTTCAGAAAAATCGAGGAAATTTTTTGCAGAATTTGCCTCTGCGCACGTTTCCCTCTTAATGATGGCCCCAGTTCAGAAAAATCGAGGAAATTTTTTGCAGAATTTGCCTCTGCGCACGTTTCCCTCTTAATCATGGCCCCAGTTCCGAAAAATCGAGGACATTTTTTGCAGAATTTGCCTCTGCGCACGTTTCCCTCTTAATCATGGCCCCAGTTCCGAAAAATCGATGAAATTTTTTGCAGAATTTGCAGATGATATACAAGTAAATATACAGCAAATACTGTTTGGTAACAATTTTTCGCCTAAAGTCGTTTTTATCTTCCTTTTTGTGTGTTTTACGGTCAGTCTGTAAAAATGGCGTACTACGGGCGAAACATCGTTCCCAGCAGCGATGTTGGAGTCCAAGATGCATCCAGACATCCTCCCTATGCTGTCCCTGAACCATTTCTGTGGTGTTTCCATAATTTTCTGCCCTTTTCCTATGGACCAGGCACCCTCCCCTCATCAGAGCAGGGGGTGCCTGGTGTAATGCTCGAGTCCTCCCATTGACTTCAATGGGGCTCGGGTGCTCGGCCGAGCACTCGAGCCTCCGGGGGCGCTCGGTCAGAGCACCCGAACACCCGAGCATTGGGGTGCTCGATCATCACTACTAATGTCATCATGATGTAATATCATTGGCATCATAAAAAGATGTGTCTCGATGTAAGTCCTATCCCCCCAACCCTCATGGTTATACAGATATTGCTCTATGTGACAGGTGGAGATATCTGTCATTTGACCACATGAAGGCTCTTCAGCAGAGCCATATTTGCAACATTTCGAGATAAATACCTCTTTGGAATGGTCCACAGAGTGTGCTTGCAAACCATGCACACTCTGTACACCATTCCAATTAAGTATTGTTCTCTAAATTGGGCTATTTTGGCTCTGCTGAAGAGCCTCCGTGTGGACAAATGACTGAAATCTCCATCTGTCACATAGAGCAATATCTGAATAACCATAAGGGTAGGAGGGGTAGGACTAACAGCGAACAACATCTGTTTTCACAATGTCTACAATATGACATCAAGGTGGACTTAACCTTTGCTATCCCCTTGAAGGGATAGCCATCCCTAAAAGTTGTAAAGACAAATAAATGTTGTAGGATTCACCCCACGAGTAAAACAATGGTATTCCCACTGCTGAAAGGTATGTTAATTCAAAAGGTATCACAGCTCAAATATGGATATGTCAAGGGCAATATCCCAGTGGCCTGAAATTGTACAGTGGTGCTGTTACTACACTATCATATGGACAGCTCTGGTACAGGGACCAGAAATCTGCATGGGAGGGTGTTGCAACAGCCCCACTGTACTATTTCGGGACACTGTGATATTGTACCTCAAAATGAAACCTTTACCCATAATAACTCAAACAACATCTTTCAGCAGTGGTAGTACCCTTGTTTACCCAGGGGGATTAACCCAAACACATATACTTTTCTTCACCAGATATCAAAGTATAACTGTCTCCTCAAACCTATGGCTAAGTTCACTAATCACAACATATCATTTCTCCACACAGCTTATGGCCCTCAAGCTCAGAAGGAGCCCGTGGAGGAGGCTACGTCACCCCCCAGTGAGGAGTACACAGAGGAGGGGACCAGCCAGTGGTCACCATACCCACCATCCCCATCTCCTCCAACACAGGCTGCACCACCACCTTCTGCACCACCACAGGCTGCACCCCTCCCCACCACAGGCTGCACCCCTCCAAGATGCACCACCACAGGCTGCACCCCTCCAAGCTGCACATCCCCAGTACAGTGGCTGGATGCAACAGGAGGAGAGGTGGATGTATCCAGCCACCTCCACCATCTACTACCCTCCAGCAGCAGCACCACCACCGACAGGGAGGCGATGGCTGCCAGGGACAGTGGCCACCACCCAATATGGACCATATGCATCCCAGATCAACCCACCCTCCTGGATGGCTCCACAGCATGCCCCAAGGTATGATCCCAGGGGGGTCCAAGCATATATCAGTGGCCAACATGTGACCCTTGGCCACTGGACTACCCACACCTGGGCAGATTGGTGAGCCCCAGCGCCCTCTACCCAGGGACATTTTCACACCTCCACCAGCACACACATCATTGGGTAGCTCGGAGTCACTTGATGTGGTGGGCATTTGCCCATCATCTGCACCAGCCACTCCAACAGCTGTCACAGCAGCCACAGCACGTCCATCAGCAGTAGAGGAAACAGCACTTCCAGCAGCAGAAGCAGCAGCAGCAGAGGAAACAGCACTTCCAGCAGCAGCAGAGGAAACAGCACCCTCAGCGGCAGAGGAAACAGCACCCACAGCAGCACCAGGGTCACCAGGCACATCCACCTCCAGCACTGCACGTCTCACAAGGATGGAGGTGGAGTGTATGGCCTTGCAGAGGAGACTACTCCGGTCGAGCAGGAGCACAGATGTGAACATCACCAGGAGCTGGAGGGAATCCAGGAGGAACACAGACAGATTGGAGACGGAGGTGGCCAGGGTGAACACACAACTCCACCAGCTCCAGACAGGGATCATGGACATGTTCACACAGGTACTTGTGGAGTTGCGAGGGATCAACTGCAGGGTGACCCTGAGGATGGAGAGGGAGAACTTGCTTTCCACGGAGGGGTCTACTGCACCCACCACCCCCTCCAGTATTACTCCTGAAGCCACACCTAGGGGGCAGAGGGTGACCAGGCGATCAACAAGGGCATCCACCTCTGGCACCCAGTCTAATGCCCCCCCCAAAAAAAACCAAAAAATCAAAGGCCCAACCTGTTAATTGCCCCCTCAATAAAGAAACATTGTGCTTTTGATTCCTGTCTGATCTGCTGTGTCTTCAGTTATGGACTGGGTGGCAGGGTTGTCTCCAATGCATTGCCATACAATGCAGTGAACACAACCTCTGCCTGAGTGAAATGTTTGTGGGATGCTACAACATGGGTTCACACAAACACACACACACACGCACACACTGTGGTCCAAATTCACCTGGCAACCCATCCCTGTTGCCGTATAACACAACAGTGTTACATGGCCAAGTTGTGTGTTAGAATTGTTCTGAACATACCCCTCATCACAACAACTGGTGCAACACTTAACATTTGTCTGCATCAATTGTTGTGTTTGAAGGGGAAACCAAACAGCTATGTGACTTAGCAGGGAAATAACAAGCAGGACAGATGGAACATGCTTCACTATTGACTTTGGATCAAACTCCTATTGTGCAGCTGACTTACTGGCGGACACAATGTACACCCTAGGATCCCAGTGTGTGTGCTACACATTGGGATCCTAGGGGAAGCATTGTGTTCTCCAGTAAGTCAGTTGCACGATAGGTGTTTGAATCACAGCCTAACTTACTGGATAACCCAATGATTTTCCTAAGGTGTCAATGTGTAGCAAACACATTAAAAACGTAGGCTGGGCATTGGGTTATGTACTAAGTTGTGTTGTTGTTTAACTAAGGTTGTAACACACTTCACCAGTGATAACACTTGTCCACTTGGTCTTGTTGTTTTTTTGATATAGCCCATGTTATGAGATATGTCAACCTACAGCAACCTCAGAACATTGATTATATTGAGCAAGACACAAACCGTGGACATGACATAACTGTGGTAAGTAATGATGTCCCCTGTATCACCTGCTATCACCACAATACCCATTAGTGTATCACTGCCATCATCCCATTGCATGAATACATCACAATGTTCACTCATGGCCAAACAACCAGTGGACTCCTGTGATGTGGGTAATGCCTTCCTATGTATGAGGTATACTCTAACCCTGAGTATGGTTCCTAATTGAGAGATGTCAAATCCAACATTTATTCATACAGACAGACCCATACTGAATAGTGATGGCACTCCTTTATTGTGTCTCAAACTACAGTAACACATACATGTGTTTTTTGGGTATATAGCCTATATGCATGAAACACTTGTATGAGCACACAAACGGTACATCTGAACTACATAGGGATACTCTAGTAACACTGGGTAACTGGTCATGTGTTGTCCACATGGTTTGTCTACTCTGTGATGAGCAGTCTTACTGTACAGGTCTGATACCTGGGTGGTAGTACACACATTAATTCGTGTCTATATGTGAATGTTCCATTGGAGGTTGCTGTGAACATCAGGTCACACATTGCATCACCAACACAATCACTGGAAACTGAGCTTCATGGAAGTGTTGTCCAGACATCAGTCCAGTCACATGTAAACTCCTCTGTTCAAGGATGGATCGTGCTATGGATGCATGTGGGACAAGATTTGGAACATCACCCTCGAAGTGTTCATCATGCAACAGCTATAACATCATGATCCTCTTCATCTTTCTCCTTACATGGGGCTACACGAACCATTGCTGTAGAATGTGTTGTGTACTAGTATATGAACCATCATGGGGGATAACTAAGGGGATGTTAACCATCTTTAGGGATATATGCCCCTGACATGGTTACACACATCAACAGATATGTCCTGATAGCTTCCTGACAAGAATAGATTTGGTCTGCCACTGTCAGAGACAGTCCAAATATGTTTGGATCATGGAGCTATCAGGACATATTTGTTGATGTGTGTATTTCTGTCTTGGGCACATATCACTGCACACACACACAGGTCAGCATGGTGTCCCTGGAGACGTGATCCACATGTAATGAGCTCTATGTTGTGTAACACACTACCACTGTAGATCCATCCCTCTGCTGCTCTTTTTAGCTCTGCAAACTACAGGTCCCATGTTCGCTCAAATGTCCCCTTAACCCCTGATGTGATAGAGTGTTATCCGATGCATTGCCTTGGATGAGACTCTCTCACTACAGGGGTACCACGGTTGCTATGGGTGTGATCCTAGAAAAAACACTTTAGTTGGTGCCTGGGGAGCCATGGAATATGTTGCACAAGGTTAAAGTGTTGTACCTTGGTTTCCAGGGGGACATGCATGATATCCTTGGAGTGGCAGTATCAACATGCACGACAGGGTGTCAGATGTAATCGAAATCTCTAGGCCCAATCTGACTGGTGCATGGAATGGTTGATGGTGGTGGTCCATACTGCAGCCAGTGTCAGGGCTGTGTCACTGATCCTTTGGGGTGAAACAGAAGATGTGTGTTGTGGTGGGTGTGCATGCATGGATTGTGTGCATACATGTATTATACTCACATCTAAAGTGATCCCTGATCAATCTGTGTCTTGTCTGCATCCCTGTTAGGGTTTCCTCACCCTGGACAATGTCCAGTGGGTCATCAGGTCTGGGTGGGGGCTGTACATCATCGATGAGTCTGGTTGCGACCGCAATATTATGGAGGATGGCACATGCCATGACAATGTCGCAGACCTTGCCAGGTGCATACTGCAATGCTCCCCCCGAGTGGTCCAGACATCGTAATTGGGACTTGAGGAGGCCAAAGATACACTCAATGGCATTGCGAGTTCTGGCATGAGCCTGGTTATATCTTTCCTGGGCATCGGTTTGGGGATTGGCGAGCGGGGTGAGGAGTCATGGTTTGTAGCCATAGCCAGCATCACCTGTGGGAAGTGACTGACATGGTGAGACATGGAGTACATGTCGTGTGAATGCTGTTTCATGAGGTGAACGTACTAGCACGTGTGTATGTGGTGTGATATGGTATTGTTAACTCACCCAGAAGCCATCCGCCTGTATAGGTCCCATCTTCAAAATCTCTGTGCACAGATGATTTTCTGAGTATATGGGAGTCGTGACAGCTTCCGGGATATTTTGCACAGACATTCATGATGGCCAGGTTGCTGTCACGCACAATCTGCACATTCATGGAGTGGAAGTCTTTTCGGTTGATGAACACATGTCCCCGACGTGCTGGTGATTTGATTCTGACATCGGTGCAATCTATTGCACCCATGACCCTGGGCATGCCTCCCCTTTCGTAGAAGCCTTGCTTGAGATGTGTCCACTCCATGTTGCTGGTGGGGAAGTGTATGTACCTACTAGCCTTGCCCTTGAGGGCTGGCAAGACCTGGGCCAGCACCCTGGAGGATGTGGCCTGGGACATGTCAGATGCGTAACCCTCTGTCGACTGGAAGGCACCACTTGCCATGAAGTGTATGGCACACAGGAGTTTTTGCAGGCCAGTTAGGGCATGGTTGTGGGTGCATACGGGATCCACCTGATCCTTGATGACCTCGTACAGGGCAATGATGCTGTGCGGCCTCAACCTGTAGCAATCAATGACCTTGTCATCGGTCATTCCAAAGAGAGTGACCCTTGGGCGGTATACCCTGGTCCTTGGTGGTCATCTATGCATCCTGGGCTGCTCCAGGGGTCCCTGTGGCAGCTGGGGATCATCCTGTTGCTGCAGCTGTGCATCTGCAGGCAGGTGTCCTCCAGGTGGGGATGGGCTCCTGGGTGGCTCATGAGCCGGAGCCTCCTCACTTGCAACAGGTGACGGCTGTTGATCAGGTGTGTCTGGGGGTTGCTGGTGTTCCCTAGCTCTCTCCCATGCACGCCTTCTCCTCAGTCTTCACAACAATATGTAACCCAACATACTGATTGCGCTCTATCTATCTATCTCTATCTATCTATCTATCTATCTATCTATCTATCTATCTATCTATCGCTATCTCTCTCTCTCCTGAGTGGAAAACAAGCCACAAGTGAGTGTGGTGTGCTGTCCGTTTAAGTAGGTGGTGGGGCGTTGTGTAGGTGTGGTGATGAGGTGAGTGCTGACGAATGGGAAGGTGTTTGTTGTCCAGGAAAGTGTTTGCAGGTGTGTCTGTGTTTACAAGTGTGCTGTGTTGTGGTTGCTGCGTCCCTGTCAGTTGTGGGTGTGGAGCTTTGCGGTGCAGGTTGTGTCTGTGTTGCACAGGTGAGCTTGTTCTGTGTTGGAAGGTGTCTGTGTTGTGTGCTAACCCCCATTGTTCCGTGGCATTGTTGTGTTGGTGTTTTTTTGTTGGGCCATGTTCATGTGGTGTTGCTTGGTTGTTATGTTGTGTGAGCCAGTGAACTGTGGTGTGTGGACATGTTTTTTGTGTTATTTTGGCATTGCACGGGTTAATTTCCCCATTTGTATTCTTGTGCGGGGAGCAGTTTGTCTGTTTTACCATGTAGTGTTTTTTTTTTGGTCCATTAGATGTCTAACGCCTAACAAAACTGGGTCTTAACTCTTGGCCATTAAATGTATCTTTTTCGCTGCCATTAGCAGTCCCGCACTTTTTTGAATTGCTCTGGGGAATTTTGCATCTAAATGTATTGGCCGTTGTGACTTGTGCTCTGCCGTTAGCTGAACATAACACGGAGCTTTGAATCGCTTACTGCACCTTAACACACCCATTAGTCTTTTTTTTGGCTAACGGCTGCCTTTAAATCGAGCCCTAGGTCTCCAGGGTTTGCCACAGGATTGATGACCCGCATATGGAATTAGAAAGCGAAGACCCAATTTTCGAGTAGGACAGGAGAGATGTAAATGAGTGGAGGATAACCACACCTAATACCCACAGAGTATGATGGGTTCCAAATATGCTGAGCATCAACTGAAGCTTTAAAAAAGAAAAAAAGATAAGTTCTATATTCACCCTTAAGGATAAAGGATATAGTGATATCAAAGATATATTTATTAAAATTAATATACATACATCTCAAAAATAAAATAAGACCATATATATTGTGTACACACTCTACATATAATATAATATTGTGGTGCCTCGATTATACCGGACCGTCGGTGAGATGAGAACCCTCAATAATGAACCTCCTGATATCCAAGCGGATCGGACTTCACCCACCTGTCGGTAAGTGAAGTGCCAAGCAATAATAACTGGCACAACTCCCTCACTCGACATCCATAGGGTAAAAATTCCCCTCCACGTCTCAAGAGGTCCTTCAAGGGTTAACCCCTCTCCACCCCGCCACGCCAAACCGTGACACCTATCCAAAGCAATATCACAAAAATACCTCCAGCACACAATAAAAAATACACATTCAATAAAACCGAAAGCACATGCAGGAATTAACTCTACACATACCTTCACATAAATCTAAATGGTATGCCGTGACATTCACCAAAATCTTGGTGATACTCTGTGATATATCTTCACCGTCAGAAACCCTATATTAGAGCTCTGTCGACAAACAATCACTCTAAGCACCATACAGAGTAACAAGTATTGCTAATACAAACAATCATCCTAAAAAACAATAGAAACAAAAAATCAACAGACTCAGTTAATCTGCTGGATACTAAATTGTAACTTCCTGCATGTAACAACACCTCAATCTGAAAGATACTTTAGTATCTATATGGCATCAATTCCTCTTCAGATCTTCCAGATATATGTCCACATGTACACCATATATTTAAATATCCGATAATCATCACAGACTGAGTTCTCTTCAATAAAGCATTATTCACATGTACGCTCCCAACTCCCAATAATCATGTCCAAGACAAATATAAAGGACTGATTTCCTTTCAATAGAGCATTATTTATATGCACACTTTCAATGCCGATAATTTACCGCACTCCGTTCTTCTATAACACTCAACAGCTCATACCTTGATATACATCTCACATCTTCAGAGCACCATTCTGGACCCAATATTATTCACAGACGCCTGCGTTTGTGGTTTTTGCGCGTCAATCTAATAATAGCTGTGGGATCTCCAATGGTCTCTCTTATCTGTTCGGTACGCTGTTTTCTTTAGCAGTATATCGGTAATTCGTGCATTTAATATTCTTTATCAATGCTCACAAATCCTTTATGCATTCTTCATGCCAACTCCTTTCCAACGCGTTTCGAAGCGATACACTTGCTTCTTCCTCAGGGAAGCAAGTGTATCGCTTCGAAACGAGTTGGAAATGGTGCTCTGAAGATGTGAGATGTATATCAAGGTATGAGCTGTTGAGTGTTATAGAAGAACGGAGAGCGGTAAATTATCGGCATTGAAAGTGTGCATATAAATAATGCTCTATTGAAAGGAAATCAGTCCTTTATATTTGTCTTGGACATGATTATTGGGAGTTGGGAGCGTACATGTGAATAATGCTTTATTGAAGAGAACTCAGTCTGTGATGATTATCGGATATTTAAATATATGGTGTACATGTGGACATATATTTGGAAGATCTGAAGAGGAATTGATGCCATATAGATACTAAAGTATCTTTCAGATTGAGGTGTTGTTACATGCAGGAAGTTACAATTTAGTATCAATCAGATTAACTGAGTCTGTTGATTTTTTGTTTTTATTGTTTTTAGGGTGATTGTTTGTATTAGCAATACTTGTTAGTCTGTATGGTGCTTAGAGTGATTGTTTGTCGACAGAGCTCTAATATAGGGTTTCTGACGGTGAAGATATATCACAGAGTATCACCAAGATTTTGGTGAATGTCACGGCATACCATTTAGATTTATGTGAAGGTATGTGTAGAGTTAATTCCTGCATGTGCTTTCGGTTTTATTGAATGTGTATTTTTTATTGTGTGCTGGAGGTATTTTTGTGATATTGCTTTGGATAGGTGTCACAGTTTGGCGTGGCGGGGTGGAGAGGGGTTAACCCTTGAAGGACCTCTTGAGACGTGGAGGGGAATTTTTACCCTATGGTTGTCGAGTGAGGGAGTTGTGCCAGTTATTATTGCTTGGCACTTCACTTACCGACAGGTGGGTGAAGTCCGATCCGCTTGGATATCAGGAGGTTCATTATTGAGGGTTCTCATCTCACCGACGGTCCGGTATAATCGAGGCACCACAATATTATATTATATGTAGAGTGTGTACACAATATATATGGTCTTATTTTATTTTTGAGATGTATGTATATTATTTTTAATAAATATATCTTTGATATCACTATATCCTTTATCCTTAAGGGTGAATATAGCGCTTATCTTTTTTTCTTTTTTAATGTTTGTTTTTACCATTGGGGAATAGAGGTAACTAGATAGAGCTGCTTATTCATCTTTTGAGCTAGGTTGATATTCTGTTGCGCTACATATTTATTTATTATCAACTGAAGCTTGCTGGTGCCTTGGGCTGTTGCTAAAGTGTGGCAAAGCAATTGGTGGTAGAGTTGTAGGCATTGAACACGCTGCTGAGCTACTAAAGCCGGACACTCTCCAACAATTTGTTTAATCGATTGATTTTGCGTCAAAAGGTTCCAGTGTTTGACCAAAATCCATGTAAACATTGCCAATGGGAGCTTTAAGTACTAATAAACCGGACACAATCATCCTTCTTTTGCCTATTCTTATTAGTTCCAAATAGCACCATTTCACACTCCTTCTTCAGTGCTCTTTGATACCCTTTTTTCAAGCAGCTGAACAAATAAACTCTCTCAAGGAATCTCTCAATCATTTCTTTTGCTGGGATTTAAATATTTCTATATCAGTGCAGTTTCTGTATAATTGCAGATACTGTACATATGGTATGCCTTTAATTTGCGAGGGCACATGGTAATTTCCCACATGTAATAAGGTGTTACAAACAGTGGATTTATGAAATGACCTCCTTTTAAGATGACCATCTTGTTTATAAATCTTAAGGTCAAGAAAATCTACTTCCACTTGACTAATATGTTTTGTCAATTTAATTTTCAACTCATTCCTATTTAATTCCTCAATGAATAATTACAAATCATTTAAAGTCCCTTAAATATTGTCAATATATCTGAGCCATAGTTTGAAGTGCTTTCAAAACCCAAGCATATCCTCCACCACAAACTGCTCCCTCCAGTTTGGAGCACACGTCACACCCATGGTTACTCCTCTACACTAACAAAAAAAATGCCCCCAAACACAAAATAATTGTTATTGAGAATAAAATCCTATAAGTCTACAATGAATTAATTCTGATGTCATAAAATCACTGAGTCTCATATGCAGATATGTTTGACAAGCCCTTAATCCGACTGCATTTGGGATTGACGTGTAGTGGGACTCCACATCCAGTGTAACTAGATAGGAGTCCCCCTCCATATTAATCCCCAAAAGCTGCAGGATCATATCCCCTGTATCCTCCACATAGGAGGGCAGAGACTTAAGAAAGGGTTTCAACCATTTACAGTATCTATGTATCTACTTATATTCTCTGATACACTCCCAAACCCAGATATTACTGGTCATTCCGGTGAATGTTTCATTCATTTACAAATTTTAGGGAGGACATAAATAGTAAGTACCGTTGGGTTATCCACCCACATATATTCCATTTCTTTTTTGAAATCAGGTTTTCCTCTAGATCATACTCTAATTTACTTATCAGCCTTTTCTGTATCAGTAATGTCGAGTCCCCTTCAAGTCATTCATAAAATTTTATGTCCACCAATTGTTGTCTACTTTCCCTAGCGTAATCTTCTTCAGTCATGAGGACTACATTACCTCCTTTGGAACTTGGTTTTATAATTATTTCAGAATGTGATCTTAATTCTCTCAAAGCTATAGTTTCTCATTGTGAAAGATTATCTCCATATAAAGGGCTAAAATCCAAATTCTGTAAATCTTGCTGAACCTCTTCCATGAAGGCTAAAATATGGGGATTTAGAGACAATGAAGGCATGGATTTAGATTGTTTTTCTTAAGGTCTGTGAATCTGGTGTCACAGGTCCCCAGCACCTCCACAGAAAAATGTCCTCCTTCCTGCTTTAATTCCTCTTGTATCTCAAGAGTTTCTTTATCTCTTATCTCAAAATCAGATACTCTGTGTCCATATATAATTTCCGAAGGAGTAACTTTCTGGAAAAGAAGTTGAGGTCCTTGACCACTTCAAATTTATCACCCCTATTTTTCGGGAAGAAAGAGAGACCCTTCCTCAATAATGATCTATGCATTTCATTCAATTTAAAGTTGGTCAGGTTAATGATCACATGTACATGAACCTCAGTCTTCACCTTCTCAGCCAATTCTAGTTTTTTCCTCTTCCTCCTCCCCCATCTTGTTTTGTTCCTCTGCCTCCCTTGTCCAAATTCCCGCTATTGCCTGTTTGATTACTATCTATGCCATTACAAGTAATGCTGTTTGTAACCATATCTGGATATTGTTCACTTTCTGAATCAGATTCACTACTGCTTTCTTCTCATGATTCAGAGCCTGGCTTATTGTACCAGGACCGTTTATATTTTCTAAATATGGAGTATACCCTCTTATTTACAAAATCCTGAGTATCCCTGACATATTTCCTTTTCTTCCTTAAATTTATTTCTCATTTAATTTTTTATATATCTGATCAAGACATCATTCACATTCCTAAAGTCCTGAAATTTAGACAGTTTCAGTGCTCTTTTATCAATCTCTAATTTGAATCCCTAGTTGTCATTCGCTCTCCTCAATAATAATATTGATCAGTTCCAAAGAACAAGTAGTTAAGATCTTCTGACATTTCTCCAGAAAGATTTCGGATGTCAGCATCCCATTTCTCATTCAACTGGAAAGCCATCCTGATTATATACAGCTCAATTCACCTTTAAATGTTCTAAAGTCAAAGAGAGAAGGACAACCACCAAATCTCAAGCCATACCAAAACTTCCGGTCCTGAGGAAGCCCAGTGTTACGCGGGCGAAACAGCTGGATGGTATGAGAGGTGCTTTTTACACCTGTGAAGACAGATTTTTCTCCTATAGTGATTATTTGGTGCTGCAGTACATACTGGTGGGTTATGGAAGTATTGAACTTTGAACGTCTAACGAAAAGCAACTTGTGAGTGGTGACGGTGATTGGAGGTACAAGGGTTTATGAGACTGTATCTTGAGGATGAAGATGGTTATAATACCCAGTAAGTCCCAATAACTCCACCTGTCCTCATCGTGAGTTTGTCCAGAGACCATTGAGATTCTGATACTAATATCAAGATTAACCCTGGAGTGTGTGCATGGAGAAACTGTCTTGCATTCATGTATTTCATTGTCTGATAACATCATTACTTAGCCATCATTAACCATCATCTAAAGATTGACTGGAGTGTGTGGATTATGTGCTGTTATCCATTAATTTACCATCTGTATGTTCAAAATTATTAACCGCTTATGTGGAAATTATCTCCTGAGATTGGAAATTTGAATACTTTTTGGTATTTTTGAGTATTTTTTTTCCCACTGGTACCAGTACTAACTTTATGGTTATTGAGGTTTTGTGGCTCTCTTTTTGTTTTTATATTAGGTACTCCATAGATTTAGGGATTTATATATGGGAAATTGTGTTGTGGATTTATGGAATGAGTTGATCACCGAAACACTGAGCCATATTCAATGGCTGATTATGAGTATGTATGTGCAGTACATTTTTTGTGACATTTTTTATAAATTTATATCAATTTTGTACCGAATTAGCATCTTGATTTATGGGCTGAGTGTGTATTTAAAATCTACACTTGTTTTTTCTTGGTTTATAAATGCCACTGGAACAGAGTATACAGCTTGGTAAGAGCCGTGATGGGTGCTATGATCCGGGAGAAATTTTTAATGAATCTCCTGTAGAAATTAGCAAAGCCCACAAACTTCTGCACAGCCATTTTGGTGTCAGGTGTGGGCCACTGTAACACAGCAGCTACCTTCTGTGGGCACATTTTGACACAACCAAGAGAGATGACAAATCCAAGAAAAGATACCTCGAAGAGACACTTCTCCAGTTAGCATACAAATGGTGTTCTCTCAGATGGGTCAGGAAGGACTTGAAGTGCTCCAAATGCTAGAAAAGAGAAGGGGAGTAGACCAGAGTGTCATCCAAATAAATGATAACTCAGACATTCAGAAGATTCTTGAAAATGTAATTAACAAAATGCTGAAAACGTGGCAGGGGCATTGCAGAGGCCAAACAGTATCATAAGATATTCAAAGTGGCTGCAGCATATATGGAAAGCTGTCTTCCTTTCATCACTGGTCCTGATTCTCACCAGATTATAAACCTCTCGTAAGTCGATTTTTGTGAAAACAGGAGGAAAAGAAAGTCACTCGAGCATTTCTGGAATCAGGGGAGTGTGATCTTATTAAGATCCACACATGCTGAGACCCCATCCTTCTTCACCACAAAGAAGATTCCAGTGCCAGCTGGTGATATGGATGGTCATATAAATCCCTGTCTTAGACCCTTAGACTTGAGGTGTTCAAATTCTTGTCCCGAGAGAGGAACGATATGGCTGTAAGGTATAGGAGCCCCAGGTAGCAGTTCCATGGGGTGGTCATAGGGTCTATGTGGAGGTAATACCTCTACTGCTTTGCAGTCAAAGACATCCTGGAATTCCTGATATGGCAAAGGTATAGAGAACGGTGCCTCCTGAACAGGATGGAGGGCCAATAGGTGTGATAGGTTCAGGCAACATTCTTGGCAGAAGGGAGAGGAAAAAGTGACAGAACCAGAGGACCAGTTGATAAAAGGAAAATGTTGTTGGAGCCAAATGAGGCTCAGAATCAAAGGATAGAGCAGAGTTGTGATGATGTCAAGCTTATGATCTCAATATGCCTGGTACCGATGCAGAGCTGGAGGGGTTTAGTTCCTCAGAAGACTGGACCTGAGTGGAGACGCCAGACATCAGCCAACTGCAATTGGCTAGGTGTTTTTTTCAGTTGAGTGAGTATGCCCAGTTGATCCACAACACTCTGATTGAGGGAACATCTACAAGCCCCGGAGTCAATAATAGCAGTGAAAAATAAGTTAGAGGAAGTTGGGGTCATGGAATGAGAAGAAGAGCAAGATGAAGTAATGGCCTTACCTTTGGTGGTCTGTGGTTTCTTAAGACAGGTAAGAAGTAGGTGACCGTTTTTCCTGCAGTACAGACAGATTCAGCCGTTGTTGTTGCATCCTTTCTGCATCAGAAAGGGGACAACAAAGCAACCCAATCTTCATGATTCATCAGAAGGTACTGAAGGGAGGACCACAGGAACATCAGGTACAGAGGATGGAACGCCTCGGGCCATAGACGCCAAAGGGCACTGCCTTTCCCAATGAATATCCTCATGGAATATACGGACATGCAGGATGACAAGAAGGATTAAGTCCTCCGAGGAGGAAGGGACACCCACGTGAGCCAATTAATTCTTTAGATTCTCTTATAGTCTGATGTGGAATTGGTCCAGTATCGCAGCTTTGTTCCACTGGGTTTCTATAGAGAGACAATATAACTCGGCTACATAGTCCTCCACTGGACATCTACTCTGGAAAAGAGCTTAGATGGTACTCTGAGCAGAAGAGGAATGGAGAGGGTCTTTATAAAGGGAATCTAGGGCTCTGTGGAAAGAGGACCAGGACAGAAGAACAAGACTTTCATTTGCAAGTAGGTGATGGGCCTAGGCTTGGGGTTCCCTGGACAGCAATGTTCTAACAGTTTAACTTTTATAAAGTCCATAGCATACGTTTTGGGGTTCATAGAGAACAAAAGTTCACAGGAAGTGATAAAGTCTAGACTAGTCTATCCCCATGGAACTCGTCCGGTAAGGGAACTTGTGGTTCATTAACCCCCGACATATGGTTCATGAGCTGCATGATCTTGAGCTGCCCCTGCCAGTACAGGGCTAGGGACTCGCCCTGAGGTGGACTGTAAATCCTGCAGGCGATGTTGTAACATGGCCTGATTGGCCTGCAAATCCTGCACTGTGCTAGTGAGTGTAGTAACCTGATTACTCAAGGCAGAGAGGGCCTCTACTAAATCTGCTGATTTCATAATATCTGGCTTAGTTGTTCTGTTAGGTTAAAGGAGTAAGGTGGGAGACTCAATATGAAGTATGGTTTGTATGCTTACTGAACCTTACACTATGGGGAAAGAAGGCCCAACAAAGAACCAGCAGAAAGTGAGTTAATAAGGAAGATGATATTAGAAGGAATCCTATGCCAGCAATGGAACCCAGTAGTGGGTTAGTACTCTGAAAGCAGTAAAACAAAGGTAGCCAGGAGGTCAGGGCAGGCGGTAATTAGGGGTGGTTAGAAGAACAGACCAGGAGGTCAGGGCAGGTCATGATCAAGGATGGTCAAATAGTGTAAACCAAGAGGTCACAATCCTCGCTACAAGGACCAGCAACTCGCCTACAAGGGGGAAAACACACAAAGGGCACAGATGAAGTGGGGAACACACAAGTTGAGAAGCAGAAGGGAGCGGAAGTGGCACTTACACTGTGTGCACAGTTATTAGGCAAGTTGTATTTTTGTGGATTAATTTTATTATTGAACAACTACAGTGCTTTCAGTCAATCCAAAATGTTAAGAAACCTTAAACCTGAATATTTAAGAAAGTAAAAGTGGGTTTTGGCTTTCTTAGGAGAATATCTATGTGTGCACAATTATTGGGCTACTATAAGTGTGTAGAATTATTATGCAACTAAATGAAAAACGATAATTTTCCTATCTTACGTATTTATTTTCATCTATTAAAGTGAGAATACTAAACAAACAACTCAAACTTTACAAATAAACATTTGTGACATTTAAAAAAAAAAAAAAAAAAAAAAAAATCAGTGACCAATATAGCCACCCTTCTTTTCAATAACAGTCATAAGCCTTCCATTCATGGAGACTGTCAGTTTCTTGATCTGTTGATGATCAACTTTGTGCAGCAGCAACCACAGCCTCCCAGACACTATTCAGAGAGGTGTACTGTTTTCCTTCAGTGTAAATCTGCCATTTATGAAGGGCCCACAAGTTCCCAGTAGGGTTTAGATCAGGTGAGGAAGGGGCCATGTCATTATTTTATCATCTTTAAGGCCTTTACTGGCTAGCCATTCAGTGGAGTAATTCGATGCATGCGTAGGAGCACTGGCCTGCATAAAAATCATGGTCTTCTTGAAAGATGCAGACTTTTTCCTGTACCACTGCTTGAAGAAAGAGTCTTCTAAAAACTGGCAGTAGGTTTGGGAGTTGAGTTTGAGTCCATCTTCAACCCGGAAAGGTCCAGCTAGCTCATCTTTGATAATACCAGCCCATACCAGTACCCCTCCTCCACCTTGCTGGCGTCTGAGTCGAAGTGGAACTCTGTGCCCGTTACTGATCCAGCCACGGGCCCATCCATCTGTACCGTCAAGAGTCACTCTCATCTCATCAGTCCATAAAACCTTTGAAAAATCTGTCTTCAGATATTTCTTGGCCCAGTCTTGATGTTTCAACTTATGTATCTTGTTCAGTGGTGGTCGGGTTTCTGCCTTCCTTACCGTGGCCATGTCTCTGAGGACTGAACACCTAGTACTTCTGGACACTCCAGGTAGGTTGCAGTTCTTGAATATGGCAGCACTGGAGGATAATGGGTTTCTGGTAGCTTCATGTTTGATTCTTCTCAAATCTCTGGCAGTTAATTTGCATCTTTTTTTCTCAACACGTTGTTGACGACCCTGTTGACTATTTGCAACAAAACGTTTGATGGTTCTGTGATCACGCCCCAATATCTTAGCAATTTCAAGAGTGCTGCATCCCTCTGAAAGACTTTTTACACTTTTTGACTTTTTACAGTCAGTTATATCTCTTTTTCTGCCCATTTTGCCTGAGGACAGGAAGCTGCCTAATAATTATGCATACTTTGACATAGGGTTTTCATCTCCTTAGGCCACACCCTCTCTCATTACCAAATACACATCACCTGATATGCTTAATTTTAATAAGCATTCAAGTTTTTACAGCTTGCAGTTGAAAAATATTCATAAAAATGATGATATAGTCAAAATACTCACTTGCCTAATAATTGTGCACACAGTATAATAGCAGCTGTGGAAAGGCTCGGGTAAGGCAGGCACTGGTAAGCAACTGACGTGGGCGATTGAATGCCATTCTAGATGGGAAAGTGGAGGGTAAGCGAGAGAAAAGGGGCAAAAAAGAAAAGAGGGGGCAATGAGCTGCAGAAGTGGTGTAGGGACAAAGTTCAGCATGGGACAGACCAGCTGTAAGCAGGGGGAGCAAAAAGGAGGGGGTGCTGTGGGCCACTGCATAGCAGTGAGAAAAATCACAAGAAAAACATACAAAGGAGCATGAATGCAGTAGGAGGGACAAGGGAAAGGAGGGGCAAAGATGGCACCAACAGGAAACGGGTCTCAACACGGATAAGGGAGAGGAGGGTGAGGAAGCCTGCATGAACAGGCCGCTGTATTGATAAAGGTGGATCTCATGATATGGGGAGAGATACTTACACCATGCCAAACAAGGAGGAAGAGGTAGAGGAGAACATAAGGGAAGTAAACATGGAATGGGGATAGTTATTAGGTTATTTAGGCAAAATAATTATTTAGGATGAGGATCCAATACAACTATTCATGCATGCAGAAAGTCATTCGAGTCATATACAATATTTCTGGTCCATCCCACAAACAACATCCTGGACTTATACTTAACTTTTTTAAACCTCAGCATTACATGAGGTACCTGTACAATGCAGTACCTTATAATCAGGGACCTTATACTGATTTGTGCGTGTATATGGACACTTATCTGACTGCACACATTTGCTGAGAAAAACCCATAGCAATACAGGAATTCACAATTACTTCTTAAAGGTGGACATTGTGTGTTGATTTATTCTGTCAATGTTTCATTAAAACCAATAGATAGGGAAAAAAATTACTTTTTATCTTTTACTTATATTCCTCTTTTAATCATTTCAGTTTACAGTCTATCTAGAAACCCTTTAAGGTCATTCAGGTCTGTTGATGCTTATTGTAAGTTGTGAAATGTGACTCCAACAGAGACAAATGTATACAGGTAACTGCAGATATAATCCAAGATATATAGATATACCAGACTGCTGTAAGAAGGACACATACCTAGGTAAGGCCACCTGTTAAACAAATTAATAGCTAATTATTTCTAAATCACAGTTCCCCTTTAGTGGGCCAGTGTGATAATAGTAATATTAACAACCATCAGAAAAATCAATTTTAGCCAACCTGCATTGAAGTTTTTTGCATTAAAGGTGACCCCTTGACCAGTTTTGGTTTTCGCCTCTGACCCATTGTTAGACGGATATGGGCAAGTTCCTCCTGGCAGGATTCCAGGCAAACAGGACCTCCATCCCAGAACCTTAGGGCAAGAATAAAACACACTGTCAACTGATATGTATGCCTTAAACTGATTCCAGTGTTTGAGTCAGTATGTTACATCTTCAGATGTTTCTCCATTTATTATAAAAAAGCTGATAACTCTAGCAAAGTCATAAATAAGTGAGTACGTTTGAAGCATACAATATGCATGCTGCTTCTCCAAAGTGAAGAAAATAGTATTTTCTTCTGCTAGCTAGTGACTAATCTTAAGGTAAGATCACACATGAGACCATGCAGAGGTGATCACATTTCTGAATCTTGTCTATACAAAGAGCATGGAATCTGCAGATCTCTATGTACAGGCACATTACATGGCTGACTGTCAACAGTAACAATCTATTTCCGTTGGTGATCCTTGATCCTTGGTGATCCTTGATGAATGTAATGTGTATTCACAGAATGGTATTCCTACACTGTAGCCTTACAAACAATTGTGTATAATACTATGGGGAATACTTATTGCAAGAGTCATTTTGTAGTTTGGCCAAAGACTAACTTATCATTTGGATGCTAATTAAACTTCACTGATCTTCAGGGAAAGATTTTTAGAACCTCATAGGGGTTGGTAATCCTTCACATTATGCAGTGACTAGAGGGATATTTATCAAGCAGCCATTTGATAAATACTTTGATAAATGCAATGTTCCCCTGAAGGTTCCTTCAAAATAATGTTCCCAGTAATAAATGTTCCCTATTAGTGGAGCTCTTCTCTCTTCATATTCATTTCAGATTCTTTTCATATGTATTTGCACTTCTGTGATCACCCTGTTTGTACATTTTAGTCATTCATACAATAAGTGATCCTTTGCATTGTGTACATCATTGTGGTACGTAGGCCCTTCTAATTTCTCTACATATTTCTCTACATATTGCCCTATGCAACCACCTTGTATTTGTTACGTATCTTTACTTGACGAATGCAGAGTTAAATATTCCAATGTTAAACACATATTGGACCATATTCATGAAACAAAGAGGTACAATTCTGGAGCAAACTAACTGCACCATTGGGGTCAAATGAAAAATCTCAGTGATTAAAGAGGGGTTGCCAACCATTTAACTATAGCCAGGTCTCCAATGAATTACAAGGAATGCTCTAGAGACCTCTCTTGCATTCAAGGGGTTAAAAGCATAATTCAGTCAATGGGAATTTTGGGAATGTTTATTTGTCCTCTATAGTGCAGTTTGTGCTCCAGAATTACACATGTAGAGCTTACTAAACATGGACATTTTACCATTTCCCTAACATAAATAGTTTACATTATAACCAGCTGGCAAGTTGTAACTGGCTCCATGTATTGTTACAATGTAATATCTGAATTACAGTAAACAAGCGGTTTGTGGTCTAACAGGGCTATATGCATAAAGTAAGTGGAGGAAATGTACTGCACTGTGGGGGACAAAAAACCCTATCCCCATAAATTTGTCTTTTAAGGGTTTGACATGCTAGCTAGATAAAGGGCATTGAGCCTTATGTATAAAAGCAAACTGGAGCACTTCTGGGTCAAACCATCTGCACCATATGGGGGAAATAAATATTCTAAAACTTCTTATTGCTTTAAATGGGGATACTAACCTCTTGAATGCTAGAGAGATGCAATGTGTTGGAACCCTGTCTAGTTTTCAGGGGGTTGAAAACCCCATTTAGAGCAAGTGAAATCTTTCTTTGTCCCCTGTGGTACAGATGGTTTGCCCCACAATTGCACCAGTTTGCTTTTATATATAATGCCAATTGGGTCTAATGTATAAAAGCAAACTGGAGCTATCTTGGGGCAAAACATCTGCTCAGAAAGGGATAAATAAAGCTCCACATTAATTCAAATGGGACTTGTAACCCCCTGAATGCTAGATAGGCCTGCACTGTAGATCTTTCTATCATTCACTGGTTAAAAGCCCAATATAAATCAATGGGTATTTTTATTTGTTTCTTATGGCACACTTGGGGATACATTTAAAGGTTTGCGATAAAATAGCCGGTAAGGCCGAATACCGCCTGAAATAATAAAAGGTGTAACGTGGTATTCAAGGGCCCTACCAGCTAAAACCACAAAGGACATTAAGCCACAGAAAAGGTCTTGTGGCTAAACGTCCGTTTTTTGAGTTAAGTTTGCCAAACACCGCTAAAAGCAGCGATATTGGGAACTTAACCGGAAAAAAAGTCAACTATTAGTGCTTGACATACTGCCAAGCACCGATCGTTAACTTATATGCATTACACTTACCTGTTATCCACTGTTAACCTTCTGTCTTCTCTGTAAAAAATAGAAAGTTATAAATACAATAAAGAAATAAATGTCACATGAATACATACTTTAACCCCTCGAGTGCCAGAGGTGTATGCAATGCATTGCAAAGCAATGCGTTGCATACCTCTCTGGTGCTCAAAAGTGTTAAATAATGTATTACTACTGTATGGTTCCATAAACATGCTGCCACTTAATAATATACAATGTCCAAGTTGTTCCCAATAAATATCTCCATGAATGCCATGATAAATAATTTCTTCAATGTATTTAGCTTAATGTTTAATGTTGCTTGCTGTGTGCGGCCTCAGAGGTGGCGGAAGTGGAGACAGTATTTTGCAGCACAGAACTCCCATCTTCTTCCTCACGGGCCAATGCCTGTTAAACACTGAGGGAATTGGAAGTGAGCCTACCTTTATATATGGGCAGTCTCACTTCCAAATCCCTCATAGCCATTGGCTGGGATGTGCTTACGCACAGCCCAGCCAGTCAGTTTAAAGCATAGCTGCTCAGAGCTGATTGGCTGGGATGTGCACACAACGGCGGAGACAGCAAACTATATTAAACATTAAGCTAAGTATATTGTAGAAATTATTTATCATGGCATTATATTATCATGGCACTCATGGAGACATTCTGGCAGCATATGTGTGGAACCGGACAGTAGTAATACATTCTTTAACATTTGAGCACAAGAGAGGTATGCGACGCTTTGAGTACACCTCTGGCACTCAAGGGGTTAAAGTATGTATTAGTGTGATGCTTATTTCTGCATTGTACTTAGCAACGCCTCCTAGAGCTGGCTGGGACTGATAGCGCAGACATCACTATGGAATCATGTCTGCACTCCGTCCTGCCTGTCAGTTCTGGAGCAGTGGATAATATGCATTAACCAGGTAATAATTCTGGCGACTAGCGCTACTGAGCAGCTAGTTGCCAGATGAGGAATTATTTGGGGCCATCTTTGTTAAAAGTGGTAGTTCTGCTTTAAATGGAAATGTGGAGCGTTTTTTTTTTCCCCCCCAATTGGCTAAAACACGTTAGTGTAGCGGCCTTATTACTTTGTGAACTGCCGTTAGCTGTTCAGTAGACAGACCTTTAAATGGCTTACAGCACCTTAAAACTCTAGATGGTATTTTTTTTTTTTTTTTTTTACTATCGCCTGCCTTTAAATCACCCCCCAGAATTGTTCATCTTTTGTGTTTGTGCATATGACCCTTAGATTATGTACACAAATAAATAAATTCTGCAGATTCTAGTACCCATACTGGGCTTTATGTAACAACATACCTGAGAACCCCTAAAATTCCCAAGAACATAGGTTCTATCTACCTTGCCTCTGTTTGTTCTAATCCAGAGATTTTACAATAAGTCCTAAATAAACCTTTAACATGCCAAAACTTAGAGTTAGCACTGCTTGGACACACAGCAACAAGCAGGACATTTCCAATAATCTGCCTTTCTGGTACAAATGACATCAGTATAGATATAGATATATACATATATATATATATATTGGAGCAATTTTGGCAAACCAATTGCACTACAGGGGACAAATAAAATTACCATTCATTTAAATTGTTCTTTGAACCCCTTGAATGCTAAAGAGGTCTCCATCGCATTCATTTTAAATGTGAATTTTGTGAACTCTTATTTGTTCTCTATGGATCAGTTGGTTTGCACATTGCCCTTATAGATAATGCCCACTCAACATAAAGTTTTAACCCCTTAAACACCAAGGGTTTTGTGCACTGGAGGACCAGGGCAATGTTATTTGCAAAGGCTCCCGTCTCCTGGGATGATCACAGCATTACCTCAATTCCTTTGAGCGCCAGAAGGGTACGTAATGCATTGCTTTGCAAGGCATTGCATACCCCTCTAGCACTCAAAGGGATAAAGGACCAAAAGTTGTGATAATCTTGGCACATCCACGGTCCTTAAGCATGTAATGACCAGAGCATGGTGGTTGTACATGGCTTTCGTCCTTAATGGTTATTACAGACACTGCTGAATGTTTCACCTATGTGTCCAGTATGGTTCTACCACAAGGACAGCAGCTCTGAAGTTATATTCCATCTTCACTTTCATTGTCTGTGCGCAGAGCATGAGATACTGACATCTCTGTGAGACAGGATCACTGTGGGACAGATAGTTAGAAGGAACAAATCAGTACCAACCATTTATTGGTGCAATATTTCCTGTCCAATTGTACATTGTCTGACTTATTGCACAATATATATGTCAGAATTAAATAAAAGTATAATAAAACTTGATATTGACACAGGTGTTATTTTTAAGGTATTCTTTTATTTCCCTTAAATGTTATTTAGCATTATTTGGCATAGTGACTCAGATTAAAGGGGAACTAACACATCCTAAATATAAGACCAACTTACCTTATTATGGCCATAAAATCCTAAAGGCCCATATGAATTTTGTATTTGTGACATTGTTCAAGAGATAACATCTACAATCCATCTACGTTGCCATGTCCATGAAGGCAGGCACTACATTTCCTGGCAATATTTGCATGAGCCTACTTAAGCCTTTGCATTGCACACCCCCTTGATCCTTAACCCCTTAAGGACCAGACATGAGGACCACAGGGCTTTTTTTTTGTTTACTTCCGTTTCAGGGCTGGGAGCCCTGAACTCCATGACATGCCAGGACCGTCACTGGTCCTTCAGTGCCGGCCAGCCGTGACGGTCCTGGCATGGCAGTGGTCTTTAAGGGGTTAAAAGAGATAGCAATGTTTCACAATAAAAGCAGCTCCGATTAATCTTCATAGTATTTGGGCCATGGAGAGTGTTATTTCAACACTGTCAGAGTTGTAGTTCAAGAGTAATTGAATGATAAAGTATCCCCCTTCCTGCCCTTTTTACTGATGTAAAACTGTTCACCTCAGAGCAGCAAGACTGTCCGGATGGAGTGCAACGAGGGACAATCTTCAGTGAGCATAAGGAAAAACCTGCCCTCCTTTGTCGTGGGGGCAGGGTTTTCCTTATTCTCACAGAAAGAAGATTGTCTCTTGTAGCTACCTGTCAGGACAAGCGACCAGATTCCAAATCTGATTGGAGGCGGCTTACAGTAGGTAAAAAGGATAGGAGGGAGATCATTTATAATTCAATTACTGTTGAACTACAACTCAGACAGTATCAAAATAAAAATATTTTATTTTCCCATGGCCCAAATACTATGACGCTGCGGAGCTGCTTTTTTTTGTGAAACATTACTATCCCTTTAAAATTACCAGGTACAAAGTTTGAGGTCATGTGGTCCTGCTAGCAACTGTCATGGCCACATCCATATTCATGACATCCAGCACTGAATAAAGATATTAGCTGTTGGTGGAAAAACATTTACAGGGCCAGTTAGGCTTTTCTGGTCATAGTAAGGCAAGTAGGGTGTTATTGTTTGGATCATGTGTCAGTTCTCCTTTAAGAGGGAATTTGTATTTAGATTTCTTCTTTTTAAGTAGATGTTTGGTATAGGTTTTTAGATGGTCAATAGAATGTTACAAGATGCCCTTTAATTTGAATACAGAACTTGTAACAGTTTTGCCCCTTTAATATATAATTTCTTAATCTTTGCTAAATCATAAAAAATAGTTAGTGTTTTGGATACAGCTCCTCTCTATATCTATATCTCATTTACTGCTTACTGTCCAGTTAAATCCTCACAGTGCTCTCTTTATTATTTGTTTGCTGTTCACCAGGGGAGGGCTGGCCTGGGGGGCAGGGGGCAATTACCCCCTGGGCTGGCCATGTGTCTGGGCTGGTGGGCCACTGCCTCACTCAATCTCCCACTTGCTGCTGTAAATGGAGCTACACTAGTGATACCACAGAACTTATGAATGAACCTATATGCAAGTGATACTGCAGAGATACAATCCAAACATAGCTGCATTATTAGCATAATCCATTTCCCTTGCAAGCTCTATGGCATCACTATTCTATCTTTAATTAACCCTTTGAGTGTCAGAGGGGTACACAATGCATTGAAAAAGCAATGTGTTGTGTACCCCCTCTGGCACTCACAGGGTTATATTGTAAGCACTGTAGTATCACTAATGTAGCCCCATTTCAACAGTAGGTATCACTTGCTTTAATTCACAGCATTAAGGACAATTTTAAAATTAAGGAAACAGGGGTGGGCTGGGACAATGGGCTTGGACGATAGCAGATATGGACCACTTAATTGTATTTGCCCCCTGGGCCGTATGTTGCCAGCCCTTCCCTGCTGTTCGCAATCTTTAATATTGCAAAAAGATCTTTTACTGCTGTCTGTTTCCAAGTCTTCCTTCACAGTTATGCTTACTCACACTCTGCTATATCCTGTTACATACTTATACATGTCTTCTTGCACGGTTTTATACACACACACACACACACACACACTGCTATCCATATTGTAACTTACACACACGGGACTACTTGTACTTATCCTCACACACACTGCTCTCAATCCTGTTATACATACACACCTTTTTTTGTATAGTATATTCCATACAAAGCTTCTCATTACAAATGGGCAGGACATAACAATACCTACATCATCTGTGACTGTGTTACTATAAGAACAAAATGGGTTTCAGGCAGTGATAGAGGAACCCATTGTTAGCAATGCTGTACCTCCAGCAGAAGAATCAACATTAGACAAATTCAGATAGACACATATAGAAGTACCCCCCAACAAACAAGTACTGATCTAGGAGAGTGTACGGAAGCAACAACACAATCTGTGACAGTTTTTCAAGCACATCTTCAGGAGGTGAAATAAGAGGTGAGATGAGCAGGGCATAGCAATACAACCATCAGCACATCACCTCTGACTGCACTATAGAGTATGGTCTTCAAGCAGTTATAGAGGAGGTGACTGTTGGTGGTGAACCATCAGCAGCACCAGCACCAGCATTCGACTAATATAATCTAGCAGCTTGACCTACAGATGTCTATTGCTGAGGAGGTACTAGTGGCAACTGTCTAACAATTGAACCCCCCCTTCTCCCCAAACAAACAAGAGAGGATGGAAGCAGCAACAACTATGTACTTTAGGAGGCGATGGAGGAGGCGAGTCTGGCAGGGCACAGCAATACCACCATCAGCACAGCACCTGTGACTTTTACAAGCACAGTATGGGCTTCAGGGGTGATAGAGGAAGCAAATGTTGGCACTGCAGTACTACCAGTAACAGCATCAGCATTAGACCAATCCAGAAAGACACATACAGCAGCATGGCCTACAGAAGTATATTACCTGAAGTACTGTTGGTGGCTGTTAGTGATGAGCGAGCATGCTCGGCCGAAGCTCGGTTCGGCTCGAGCATCGCTCTGCTCGGCACATGGCGGTACTCGTACGAGTACCGCATGTGCTCGCCCGCCATGTTCGGGTCTCCTCCCCGCACAAGGCGCCTGCCTAGGGCCCGGCCAAATGAGGGGGGCCCGGAAAGCCTCATTCAACTTGAATGAGGCTTTCCGGGCCCCCCTCATTTGGCCGGGAGATTCAACCCCCACGCCCGCAGCTTACCTGATCTCTCACTCATCTCGCCGCTCTAGTAATACAGAGCGCTGGGAGATGACATCATCTCCCAGCCTCTGCATTACTACAGCGGTGCCGGGAGCTTCAGTCAAAGAGATCTGTGCCGAAGGAGGCACAGATCTGTCAAGTACACCGCTAGACCACCAGGGGAAATGTGAAGATGAAGGTGCAATGTGGAGGTGAAGTGGAGATGGGGGCATTGCGGAGATAAAGGGGGCATTGTGGAAGGGGCATTGCGGAGATGAAGGGGGCATTGTGGAAGGGGCATTGTGGAAGGGGCATCGTGGAGATGGAGATGAAGGGGGCATTGTGGAGATGGAAGGGGCAGTGTGGAAGCGACAGTGTGGAGATGGAAGGGGCAGTGTGGAGAAGGTGGCATTGTGGAAGGGGCAGTGTGGAGATGAAGGGGCAGTGTGGAGATGGAAGGGGCAGTGTGGAGATGGAAGGGGCAGTGTGGAAGGGGCATGGTGGAGATGAAGGGGGGCATTGTGGAGATGAAGGGGCAATTGTGGAAGGGGCAGTGTGGAGATGAAGGGGACATTGTGGAAGGGGCATTGTGGAAGGGGCATCGTGGAGATGGAGATGAAGGGGGCATTGTGGAGATGGAAGGGGCAGTGTGGAAGCGGCAGTGTGGCGATGGAAAGGGCAGTGTGGAGAAGGTGGCATTGTGGAAGGGGCAGTGTGGAGATGAAGGGGCAGTGTGGAGATGGAAGGGGCAGTGTGGAGATGGAAGGGGCATTGTGGAAGGGGCATGGTGGAGATGAAGGGGGGCATTGTGGAGATGAAGGGGCAATTGTGGAAGGGGCAGTGTGGAGATGAAGGGGACATTGTGGAGATGAAGGGGGCATTGTGGAAGGGGCAATGTGGTGATGAAGGGGCAGTGTGGAGATGAAGGGGCAGTGTGGAAGGGGCATTGTGGAGATGAAGGGGGCATTGTGGAGATGAAGGGGCAGTGTGGAGATGAAGGGGGCATTGAGGAAGGGGCAATGTGCATCCAGACATCCTCCCTATGCTGTCCCTGAACCATTTCTGTGGTGTTTCCATCATTTTCTGCCCTTTTCCTATGGACCAGGCACCCTCCCCTCATCAGAGCAGGGGGTGCCTGGTGTAATGCTCGAGTCCTCCCATTGACTTCAATGGGGCTCGGGTGCTCGGCCGAGCACTCGAGCCTCCGGGGGTGCTCGGCCAGAGCACCCGAACACCCGAGCATTGGGGTGCTCGATCATCACTAGTGGCTGTCTAACAACAGAAAGCCCCTCACCAACAAAAATGCACTTATCTTGCAGGGTATGTAAGCAGCAACAGCATCTCTGGTGATGGGAATCAGTTTCAGGAAATGTTGGGGGAGAAAGAAAGAGTTGGCATTCCAGTTCCTGCAACATCATCAGTACTTGACCAGTATGGACAGACACATACAACAGCTGCCAGGTATGTGGGTTAGAAAAGTCTGGCACACTAATAAATTGATGATGATGAGTCAGTTGGTGGGAGAATCACCTCACTCAAACTGAAAATTTAGAACTGGGTATTCAAGCTTGAGCAGATTGACCTTTAAGAAGGCCACCTACTTTACCAGTTGTGGTTGATGATGTTGGCCACCACTGAAAAAACCTTTGCTTTGCACACTGGTTGGTGGGCATGAAAGCAGCTTCTGGGCCACCAAGGAGTGGGTTGACCAGATAACAGCTTTATGTTCCCAATAGCTTAGGGGTACAGCAGTAGAAGGCAGTGGATGTTTGTTGAGTTAGGCTTTAACCATGTTGGAGGCAATACTCTCGGCTTGAGGCACTTCGGCTGTACCCACCAAAGAATCAAGTGCTTTGGCCCCAAAAATTCTGCAGTTCCATTGATTTAGTATCACTGATGCTGCTAGGTGAATGGTTGCAAGGGCTGAAGCGGGCTGCAGAGTGCAAACCCACAAAGCCCCCATCGTTAACTGCTTGCATTATGTTTGCAGTCACCAGTAATCCTATCTCAACCGATGTGCCCACCTGAAGAGTAAAACTGCTGGGTGGTGCTACTGCTGCTCCTGCACCTCTACTTCCTTGAGCATGGTTCTTGTGCTGCATCACACATACCCTGTGGACAAGCTTGTGCCTCAGAGTTGCCATGTTGTTATTTTGTGTGAGCTGCCTTTCTCCTTACACTTGGGTCAAAGAGGGGAGACAGCATGTACTCTGGGTGTCGATGTTGATGCACATGCAACCTTTCAGCTCCTCTATCAGCCTCCTGACCATTGTAGCAAGCTTTAGATATAATAACGTTTTGATAGTCAAAGCATGTTTTCCAGGAAGCCCTTAATTTTCTGGAGCAGGTGGGTGAACGAGTGGATGACCTGGCCAAGGCTGGAAGCAGCTTGGCTTAAATTGTACATGACATCCATGAATTGCTTGAGGAACACCAATCTATCCCATTAATGCTCATTTGTCTCTTCCCAGTGGGCAAGACACACCAATGTTCTGCTCAAAGGGCATTGAGTGGTGTTTGCTGCTGCTCCAGGATTGTCTCTGTCATCTCCAAGGTGGAGTTCTACTGGGTAACAACATTTTGGTGTCAACAGTGCTGTGGTAGACCTGCTTTTTCCCTTCTTCTCCCTCAGTAGCTGACTTGACAATGCAGTCCTATTACCCAATGTGCTTGCAGTGGTACCACTGTTTTCAGTGGTTGCCACCAGTGTATTGACAGAGAAAGAAAGGCATGCTGTGTGCTAGGGGCACTCCATATGACCAAAGTGAAGTGGTCCTTTTTTCAGCAGCCTTTGAGGCTTGTCTTTCAACAGTAACACACGAATGGTAAAGTGATGGCACTATATTGCTCCTGAAGGTGGTGCATGACAGGTGGTGGTAGTGGGAGGTCTGAGTCTCTACCACTTGCCTAAAGGACTCCCCTTCGATTCTGGAGAATGAAACTCCTCCCAGAGCTATCAGCTGCCCAAGCAGCCATGTCAGCTTATATGATTTCTGCTTGAAAATACCCTTCGAATGGAAAGTGTTCAAGGGTTGGTCCTTGCCCCACCTGTGTCTGAACTGGTATGACTCTCAGAGGATGTTGAGGCTTCTCCACCCCTCTGCCTTGACTATTGCTGCTGGTGCTGGCTGTCGTGGTGCTGCTATTAGCGCCATTTCTGCCAGTTTGTGACTGAAGAAAAGATGCACTGTGGTGTGTGCACAGATGTTGGTTCATGCCAGAAATGGTGAGATATTCCAACACTTTCTTCCGGCTCACTTCCATTCCAAAAAACGTGCACCTTGTAGTTAGATCAAAATGATCTAACACTTTACTATACCACTCTAGGCCAGACACAGCCTGGTGTGACACTGATGGGGTACTGCTGGTGCTTTTCTGTATGTCAGTGTGAGTGTTGTGGTGGTGGTGGTTGGAGCACATGTAGAGGAAACAGTGGCAAATGGAGTAGAAGGAGTAAATGCAAGGTTTTGTGCCGCATCTTCCTCTATCTTCTGTGGCACATCATAATCCAGTCAGTCGTCATCTGTAGGGTTGTAGTGATCTTGGTGGGCAAAGGTGGGGGTAAGGCTCACTTCTGCTACCAGATCAGATGACAGCAAACTTCCCTCCTCTTTTGGACTGAAAATAGACCTACTGCTAGCACCAGCATGAAGATCTTTGCTTTGAGGAGTTGCAAACATCACAAAGCTTTCATTATGTACTCTCTCTGAAGATAGATACATTTTTTTAAAACATTAAAATATATGAAAAAGATTAAAAGAAGAAAGACATTTTATTATGATTCTATCCATGATGTTTTCCACACAACTACTGCAGTTACAGAAAACTACCTTATAATGTTTTCATCTACTTCCAGTTTTGGAAATACCTTATCTGTGTATATTTGCCATGTATTTTTGGAATCACAGGATAATAATTTACAAGGTGCTCATTATAGTTTCTAAACAGAAGAATTTCAGAAGTTGGTGTTCTGGGCCTGGAACTTAAATCACAGTCCAAAAACAATCTGTATCCATGAATTTTACAGAAGATAGTGCTATGAAAAAAAAAGTTATTTCTTTAACCTTTCACAATGTCAAAGATAATAAAATTTTTAAAAACCATAGAAGTGTATATCTGGTTAAGTAGCTAGATAACTGTCAAGGTACACTTAGGTTAAGAAACACACAACACAGGTACAAGTGAATTTAACCAGTTTATTAAGATAAAAGTCCAAGAGCGAATACACCTCCCCAACCTTCCTAGGGACAGGCGTGAGGACAGTGTACAGTCCACTACCCAGGAGTCTACACTGAGCTACAATCTCTGCCCACGGATCGCCAAGGCAACAAGATGGTAGGACCAGCCTATGATTCTACTGAGCGAATACTTGCAGAACCCTAGAGAGCTAGGGATCCAGGTACAGGAGCGAGACCAGGGTGACCATCAGGTAGTACCCAGAAGGTAAAGCTAGTCTGGGGATGCTGGAGCATAGACTGACCAAGCAATACCTTAGGTGAGACTAACCCTGAGACTGCTGAATGGAAGGCAGTCACCACAGTACCAGGGAGGTATGGATACTCTTAGGCTGGAAGGAGCGAGAGACAGCGACAGCCGATTGAGACAGAGTAGAAGTCAGTCAATACAGGGGTCATGCACGGAGCGGGTAGTCAGACAGAGCCACAAGTCAAAACCAGGTCAGATAGTCAGCCAGAGCCACGAAACTCACAGAGCGGGTAGTCAGCCTGAATCAGGGTCAAGGACGAAATGGGTAGTCAGACAAGGCCTAGGTCATACACGGAGTGGGTAGTCAGACAAAGCCTAGGTCATACACGGAGCAGATAGTCAGACAAAGCCAAGTATCAAGCCAGAGGGTTATCTGAAACCAAGTAAGGTTCAAACAAGAGACAACAGTAGCAATGCACATGTGTACCACGAAAGGGCACTAAAGCTCAGTCTTCAGGCCGCAGATAAGGCCAATGTAGAAGGCAGGACATCAATCAGCCAATTAGTGCTCAAGGTACAAAACAGTGAGCACGACGTCAGTGACACGTGCCTGCAACAGAGGCCAGCAGTCAGATGGCAGCGACCAGTAATGCCCGTGTTCGTCCACCAGTGGGGACATGACAAGTAATACAATAAACAGGCCAAATCATGGGCACCTTGATAGTACCCACACCTCACTGACCGCTCCCCCGTGGAAGAGGACAAGGCTTAGAGGGAAACCGAGAATGGAACCTACGGAGTAAGGCAGGAACATGGATATTGCCACTGGATACCCAGGAATGTTCTTCTGGCCTATAACCCTTCCAGTGTACAAGATATTGTAGGCAGGGCACAAAAAAGACAGACAGCTCTGTGCATTCCCTATCCTTACCACTAGATGTCAGTGATCCCTGTTAGGAACGTTCCACACAGTTCTATTGTTTGCATACAGACATTATTTCATGTGACACGTCGCTTGCTGGTGTTAGGCTGTATAATTGTTACTGGTCATTTGTCTCTTCTTAATGGTTGCAACTGGGGTATGGTGTTGCCCATGAAAGTTAACCATTTGAGTGGCAGAAGGGTTTGGAGTGCATTTATTTGCAATGCATTGGGTAGTACTGTGGCCCTTGAAGGTTTAAACGGCCTGGTCAGCCTGGTTGCAGTGTGCTATTCATTTTGTCTCTTCCACCCCTTAGCATACAATGGTAAAATATTGGCCTGTGTTAAACCCTCCCACCCCCATATATTTATGTGGGCAATATGTTTCACAATTGTGGTGACAGTGTGTGAGTGGAAGTTGTGAGGAAGTTTAAAGGGGCATAATATATAAAAGCAAACGTGGGGCAAATCAACTGCAGCATAGAGGATAAAACAAAAGTTGGTGATAATGAAAATTGTGGTTTTAAGGCCCTGAATGCTAGAGGTGTCCAACACATTGGAATGCTATGTATCCACCACCCATTCACCTTTAACAGCTCTTATTGCCTACAAGCCAGTGGAATAACATTTTTAGCTTAT
This sequence comes from Rhinophrynus dorsalis, assembly GCA_037306005.1. Taxonomy (NCBI): domain Eukaryota; kingdom Metazoa; phylum Chordata; class Amphibia; order Anura; family Rhinophrynidae; genus Rhinophrynus; species Rhinophrynus dorsalis. The sequence continues at coordinate 339,346,780 of CM074721.1, forward strand.
GGATCATGAGTAACATACTGAAGATTTCATAGACTGAGGGTTTCCTGAATAACTACTACTATTACATCTACAGGAGTTAGATGTTGTTATATTGTGAGCTCAAAGAGTCATATAGTGTGCATTTTGAATACCAGCAGACTCACTTATCATAGTCAGGGCTGTGGTTGGTGACCTGTGTTGCTGTTTAGTAGTCAACAATACTGAGTGGGACTGAATGGGGTTGGACATGGAAACGGTGATGCTGATCATGATAACCAAGATGATTTTCTTGTCATGACTTTCCAGATAATCTCTCAAAGATTTTATAAACAGGCATTTTCCAAAGGTGTAAGATTGAGCATTTTCCTTTCAACTGTATATAGGGTCAAATCTTCATTGCCCTCATAGTCTGTCTGTATCTGAAGAGGAAGGGGTTGAAAGTGAGGGGCATATTCTAAATGAACATTGTCATTAATAATTAGGTCAGTGTTACGGTTGGAGCAGGAGCAGGCTCAGAGGAAGGAAGTAGGTAGGAGGAGACTACAGGGGGCCTGCTTCACTCTAAAGTCTCTTGTCTGCAGATGACACATGGAAAGACGCCGAGAGTCGCAGAAGCGGTGGCACCGGAAACAAGGTACTGTGACAGTCAGCAGCAGCATCATATGCTTCCTCCCCATCCCCACAAATTCCATATTCTTGTAGTTTTCTTTTAAACATCTGAAAAGCTTCATTTTCCCTTTTCCACTAGTCTGTGGTGTTGATGTCACTATGTTATGTCTCACTGTTAAATTCTCCTCCACTAAAGCAACAACACTGGAATGAGACTCTTCACCTAGTATCCAGTATATGGCAACAGATTGAGGTGACAGGATCATACAGGAAGCAGTATTGTAGATGGACAGAAATGGGTGCCCATTTGTAGTATGATGGGTTTGCTGATAAATACTTCCCTGCAGCAGTTGGCTGGAATGGTTGAGTAGTATTGTCCTTTCTGGGAACTGGCTGGAGAGGCTGAGCAGTATTGCCTTTCTGAGCCCTGCTGGAGTGGCTGAGAAGTAATGCCCTTCTGGGACTGGGCTGGAGAGGCTGAACAGTATTGCCCTTCCGGGCCCTGGCTGCTGGTTACACAGATTGCTTGATCTTCACATACAGCTCCTCATGCTGTCACATACACACACACCTTACATACAGTTATATCATCACACACTGATCCCCATGCTTTTATATCCATTAACATCTTGTATAGTTCTATCTGCTCACACTGCTCCCCATCCTGTTACATATCTACAACGTCTTTCTGTACAGTCATATTTACATACATTGTTCTTCATCCTCTTACATCCATACATGTTTTCCTGTACAGGTACACCCACCCTCGCACACACAGCTACTCATCCTGTCACATACATCTTCCAATACAGTTATATCCTCACACACTGCTCCTCATCCGGTTACATCCATACACATATATTCCTGTAGTTATAGCCTCACACACTGATCTCCATCCTTATACATACCAACATACACGTCTTCTGACTTTAGGCTGCTTAGCTCACATTCCAGTACAATTTACTATACTTTACATTTAACTTAGAGTATTGTATTTGAAATGGCACTGCATTTGGAAATGTGTTTTGATCATTAGCAAGTTTAGTAGATATTGTGCCGTGAATTTTTAAAAATGATTGCTGGAGTCTGAGTCCTATCGATCCAAAATAAGCACTCATTCAAATTAGTTTACAGTTATTTCTCAGGTGGGAGGTATAGGTGACATGTTATAACAAAACATTTCAATGACCTATATCAATCCAAAATTCAATCAATCAGTCACATATTTTAGAATTTGAATGATGGGTAAGGGTAAAAAGAGTATACTGTACTTATCACATGATATATTGTTTAACCTACCTTATAAAAAATATGATTTATCAAACAATACAAAGTTGTACAGATGCTAATTTCTATGATTTGATTATGTTTAAACAACAACTTTAGTGGAAGTTAAATAATTTAAAAACAATAGTGTTGGTAAATATGGTAAGTCAAAAGGCAAAAAACCTTGTCTAACCTCACATTAAAATTCTCCCTCAAGTGAACAAAAGCTGGGAAATCCATGGGTCGGGTTTTGTGAACATTAATTACTAGTGTAAAAGCTCATGTACACGGGCCAATGTCCGGGTGATGTTAAGAGGCCGGGCCTGCTCTGCGTCCTGCCGTCGACTGTAGAGACTGCCCGAAAGCACAGAATGCTCCCAGCACAGAACTCCCAGCATTCTGTGCTCCCAGCATTCTGTTTTTTCTGGTAGTCTCTACAGCGCATGACAGCTTCTGACAAGCATCCTAGCGAATTATTATATAGGATATGCCCCACCTGTGATTTGTATGGTTATTCATGTAATTAATGTAATTTATTATGTCAAATGTGGTGTCATTTATAATGGCATCAACAAGGCACATTTAATATGCCAAGTTAATGTTCACAAAAGCTTAGCCCTGAATTACCCTGCATTTGTTCATCTGAGTGAAACTTTAACCCTTTTTTGGTGTTAGTGACAACTTAAACATTAATTCTTTGAGTGCCAGAGGGGTATGTTGCATATCCCTCTGGCACTCAAAGGGTTAAGGCTTAAAAAAGTTTTTACAGTATGATCTTCATAAAACTTTGCATCCTACATATGTTTATCCTCTCACCTTCCTCCTTTATTAGGACTAGTCACAGTTTTCCTCTCCTCCTCTTCCCTTCTCTGTAATTCCTTTAGTCCGTAGATTGCTGTCCATGGTACTGAAGTATTTTCACTGAGAATGATATCAACGTCTTCCCTGTAAACAATATATAACATTAATGCTGCATTGGAGGGTGAGCTGATATGCCTTCACAATATACTGCACCCTAAAATGCAAACCAGTTTTCTAGTGCAAAATAAATAAAAGGTGAGGAAGGTTTTTAACTTATATTGGTTCAGTTTGTACATTCCTTATAACAATATGCAAATACTATGTAATTTCACAGCTGTCAAATCCATATCACTTATTAAAATGTCTATATCCCTTAAGATGCATATTGGGTTCTTGCTATAAAACATCAACACTACAATAGCAAAATATAGAAGGGACAATAACACCTCCTAATAGGAAACCCCCACTTACCCCAGTCTATGCAGAAAATGTTAATGGTTACTGTGAATAGCATGCTTATGGGAGCAGACATTTTTCTGCAAGACTAAAGGACTCCAAACTACTCCCAATGAAGTCTACTTGGGAATAATTCAGTGGGAGGACTTTTGGGTACTTGAGTTCCGCAAATGGAATTATGTCTGCCTCCATGAGCATTTTGCACTAATTAAAGATACATTTTGCGGAACAACCCATGCTGAACTGAAGCACAGTGGTCATTAAGATTTTCTTTTGAGAGTTAGACAATAAAAAGTTTATTGTTAGTAAGTTTTAGTGTTCCTTTAACACCATGAGTGTCAGAAGCGTGTCACAATGTGTTGGACAACTCTCTTGTACGCAAAGGGTTTGAACTGCTAAGTTTTTAATACATTACAAGTGGCCTTGTGTTTCAAAAGTCCTCACAATGGGTTGCCAGCAGTCCCAGTTTCACAGGAAGTAATAATTTTAATTCTGTGATTATATAGTCAAAAATGAATTAGGCAATTCTGGGTGCATAGCACATCAGTATGCAGACTTTCCCCATCAATAGGGAAGGAAAAAGGTAGGCTACAATTAAACTTAAGATGCTTCTAAATGTTTCACAATATTTGGGGGCCTTCACTCAGAATTTTGCTTTGGGCCTGAAGGGTTCTTTTAAAACTGCCTGATGAATAGAGATGAGTAGGGATGTGCAAAATGTTTTGCTACAAATCTAAACAAATGTTTCTACACATTCCAAAAAACAGCACTACCTGCCTTTCATGGGAAGTCCACTGACAAAATGCAGTTTTTCCACTTTTTCTGCTGTATTTCATTGATTTGACATCAGTGATAATAATATAACCTCACATTTATTCTGACTATGCTAACTTGCCAGTATAAAAGTGTTACATTTCACAGCATATTGTCAATCTGTGCATGGGAGAGGGAAATCAGCTGAATGTTTGATGCTAGCTACTTTAGAGGCAGACATGTAAAGAGAGGGAGCTGGAGTTGCCTGAGTACTGGTGGCAACCACTTGTTCTCTGAACAAGTGCACAAACTGCCATATGTTTGCACACCTGGAACAACCGTTCCAGGGTGCATACCTCTGTGGCAGATGTGAGCAAGTGGTCTCTCTGGAAGCTCGTATTAGAGATCTGGAGGGGCAGGTTGCAACATTGAGAAAGACGGACAATCTTGAGAGGGGTCTGCTGACTGAGCAGCAGGAAGCGGTGGTAGGTAGTTCTGGGGGTGGAGACTGCACAAAGAAAGAGCAGGTAGCCAGATGGGTTACAGTTAGACATAGCAAGGGGGGTGGACAGAGAAATAGGGAGGACACTCCTGTGTTTACTAATCCTAACAGATTTGCTACATTAAGTAATGATGTTGGGGATGCTGACACAGGAATGTCTTTGATGGAGAGGACTGTTCTCTCTAACAGCCGAGTGAACAGCCCCTCTAGCACGGATGGGATCCAGGACTCAGGCAGACCTAGACAGATGGTGGTGGTAGGGGATTTTATTATTAGGAAGACAGACAGGGTAATCTGTCACCAAGATCGCCACAATCGTACAGTTTGCTGTCTCCCGGGAGCTCGGGTTCGACATGTGGCTGATCGGGTTGATAGATTGTTGGGAGGGGCTGGGCATGACCCGGCTGTCATGGTACATGTTGGTACTAATGACAAAGTCAGTGGAAAATGGAGGTCCGTTAAGAATGATTTCAGGGACCTAGGATATAAGCTTAAGCAGAGGACCTCTAAGGTAGTATTTTCTGAAATTCTACCTGTGTCACGAGCTACATTAGAAAGGCAACGGGAGATTAGGGAGTTAAATGCGTGGATAAAGACTTGGTGTAAGCAGGAGGGGTTTGGGTTCCTAGAGCACTGGTCAGTCTTTTCCCTTGGGAGCAATCTTTATAGTAGTGATGGATTGCACCTTAGTGGAAGGGGGGCCACGGTGCTGGGTGATAGGATGGTTAGAAGGCTGGAGGAGACTTTAAACTAGAAAGGGGGGGGAGGGAGCTGCAACACAGGCTGGGGAAGATAGTATAATTGAGGGAATGGGATTAGAGAAGGGTCATGGGGGTGGAGAGGGGGAATGGGCTAGTTCAGCTAATAGGGAGTTGCCATTGTTACAGCCTGATAAAAGACAAATACATCTGAAAAAGAACGAAATCTTAAAGAATGGCAAAAAGATCAAATGTATGCATACAAATGCTCGCAGTCTGGCTGGTAAGATGGGGGAACTAGAAATGATTGCAGTACATGAGCAGTATGATCTGATTGGAGTGTCTGAAACCTGGTTAGATGATACGTATGACTTGGCAGTCAATCTAGAGGGTTATTCACTTTTTAGGAGGGACAGGGTTAATAAAAGGGGAGGAGGGGTATGCCTATATGTAAAGCAGGCCTTAAAACCTAGTTTAAGGGAAGATATAAATGAAGGGTCCAATGAAAAGGTAGAGGCCTTGTGGGTTGAAATACACACTGGGGGCACACATAATAAAAAGATATTGGTGGGGGTTTGCTACAAGCCACCTAATGTTGGGGAGTTGGAGGAAGCCCAACTTTTACTGCAAATGGAAAAGGCTGCTAGGTCAGCAAAGGTAATTATAATGGGAGATTTCAACTACCCTGAAATTGACTGGAGCAATATGACTTCAGGCACAACAAAGGGAAATATTTTTCTAAGTATGATAAATGATAATTTTATGTCCCAACTAGTAGAGGAGCCAACTAGAAAAGAGGCCTTGCTTGACCTAGTGCTCTCAAACGATTCTGACATTGTAAACAGTGTGCAGGTAAGGGAACATTTGGGCAGCAGTGACCATAATATTGTATCCTTTGAAGTTTGTTATGAGAAACCCAATAGCAAGAGTTTAACCAAAACATTCAATTTCAAAAAGGCTAATTTTACAAAGTTAAAAGAAGCTTTAAAGGATATCCAGTGGGATGTAATTTTCAAAGATAAAAATGCACAAGAGTCATGGAATGTATTTAAAATGCTCTTGGGCAAATATACACGTCAATATATACCATTGGGGAATAAGCACAAGAGAAGTAAAGCAAAACCAATGTGGATTAATAATGTGGTTAGCAGGGAAATGAGAAATAAAAAGCAGGCTTTTAAGGTGTTTAAGTCAAATGGGTCAGATGCATCATTTAAAAAATATAAAGAATGTAATAAAATCTGCAAACAAGCAATTAAGCTAGCTAAAATAGAAAATGAGCGAAACATTGCAAACGAGAGCAAGAAAAACCCTAAACAATTCTACAAGTATATTAACAACAAAAAAGTTAAGGTTGATATTGGTCCTCTTAGGACTGAAACAGGTGAATTGATTAGTGAGGATAAAGCTATGGCTGAGACCCTAAATACGTTCTTTGCTTCAGTATATACAAAGGAAGCAGAAATGACAAGCTATGGGCAAACAGACAAAACCATGGAATTTCCTCCAACATCTACATGGCTTACTGAGGACAAGGTCCAAAAGAGACTGGAAAGGGTTATAGTTAGTGTTGAGCGAGCACCACGATGCTCGGGTGCTCGGGTGCTCTGACCGAGCACCCCCTGAGGCTCGAGTGCTCGGCCGAGCACCCGAGCCCCATTCAAGTCAATGGGGCGACACCAGGCACCCCCTGCTCTGATGAGGGGAGGGTGCCTGGTCAATGCCCCCTTCATCTCCGCTATGCCCCCTTCATCTCCGAATGCCCCCTTCATCTCCGCAATGTCCCCCTTCATCTCCGCTATGCCCCTCTTCCACAATGTGCCCCTTCATCTCCGCTATGCCCCTCTTCCACAATGTCCCCCTTCATCTCCTCTATGGCATAGAGGAGATGAAGGGGGGCATTGTGGAAGAGGGGCATAGCGGAGATGAAGGGGCACATTGTGGAAGAGGGGCATAGCGGAGATGAAGGGGGACATTGTGGAAGACGGGCATAGCGGAGATGAAGGGGGACATTGTGGAAGAGGGGCATAGAGTCTATGCCCCTCTTCCACAATGTCCCCCTTCATCTCCGCAATGCCCCCTTCATCTCCGCAATGCCCCCGTACCTCCAGTCCCTGGTGGTCCAGCGGAGCGTCTTCGGATCTGTGCCTCTTCCGGCACAGATCCCCGCCACCCGAACATGGCGGGAGAGCACATGGCGGTACTCGACGAGTACCGCCATGTGCCGAGCAGAGCGATGCTCGAGCCGATCCGAGCATCGGCCGAGCACGCTCGCTCATCACTAGTTATAGTGAATAAAGCGCCTGGACCGGACGGTATACACCCAAGGGTACTTAAGGAACTTAGTTCAGTAAAAAGCAAAACCATTATACTTAATATTTATTGATTCGCTTTCATCAGGCATAATGCCCTGTGATTGGAGGAAAGCTGATGTAGTTCCATTGTTTAAAAAGGGAGCAAGATCCAAACCAGGAAATTATAGACCTGTGAGCTTGACTTCCATAGTGGGTAAGATACTAGAAGGGTTATTAACTGATAGTATTCAGAACTATGTGAAGACAAACAATATCATTAGTAGGAATCAGCATGGTTTCATGAAGAACAGATCATGTCAGACTAATTTACTTGCATTTTATGAAAGAGTGAGTAGTAATTTGGACAGGGGAATTGCGGTTGATGTAGTATACTTGGATTTTGCAAAAGCCTTTGACACAGTGCCTCACAACAGGTTACTGCATAAATTAAAAGGCTTCGGTTTGGGTGGTGGTATCTGTACATGGATTGAGAACTGGTTAAATGATAGATGGCAGAGAGTTGTTGTAAATGGAACTTTTTCAAATTGGTCTAGGGTTATAAGTGGGGTACCGCAGGGTTCAGTCCTGGGCCCAATGCTTTTTAATTTGTTTATTAATGATCTAGAAGTGGGAATTGAAAGTAGCATCTCAATCTTTGCTGATGACACTAAGCTATGTAAGGAAATACATACAGAGCTCAATGTTTTTTCCCTACAGAAGGATTTAGATAAACTAAGTGAATGGGCAGAAAAGTGGCAGATGTCATTTAATGCAGATAAATGTAAGGTTATTCATTTGGGTTGTAGAAACAAACTTGCTACATATACTCTAAATGGGAAACAACTTGGGAAATCCTCATTAGAGAAAGATTTAGGTGTACTGATAGACAATAGTCTTCACAGCAGTGTGCAGAGTCACTCAGCTGCTGCAAGAGCAAATAGAGTACTAGCCTGCATAAAAAGAGGTGTAGAAGCAAGGGATGCTAATATTATCCTACCTCTGTATAAATCCTTGGTTAGGCCTCATCTAGAATATGGAGTACAATTTTGGGCGCCTGTTCTAAAAAAAGACATTACTGAACTGGAAAAGGTGCAGAGACGTGCAACAAAACTTATAAAGGGATTGGAGGATCTGAGTTACAAAGAGAGACTAGCCAAACTGGGTTTGTTTACATTAGAAAAGAGACGTCTAAGGGGTGATATGATTACCATTTACAAATACATTCAAGGCCAATACAAAGAACTATCCAATGAATTATTTATGCAAAGAGCTGAGCTAAGAACAAGAGGTCATCCATTAAGACTTGAGGAAAGGCGCTTTCGACTAAAACACAGGCAGGGATTCTTTACAGTAAGGGCGGTAAGGCTATGGAATTCTTTGCCTCGGGATGCTGTGCTTGCAGATAATGTAACTGCATTCAAAAAAGCAATGGATGCCTATCTAGCACAGAACAATATTGACAGTTATGACAGATGGCTTCACAGCAAATAGGATATTGAGCCGGGGAACTATTTGACACACTCACACACACACCTACATTGGAAATTGCTCCAGAGGGCTTTTTTGTTGCCTTCCTCTGGATCAACAGGGGTGTTATTGGCATGGGCTGGACTTGATGGACGCATGTCTTTTTTCAGCCTTATCTACTATGTTACTATGTTACTATGTTACTATGGAGACTAAGGATGGGTGAAACTTTTTACCTCAAAAGCAAGGTATGTGGGAAACAGCACTTCCTAGCTTCCTGGAAATTCCAGAGAATATATGTTTTTCAGCTTTTTTCACAGCATTGAAATCCATGATACTGAATGTTCTTAGTACTTTCTGTACATTATTTTTACATTGGATCACTAGACCTGCTTCACGCTACTGCTTGTTTACGATGTTTGACCTTGACATTACTTGTTTGCTGCCAGTTCTGATCTTTCTATATCCTGATGAAGATTCATCCTGCTGATTTGGATCTTATGTTTTTGGTTTCCTGTGAGACTCCTAGGGGGTTGCTGATTTTGTAGCTCCAGTAACTTTGCTCTACTGAATTCAACTCTGCATGTGCCACTGGACTCCCTTTCGCTTCCATTGATGAGGAAGTGTGACCATCTTAGTCCAGTTCCCAAGCTACTCTACCCATGCTCCTTTTCCAGCAGCTTTCAGCAGAAGCATCTGGTGTTTGTTCTGTCTGCCAACATGTGGCTTCCCAGCCATCCAGCACCACTACCAACAAGTAACTGCCTATCCTGTCAAATCAGCATGACATTTAAGATTTATAAAATATCATACCACATACCAACAGCTATGGCAGGTACTGTAATAATCAACAGTACTATAATTCTGTCAGCCAAACATATTATGGGCAGGGACAAGGTGAAAGATGAAGGAGGAGTGCATGGACATGTTTATAAAGTGATATTACAATAAACGGCCATGGTTGCTATAGCTTGTGCAATAAATGATGATGATGATGATGATATTGCTCCGCCTGAGAAGGCTGTTTTCAAAAGTGATATGTAAAGTTCCATCACCACCAATAGCAGTACTGAACTTTTAACAACATTAAAGATGTTGCATTCTACTGTTGTTGCCATAGTGGTGGATGAATTAGCAGTAAGTCCAATTGCTGCATCAGACAATGACAGTAACACTTCTCCTCAAACTAGTGGTCTATAAATCCCATAGTTAAGAAAAACTAGAAGACTATAAATGTAATTAGGAGGAAGCAGATCATGATGCTGAGGTTACTGATGGTGCTGCTGATGATGGTGACATAATGAATTGATAGGATGTTGATACATGGAAGTCTGTGACTACCATTTAGAGTCAGGAAGGAATGTTTTACCCAACTGAGACTTAATTGGAAATGGCTTAAATTTGTTTTTTGTTTTTTAGCCTTCCCCTGGATCAACAGGGGTGATATGGCACTGGCTGAACTTGATGGACACATCTTTTTTTTCAGCCTCATGAACTATGTTACTATGTTATATTAGGCTATTCCCCTCCACTCTTCTCCCCTTTTTCTAACCGAGATGACGTAGAGAATAAGAGTGATGACGATATAGGCCAAAAATATTAGCTGAAAGCATAAGGCTCAGTCTTCCACCACTGAATAGGAACAATATTCCCACTTATAAATTGTTTGAGAGATGAACTGGAAAGTTTGACTCTGGACAAGTAAACATGCCCAGAAATACACAATCATCTTCTCCGTCATCATCATTATCAGTTTTACCTCCTTCAAATTCAACCCCCTACCTAGCCACACTAACTGTTGTTGACTAAACAGCAACAGAGGTCACCATCATCCACAGCCAAATTTTACTCTTACACGCTAATTCTTTTGTATTCTAAATCAACATGATCATCAATAATTATGTCATCAGTCACAGCATCATCTGCTTCCTTCCCTCTACATTCATATTCTCTACGTCTTCTAACATCTGAGAAAGTTTCTCTTTCTATTTACCCCTTAAGAGGATTTCTAGAATATTAATCATTGACAGATCACTTGGTGTCACTGTTAAATCCTCTTCCTATATGGCAAAAACACTAGAATGTGACTTGTCTTTGTATGTAGTGCTGTTAAAATGTTTAATACAACTACTGGGGGATGGAACTTGTCATATAACTTTTATAAACAGCTTCCATAAGCTGCAGAAACCATGGCTGTAGTCAGTTTTTATAGGGTGACTATACTACCATAAGCACTTTTATATACTCCTCCTACTCCTTTAGTGGATATAATAGTAGTTTTGAGTTTTACAGAAAAGTGCACAGCAGAGCTGTTAACATATGGAGTGATGTTTTGTCCATCTGAAAACAATATATGATGTATGTCTTCAGTATCTGTCACTGTCAGTCTCAGTCACAGCTTAGAGCTATGTCACCTATCAGTCCATTTTTTGGTCCAATATTTTGCTTTAAATACCCCTTCATCACTGTATATAATGAAATCACACCCACACACCCTGCAACCTCAAGTAACTTCAGATGCCCTCTTTGCCTGTCCTCCTCCACATATAACTAGTGCCAAAATTTTAGCAGCAACTTCTCTTTCTCTGCCAACTTGATTGCACTTTTATTTTTACATTAGAGTACGGGATAAGGAAAGACCTTTTTACTCAACAGTTTGCAGTAAATGATAAAGGTCACCACACAGCATCTGTTGTAGCACCACCACACCATGTTACATGTTTGTCCCTCTTGTTCTTGCAGATGTTACAGTGATTGCCCATGTAAGCACACAGAGTCAAGTTGTACCTGTCTGTTTGTATTGAATGCATGATGTATTTATGTCTGTCTTTGAAATATATGTCACCCACTCACTGAGATTCAGTAGAATCTTAGGCTCTGCCATTTCAGGTAGAACATTGGACCACCTGCCTGTCTGTCACTATCAGCCCCAAAAAAGGTTTAAATTATTTTTTAACTAATTTCTTCCTTCACATCCATTCTCAGAGAACAACTGGCTACCCTAGCTTCCGCTCTTTGCTTGGCTACCTTCACTAATAGCTAACATTTACAATCCAGCTGCTTTCTCTCTATCTCGTTCAAGCACAAACTGACAACATACTTGAAATTGACACCTGTGTTGTAGTGTGCACTGTGGGAGTACATGGGGAAAGCCCACATGGAGGTGAAATACATTATTATAATTGATTTAACTCAATGAAAAGAGTGAAAAAAAGCAGAAAGAGGGAAGTGATGAGTGACTTTTGAAGAGAAAAGTTTGTCCCATCCATATTCAACTGCATGTAATGTAGTTCATAGTTTCAAAGATGACCAAAATGAAAGCAGCCCTTCCTGTAAGACAGTAATTTTATTAGGCTTTCTTTGACATTATGATACACACTCACTTATAGTTGTGTGTTGCACCCGGGAGCTGTGATAATACAAGCTCACTACCTCTCTCCAAGCCAAACTCTGCCAGCATCCTAAGCTCCTGAAGAGACTGCTGCTTTTGCTCATGAGTCAAAGAAGCCCAGGCTTGTGATCCTAAAGAAAATAATGTATATAAATGGAAAGGAAGGTGTCTCTATAGTTTAAATCACAATCCTAATTGGAAAATCAGCCCTCAAAACATCTGGCATTTAATTTGTTTAACAAACTGATTCATCTAGGAGCTGTCTTCCAAACAGCAGTCTGTTACATCTATTTAGACATGGCGGTGGAATCAAGTCGGGAGCTGTGACATCTGCCCGTTGACACCTTAAAATCAATACTAATTACATCAAACTAGAGACTTTGATAACATAAAAGGTAGATATAACGGCAAACAAAATAAGAACATCGTCTCGTATTTTTATATATCATACTGAACTATTTTTTTACTTGCTGGTTTTATTTGTATCAACTTCAAATTTTGCTTAAAGGGATAGTAATACTTTGTTTTATCTTTATTTTATTTTGTAGGCATTAAAAAAACATGAACTATATAAGTCTTATCTCTCAAACCTTTATGGTTTGAGAGATATTCACAAGCAAAGTTTCCCCCTCCCGCCCCTTTTACCTAGAGTAAGCCATCTCTTCTCAGATGTGGAATGCAGTCCATAGACCAGACAGATAAGAGCAGGGGACAATCTTCTTCCTATGAGAACAATGAAAGCCCTGCCCCCCTTTATAAGTTTTTCAGGTTTTTCCCTTATTTTAATTGAAGATTGTCCCTCTCTGCAGTCTACCTGGGCACCTCCCATCTGCTCTGGCTGAGCAGTGTTACATCAGTAAAAGGGGCGGGAGGGGGAGACTTTGTCATTGAATTACTCTGGAACTACAACTCTGACAGAATTGAACTAACACTCTCCTAAGTCCAAATACTATGATGATTAATTAGAGCTGTTTTTATTATGAAACATTACTATCCCTTTAAGAGGATATTTAAGATTTTTACAGATATATATCTTGGTATCCATATGTATATAGCTTGGTTCTTTAGTAACTGCTATTATTTTCCAGTCACTGCTATTATTTTTATTGAGATTATTATAAAGATATAATGATTTTATGTCTATAAGAATTTTATTTATAGGTATTGTTTTGATTAATAAACATATTTTTCATTACCTTTTTTGAGCCATCTATTTAGCATATAGAATACCATTTTTTAAAATCCAAGCACTGAACACCCACTATACACTATTTTTCTATTTAGACATGTTTTGCATTTTATCGGTCATTTCCTATATATAATTTCTGAAATCTTCCTTTAATTCACACCTCCTCACAATAAAATACTCTTGTTAAATTGGTAATAAGGTTCAGTTGTTATATATAAAACAGAGTTGCAGTACTAGTTAACAACTGACTGCTGTTTGAAGGACAGCTGCCTAGAAAAAACGTTTTCTTTTAAATAAATTAAGGGAAATTACACAATCCCATCACTCTATTTAGGGATATTTATATGATAGGCCTTATTGCCCTATTGGGGAATATGACATTGAGAAAATTTGTATAAGAGAACCACAGCAGTTTATTAGTAAATATATTTATGACAGCACCGCATAAAGTTAATGAAAACTTTTGTATGACAGTACAGCATTAGTCTATTCAGAGATTTTCCACCCATTACAACTTAGAAATAAGACTGTTGTTATAGTATCTGAGGCTAAAAGCAAAGTTAAATTACTTAAATTATACCTGTGTGAGTACGGTCAGTGATGAGTCCATGATAAGTTCAGAAATGAGTGGAAAGAAGATAGACATAATTTTGAATTTTAATACATATTGAATTTGAATAAGTGATTGTGGTACTGAGGTACTGGGTGGCAGACTGAGTGGGGAACTGTGAAGAAGTAACACTTTATAGAAGTGATAAAGTCCTATGTAGAAAGACAATATGAAAGTGTTATAAAGGAAATCTAATTATAAAACTGACCAAGGATTGAATTGGGATTGGATACATAAGAATGGACAAACTACATAATGTAATGCTACCAGAATGTTCCTAAACTGAGAATCTGATGAATAAGTTTGAGGTTTTAGAGAAGATGGAGGTTTAACAAGAAATCAGTATAAGGCTGTAGTATGTCAGTGTACCATAGTAATACTGCAACATGTCATTGTACAACATCTCTCGCAGTGTAGCATATTTTTGCTCGATGGCCTCATTCAGGTCCACATGGCTCGCACAGCGACAGTCCACTGAATCCACAGTGTTTCCTGAAGCTCTTACAACGGCTCCAATACCCCCAGCATTCCACCTGGTATTGAAAAGATATACCCCATTCTGTAAAATTAGTATGGCAAACCACTGAATTAAGCCAAAAGCCAACAGAATATCAAACAAGGGACTGTATTCAGGAAGCTTAAGAATAATAATTCAGGAGCAAACCAGGAGCATCCACGTGGACAAATTATTATTGATTTAAGTGGGCTTTTTATAAGTTCTGGAATGCTAAATGTCTCAATGTATTGCAAAGCAATTCACTGGAGACCTGGTACCAGTCTCAAAGATAAAATGTACATTTTTTTAAAGGGAAACATTTGGGAAAAAAAGGTTTTATTTATTTTAATAAATATATTTAAAGGGATAGTAATGTTTCATAATAAAAGCAGCTCTAATTAATCATCATAGAATTTGGACTTTGGAGAGTATTATTTCAATTATGTCAGAGTTGTAGTTCAAGAGTAATTCAATGACAAAGTGTCCCCCTCCCGCCCCTTTTACTAATGTAACACTGCTCAGCCAGAGCAGAAGGGAGGTGCCCAGGTAGACTGCAGAGAGGGACAATCTTCAATTAAGATAAGGGAAAAACCTGAAAAGCTTGTCAAGGGGGGCAGGGCTTTCATTGTTCTCATAGGAAGAAGATTGTCCCCTGCTGTTATCTGTCTGGTCTTACAACCAGATTCACATCTGAGAAGAGATGGCTTACACTAGGTAAAAGGGGCGGGAGGGGAAACTTTGCTTGTGAATATCTCTCAAACCATAAAAGTTTGAGAGATAAGACTTATATCATTCTTCATATTTTGTTAATGCCTACAAAATAAAATAAAGTTAAAACGAAGTATTACTATCCCTTTAAAGAACCATAACAGTGTTGGAATGTTATTCCTAGGTGTTATAGTCATTGTATAAAATACTGTGTTCTGAGGGACCTAGACTTTTATGCAAATTAGTACTTTTTTTCTCTCCTCATCTAGCTTTTAAGCAGTAGAATAAAATATTGGCGATGCACTCCAAGACATAAATCATCGACTTGTTAAACGTTGAAATGTATTAATACAGTATAAAAAACATGAACACAAACTTTGACAGGCATCAGTGTTAGGTGACAAAAGTAATAAAAAAGAACCCCTATATTGTGTTAAGAGTTTTGCTCTCCAAGCACTTAATCATAGCCTCACATAAAGACAGAAACGCCGTGTTAATAAAGAGTAACAAACAGACCTGACTGATTTAAAAGTTACAAACAAACAAGGTAACTTCCTTCATTTAGGACTCCAGCAGTTAGAATGCTTCTCCAGTTATAGTGAGGGCTTGATCTTGTTCCTTCTTTGTGCCGTTGAGTACCTCCTATGCCACAATTTCTTTTCCTTTCACAGGGTTTTCTATCTCCAGAGGTGAGGTGCGGCAATGGGTGTTGCCCCCTTTCTCACCAATCTCTACATGATGGTGGATGGGAATGGAAACCCATCCGTATTTGATTTTGTGGTATGGGAGATACATAGATTACCTGCTGTTCGTATGACTGGACACTAGTGAGAAGCCAAATACATTTATGAGAGGTTTAAATGATAATCAATGCAATCTATTTACCTCCTACTGTCAGCCCCTCTCCATTGCCTTCCTGGACTTGGTTCTCATTGGTGATCCTGTGTCTTGCCAGGTCTCTACCGACAACTACAGGAAGCCAGTGGCAGGTAATAGCCTTTTACACGCTGAGTCAGAGACTTCAGATCAGCCACATATTGAAGGGACGGTTCCTGTGTTTACACAGAAACTGATCATCTGAAGAGGCTTTTGAGAAGGCTTCTGCTGATCTATTCTCTAGGTTTGGTGCTAGGGGTTATACCCAGGACTTGCTATTTAAGGCATATGACTATGCCAAAGCCAGGTCTAGGGAGGAGCTGTTGAGGGACTCGGGAAAAAGAGGGACACTAAAAACCCAGGATTGTAGCAGTGTGAGGTTTATTACAACATTTAGGGCTCGATCCAAATGTTGGCGTCGCCAGAAAAAACTGGAGACGCTGGTTTTAACGTCAATTGAGCAATGCAAATGTTCTACTAGAAACAAGCGACGCCAGTTCTGAAACAGACATCGCCCGTCGCCAGAACAGCAAGATCTCACCCATAGAGGATAATGTACAAACGACGCCAAAAGCTATTCAAATGTTGGAGTTAGGGCTAACTCACGTTAAATTGCAACATTTCTCTCCAGAAATCTAACGCCTATTTTTTTTGGAGTACAGCCCACAAGTAAGAGTAGAAAACCAACGTCTCCAGTTCTGAACAGCATTCTCTGTGCTTTTCCCTACCCAGCCACTAGGGGAACACAGAGAAGGCTTTCAGCACCATGGACAGCTTTGAATGCCATAGGGATGTGCACTGCTCACCCCTGTGGCATTCAAAGGGTTAAAATCAATAAAACTAGTACACCAAGCACTACACAATGCCCCCTTCCACATCCCCCCCCATTACTATGTCACATATATTGCATATATGTGACATACTAACCCCATCCACATCCACCTCATGGACTTCCATGTAGTGGAGAAATCTGTCTTTTATTCCACAATTAACCCTTTGAGTACCAGAGAGGTAGGAAAGCATTGCTTAGCATGTTTCCTACCCCTCTGGTACCCAAAGGGTTAATAGGCAACGTATGGACTACATACCTTGCCTATATATATATGTGTGTGTTTTAAACTTTTTTTTTATTAAAATACTATTATTAGACAGTTTAACTTAGATCTCATTCATTGTTAACCCCCTACCTCCTGTGTCCCATTGCTATTAGTACTTTTGCTCCACTCTTCTTCAAACTGAGAGTGGAGCAAAAGTACTAAAAGCAAAGGGACGCAGTAAGTAGGGCATGATGAATGGATGAGATCTAAATTAACCCTTTGAGTGCCAGAGTAGTACGCAACGCATTGCAAAGCAATGCGTTGAGTACCACTCTGGCACTCAAAGGGTTAAATACAACTGAGGGAGCAGGCTGCCCTGTGACGGCAGCGCTTCCCTCAGCTTTATTCATACATTCATTTATTATTCTTTATTTATTAGCCTTCTTTCTTATTATTTATTTCTTATTCACCCCCTTGCTGCGGGCGGCTGTGAAGCCCGCAGCATAATAACACCATGCTCACTAGAGAGCTATTGGAGGAAGCGGGAGGAGGGGCAGAGACATTGGAGGAAGCGGGTGGTAGGCTTGTATTTGCTGCCCGCTTCCTCCAATACCTCTCCTCTCGCGGTGGAATTGTGCCAGGTTGCCTGATCGCCTTGTGCAATTCGTCCCTTTGCACAAGGCGTTGTACAACTGATACTTTGCAGTGCTGTGATTGGCTGTGGTGCTAGGTAACATTTTTATCGTGTGTTTTTAGGTAAGATTTTCTATGCGACGCAGGTTTAAGATTAACGTGTATTTTGTTGGTTATCGCTCGTTAGGCTTTCTAGGTAAGGAAGATTTGAATCTCACGTTACCTGGTCTTGCTTAACGAGCGAAGGCAGTTTTTTTCTTCACGTTGGTTTTAACGCCAACATTTGAATCGAGTCCTTAGTTCTCAATATAGGAATATTTGTAACATTATTAAAAAAAACCTACCACTGCTACACACGGATGACAAGCTTGCTATGATATTAGAGAAGTGGTGTAATTTTGTGGCAAAGAGAGGTGTCACGTTAGGTGTCACCAAGTCTATATATTAGTAAAAAGTCTACACCCACATAGTTACAGTATAAAGTTTTTTTCAAATGCCGAGCCTCAGTATGCAAGTGTTGTAAAGATACTCAGGTTTCTACACAGTTTGTGGGTACTTATGATGGACATGTTTACAACATTAAAAGTTATATCGATTGTAATTCTGAATATTTAATTTATTTTTTACATGTAAATCCTGTTTAGTACAATACGTTGGCCGGACTAATCGCCCATTAAAACACAGAATTAGGGTGCACATAAACCAGATTGAGGGCTCGATTCAAATGTTGGAGACAGCTGTTTTTTCTGCCAGCGGCATTTCTTCAAGAACAGTAAGCTATTCAAATGCCTGTGCTGTGAAAAAATACAGGCAAAAAAAAGCCGTTGTGTGATAAAGTTAAGCAGTGTTTTCAACCATAGAAAATTATGAAAACACCATCATTTCGAATTCAAGTGTCTGCATTAGCCACGAAGATCCGATAAGGGACTCAAGTTATCGCAGAAAAGTTAAGACCCAGTTTTTTTTGTGACTTGAGTCCCTTATCGAACCTGAAAGTTAAAAAAAGGTTAAAAAGACCTGTCCACAGTATGAAAAATGTGTCAAAAGTTAGTAGAATTAACCATATGAGTGCCAGTGGGGTATAATTACCCTGCCGGCATTCAACATCCCATTAAAAGTAACACTTACTATTAATACTGATGTCCAGAGGAGTCCTCAGCTTCCTGGTCATCTTCTGTCCTTCTCTTCAGTCTTCTCTTCTTTCTGTAAAACAAAATAAAAGTATTAATACAATGCAGAATATAATACATAGTTTAACCCCTCTCTGGCACTCAAAAGGGTTAAAATAAGTATTATTGTGCTGTGAATATGCCTCTATTATACCATGAATATGCCTCCATTTAATGCCCATCTTGTTAAAAATGCCATAAATAAATAATTAAAATATATAGCTTCAATTGTTCATGTCTCTGCCACTGTGTGTAGCTGCGGAAGCTGCGGCCCGTTCCACACTGAGGGAATTGGTTCTGAGACTGCTTTTATATATGGGCATGTCCCAACCAATCAGATTAGAACGGCTGTTCTTTAAACTGGCTGGGATGTGCTTAAGTACATCCCAGCCAATTGCTGTGAGGGAATTGGAAGTGAGACTACCCATATATAAAGGCAGTCTCAGTAACAATTCCCTCAGTGCGGAATGGGCATCATCCCATGCAGGAAAGGACTGAGGACTGTGCCACTCATCGCTGTGTCGCTGCCGTCTCTTCCGCGGCCACACAGCGGTGGAGACATGAACAATTGAAGCTATGTATTTATTTATTTATGGCATTTTTAACAAGATGGGCATTAAATGGAGGCATATTTATGGCATAATAGAGGCATATTCACGGCATAATAGAGGCATATTCACAGCACAGTAATATATATTTTAACCCTTTTGAGTGCCAGACAGGTACGCATCACATGAAGGGGTTAAACTATGTATTATTATAGTCTGCATTGTATTAATATTTTTATTTTGTTTTATAGCAAGAAGACTGAAAAGAAGAAGAAAAGACTGTAGAGAAGAAAGAAGGCTGAAGAGAAGACTGAAGGAGGACAGTGGATGACAGGTAAATTTAACTCAGATTAGTTAGAGATCAGTGCTTGACAGTATATCAGGCACCAATCATTAGCTTTTTTCCTTTGACGTTCCCAATACTGCCGCTATTTAGAGGCGTTTTGGAAACTTAACGCAAAAAAAAAACGTCTAATGTCCATTGTGATTTTAGCCAGTAGGACATTTGAATACCAACTTAGACATTTTCTTTTGTCCATTGGTATCCATTTTGCCCTACAGGCTTTTTTATCTCCAACATTTGGATCAAGCCCTGAGAGTGGACGGAGGGATTCAGCAATAGCTAAACACATTCTGGGATGTCATGAAGGTGACCTTGCATGTTTCAGATTGAGTGGAATTGAGAGAGTGAGATTACCATGGAGGGGTGGTGACATTTTTAAACTGATTAACAATAGAGAGGTTTTTTGGATACTTACTTTAAAATCGAGAGTTCCCACTGGTTTAAACTCAAAGGCTGGATTCATCAAGGTGCGAACGGCTTAATGAGCAAGAAAAATGGAGGATTTCTTTGCGCATTAACCATTCACCCATTCATCAATTTAAGGATTGTATTTGGCCATCGCTTATTCTTCAATATTGATCTGAAAATTTGATTTGCTAGCTTCAAGCTGGCGGATCCCACTCCAATGCATGGGTCGAACACACACATACACATTTTTGCTTATGCTTATGAGTGGGTTTTTCCCCAGACTGCCCAATTTACTCAATTTTCCTTGCTTCTCATATGCAAAGCAGGGAAACAAGGCAAATCATTGATGAATACCTGAAGGTGTCCATCAATGATCGTGGCGAAGAGCAGTGTATTTGGTACGCTGCTTTCCTCCGCAGTTTGATGAATCCCGGCCAAAGTGGGATATTAGCACATTTTGTGATGGGCATGTTTTTGACTCATTTTGGAACATGGCTTCTTTAAGGATCTTCGAGGATCAATGTATGGGTTCAAAGTCTCCCCTTATATCTTTCTCTTACTCTGTGGATCCATCTAGGAAGGGTCCCATGAATTTTTTCTAGTTTTTTTCTAGGGGATGGCTTTTTCCTGTCCGTCACGTTAGGATCCTGGGTCTAGTTTGCAGTCCTATTCTGTAGATCTGTGTTTTGTTTCATGTCCTTGAAGATTATTTATTTATATATTTATTTTTGGGCTTCTCAGAGGACATAGTACTGAAAGGGCTTTTTCAAATATGTCAGAGTTTATAGTTATAACATGATCATCTTTACTGTCATGTAGAGGCTCAAAGGATGATGGATCCAAAGATATTCATATGCTTGCATTTGACACTGATTTTAGTAGTGATTTTAATTGTGTCAAATGAACAGTTAGCAAGCATTTACCTATTTTGTTAGGAGAAAGTATGCTAAGATCAGTGATTGAAGGAGGTTTCAAATTTATATCTAGGAAGGCTCCTACTTTGGGTAGTAAACTATCATTCAAGCTTTTCCATTCTAGTACAAGACTAGTACCTACCTGGCTAAGTACTAAAGTTATGTTTAAGTGTGGGGCCAGGAGATGTGTATCATGTACATATGTGAAGGTGGGTGGTGAGTTTGTAAGCTCTGTTACTGAGAGAAGATATTGTATCAAGCATTACATTAACTGTCATACAACTAATGTGGTCTGTCTTGTTACGTGTGCTGAGTGTGGTTCACAATATGTGGGTAGGACTACCCGGGCATTGAAGAATCGAATGCGTGAACACATTTTGCACATAAGTAACAAGGATATGACTAAACCAGTGGCTCGACATTTCTGTACCTGCATTAATGGAGACTTGATGAAGTTCTCATTTCAGGGTATTGAAAGAGTGGTAGTCCCTGAAAGAGTGGGGATATTAGGTCTCTACGTGACAGATGTGAGGTCAAGTGGATCCTATACCTGAAGACACGTTCACCAGGGGGAATAAATTATGACCATGATGTTCCTTTGTTTATACATCAGCAGTAAAAATACTCGCTAATTTTATTTATTTATCTGATCATGAAAAGCATGTATTACATCTGGTCTACTTATATTTCCTCTTTAGTTTAAATATTGTCATTCAAAGCATTTTATTCATATTTATATTTGTAATAATATACATATTTTGTTGTTATTATTATTATTATTATTATTTTGGCTATTTTGAATGTGTCTGCTGTTCCATACTCACCAAATGGTATTTCACTTTTTTCCGGGGTCTATGTTTGGCCTGTTCGATGGTGTGGCCACGCAAGTACCAATTGCTTTGGTCTTGTAGTGGCAGTGATCGTGTAGGTTGGATAGTCCCTGAGGCGTGGTGATTGGCCAATTTGAATTATAGTAGGGTATTTGAGAATGATGCCTGAAGGTGTATGTTATGCCTATGATTAAGTGCGCTACAGCGTATGAAACGCGTCAGACTTTTCCCTCATTTTGTTTATGCCATGTGTGTCCTTATGTAAGCTTCATCAATGATTTTAAGAATTTTTCAATAAACTGAGTTTTAGTTGGAAATTTGGTTGTGGTCTGACATGTTTGATGATTATCGTAGAGAGCCTCCCTCCTGTATGTCGAAATCTGAACAGAGTTTATAATTATTTTCATGACTGCTGACGTGTTTATGCCTGTATTTTAAGTTTGAATTTGTTCAAATGTACTCTCATCTAATTTAATTGAATCTAATTTTAATTTGTATTATTTTTTCTCATTTTTTTCCTTTATATTTATATTTTTGATTTAAGGATTTTTTTATAATCATAATCATTATTCTTTATTTTTCATATTGCTTTTCATGTATTGGTCACTTGGGCATTTTGCTTCAATCCTCAGCTGAGAAGTTGCGGCTGATTTGATTGATATATGTAGGGAAGGAAGTTACCTTGTTTCTTTATAACTTTTAAACCAATTAGGTCTGTTTGTTACTCTTTATTAACACTGTGTTTCCATCTTTATGTTAGTCTATGATTAAGCGCTTAGAGTGCAAAGCGCGTAAGATGATATAGGTGTTCTTTTTCCCTACTTTTGTCACATAACACTAATGCCTGTCAAAGTTTGTGTTCATGTCTTTTTATACTGGATGAATACATTTTCACTTTTATGAAATTGATGACTTATGTCTTGGAGTACATCTGCAACCATTTTTTCTACTGCATTGTTCTCTCTAGCGTCTGGAGGAGGGTTGCAGCAATACGGCACCCAAAATTTAAAGAGGTGAGTCCATGTTTACTTCAAGTATGGCTTTTCAGCTTTTATCCATGGCGTGGCACCAACCTGTGTTTGTATAGCTTTTAAGCAGCTGTAAAATAAATGGCCATTGAAAGACTACTCTCCTGTCTATGTCATTCATTTTCCCATCATGTTGCCTTTGCATGTTAAGTCTACTCTGTTGCATGTGGGATCACCATACATGGACAGGAAGATGCCTGGTTATCAGATGACATGAAGGTGGAGTTGTACTGTTATCAGTGAATTTAGGTTATTGGTGTGGTGGGAGCTTTCTCTTGCTTGAAAATGAGACCTTCAATGCTAAGCTATGCAGTGTTTGGGAGAGAGTGTGAGATAATAATGTATATAACACAAATTAAAAAAATAGGAATTTTGTAATAAAATGGACTAAAAGCATGTCTGCAGTATGTACTAAGATTGTATAATGTTGAATAACCATTCAATACTTCATCATTTTCCCACTGGTTTCCCATTGGTTTGCCTCAGAAATACTCCACTTAAGCTTGCTCAATATGATGTAACATTTTCATATATGCACAGTCTACATTGCAAAGCTCCTTGCAGCAGGTACCTTTTTCCAATTGTTTCTATGACTGTGGCACTTTATGTAACTCTGCTTATTGCATTTATTATTACACATATTATTTATTATATAGTCTCCTTTTGTAAAGTGCTGTGTAGTTTTATTGTCCCATTCCACAAAATAACGTAAAAAAAAATATAAACGCTATAAAGATGTGACAACTAGTACTTTGGGGTGTAATACTTACAGTACCCATGAAGACTGCACATTCCTCAGGATTGAATAAAGCAGAATTCTCTCCTTACTTACTTACTTACTGTCTGTGCAGTCTCTGGCTCTCACTTTTTAGCTCTCCCCGGTACAGTAGTTTGCCTTCGACCCTGTCACTGTCATCCTGGAGGGAATAATGCACAGATAGGATTGATTTGTTTGAGTCCACTCCTAACAACTTTAATGTAAGTGAAAGGATAACATGAAGGATTTGTGAGGTGATATTTGCGAGATATGCTAATGGGATCTCATTTCTCAATCAAGTAGAGAGAGGACCTATCTAGCAATTTCATTGATGCTCGCTTGGGGATAAGCTAGGACAATCACAATTTTGTTTATGTTGAAGTGTGGGTTTGTTACAGACATAGTTATAAAGGTGATAAGACTGAAAAAAGCCAAGAGTCCATTATGTTCATCTTTTGCCATATCATTTTTGTTGATCCAAATAGCTATATGTTATCAGCAAAGCTGGCTTTCTCTGGGGACAGACAGCATCAACATACCTGGTTACTACGGCCCCTGGGAAAGTTGTAAGGTGATGGTCATCCAGTAGGCCCAAGTCCAATGTTAATTTTAATATTGGTCATTCACATGACCTACAAGATGTCATTGCTCTTCTAAGATTCTAGGTCTTTGCAGTGTGGTAAACAGTTTCTTGCAATGTTTATTGCAGAGGTGTTTAATGTTTTGAGTTGGGTACCTCAGGAATGTGTTACTGAGATTAAGTTGATACCTCAGTTTTATAAGTTTAACTAGGAGTGGTGATATCTTAAATGTATAACATATATCTATGTAGTTAAAAAGCAGAAAATATTGAACTAAGGTGAGTATTATTTGGGAGTGATGTAAGTGGATCTAGTGTAGATGAACATGACGTCAGCAGTAGTGTTGAGCGAGCATGCTCGGCCGATGCTCGGATCGGCTCGAGCATCGCTCTGCTCGGCACATGGCGGTACTCGTACGAGTACCGCATGTGCTCGCCCGCCATGTTCGGGTCTCCTCCCCGCACGTTTTGCGGCTGCTGCGCAGCCAATAAACGTGCAGGGAGGCTCTGACATCGGTGTAATGCCAGCAGCCATGTTGGCTGCTGGCATTACACTGATTGGCTGGCCAGAACCCGTGGTCAGGTGCTGTATAGCACCTGACCAGCGAGTTCGGCTCAGTCTGAGCCAGGGAGAGCTGAGGATAGGAAGGGAAAGGCAGTGTAGGGAGGAAAAAAACAAAAATTGTGAAAAAAAAAGAACCAAAAGTCCTTTTTAGGACTACTGTGTGTGGGGGCAGCAGGTTATTTGGTGTGGGGGGAAAAAAACAAAAAAAAAAAAAAAAAAATATATATATTCTGTTTAGTGTGCAAAGTTGCAGATTAGAGCACATTCTGTTTAGTGTGCACAGTTGCAGATTAGAGCACATTCTGTTTAGTGTGCAAAGTTGCAGATTAGAGCACATTCTGTTTAGTGTGCAAAGTTGCAGATTAGAGCACATTCTGTTTAGTGTGCAAAGTTGCAGATTAGAGCACATTCTGTTAAGTCTTCAAACTAAAATATCAAAGTCACGTATTCCATTCAGTGTGCGTCGCCGCAGTTTAGCAGCACATTCTGAGTACTGTGCAGAGTTGCAGAATAGGAAGAAATACTGTTAAGTCTTCAAACTAAAATATCAAAGTCACATATTCCATTCAGTGTGCTTCGCCGCAGTTTAGCAGCACATTCTGTGTACTGTGCAGAGTTGCAGAATAGGAAGAAATACTGTTAAGTCTTCAAACTAAAATATCAAAGTCACATATTCCATTCAGTGTGCTTCGCCGCAGTTTAGCAGCACATTCTGTGTAGTGTGCAGAGTTGCAGAATAGGAAGAAATACTGTTAAGTCTTGAAACTAAAATATCAAAGTCACATATTCCATTCAGTGTGCTTCGCCGCAGTTTAGCAGCACATTCTGTGTAGTGTGCAGAGTTGCAGAATAGGAAGAAATACTGTTAAGTCTTCAAACTAAAATATCAAAGTCACATATTCCATTCAGTGTGCTTCGCCGCAGTTTAGCAGCACATTCTGTGTAGTGTGCAGAGTTGCAGAATAGGAAGAAATACTGTTAAGTCTTCAAACTAAAATATCAAAGTCACATATTCCATTCAGTGTGCTTCGCCGCAGTTTAGCAGCACATTCTGTGTACTGTGCAGAGTTGCAGAATAGGAAGAAATACTGTTAAGTCTTCAAACTAAAATATCAAAGTCACATATTCCATTCAGTGTGCTTCGCCGCAGTTTAGCAGCACATTCTGTGTACTGTGCAGAGTTGCAGAATAGGAAGAAATACTGTTAAGTTTTCAAACTCAAATATTAAAGTCACATATTCCATTCAGTGTGTTTCAACGCCGTTTAACAGCCTATTCTGTGTACTCTGCAGAGTTGCAGAATAGTAAGAAATACTGTTAATTTTTCTAACTCAAATATTAAAGTCACATATTCCATTCAGTGTCTTTCACCGCTGTTTAACAGCCTATTCTGTGTACTCTGTACAGTTCCAGAATTATAAGAAATACTGTTAAGTTTTCAAACTCAAATATTAAAGTCACATATTCCATTCAGTGTCTTTCACCGCCGTTTAACAGCCTATTCTGTGTACTCTGTACAGTTCCAGAATTATAAGAAATACTGTTAAGTTTTCAAACTCAAATATTAAAGTCACATATTCCATTCAGTGTGTTTCAACGCCGTTTAACAGCCTATTCTGTGTACTCTGCAGAGTTGCAGAATAGTAAGAAATACTGTTAAGTTTTCAAACTCAAATATTAAAGTCACATATTCCATTCAGTGTGTTTCAACGCCGTTTAACAGCCTATTCTGTGTACTCTGCAGAGTTGCAGAATAGTAAGAAATACTGTTAATTTTTCAAACTCAAATATTAAAGTCACATATTCCATTCAGTGTCTTTCACCGCCGTTTAACAGCCTATTCTGTGTACTCTGTACAGTTCCAGAATTATAAGAAATACTGTTAAGTTTTCAAACTCAAATATTAAAGTCACATATTCCATTCAGTGTCTTTCACCGCCGTTTAACAGCCTATTCTGTGTACTCTGTACAGTTCCAGAATTATAAGAAATACTGTTAAGTTTTCAAACTCAAATATTAAAGTCACATATTCCATTCAGTGTGTTTCAACGCCGTTTAACAGCCTATTCTGTGTACTCTGCAGAGTTGCAGAATAGTAAGAAATACTGTTAAGTTTTCAAACTCAAATATTAAAGTCACATATTCCATTCAGTGTGTTTCACCGCAGTTTAGCAGCCTATTCTGTGTACTCTGCACAGTTGCAGAATAATAAGAAATACTGTTAAGTTTTCAAACTCAAATATTAAAGTCACATATTCCATTCAGTGTGTATCACCGCCGTTTAGCAGCCTATTCTGTGTACTCTGAACAGTTGCAGAATAGTAAGAAATACTGTTAAGTTTTCAAACTCAAATATTAAAGTCACATATTCCATTCAGTGTGTTTCACCGCCGTTTAGCAGCCTATTCTGTGTACTCTGCAGAGTTGCAGAATAGTAAGAAATACTGTTAAGTTTTCAAACTCATATATATTAAAGTCATATATATCGTGTAAGATGAAGAAGGCGGGTAAAAAGGGACGGGGAAGTGGACGTGATCCTGAAAGTTCAGGGCGCGGGTCAGGACGCGGAGAAACTGTGCCTGGTGCCAGAGCACAAGAAAGAAAGACATCCTCCATACCTAGCTTCATGTCTGATTTCACAGGGCGTCGCAGGACATCACTCTCGAGGTCCGACCAGTGCGAACAGGTGGTCGGTTGGATGACAGCTGATACTGCTTCCAGTCGGTTAAGCACCACCCTGTCTTCCACCAAGTCCACTCTCAGTAGCCAAGAGTCTGGTCAACATAATCCTCACTCTGATCATCCTTCCTCCCACCATACACGGTCTGGTCAAAGAAGTGATCCCACACTGGGATATAGTGATGAGCTCGTCTCATCACCAATCCTTCATTTGACCCTCTCTCCAAGCACGCTTGCAGAGGAACATGACATCTTGTGCCCTGATTCACAACCTCTAGAGGCTACCCAATCACAAGAAGATGACAGATGTGAACGGCATTTAAGGTCAAAGGAAGTAGTGGATGATGATGATGATGATGAGACACAGTTGCCATTAAATCAACCACTATTTCCTTCTCAAGACCTTGTTGAGGAGAATGTTATACAGTTGTCAATGACCGAGTATGTGGTGGGATCAAGACTTGAGGAGGATGATCAGAGTGAGGAAGTGGAGGAGGACTTGGTGGACGATGAGGTGACTGACCCCACCTGGGAAGGTGTAGAGCCGAGCGATGACAGCAGTCCTGAGGGTGAGCCATCTGCAGCACCGCAACAGGCTGGAAGAGGCAGTGGTGTGGCTACAGAAAGAAGGCGGACCGCACCAAACCGGCCCGCAAATGTTCCACGGAGCACCCCCTTGCGTAAATCTACCTTGCCAAGGGGTAGGTGTTCCGCGGTATGGCGTTTTTTTAAGGAAAGTGCGGACGACAAAAGATTTGTAGTTTGCAACCTGTGCCACACCAGAATGAGCCGAGGCATGAACACTAGAAACCTCACCACCACCAGCATGATCCGACACATGGCATCCAAGCACCGTAGTAAGTGGGAGGAACGCCTGGATCGCCCATCTGTGTCTGCAGGCCACACCACTGCCTCCTCTTCCCCTGTTTTCGGTGCCGGCCAATCGCCTGTCGAAGGCGCAGGCCCGCATACCTCCCGCCCTGCACCTGTAGCATCTGAAGCACCATCAGCGACCACATCCACTTCCCTGTCCCAGCACAGCGTCCAAATGTCGTTACCCCAGGCATTTGAGCGCAAGAGAAAATACCCAGCCACCCACCCACAGGCCATAGCACTAACCTCACACCTTTCAAAATTACTGGCCATCGAAATGCTGCCATTTAGGCTTGTGGACACTGAGTCCTTCCGCAGCCTGATGGCAGCAGCTGTCCCTCGGTACGCGGTCCCCAGCCGCCACTACTTTTCCCGGTGTGCCATCCCCGCATTACACCACCATGTGTCCCGTAACATCACCCGTGCCCTGACCAACGCAGTTACTGGGAAGGTCCACTTAACGACTGACACATGGACAAGTGCTTGTGGCCAGGGACGCTACATTTCCCTGACGGCACACTGGGTGAATGTCGTGGAGGCTGGGAGCGACTCGGACCCTGGGATGGCACGGGTGCTACCCACGCCGAGGATTGCGGGCCCTACCTCCATCAGGGTTTCCACCAGCACCTACGTTATTGGCTCCTCCTCCTCCGTTTCCACCTCCGAATTCTCTACACACACCGCCACTCCCCCATCAGCCAGTAGCTGGAAGCAGTGTAGCACTGCAGTGGGGAAGCGTCAACAGGCCGTGCTGAAGCTGATCTGCCTTGGGGACAAACAGCAC
Source organism: Rhinophrynus dorsalis (assembly GCA_037306005.1). Taxonomy (NCBI): domain Eukaryota; kingdom Metazoa; phylum Chordata; class Amphibia; order Anura; family Rhinophrynidae; genus Rhinophrynus; species Rhinophrynus dorsalis. Next base: position 339,376,023 of record CM074721.1, read on the forward strand.
ACGGCCTCAGAGCTGTTGCAGGGGATTAGTCACCAGACCGAGCAGTGGCTCTCGCCACTCAACCTGCAAGCAGGCATGGTTGTGTGTGATAATGGGCGTAACTTGGTGGCGGCTTTGGAGCTCGGCAAGCTCACACACGTACCATGCCTAGCGCATGTATTTAATTTAGTGGTGCAGCGATTTCTAAAAACCTACCCCAATGTGCATGATCTCTTGACCAAGGTGCGCCGCGTGTGTGCACATTTCCGTAAGTCATCTACAGCTTCGGCCGGCCTGTTGAAGCTGCAGCAGCGCTTACAATTGCCAGCTCACCGGCTGCTGTGTGACGTGAGCACGCGCTGGAACTCCACCTTCCACATGTTGGCCCGGCTTTGTGAGCAGCAGAGGGCAGTAGTGGAGTACCAGCTGTTACACGGTCGTCGCCTCTCCGTTCAACTTCCTGTAATCAGAAGTGAGGAGTGGGAATGGATGTCAGACCTCTGCGAGGTTTTACGCAATTTTGAGGAATCGACACAGATGGTGAGCGGCGATAACGCTATTATCAGTGTAACCATCCCACTTCTGTGTCTACTGAAACGCTCGCTGCTCACAATTAAAACCGACGCTTTGCATGTGGAAGAGGTGGAAATGGGGGAGGAAGAGCTTACACAAGGTGATAGCCAGAGCACCCTCACTTCGTCTTCTCAGCGACAATTGGAGGAGGCGGAGGAGGAGGAGGAGGAGGAGGAGGAGGAGGAAGACACGGTTGCCTCCGCTACAGAGGGTAGCCATGGAACTTTAGTTCCATCTCTTCAGCGTGGGTGGGCAGAAGAGGAGGAAGAGGATGAGGATATTGAGAGTCAGCCTCCTGGTGAGGACAGCGAAATCTTGACTGTTGGTACTCTGGCACACATGGCTGACTTTATGTTAGGCTGCCTTTCCCGTGACCCACGCGTTGTACGCATTTTAGACAACACGGATTACTGGGTGTTCACCCTTCTGGACCCCCGCTACAAAGAGAATTTCTCATCTCTCATTCCTCCGGTGGAGAGGACAAGCAAAATGGTGCAATACCAGAAGGTTCTTGTTGAAAAATTGCTCCAAAATTTTCCATCTGACAACGCTGGCGGCAGAGTACGTGCTACCTTGGCCAACCGAGAAGGGGAGAAAAGGGGAGCACACAGCAGTTCCGAGAAAGGCAGGGCAACACTCTCCAAGGCGTGGGACACCTTCATGACACCCCGCCAGCACCCTCACCCTGATGCGCAGCCTAGTGTCACAAGGAGGGAAAAGTTTTGGAAGATGGTGAAGGAGTACGTAGCAGACCGTGTCAGCGTCCTCAATGATCCCTCTGTGCCTTACAACTACTGGGTGTCCAAGCTGGACACGTGGTATGAACTGGCACTCTACGCCTTGGAGGTGCTGGCCTGCCCTGCCGCCAGCGTTCTGTCTGAGCGGGTATTTAGTGCTGCTGGTGGCATCATAACAGATAAGCGTATCCGCCTTTCCACCGACAATGCTGATAGGTTGACACTTATAAAAATGAACAAGGCCTGGATTTCCCCTGACTTCTCCACTCCACTGGAGGAAAGCCCCGGGGGAACATAAACTCACTTTATATATGTTATTTACAATGATGGGAATACTCTGTATTCCCATTCACCCCTTCCACCCCAAAAACGGGTATATGGTTGACTCTTAATGTTCTCATCCTCCTCCTCCTCTTCCATATGCCCTGGGATATAATTTTTATATAGGGCCAGCTCACCAGCGTGCCCTGGGATATAATTTGTATATAGGGCCAGCTCACCAGCGGGCCCTGTGATATAATTTTTATATAGGGCCAGCTCACCAGCGGGCCCTGTTTGCCAATTTTTATATAGGTCAGCTCACCAGCGGGCCTTCTCATATAATGTTTTATTGGGTCAGCTCTCTAGCGGGCCCTCTCATATAATGTTTTATAGCGTCAGCTCACTAGCGGGCCTTCGCATATAATGTTTAGGATGGTCAGCTCTGCAGCAGACCCTCACCCATAATGTTTTAGATGGTCAGCTCAGCGCACGTTTCCCTCTTAATCATGGCCTCAGTTCTGAAAATCAAGGAAATTTTTGGGAGAATTTGCCTCTGCGCACGTTTCCCTCTTAATCATGGCCTCAGTTCTGAAAATCAAGGAAATTTTTGGGATAATTTGCCTCTGCGCACGTTTCCCTCTTAATCATGGCCTCACTTCAGAAAATCGATGAAATTTTTGGGAGAATTTGCAGATGATATACAAGTAAATATACAGCAAATACTGTTTGGTAACAATTTTTCGCCTAAAGTCGTTTTTATTTTCCTTTTTGTGTGTTTTACGGTCAGTCTGTAAAAATGGCGTACTACGGGCGAAAGATCGTTCCCAGCAGCGATGTTGGAGTCCAAGGTGCATCCAGACATCCTCCCTATGCTGTCCCTGAACCATTTCTGTAGTGTTTCCATCTTTTTCTGCCCTTTTCCTATGGACCAGGCACCCTCCCCTCATCAGAGCAGGGGGTGCCTGGTGTAATGCTCGAGTCCTCCCATTGACTTCAATGGGGCTCGGGTGTTCGGCCGAGCACTCGAGCCTCAGGGGGTGCTCGGTCAGAGCACCCGAACATCCGAGCATTGGGGTGCTCGCTCATCACTAGTCAGCAGCATAGTTTTTCTGGATAGGAGCTGATTGTGTTTAGGAGAGGTGTTAGTCGGCAAAAAGAGTGGTGGATTTAGCAGTGCTGCTGGAGGAGTTGAATGAAGTGGCAAGTGAAGCTGGTTCAAGGAAGAGAGCATTAATTGCATTGATGAAATTCTGGTAAAATCCCTGGTGATCTAGGGCTAGATTTAAAGGTTCACGTTAAACCAGCCGCTAAGTAAAAAAGGCACATTGGCTGCATATAACACATGATTTACGGCGGATTTAAAAGAAAGTGTACGAAAATAGCTAACGAGCGTAGGCACAACAAAAACACGTAACACAAAAACCTGCATCGCACCTGTTTTCGCATCACAGTGCTTCCCAAACACCCATTAAAACACAATTTAAGTCAAAATGTAACATCACGGTTGGCATTGGCTAGCAACCCTGATAGATGCACAAACAAAATTCAAACCTACAGCCAATCCCAAGGCCTCAAAATAGCAAGAATGTTCAAATACACCTATATATACCCCAAAATAACAGTCACACCCTGTCTGTGTTTCGAGTTTTGGTGAGCTAGATCACAAGACCCAGGAGCCGAGGATAGTGTCAAGAGCGAGAGAGAGAGGAGCTGTCATTGGAGGTAGAAGGAGTTTTTTGAGCGGAGAGAGATTTGGAGTTGCACCTAAATATACACATAGCACACTTTTGAACATATCACATACACCCATACAAACTCTAACACATACACACATAGTCTGTTTTTTTTATAACACCTAAAACGTTTTTTTAAACTTTATTTTCTCAGTGTGAATCTGTGAGTGAAAGAGTGTGACAGAGAGTGAGTGGAATCAAGTGTGTCTGTGAGGGCCTGTGTGAGTGCCTGGGTGTGAATGGGTGAGTGATGGAGAGGAGGACAGGAGAGAGGGATGGGGAGAGTAGTTGAGGAGGAGGAGGAAGGAGAGCAGGACTTCCCTGTTGAGAGCAGGGATGGGAGAGGGAGATCCGCAGGGCAGAGGGGGACCAGTCCCAGAAGAGCAGGCACACAGAGGACAGGGACAAAACCAGCAGTGGGGCGAGGGGTACATGATGGGGACGACCATACACAGTCAGGGGCAGCACAGGCAGGGAAGTCTGGTTCTGACTCCTTGCATGCCGGAGCTGAAGAGGATAGGATCAGAGATTCCCATTATACTGAGGAGGAGAATAGGGCCCTTGTGGAGGCTGTACTGGAGATGGAGACCATCCTCTTCCCAAGGGAGAAGGTCCCTGGCCTGTCTGCGAGGAGGAAGGCGGCATGGAACCAGATATGCAGCCAGGTGAACGCTGTGGCAACATGCAGAAGGGACATGGAAAAGATAGGGCGACTGCAAGAGGGTGGTCAAAAATAAGTTGGCTGAAATCTCCAAGCACGCCCAAGGTACCTGAGATGGCCCACCTGTTCCGATCACCTTCTGCGGATGGGAGGAGATGGCGCATTTTTGACACAGATGAAGAGCATCCGTGTGGTCAAATGAGTGAAATCTCCATCTGTCACATAGAGCAATATTTGTCTAACCTTGAGGATTTGAGGGATAGGACTAACATTGATCCACATCTTATTCCAATACTTACAATATTACATCAAGGTGAAATTAACCATCGCTATCCTGTTAAAGGGATAGTAATACTTCAAATGTAAAAAGAAATATATTTTGTAGGGTTCATCCCCCTGAGTAAAACAATGGTACTCCAACTGCTGAAAGGTTTTTCATTCCAAATTTATTACAGCTGAAAGTTGAATGTCATTGGTGTAATCTCACAGTGGCCTGAAATTGTACAGTGAGACTGTTGCTACAACATCCCATGGACACCTCTGGTCCCGGGACCATTAACCTCCATAGGATGGTGTAGCAACAGCACCACTGTACAATTTCCGGCCACTGTGATATTGCACCTAAAAAATTCAAATTTCAGCTGTAATAATAATAAAACACCTTTCAGCAGTGGGAGTACCCTAGTTTTACTCAGGGGAATAAACCCCCCCAAAAAATGTTTCTTCTTACATTTGAAGAATTATTATCCCTTTAATCCTATCATGGCTACGTTACTAATCACACCATCTCATTTCTCCACACAGCTTACGGGCCTCCAGCACAGCGGGAGACCGTGGAGGATGCTACATCACCACCCAGTGAGGAGTACACAGAGGAGGGGATCAGCCGGTGGTCACCATACCCACCATCCTCATCTCCTCCAACACAGTCTACACCACCACTCTCTGCACCACCACAGGCTGCACCACTACAGGCTGTTCCACCACAGGCTGCACCACTACAGGCTACTCCACCACTGGCTGCACCACTACAGGCTACACCACTGGCTGCACTACCCCATCACAGTGCCTGAATTCCACAGGAGGAGAGGTGGATGCATCCCACCACCTTCAGGAGCTACTACCCTCCAGCAGCAGCACCACCACCACTAGGGAGGCAATGGCTTCCAGGGACAGTGGCCAGCCAGCATTATGGCACATATGGAGACTAGATGGACATACCCTCCTGGATGGCTCCCCATCATAACCCAGGTATGATCCAAGGGGGAAGCCAAGCACCTACCAGTGGTCAAGGTATGAGCCTTGGCCACTGGACTACCAGCACCTGGGCCTGATTGGGGAGCCCCAGAGCCCGCTACCAAGGGAAGACATCACTCCACCACCTCCACCAGCACAGACATCATTGGGCATCTCGAAGTCTCTAGATGTGGGGGGCATATACCCATCATCTGCAGCAGGCACTCCACCAGCTGCAGCAGCAGACACAACAGCCAAAGCAGCAGCAGAGGACTCCGCAACCACAGCGGCAGCAGAGGACCCAGCAGCCACAGCAGCAGCAGAGGACACAGCAGCCACAGCAGCAGCAGAGGACTCAGCAGCAGAGGACTCAGCAGCAGCATCCTCAGCAGCAGAGGACTCAGCAGCAGCAGCAGCAGCAGCAGCCACAGCAGTAGAGGACTCACAACCAGAGGCAACACACCACCAGCAGAGTCACCAGGCACATCCACCTCTACCACTGCACACATCATGGGGATGGAGGTGGAGTGAATGTTGCTTCAGAGGAGACTACTCTGGGCATACCGCAGTACTGATCACAACATCTCAAGGAGCCAAAGGGAATCCCGGAGGAACACCTTAAGGATAGAGGATCGCATACATGCCCTGGAGGTTGAACTGACCAGGATCAACACACAACTCCATCAGTACCACACAGGGATGATGGACATGATTGGCCAAGTTCGGGTGGAGTTGAGAGACCACAATCGCAGGGAGAACCTACGGGTTGAGAGGGAGCAGTGGTCGACAGAGGGATCCACTGCACTCACCACTCCCTCCAGTATGACCCCTGAAGCTACACCTAGGGTGCAAAGGGTGACCAGGCAGTCAGCCAGGCCATCAACATCTGGCACCCAGTCAAAGGTCCCCCCTAAGAAAAAGAAACAAACAGCCCAAGGTTTTCTTTTCCTCCTAAATAAAATAACTGTGCTTTGGAATCCTGTCTGACCTGCTTTGTGTTTAGTGATAGATTGGGTGGCAGAGTTGCCACCAATGCAGTGGCAAGCAATGCAGCGAGATATCCCGAGATATGTCATCAGCCAAGTTGCAAACCGGAAGTATGTTTGTTATGTAAGGACTGGGGCCCGCGGAACTGCTGCATTGAATGAGCTGAGCAGCTCCAACACGCAGCATTGCAGTGGTCCCAGAATGCGACACAATGCATCATCGAGCCGCATGTCACGTCAATCATCCCAAGGAGAGGCGACAGCGACAAGTAATGTTTTTTTTCTGTCACTCAAAAACTGATAGGGGCAACATGGAGATGATGGGGGGGCAATGTGAGGGCAATGTGGAGAGGATGGGGGGCAAATTGGATGTGGGTCAAGTTGGAGCTGATGCGGGGCAATGTGAGGGCAATATGGACCTGATCGGGGGGCAATGTGAGGGCAATGTGAAGCTGATTGGGGCAAGTTGGAGCTGATGGGGGGCAATGTGAGGGCAAGTTGGAGCTGATGGGGGCAATGTGAGGGCAAGTTGGAGCTGATGGGGGGCAATGTGAGGGCAAGTTAGAGCTGATTGGGGCAAGTTGGAGCTGATCTGATGGGAGGCAATGTGGAGCCTACTGGGGGCAAGTTGGAGCTGATGGGGGCAATAGAAGAGCAATATGGAGATGAGGGGGCAAGTTGGAGCTGATGGGGGCAATGTGAGAGCAATATGGTGCTGAGGGGGCAAGGTGGAGCTGATGGGGGCAATGTGGAGCTGATGGGGAAATATGAGGGCAATGTGGAGATGTTGGGGGGCAATGTGTATGCATGCATGCAACAGTAATAGAGACAAAGACACATGCAACAGACATACACAGATATAGACACAGAACCTCCCACACACATGCACTGACATACATAGAGTGAAATAGACACACTCATAAATGCAATGATACACACACATGTAAGAGAGAGAATCTTGACGTGAGCCATATATATTTATTTTGGGCGGGGGGAAATCTTGGGTGAGTTCTCACACTTCTTTTGCCAGGACTTGACCCCTGCCTAAAACCATCAGAAATGTGTTTTTTTGTAACATAATGGTAGCAAAATTACAGTGATGAAGGAGCAACGAAAATAATTTTACTGTTAGGGGTCCCCACAACTTTGGAAATTTTATCAAAGGGTCACGGCACTAGAAAGGTTGAGAACCACTGGTTTAAGGGGTTATCCAAACAGCTATTTCACTTAGCTGAGAACTAACAAACAGGATAGATGATGGAACATGCAGCCAAATATGTGGGATTCTAACTCTTATTGTGAAACTGACTTACTGGAGAACCCAATGGTCACCCGACTTTTAGGTTTAACAGACCATTAATGTTGCTTTTCTTATTTATTGGTTTGAGTGTACAACGATGTATCTCTTATTGGTCAACTAGATTGTGATGTCATACTTGGTTGTCTATTTAAAAACTCTAATGGTTGTAAGGAATCAGCCTATGATTAAGTTTGAATAACTTTCAGCTATATACAGTTCCTGTTTTTACGGATCTCAATAAAGAACGGTGTTTTTAAGAAGTTGATGGGTGATAATTTGGCTGCAGGCAACAAGCGGATCTGTTAGAGCACACTTTCCATGTGTCTTCCAATTTGCTGAAACGTTTTTGCCAGAGGTTGGAGAGAGTGCTCTGGATCCGCATAGCCTTCGGGCTTTGGTGAGTTTTCCATTCATACTTTGTGAATTGAAAGTAATTTATAGCAGTGGTATTGTTTGTTTGTGCATCATTTTATTTTAATGAACAATATCAAGCCCCGCTGTATGTTTTAAACAGGCAATAAGGAGGAGATTTGAATATCTCCTCCGTATTTCTGCCTCAGTGTGTGGCTGGTATGGACAAAGAATCCAGTTGCATTCCTGTTTTCTAACTGTATACAGTGTATATATATATATATATATATATATATATATATATATATATATAATATCTTGATAAAGACCCAAGACTAGGCTGAAACGTTGATTTCATAAATTTGCACCTTTTTTCCATGGACAAAATTCTGTGAGTGTGGTTCCTCTACATGGATCTGTATTTATTTTTCTTGTGACTGGCACTAAGCAATGTTAGCACCAAGCTATAGACATTTTCTTTTAGTGAGTACATAGAATTTCTTATGTTTAAGACACATTGTGGTTTTTTTTTTTTAAACATTACAATGTCTTTAACAGAGGTTATTATCTGCTGTTCGTTTCTTTAACTTGATTATGACATTCACTACACATATCACTTTTTTAGGAGCTTATATAAGCAGAAAGGTGTCAAATGATCATGTATAGTTTGATATTCTTATCAAAGTTACATATCAATATAAAAACTACATTTAAGATATAATTTTGCTAAACAGGAGTACCTGATATGTAGACAGGGACATTTCTGTTTATATTTTTAGGTGATAGGGTATGTGTAAAAAAACATTCACTCTATTTTTTGACCCGTATAACCTTGAGCAATTGTATATTAAAGCGGAACTTTCACCCTATATAAAGTCGCCCTCCAGTAGACATATGGCGACTGGCTTCTTAATAGTGTTATTATCCCTCATAGGTACCCGGTTCTTAAGTAATCCTATTCTTTGGAGACCGGAATCCAGGCTTGCATGCAGACATCTTGGCTTAGATTCGGCTGCGCTCCTGCACCTTAAGGAACAAGAAGGGACTGATAGCACAGGCATGCAGACAGATCTAAAGCAAAAAGCCTGGCCATCAGTCCCGGAAGACTAAGGATTACTTCAGAACCGGGTACTTATGAGACTTAATAGCACTATTAAGAAGCTAGTCGCCATATGCCTAATTATTGGAGGGAAACTTTATATAGGGTGAAAGTTCCACTTTAAGAGGAAATTAAAAACATATAGTACTTTAGTGGTAATACCAAAACTCAAGCACACATTTTGTGATGTACCTCTTGGAAAGCAGCTTGCTTTTGGGCTTTTGCTGTCCCTGTAGATTGTACAACTGGTGCCCTCTCTTCACTTAGATCCTCATGTTTTACAGGTGGGGAACTTTCAAAAAGCCAGGCCTTAGCAAAATAGATCAAGTATATTAGGAAGATTTGTTCATGGGAAGGGAGCGTAGCAGATTGACACTTAGTAACACTGTAACATAGTTGACAAGGCTGAAAAAAAGACATGTGTCCATCAAGTCCAGCCCATGCCAAAACATCCCTGTTGATCCAGAGGAAGGTTAAAAATAAAAAAATAAAAAAAGCTGTTTCCAATTTAGCTCCAAGTGGATAAGGCATGGCATCGTTAAACCACTTTGTATTCAGCGAAATCACTCAAATACTTACTATACCCTATACCAGATAGGGTTCAATTACCTTTCAAAGCAATCATTATATTCACTTTATTATTAATAGTATTTTATTCAGAGCTTTAACCCTTTGAGTCATTGTTTATATGTATCCCTTCTGTTGCTAGAGAACTTACAATGCATTACACAACAAGGTATGGAAATTTTATAAGGCAAGGGAAGAGTTAACAGGAGTTAGTGTAGGTGGTAGAAAGGTGTTTAAAGTGGTGAGGTCATTTGGGTCCTGTCCCATGTTTACTCTTGCTTAAGGCAGTAGAAATGGAAAGGTGCATAAACCCTTATTTCAATGGCATAACTAGTGATTGTTGGCCCCCGTTACAAGCATATTTTTGGGGCCACTTAACATAAAAATATTATCCCAGGGGCATAACTAGACTCTGTTGAGCCCTGGATGCTGGGCCATCACAGCTGCACCCTCTACAGTTTTACTTCTCCTAATTTAGTATGTGGCCACATGCTAATGAGAGAAACATTCCTTTTTCATGCCTCTTGGCTTATTTAAATGTGCACTGCCCAATGGGGCCCGCTGTGGCCATATAAGAAGCACAATTTATCATGCAGGGTAATAGCTGGAGGAGAGACAGTCATGTGTGTTATCAGATTATGTGCCTTAAAATTGCAGCTTTGGGCTTTATTAGTAGGTGCCTGACATAATCAGAGTTGAGTATCATCATATATAGAAGTAGAATTAATTATTTTTCTTCTCTGGTGATAAATGTTGCCTCAAAACAATCGTTGTATCATTTCATTAACAATAAAAAACAATAATTTAGGGTAACCTGGAGTTAGTATGTGAACAAACTAGTTTAGACCATTACCTCTAGCTCAGACCATGTCACTTTGCTAGAGCTTGAATTGCGCTGGCTGAGGAAGTCCACCCAGGACTTGGAAGTAATTTGGGACTCTTGAGCTCTCTGTAGGAGGATTCTCATATCCCCTAGAGTAAGTGAGTAATCCCCATCCCAGTCCAGAAGCTGAAAATCCCAGTAGATCTGAAATGACAGTAGAAAAAATAAGTTGTAATTCAGAAATGTATGTCTATCAGTCTATTCTATTGATACCATTATTTTGGAATATGTAACATTTTATAAAGTACAGAAAGTCTATAAGATGAATCAGGGGAGTGACAACAGTCCAAAAGGTGGAATAGAAAAAAGTAAACTAAAGCTAATAAACAAATTTGGTTCTGGCTCATACCCTTAGCCTTCTTGGTGAAGAAAATGACAAAGAGGTTAATTTTAGTGTAATAACCAAGTCCTGCACTCTGTGCCAACTATTAAGTTTGGCCCTGATAGTATATGTGGACACACCACCCAGGCTTAACTGAATCCCCAGCTGTTGTGCATCAGCACATGCTCATAAGACTTGAGTAGTGTTCCATTCAAGTCCTATTTGTATCCTGCCTTGTCCAGTTACTCTACCTAAAGATCAGTGATAATGAGAACAAAGAACTAGAGGTCCTAGGGAGAGGAGACTTAACGGGGACCGGAACGAAGGATAGATCAGTAACGTTAGACAGGGGAAGTACAGCCCACCAAGAAGCTGATGACTGTGGGCTCCCCACATCCATTTTAGGTCAGCAAACGTGAGTGGAGGAGTTTTTCACCCACCCGCCCTTTGGTTTTGCATTAGCATGTGCAGCAAAGGTCTGGGTAGGCTAGTATGGACAGTGGGGGCCTGGAAATGGGGGCTTAGCTGTTTTTTGTCTTACATGGGTGGCAAACTCCTTTATGGTAGGGTTTTTTTTCTATGGTTGTTGTGTCACAGTATGGTGGAGTGCTTGCTGATTGAAGCGTGGTCATCCTAACTCTATAGGATCACGGTTTGAGGGCCTGGTCTCACAAGTCATGGGGCATGGCTGTTGGCCTACTACTTGCCAGATTCATAGTTAGGGTTGAATGGTGGCATGACCCTCAGACCCATACCCACCTATAGTCTCAGAGTGTTCAATGGGCAACTGGGAAGGGGAGTTGTTTCTAGGTAACTGAACTGAGGGAGCCCCAGTCAGTAAACTGACCATAGCTTTGTCTGCTGTGTGCCTAGATACCACTGCTAAGTGACTGGAAACCACTATGCCTGTTGAATGCCCAATGATTCTGCAAAGTATACTGATCAATGTCCTGTATGCCACCTGCCTAAGACTACAGATAAAATACTGACCACCTATCTGCAGCTTGCCAAAGACTTTTGCTGGTTGTCCAAATCACCCGTCTACAGCTTTGACAGACACACTGACCTAGTTTACTATCTCTGCTTTCCTGCCTAGTGCCCAGTTTCAGTTTTCTCCTGTTACTACAAAACTTCCAATTACCACCAAGCTGGATACTTCCATTATCTTACCTTGTGTAATATATCTAGTATTGCTAGTTTATGCATTGTTTATGCCTGTCAATTGCAAGAGTAGTTCAAGTGTTTATTTACATCGTACCCTAGCAGCATATTCCTGTCTTGAGTCCTGCTGTTAGTGTCTGTACTCAATGGTGCCACTTATTCTCAGATGGTGGCCATCAGTGGAATTGCAGTTTTGATATTTTTGTTCATTGCTCCTGTTTGATTTGTATATTTCTTGCTACATTTATTAGCCCTTTGCTTGCCCTGTCAGTCTGCCTTTTCCACCAGAGAACTGCACTGCTGTACTGCCTGATATTCTGACTTCAGGAAAGTGTTGCGTGCTCTCTGGCGCTATATCCTGAAAGTAGGTAAAATTATAGATTGATGGAATGCAAAAATAAATAAAATACAGTGGGCATGCGCTGATGTAATTCTCACACACAAATTTGCCATTTGTGCAGCATCATAACACATTCTTCTTCTCTCGCCCTCCTCCCACCTAGTCACTTGGCACCTTTTGCTCCACCTTCCACTTATAACTCCGGTTCTCCATAGATGGTATGTAAGCTGTGCAGACTCAGTCATCCTATATAATAAAATGCTAGCAATGTTTTTTCAGAAGCCGTCATGTGCAGTAGAGACTGCCCGCATTAGGACAGTCTCTACTGTGCATAACTGCATCCGTGGAGCAGTGAGGCGGCATCAGTACACAGAGCAGGACTGGAGCAGTGAGGTAGTGGCAGTACACATAGCAGGACCAGAGCAGTGAGGTAGTGTCAGTACACAGAGCAGGACTGGAGCAGTGAGGTAGTGGCAGTACACAGAGCAGGACCAGAGCAGTGAGGTAGTGGCAGTACACAGAGCAGGACTGGAGCAGTGAGGTAGTGGCAGTACACAGAGCAGGACCAGAGCAGTGAGGTAGTGTCAGTACACAGAGCAGGACTGGAGCAGTGAGGTAGTGGCAGTACACAGAGCAGGACCAGAGCAGTGAGGTAGTGGCAGTACACAGAGCAGGACTGGAGCAGTGGGTAGTGGAAGTACACAGAGCAGGACCAGAGCAGTGAGGTAGTGGCAGTACACAGAGCAGGACTGGAGTAGTGAGGCAGTGTCAGTACACAGAGCAGGACTGGAGCAGTGAGGTAGTGTCAGTACACAGAGCAGGACTGGAGCAGTGAGGTAGTGGCAGTACACAGAGCAGGACCAGAGCAGTGAGGTAGTGTCAGTACATAGAGCAGGACCAGAGCAGTGAGGCAGTGTCAGTACACAGAGCAGGACCAGAGCAGTGAGGTAGTGTCAGTACACAGAGCAGGACCAGAGCAGTGAGGTAGTGGCAGTACACAGAGCAGGACCAGAGCAGTGAGGTAGTGTCAGTACACAGAGCAGGACTGGAGCAGTGAGGTAGTGGCAGTACACAGAGCAGGACCAGAGCAGTGAGGTAGTGTCAGTACACAGAGCAGGACTGGAGCAGTGAGGTAGTGTCAGTACACAGAGCAGGACTGGAGCAGTGAGGTAGTGGCAGTACACAGAGCAGGACCAGAGCAGTGAGGTAGTGTCAGTACACAGAGCAGGACTGGAGCAGTGAGGTAGTGGCAGTACACAGAGCAGGACCAGAGCAGTGAGGTAGTGTCAGTACACAGAGCAGGACTGGAGTAGTGAGGTAGTGGCAGTACACAGAGCAGGACCGGAGCAGTGAGACATCAATCAGACCTTGGCCCATTTACACGGGCTTTTACACTAGTTCTGAATAACAAACCAACCACTTCCTTCTCCGCTGACACGGTCTCAGAGTGACACATGTCCTTGAACTGAATAGACTAAGGGATACTGAGCAATAAAGCAAACAAGAATTAACGCCATGAATGCTGACTATGCTCTTGACGTACCACTTTGCAACACATAGTACATGCAGCTGGCACCCAAAAGGATCAGAATGGTACACGCGGTAAAACCATCACTTTTCCTTCCTCAGCCTTTCAGTGCCCGTGAGGATTAAAAAGGAATAACCATAGTTCCTGACAATACACTCACATATAGTCACATTATTTAGAAAAATACCTAAGCCAGTACCTTTGAACAGGTGGGCTGGGACATGCCAGATGCATATCCTTTTGTGGACTGGAACAATCCACTTGCCATGAAATGTATAGCACATAGCCACATAGGGCATGGTTGTTTCTCTGTATGGGGCCGACGTTATCTTTGATGATGCTATGCGACGTCAACCTGTAGCAGTGTAGCACTTTGTTGTTGGTCCCAGGAGCATGACCCTTGTATGTTATATCCTGGGCCTTGGTGGTCATCTGTCAACCCTGTGCTGCTCTACAGGTTCCTGTTTCAGCTGTGGGAGATCTGGTTGGGGCAGCTGGGGTGCTGCTGCCTGTTGTGGTGCTCCAGGTGGAGATGGGCTCCTGTCTGACTGTCCAGGAGCAGCATCAATAAGTGTACTTGGAGGAAGATTGTGATCCCTAGCCCTTGCACACCTTCCCCTCTGCCTTCTTTGAAGGAATAGGTATGCAAACATGCTGGTTGTAACCTCACTCTCTCTCTCTTTCTGCCTGTCTCTCTCTCTGAGTGGTCTCACTTTTAAACATGCCACGTCTAGGATGGTAAGCTGTCCCTTTAAGACAGGGGTGGATTGTTGCCCAGGCACGTTCATGAGGTAGGTAGTGACCAATAGCAAGGTGTTTGTTGTCAAGGTAAGAGTGTTTGTCGGTGTGTGTGTTGTATTTTTTCTGATCTGTATTGCTGTCAGGTGTGAGTGTAACATTGCCAGGTGCAGGTTGTGTCTTGATCAGCTGTTGATGTTGCACAGGGAAGCTTAGGTTGTTTTGGATTGGATTATGTGTTAACCTGTTATTCCGGGCTATGTTGTGATGGCTTGTGTTGGGATGCTTTTTGAAGCCATTGTCCCTGGGGGGTTGCTAGGCTTTTGTGGTTTTTCCGGGACTTGTTTGTGGGGCATGGGCATTGTTGGTGTGTTTGCTTGACTTTGCAGGGGTTAATGTTGCCATCGGAGTACTTGTGCTATATGTTATGTGTTGTGTGAGCTGCTGTTTCTCCGACTGTGGGTTGTTGTTTTTTTTTTTTGACCAATGTGTGTTTTACGGCCAAGAAATCAGGTGTAGAATTTCCTCTGTAAAAAAGTATCAATTTAGCTAGCACTACCGCACAAATATGAATGGCTCTGGGGATATATGTTCCATAGTTCTCAATGGATGTAATATTATCTTCTGCTGTGTTTTTAAAACTGCCGTTAACTGCTCATAAAATGGCTAATTGATCGGCTTACTGTGATTTCAAAATCACCATGTGTGGGGGTTTTTGGAGTCGGGGACATTTAAATCTAGGCCTAAATCCATACACTAAATTTCGGGGTTTTATCTGGAAAGGTAAACTCCCTAAAATCAGGCTGAACAAACTGAAGCAACCCAAAGCTTTAATCTCCCAACATTAGATTATATAATGTAGCTGGTCTCCTTAGACACACAGTGGATTGGATTAATGGGACAGATATATACCAGCTATGACAGAGACCAAAATGTTATACCTCGTGTAAACCTTTCCTGTTTGCCGCATGTCCCTCAAGCTCACATTCCATTACACTGCCAATTTAACCCATTAATAATACATTCTATAACCACTTGTAAATTCACGAGACAACAAGTAATTGGTTGTAGACAAGTTTCTGTCTTTCTCTTAACATAGGATTTCATCAAAGTAAACCTAACAAAAGATTTTATCATTGATCCAAAACAGGCTTGGATACTAGTGGACACTTATTTGATCCAGTAACATGAAAGGTACTCCAATTTACAGAAATTCAGAACAAATACAACCCCCCCAACAATATATTTACTTATCTGCAAGTCAGATGTTATGTACATTCCCCTTTTTCTACACTTTACATCCCAGCTAGACTCAAACCCATTAGATTATCTAATCAAATAAATCAAGTCCATTTATTTCCATTCAGCGGCTATCTACAAGCACTTATTACCATCCATAAACTAAAGTAACCCATTCAGGCTTACAAAATGGCTCTTACATATACCACAAATTTCTGTGAATAAAATACTTTTTGAGGAGACCAAAAAGTTCTCCAGTCTTGTATTCCCACAAACTGTCTCACTGTTTATTATATAGATCATACCTTCCCTCTTCCTTAGCTGCAATTGTGGGCTTGTTCCAGTCAGATTAGTGTTCAAAATGCAAATGTCTGGGTGCCAACTTGATATATATCCTTTATTCCTGTACACATATTTAAAAAAATCTGACAGATTGTTCTACACCATATCAGCAACCATATACACTTTGCACTGAATATATTTGATGTTATAAGGGATTTACAATTTTGATGAGCAAATGACCAAAGTCCAGCTGCTGGACACATCTATTATATTATCCCCTGAATGTATCCTGTCATTCCAGACCAACCCATCTTCACCTACACTGAAAAAGCTCAAACTATTGCATTTCATTAAAATTCACCATGGTGTTGCACTACAGAAAATGAGCTAAAGGGGATAAAGTATTTTATATTAGGAGAGGGGAGCCATTTGTCAACACTCTGCCCAACAACCAAAAACAGGACATATTACAATGTTTCAGATATACACATTGGCTGGCAACAAAAGAGCTCAGTACACATCTACCAAGCTAATTTTCTTAGCTTCTAATAAAGTGACACCTAATAATCCCACATATAAATCCTTGATTAATCACGCTTTATTTTATTTTCCAGTTTTGTTTCTATTTCTGTTTTCTAGGTCATCCAATATGATATACAGGCACCATGGGGAGGTGACAGCTCCTCCCTGTAGGCTGGAACAAATCAGACTATCCCACTAGCCTCTCCCCAGATAGACTTGTTCCATAACCTGTATGCAGGCTGAGAACTTTTCTGTTTAGCTTTTAGATTATTTTATTATTTTTCTATTAGATATGGGGTGTTCAAATTCCCCATTAGGAGGATTACCATTCCTGGCTTCCCCTGAAGGACTGCCCAGGTGCTGTTGTGGACCCTTGCAGCTCTGTGGGGAGAATCATGCAAACCATGTTTCTCTCCCCTGAATGGGTCGCTCTGAGGCTCTTTCTTATAATGGTTATCTGAAGAAAGAAGTCAAGTAAAAAGATGAGTAACCCTTTGAGTACCATGGTCCACTTGTCCCACTGTTCCCCTCCATACAGTGGTCTTCTTGGAGTCTAGAACTCATGCACTCATGTTGGGTATTCTATTTGGTTTGATCCCAGGGTTTTTAGAGCTTGTATGGCTTCATTCTGTATTTTAACCCCTTTTCTGCTGGTTTCTCCAGGTTTTGGGGGTTTATTTTACCTTTTCCCTCTAGCATAGTGTATATTTTATTATCGCCACATTCTCCCTTGAGTTTTTGGGTACTTTTATTAACTTTTGGGAAAGTTTATTTATTTATTTTTTTTAAATTCTGCGCCTTTAAGGCGCACTTTACCACATCTCCGTACTGTATTTCTACAACCATTTCACTTACAGAGTCGAAAGATGGCTCATTCGTCTTGTCTCCTCTTGCCCTATGACCCAGTGTACATCCCCAGTGTCTTGGGAGCCCCTGGGGCCCCGCTAGTTCGGATCCAGTAGTTGCTATGTTACTACAGAGAAAACTACAAATCCCAGAATGCCCGTTTCGCGGGCTCTCTTCTGATTGGCTCTGATTTCAGAAGCCATTTTCTTCTCTCTTTGCTGGAGTATACTACGGATAGGCTTGTCTCTCCTTACTCTTCTCCTCAGGTTAACCATTCACCTCCCAGATAAATACTTCTTTGGGCTTTCTGAGGTGATATTTTAATCTGGGTCACAATATTGTGTTTTCCTATACTATTTAGACACTTCTGTTAGGATGTGGGATTCAAAAGGACATGGAGCTAGACCTAAGGCTAAGGACTCAGTGGTGTCTTTGACCCCCCTTGCTTACTGCTCCTCATGCCAATCGGAGCTCCCTAGAGAGTACATAGGACACTTATGCCCCTTATGCGCAGTGGCCCCTACAACTCCAACTTGGCCCTCTGGGTCTGGGTCAAGGACTTAAAGTCCTCTATAGCACAGTTCCCACTTTCCCTCCAGGGGGATTCTCCATTATTGGAATCCCCCCCACAACTCAGTTCAGGTTTGTGGCCCCTGGCATTCCTGACCTCACTGAAACCTCTAAGGAGGATTCCTTTGAGGCTGATACAGAGGAAGGGGAGTGTGAAGAATGGCCCTCTTCATATGCTTATGGAGACCCCTTTGAAGCTGACCCTGTGCCCTCGCCTGTGGGTCTCATTAAGGCGGTTTTAACAACCCTGCAAGTCAATACTACCCCTGATGAGGGTCATATCTCCTCTGAGGTCTTTCAGAGATGTAAGAAATCCCTCACTGTGTTTCCACCTAATCCCACTCTGGATCAGGTTATCCTGAATGAGTGGAAAACGCCTGATAGGCCCCTTTCTCTTTCCAATACATTTTCCAACCTGTACCCCTTCTCGAAGCAGCTTTGGCTCAGTGGGCTACACCTCATCAGGTTGATCCCCCCCATTTCCAGACTTTCTAAGTCTACTGTGCTGCCCTTGGCGGATGCCACAGCATTAAAAGATATGACCAATAGGGAGCTGGAGGCTATCCTGATGTCTGACTTTGCTGCCATTGATGCTGCCTTGCGGCCTACATTGGCTTCCCTTTGGCTTTCCAGAGCTACTGCTGTATGGGATGAGCAACTTACTGAGGCCATCAGGAGGACATATTAGCCCTCTTGGCCAACATGTCTGAGGCTCAGACTTATATTACTGACACTTCTTTTGATGCTGTAAAACTTGCATCTAAGGCTTCTGCCTTCTCTGTTGCTGCCAGACACACCTTGTGGCTTAAGATCTGGTCCATGGACCTGTCATCTAAGAAGTCATGGATTTTTCTTCAGTTTCAGGGAAAGTCTCTTTTTGGACCCAAACTGAAACAGATCATCAGTGAGGCCACTGGTGGCAAGAGCACTTTCTTGCCTCAGGTCTCCAATCATCCTAACCTGGCCAGAAAACAGCGTATTTTTTGTTCCCGCCAAAATGAAGCCCGATTCATCCAGTCAGCCAGAAGTACCTCAGGTTTGCCTGCGAATTGGGGCAGTTCCAGTTCACCGCTCTGCCCTTTGGGCTTACCTCTGCTCCTCAGGTGTTCGTCAGAGTACTGGGGGCACTGATTGCCTTCTTGCATACCTGGAGGATTCAGGTGACTCCCTACATGGACGAACTTCTGCTGAAGGTATTGTCCAGGAAACTCCTGGACCAGCATGTCCTGGACTGTGCTCAGATTCTCCTCCACCATGGGTGGATTCTGAATATGGAGAAATCTGCCATGGGAAGTTTTTCTGACTGAGGATTTGATCCAACAGGTCATGCATCTGGTATTTTGAGCTCTGGAGTGGCCCTCAACTCCACTGCGCAAGTTCTTGACCCTGACGGGCCACATGGTGTCCACCATGGATGCGGTTCCATACTCCATGGTTCACACCAGGGAGCTCCAGAGATTCACTATCCATGCTTGGCATGGGAATCTGGCTTTATTGGGTCTCAGTGTGTCTCTCCCTCCGGAGGTCAGGCAGGACCTGCTATGGTGGCAGGACAGGTCCAACCTGGAGAAGGGGAAACCCTTTGTGATTCAGGACTAGACCCTTGTGATGACGGTCGCCAGCCTCAGGGGCTGGGGAGCGGTCCTAGGTCACCTGGGGATTCAGAGAACATGGACTGCGGAGGAGACTCTTCAGTCCATCAATGTTCTGGAGCTCCGGGTGATTCGTTATGCTCTGGTGCACTGGTCCTCTCCACTGAAGAGTTGTCCAGTCCACGTCCAGTCATCAACGACATGGCTTTGGCTTACATCAACATGCACAAGAAGCATTCCCGCTTGGCCAGAGGTCAAGTCTGTCTTGGCCAGGGCAGAAGATCATGTCCTGCCCATTTTCACCATACACATTCCAGGCATAGACAACATCCTGGTCGACTATCTCAGCTGCCAACGGGTGGATCCAGGTGAGTGGGAGCTCCATCCACATGTTTTCGACCTGTTGGTGCAGTGATGGGGTCTTCCTCAGATAGACCTGATGTCCACCAGGTACAACAGGAAAGTTCAGCTCTTCTGTTCCCATTGGAGGAATCCTCTAGCCTTTTCTGTGGATGCCCTGGCGATCCCCTGGTGCTTTCATCTGGCTTATATATTCTTTCTGATTCCTCTCATTCCCAGGGTTCTGTGGAAGATTTGGATGGAAGGACCAGCAGTCATTTTGATTGCTCCTTATTGGACCAGGAATCCATGGTTCCCAGAAGTAGTGGCTCTCTCCATTCAGGATTAGTGATGATCGAGCACCCCAATGCTCGGGTGTTCGGGTGCTCTGACCGAGCGCTCCCGGAGGCTCGAGTGCTTGGCCGAGCACCCGAGCCCCATTGAAGTCAATGGGAGGACTCGAGCATTACACCAGGCACCCCCTGCTCTGATGAGGGGAGGGTGCCTGGTCCATAGGAAAAGGGCAGAAAATGATGGAAACACCACAGAAATGGTTCAGGGACAGCATAGGGAGGATGTCTGGATGCATCTTGGACTCCAACGTCGCTGCTGGGAACGATGTTTCGCCCGTAGTACGCCATTTTTACAGACTGACCGTAAAACACACAAAAAGGAAGATAAAAATGATTTTAGGCGAAAAATTGTTACCAAACAGTATTTGCTGTATATTTACTTGTATATCATCTGCAAATTTTGCAAAAAATTTCATTGATTTTTCGGAATTGGGGCCATGATTAAGAGGGAAACGTGCGCAGAGTAAAGCAGGTGTTCAACGTGGTTATGGCCCGGGTAAGGTACAGCATTCAGGAACAGAGGCCGCAGCTACCACAGGTTTTACAACATGTCCGTTTGCCCTTGTTAAGTCCAAAATTTATAGTCGGAACAGTGGGGTCTGATCCATTCAGTAAAAGTGACGAAGTGACTTAGTGGATGAAGCCAAGAACTACCTTCTGCTCTGTCGAACACCCCAGCCCTATTTAATTCAATGGGAGGACCTGAGGCACTTCGATACAACCTGTATATCACAAAATGGAGGGCCTCATTCACATTGTGGTACAATAGTTCAGGTAGTGGTCCAACACTCATAAAGCCTATGCACTAAGTGAAAGGGCTGCCAAAAATTAGACTGAAATGTCACTCCAATACACCCTTTATTACACATAAAGGAGGGCATCATACACACCCTTGAAAAATTAGGATTAATGGCCTGCTGGTGACCCTCTAAAACATTATGGGTGAGGGTCTGCTGCGGAGCTGACCATCCTAAACATTATATGCGAAGGCCCGCTAGTGACCTGACGCTATAAAACATTATATGAGAGGGCCCGCTAGAGAGCTGACCCAATAAAACATTATATAAGAAGGCCCGCTGGTGAGCTGACCTATACAAAAATTGTCAAACAGGGCCCGCTGGTGAGCTGGCCCTATATAAAAATTGTATCACAGGGCCCGCTGGTGAGCTGGCCCTATATAAAAATTATATCACAGGGCCCGCTGGTGAGCTGGCCCTATATAAAAATTATATCACCAGGTATATGGAAGAGGAGGAGGAGGATGAGAAGATTAAGAGTTAACCATATACCCGTTTTTTGGGTGGAAGGGGTGAATGGGAATACAGAGTATTCCCATCATTGTAAATAACATATCTAAAGTGACTTTATGTTCCCCCGGGGCTTTCCTCCAGTGGAGTGGAGAAGTCAGGGGAAATCCAGGCCTTGTTCATTTTTATAAGTGTCAACCTATCAGCATTTTCGGTGGAAAGGCGGATACGCTTATCTGTTATGATGCCACCAGCAGCACTAAATACCCGCTCAGACAGAACACTGGCGGCAGGGCAGGCCAGCACCTCCAAGGCGTAGAGTGCCAGTTCATACCACGTGTCCAGCTTGGACACCCAGTAGTTGTAAGGCACAGAGGGATCATTGAGGACGCTGACACGGTCTGCTACGTACTCCTTCACCATCTTCCAAAACTTTTCCCTCCTCGTGACACTAGGGTGCTGGCGGGGTGTCATGAAGGTGTCCCACGCCTTGGAGAGTGTTGCCCTGCCTTTGTCGGAACTGCTGTGTGCTCCCCTTTTCTCCCCTTCTCGGTTGGCCAAGGTAGCACGTACTCTGCCGCCAGCGTTGTCAGATGGAAAATTTGGGAGCAATTTTTCGACAAGAACCTTCTGGTATTGCACCATTTTGCTTGTCCTCTCCACCGGAGGAATGAGTGATGAGAAATTCTCATTGTAGCGGGGGTCCAGAAGGGTGAACACCCAGAAATCCGTGTTGTCTAAAATGCGTATAACGCGTGGGTCACGGGAAAGGCAGCCTAACATAAAGTCAGCCATGTGTGCCAGAGTACCAACAGGCAAGATTTCGCTGTCCTCACCAGGAGGATGACTCTCAATCTCCTCATCCTCTTCCTCCTCTTCTGCCCACCCACGCTGAAGAGATGGAACTAAAGTTCCATGGCTACCCTCTGTAGCGGAGGCAACCGTGTCTTCCTCCTCCTCCTCCTCCGCCTCCTCCAATTGTCGCTGAGAAGATGAAGTGAGGGTGCTCTGGCTATCACCTTGTGTAAGCTCTTCCTCCCGCATTTCCACCTCTTCCACATGCAAAGCGTCGGTTTTAATTGTGAGCAGCGAGCGTTTCAGTAGACACAGAAGTGGGATGGTTACACTGATAATAGCGTTATCGCCGCTCACCATCTGTGTCGATTCCTCAAAATTGCGTAAAACCTCACAGAGGTCTGACATCCATTCCCACTCCTCACTTCTGATTAGAGGAAGTTGAACGGAGAGGCGACGACTGTGTAACAGCTGGTACTCCACTACTGCCCTCTGCTGCTCACAAAGCCGGGCCAACATGTGGAAGGTGGAGTTCCAGCACGTGCTCACGTCACACAGCAGCCGGTGAGCTGGCAATTGTAAGCGCTGCTGCAGCTTCAACAGGCCGGCTGAAGCTGTTGATGACTTACGGAAATGTGCACACACGCGGCGCACCTTGGTCAAGAGATCATGCAAATTGGGGTAGGTTTTTAGAAATCGCTGAACCACTAAATTAAATACATGCGCTAGGCATGGTACGTGTGTGAGCTTGCCGAGCTCCAAAGCCGCCACCAAGTTACGCCCATTATCACACACAACCATGCCTGGTTGCAGGTTGAGTGGCGAGAGCCACTGCTCGGTCTGGTGACTAATCCCCTGCAACAGCTCTGAGGCCGTGTGCTGTTTGTCCCCAAGGCAGATCAGCTTCAGCACGGCCTGTTGACGCTTCCCCACTGCAGTGCTACACTGCTTCCAGCTACCGGCTGATGGGTGAGTGGCGCTGCGCGCAGAGAATTCGGAGGTGGAAACGGAGGAGGAGGAGCCAATAACGTAGGTGCTGGCGGAAACCCTGATGGAGGTAGGGCCCGCAATCCTCGGCGTGGGTAGCACCTGTGCCATCCCAGGGTCCGAGTCGCTCCCAGCCTCCACGACATTCACCCAGTGTGCCGTCAGGGAAATGTAGCGTCCCTGGCCACAAGCACTTGTCCATGTGTCAGTCGTTAAGTGGACCTTCCCAGTAACTGCGTTGGTCAGGGCACGGGTGATGTTACGGGACACATGGTGGTGTAAGGCGGGGACGGCACACCGGGAAAAGTAGTGGCGGCTGGGGACTGCGTACCGAGGGACAGCTGCTGCCATCGGGCTGCGGAAGGACTCAGTGTCCACAAGCCTAAATGGCAGCATTTCGATGGCCAGTAATTTGGAAAGGTGTGAGGTTAGTGCTATGGCCTGTGGGTGGGTGGCTGGGTATTCTCGCTTGCGCTCAAATGCCTGGGGTAACGACATTTGGACGCTGCGCTGGGACAGGGAAGTGGATGTGGTCGCTGATGGTGCTTCAGATGGTACAGGTGCAGGGCGGGAGGTATGCGGGCCTGCGCCTTCGACAGGCGATTGGCCGGCACCGAAAACAGGGGAAGAGGAGGCAGTGGTGTGGCCTGCAGACACAGATTGGCGATCCGGGCGTTCCTCCCACTTATTACGGTGCTTGGATGCCATGTGTCGGATCATGCTGGTGGTGGTGAGGTTGCTAGTGTTCATGCCTCGGCTCATTCTGGTGTGGCACAGGTTGCAAACTACAATTCTTTTGTCGTCCGCACTTTCCTTAAAAAAACGCCATACCGCGGAACACCTAGCCCTTGGCAAGGGAGATTTACGCAAGGGGGTGCTCCGTGGAACATTTGCGGGCCGGTTTGGTGCGGTCCGCCTTCTTTCTTTAGCCACACCACTGCCTCTTCCAGCCTGTTGCGGTGCTGCAGATGGCTCACCCTCAGGACTGCTGTCATCGCTCGGCTCTCCACCTTCCCAGGTGGGGTCAGTGACCTCATCGTCCACCAAGTCCTCCTCCACTTCCTCACTCTGATCATCCTCCTCATTTCTTGATCCCACCACATACTCAGTCATTGACAACTGTGTATCATCCTCCTCATCAAGGTCTTGAGACAGTAATAGTGGTTGATTTGATGGCAACTGTGTCTCATCATCATCATCATCCACTTCCTTTGACCTTAAATGCCGTTCCCCTCTGTCATCTTCTTGTGATTGGGTACCCTCTAGAGGTTGTGAATCAGGGCACAAGATCTCATGTTCCTCTGCAAGCGTGCTTGGAGAGAGGTTCAAATGAAGGATTGGTGATGAGAAAAGCTCCTCACTATATCCCAGTGTGGGATCACTTCTTTGGCCAGACCCTCTATGGTGGGAGGAAGGATGATCAGGGTGAGGATTGTGTTGACCAGACTCTTGGCTACTGAGAGTGGACTTGGTGGAAGACAGGGTGGTGCTTAACCGACTGGAAGCAGTATCAGCTGAAATCCAACCGACCACCTGTTCGCAGTGGTCTGACCTCGAGAGTGATGTCCTGCGACGCCCTGTAAACTGAGACATGAAGCTAGGTATGGTGGATGTCTTTCTTTCTTGTGCTCTGGCACCAGGCACAGTTTCTACGCGTCCTGACCCGCGCCCTGAACTATCAGGATCACGTCCACTTCCCCGTCCCTTTTTACCCGCCTTCTTCATATTACACGGAATATGTGCTGCTAATCTGCGGCTAGGCACAGTGAACGGAATATGTGACGTTTATTTTTTAAACTTTGCACACTAAACAGAATGTGCTGCTAATCTGCAACTTTGCACACTAAACAGAATGTGCTGCTAATCTGCAACTTTGCACACTAAACAGAATGTGCTGCTAATCTGCGGCTAGGCACAGTGAACGGAATATGTGACATTTATTTTTTAAACTTTGCACACTAAACAGAATGTGCTGCTAATCTGCAACTTCGCACACTAAACAGAATGTGCTGCTAATCTGCGGCTAGGCACAGTGAACGGAATATGTGACGTTTATTTTTTAAACTTTGCACACTAAACAGAATGTGCTGCTAATCTGCAACTTTGCACACTAAACAGAATGTGCTGCTAATCTGCAACTTTGCACACTAAACAGAATGTGCTGCTAATCTGCGGCTAGGCACAGTGAACGGAATATGTGACGTTTATTTTTTAAACTTTGCACACTAAACAGAATGTGCTGCTAATCTGCAACTTTGCACACTAAACAGAATGTGCTGCTAATCTGCAACTTTGCACACTAAACAGAATGTGCTGCTAATCTGCAACTTTGCACACTAAACAGAATGTGCTGCTAATCTGCGGCTAGGCACAGTGAACGGAATATGTGACTTTTATTTTTTAAACTTTGCACACTAAACAGAATGTGCTGCTAATCTGCGGCTAGGCACAGTGAACGGAATATGTGATGTTTATTTTTTAAACTTTGCACACTAAACAGAATGTGCTGCTAATCTGCAACTTTGCACACTAAACAGAATGTGCTGCTAATCTGCAACTTTGCACACTAAACAGAATGTGCTGCTAATCTGCGGCTAGGCACAGTGAACGGAATATGTGACGTTTATTTTTTAAACTTTGCACACTAAACAGAATGTGCTGCTAATCTGCAACTTTGCACACTAAACAGAATGTGCTGCTAATCTGCAACTTTGCACACTAAACAGAATGTGCTGCTAATCTGCAACTTTGCACACTAAACAGAATGTGCTGCTAATCTGCGGCTAGGCACAGTGAACGGAATATGTGACGTTTATTTTTTAAACTTTGCACACTAAACAGAATGTGCTGCTAATCTGCGGCTAGGCACAGTGAACGGAATATGTGACGTTTATTTTTTAAACTTTGCACACTAAACAGAATGTGCTGCTAATCTGCAACTTTGCACACTAAACAGAATGTGCTGCTAATCTGCAACTTTGCACACTAAACAGAATGTGCTGCTAATCTGCGGCTAGGCACAGTGAACGGAATATGTGACGTTTATTTTTTAAACTTTGCACACTAAACAGAATGTGCTGCTAATCTGCAACTTTGCACACTAAACAGAATGTGCTGCTAATCTGCAACTTTGCACACTAAACAGAATGTGCTGCTAATCTGCAACTTTGCACACTAAACAGAATGTGCTGCTAATCTGCGGCTAGGCACAGTGAACGGAATATGTGACGTTTATTTTTTAAACTTTGCACACTAAACAGAATGTGCTGCTAATCTGCGGCTAGGCACAGTGAACGGAATATGTGACGTTTATTTTTTAAACTTTGCACACTAAACAGAATGTGCTGCTAATCTGCAACGTTGCACACTAAACAGAATGTGCTGCTAATCTGCGGCTAGGCACAGTGAACGGAATATGTGACGTTTATTTTTTAAACTTTGCACACTAAACAGAATGTGCTGCTAATCTGCAACTTTGCACACTAAACAGAATGTGCTGCTAATCTGCAACTTTGCACACTAAACAGAATGTGCTGCTAATCTGCAACTTTGCACACTAAACAGAATGTGCTGCTAATCTGCAACTTTGCACACTAAACAGAATGTGCTGCTAATCTGCGGCTAGGCACAGTGAACGGAATATGTGACTTTTTTTTTTAAAATTTGTGCCCCCCCAAACAAAATATAACTGCTGCCCCCACACACAACAGTCCTAAAAAGGACTTTTGGGTCTTTATATGGTGTTCCAACACTTTTCTTCTCCCTACACTGACTTTCCCTTCCTATCCTCATCTCTCCCTGGCTAAGACTGAGCCGAACTCGCTGGTCAGGTGTTATACAGCACCCGATCACGGGTTCTGGCCAGCCAATCAGTGTAATGCCAGCAGCCAACATGGCTGCTGGCATTACACTGATGTCAGAGCCTCCCCGCACGTTTATTGGCTGCGCAGCAGCCGCGAAACGTGCGGGGAGGAGACCCGAACATGGCGGGCGAGCACATGCGGTACTCGTACGAGTACCGCCATGTGCCGAGCAGAGCGATGCTCGAGCCGAACCGAGCTTCGGCCGAGCATGCTCGCTCATCACTATTCAGGATCCATTTCCACGGCCACTCAGACCGGATCTCCTCTTACAAGGTTATATCTGGAAGGAGGATGTGGAGTGGATGGCTTTGATGGCATGGCTGTTGAAGCCTCCATCCTAAGGAGGAAAGGATTTTCCACTGAGTTGGTCTCCGCTGTAGTCCATGCCAGGAAACAGGTTTCTTCTAAAGCCTATCAAATGGGTTGGTCCATTTTTCAATCTTGGTGTGCTAACAGGGACCTGTCTTCACAAGAGATTAATCTCCCGGTAATCTTGCCTTTTTTACAGGATGGTGTGAACAAAGGGCTCAGTCTTAGCTCCATAAAGGTTCAGACTTCATTTCTCTCTGTCTTTTTCCAGAGACGCATTGCCATTCTACCAGATGTCTAGGACTTCTTTCAGGGTGTTGCTCATGCTTTCCCTTCCTATAAACCTTCCACTCCACAGTGGGACCTTAATTTGGTTTTGGCGAGTCTTGCAGCGGCCTCCTTTTGAGTCCTTTTCTACCATTCCTCTATGCCTCCTGACATGGAAGATGGCCTTTCTTCTGGCTGTGGTCTCTGTCCGCAGAGTTGCTGAATTAGAGGCCTTGTCCTTCAAACCGCCTCTCCTGGTGCTTCACAAGGATAAGGCCATTCTTCGTAGCTCCCAGGAATTCCTTCCTAAAGTGGTCTCTGAGTTCCACATCAATCAGGAGATCATTGTGCCTTCATTTTGTCCTGATCCCCAATATGACAAGGAGAGGGATCTCCACTTGTTAGATGTGGTATGCTGCCTTTACTTCTATGTGCACTTAACCGAGTCTTTACGTAAGACTGATGCCTTATTTGTCATCCCTGACGGTCCTAGGGCAGGTATCGCTGCGTCACAGGTCACTGTTACGCCTTGTATTAAGTCTACAATTCACAAGGCTTACAAACTCAGAAAGAAACCTGTTCCTTTCCGCATTACAGCACACAGCCCTCCTGGGCCTATAAGAATTAGGCCACTTGGTCTTCTGTGCACACCTTTGCCAAACACTACCGTGTTGATGTTCTGGCTTTGGCAGGAAGGTCTATCACGGTGCCCGTGATTGCTGCAGTTCTCTGTCTATCACCTGCAGGGGGCTCCCATTGGTTGTCTGCAGTCAGCCCGCCTCTGGTTGCCTTTTTAAACTCAGTCTGGGTACCCTTTAGTTGCCGTTTCGTGGTGTCTCTGACAGCATTCACTTTGCCTGTCTGCTGAAGCTATTGGGCCTGTTCCTGAGTTCTTGAGTTCCTGAGTTCCTGAGTTTACCTGTTCCTGTGTTCCTGCCTGCTTGTCAGTTCCAGTCTGGTTCCGGTTGCTGTTATTCCGGTTGCCAGCCGACTTGCGGTGCTCGTCCCGGTTGAGCCTCGGCCTGCTCCTGCTGTTTCCTGTGTTCAGTTCCTGTGGCGATATTTCTCTCCTGTCGCTTCGGCGACATTCTGTCTGTTGGTCCCAGCGTGCGGACGCTGGTTTACTCCATTAGCCTTGCTGCTCACAATACTGTCTGTTGGTCCCAGCGTACGGACGCTGGTTTACTCCATTAGCCTTGCGGCTCACAATACTGTCTGTTGGTCCCAGCGTGCGGACGCTGGTTTACTCCATTAGCATTGCGGCTCACAATACTGTCTGTTGGTCCCAGCGTGCGGACGCTGGTTTACTTCATTAGCCTTGCTGCTCACAATACTGTTGTTGGTCCCAGCGTGCGAACGCTGGTTTACTCCATTAGCCTTGCGGCTCACAATACTGTCTGTTGGTCCCAGCGTGCGGACGCTGGTTTACTCCATTAGCCTTGCGGCTCACAATACTGTTTGTTGGTCCCAGCGTGCGGACGTTGGTTTACTCCATTAGCCTTGCGGCTCACAATACTGTCTGTTGGTCCCAGCGTGTGGACACTGGTTTACTCCATTAGCCTTGCTACTCACAATACTGTCTGTTGGTCCCAGCGTGCGGACACTGGTTTACTCCATTAGCCTTGCGGCTCACAATAATGTCTGTTCGTCCCAGCGTGCGGACACTGGTTTACTCCATTAGCCTTGCGGCTCACAATACTCTCAGTTGGTCCCAGCGTGCGGACGCTGGTTTACTCCATTGGCATTGTGACTCATTCTACTGCCTGTTGGTTCCAGCGTGCGGACGCTGGTTTACTCCATCTGCCTTGCGGCTCAAGGTACAGTTGTTGGTCCCAGCGTGCGGAAGCTGGTTTACTCCCTGACTTGCAGTCAGGCTTCTGGTGCTGTCTAGTGTTGAGCGAGCGTGCTCGGCCGATGCTCGGATCGGCTCGAGCATCGCTCTGCTCGGCACATGGCGGTACTCGTACGAGTACCGCCATGTGCTCGCCCGACATGTTCGGGTGAAGAGGATCTGTGCCGGAAGAGGCACAGATCCGAAGACGCTCCGCTGGACCACCAGGGAATGGAGGTACGGGGGCATTGCGGAGATGAAGGGGGCATTGCGGAGATGAAGGGGGACATTGTGGAAGAGGGGCATAGACTCTATGCCCCTCTTCCACAATGTCCCCCTTCATCTCCGCTATGCCCGTCTTCCACAATGTGCCCCTTCATCTCCGCTATGCCCCTCTTCCACAATGTCCCCCTTCATCTCCTATGCCATAGAGGAGATGAAGGGGGACATTGTGGAAGAGGGGCATAGCGGAGATGAAGGGGGACATTGTGGAAGAGGGGCATAGACTCTAAAATTTTGGGCTGTTCTGTGTCCTGGATAGTCCTTAGGAACTCAGGTATCATGGGGACTGGAGGTTGGTCCTTTCCTTATCTTCCCACCTTGGGAGCTCAATGTTGGTACATCCCCATGGAACCTGTATGTCATGTTGGACGACAGAGAAAAGAGGACATTAGTCTTACCTGTTAAATCCTTTTCTCTTAGTCCATATGACATACAGGTCTCCCACCCAGTGAAAGGAGCCAAGCTTGGTCTCACTTTGCTGGACATTGAAGTCTGCTTGGGTCACTTACTCACAGGAGTCTTTCCTTTCTTTTTTTCCTGCTGTCCTACTTAGTAGGCTTGTCACAAGTCTAACTGGGGCGGGGCTAGTGGGATAGCCTGATAAGGAGGAAAGGGAGGCTCCACCCACAACTTCTTTGCAGAATTGTTCCAGCCTGCAGGGAGGAGCTGTAACCTCCCCATGGTACCTGTATGTCGTATGGACTAAGACAAAAGGATTTAACAGATAAGACTAAAGTCCTCTTTTGTTATTGGTCCTATCTTTAGATACTTCACGATGCACCAACTCAAATCACCATGATCTCATCTTGGGTTACCTAGTTCCCTTTAGGTGGTCACATGCTCTGTACTATTTTGCTTTTTACTTGGCGTGAGGAGCGCATCTTTCTCAATTAACTTACTTGTGTTGAATTGTATTTTTATTGTGAATTGCAAAAATTTCCAATTAAATATTTGATTAAAAAAAATAACCTTTGCATGAGAAAGTCAAAATTCCATGCAATATCAGCATTAACTGCTTGACTTTTCAGATATAAGTGCATCCAAATTAACATGCCTGTAATACAACAGCCAAAAATGGTAAGAAGCTGTGTTTTGCAAATGAAATAGTTGTTTTAACAAATGTAGGCAATGCAGTAGAACAGAAAACTGACCAGCATGTCCTCTTTTTGTGAGACAGCATATCTATTTGTGTCAAAGTCTTTAACACCTCTATTGACCTCTCACCTGCTCTTTCACCCAACGCCTTCTCTCCACCTCCACTAGGATATCAAGTAATCTAGAGGAACAGCAGAATCCTTTGGGGACTCTCACGCCACATACCTGGTAAAAGAGTAGATAAGATATTAAGGGCAGTGTATTATGTGGGGTATGGCAAATAAAATTCCTGCTTCATAAAGTTATTTGGTACCGGAATTATGGGTACATGTTTAGTACTATGTATTATTACTTTATAAAAGATAAACCCTCAAATATTTTGCTTTTTAAAGGGATATTATCAGCTTTTTATTTTTATTATTTTATGTAATGCTACATTTTAACACTTTATAACATTCCAACAGTTTTCCTACTGGACAGTTTTTTCAACACAATAGCAAATGCTATAAAAAATTATTTGCTAACCCCACCTCTGACTTCTTACAGATTTACAGCCAAATTATACTGGAGGCCTATAAACAAGGGACAATACCAAAAACTGACAAAGGCTAGTTGACTGTTCTGGATCCAAAAATCGAGACTTTTACATGTTCCCAAAGATTCATAAAAATTCGTCAACACCACCAGGTAGACCAATAGCCTCTGGGACAGGGTGTTTATGTGAACGAGCAACTAAATACTTAGATAATAAACTAAGTAAATATGTGATTTTACTACCCTCTTATACAAAACATACCAGAGACATACTTGGCAAAATCGGTAAGTTGCCTGTGAGTGAATCAATGTGGTTGGTAACCTGTGACGTTGAATTGTCATATTCCTCAACTAGTTGAAAAGCCCGTGTAAACGGGCCACAGTGCTACCCCGCAACTCAATTGGTGGCCGGATCCTCTCTTCACACTGGCCGTGCTGCAGTCATGCGCAGTACTGACTGCCCGAACACGCCGCGGCTGATACAGAGTGGGGCAGTCCAAATTCAGACTGTAGTCCTTTCTGTGCACCTTCCTGGGACTGCTTGGTCGCAGGAAGGTGCGCAGAGAGGACTTCGGTCCGAATTAGGAGTGCCCTGCTCTGTATCAGCCGCTGCGCGTTCGGACTGTTAGCGCTGACATGACTACAGAGTGGGCAGTCTCTACTGAGCATGACTGCTCTGCATGCAGCAGTCTCTCTACTGCGGATGACAGCTTCTGACAAACATTGTAGTGAATTATTATATAGGATAACGGGATTCTGCTAATCTCGACATAATAATTTAGTATAAATGAACTGACTGATAGGAAATTCAGAGTTTACTTTTCACTGAAAGGGTTGATAAACACTGCTCTGTGGTTGTGGATAACAATTCAAGGCTGAAATCTAGAGCTAAACATCTTCAGTTGAGCTCTAATCCTCTGCCCTGTATTCCTTCTCTTCTATCTCCGCTACATAGATGATATTTTTATCATCTGGACCGCCAGTGAAGAGGAACTTCTCAAATTCCATGAGAATTACAATACATTCCACCCCAATATCAACCTAACACCCAGTCACTCACGCACAAACATTAACTTCCTTGACACAACTATCAGTATTCAGAACAACTCCATCCACACATCCCTATACCGCAAATCAACAGATAGACCAACCTACCTGAAAAGCAATAACTTCCATCCAAAACACACAAAGAACTCCATTATATACAGCCAGGCCATCAGATACCACCGCATCTGTTCTGACATGATGGACCGTGACAAGCACCTCCAGAAACTCAGAGGAGATTTTATAAAACACAGTTACAGCGCAACTATTATTGACAGTCAGATACAGAAGGCTACCCAAATACCAAGAAAAAATCTGTTGCGCTACAAAGAACAACATAAGGGAAACCGGGTGCCAATGGTGGTCACTTACCACCCCCAGGTTGAAGTGCTACGCAAAATATCAAGAGAACTTCAAAAGAAATTCCATACAGATGAAAGACAAGAACATATTCCCACAGCCTCCCTTACTCTCCTTCAGACCACCTCCCAATTTGAAACAACTGATGGTGAGGAGTGATCTGAATAAAAATACAAAAAATGGCACATCTTCCTGCCTACAAAAGAGATGTGAAACCTGTGCACACATTTACGCCATGGACAACATACAAATTCCAAACACCCAGTTACCCCATAAGATCAATGGTACCTTCACCTGTAAGTCATCCAATGTAATATACCTTATCATGTGTGCAAAATGCCCAACAGCTCTGTATGTGGGAGAAACTGGACAAGCACTACATAGGAGATTTAATTCCCACAGATCCATTGTTAATAACAAAAAGACAGAGACACCAGTGGGAGAACATTTTTGTCAAAATGGGCACAGTGTCAAGGATATTAAGTTAACTGTATTGATGGGACTGTTCCGCACTCAGAGGGACAGAAAGGTATGGGAGGTTAAAATTTAATGCAATTTGTAGTGGTTTAAATAGAGATGAAGAGTTCTTATCAAAATACAATTTGGTTGATTGACCTTTCCAACAGACCCAAGAGCATCGTAAATACCTCTAAAGCCTCAGAGGAAGAGTGCAATTTACCATTGACTGATCAAAGATATCTGGATCTGGATTGAGTTCTCTTATCTGATTTCCATGCTAAACAATTGATGTGTACTTGTATTTAAGAGAGATGTTTTCATATTTATCTGTATAACATGCCTGAGGAAGGGACCTAAGGTCTTGAAAGCTTGCATTTAAATCTGCTTAGTTAGCCAATAAAAGGTATCAAAAACTATATTTGCCTCCTGTATTTCTACGGCTAACATGGTACCAACTCTCATCTGTATTCCTTCTCCTCACCACTAGATGTCACTTCTCTATAACAGGACTGTTACACACAGAGCTCTTGTTTCTACATGGACACAGTTTCATGTAACCTCTCTATGGCTGATGTCTGACAGTAGAAATAGTTGCTCCCTCAGTAACATGGTCATTGATCACTTTGACACTGCCTCACTGCTCCACACGATGCAGTTATGAAGAGAAGGCTCACCACAATTGGATGCTACTTGTAGTAAAGAGATTGTAGGATAATGTTCTCCCTGGTTTCTTGTCCAGGCACAAAAGCAGAATCATCCGGCACAACGAGGGAGGGCAGGAGCAGCTGCAGTCTGGAGGCTAACATTTTGGCAAACAGTTTCAAATAATTGTTGAGAAGTGAAATGGGATGGTAGCTCCCACATAGTGAAGGGTTTTACCAGGCTTGGGGATGACAGTCACATGTGCCCTCAGAGAAAGCTATGCCCAGGGAGAACCCAACACGTCCGAATAGAAATGAGAAGTGAGGTGGGGGAGGAGGCTATCCAAAAAGGTCTTGTGGTACAAAACAGAAAAACCATCTGGACCAGGGATTTTCCCTAGTGGAGTAGATTTAAGAGCTTTGGGAACCTCCTCTGCAGTGGTTGGAACTTCCAGGCTCACTGCATCACTCAATTCCAACTTTGGTAACCTCGCCCGCTCCAAGAAACTACGAATTCGGGACCCCAGGCCATCCACAGTGGTCTGTGGTTCCGAAGATTGGAAATTGTATAAATCCTTATAGACCTGGGTGAATTCTTCCTCTATGTCTTCAAACTTGTGAAGGGAGGCACCAGCTGGGGAACGTATATGGTGAAAGTGGGACGAAGCACAAGCTTTGCGGACTAAGGAAGCTAGTGCCTTGCCGCACTTATCTCCCTGTAAATAATGGTGCAATTTAAACCACATGTGAGACTTCAAGGATTGAGCCTTGAGGAGCAAGGTTAATTCAGACCTAAGCGCAGCAAGTTGAGCAAGGAGTTTGGGTAGCGGAGTAGCTTTGTGTTTTGCTTCCAGTTCTGATATGCGGGGTGCTAAATGAGCTAAGGCTAGCTTCGCCAGTTTACTCTTCCTACTTCCCAAAGATATTAGCAGACTCCGTATATAACATTTGTGCTCCTCCAAAATCACGGGACTTGGCACATCCTGCGTAATATTACAAGAAAAGTATAGATCCAGACCTTCAGTAACCTTGTGCGCAATCTTTGGGTCAGACAACAGCGACTTATTTAATCTCCAGATACCCGTGGGCTTCAGAATATGGTCAAAAGACAGCGTAAGGAAGATTGGTGCGTTGTCCGACAGGGTAATGGAACCCACATCAGTT
The DNA here is from genome assembly GCA_037306005.1 of Rhinophrynus dorsalis. Classification (NCBI taxonomy): domain Eukaryota; kingdom Metazoa; phylum Chordata; class Amphibia; order Anura; family Rhinophrynidae; genus Rhinophrynus; species Rhinophrynus dorsalis. The sequence goes on from CM074721.1 coordinate 339,411,099, forward strand.
TTAGACAACATGTTAAGATGATGCTTACTGAGAAAAAAGGAGTAAGAGCGATGAGGGTGGGAGGAGAAGCTAAAGTCCCTAGAATGAGGATTTGCGGAACGCCACGTATCTATCAGACCCATGTCTGTTAACCATTTGAGAACTTTTGTGGGAGCAACACAAGAGTGAGAAGTACCTTCGGAGGTGCTTTCCAAAGAGGGGGAAAAACAGAGGTTAAAGTCACCCCCAAGAATGAGCACCCCCTCCTGGAAATCCTGTAGAAGTTGTAACGTTTCTCAGTAGAAGAGCCAGTGCTGGGATGTAGGGGAGTAGATGGTAGCCAGTGTGACTGGTATGTCCGCCTAAGACCAAGTATCTGATTTGAGGATCCGCCTTAACATTGTGCAATGCCAGGAAACACTGAGGTCCACCAGTATGGCTATGCCACATTTTTTCTCTAATGTGGAGGCTGTCCAAATCACCAAGAAGTGTCTCGTTGTGAGTCTGGGCTGCAAGCTCCGCAATAAATATGTCTCTTGCAAGAAAACTATGTCCAACTGGAATTGCACCACCTCGCGCATGATTATGGAGCACTTCTCCAGGCTATTAAAGTCTTTCACATTATAAGATACCAAATTGTGTGGGGTAAAGGCATGGATGTAGATCAGATAAAGTAGCAAGTGCACCCCATAGCACGACCCACCACCTATTACAGAGCACGGCCAGGGCGAAAGGGGATTAGAAAAAGAGGGGGAAGGAGACACAGACACCAGGAAAATAGGAAGACAAAGAAAGGAAGGGGAAGAAACATACAGAGTAAGGAAACAGAAGAGAAGTGGCGTTGGATGGAAACCTGTTGTGCCAGCTGCCGTGTGCCAAAGCCAACAGCAGAGGGCACATGTAGAATATGCGGGAGAGGCCCATATGCCACATGCGAGTACAAAAACGTTTTATCACTTTTTTATTCTGACTTCTCTAGCCTAGTGAACAAATATCATATTACAAAATTCTCATAGCCTAAAATGCTGCTTAGACCTTAGAATGCTACCCAGATCTCAAATGTCTTGTGTTATGGTGCATTCAAGAACCCTCTAATGTCAATGTGTTAATAGCTACACTTTGATATTTGTATATTCTCATTTATCCCCTATATTGCCGTTGACTTGCTTGAGAATTGTTCTTTAGATTTTTAAATATAGTCCCTGACCCCAGGTCTCTCATAGTTTTATCTTTACACATTTGACCTAAATTACCTCTCAGTTGATATGTGTTATCCCTAGGGTTACATCTCACTGCTTCCCATTAAAGTCCATTGCTGTGGCCATGACCTGAATTATGCAAATATTAATATTCTAATTAGGATACTAATCACAACTTTAATACTTATTTGATTTGCGGTATGTCAGTTAATTATGTGGAATGAATACACAGGAAACAGTTGTAATATTTGGTGATATACTTTACTATAACATCTGGCATTAAAGCAATATATCTAAAAGGGTTATTACAACAAAGTTGTAGCACAGAGAAATACAGTGCCACAATGAATGAATGAAGGATGCTTAGTTTACAGTGAAAATCAGAACATGCAAGCACATCTCTCTGTCCACAGGAACCCAGCAAATTCTCTTTGATTTGACTCTTGGACAGCAAAAGGCCTTTGTTCTTTTCCTTAGGTCAGCATGGTGGGTTATCACATCCACAATGGCTCCTGCATCTAATATTCACTAAGTATTGTCCAGTCAAGTTACTCAAATAAGTCACATGGCTCTTTTGATCCTGAGTACATGGCATACCGTAAAAAGCCATTGAACCTAATACTGCCCCATGTGGAAGGAATACATGTCTGCAACAGCAGCCATTATACATGTGCTCAGCCACTCATAAACACTGCCCCTTGTGGTGCACTATGCACATATCATATGAAAATATATTTCACAGGGAAGCACAGGAATGCAGCTAGCTCAGGAACACAGGAGGGCAGCCAGCCCAGAAACACAAGAGGGCAGCCAGCTCAGAAACACAGGAGGGCAGGAGCTCAGAAACACAGGAGGGCAGCCAGCCCAGAAACTCAGGAAGGCAGCCAGCTCAGGAACATAGGGAAGCAGCCAGCTCAAGGAACTCAGGGGTGCAGCCAGCTCAAGGAACTCAAAAGCCAGGCCCAAAAGCAACAGAATGAATTTAAACTAAATGAACTTGCCCAGAGGAAGGGGCAAGACTAAACTAAATAGGGAGGAGGTGATTGCAAGGTAGGGCCAGCTGGGAACAGAATCAGATCTCTTTAGTCTGAGTGCAGCAGCCTGCAACATCACCACGGAAAGGTAGTGGCACTGTGAGGTACTGCACCAGACTGAGGAGAGAACAGAATTGTGACATAAATGCAAGATGTTGCATTCACAACATTTCCAAAATGGATGAGTGCAACATTGTAGCACGTTTTGTTCATACCGAGGCAACAGTCCACTAAGATGTGGCATACATGCCAATCTCACAACTGCCACTTGCAACAGTCCACTTGGATGTTGCATTCATGTCAGTGCCACAGATGACCTTTCCAACCATTTACTGAGGGTGTAGAGCCAATTTGGATGAATGTGCATTCAAGGGGGAACTCTGTGTCATTGTGTGCAAGGACACAGTATGTGAAGGTATGTGGTATCTGTGTAAAAGGTGTTGCCATGCCAAAAAAATTGGCAAAAATGAGTGCTGGAGAGCACGTTAAAGTTTCATACCAGGAGCTATAATGCTTAGAAAAGGTCCTGCATTTGCTTTAAATTATACAGCATATTTATCAATCTCCAGAATTAGGATGGATACCAGTAGAAGCAGATTGGCCACTTTACCATAGCTGAAATGGCTGAAATACATCCAAAAATGGCTTTCCAGAATGCTGAAGGGTTAATCTGCTGTAATTAAATCTTGCTCTTAACATGAGTATTTTGTTCCAGCTCCATTGTTTTTTAATCCTTGCAAATAGGGCTTGGATTCCTCAGTAGATTCCCCAATAGACTTCAATAAGAGTATGTGAGATCAAGCAAGTGATACCATTTATCAACTGCAATAGAATCCAGTACCTAATGACACCACTACCTTCAGAGTTATGCACTATGGTGTGATAAAGAGATGATAAAGTGGAGATAACTTCTCCAGTGATATCCCTTCTACAATTTCTATGTTATTCTATGGAGCCCAAGATCTTTCCCACTTGAGAAATGTTAGTGAATAGGCTCCATAGAATAACATGCGAACCGAAGAAGTGATATCATTGAAGAAGTCATCTCCATATTAGCTTAGCACCTCTTTATCACACCTTGGTGTATTTTTCCCTTATTTTGAAATGTACCCTAAGCAAATTTTCATCTGAAACATTGCATATTAGCAGCTTTCTTTTCATACTGTTTATATACAATGCTAGCGTCTTTTCTCTAGAGTGAATAAAAACATTTGGCTCTTTTCTGTACTCTCTTCAACTCTAGAATATCCTTTTTCAGCACCAGTGCCCAAAACTGCATTGCATGTTCAAAGTGGCAAAATTTTGTTACCCACTCTTGCTTAAATATCCCTTTGTAGGTAAGACAGTACTTTATTTGCTTTTGCTACTGCTGTTTGATGCAGATCTTTGTTTCAAAGTTTACAGCTTTCAAGGACTCACAAATCATTCTCAAGCAACAAGTCCCCTCGAATGATCCCATTCCATTTTTTGGTCACAAATGCATAACTTTACACTTTCCCACATTAAACTTCATATTCCATTTGTTTGCCTAATCAGCCATTTTATGTAAATCCCTCTGTAGAGAACAAATATTCTTCTCTGAATTTATTACCCTTCATAGTTTGGTGTCATCTGCAAATATTTAAATTTTGCTTTCTATACCTATTTCCAGGTCATTTATAAACATATTAAAATGTAATGGACCAAGTACTGAACCCTGAGGGCACCCCACTCTCAACTTTAACTGTATCAGAGGATTTTCTGTTTACAACAATACACTGCTCTGTATCCTTCAACCAGTTATCTATCCAGTTGCAAAGTTTATCACCTATATTAAATATAAATTATCATCAATGAGGTAAAAGAGGCTGCAGTGAAGATTCAAACCACTTAACAGCATGCCAGGCAGGATACATTTAAAGTGAAGTTTGCTTCCTAGGCACAGGACATACAACTTCATGCACACATATACACAAACACACACAGCTGCAAGCAGAGAGTTTAATGGGAAAGAGGATTATAGCAAGGGAATAACTGGTTCAATAAGGAAGAGTTGTACTAAGCCCTTGGATGCTAAACAATTGTCATATCAGCTCATCACCATAAATGTTACATGCTTTAATTGTGTGGGAGCTTTGTGATGTCATCATAGTACTCCTGTAATTGAGATCAGTGGTGAAAGAGGAGTGGCGCAACACCATGTAAGAAAATTCTGATTGAGTGTTAGGGATCCAGGCAACTAAAAGAACTTGTTCATAAAGTAAGAGAGTCCTTTGAGGGAGAAAGAGACATGTAGGAGAGAAAAATGGGGGAAAAGAAGAAGATGGAAGAACAGAGGAATATATGGGGGTTTAAAAGGAGGAGGGAGAAGGAAAAATGTAAATAATCATTTGTATATTGTAGAGCAAAATGTTGCTCACCACTCTGGCACTTAAAGATATTTTTAACATTCAAGGCATTAATCAAAAGGAGTGATTGTAGGGAGAGATAATATTGATTAGGCAGAAGCAGTATTGATATTAGTTGCATTGAGCAAAAGGAGAAGTTATATTTCCAATGCATTCCACCTGATTCACAGCTGCCTGGATGGAGCCCATGTCTGCTGGAATCTGGAAGAGCCTCTGATAGAGGGAGCAAATCTCTGCCAGGGAGACGCGACAGCAGGGGGGTTGTGGAGGTGGATCCATAAGTGAGCTTTTGGAAATGAAGCATAAGAATTGAGTCATTATGCATTTTATCTTAATATTATTCTTTATTATTTTATATATAAAAAACATACAAAACAGATACATCTAAACCATATCAAATTATCATTTTAAATTACAAATCTTTTTTTCTACACATTCATATCGAACTTCTACAATACAACGTAGCATTGTGGACTTCACATATCTATTTCTACCTTATGCATGCGGGAGTAGGCAGAGGACACTTAAGGCATAATCCTTTCTGATCTATTTCCATGAGGATCTTTACCGCAAACTTGAATGTTACCACAGAGACCACTTTTTATCATATTTGTTTATTTCTGGTTGTGTTATTAAAAAAATACTGTTCTGAAACATATTGATATTCTATTTGATCTTTAATTTCCTTCCAAGATGGAACTGTCTGTTTCCTCCAGTATTTAGCTATATAGATCTTAAATGCCATTAAAATATGTACCAAAAAAACATCTGTTAGCCTTGTCAGAAACCGGAAGTCCCATATGGAACAAGAAAGTCTGTGGCAACAATACAATTTCTACCTCAAACAGACCCATAAACAGTTATGGGTCAATATGGGTCATACCCCATGCCTCTCACTCTCTCAAAATTATACCAACCCAGGTTCTTCTCTCTTTTGAGATTCCAAGCAAATAGATGGGATAGCATACATGCCTCATGTAGTTTAATTAAATCGGGATATCCCAGTCCACCTTTATCAATCTTCAGTACTTCACCCGGCACTCTAGGTCTACTTGCCCCCATACATGAAGCCAGAACAATGTCTAACTCCCTTATAGTTGCATAGGAGACCGGTATTGGAAGTGCCCTGAAGAGAAACATGATCTTAGGAATGAGATATGATTTCACTACATCAATCCGACCTAACCATGAGACCTCTAGACCAGAGGTTCTCAACCCGTGCCCTCAGTGGCCACTAACAGGTCAGGACTTAGGAATTTCCCTGCTACAACACAAGTGTGTTGATCAGAGGCTCAGTCATATTGATTAACAAATTTTCAAATCCTGGCCTGTTAGTAGCCACTGAGGGCACGGGTTGATAACCACTGCTCTAGACTTTTCAAGCGTGATGTCAAAGCCTTTACTTCTACAACTACATCTGATTAATTTAAGCTAATTATCTGATGTAAGTTTGAAACTATCTTAATTCCCAGATAAGTAATTGTTTAATTTGACCAGTTCATTTGAGCCTGCCCTCTCAGATCTTGCACTTGAGAATCTGATAAATAGAACATAAGAAGTTGTGTCTTATTAAGATTAAGTTTATAATTAGAAAAGTCTCCATAATGAGCCAAAATTTTAAGTGCTTCAAGAAAAGATAATGTGGGGTTAGACAAGGTCAAAAGAACATTGTCCGCATATAGAGACATTAGGTGGTTCTGAGGGCCGACCCTGATCCCCTTTATCTTTAACGATTCTCTGAATAAAGCTGCAGGTGGCTCGACCATCAGAGCATACAGAAGGGGTGCTAAATGGCAACTCTGCCTTGTGCCATTCCGAATATTGAAGCCATCTGATCCCATAAATTTACCAGTTATCTTTGCACTTGAGGTTGAGTATAGTGCCATAGTTAATTCAGTAAATCTACCTTTTATACCAAACACCCCCATAGTCTTAGACAAAAATCTCCAGTTCACTCTATCAAACGCCTTTTTGGCGTCCAAGGCCAGAATTGCTGTAGAGATTTTTCTTTGATGTATTTTGTCAATGATATTACAGACTCTGTGGGTGTTATCCTCCACATCCTACCTACAATAAACCCCACTTGATTCGGGTGAACCAGTTCCCCCATTACATTATTTAGTCACTGGGCCACAAACTTTGAGTAGATTTTAATATCTAAATTAATTAAGGATATCGGCCTATAATTCATTACTAGAATGGAGTATTTCCCTGGTTTCAATATTGGAGTAATGTCAGCTTCTAGCATTTCTCTAGGAAAACCTTCAGGTCTACCTACTGAATTAAAGACTCGTTCCATAAAACCTAGAAGTATAACTATCCGGCCCCAAGGCTTTGCCTTTCTTCAGTGCTTTAATTACCCTGGAAATCTCTATCTGTTTAATTGGTTGGTTCAGTACAGTTAATTTCTCACTGGACAATTTTGGCAATTTCAGTTTTGTCAAGAAAACTTCAGTCTCACTGTCTGACTTTTTTAATTCAGGTAGATTATAGAGAGGTTCATAATAAGACTGAAACATAGATGTATACTATTTTCACCCATCTTATACAAGAAAAAAAATCCCCACTACCGCTGGGGAATGATATGAGCCCAACCCTCCCTAGTGTAGTGTATATGTCCCTATAGTTCCCTTTTTCTTCTCATATGTAGTTAGGGAGTAGGGGGAGAAAAAAACAACTCCTATGCTATATCAGTGATAAACTCTAAACATATATCACATTAACTCAATAACCACGTTTAAATTTTACAAGATTAATATATCACCCAAATCCAAACATCTATAATCTTAAATATATTCCCATCAGCCATATTATTCCTATCCATATCCCTCTGTGACTTCCATCACCCCAAGCAAAATCGTGACGAGGACTATCCCGGCCTCTGACGAACCCTTTCAATTATTCCAGAGGTATGCATAATCGGGCTGACCCAAGAGAGGCCGCAACTTCCTGCTCAATACAGCGATGCTGTTAAGGCAATAGGATTTTATCAAAATATTTTAACAAATCATTATGCATTTTAGTGCAGTTTTCGTAATGTTTTATTCTTGATTTTGTTTCATTTTCTAGGTAGGTGTGAATTGATATGTATAAGTGTCTTTGTAGTGATATTGTAGTATGTATGTATTAATTGATAATTTCAGGTATATTAATCTATGTCGTTGTGCTATACTGAATAAACTTGTTTTGGTCTGTCAGTAATTGTATTAGGTTAGGGTAGTTTGTGGGTACAGTTGTTAGGGTTTGGGGTGGTTCTAGTTCAGATTAATTTTAGTAACATTTTAAATGTGCCATAATGTTAGATGCTGTATTAATAAGACAACATTTTATACATGCCATTTTGACAAAAGCGTCATTTTAAAAAAGCTATTGTGACTTGCTCACAGATCCGTGACATTTTGATACCGAACCTTGAGTGGGTTGGTGAAGTGAATATGTGTATCCACTGTGTGCTTGTGGGATAACTCTGTATCTATGAACATTTGTTTGTGTGTGTATGTGTTTGAGCCACATTTGTCCAAATGAATGTCCTCCAAGAGTTTCTTGTTCATTTCTCAGTACAGAAGAGAATTCTTTAAGACCATTTTGGACATAGATCCTCAAAATTGGCCACACTGCTAATTTTACTGCTTAGTAAACACTGCAGTAGTGTATAATGGGAAAGGTATGTATGGAATCCTACCAGATAATTTCCATATAAGCTTAAAATAAATGTATTCATTTACTTTAATAGATACACATATACTGCCTCCACACTTCAGTCTTAAATGAATATGATAGGGATATGGCATGTTAGGGGGAGCTGGTCCTACCATACTCTATCCTTTTCTTGTTGGGGCCAAGTCTTCAAATACTCCACAGTATGTTTAGCCTTGGTATTTAAGTCAGTACCTTGTCCTGACCTGCAATACCTTAATGGAGATGCCACAGAGAAAAGCTAAGTATTGACATGGATGCCTTGGTGACCAAATGCCACCCAAAGAATACACCACATGTTGATGGACACCCCCCCCAACATGTTATATACATGGAATATTAAGTCATGTTTGGAAGATATAGCTCCAATTTAACCCTTTGGGTGACAGAGGGGTTTGCAAACCATTACTATTTAATGAGCGTCATACCCCTCTGACATTCAAAAGGTTGAAGGCAGCGTATTAAATGTCCCACTGCTTTCATACTGAGGAGAATGCAATAAATGGATATGTCACTGATACCTTCTCAATTCCACGCTATGTTGTAACTGTCTCTTTAAACTGGGGATATGTCACTAATACCTTCTCAATTCCACGCTATGTTGTAACTGTCTCTTTAAACTGGGGATGTATTTTATAATGTGTAGAATGAATTCACCAAATACCCATGTATCATAAGATCATTTATACCAATCTGTGTGCGACGACACTTTGGTGTGTCACTATCATGTGATGATGTGCCACATATTTCTATGAGGATTATGGAAAAACTCTGAATTCTCAAACTATATTTATGGAAATTGTTCTGCACTATGTATGTATGAATATGCTCTTTATTCTCATTCGAATTGTGAGTCCTAACCATACACTTTCAATGTGCTCCTGACATATTACATCCGAGATGTTAATATTTCCTTTAAATTCCAGATTGTGTGTTTTAACATTGCATTGAACAAACAAAACTAAAAAGCACTCATCTATACAAGTTTTGAACGTACAGTGCTATAGAAGCAAATAAGGCTTTATATAAATGTATTTATGTCTGCACATAATAAGTTGTTCCAAATAGAAAAGGCTGGATTATTCAGGGATTTAATGCCACTCACCTGTCTTTTTCCTTTTTGATGATTTTCTTTTTCCTTCAAGGAATCATGTAATTGTAGAGTTCCACGGAATAGGCAGTATGATACCTTTCATTAGACCTGCAAATAGTTGAGATTATACACTGTCTAACTCTATAGCTTTCTTCCCAAAGTATATGTCCAGCTATACTACAATGCCTAACTTAATTTCTCATCTCCATATTCTACAGTTACTTTAATAAGGTAACATGTTTCTACCTATCTACTTCCTTTATTTGCACCTACCTTTCCTATCCAAGTATTTTCTCTTTGTTGTAGTATTCGGTGACTTTCCTTTTCTAGCTTTGTCTTTTTCTCCCTGTCTCTGGTTCTCATTTGCACCAGTAATTTCCTTCTCTCTCTCTCACTTGGTATCCTTTTTTTGCTCTTGAATTATTCAGGGCTGGATCAGAAACTAAATCCTATTTCATAGCACTTACTGTTACTGTGCAGGCCATGACCCTCTGTCTATTCTTCACTGTTTTACTTTAAAGGTGAATAATGCCCTAGTAAGAAGTGTCTCAATTTTTTTTTGTTTTCTAGGTAGGCACCCATTGTGCAGAACTCATTTATATCTATATACTATTATTTAGTTGTTTTGATCTCTTTTGTAGTCTACTGCTAATTGTTTCAGTTTACAATCGCATAAAGACTGGTAACTGTCATGAGCCAAAAGGTCTGTTGAAGCCTATTATTTGTTGTAAAGAGGTGTGGCCTAAAAACTACTTATTCCTAGGATAAATTTCCTCTTTAAAGGGATAGTAATATTTCAAAATAAAAGCAGCTCCAAATAATCTTCATAGTATTTGGGCCATGGAGAGAGTTATTTCAATACTGTCAGAGTTGTAGTTCAAGAGTAATTGATTGATAAAGTATCCCCCTCCCACCCCTTTTACCTAGTGTATGCCACCTCCCCTCAGATGTGGAATCTGGTCTTAAGACCAGATAACTCACAACAAGGGGCAGAACAATGAAAACCCTGACTCCCTTGACAGGTTTTTCAGGTTTTTCCTTTATGATAATTGAAGATTGTTCCTCTCTGCAAGCTATATGGACACCACCTTTCTGTTCTGAGGTGAGCAGTTAGGTCAGTAAATGGGGAAGGAGGAGGATACTTTATCATTCAATTACTCTTGAACTATAACTCTAACATTATTGAAATAACACTCTCCATGGCCCAAATACTAGGAGGATTAATTGGAGCTGCTTTTATTTTGAAACATTACTATTCCTTTAAAAAGTTTGTTACTTATACCTAGGGCAAACTTATAATGATAAGGGGATAAATCTGAGGGTCAATTCAAGAATTAATTATACTAGCAATATTGGCATGGTATTGCCCCGTGCGGTTAATAATGACTTAGCCCTTTCAGGTCCCAAAAGGTGTGCAACACATTGCAAAGCACTGCATTATACAATCCCCGTCAGTGTGTGCATGTGCTTGTGTGTGCGGACGTGTGTGTGCAAGAGTGTGGCGTATAACGTTTGATGAATTGCATATAGCAATTTAGTATAGTGTTTGGCAAATAGCCTTTAGCAAATTGCATATAGTGTTTGGCATATGGCGTATGACATTTGGTGTATAGCGTATGGCGATCTGCATGTGACATATTGTATTTGGTGAATTGTGTATAGCATTTGGTGAATTGTGTATACCATATAGCTTTTGGCAAATTGCATACAGCGTTTGGCATATTGCATCTGGCAAATTGCATATAGCATTTGGCATTTTGCTTATAGTGTGTAGCATATTGCGTGTGGTGAATTGAGTTTGGCAAATTGCCTAAAGTGTTTGGCAGATAGCGTATAGCGTTTGGTGAATTGTGTATGGCATTTTGCATTTGGAGTATGACGTTTGGCGAATTGCGTGTAGCGTTTGGAAAATTGCGAATAGCATATTGCATTTGGCGAATTGCATATTATGTTTGGAATATAGCATTTGGCGAATTGCGCGTGGCGCATTGCATGTTCTGAATTTATAGTGTTTGTCGAATTGCATATAACGTTTGGTATATAGTGTTTGGCGAATTGCGTTTGGCATGGCATTTGGCTTATATGGTTTGGCAAATTGTGAGTGGCGTATAGCATTTGGCGTACTGTCTATAGCGTTTGGGGAATTGAGTATAGCGATTTGCAAATTGCATATAGCGTGTGGAGAATCGCGTGTGATGTATTGCATTTGGCAAATTGTTTATAGCGTTTGGCCAATTGAGTATACCGTTTGGTGAATTGCGTTTGGCGTATTGTTTTTGAATGGCGTTTAGTGTTTGGCGTATAGCGTTTGTTGAATTGCGTATGGTGAATTGCATTTGGAGTATACAGTTTGTTGAATTGCATATAGCGTTTGGCGAATTGCACGTGGCGTATTGCATTTGGCAAGTTGCATATAGCATTTAAAAGCAGCTATAGCAGCAATGGCAGTGACGGAAGCCTCTATGGTGTTCTTACATGATTTCTAATCATCTTACCGCCATATGAGACACCACAACAGGCCTCTCCCCAGCACATCTCATGTTTGTTCGACCACAACCTTTATGCATTTCGGCCCATCATCACCCACACAGTCCAGAAACACCGAGCAACCATGGTGGAGAGGGGGTGAAACCGAGAGTTTGTCATGGGCGACCAGGTTTGTGCCCCGTACACGAAAATGGGTGCCAGGGGTGATCCAGAGGATGGCAGGCACCTGGTCCTACCTGATCAAAATGGAGGAACGGCATGTTTGGAGAAGGCCTGGATCAACTCCGGTTGGATGCCTGGCACCCCAGGGAGGACAAAAAGGCACCCAGATGGCCTACGGCCACATCAGGCCCGCCAGAGGAGAATGATGGCTGGATGTTCTCCAGCACAACCGAATCACAGCACCCACAAACACCATCGATGCTACAAATGATGCAACAGACACCTCCAACAGCAGTTGCAACAGCCACAGGAACAGTACCGGGTCACTGGCACTGCCAAGACAACCACTACTTGACAGGTCTGAACGTCCCAACCGTCTGACCAGTGTCAGTGCCCAGAAAGAACGAGAATCTGGAAAAAGAATTGATGGCCGGGTGTTCGCAGCTATCTCTCTCGCTACCTGCTCCCTTTTTATCCCCTTTGTTATGTGTGTGTTCTTCTCATTGCAGTGGGAAATGAGCTGCGGTGTATGCAGGAGACAAGTGCCGCCGGCTCACCATCACCTGGGAGACCGGTCGGGGTGACATCACACACCAGATTGATGGAGGAGTGCAGCAATTCACTGCAAGGCATTTTGGGAGAGTGCAGAACAAATTCCAGTTCCGTCCACCCATCCACGAGAGTGGACGCACCCAGGGACTGCCTTTAAACTCCCTGACTGAGGGCTGGATTCTATTACAGGTGCTAATTTTATCTCAACTTTTATCTCCGGTTTTCCCCATAGACTTCAATAGGAAAATGTTTGATAAAACAGGTGTTAACATTTAGCACCTGCAATAGAATCCAGCCCCGATTCTCTTAAGCCTGACCATCTGATTAATAAACAGGGGCTGCGATTTGAACCCCCAAAGAGAACTCTGGCTCACAGCATGTTTCTTGGCAGCTACACCACACCCCCTATTCTATTTCACTGTTTTCTTTTGCCACCCTCATCCACCTATTTTATTTTGTCCCCATTCTGTTTCCCTATATTCTATTATCCCCCCATTCTATTGTCCTTCCTATTATATTTTCAGGAAGACTGTAGCTCCATTTGTCCCCTTTGTAATACCTATCTACCCAGCTCCTCAAGTCACATGGGGCTTGCACATTACCTTAATTGCAAAACGACATAGGTCAGAACAGCCCAAACACTAGGCCATAACCATGCCTTTGAAAATACATTTTAAGTGTATAATATCTATAATTATGACATCAATTACAGTATTAGTAACAAAGCAGCTTGAATGAGAAGGAGAGAAAGTGCAAAAGGAAGAAGGAAACAACTCACAGCACTAACTCACATTGACATATATATATCATTTGCAGATATAAATATAGATAGCAAAAAGAAATGAGGGAGTTCTCCAAGCTACCTGAAGTTAGGCCAAAGCCTAAACAAAAATCCAAAGCAAAACATATCTGCACTCCTCCATGCAGATTATCCAGATGTGAACCCTGTGTTGCTATCCATATTTATTCACTTGGGTTCTCATATTATATCTGCACTATTTTGGAAATATTTTGCAATTAAGGTAATGTGCAAACCCCATGTGACTTGTGGGGGTGGGTAGATAGGTATTATAAAGGGTACACTTGATAATGACAGACTGAAGCAGGCTTGAGTCTGAATGTGAAAGGGAAAAAAAACTAAATTCAGGAGATGCTATGACAAGCAAATATGGGGAAGGGGTAGAAAACAGGAGGAGGTTAGTAAGGGGGGACAAAAGAGAATATGGATATTAAATAAGAGGGTGACAAAAGAGAGCAGGGATAGTAAATGAGGGAACAAAAAAGAATAGGAATCTGAAAGGGGGTGCAAAATAGAATGGAGATATTAAAGATGGGGGGACAGGAAAACAGCTTCTCTATTTCATTTCTTAATTTTTCTCATCATCATTTGATGATGTGTGAAAGCACGGTTTCCTTCGCATGGGTATGGGGAAAAAAACTAAATTAGTGCAATGCTATGACAAGCAAATATGGGGAGGATATATTTAGATAGAGAAATGCAAAATTTAGAGGGAAGTGTACTGGTGATGCAAAGTCAACTTCTGCAACATGCTATGTCTGCTACTGTTTTTCTCTTTTATTTCTTTATTCTCAAAAGTAAAGAAAAATAAAGAAATTCTCATGATGAAGCTAGAAGGTGAGATTATAAAATCCTCTACTCAGGGGAGGTCTGGCAACTTGTGGCCTGGAGGGCAACTACAATCAAGTTGCCTGATTTTACAATTGTTCCAGCCCACTGTCCCAGACCCCTCCCTTTGTTAATTTTAAAATTGCCATTAACCCTTTGAGTGCCATAGGGGTATGACACGCATTGCTTTGCAATGCGTGGCATACCCCTCTGTCACTCAAAGAGTTAGTGTTATGAAGTAAGGCAAGCAATACCACAAAGCTTACAATTGAAATGGGGTTACACTGGTGCAACTACAGAGCTTACAGTGTAAGTAACACTGCACTAGAGATACTATAGAACTTACAAGAGAAACTGGTTATGCTATTAGTGTAGCTCCACTTGGATTGTAGCTCCATTTCAATTGTAAGCTCTGTGGTATCACTAGTGTTGCTACATTTGCAGCAACAAGTGGGAGTGGCCCACCAGCCCAGACATATGACCGGCCCAGGGGGCAATTGCCCCCCTGCCCCCCAGGCCAGCCCTCCCCTGCCTCTACTTGAACCAGGGACTAAAGACATAGCAAGCAGATGCTTTGCCTCTGCACCACAAACTGCCTTGCCAATGAGTGTTCATCTGCTTGTACAGCATGTTGCCCTGGGAACGAAAGACGTCAGTTGGCCTTGAGAGCTGGCAATGCATTACATTGTTGTAATGATAAAGAAAAAATAGGATTTTAGTCTTACTTGTTAAATCCTTTTCTCTTAGTCCATATGGAATACAGGTACTATGGGGGGATTGATTCTCCTTTGGAAGGAGGTACACATCAAAAGACAAGGTCTAGAGGGTGGAACCTTCCCTCCCCTTCTGCAGGCCAACTTAGCCCAGCCTCCAGTTTTAATGTGAGACAAACTCACCAGTTTAGGACAGCGAGAGAAGAAGTAAGCTCCTGTGAGAAAGGCCCTAGAAGGACTCCCATGTCCAGACAGGCAAGACCAAGAGAGATCCCTCTCTCTGGCTGGAAGACCTGTATTCCATATGGACTAAGAGAAAATGATTTAACAAGGCAAGACTAAAATCTTATTTCTCTTTCATCCAATATGGAATACAGGTACCATGGGGATATGCCAACAGTAGGCTCCTAGAGGCGGGGAGAAGGAGAAAGGGCTTAAAGCCTGTCCCTATGATACCGGAGTCCCCTAAGACTGTCCAGAACCAGGAACAGCCCAAACTGAACTAAGTGTCAATGGACACTGTAATATATGCAGAGCACACAAGAACAAGGGCCAACTGGGCTCAAACAGTTGAACAACAGTACAGCACAGGAAAAAGCAGGTCCTTTGGCTGAACCGCCAGAAGAACCTTCCTGCCAAAAGCTAGCTTCAGACAATGCCAGAACATCCACACAATAGTGCTTGGCAAAGGTGAGCATGGAGGACCAAGTCGCAGCCTTGCAAAACTGCTCAGCCGAGGCCTGATTCTTGTATGCCCACTGGGCCCAACAGACCTGGTAGAATGTGCTGTGACACGGAAGGGAAGATGTTTCTTTCTGAGTTCGTACACCCTATGAATGGTAGACTTGATCCAATTGTGACCTTGGAAGCAGTGTGACCTGCCCTAGGACCCTCAGGAATGACAAGGCATCAGTCTTACTAAAAGACTCTGTACACTTCACGTAGAACTTGAGACAGCACACCACATCCAATAAATGGAGATCTCTCTCCTTGACAGACTTGAGGTCAGAGCAAAATGAAGGCACGACAGTTTCCTGATTGATGTGGAACTCTGAAATCACCTTAGGAAGGAATTCCTGGGAGGGTGGAATTCCTGGGAGGAAAGGCAGCTGCAACTCAGCAACTCTGTGGACTGAGACAACAGTCATAAGAAAGGTCATCTTCCACGTCAACAGACACAAAGGAATGGTTGCAAGGGACTCAAAGGGAGGCTGTTGCAAGACATTCAGAACAAAGTTAAGGTCCCACGGAAGTGTGGGAGCCTTATAGGCAGGGAAAACATGAGCAACCCCTTGAATGAACACCTTTACATATGGCACAGTGGCGATACACCTCTGGAAAAATACAGAGTGTATAAATCTGAACCTTCACACCATCCTGAAGGAAGGATAGAACCACAGGGAGGTCAAAATCTTGTGAAGACAGATCCCTGTCCACACACCACGAATGAAAAATGGACCAAACCCTGTGGTAGGAGTTAGAAGAGACAGGCTTCTTAGCCTGGATAATAATGGAGATGACTTCAGGAGAGAAACCTTTCCTTCCCAAGATGGTGGCTTCAACAGCCATGCCGTCAAAGCCAGTTTCTCCATGTCCTCTTTCCAAAGGTAGCCCTGAAGGAGAATGTCTGGTGTGGGTGGTAGAGGAAATGTATCCTGAATGGAAAGACACACCAGTTCCGCAAACCACGCCCCTCTTGGTGCAATAAGGTGTGACCAGAAATACAGTAGGTCCATCCATCCATATCTTCCTGAGCACTCTGGGAATGAGGAGAATCAGAGGAGAGATGTAAGCAATGTGGAAGTGCCACAGAATCACTATCTCGTCTGTGGCAAAAGCCCAAGGATCCCCCAACGGGAGCAAAATACTGGGACATTCCTGTTGTTCCTTGTGGCCATTAGGTCTATCTGTGTCAGACCCCACAATCAGGGCAAACACTTACTGATGGAGTTCCCACCAGGGGCAGACTGACCAGTCGGGCATTCAGTTGCGGACCATGGGCCCACGACAGAGGGGGGCCCACCGCCATTTAGAGGTCCAGTGAATCTAGTTTGCTTCTATCACTGCAATGAGGTACTGCGGCCCGTTTTCATTTAGAGGCCTGCTGCTTCCAAACGGTGGACCTCTAACAGCAGCAAGCAAAGCTTCTCTTCATTCAGTCTATCAAGACTCAATGTAAAGAATCAAGTACTCTTCCCCGTGCATGCGTACACAACCTATTGTGTTGTGTAGCATGCATATTGATGTAATCACAGCCCACAGAAGCACATGATGACAACAGGAGTAGAGAGGCTGAGTCAGAACATCGCATGGGGACTGGGAAGAGCATGACCCGCTGATGATGACACTCTTAAGAATCCATTCCGGATGAAGGCAGCAGTCAGGAGAAAGACACAAAAGACCCACGCACCCATGCAAGCCAGTAACTTCCACCCAGGCTATCCAAGGCAGCCAGTAGTAATACTCCAACAGGGTTCTTTAATGTAAATGGAGGAGAGTGAACTTCATTTGAAAATGAATGAATATATAGAAGTAAAACAGAAGAAAGGAGGCACAAACAAAGGAACCACAATTTAAAAATGATAAATAGGCAAACTACATACAGTAATATATGTTTAATCACTTTAAAATAAAGTTAACACGCTAATAAGGCCAAAATAGAAGGACCATACAAATAAATAAGAAATCCCTGATATACATGATATATATATATATATATATATATATATATATATATATATATATATATGTACACTATAATATTTTATCAGGGATATCTTTTTTCCTTTTATGGTCCTTCTATATTTTGGCCTTATTAGCATATGTTAAGTTTATTTTAAAGTGATTAAGCATATACTGTTTTGACATAAATGGCAACCCTTCCTCGTTTTCTGCCTTTCCTGTCTTTTCTAAATAGAAAGTACCCTGGTATTGCTACATCCCAGTCATTTTTTTCATTGTACTAGGTCTTGGTAATTCCCACTAAGTCCACATCTTCACTACTTATTATTGCAATGAGTTCAGGGATCGTATTCCCTAAACTACGGGCATTTGTACACATGGCTCAAAGTCTACTGGTTTTTGACCTATGTGCCACAGACATACCTTGATCAATTTAATCTGTGCAATGCTGTGGGGGGCAGTTGGTTTTATTCTGTATCATTGCATTGCCCTCCTCTACTAGTTTAAATACTTGTTAACAAAACTTCTGAATTGCTTGCTGAGAACCTCTGTTGCCTTTTGAGAAAGATATAAACCATCCTTTTTGTACAATTCCTTGTTACACCAAATAGGGTTGGTGTGAGAAACAAAGCCAAATCCATGTTTTGGCCCCACTTCCCTAGCCATGAATTAAAATATCTAATTTGCTGCATCCTACCATCATCTTCTTTATACACTGACAGAACCTCTGAAACAGAGACAGTGGAAGCAACTTGCTGCAGATCCTTAAATAGCTTCTTAAAAACATTTTTTACCACACTCACCTCATTAATAGCCAAATAATTTGTACCTATATGAACTATGACATCCAACTCTCCATTTTGTCTTGCTACTCTTAATATAGAATCCCTCAATTATAGTTGCTTCCTCTCAAAGTAGTTTTCACTTCTTACTGGTTGCAGTTAGTGTTGAGCGAGCATGCTCGGCCGATGCTCGGATCGGCTCGAGCATCGCTCTGCTCGGCACATGGCGGTACTCGTACGAGTACCGCATGTGCTCGCCCGCCATGTTCGAGTCTCCTCCCCGCACGTTTTGCGGCTGCTGCGCAGCCAATAAACGTGCAGGGAGGCTCTGACATCGGTGTAATGCCAGCAGCCATGTTGGCTGCTGGCATTACACTGATTGGCTGGCCAGAACCCGTGGTCGGGTGCTGTATAGCACCTGACCATCGAGTTCGGCTCAGTCTGAGCCAGGGAGAGCTGAGGATAGGAAGGGAAAGGCAGTGTAGGGAGGAAAAAAAAAAATTGTGACAAAAAAGAACCAAAAGTCCTTTTTAGGACTACTGTGTGTGGGGGCAGCAGGTTATTTTGTGTGGGGGGAAAAAAACAAAAAAAACAAAAAAAAAAATATTCTGTTTAGTGTGAAAAGTTGCAGATTAGAGCACATTCTGTTTAGTGTGCACAGTTGCAGATTAGAGCACATTCTGTTTAGTGTGCAAAGTTGCAGATTAGAGCACATTCTGTTTAGTGTGCAAAGTTGCAGATTAGAGCACATTCTGTTTAGTGTGCAAAGTTGCAGATTAGAGCACATTCTGTTAAGTCTTCAAACTCAAATATCAAAGTCACGTATTCCATTCAGTGTGCGTCGCCGCAGTTTAGCAGCACATTCTGAGTACTGTGCAGAGTTGCAGAATAGGAAGAAATACTGTTAAGTCTTCAAACTAAAATATCAAAGTCACATATTCCATTCAGTGTGCTTCGCCGCAGTTTAGCAGCACATTCTGTGTACTGTGCAGAGTTGCAGAATAGGAAGAAATACTGTTAAGTCTTCAAACTAAAATATCAAAGTCACATATTCCATTCATTGTGCTTCGCCGCAGTTTAGCAGCCTATTCTGTGTACTGTGCAGAGTTGCAGAATAGGAAGAAATACTGTTAAGTCTTCAAACTAAAATATCAAAGTCACATATTCCATTCAGTGTGTTTCACCGCCGTTTAGCAGCCTATTCTGTGTACTGTGCAGAGTTGCAGAATAATAAGAAATACTGTTAAGTTTTCAAACTCAAATATTAAAGTCACATATTCCATTCAGTGTGTTTCACCGCCGTTTAGCAGCCTATTCTGTGTACTCTGCAGAGTTGCAGAATAATAAGAAATACTGTTAAGTTTTCAAACTCAAATATTAAAGTCACATATTCCATTCAGTGTGTTTCACCGCAGTTTAGCAGCCTATTCTGTGTACTCTGTACAGTTGCAGAATAATAAGAAATACTGTTAAGTCTTCAAACTAAAATATCAAAGTCACATATTCCATTCAGTGTGTTTCACCGCCGTTTAGCAGCCTATTCTGTGTACTCTGCAGAGTTGCAGAATAATAAGAAATACTGTTAAGTTTTCAAACTCAAATATTAAAGTCACATATTCCATTCAGTGTGTTTCACCGCAGTTTAGCAGCCTATTCTGTGTACTCTGTACAGTTGCAGAATAATAAGAAATACTGTTAAGTTTTCAAACTCAAATATTAAAGTCACATATTCCATTCAGTGTGTTTCACCACAGTTTAGCAGCCTATTCTGTGTACTCTGTACAGTTGCAGAATAATAAGAAATACTGTTAAGTTTTCAAACTCAAATATTAAAGTCACATATTCCATTCAGTGTGTTTCACCGCAGTTTAGCAGCCTATTCTGTGTACTCTGTACAGTTGCAGAATAATAAGAAATACTGTTAAGTCTTCAAACTAAAATATCAAGGTCACATATTCCATTCAGTGTGTTTCACCGCCGTTTAGCAGCCTATTCTGTGTACTCTGCAGAGTTGCAGAATAATAAGAAATACTGTTAAGTTTTCAAACTCAAATATTAAAGTCACATATTCCATTCAGTGTGTTTCACCGCAGTTTAGCAGCCTATTCTGTGTACTCTGTACAGTTGCAGAATAATAAGAAATACTGTTAAGTTTTCAAACTCAAATATTAAAGTCACATATTCCATTCAGTGTGTTTCACCGCAGTTTAGCAGCCTATTCTGTGTACTCTGTACAGTTGCAGAATAATAAGAAATACTGTTAAGTTTTCAAACTCAAATATTAAAGTCACATATTCCATTCAGTGTGTTTCACCGCAGTTTAGCAGCCTATTCTGTGTACTCTGTACAGTTGCAGAATAATAAGAAATACTGTTAAGTCTTCAAACTAAAATATCAAAGTCACATATTCCATTCAGTGTGTTTCACCGCCGTTTAGCAGCCTATTCTGTGTACTCTGTACAGTTGCAGAATAATAAGAAATACTGTTAAGTCTTCAAACTAAAATATCAAAGTCACATATTCCATTCAGTGTGTTTCACCGCCGTTTAGCAGCCTATTCTGTGTACTGTGCAGAGTTGCAGAATAATAAGAAATACTGTTAAGTTTTCAAACTCAAATATTAAAGTCACATATTCCATTCAGTGTGTTTCACCGCCGTTTAGCAGCCTATTCTGTGTACTCTGCAGAGTTGCAGAATAATAAGAAATACTGTTAAGTTTTCAAACTCAAATATTAAAGTCACATATTCCATTCAGTGTGTTTCACCACAGTTTAGCAGCCTATTCTGTGTACTCTGTACAGTTGCAGAATAATAAGAAATACTGTTAAGTTTTCAAACTCAAATATTAAAGTCACATATTCCATTCAGTGTGTTTCACCGCAGTTTAGCAGCCTATTCTGTGTACTCTGTACAGTTGCAGAATAATAAGAAATACTGTTAAGTTTTCAAACTCAAATATTAAAGTCACATATTCCATTCAGTGTGTTTCACCACAGTTTAGCAGCCTATTCTGTGTACTCTGTACAGTTGCAGAATAATAAGAAATACTGTTAAGTTTTCAAACTCAAATATTAAAGTCACATATTCCATTCAGTGTGTTTCACCGCAGTTTAGCAGCCTATTCTGTGTACTCTGTACAGTTGCAGAATAATAAGAAATACTGTTAAGTCTTCAAACTAAAATATCAAGGTCACATATTCCATTCAGTGTGTTTCACCGCCGTTTAGCAGCCTATTCTGTGTACTCTGCAGAGTTGCAGAATAATAAGAAATACTGTTAAGTTTTCAAACTCAAATATTAAAGTCACATATTCCATTCAGTGTGTTTCACCGCAGTTTAGCAGCCTATTCTGTGTACTCTGTACAGTTGCAGAATAATAAGAAATACTGTTAAGTTTTCAAACTCAAATATTAAAGTCACATATTCCATTCAGTGTGTTTCACCACAGTTTAGCAGCCTATTCTGTGTACTCTGTACAGTTGCAGAATAATAAGAAATACTGTTAAGTTTTCAAACTCAAATATTAAAGTCACATATTCCATTCAGTGTGTTTCACCGCAGTTTAGCAGCCTATTCTGTGTACTCTGTACAGTTGCAGAATAATAAGAAATACTGTTAAGTCTTCAAACTAAAATATCAAGGTCACATATTCCATTCAGTGTGTTTCACCGCCGTTTAGCAGCCTATTCTGTGTACTCTGCAGAGTTGCAGAATAATAAGAAATACTGTTAAGTTTTCAAACTCAAATATTAAAGTCACATATTCCATTCAGTGTGTTTCACCGCAGTTTAGCAGCCTATTCTGTGTACTCTGTACAGTTGCAGAATAATAAGAAATACTGTTAAGTTTTCAAACTCAAATATTAAAGTCACATATTCCATTCAGTGTGTTTCACCGCAGTTTAGCAGCCTATTCTGTGTACTCTGTACAGTTGCAGAATAATAAGAAATACTGTTAAGTTTTCAAACTCAAATATTAAAGTCACATATTCCATTCAGTGTGTTTCACCGCAGTTTAGCAGCCTATTCTGTGTACTCTGTACAGTTGCAGAATAATAAGAAATACTGTTAAGTCTTCAAACTAAAATATCAAAGTCACATATTCCATTCAGTGTGTTTCACCGCCGTTTAGCAGCCTATTCTGTGTACTCTGTACAGTTGCAGAATAATAAGAAATACTGTTAAGTCTTCAAACTAAAATATCAAAGTCACATATTCCATTCAGTGTGTTTCACCGCCGTTTAGCAGCCTATTCTGTGTACTGTGCAGAGTTGCAGAATAATAAGAAATACTGTTAAGTTTTCAAACTCAAATATTAAAGTCACATATTCCATTCAGTGTGTTTCACCGCCGTTTAGCAGCCTATTCTGTGTACTCTGCAGAGTTGCAGAATAATAAGAAATACTGTTAAGTTTTCAAACTCAAATATTAAAGTCACATATTCCATTCAGTGTGTTTCACCACAGTTTAGCAGCCTATTCTGTGTACTCTGTACAGTTGCAGAATAATAAGAAATACTGTTAAGTTTTCAAACTCAAATATTAAAGTCACATATTCCATTCAGTGTGTTTCACCGCAGTTTAGCAGCCTATTCTGTGTACTCTGTACAGTTGCAGAATAATAAGAAATACTGTTAAGTTTTCAAACTCAAATATTAAAGTCACATATTCCATTCAGTGTGTTTCACCACAGTTTAGCAGCCTATTCTGTGTACTCTGTACAGTTGCAGAATAATAAGAAATACTGTTAAGTTTTCAAACTCAAATATTAAAGTCACATATTCCATTCAGTGTGTTTCACCGCAGTTTAGCAGCCTATTCTGTGTACTCTGTACAGTTGCAGAATAATAAGAAATACTGTTAAGTCTTCAAACTAAAATATCAAGGTCACATATTCCATTCAGTGTGTTTCACCGCCGTTTAGCAGCCTATTCTGTGTACTCTGCAGAGTTGCAGAATAATAAGAAATACTGTTAAGTTTTCAAACTCAAATATTAAAGTCACATATTCCATTCAGTGTGTTTCACCGCAGTTTAGCAGCCTATTCTGTGTACTCTGTACAGTTGCAGAATAATAAGAAATACTGTTAAGTTTTCAAACTCAAATATTAAAGTCACATATTCCATTCAGTGTGTTTCACCGCAGTTTAGCAGCCTATTCTGTGTACTCTGTACAGTTGCAGAATAATAAGAAATACTGTTAAGTTTTCAAACTCAAATATTAAAGTCACATATTCCATTCAGTGTGTTTCACCGCAGTTTAGCAGCCTATTCTGTGTACTCTGTACAGTTGCAGAATAATAAGAAATACTGTTAAGTCTTCAAACTAAAATATCAAAGTCACATATTCCATTCAGTGTGTTTCACCGCCGTTTAGCAGCCTATTCTGTGTACTCTGTACAGTTGCAGAATAATAAGAAATACTGTTAAGTCTTCAAACTAAAATATCAAAGTCACATATTCCATTCAGTGTGTTTCACCGCCGTTTAGCAGCCTATTCTGTGTACTGTGCAGAGTTGCAGAATAATAAGAAATACTGTTAAGTTTTCAAACTCAAATATTAAAGTCACATATTCCATTCAGTGTGTTTCACCGCCGTTTAGCAGCCTATTCTGTGTACTCTGCAGAGTTGCAGAATAATAAGAAATACTGTTAAGTTTTCAAACTCAAATATTAAAGTCACATATTCCATTCAGTGTGTTTCACCACAGTTTAGCAGCCTATTCTGTGTACTCTGTACAGTTGCAGAATAATAAGAAATACTGTTAAGTTTTCAAACTCAAATATTAAAGTCACATATTCCATTCAGTGTGTTTCACCGCAGTTTAGCAGCCTATTCTGTGTACTCTGTACAGTTGCAGAATAATAAGAAATACTGTTAAGTCTTCAAACTAAAATATCAAAGTCACATATTCCATTCAGTGTGTTTCACCGCCGTTTAGCAGCCTATTCTGTGTACTCTGCAGAGTTGCAGAATAATAAGAAATACTGTTAAGTTTTCAAACTGAAATATTAAAGTCACATATTCCATTCAGTGTGTTTCACCGCAGTTTAGCAGCCTATTCTGTGTACTCTGTACAGTTGCAGAATAATAAGAAATACTGTTAAGTTTTCAAACTCAAATATTAAAGTCACATATTCCATTCAGTGTGTTTCACCGCCGTTTAGCAGCCTATTCTGTGTACTCTGTACAGTTGCAGAATAATAAGAAATACTGTTAAGTCTTCAAACTAAAATATCAAAGTCACATATTCCATTCAGTGTGTTTCACCGCCGTTTAGCAGCCTATTCTGTGTACTCTGCAGAGTTGCAGAATAATAAGAAATACTGTTAAGTTTTCAAACTCAAATATTAAAGTCACATATTCTGTGTAAGATGAAGAAGGCGGGTAAAAAGGGACGGGGAAGTGGACGTGATCCTGAAAGTTCAGGGCGCGGGTCAGGACGCGGAGAAACTGTGCCTGGTGCCAGAGCACAAGAAAGAAAGACATCCACCATACCTAGCTTCATGTGTAATTTTACAGGGCGTCGCAGGACATCACTCTCGAGGTCCGACCACTGCGAACAGGTGGTCGGTTGGATGACAGCTGATACTGCTTCCAGTCGGTTAAGCACCACCCTGTCTTCCACCAAGTCCACTCTCAGTAGCCAAGAGTCTGGTCAACATAATCCTCACTCTGATCATCCTTCCTCCCACCATACACGGTCTGGTCAAAGAAGTGATCCCACACTGGGATATAGTGAGGAGCTCGTCTCATCACCAATCCTTCATTTGACCCTCTCTCCAAGCACGCTTGCAGAGGAACATGACATCTTGTGCCCTGATTCACAACCTCTAGAGGCTACCCAATCACAAGAAGATGACAGATGTGAACGGCATTTAAGGTCAAAGGAAGTAGTGGATGATGATGATGATGATGAGACACAGTTGCTATTAAATCAACCACTATTTCCGTCTCAAGACCTTGTTGAGGAGAATGTTATACAGTTGTCAATGACTGAGTATGTGGTGGGATCAAGACTTGAGGAGGATGATCAGAGTGAGGAAGTGGAGGAGGACTTGGTGGACGATGAGGTGACTGACCCCACCTGGGAAGGTGTAGAGCCGAGCGATGACAGCAGTCCTGAGGGTGAGCCATCTGCAGCACCGCAACAGGCTGGAAGAGGCAGTGGTGTGGCTACAGAAAGAAGGCGGACCGCACCAAACCGGCCCGCAAATGTTCCACGGAGCACCCCCTTGCGTAAATCTACCTTGCCAAGGGGTAGGTGTTCCGCGGTATGGCGTTTTTTTAAGGAAAGTGCGGACGACAAAAGAATTGTAGTTTGCAACCTGTGCCACACCAGAATGAGCCGAGGCATGAACACTAGAAACCTCACCACCACCAGCATGATCCGACACATGGCATCCAAGCACCGTAGTAAGTGGGAGGAACGCCTGGATCGCCCATCTGTGTCTGCAGGCCACACCACTGCCTCCTCTTCCCCTGTTTTCGGTGCCGGCCAATCGCCTGTCGAAGGCGCAGGCCCGCATACCTCCCGCCCTGCACCTGTAGCATCTGAAGCACCATCAGCGACCACATCCACTTCCCTGTCCCAGCACAGCGTCCAAATGTCGTTACCCCAGGCATTTGAGCGCAAGAGAAAGTACCCAGCCACCCACCCACAGGCCATAGCACTAACCTCACACCTTTCCAAATTACTGGCCATCGAAATGCTGCCATTTAGGCTTGTGGACACTGAGTCCTTCCGCAGCCTGATGGCAGCAGCTGTCCCTCGGTACGCGGTCCCCAGCCGCCACTACTTTTCCCGGTGTGCCATCCCCGCATTACACCACCATGTGTCCCGTAACATCACCCGTGCCCTGACCAACGCAGTTACTGGGAAGGTCCACTTAACGACTGACACATGGACAAGTGCTTGTGGCCAGGGACGCTACATTTCCCTGACGGCACACTGGGTGAATGTCGTGGAGGCTGGGAGCGACTCGGACCCTGGGATGGCACGGGTGCTACCCACGCCGAGGATTGCGGGCCCTACCTCCATCAGGGTTTCCACCAGCACCTACGTTATTGGCTCCTCCTCCTCCGTTTCCACCTCCGAATTCTCTACACACACCGCCACTCCCCCATCAGCCAGTAGCTGGAAGCAGTGTAGCACTGCAGTGGGGAAGCGTCAACAGGCCGTGCTGAAGCTGATCTGCCTTGGGGACAAACAGCACACGGCCTCAGAGCTGTTGCAGGGGATTAGTCACCAGACCGAGCAGTGGCTCTCGCCACTCAACCTGCAACCAGGCATGGTTGTGTGTGATAATGGGCGTAACTTGGTGGCGGCTTTGGAGCTCGGCAAGCTCACACACGTACCATGCCTAGCACATGTATTTAATTTAGTGGTTTAGCGATTTCTAAAAACCTACCCCAATGTGCATGATCTCTTGACCAAGGTGCGCCGCGTGTGTGCACATTTCCGTAAGTCATCTACAGCTTCGGCCGGCCTGTTGAAGCTGCAGCAGCGCTTACAATTGCCAGCTCACCGGCTGCTGTGTGACGTGAGCACGCGCTGGAACTCCACCTTCCACATGTTGGCCCGGCTTTGTGAGCAGCAGAGGGCAGTAGTGGAGTACCAGCTGTTACACGGTCGTCGCCTCTCCGTTCAACTTCCTGTAATCAGAAGTGAGGAGTGGGAATGGATGTCAGACCTCTGCGAGGTTTTACGCAATTTTGAGGAATCGACACAGATGGTGAGCGGCGATAACGCTATTATCAGTGTAACCATCCCACTTCTGTGTCTACTGAAACGCTCGCTGCTCACAATTAAAACCGACGCTTTGCATGTGGAAGAGGTGGAAATGGGGGAGGAAGAGCTTACACAAGGTGATAGCCAGAGCACCCTCACTTCGTCTTCTCAGCGACAATTGGAGGAGGAGGAGGAGGAGGAGGAGGAGGAGGAGGAAGACACGGTTGCCTCCGCTACAGAGGGTAGCCATGGAACTTTAGTTCCATCTCTTCAGCGTGGGTGGGCAGAAGAGGAGGAAGAGGATGAGGAAATTGAGAGTCATCCTCCTGGTGAGGACAGCGAAATCTTGACTGTTGGTACTCTGGCACACATGGCTGACTTTATGTTAGGCTGCCTTTCCCGTGACCCACGCGTTGTACGCATTTTAGACAACACGGATTACTGGGTGTTCACCCTTCTGGACCCCCGCTACAAAGAGAATTTCTCATCTCTCATTCCTCCGGTGGAGAGGACAAGCAAAATGTTGCAATACCAGAAGGTTCTTGTCGAAAAATTGCTCCAAAATTTTCCATCTGACAACGCTGGCGGCAGAGTACGTGCTACCTTGGCCAACCGAGAAGGGGAGAAAAGGGGAGCACACAGCAGTTCCGAGAAAGGCAGGGCAACACTCTCCAAGGCGTGGGACACCTTCATGACACCCCGCCAGCACCCTCACCCTGATGCGCAGCCTAGTGTCACAAGGAGGGAAAAGTTTTGGAAGATGGTGAAGGAGTACGTAGCAGACCGTGTCAGCGTCCTCAATGATCCCTCTGTGCCTTACAACTACTGGGTGTCCAAGCTGGACACGTGGTATGAACTGGCACTCT
Organism: Rhinophrynus dorsalis; assembly: GCA_037306005.1. Classification (NCBI taxonomy): domain Eukaryota; kingdom Metazoa; phylum Chordata; class Amphibia; order Anura; family Rhinophrynidae; genus Rhinophrynus; species Rhinophrynus dorsalis. The sequence goes on from CM074721.1 coordinate 339,439,088, forward strand.
ACGCCTTGGAGGTGCTGGCCTGCCCTGCCGCCAGCGTTCTGTCTGAGCGGGTATTTAGTGCTGCTGGTGGCATCATAACAGATAAGCGTATCCGCCTTTCCACCGACAATGCTGATAGGTTGACACTTATAAAAATGAACAAGGCCTGGATTTCCCCTGACTTCTCCACTCCACTGGAGGAAAGCCCCGGGGGAACATAAACTCACTTTATATATGTTATTTACAATGATGTGAATACTCTGTATTCCCATTCACCCCTTCCACCCAAAAAACGGGTATATGGTTGACTCTTAATCTTCTCATCCTCCTCCTCCTCTTCCATATGCCCTGTGCTATAATTTTTATATAGGGCCAGCTCACCAGCGGGCCCTGTGATATAATTTTTATATAGGGCCAGCTCACCAGCGGGCCCTGTTTGCCAATTTTTATATAGGTCAGCTCACCAGCGGGCCTTCTCATATAATGTTTTATTGGGTCAGCTCTCTAGCGGGCCCTCTCATATAATGTTTTATAGCGTCAGCTCACTAGCGGGCCTTCGCATATAATGTTTAGGATGGTCAGCTCTGCAGCAGACCCTCACCCATAATGTTTTAGATGGTCAGCTCAGCGCACGTTTCCCTCTTAATCATGGCCTCAGTTCAATAAAATCAAGGAAATTTTTGGGAGAATTTGCCTCTGCGCACGTTTCCCTCTTAATCATGGCCTCAGTTCTGAAAATCAAGGAAATTTTTGGGAGAATTTGCCTCTGCGCACGTTTCCCTCTTAATCATGGCCTCAATTCTGAAAATCAAGGAAATTTTTGGGAGAATTTGCCTCTGCGCACGTTTCCCTCTTAATCATGGCCTCAGTTCTGAAAATCAAGGAAATTTTTGGGAGAATTTGCCTCTGCGCACGTTTCCCTCTTAATCATGGCCTCACTTCCGAAAATCAAGGAAATTTTTGGGATAATTTGCAGATGATATACAAGTAAATATACAGCAAATATTGTTTGGTAACAATTTTTCGCCTAAAGTCGTTTTTATTTTCCTTTTTGTGTGTTTTACGGTCAGTCTGTAAAAATGGCGTACTACGGGCGAAAGATCGTTCCCAGCAGCGATGTTGGAGTCCAAGATGCATCCAGACATCCTCCCTATGCTGTCCCTGAACCATTTCTGTGGTGTTTCCATCATTTTCTTCCCTTTTCCTATGGACCAGGCACCCTCCCCTCATCAGAGCAGGGGGTGCCTGGTGTAATGCTCGAGTCCTCCCATTGACTTCAATGGGGCTCGGGTGTTCGGCCGAGCACTCGAGCCTCAGGGGGTGCTCGGTCAGAGCACCCGAACACCCGAGCATTGGGGTGCTCGCTCATCACTAGTTGCAGTCTTATTTACCTGTGGATTACAGGCTGCTGAACCAATAGTCTCGGCTTCTGGAGTTGTTCCAATATTAAGGCAGTGTTCTGAAAATGCAGCAAAAGAATTATGAAGAGGCACAGACTGTGGACATGCCTCTTGTCCACAACTCTTACCCTTCCAGAACCAACTGTAGTCCATCTGCCATTTCTTGGAAGTATCTGAGGCAATGGCACTTGTTTCTTTTGTGTCTGTGTGGAGCTCACAGACATCTTGTAGGTTTCAGCCTTCAAATTAACAATCTCCTGTAGTAAAACAGAAAATTGCTGACAAATTGGACAACTTCTGAACTTCCAAAAGGTTTCCTGGGAGAGAAAAGCAAAACATCCATTGCACTGCAAAATGCCTGACATGTTCACAGAACTAATGTAATCAGGGGACAAAGAGCAAAATACCTTCAGAGTTTGCAGTTGTTTTCTAACTTTAATCACCACAGATCACCTCTAGATTATCTCCAGAATATCTCCTTGTACACTTACAATTATTACACTTGCATTTGCTGTGCTGCCCAGCTATTAATTAGCCCAGCTAATAACAAACCTACTTTTATACACAGAAGGCAACTCCCATTAATTAGCAAAACAGTATGTAACTAGATCTAACAGATACTAATGAACACAATCCCGACTGCCTCAATGACTCAGTGTTCAGTTTCAGTGTTCAGATTCCTTACCATTTATCGTATCAGCCCTGAATCTTGTCTATAGGTAGTAATTCGGAATAGATTCATAAAATTCTTACCAATTATCTAATCAGCCCCGAATCTTGTCTACAGGTAGTAAATAGGAATAGATTGATAAAATTCTTACCTATGGAAGAATAGATATCATCAAAATGGATACAAAATAGATCTGCAGAATATCTCCTTGTATACTTACAATTGCTGCACTTGAATTTGCTGTGCTGCCTAGTGTCACGGTTATTTATGACTCTCAGACACAAGTTTTAGGTAAAAATCTATTTTATTGAAATAATAAATTGATAACTTAGGATGGTCAACACATACATATATATATATTCAGAATATAGCACAGACAGAAGGCAGACTCTACCGGTCCTGTCAATATACCGGACAGGACAGTCTGAGGACATGGAATGTTAGGCTCTACCGGCCTTGCCAATACCGGGTAAGGCAACCTGCAGATGGGACAGCATAATGGTTCTACCGGCCTTACCAAATTACCAGGCAAGGCAGCCACAATAGATACACAATGTAGGCTCTACCGACCTGCCAATACCGGGTAAGGCAACCTTAGGTGGAATGTGGCAAAAAGGTTCTACCGGCCTTACCAATACCGGGCAGGGCCACCCAGAGATAGTAGCAGCAGTCAAATGAAAATGGCAAACTGACAGAATCGTTAAGCGGCAAGGCTTTGGAGCAAACCAGTGTCCGCACGCTGGGACCAACACTGGATAGTATAGCCGTTAGGCTTTGGGAGCCAACCAGTGTCCGCACACCGGAGTAACAAGTGAGTACGTATAGCCGCAAGGCTAGGAGCAAACCAGCGTCCGCACGCTGGGACCAACACAAAATTGTATGGCCGATAGGCTTTGGAGCAAACCAGTGACCGCACACTGGTGTAACAAGCGAGTTTGTATAGCCGCAAGGCTTAGGAGCAAACCAGCATCCGCACGCTGGGACCAACACAGAATTGTATAGCCGATAGGCTTTGGAGCAAACCAGTGACCGCACACGGGTGTAACAAGCGAGTTTGTATAGCCACAAGGCTTAGGAGCAAACCAGCGTCCGCACGCTGGGACCAACACAGAATTGTATAGCCGATAGGCTTTGGAGCAAACCAGTGACCGCACACTGGTGTAACAAGCAAGTTTGTATAGCCGCGAGGCTTAGGAGCAAACCAGCGTCCGCACGCTGGGACCAACACAGAATTGTATAGCCGATAGGCTTTGGAGCAAACCAGTGACCGCACACTGGTGTAACAAGCAAGTTTGTATAGCCGCGAGGCTTAGGAGCAAACCAGCGTCTGCACGCTGGGACCAACACAGAATTGTATAGCCGATAGGCTTTGGAGCAAACCAGTGACCGCACACTGGTGTAACAAGCAAGTTTGTATAGCCGCGAGGCTTAGGAGCAAACCAGCGTCCGCATGCTGGGACCAACACTGAATTGTATAGCCGAGAAGCTTTGGAGCAAACCAGTGACCGCACACTGGTGTAACAAGCAATGTCGACAATGCGACCAGGCAGAAGGTCACCAGGATACTGGAGACAGGCGATGAGGTGACAGGAACCAGCAACGATCAGTCAGGTCAGGAAACAGCAGAGAAGAAGTTCAGCAGGAACTGCAACACCAGAGACTAGGCCGGAACCAGGACTGGAACAACTCAGCATGCAGGAAACACTGGAACAGTAGAGAGCAGGAACTCAGGAACACATGAGAACAGGAACTCAGGAACACTGGAACAGAGGCCCTGCTATTAGTGTTGAGCGAGCATGCTCGGCCGATGCTCGGATCGGCTCGAGCATCGCTCTGCTCGGCACATGGCGGTACTCGTACGAGTACCGCATGTGCTCGCCCGCCATGTTCGGGTCTCATCCCCGCACGTTTTGCGGCTGCTGCGCAGCCAATAAACGTGCAGGGAGGCTCTGACATCGGTGTAATGCCAGCAGCCATGTTGGCTGCTGGCATTACACTGATTGGCTGGCCAGAACCCGTGGTCAGGTGCTGTATAGCACCTGACCATCGAGTTCGGCTCAGTCTGAGCCAGGGAGAGCTGAGGATAGGAAGGGAAAGGCAGTGTAGGGAGGAAAAAAAAAAATTGTGACAAAAAAGAACCAAAAGTCCTTTTTAGGACTACTGTGTGTGGGGGCAGTAGGTTATTTTCTGTGGGGGGAAAAAAACAAAAAAAAAAAAAAAAAAAATATTCTGTTTAGTGTGAAAAGTTGCAGATTAGAGCACATTCTGTTTAGTGTGCACAGTTGCAGATTAGAGCACATTCTGTTTAGTGTGCAAAGTTGCAGATTAGAGCACATTCTGTTTAGTGTGCAAAGTTGCAGATTAGAGCACATTCTGTTTAGTGTGCAAAGTTGCAGATTAGAGCACATTCTGTTAAGTCTTCAAACTAAAATATCAAAGTCACGTATTCCATTCAGTGTGCGTCGCCGCAGTTTAGCAGCACATTCTGAGTACTGTGCAGAGTTGCAGAATAGGAAGAAATACTGTTAAGTCTTCAAACTAAAATATCAAAGTCACATATTCCATTCAGTGTGCTTCGCCGCAGTTTAGCAGCACATTCTGTGTACTGTGCAGAGTTGCAGAAAAGGAAGAAATACTGTTAAGTCTTCAAACTAAAATATCAAAGTCACATATTCCATTCAGTGTGCTTCACCGCAGTTTAGCAGCACATTCTGTGTACTGTGCAGAGTTGCAGAATAGGAAGAAATACTGTTAAGTCTTCAAACTAAAATATCAAAGTCACATATTCCATTCAGTGTGCTTCGCCGCAGTTTAGCAGCACATTCTGTGTACTGTGCAGAGTTGCAGAATAGGAAGAAATACTGTTAAGTCTTCAAACTAAAATATCAAAGTCACATATTCCATTCAGTGTGCTTCGCCGCAGTTTAGCAGCACATTCTGTGTACTCTGCACAGTTGCAGAATAGGAAGAAATACTGTTAAGTCTTCAAACTAAAATATCAAAGTCACATATTCCATTCAGTGTGCTTCGCCGCAGTTTAGCAGCACATTCTGTGTACTCTGCACAGTTGCAGAATAGGAAGAAATACTGTTAAGTTTTCAAACTCAAATATTAAAGTCACATATTCCATTCAGTGTGTTTCACCGCCGTTTAACAGCCTATTCTGTGTACTCTGCAGAGTTGCAGAATAATAAGAAATACTGTTAAGTTTTCAAACTCAAATATTAAAGTCACATATTCCATTCAGTGTGTTTCACCGCCGTTTAATAGCCTATTCTGTGTACTCTGCACAGTTGCAGAATAGGAAGAAATACTGTTAAGTTTTCAAACTCAAATATTAAAGTCACATATTCCATTCAGTGTGTGTCACCGCAGTTTAGCAGCCTATTCTGTGTACTCTGCACAGTTGCAGAATAGGAAGAAATACTGTTAAGTTTTCAAACTCAAATATTAAAGTCACATATTCCATTCAGTGTGTTTCACCGCCGTTTAACAGCCTATTCTGTGTACTCTGCAGAGTTGCAGAATAATAAGAAATACTGTTAAGTTTTCAAACTCAAATATTAAAGTCACATATTCCATTCAGTGTGTTTCACCGCCGTTTAATAGCCTATTCTGTGTACTCTGCACAGTTGCAGAATAGGAAGAAATACTGTTAAGTTTTCAAACTCAAATATTAAAGTCACATATTCCATTCAGTGTGTTTCACCGCCGTTTAACAGCCTATTCTGTGTACTCTGCACAGTTGCAGAATAGGAAGAAATACTGTTAAGTTTTCAAACTCAAATATTAAAGTCACATATTCCATTCAGTGTGTTTCACCGCCGTTTAACAGCCTATTCTGTGTACTCTGCAGAGTTGCAGAATAATAAGAAATACTGTTAAGTTTTCAAACTCAAATATTAAAGTCACATATTCCATTCAGTGTGTTTCACCGCCGTTTAATAGCCTATTCTGTGTACTCTGCACAGTTGCAGAATAGGAAGAAATACTGTTAAGTTTTCAAACTCAAATATTAAAGTCACATATTCCATTCAGTGTGTTTCACCGCCGTTTAACAGCCTATTCTGTGTACTCTGCACAGTTGCAGAATAGGAAGAAATACTGTTAAGTTTTCAAACTCAAATATTAAAGTCACATATTCCATTCAGTGTGTGTCACCGCAGTTTAGCAGCCTATTCTGTGTACTCTGCACAGTTGCAGAATAGGAAGAAATACTGTTAAGTTTTCAAACTCAAATATTAAAGTCACATATTCCGTGTAAGATGAAGAAGGCGGGTAAAAAGGGACGGGGAAGTGGACGTGATCCTGATAGTTCAGGGCGCGGGTCAGGACGCGGAGAAACTGTGCCTGGTGCCAGAGCACAAGAAAGACAGACATCCACCATACCTAGCTTCATGTGTAATTTTACAGGGCGTCGCAGGACATCACTCTCGAGGTCCGACCACTGCGAACAGGTGGTCGGTTGGATGACAGCTGATACTGCTTCCAGTCGGTTAAGCACCACCCTGTCTTCCACCAAGTCCACTCTCAGTAGCCAAGAGTCTGGTCAACATAATCCTCACTCTGATCATCCTTCCTCCCACCATACACGGTCTGGTCAAAGAAGTGATCCCACACTGGGATATAGTGAGGAGCTCGTCTCATCACCAATCCTTCATTTGACCCTCTCTCCAAGCACGCTTGCAGAGGAACATGACATCTTGTGCCCTGATTCACAACCTCTAGAGGCTACCCAATCTCAAGAAGATGACAGATGTGAACGTCATTTAAGGTCAAAGGAAGTAGTGGATGATGATGATGATGATGAGACACAGTTGCCATTAAATCAACCACTATTTCCGTCTCAAGACCTTGTTGAGGAGAATGTTATACAGTTGTCAATGACTGAGTATGTGGTGGGATCAAGACTTGAGGAGGATGATCAGAGTGAGGAAGTGGAGGAGGACTTGGTGGACGATGAGGTGACTGACCCCACCTGGGAAGGTGTAGAGCCGAGCGATGACAGCAGTCCTGAGGGTGAGCCATCTGCAGCACCGCAACAGGCTGGAAGAGGCAGTGGTGTGGCTACAGAAAGAAGGCGGACCGCACCAAACCGGCCGAAAATGTTCCACGGAGCACCCCCTTGCGTAAATCTACCTTGCCAAAGGGTAGGTGTTCCGCGGTATGGCGTTTTTTTAAGGAAAGTGCGGACGACAAAAGAATTGTAGTTTGCAACCTGTGCCACACCAGAATGAGCCGAGGCATGAACACTAGAAACCTCACCACCACCAGCATGATCCGACACATGGCATCCAAGCACCGTAGTAAGTGGGAGGAACGCCTGGATCGCCCATCTGTGTCTGCAGGCCACACCACTGCCTCCTCTTCCCCTGTTTTCGGTGCCGGCCAATCGCCTGTTGAAGGCGCAGGCCCGCATACCTCCCGCCCTGCACCTGTAGCATCTGAAGCACCATCAGCGACCACATCCACTTCCCTGTCCCAGCGCAGCGTCCAAATGTCGTTACCCCAGGCATTTGAGCGCAAGAGAAAGTACCCAGCCACCCACCCACAGGCCATAGCACTAACCTCACACCTTTCCAAATTACTGGCCATCGAAATGCTGCCATTTAGGCTTGTGGACACTGAGTCCTTCCGCAGCCTGATGGCAGCAGCTGTCCCTCGGTACGCGGTCCCCAGCCGCCACTACTTTTCCCGGTGTGCCATCCCCGCATTACACCACCATGTGTCCCGTAACATCACCCGTGCCCTGACCAACGCAGTTACTGGGAAGGTCCACTTAACGACTGACACATGGACAAGTGCTTGTGGCCAGGGACGCTACATTTCCCTGACGGCACACTGGGTGAATGTCGTGGAGGCTGGGAGCGACTCGGACCCTGGGATGGCACGGGTGCTACCCACGCCGAGGATTGCGGCCCTACCTCCATCAGGGTTTCCACCAGCACCTACGTTATTGGCTCCTCCTCCTCCGTTTCCACCTCCGAATTCTCTACACACACCGCCACTCCCCCATCAGCCAGTAGCTGGAAGCAGTGTAGCACTGCAGTGGGGAAGCGTCAACAGGCCGTGCTGAAGCTGATCTGCCTTGGGGACAAACAGCACACGGCCTCAGAGCTGTTGCAGGGGATTAGTCACCAGACCGAGCAGTGGCTCTCGCCACTCAACCTGCAAGCAGGCATGGTTGTGTGTGATAATGGGCGTAACTTGGTGGCGGCTTTGGAGCTCGGCAAGCTCACACACGTACCATGCCTAGCGCATGTATTTAATTTAGTGGTGCAGCGATTTCTAAAAACCTACTCCAATGTGCATGATCTCTTGACCAAGGTGCGCCGCGTGTGTGCACATTTCCGTAAGTCATCAACAGCTTCAGCCGGCCTGTTGAAGCTGCAGCAGCGCTTACAATTGCCAGCTCACCGGCTGCTGTGTGACGTGAGCACGCGCTGGAACTCCACCTTCCACATGTTGGCCCGGCTTTGTGAGCAGCAGAGGGCAGTAGTGGAGTACCAGCTGTTACACGGTCGTCGCCTCTCCGTTCAACTTCCTGTAATCAGAAGTGAGGAGTGGGAATGGATGTCAGACCTCTGCGAGGTTTTACGCAATTTTGAGGAATCGACACAGATGGTGAGCGGCGATAACGCTATTATCAGTGTAACCATCCCACTTCTGTGTCTACTGAAACGCTCGCTGCTCACAATTAAAACCGACGCTTTGCATGTGGAAGAGGTGGAAATGGGGGAGGAAGAGCTTACACAAGGTGATAGCCAGAGCACCCTCATTTCTTCTTCTCAGCGACAATTGGAGGAGGAGGAGGAGGAGGAGGAGGAGGAGGAGGAAGACACGGTTGCCTCCGCTACAGAGGGTAGCCATGGAACTTTAGTTCCATCTCTTCAGCGTGGGTGGGCAGAAGAGGAGGAAGAGGATGAGGAGATTGAGAGTCATCCTCCTGGTGAGGACAGCGAAATCTTGACTGTTGGTACTCTGGCACACATGGCTGACTTTATGTTAGGCTGCCTTTCCCGTGACCCACGCGTTGTACGCATTTTAGACAACACGGATTACTGGGTGTTCACCCTTCTGGACCCCCGCTACAAAGAGAATTTCTCATCTCTCATTCCTCCGGTGGAGAGGACAAGCAAAATGTTGCAATACCAGAAGGTTCTTGTTGAAAAATTGCTCCAAAATTTTCCATCTGACAACGCTGGCGGCAGAGTACGTGCTACCTTGGCCAACCGAGAAGGGGAGAAAAGGGGAGCACACAGCAGTTCCGACAAAGGCAGGGCAACACTCTCCAAGGCGTGGGACACCTTCATGACACCCCGCCAGCACCCTCACCCTGATGCGCAGCCTAGTGTCACAAGGAGGGAAAAGTTTTGGAAGATGGTGAAGGAGTACGTAGCAGACCGTGTCAGCGTCCTCAATGATCCCTCTGTGCCTTACAACTACTGGGTGTCCAAGCTGGACACGTGGTATGAACTGGCACTCTACGCCTTGGAGGTGCTGGCCTGCCCTGCCGCCAGTGTTCTGTCTGAGCGGGTATTTAGTGCTGCTGGTGGCATCATAACAGATAAGCGTATCCGCCTTTCCACCGAAAATGCTGATAGGTTGACACTTATAAAAATGAACAAGGCCTGGATTTCCCCTGACTTCTCCACTCCACTGGAGGAAAGCCCCGGGGGAACATAAACTCACTTTATATATGTTATTTACAATGATGGGAATACTCTGTATTCCCATTCACCCCTTCCACCCAAAAAACGGTTATATGGTTGACTCTTAATCTTCTCATCCTCCTCCTCCTCTTCCATATGCCCTGGGATATAATTTTTATATAGGGCCAGCTCACCAGCGTGCCCTGGGATATAATTTTTATATAGGGCCAGCTCACCAGCGTGCCCTGGGATATAATTTTTATATAGGGCCAGCTCACCAGCGGGCCCTGTGATATAATTTTTATATAGGGCCAGCTCACCAGCGGGCCCTGTTTGACAATTTTTATATAGGTCAGCTCACCAGCGGGCCTTCTCATATAATGTTTTATTGGGTCAGCTCTCTAGCGGGCCCTCTCATATAATGTTTGATAGCGTCAGCTCACTAGCGGGCCTTCGCATATAATGTTTAGGATGGTCAGCTCTGCAGCAGACCCTCACCCATAATGTTTTAGATGGTCAGCTCAGCGCACGTTTCCATCTTAATCATGGCCTCAGTTCTGAAAATCAAGGAAATTTTTGGGAGAATTTGCCTCTGCGCACGTTTCCCTCTTAATCATGGCCCCAGTTCAGAAAAATCAAGGAAATTTTTGGGAGAATTTGCCTTTGCGCACGTTTCCCTCTTAATCATGGCCTCAGTTCAATAAAATCAAGGAAATTTTTGGGAGAATTTGCCTCTGCGCACGTTTCCCTCTTAATCATGGCCTCAGTTCTGAAAATCAAGGAAATTTTTGGGAGAATTTGCAGATGATATACAAGTAAATATACAGCAAATATTGTTTGGTAACAATTTTTCGCCTAAAGTCGTTTTTATTTTCCTTTTTGTGTGTTTTATGGTCAGTCTGTAAAAATGGCGTACTACGGGCGAAAGATCGTTCCCAGCAGCGATGTTGGAGTCCAAGGTGCATCCAGACATCCTCCCTATGCTGTCCCTGAACCATTTCTGTAGTGTTTCCATCTTTTTCTGCCCTTTTCCTATGGACCAGGCACCCTCCCCTCATCAGAGCAGGGGGTGCCTGGTGTAATGCTCGAGTCCTCCCATTGACTTCAATGGGGCTCGGATGCTCGGCCGAGCACTCGAGCCTCAGGGGGTGCTCAGTCAGAGCACCCGAACATCCGAGCATTGGGGTGCTCGCTCATCACTACCTGCTATCACTGGCATAGTGATAGCAAGAAGGTCAGAAACAACACGAAAGGGCACTCAAAGGGTGCCCAATCCAGGTTTAAATAGGCAATAAGAGGTGGGCTATCTGCAGACAGCCAATAGAAGCCCCCTACTGGTGACAGACAAGGAACTGCAGCAATCACGGGCACCGTGATACCTAGCTATTAATTCCCTGGGGTCACTAGGGACATTTGGTGGGCCTCTGAGGTAACAAAGTGCTCTTGCACCTAGTAACATCTCTAATAACCTGCTTCAGCTCAGATCCAAACAGAGACTTGCCTTGAAAGGATAAGGAAACTAGTGACTTCTTGGAATATTGGTCCGCATACCAAATCTTAAGATACAAAGTGTGTTGTGTAGTAACTGAGAAGGCTGAGACTTTAGCAGACAATCTGACCGACTTAAAGAGATCCTCAGAAACATAAGTGTTGGCCTCCTTCACGTTGGCTAAAAAGATGAACAAGGTCCTCTTTGGAAGCATCACAGCTTCTACCATCTGTTCATCCCACATGACAACAGTCCTGTCAAGCCAGGCAAAAAGGCAAAATTAAGCCTCAACACAGCTCCAGTGGCCAGAAAATTAGACCTGAAGATAGAATAAAGTTTCATATCTGCCACATCCTTCAGTACCACTGCATCTACCAAAGGCAGGGCAGTGAACTTGGCTAGGCTGCAGACTGGGGGTACCACAGTAGGAGGAGAGGCCCACTGCGCTAAAGCTGTCTCTGAAAATGGGTAATGTCTAGAAAACCTCTTGGTGAAAGATAACCTGTTATCAGGGGTCTTACACTCATCCAGAGTTGGCTGATCAAGAGTGGCATACAATAGGTTTCCTATGCCTCTGGATGACATCCGCAGAGGAAGTTTCCTCATTAGGACTATCAGGGACCTGAATGGACTCCAGACCAGTTCTAATAAGTCCCTCATAAGAATATACATAAGAGTAGGAAGAATCCATATCTTCATATTCCCCTTCCTCATCCTCCTGTCCCAAAAGTTCTTCAGAGGAGACCCCTGTGAGCGCAGGCATACTCTGAGATCTAGGGGCCACATACTTGAAGGTAGTGGGGGGCTCAGGACTGAAGGACTCCCTGGAAGGAGAGAGGAAGTTGGGCCACTGTGGACAACGGTGATTTCACCCAAGCTGGCTCTTGTTCATAGAGGGACAGAAAGATCCAGAATACTCTCTGGGAGCCCTGTTTGACTTGAGAAACTGTAAGCATGGGGGGGGGTGTCAGTGACTCACCTGAATCCTTAGATCTAGCCCCATGTCCCTTAGAATCCGAAATCCTGACAGAAGCAGTATCTAAAACAATATAAACAACCAATAACAGTTCTGCAGACAAATAATTTGCCCATGAAAAGCCTAGAAAGTACTTATCTGGAAGGCAAAGGGTTATTCTAGAGAAGGAGAGAAAGGAGAGTCTGCCTCTGCATAGGATAAGCATGAAAAGTAAAATGGTGACTGCAAAGCAGGAAGCCAATAGGAAGAAGGCCAACTGAATGGACATTCTGGGAAGCATAGTCTTCTCTGTTGTTGTTGTCTAGCAATGCATTCAACTCCGTCCATGGAATGCCACAGACCCCCAAGACACTCGGGATGTGAACTGGATGAAAGGGCATTAGGAGACAAGAAAAGAGCACACTCTGACTTCTGTATGTCAAACAGTTGCAGAGATATGTCCCAATGAATTCCGCCCATAGAAGTGAATGGAGCAAAGATGCTGATAGCGCCGAAACCGCTTAAAGGAGCCGTGCACCCTAAAACAAAGTTCAGAGGTACCCCAAGAAACCCACTGACCCCAGGGAACATGTGGGGGACACCCAAAAGATAGGACCCTAAAGGGAAAAAAGTCCAGGATAGGTCCTAAACCTGATTAGAACAGCAGGGAAGGGGTTAACTCTCCCAGAGGAAGCCAATTAATGGTAATCCACCTAATGGAGGAATTTTAAAAGCCCCATAACTAACAGAAGATAATAATAAAGAAAAATAAGTTGTTTTCACCTCAGATAACACATCATAACCGGAGGCGAGGCAAGGGTAGAGCTGGAGAAGAGGCTGGGAGTCTCCGCCCACATGTGAAAATGTGTTCTGTCCTCCAAAGAAGATCTCAACCCCATGGTACCTGTGTTCTATATTGTACAATAAAGAAAGGGTTTTTGATGTCTGAAAAATAATATTGACCACTAGTTTGTGTTGTAGTGTCACAGTCTGACAAAGCAGCTGGTCTCACTAGTAAACCCACCTCCACTATAACATTAGAATTCAACATGGCATCATCTTTAGTGTTTAAAAGATTTAATATTACTACTGGTGGTGGTGGGACATTTACTGTCATCATCGTTGATTGTAACAATCAAGTCCGCAGTCAGCTTTACTACCACCATCCACTCCTATGCACTACTCAAACACCTTTCCCCTTGCCCCTGCCTCCAATAATTTGTGACTACATAATAAAATTAGTACAGATTTACTGTAAAGCACACAACACACCTGTTCGCGTGTGGAGTGATGTTTTGTCCATCTGAAAATAATGTATGATGTATAGTATTACAATACCTCTTATAAAATCACCCACCCTGCTTACTCCGGAGAAGGAATAACTTAGGAGAAGGCCTATCATCCTGAACTTCATTACGTAACAGCACTAAATAATCAACACTTCCACCTGAGAGAAGAAAGTTGGTTAGCGTAAACAGTAAATAAATGTAGAAATAGTGACCCCAGCAGAGCATAGAGATTGAGTTGGCGATGAGAAACAGTATATGGAAAAAATTAATAGCTATATAGAACAGCCAGGAAATGGATAAACAACCACTGCTGGAAGCACAAAAGTAATAAGGACTAGTCGGTTGGTATCCTCCCTGGCACAAAACCTTATCATGCATCACTCAGCTACTCTGGATACCTCATTTGTTTTTTTTTATCTCAAAAATATTTACTGACCTCATTGAAATTCTGACATTTTTTGAATTTCCAAAGTGCCTTCTGGGAAGATGAAGACTTTATCATTTCTCATGCCGAGGTGGGATATAAAATTCCAGAAAATACCTGTATGTTGTCACAATCTTTATAGTTTATCAGAGACACAATGAAGGTTCATAAAGATGATAAAAGGTGTTTTGTAGGCATTCTATGAGCTCTTTCCTCACAGCAGCTTATAGAAGAATATTCAACACCCCAAGCTTGTTTTAAGCCAGTTTTCAAAAAATAAGGATAAGAGCCATCCACATTTTTGGGTAGATATCGCTAGCTTGATGTCTTTGCTTTGGAGTGTGTGTTCTAGATTCTATGACTTGACTACTAGGGGGGCAACTTGGAGTTACATGTCATCAATATCAGGTACTTTTTTGTTTGCCCTGAAATCTTGCAGAGCAGAGATGTGATACCTCAATTTCTGGATTACATGGATTTTGACAGCTGGAAAGAGCTGTTGCCTTCATGTCTGATTTACAAAATATTAAAAATGTGGTTATGAGTGTGTGAAATAAATATATGGTTTAAGTGAACATACTGCATCTAACTGACAAAACTTCATATGATGACTAGTCTACTTCTGGTATCAAACAACAATGCCCACCTGTACTTATGATCAGATTGATATTGTACACTAAGGTATAAGCACAGGCCAACCAGTCATCACTGCTCAACATCGTTCTTTATTATGGGCAAGGTTTACATATCAGAACAATAAATATAACAGGTAATGACATGGTCTCATGAATACAAAAGTCATGAAAACGAAGGTATATAAATATAGAAATCTATGTATAAAAAACAGTGGTTTTCACAAAGTGAGATAAAGGTTGTGAGCAGCAGGTTCTGCTCCTTGCAGACCAACTTTCAAGGTAGGGAGGGAGGTAGCACCTGTCCTGCATATTTAGGACACCACGACCCTCTGCCACATTTAGTCAATTCACCATCAGAAAACGTGAACACATTGCAAAACAAAGTAATGTATTATAGTCCTTACATGAAGCCAGCTGGTTAACATCTCTACTAGGAGAATTTAGTTCAGTAGTAAAGACATTTATGGAAACATCTAGTTGTCTTTCCTATCACTATAATTTTTCATTAACCACGCCATTTTAATTCCTTTCTTGCAGTGAAGCTCATTGTTTACATCCCCTGCTACATACATATGCTTTTGTGTGTGTGTAGTACTCTGTTTAACCCGTTAAGTACCAGAGAGGTGTCCAGAGAGGTGTACAACACATTGCAAAACAATGTGTTGTGCACTCCTTTAGCCCTGAAAGACTTAATGAAGTGTTACTTTCTTTAAAGCATAACCCAGATCATTGCATGGCAATGTCCTAAATGTTTTGCCTCTATATTAAGAGTAGATATTCAGAACAAATGTTCTGTATGCCACTTAGCTACAGACTGATGCCCTTTATTGACCACAGTGGAAAATATCTACTGCTATTTGGGTGCATCAGCTGTCCAATATACAGCTGGCTTCTAACGGGACTATAAGAGACTACAGACTTAAAACTCTATAAACCAAGCACTTCATTTGTACATGGAAACACAGTGGTGCATACGTATCAAGACAAGTGCTAGAACTCTGATGCAAAACAGGTGAACCATATGCAAAGAAAAACTCCAACTGAAATTAACAAGACATTTTTCTTTGATACATATGGTATGATTGTATTGCTCCTTGTTTACTAGACTTTTACCTTGATTTCTATGTCACTATTTTTTGGTGCTATGCATTTATAGGCTGACTCCATAAGTTATTCGCCTGGTCTATAAAATCTGTCAGAAACTTTTAAGGAGTGCAGCAAACGTAAATTTTGTGGACTTATCTTGTATTGGTTGGGGAGCTGGTATGCAGTAAGGCAGGTGTAGACAATTGTTGTAGCGCCAGCTGTTGGAGGACTACAGCTCCCTCTATCCCCAACTAGACAAATGTTTACTGAGGATGATGGGAGTTGTAATGCCCAACATATGGAGGTTCAACAACTGATTTCCCCTATAATAAGATATGATAAAACACAATAGTGTTTCATTCCTCTATTATTCTATGCAGTTTCTATTTCAAGTTATAGAATAGTCAGATGCAATTGCGTTGCTTAACCCTTTGGCACTCAAAGGGTTAAAGGCAACTCTCCCTCTCACGCGTTTAATCCCAGTTAACACACATTTCTCATTGTATCCAAATCCCCAGCAGAAAAACTCTCCAGTAAATATTTGTGCATATTATATATATATATATATATATATATATATATATATACACTATATAAACTTGGTCCATTTTCCTGCCTCTGTTTTTAATGTAGAAAGTTATATTGCAAGGCATGGTTGCAACGTGAGTTGCCTGTAATTAAACACTATCACTAGTTTCTGGAACATGATTGTTGTTGTTTCTAGCATCCAAAGGCTTAAATGGATTTAGATATAATTTCAACAAGTATGAAATGTAATAATATACTCTATATTTAGAGGGTCTGGGTACTAGGTTAATAGTGGAATAATGTAGATATTTGATTAATTGACCAAGGTCTTATGGTGATAAGATCTATGTATAAAAGATCATAAATATCTGTTAAAAATAAAAGGTGAACATTAGTGTGTGACACACCTGGCCAATGTGACAGCAAGTGCAATTAAATGTGTGTGAAAAGGCGCAAACTAATTGGCACAGTCAGGTCTCGTTTTGTACTTTTAATCTCGCTCAGCAAATTTGCATATCCTATGACAAACATTCAACTACATTTTCTGAATTGAAGTAATAATTAAGATGTAGGTAGCAGATTTATCTACATTTTCTTCAATGTCCTATGAAATCTAAGCTACTTTTTAAATCGTGTTAAATTATTCTATGTGATAGTTTGGTCAAATTCACTTTCTAAAACACCTAGCTTCAGTCAGGATCAAAACTTTGCAAATTTTGCAGTGTATAATATAGGGTAGTGTTTTAAATAAAAATATTGATATTTTACAAGCTCTGAAGGGTTCTTTTGAGTCATGGACTTCCAGAAGATATCCAACTAAGAACTAGATTCCATGAGAATTGATAAATGTTATCACTGGTTTTATCTAGCAGATTCCCATTGAAGTCTATGCTAGAATGTTCCTCTGATCTTTCATATGGTCATGTAAGGAAACTCATGTTGGTCCTCTGGAAAAATATCACAATTGCAATCTTCTTTATTACCCATTTCCAAAAAAGTAATTTAAAATGGAAGTAATTCCTGTGGGAAGAGCTGATAAAATAGTCTCAAACTCTGTATTCCAGTAGTCTCTTTATTCTTTAAATCTGGTTTCTTGATTTGCCTCATGCCTTGTGAGTAGCTGCTCTTCAGAAGAAAAGAGTCCAGAATAAACTGCTCATCATTAGGCTCTTGAACAAGTTGATAAAATGGGAAAGATTACACTTGTCAAAAGGAAGGCAAGATTGAAGATATGGGGAGGATAAGGGAATACAAAATGAATGACATCAAGAGCATGATAATGAAGACAGAGGTAACATTTCTCCATTGATTGAGTTATTTATCCCTCGAGTTGGATGGAGGAAGAGGTTTGCACTGTAATATAGTCTGTAGAGCTCACAGATTCCCATGGATGATCTTAGGACATGACTCAGGAGGTATGCAGTGAGATTCATGCTCCACAAGCCCAGCTGGACACTGACAACCAGGTACACAAGGCTTAAAGCAGTGGGACTCCAGCACCCCAAGGGGGACATCTTTGTTGAAACAGGTCTTTGGGCAGGGAGGCCCACATTCATCAAACACATAACCTCTATCATGGGGACAGCCAACAGCTAGGAGCAAAAGAGAAAATAAATGTTGACATTGGTTTGGAGTTTCATCTAATCTGGTATATCCCTCTGGCAGCAAATCAAAATGTTAACAAATCATGATACTATGATTACAACCTACTTCCAAAGCAGGAGCGGCACTAGTTTATTTTATAATAAAGATGCAAGACTAGAGTGCTTATTACGGATAGTGCTACTCTGGTCTCCATCTTAACCCCCTGAGGACCAGAGGTGTGTGGAACATATTTCTTAATAATGCATTGCTCACCCCTCTGGTCCTCAAGGGATTATTAAATGATCTGTTCTCAGTGCACCCAGAAAAGTATACCATTTGTTGTTTTAAGGATAATCTTGTAAATATACTCATTATGATACCATTTTATTCATGTTTTAACACAATGCATGAAAATGTATTCTGCAAAGCATTGGGGGCTAGCTAGCATCCACAGTAACCAGTGCCACTCTGCTCGGAGGCCAGTTCTTGAGTTTATTATGCTTTCTTCACATTTCCCTACAGCCTGGCACACATCATTTTCAAAACAATCGCATGGTCTTCCTCTGTGGGAAATGTAACAATACAACTCCTCCTTCTCTCCATGAATCTGCATAGGCAGAATTTGTTACACCTTACTGAATAAATTAACATTTACACACACACTGCCCTGGACTATATTACAGGTGATGCATTTATCACTGGGTTTTATTTAAAAAAAAAAAAAAAAAAAAAAAAAAGCAGTCTTTTGGGAAATTTGTAGACAAAACCAGTTATACAATAGTGCCAAGCCCATTAAGGCAGATTGACAGAAAGGTGAAAAGAGATACAGACACACATACTGATAGAAAATATTACCACATAGCGCAGGAGATCTCCACTGAAGAATAACTCCTGCTTCTCTGCACTCTGATGCATAGGCCTCCAGTGCATCACATAGACACTCATCCCCTGCTCCGCATGCGCACAGATCGTAAACACACGATGCAAAGAACATTTCGGGAGGGACCACTCTGTGACATGGCTCAAAT
The DNA here is from genome assembly GCA_037306005.1 of Rhinophrynus dorsalis. Taxonomy (NCBI): domain Eukaryota; kingdom Metazoa; phylum Chordata; class Amphibia; order Anura; family Rhinophrynidae; genus Rhinophrynus; species Rhinophrynus dorsalis. The sequence continues at coordinate 339,457,807 of CM074721.1, forward strand.
ACACTTGATTTCAGCAGCTTGCAGCGTCCGTTGGCATCCTTCCTGGCACGATACCCTGCCTGTTTACAGGGATCCACATCCTGCCCATCCCAGCAACTGTTGCCAGAGTCATTACTACTTTGAACCTGCAGAAAATAGAGCACAAATACCATTAGCACTATAGCACTGACACTGCTAGAACTGTGGTTCTAACATCAATAGGGATATAGTACTGCAGGGGCAGTATCACTGTCCCTGCTAGGATTGGAGCCCTGACACATAAGCTGTAGCTCTGACACTGATAAGGCTGTAGCTCTGACACAAATAGGTCTGACACTGATGGGGTTGTAGGTCAGCAACCAATTGGGCTGTAGCACTGACCCTGCTGATACTATATCACTGACATAGTTGGAACTGTAGAATTGACTATGCTACAGTTGTAAATAGGTAATTGCTAGGAATGTAGTACTGACACCAATAATAGGCATGTGGCACTGACACCAATAGGGATGCAGCACTGACACCAATAGGGATGCAGCTTTGATACTGATAGAGCTATAAATGACACTTGTAGGGCTGCAGCACTGACACTGATATGACTGTTTATATCGATAGCACTTTAGCACTTACAATGATAAGATGGAAACTAGAACACTGATAATGCTAGAACTGCATGGCTGACTCTGCCGGGGCTGTAGTGCTGACCCTGCCGGGGCTGTAGTGCCAACCCTGCCGGGGCTGTAGAGCCGACCCTGCCGGGGCTGTAGGCCTGAAACTGATAGGGCTGTAGTGGTAACCCTGATAGAACTGTAGCACTTGCATTGATAGAAATGTAGAACTGACCCTTCTAGGACTGTAACTCTGATGCTGCAATACTGACATTATTAGGGACTTTAATTCTGACACTTATAGAGCTATTGCACTAACCATGTTAAGACTTCAGCACAGACACTGATAGGACTGTAGCCAGTGGTGTAACTAGTTACTGCAGGGCCCCTTTGCAAACATTTATTTAGGCCTCCTAAAAAATGCTTTGACAGGGGATTAACTACAGCCTGTTAACTTTTGGGGCAGGTGGCCCCACTTGGAAGCTGGGCTTTGTCACATTTGCACCCTCTGCACCCCCTGTAGTTATGACTGTAGCACTTACAAGGATAGGACTACATAACTGACCCTGCAAGGACTGTAGTTCTTGAGCCCTTACTGCATAGCACACATCCCATTATGACTATGGCACTAACACATGTGTTCTGTCCAACCTAGCCCATTACTAAGATCATCAATTTTAAGTAACTGATCATCACACAGCTAGACCTGTGTAAGGACAGTTAAACAAAACTTGTATCACAACAAAAAGTCTTGCAGAACTGAAATACCCTAGAACACAGTCATACTTACCCTCCAGCTATTCCCAAAGGCTGCCTCTGACATCAAGATCTGCCCCCTCCGATCTCGCAGGTCGTCCTGAGGATAATTGTTGAAATTTCCACATAGACCACATAGGTGATCGCGGTATGTACCAGGGACGCTGACCTCTAGATGAGAGCGGCCGTTCCACTGCACCTTTAAGGGGTGAGACCAAAGAGAATAAGGAAAGGAGAAAGAGGGGATAGGAAAGAGGCCGGAGAGATGATGGAGAAGAGAAAGTGAGAAGGACGTAATACGGTCTAAAGAGTAGGAAGAAGAAATGGCATGTATTACCGTGCCGAGTTCTTTGACATAGTTAAGTTAACCCTTTGGATGTTACAGAAGTTAAAAATGACTGCAGAGCATCACACTTGCAGTACATATTCCTCTCCTGCCTCTTATCCACCTTCCGAAGCATATTACATCCCCTGTAAAACATCTCCTTATCAACCTAGTTTTGCACAGCAACATTCCATAGATATTTCATTACCTCCTATCGATTATACCTTTTCATGGATCCTTCCTTCTCATCTCTCTCCCACCCCTTCTGCAGACCATCTCTCCTAAGTTATCTTGTATTCATCTGTAGTATACCCCCCACCACTGTATGTTCTCTTCTGCTAGAAATGCATCCAACTTCTTAAATGTATCCATTGTATCTGCCATTAACACATGCTTGAGGAAGGAATCCCACAAACTAACATACCTTGCTGTAAAAAAATAAATTCCTCTGGTGAAGTTGAAACCTCCTTTCCACTAATCGTAAGGGTGACCTTAGAATGTACTTTTATAAAGTGTCACAAGATCTCCTCATTCATCATTTTGCTAAACCAAGTCAGTCTAGATGTTCTTCATACTTCAAGTCCTCCATTCCATTAATTAATTTTGTTGCTCTTCTCTGTAATCTCTCCAGTTCTAGAATATCTTTCTTCAGAACTGTTGCCCCAAACTGCACAACATATGTGAGGTGAGACCTTTCTGCAGAGCATCTTCCCTCATGTATCCATGTTCCCCTGCACAGCATGTATTTCCCTTATCAAGCAAAACATTCCCCTCCTGCTGCAGATTATTCCTACAAAATCATTTATCTTCTGACTCATGAGTTCTCACTTTCACTGAATAGCTCATCACTATTATTCCTGTCTAACTGCAACGTATCACTTGTTGAGTAATCACTTTCCCTGTCATTCATCAATCTCCCCCCAGATGCTCTCTTGATACCTTCACTCCAATGTTGCTATTCAGTAGGATGGTGTTTGTTTTCCGCTCTATGTATATGTACGGTTCCTTCAAGAATGGCAGCTCCACTGTCTGGTAATCTACCTGTGGACAGAAAAGAATGGGTTAAGATGGATTTACACAAAGGAACTACAGAAAGAGCTGCATGCAGCTGCTTTATGGAGAGATACAGGGAATTAGCAAGAGGAGGAGTTATAGGAAGGACTTATAAAAACCAATAGGAAGAGGTATAGGTAGGGTTATATGGCAATATAGAGAACCATATTACAAATGGCGTCTTACCTGAAATAATACTAACCATCCTTTTGCTCCCACCCCACCCAACTTTTAATGTTACAAGCTGAAAAAACAAAAAGCCCTGAATAAAAGGCAATCCTTATCCTTCCATCTTTCTTTTTCCCGCTCTCCCTTGATCTCTCTTTCTCAATCACTCTATCTCCTATGCAGTAGGCAGCCTTGGAGAAGGCATGTCCAGTGGGTGGCCCGTTTGCATTTGCCTCCCGTTTCCTTGTTTATACTGAAAAAAATGTGTATGAGCTGGGAAAAAAACTATAATAGGGCTCAAAAGAAATACAGGCAATATATTATCAAAAAATAATAATAAGTGGATAATCACCTAAACCCAAGTTTCCTTGTCTAGTCCCCAAAGTCTTTCAGGTCCTGCCAGGACTACTGTGCAAGCTCACAACGAGACATGGGGGGATATTCACTAAGCGGTGATAAAGTGGAGATTACTTTGCCACTTCTCCAATTCTACGGAGCCTGTGCACTAAGATTTCTTCAGCTTTGGATATCTTAGTGCATAGACTCTATAGAATAACATAGGGACTGGAGAAGTGATAAACTGCTTAGTGAATTTCCCCCCTTATGTATCACTCCCACACTCATCCTGTTCTGAGTCTGCACATTGAAAGACAGGTTTTGGAAGGACCTGAAAGGCAATGGAGATATAAGAAAGGAAGTGGGCAGCAAATTCAAACATGTAGCCTGCTGGAACATCTTCTACAATAGTGACTCATGGATATTAAAAGGTATCCTTAAAGGGATAGTAATACTTCATTTTAACTTTATTTTATTTTGTAGGCATTAAAAAAACACGAAGAATTATATAAGTCTTATCTCTGAAACCTTTATGGTTTAAGAGATATTCACAAACAAAGTATCCCCCCCTGTTCAACCAGATCAGAAGGGAGATGCCCAGGTAGACTGCAGAGAGGGACAATCTTCAATTAAGATAATGGAAAAAGCTGAAAAACTTGTCAAGGGGGGAAGGGCTTTCATTGTTTTCATACAAAGAAAATTGTCCCCTTCTGTTATCTGTACTGTCATACAACCAGACTCACATCTGAGAAGAGATGGCTTACACTAGGTAAAAGGGGCGGGGAGGGGAACTTTGCTTGTGAATATCTCATAAACCATAAAGGTTTGAGAGATAAGACTTATATCATTCTTCATGTTTTTTTAATGCCTACAAAATAAAATAAAGTTAAAATGAAGTGTTACTATCCCTTTAAGTACATGGCTAGTTCATTTTTTACAGGCTAAAATGCTGAAAAAACCTTGGGAGTTATTCAGTAAAATGTGATAAAGTAGAGATAACTTCATCAGTGATATCACTTCTCCAATTCCTATGTTATTCTATGGAGCCAATTTACTAACATTTCTTAAGTTTTGGAGATCTTAGTGCTCCATAGAATAACATAGGAACTGGAGAAGTGATATCACTGGAGAAGTTATCTCTACTTTATCACCTCTTTATCACGACTTAGTGAATAGTGTCTTGTATAAGCTCTATGTTTCAATGGTAGTTATATAGAATAATAAGATTATTAATATGAAGGAAGTTTATAGAGCAATAGAAGAAGTTAACAGCAGATGGTCATATAGAGGAATACAGTTCAGTGGGACAAGGCTGGGAGGTCAGAATGTGTAATCCTATGGCTATTGTATGACAAGACTTAATTTGTGGCACTCTATGACTATCAGTGCAGTATAACAATGCTGTGGGTCAGCATATGTGGTTCTATGGTTACTATGGGCAGATGTTGAGAGCCAGTATGTATGGTTCTATGCTACCAGTGCAGTGGAAAAAGGCTGGAAGGTCAGAATGTGTAGTTCTATGCTGCCAGTGCAGGTGGACAAGGCTGGAAGGTCAGTATATTTGGTCCTATGCTGCCAGTGCAGTGGGATACGGCTGAAAAGTCAGTATGTGTTTTTATATTTTACCAATGCAGTGGGACAAGGCTGGGAGGTCAGTATATAAGGTCCTATTGCTATTGTGGGACAAGACTGGGGTGTTAGTATATTTATTCCTGTGACTGCAGCTTTGGCATACTCTCTCAAGGGCACTATGGCACAAAAAGCAAGTTTCTGCTCTTAGGTAGTTTCTACAAAATGAACACATTGAAGCTGATGTAATAAGAAGAATTGAAGTATATTTTGGTGCAAACAACTGCACCATAGGGAAGAAATATATTCCCAAAAATTTCCATTGATTTCAATGGGGGGGCTTTTAAAAACTCCATTTAAAACAATTTGGCTTTATATTCTCCCTGTGGTGCAATTGGGTTGCTGTGGGATCTGCTAAATTTCCTCTTAATACACCTTTATGTGGTTTCAAAATGTAATTGTGTTTAAGGGTTGATGAAGAAAACAGTGGAGTTTTCAAAAACTCTGAACTCTGTTAGAAATATCTGGTGCAGTAAAAATGTATCACTGTAAACAAGTAGATTGTGGTGAAATATATATTAAAACAGGATTTTAGTCTTACCTTCTTAATTGCTTTTTTCTTAGTCCATATGGAATACATGTACCATGGGAAGTGATCTTCCTTCCTTGGAAGGCAGAACCTTTTCAGAAGACGTCGGGGAAGATTCACTAAGCAGTGATAAAAATGTGATAAAGTGGTGATTAATTCTCCAGTTTATCACTTCTCCAATTCCTATGTTATTCCAAGGAGCCTCTGCACTAAGATTTCTTCAGTTTTTGAGATCTTACTGAATAGGCTCCATAGAATAACATAGGAACTGAAGAAGTGATAAACTAGTCATCACCACTTTATCACCGATTAGTGAATCTCCTCCAAGGTCTTCAAAGGTGGAGCCTTCCCTCTCCATCAGGCTAGCCCCGTCCCTGCCCTCCCTTTGATATGAGAATCTCACTAGATAGGGTAACGAGAGAAGAAGAGGTAAGAGTAAAAGACCCAAGAAAGACCCCCACATTCAGCCACTGGAGACCAAACAAGGTCCCCCTTTCTGGGTGGGAGACCTGTATTCTATATGAACTAAGAGAAAAGGATTTAACAAGGTAAGACTAAAATCCTATTTTCTCTTTCATCCAATATAGACTACAGGTACCATAGGATAGACCAACAGTAGGCTCCGAGAAGTGGGAAGTAATGAAAAGGATCTAGCGCCAGTCCTCATGATACCAGAGTTCCCTAGGACTCTCCAGAAACTAGGACCAGCCCAAACATAACTAAGAGTCAACGGACACTGAAAAACAGTAAGCACAGCACACAAGAACAAGAGCAAACTGGGCTCACACACTTGAACTATAGTAAGGCACAGGAAAAAGTAGGTAAGACAGGCACAACTGCCAGAAGGACCTTCCTGTCAAAGCTGGCTCAGCTGAAGCCAGAACATCCACACAATAGTGCTTGGCAAAGGTGTGCACTGAGGACCAAGTCGAAGCCTTGCACAACTGATCAACAGAGGCATGATTCTTGTAGGCCCAAGAGGCCCCAATAGACCTGGTGGAATGTGCTGTAACTCTGAAGGGAACAAGTTTCTTCCTGAGGTCGTACACCCTGCAAATGGTAAACTTGATCCAAGATGCAATGGTGACCTTGGAAGCAGCCTGACCTGCCCTAGGACCCTCAGGGAGGACAAACAGAGAATCAGTCTTATGCAAAGACTCATTATGGTGCATAGAACTTGAAACAGCGCAGCACATCCAACAAGTGGAGATCCATCTCCTTGTCGGACTTGGGGTCAGGACAAAATGAAGGCACAACAATCCCCTGATTGATGTAGAACTCAGACCACCATAGGAAGGAATTCCTGAGAGGTTCGAAGAACAGCTTTGTCCTTGTGAAACACCAGGAAAGGTGGTTTGCAGGACAAAGCCTGCAACTCAGTAACTCTGAGAACAGAGACCAAGGCCAAAAGAAAAGCCATCTTCCACATGAAGAGACAAATGAATGGTAGCAAGTGACTCAAAGGGAGGCTGCTACAAGACTCCCAGAACCATATTAAGGTCCCACAGAGGTGTGGGAGCGCATGGGCGACTCCTTGAAAGAACATCTTGACATCCATCAAGATATCGATACGCCTCTTGAAAAACACAGAGAGCCAAAGTCTGAACCTTCAAGGAACTCAGACCGAGTCTTTTGTTCACACCATCCTGCAAAAAGGATAGGAGCACCAGAAGGTCACTCTGTTCAGGAATAAACTATCTCCTAGGAGAAAGATCTTGAACTGATATCCTATATACCAGCACCTACAATGGACCTGTATAGTATATGGAGATAAAAGCACACAAGAGACTAAAGTCCAAAATATAAAATATATATCGTCAGAAACAGTCCACCAATTCTTGAAGCATCCACAGGAAGAGACCCTTTGCAGCTTGTTGAACTAAGGGATGGGGTCCTTTACCACCAGAATGTCAAACTCCTGTGAGACAGATCCTTGACAGTTTCTCCACTTCCTTCTTCCAGAGCTACCCCTGAAGGAGGGTGTCTGGTCTGGGTGGCAGTGGAAACAGATCCTGAACAGAGAGACACACCAGTTCTGCAAACCACTCCTTCTTGGTCCAATATGGAGACACCATAATTACTGTCGGACTGTCCATCCCTTTTCTTCCTGAGTACTCTGGGGATGAGAGGAATTGGAGGAAAGATCTAAGCAAGGTGAAAGCACCATGGAATCACCATTGCGTCCGTGGCAAAAGCCAGAGGGTTCCCCCAATAGGAACATGACACTTTAACCGTCCTGTTGTTCCTTGTGACCATCAGGTCATCTGAGGAAGACCCCACTTCTGCACAATCAGGGCAAAAACTTCCGATTGGAGTTCCCACTCTCCCGGATCTACGTCCGCCAGGATGTTTTCTACATTTGGAATGTGAACAGCGGAGATTGCCAGAGTGTGAGCTTCTGCCCAACCCAGGATGTTCTTGAACCCTGACCAAGCGGGAGCTCTTTGAGCGTCCCCTTGCTTGTTGATGTAAGTCATGGCCATGGCATTGTCCGATTGAATTCTTACTGGATGACCCTTTAGCTGAAGGGACCAGTACGAGCCGGATCGCCCTGAGCTCTAGGACACTGATGGACTGAAGGGAGTCCTCTAAGGTCCATCTGCCCTGAATCCCCAGGTGACCCAGGATCGCGCCCTAGCCCCCTAGACTGGCATCCGATGTGACAAAGGTCCATTCCCGAATCACTCCACTCCCTGTGCAACCATCTCTGCAGATCCTGTCTGACTTCCAAAGTTAGGGAGATCTGCCAATCCAAGAGATCAGGATTACCATGCCATAATTGGATGAGAAGTCTCTGGAGTTCCTTGGTGTGGGCCATAGAATAAGGCACTGCGTCCAAGGTAGACGCCATGCAGCCCCCAAGTTTCAAGGACTTCTGGATTGGAGCCGAGGACCAATCAAGAGCTTGAGACACGAGCTGCATGATCTGCAGAATTGTGTCCTGTGTCAAAAAGGCCCTCCCCAGACAGGTGTTGAACCCAAGTCCCAGGAAAACCAACTTCTGGGAAGGAACTGGGGATGACTGACATGTTCAGGATCCACCCATGGTGGATCAGAATCTGGGCATAGTCCTGGAAATGCTGAGCCAGGAGCTCCTGCGATGGAGCTTTCAGTATAATATCATTGTCACGGGGTGACTTTGGAATAACAACACTGACAAGTACAGATACAGTTAAAAATGAATATCTTTATTGAGAAATAAAACAGCACAAAATATCTAGTACTTCCTCAACACTCACTGGCCCAGGTCTAAGGACAGTGTCTGGGCACTTCCCCAACCCTCACTAGGCAGGTAAGGATAAAGCACAGGATCACCCGACTGAATGGAGATAAATACCACTCTGAATGCATATACTAGTAGCAGTGATGGTAGTAGCTACTAGTACAGGAGCAGCTGTAAAGCCCCTGGGAACAGAGGGAAATTCTCCAAATGTGTTAGGATGGTTGAGCTCAGAGACAGAACTCCCTAGAACGCTAGGGTAAACCAGCAGGCAGCGGTGAATAGGAATTCCTAGAGCTCTAGGGTAATCAAAAAGGCAGTGGTGACTGAGACTCCCTAGAACGCTAGGGTAACTGAACAGGCAGCAGTGACTGTGAGGCCCTAGCACGCTAGGGTACCCAATGGCACAGAATGGAGATAGCAAGAATGCCAGTGGCACGGACTGACACAGACTGAGCACTGCTTGAATGAAGGAGAGCAAGCGGAGACAGTAGGCCACGGGTATTGAGGATCGAAGTCAGCCTGAGCCGGGTCAATATGAAGCAGGTAGTCAGCCAGAGCCAGGAGTCAAACCGAGAGCGGGTAAGCAGTCAGGGATCAAACGGAGCCAAAGTCAAAACAAGCCAGGAGTCATACACAGAAATCGAGCATTGGAATCACAGGAGCTATAGCGCACAGGTACACCACGAAAGGGCAAGGAGTAAAGACAGGCTGAGGCCTTTAAGGCCTAGCATTTAGGCAGATACTCACTCTGGCAATTAACAGCGGCCAATAAGAATAGAGACTGTGCTTCAGCGCGACAACCAGGAAGTAATGCAATGTCTCCTGTATGCACAGTCGCTGGTGGCAATCACAGGCACCGTGATAATCGTCCATGTAAGGAGTCATCTGAATCCCTTGGGGGTGAATTTCCCCAGTACTTTGGAAAACACCCAAGGAGCAGAGAGCAGGGTAGAGCAGTGAACTGGTAGTGCTCCGAGCCAAAGGCAAAACAAAGGTAGGGTTAACTGTCGTGGTAAATAAGAATGAGTTCTGCAGGTCCAGAGACACCAGGAATTCTACTGGGCATATAGCTGAGATGAAAGAGCGCAAGGACTCCATCTTGAAGCAAGCATTCTCCATATACGAACTGACGTCTTTGAAGTCCAGAATGGGACAGCTGCCACAGTCCTTCTTGGACACCAAAAACAGGTTGGAATAAAAACCTGAACCTCTCTCGCAGAGCTGGAACTCAGGACTGGTAGAACGTGAACGGAGGAAGGGACTTGAACCCTATTCTGTACCTTTCTGACATCACCTGCAAAACCCAGTGGTCCGCAATAGAGTCTGCCCACATTCTGTGGAAATGGTGAAGACTTCTGCCAATGGGGGCCTGCGGACCAGGTTTTTGTGAGTCATGCAGAGACTTGGCAATGGCTCGCTTAGACTGCCACTGCTGCTTGGGCTTGGCGGGGGGTGCTGGGTAAAGGCTTGAGAGGTTTACGGCCTTTGCGCCTCTGTTTGGGGGGGACAAAAAAAAGACAGTTTCCTCACCATGGTAGGGCGTTTGGACATCTGACAGAACAGGGTGCTCTTGCCCCCAGTAGCATCACAAATGATCTGCTTTAACTCAGGACCAAAAAGATTTTCCCTGAAAGGTCAAGGAAGAGAGTTCGCAGACCAAATCTTAAGTCACAGAGTGGGTCAAGCAGTAATGGAAAAGGCAGAGGCCTTTGCTGACAACCTGACTGCTTCAAAAAGAGCATCAGTGACATATGTTTGAGCTTCTGGTATGTTGGCCATAATGGTCAAAAGTCCTCCTTAGGGGCACCATCACGAACAGTGTCTATAAGTTGTTCTCCCCAGATAGCAATAGGTCTGGTAACCCAGCCAGAGGCAAAAATAGGCCTCAATGCAGCACCATTGGTAGCAAAATTGGACCAGAGAATAGCTTCCTATCCGTTACCTCCTTAAGACCCGTGGCATCTTTCAATGGCAGAGCAGTGGACTTAGAGAGTCTGGACATAAGGGGGTCAACAGAAGGAGGAGGAGCTCACTGAACCAAAGCTGCCTCTGAGAAGGGGTACAGCTCAGATAATCTTTTAGAGATAGAGAACCTTATCGGGGATCTTCCACTTATCCAAAAGGATTTGATCTAGAGTGGCATTTGGTGGAAAAACAGAAGACTTTTTACGTCTCTGAAATACATTAGAAGAAGGTGTCATTGACCTGAAGGGTCTGTAAGATATCCCTAATGAGCCCCTCCGCAGAGGGAGCAGGGTCAGTAATGAAAGGATCCCCAAAAGAATAGGAAGAATCCCTTTCTTCATATTCCCCATCCACTCTGTCATTATCAGAGAAGTCCTCTTCAGAGGGGTCCATAAGTGCAGGCAAACTTGGGGCCTTAGGGGCTACAAAACAAAAGGGTAGGGGGTTTCCAAGAATGAAGAACCCCTTGCAGAGAGAGGGGACATTATGCCATAGTGGACTTCAAGTCTTCCACCCAGACTGGCTCTTGTTCAAGGCTGGAGGGCCCCGGTTGGGTAGTAGGGGCCACAGCACATCCTCAATACTCTCTACGCAGCCCCGCTTGGCATGAGGAGCAGTAAAGTAAGGTCAGAGATGCCCCTGAGTCCTTTGTCTTAGGTCTAGCCCCATGTCCCTTTGGTTCTGACATCCTAACAGGAATAGTGTCTAAAAACAGTATTAAATACTAATAACTGTATGCCTGAATAATAGTTCACCCTAGAAAAGCCAAGAGAGGTACTTATCTGGCAGATGAAGGGTTAATCTGAGAAGGAGAGCAAGGAGAGGCAACCACTGCGTGGAATAAGCAAGAGAGAAGTAAAATGGCGTCTGTAAAAACCAGGAGCCAATCGGAATAAAACCTGAGAAACGGGCATTCTGGGAAATCTTTCCTATAACTGTTACCTAGCAATTCCTACAGCTGCACTCATGGGTGCCCAAGGCACTGGAGATATGAACCGGATACCAGGGCATGAGGAAACAAGAAGAATGAACCCTCTCTGAACTCTGTATGACAAACAGTTGCAGAGATATGTCCCAGAGAAGCCTTCCCATAGAAGCCAAAGGATCAAGTGCGACTGTGGTAAGAATCACACCTTAAAGGCACCATGCATCCAGAAAATGAAAAGTTTGAAAAGTTGTCCAAAACACTCAAAGACCCAAGGTGGCATGAGGGGGTAATACAAATGCATAACTCTGAAGGGAAAACCCAGGAGAGAGCCCCAAAGACAGCAGGGAAAGGATTAACACTAAAGCAGCTATCCATGCTCCATGACGTAGGGAAAAGACTTAGCATGAGTGCAGGAGTTCAAAGCTCCTAAATAAACCCTGTAGAAAGGGAGCCAATGGGGAAAAGTGGACCATGGCACTCAAAGGGTTACTCACCAATCTTCAACTTCTGTCTTCAGATTACTATTGAGAAGAAACAGAGCCTCAGAGAGACCCTGTTGGGAAAGATAAACTTGGGCTGCAAAATTCTCTCCACAGGACCCCAAGGGTTCACAACAGCACCTGTACACTGGTCAATTCTACCATGGAAGCCAGGAATGGTAACCCACCTAATGGGAGAATTGTAACAGCCCCATATCTAAGAATAAAATAAAAAATAAGCTACAAACTAAGCAGTAATGTTCCACGCCTGTTCACTCTATCAGGAAGAGAACATATCAAAACAGGAAGGGCGGGGGGCAGGCTAGCCTGATGAAGGAGAGGGAAGGCTCCGCCTTCAAGACATTGTCTTCTGAAAATGTTCCGCCTTCCAAGGAAGGAAGATCACCTCCCAAGCTACTTGTATTCCATATTGGACTAAAGAGAAATAAACTGTTTTGTGTTGAACCAAAATATCAGTGTTTGTTCTTCCATCCAAATGTCACTGACTCACTATGTTTCTGTTCATTGCTCTATTCTACAGGGTTACCTTGCTTTTAAATTAACACCATTGAACATGGAAGATAAGTGAGAATACAGGAGATACATCCTCATCAGCTGCAGCTTCTTGATAAATGAATCTGCTACTGACTTTAGTTAATGCAGCTTTTACAGTTTTCCCATGGAGGGGTTATTCCTCAGACCCTCTTCTCACCATCACCACCCAGTCCTGCAGAAGCTGCACCACAGCATCCCCAATCAGTACTGTTACTTCTTTAGTCCAGGACACACCACGAAGCCCACGATCATCATTTGTCACATGGATACTGCAGGAAATGATTATTGTTACATTGGCATTGGTTCACAAGTTTAAGACACATTACAGGAACAAGTAAATCTCTCCTGCACATGTGCATGAAAAATGAAGTCCCCACCTGAAGTCCCCTCCCTCACAGTCTTCACTCAGGATGTAGGTACAGCTGCCTTGGAAGTGATACATCTTCCCATCAAATGTCCTGTAGTGTGGGTCACCAAATGCAATGCAGGTAGCAGGGCGTGGGATACAGTGTGGACAGCACATGCCTGGAATTAATGCAGGGGTCTCGTCCTGAGGTCAGAAAAAACATATTATGGATGTATCATTGCCTTTTTGAACTAGGGACATAGTAAATAGCCACTGTTGCTCTTGTCTGGGCACTCTGATAAAACATGTTTTCATGTCACTGCTTTGTGACTCACCGCAGAACAGGACACTTGGGGACATCTCTCGCTATGACAATGCACCTCCCCAGACACACAGGTACAGGCCGTACACTCATCCACCTGCCAGTGCTCATTAGAGAGGAATCTCTGGCCTTGATACCAACAGGAGACAGCAGGGGCTGTAGGAAGTGGAGACATATAATTAACCATACTCATCAGTGGTGCCACAAAATGAAACTGCTTCCTAGAGAGTAAACAAGGCAGAATGTACAGCATGTTTCATGTTTCAGTGTTATAGTGAGGTTTACTGCCCCTGCCACAGTATTACATTAGGTACCTATCACTGCATAGTGGTATTTACCATTATAATTAAATTTTTCTTATTTCATTTATTGTATGTAAATGTTATGGCGAGTTAGCGCTGTGAGCTATTTTTCTTCTTTGTGTCTGTATTTCAAACTGTGTTTTTGTTATTATAATTTTTCACCCTGACTTTGTCTTATGACTGCAACTCACTTTCGGATCCCAGCCATTTAATTTCCTGAGAAAACCCAGCCTCTTGTTTCAGGCGTGATCACCCTTGGCTTTCAATTTTTCTTAAATGCCGGGTCCTTAAGGGGTTAATATTACTAGTGGTGGTGGAACTTTTTATGTGATTTTGACAGCCTCCTCAAGAGGAGAAGGATCATCATGGATGAAATTAGTTTTTAGACTACCACTTTACTAACACATGCCTGCACTGCTACTATTCCTTTCACCTTATCCCTGCCCTTGGTACATTTGCTGGACTATATTAGACAGTGAAATACACCACAGAACGGTCTGTCCTTAGAAAATACTCTCTCTCTTCTTCTATCTGTCTGCCTTAGTCACAGCTCACATCCTGGTCCTTGTCACCTAGCAGTCAAACTTTTTTTTTAAATATTTTATAGTTTTAAAATTTTTTATTAACTGTACTTATCAGTGTAACAAAAGACACTAGCTTTGCAACTTCTTACCCCACACTCTCCTAACTCAAAGAACAGCCAGTAGAAAGGAAATTGGATCACATATGCCTGTCTCTTCACAGTCACACAAAATGTTGGGATACTTAGGGTAAATCTGCTTTGTTTCCTTCATATATCCCCACAGTCCCATAATGCAGAGATAACAGCCAGATCAGGAAGGAACTTAAAACACAACTTCCTGTCTCAGTCAGCCAAGATTTTGGGGTATTAAAGGTCAACCTCCTTTCTCCCTTCACCATTCCCCAGAGTCCCCCTACATTCCCGAAACACAGAACACATTTCCTGCCTACAAGACTCCCAAAACTGCAATCTACTGACTATTCTAACTTGTTCAAAAATGTAGTGCTTCCTCGTTCTCTCCCTTTTCCCTGTGGGAAAAAAAGGGAAATTTGCCACATGGTGGGGAATTAAGTCTTACCATTAACCCCATCGCGACAATGGACTTACCAGGTACGTCACGCAAAAATGTCACTTAGTGACAGAGGACGTACCTGGTAAGTCCAGGAAGTAATTCGCTATAATGCAAAAAAAAAAAAAAAAACATTGTTAAGTGCCAGCTGCGTGCGCACGCGGCCGGTCACTAAGGGGTTAAATTAAATGCAATAAGGTAGCTGGGAAAAGGTAGAAAATCATCACTTTTTTCATGAAACATTTCCCACTCGGCAGGAAGTGCCATTTTTCAGCCTGAGGCAAAAAATTTCACCCAACTTTAATAAAAGCTAATACTTATTCTAGTGATGTGGGGCATGCAAATATGGCATAGGTCAAATAGTAGATATTTATTGTTAGAAAACTATACTTATAGCAGGGAATGGTGAATGTCTCTGCATATTGTGTTTTACTAAGAATTGATGTGTTTCTATTTTCCCTCTCCTTTCTTTATATTTGGAAAAGCTTGCTATGATATGGATCAGAAATACATACCCTGGCACACATGGCAACAGGTCCCAGGTGTCCTGACTTTCATCTCCCCCTCCTGGCACTGTATGGGAGCGCACTCCTCTATCTGACACTCCACGTGCCCCAGCTGTGAAGACAGCATGTGTAAATTATTCTCTTAACATTTAGACTACTATGTATGTACACTGTATGCCTCTGTGCAGGGTGATTTGTATATAGGGTTGCTGAGTGATGTGTCTGCTTGTGTGTCTGAACATTCACAGTAATCCACATCTAATGTAAGTTAGCAAATGAGTGTGTATATGTGCATACAAAGGCTGAATAGAACTGGACCAATTCTGCAGTAACCAACTGCAACATAGAGGTCAAACAAAAATCTGATTGATTTAAATGGGACTTTTACCTTTTGAGTGCCAGGGAGTTATCCAAAGCAATGCAATGGATACATCCCTGGCACTCAAAGGGTTAACCCCTCAAATGTGAGATAGGCCTCCAAAGCAGTGACTTTTAATGTTTTGGAGACGTCTGTAGCATTTGAGAGGTTAAAATCCCCACTTGTATAAATGTAATTTGTTTTATTTGTTCCATATTGTGCAGTTGGTTTGCTTAATAAATTGCTACAGGGGAAGATGCACTAAAGGGTGATGCTAAGGTGATGTGTGTCCGGAGATGTGTGGCAAGCACATCGTCTTGGCGATGGACACACACATTGCCATTGGCAGTAAACAGTGTCTGATGAGGTGCGATGATATGAGTGCATGAGAGCAAATGCTTCACCAAGCTGCGCCACTGCCATTTCATCCACTCACCTCACCAGGCACTGTTTAAGGTTTAAGACATAAAACAGGTAATGTATCGGATGATGTATCACATGCTATTTGGTTAACTGTAAGTCTCCACTACACGTTAGGTTTGACATGCAAATTCTATTCTGCTATTCTTGTCACTGAACCCTTATCTGTCAGAGGTTCGAGTAACAGATAACCCTCTAGCAGCAGAAAGCTTATCCAATGGATGTTAACCCCCTGAAGAAACAAAGGGTTGTGCAATACACTGTACACCCCTCTGGTCCTCAAGGATTGAAGCATAACTCTTTCATTACAACTTTTTAGCCCTTTCAGTGCCATAGGGGTATGCAATGCACATCCCTATGGGACTGAAAGTGTTAAGGGAGGGCAGCTGCTGTCTTTGATCTCCAGAGTAAAGACAGCAAACTGTCCACTGGCTCCAAAGGGAGCTACAGGGAGATCCCAAAATTGCCAAACTCAGGTAGGCGATGTTGTGAGGCTGCTCTCAGAGCCTAGTGCATGTGGTGATGTGCCACATTAACATATAAACACACCCACATGAATACGACAATGTCTCATTAACCTCCAAATGCAAATGAGCAATTGTCAAACAAAATAGTAAAGCTGTTGCAGGCGTGGTGGATTCATGGTGATGTTGATGGAAAGGTAGAACAATTCCAGGGCAAAGAAACTGAACCAGAGGACAAATAAAAATAAACTGATTTCAACAGGGATTTCAACCTGTTAAATTCTAGAGTAGCTTCATGTAAATTAATTGAATTTTTGGTAATTGTTTCAATTGTCTGCCATGAAGCAGTTGGTTTGCCTCAGAAGTACTCCACTTTTGTATTTGTGCATATAATTCCATGTCTAAATGTGCAATGTGTACAAGTGTATGTATGTACAGAGCAGTGTCAGTAGATGTGCGACTCACAGTACACGTGCAAGTCACACAGGGATCCTGCCTGTCCCTCCAGGTCTCTCCATCTGGAACACGTCGTCCTTCCACCTCCACAACACACTCTGCAGGGAAAAGATGGCTACTCAGACTCTGCATACTTCCCTTTAATCCCATTCTAAACTCACATATACAGGAGAGGTTGGATTACAATAGATAGTGACATAAAAAGTAACAACAAGTAAGTAACAACTTGGGAAAAAATGTGGAGAATAAAGACCAAGACAAAGAAGAACAAGGACAGACAAGAACCAGAGAAAATGGCTAAACATGGAAAAAAGAAGGCAGTATAAGGACACTGAGGCTGATGTACTAAGAATAACTGGATCAGTTCTGGGGAAATCCAGCTGAACCATATGGTACAAAAAAAATTCTAATTGACTTAAATGGGGCTTTTAAACCCTTACATAGGGATGGGCAAAAACGTTTTTTTTTTTTAAACTGTCAGTGTCAATGTATGCAAATCACACCCACACCGCTCTCAACCATCAAGAGGTTAGCACCAGTTCTCCTTAATTCACCCAACTCCAACTCCTTCTCTTTGCCTGTCTGCCTCTACAATAACTAGCTTTCTATTTATCTCCCAAGTACTACAGTGTTAATTTTTACAGTAAAGTACAGGATAGAATGTGTTAGCTTCATAAGCCACAGCTTACAAATTGCAATAAAAGGATAAAGCACAGAGTGGCAGATGCAGCACCACAGTATATTCTCACCCTTCTTGTTCTTTTCTGTGTGGATGTAGGAGTGAGTGAGTGTAACACAGTATGCCAAGTTGTACTTGTTGTCTGTTTGTAGTGTCTTCAATGTATGATGCATTATTATTTCTACCTGTGTAATATTGGATAGTCAGGTCTCAGACTCAGCCAGCTGCACTCCCTGAACCCCACCTTTTCAGAGAACAGCTTCTTCTCTGTTCTTCTTTACACTAGCTAGTTCAAAATATCAACATCTCTCTCTCTCGCCTCTCCTCTCTCTCTCTTCCAAGCATAGACCGAAAGTATGAGGTAAACTGATACCTCATTTTATCCTGACGAGTTAACATGATGAAAGTACATTCAGAAAACTCTTCATGTTGGGGGGGATTTATAGATTATCATTGATTTTAATGCACAGAAAAAGTAGAAAACTGCACTTTATACTGGAAATGAAATTTTTTCACAATACCTCGCTTTCGAAGTGAAAACTTTTGACCATTCTGACCCTTAATAAGAACATATTTATACTGTAGGTCTTTCTGCTGAATAAAACAAGGCTATCTCTATGCTGGAAGGTGCTTTGGACAAAGGTTATTACAAAGCAAATATGCATATTTTGCTAGCTTGAGTTCAAGATTGTTTTGCAGTCAGGTTGCATTTTTGCTATAACTACCTGTGAGAATGGAATGTCACAGACATTCCATAAATGTATGTGGCAACAACTCTACATGGCAGAAGCTAACTTGAACTAAAGCTAGCTGAAAAATGCCAAATTACCTCTCATAACTTTAGAAAATAATATATTCCAGCATTTGGAGTACCCTTTTGTATACAATGAAAGAGTCATACAATATATTGTCCTAATTAGGGTGTATTACCACTCTTTTTTTTTTTTTTGGTGAAAGTATTTTACCAGGAAGAATACATTGAAATTGTCTATCGTTTTCAAGTATGTCCTGGACTCATTTTATCTACCTCAGAAGGGGAAAGGCTGAGCTGACCTTTAAAAGCACCATTTAAATCAGTGAGAAGTTTAGGAATGTGTATTCAGTCCCAATGGTGCACTTGATTTGCTCTATAATTACTTTCATTCTTCTTAGCACATCAGCTTCAGAGAGTCTGGATTAGAACAGAAAGAGGGGGGCATGACAAAACAAAGAGAAGGGATAAGAAATGAGGAAAGGGATTAGAATGTTAAGCTAGCTTTGTATACATTAGAGCTATGAATAGGTATAATAATTGAGAGAGGGGGATAAAAATTTAAAGGAGAGGGGTGTAAGAATAGAGAGAAGGTAAGTGCAAATGATGGTATAATAACAGAGTGAGATAAAATAAAGAGGTGTAAAAACAGAGCAAAGGTAATGGAAAGATGGACAAATGACATAACTGGTCAATGTACCAATAATGGACACAATGGATGGAGGAAGGTTCTCACCCTTGCAGGCAGAACAACATGATCCAGGTTGAGTGAACTGCTCTGAACGGGGACAGCTAAGGGTGGGACAGGGACGATGGACACACACCCATGTCAGATCCTGCAGTAATACACAGGGCATGAGAAATGGACTAGGGATTAGATACAGTAAGGCACATGTGCTAAACATGCCTGCCACTTCACCATCTATAGCTACATTTGGAACTTCCACAACAATCAGACACATCATCGGTTATCATGGAAACCAGACAGCAGGTATAAATCTACTCTTGGTACCTTGCAGTGACAGGTATAACAAGGGTCATCTGTTGCTTGGATCTCATTGCCCACCAAAGAGTCTGTGCAGTTACTCAAAGCTTCTGTAAACAGAGAATGTCAGGTTATCAGATACTATCAGTATGATCTTCTGCAAAACTCTTTGCTGCTGGGGAAACAGACACTCACGAGCACAGCTGGGGCAGCACTGGCCAGCAGCAGGAGGCAGGATATGACTCCGGGGACAGTCCAAGAGGCTAGGGCACTGCTTTCTGCTGCAACGTCTGTACTGACGACCATCTGGCAGACGCTGAATATGAGAAACATTACATAAACTTTGACTTTGTACTGTGAGATGTAAACACAATTCTACTGAGATTACCGTCAGATGCTAAAGTCACACACATATTTTATTTGTCATATAAACAATCTACTCTTTAAAGTTGCATCCAGGCATTGCAGTTCTGGGGCATTTCCCCCACAAGTCAAGGTTAGGTGTGCTGTCCTAGAGGTATATCACATGCCTTTCTATGTGAAATGTGCAGACCTAATGTTGTATGACATACCACCATCTGTCATATAAGTACATCTCACACCGGTCACTGAGTTGCATAAAGTCTGAGGGGTGTATCTCTTGTAGGTCATTATCAAGTGTAGAGTTCTACTAGTTTATCTCATGTGGGTCACTGTCAGGTGCATTGTGGTTCACAGCCAGGTGTGTGGTTGCACAGGTGCATCTTTTGCAGTCACTGTGAGATGTATAGTCTTAGGAAGTCACAGAGTTGTGTAGTCCTTGAGGTGCATCTCTTGTGAGTCTCTGTCAAATGTGTTGCCCTAGAGATGTCTCTCTTGTAGGTTTCTGTCATGCATGCAGTTCTATGGAAGTCTCTTATGGGTAGCCATCAGGTGTACAGTCATATGAGTATGTCAGGTGTGCAGTCCTAGTGGTGTATCTGTTGAAGGTCCTTGTTAAGGGTTGCCATACTAGAGATGTATCTCTTGTGGGTCACAGTCAGGTGTGCAGTCTTTGGGTTGTGTCTCTTGTATGTGCCACTGTGAAGTGTACAGTCTTAGGTGCCTATCTGTTGTGTGTGTCACTGTCATATACAAAGTCCCAGGCATTCCTCTTTTGTGTGTGTCACTGTCATATGTACAGTCCTAGGGGTGTATCTCTTTTGGGTTACTGTCAGATGTGCGTGTCACTGTCAGATGTGCATTCCTAATGGCATATCTCTTGTGGGTCATTGTTAAATGTGCATTCCTAGGGGCATACCTCTTGTGGGTCATTGTCAGGTGTGCAGTCCTAAGGATGCAACTCTTGTCGGTCACTGGCTGTTGTTGAGTTCAATTACTCACCTCACAGGTGCATATCTCACATGGATCATTAGATGGATGATAACTCTCCCCAGGAAAATACACCTTATTATTAGAATTACAGTCTGCAATAAAACACAAGATAGATAGAATCAAGGATATCTGCAGAGCAGTGACATAAGCCCAGTGGTTAATTTTGTGTCATTCTGGAAAAAAATATTCTACATGTGTGAGAAGCAAAAATTCTGAGTATTGGTGAGTAGAAATATAAATGGAGACCATCAATAAACGGGTACATTGCGTACAAATATTACACATAATCCAATTGATCTCAAAGAGATTTACATAAGCAAAAACATGTACCACTTGAACCAATTTCTACATTTCCCCAACTCTCAAACTTGAGTTTCAAACTGAGCTCCCTTCTTTCGGATTTCATCATTGTTGTTACCTTTCAGCAGTTTTAAGCTTTATTGCTTGTGCAACTGAATATCAAAGTTTTTCTGGATAGAATGAGAGAGGAAGAGAAAAAGTTGCTAAGGCAGACAAGAGAGGAGTTGAAGGTTCTTCATTTAAGGTGGTTAAAATACTTTTGACTGATAGTTGACAGACTAGCAGAAAATCTTAACTGATCTGAGACAGACTGATAGATAGAGACACACATCTATTATTTTAAAAAGATAACAGACAGGATATTAATAAACATTCAGAGAAGAAAAAGACAAGCATGTATTGGTGCTGCTGCTCTGCCTTTATCCTGTGCAACTAATTGCATACTGCAAAAGTGTTGCTAAGATCACCGTTGTGTATTTCATAGGAAAAATCAACACTACTATGTTATGTCGAACAAACATGGTAGGAATAAAGGGAAAGGACTCGGAGGAGTGTTGGTGGTAGTAAAGTCATGATTGCTGCAGCTTGTGCAGTAAATGCTGATTTCCTTGTTTGTAAAAGTGATTTGGACAAGTTCCATTACTACTAAGCATGTTAGCACTAAACACCATGATGAGTCGTGATCTTGTATTGCTTGCATAGCAGAAGAAGAAATAGTAATAGTGACACCAACTGCTACATCAGATAGTGACACCCTGGCACAAACTAGTGGTCAATATTCTACAAATCTTTCTAATGGGAAAATAAACTTTTCAGACTTTAAAATATCTACAAGAACATGAATTTATTGGGGAGGAAAATAATTTGGTATTATCGAATGCTTATGCTGATGACCTAATTATTGATAATGATGTTGATTTAGAATATGTCCCTCTATACTCCTTCCCTTTTTCCAGTACAGATCAAGTAGGCAGTGATGAGGATATGGAAAAAATATTCACTGCGTCTGGAAAATACTCAGTCTTCCACCACTGAAAAGGAGTAACATGCTCATTGAGAGATCAACTGGAAAGTCTACACAAGTAAACATGCCTAAAATATACAATTACCATCATCATCATCCCCATCACCTCTTTGGAGTCTAACCCCATCCAGTAACATACTATTACTGACTAAGCAGTAATGCAGATCAACATCAGCCACCTTTACCTTAGCTATGATTGTTCTGCTGCTGTTTTAGGTGCATTGTCACTGGCATTTACGGATACTAGTACTATTACAACCTCTAGTTCCCCTACTAGTGAGGATGTAAAAAGTCCCTCAAAAATCCCTCAGTATGGAGATTCTTCACAGGATCCAGAAACTAAACATGTTGCTACCTGCTGTCTCTATATAAAATATGTGCTGAAGGGGAAGCAAGATCACATCTAGACACATCCTCCTTAAGATCCCACCTTAAACACAACCACTGGTCTGACTAGGAGACACACCTACAGCACATCAGAGCAGCAGGAGAAGCACTCCTAAAAGTGCACGGGACAGAGGAGGCCATAATAGAAGTATTAGAGATGTCAGGGTCACTCAGCTGGTTAATGACATTAGCATGCTTTGAGTGTGACCTTTGCATAATCTCCATTAAAAGCAATGAACATTACATTCTTTCTACATTGCTTACAATTATGCCAAGATTTGAGTCTAAGGAATTTGATTCTGTAAAAGCATTTAAATAATATGTATAGATTGTATAGGGTGGAGTATGAGAGAGAAATGTAGGGGTAAAACTACTAGAAAACATACAACAACAAGGAATTAATTATAGTTTGGAGTTTGATAGCATCAGGAATATCATCAAAAAGCATATGTCCATACTAAACAGTGATATTGCTTTAGGATCAGTATTACAGTGAGAGTGTAAATGTGTGGCTAGAAGGGAACCCACTTTGGCAAGAACATATTCCCTAGTTTGTTTAGAAGTGTTTCTGTCACAAGACCCACTTGGCTCACAACGGTGGGCATGTATAGATGTGGAGCAAGTAGATGTTTAGCTTGCACTTATGCTCAAGTGGGAACTGAGATTATTCGTTTGCACACTGGTAAAAAAATATAGGTTACATCAATATATGAATTGCTGTACCACCCACATGTTTTATGTGGTCTTTTGCAGTAGACAGTATGTTGGTCATACTGTAAGGGCACTTAAAAGACAAGCTATGTGAACATATACGGAGTCTAAGAAATGGGGATGTTTCTAAGCCAGTGGCACAAAATTTTTTAGAGTGTGTCAAGTTCTGAATGGTCTTCTTTCACCTTTCGGGACACTGAGGACTGAATGAAAGAGGTGGGCAGGGGTATAATTGCTCTGCTCTATATGCTTACTCGAATCCGCATAGATGAAGGACCATAAAGACACTCATGATATCATAAGCATTCAAAAGGCACGTCCTTCTGGTTTTGTGATTTCTTGTGCAGTAGACATAAGATATAGCAGCTCCTGGCAATTATCTCTGACATCCTTGTGTTATCCTGCTCCTAATGGCATACCATGTGATGCTGGCATGTTCTGATTTCTGTTTGGTACAGTTTGCACTGGTCTACATGTTTCTTCATTATGAACACAGTACAAGCCCCCTTTCCCCAGGGTTATGTATAAGTTTAATCATTGTCTACTTTAGCAGGGGGGAGGAGACAAACCCTCCACAGACTAACCAATCAGGTAATAAGGATGTTTTAGTGTCCACAAAGCATGAGAATGGATACTGTATATCGAATCTGATACCATGGCAAATATTTTCATGTAATGATAAATACATTTGTCAACAATAAGATTGAAAGGGCTGAAGGTGGCAAGGGATAATAAAATGGGGGGAAAATGGATAAGTAAGTATGAATTGGCTGGACCAGTGCGATCATGGTGAAGCTGACTATGTTGTGAAGTGGAGAGAGATATTCCCTAATATGGTGACAGTAGTCCACAGCCCAGTAGCAATCAAGATTAGGAAGATTGGTAGTCTGCAATGCCAGGGAAGGACAGATAAGGAAGGTCTGTAAAGGAAATACATGAGCAGATGAATATTTACAAATGCAGATTTCCCAATTATCAAGGATTAGCACCAAGAATGGACAACTTAGGAGTGTATTTTTTATAAATGTAGATTTGAAAACTCCCATATTGAACATTATTCCCAAAAGTGATGGTCATGAAATGAAGACCCCTAGTACTTTGGCAAGGAGAGTACATATGGTACATGCATATAGACATTAGTGAACATCCTTGTGATTGAACCCTGCCCCCCCCCCCAATTCACAGGGAGAACTAAGTGACAAATAAATACTTTATTAGGATATTGAAGCCAGCCATAATAGTAAAGGGGGACATATACTTTCTGATTAGATCAAAACCTCATTATGGATTGATTTTTAGGGTATTCTTAGCATTTATTATGCAAATGTTATTTATATATTAAATATGTAACTCATAACTGTCCTTCCTCTTCCGCTGCCCACTACCTCCTCTCCTTACTGTTACCTAGCTGCCTACCTGTCGCTTCTCATCTATAACTCCACCCCCTTCATCACTAACCCCACATACTACCTTCTATGTAAGTTCTAAACTCCTTTCCAGGTTTCTAATGTCATGCAATGTTGCAATATTTCTTTCCATATCCAATTAGATTCTAAAAAGAAAATATGCTCATATTGGCACAGCAGTATGACACCTAGAAAAATAGCTCCAAGTGTTCAAACGTGTAACAAGATGGGCTCTGTGTGAGATTGTCTAACCTGCCATCACTCATGCTTAGTTTTACAATTAAACTACTATTACACTATTCTCTAATGCTCACTCTAAAGGTAAAATAAACACATCCCTGGTCCCTGGGGATATGGAGCCAACAGTATTATCTGCTGGTGCTGGTCTCACACTACTATTACTGCTGCTTGTGTGGGTGGATTTCTCAATCTCCATTTCAGCAGCAGTCCTCCAACTCTTCTTACTCATTTTACAAATGACAGCAGCAACACAAGTGGTAACTAGTTCCATTACTCTCTCTGACTACTAACTAAAACCCTCAAAAAATGGCAGGAAGTTCTCTGTTTTTATAGTTTTGCAGTGGAAATTCTCATTGCCATATAAAGCACAGCTGGAAATTCATTTGTTGTGTGAAAAAGCAGAATCCTTAATTGATTTTCTATTTATGGGAATGTTCAGGAAAGATAAAATTGTGTGTTTTTTTGTTTTTTTTTTCAAGAAAATTCCTCATAGAATAAAACAGGACTTTTCACCCATCCTTATTTGTAACAGAAAACATGACACAGTCACAACAGACACTATTGTAGTGGAAAGATAAAATAAAGATAGAAGATAGCAATACGAGATACATAAACTAAAAATGAGAGAGTGGCACAGGAGGAAGGGTGATTGTGATTGTAGGGCAGAGAGGATAACAAATGCAGGAGAACTGAGTGACACAGAAATGTGGAGATACAGAAATGGAGACAAATATTTGGAGAAAGATTTCTAGAGAGGGGTTGATAAAAATTAAATAATTTGTGATAAGAGAACTGTGAGTTTGTTTTGTGTAGTTAATCAACAGTCCATTACATCTGCCTGAACATAGGCTAGGTATGGCTCTTCTCCATCTGTTGCTGGGCTACGATTCTCATCATCCAAAGCCAGCCAACAGCCGCTGAGGAAGTTGTGAGTTGTAGTTTAATAGCTGGAGTTATGCAGGTGGCTTACCCTGGCACAGACATGTATAACAGCACTAAATAATTATCATTATTGGCACTACTAAAGTTTTACATCTGACCTGATAGGATGCAAAATAGTACAAGAATGATTATGGAGAAACTGGAAACCCACTCCAGTATTCCCCTTGCAGAGGGCAATGTAAAGTGGGGTAGAAATACAGTGAACAGTACAAACAGACAAGAATGTAGTCTGATAGAAATAAAAGACTTGGTAGATCACAGTCTACAAAGCTGCAAGGAAAAAAGAAAATTATATAAAAACAATAAAATCTGTCCAGCTAACATAAAGACATCCCTGAGACATATACCAAATAAATATATTCCCCATACCATATTTCTTCACACACACTGACCCAGTTACTCCCAACTCACCTGCACACATTGGGCAGCACTCTCCAGGCACTGTGATATAGTTGGTGCAGGTGCTGATACACTGCATCTTGGAGCAAGTGGTTACGCCATCCACACACATGCAGGACATACAGCGATCTAAGCTTGAGAGCCAGTTACTGTCATCCTTGTACTCCCGGCCATTATACACACATCCTGTGCAATAAAAAAATATCTGATCATTCACTAAATGAAAAACCTGCTAAGTAAGAAAGTGAGGTTAGCCTGTCATTCCCAAAATCTACAAGTTAAAGGAAGAGAGTCAGTCAATTATACACAGCATTTACAATAAGGGTGATTATTACTTTGTGTACAACCTAGATTGGATCATTTGAAATACAAAATGTAACAGACCACAGTCAGTTACTGGAGGCCCTCTCTGGGCATATGGATTTGCAGCCCATTATCACAAGTTATGAAGAACTTTGAGACATTATAACAGAGGACGGCTCTGCCAAAAAGACTAAAATCAAAGCCTGGCTTGCTCTAAAGGGACTGGGTAATACACTGTCCTGTGTTAATTCTGGGCCTACAATCCTGCCTGGGCAGTTAGGGGTTACTTATTTGTGTTTGCGCCATGATACTTCAAAGGTGTGTGGTATCACTGTCTGTGTGATGGAATTAGTCTGGGGTTCTGACTGCATGTAGTGGTGGTGATTATATCAATCATACTCCCTTTGTTTGGGTGTGTACAGTAACCCCAGGGGGTCCCATGGTATTGCAAGCCTTTCCCCAACAGTCCATTATGTCATGTCTCTACCATTTGCTGTTTCCTATTGTATCTATTGAATCATTATACACCTAATTTAATCATGTCTGGCCCCCATTGTGTCATGTCTCCATCATTTGCTGTTTCCTATTGTATCTATTGAATTGTATTACGTTGCCATTTGTTGCCATGTTGGGAAATTCCCAAAATGCTGTATAAAAACCCCTGTGTTGTTGAATAAAGAGTTACTTATTTGGAACTAAGAAGGAGTACATGGTCTTTATTCTGAATGGTTTAGAGGAGCCATTTTGCTCCCCATTCAGGCAGCGGATGTATCCAGCTTTCCAGCTTATGTTCCAGTCTTCCAGTGTTCTAACATTCCAGCATACCAGCCAGCTACAGTGATCCAGCCCTTTGGAGTACAGTTACCGCCTTGCTTTCTCCAGCTACCCCCTTGTAGCTGGAAGGAGGAGCCCAGCAATTTCCAATTGATGATGCAGTTCCAGAGATTCAGCCAGTTATCCTTTTTCACCAGACAGGCTACCCATTTGTAGCCGCATCTAGGGGGGAGAGACCCAGTACGACGGTGTAAGTCAGCCCAAGAACGTAGGCTCCCATTACACAAAACCTGTTAGATAACGTCGGCAAGGAGGCCTGTCTGATCTATACATTATGGGATAATATACAGCAAGCTACAGCATTGAGGATACAACCATACTTATTTCTAGAAAGTGCAAAAACACCTTGAATCAATATATCTATATAGCTTCACTTGATATCAAAAGCAAAACAATATAAAGAAAATAAAAATGAAAATAGTGAATACTCAAAATGTGATATTCCACGTGCATCTATATAAAACACACACCAAATGTGTTTAAAAATTACCAAAAAAACCTTGAATATATGCGCTACCTGTGATGTGACACCACAAATCACACTGGATACTTTTCTAATTGTACTGCCTTAAACAGGATTTTATGATGTATAAAATGTTCCTCAAAGAAAAAGGAGGTAAAATTGTAAAATAAAGTTTAAATAAATATAAAAGTAAAGCAATAGATGGAACACAACATTTGAGGCAAAAGGGTATAAATATATATAACTTTTTGTTTAATCGCGTATGTGAAGAATATGGGACCCTACAACCAAACAAAATACCTCAAAAGAATCGAGACACTTTTGGATCGTCACAGTACTTCATCTCTGCTCCTATGACTCCCACCTGAATGAAAACCGCATTGCTGGGACAACAGTTTATAGACCCAATCTCCACACAAGTGTTTCCAATACTTTGTGTCTATTTATGTGATTCACCCATAGGATGAAGTCCATTTCTTTACAGAAGCATATATTGTCCCTGTCCCTTCTCCTCCTACTTGCTGCAGGTGACATCTCACCTAACCCAGGCCCCCCTTCCATTCTCTCTTGGACCACAGAACCCACTCACACACGCAACACTCACAATCTAATAACCGTACCCCGTCACCTAACCTCCTCCCCCCCCTTTTGTTTTGGTCTCTGGAACGCCCACTCTGTGTGTAACAAACTAACAGCTGTTCATGATCTGTTCATTTCTCATTCCCTAAACCTCCTTGCCATCACTGAAACTTGGCTCACATCATCAGACACTGCCTCCACTGCCGCACTCTCATATGGAGGCCTTCAATTCACACACACACCGAGGCCTGGCAACAGGCAGGGAGGGGGAGTAGGCATCCTGCTGCCCCCTAACCATATATTTCAGGTACTCCCCACTGTTCCCTCTCTTTCCTTCCCTACATTTGAAGCTCACACACTTCGCCTCTTCTCTCCCCTCCCCCTGCGTGTCGCTGTCATATACAGGCCACCTGGTCCCACTGCACAATTCCTTGATCACTTCACCTCCTGGCTCCCTCACTTCATGTCCTCTGATGTCCCTACTCTCATCATGGGTGACTTCAACATCCCTATAGATAATCACAACACCCCCCCTGCCCTCAAACTCCTCTCCTTAACAACCTCCTTAGGCTTATCGCAGTGGACCAGCTCTCCCACACACAGTGATGGTCACTCCCTCGACTTGATCTTCACTAACCTCTGCTCGGTCTCCAACTTCTCTAATGTCCCCTTTCCCCTCTCTGACCACCACCTCCTCACCGGTAACCTCATCATACCACGCAAACCCATCACCCCCGCCACAATCAAGCGCATGCGGAGAAATCTACATTCTCTTGATAAGCAACAATTTTCCACCTCCCTGCAGCCTATCCTCAACCCCATCCTCACACTTACTTGCCCAGACAAAACTACTGCTCTCTACAACAGCACTCTCACTTCAGCCCTTGACATCGCTGCACCTGCAACTCCACGCCACCCACGCACAACCCCACTACAACCCTGGCACACAAGACTAACGCGATACCTCCAAAGGTGCTCACGCACTGCTGAAAGGCACTGGAGGAAATCGCGCTCCACAGCCGACTTCACACACTACAAATTCATTCTCCGTTCGTATAGCTCTGCCCTCTCCCTGGCTAAACAGTCATTCTTCTCCTCTCTAATTTCTAATCTTTCCTCCAACCCCAAACGCCTTTTCTCAACCTTCACATCTCTTCTAAACCCACCAACACAAACACCTTCCACTAACTTCTCTGCCCAAGATCTCGCCAACCACTTCAAGAACAAGATTGAATCTATCAGACATGACATTTCATCACTACCACCCCCACCCAGCCAGCCCAGCCCTGTCGCCTCTCACACATACACACTAAGCTCCTTCCCACCTGTCACTGAGGATGAAGTCTCCCTTCTCCTCACTCGCTCAAACCTAACCACATGCCCTCTCGACCCAATCCCATCTCAGCTCACCCAAGAACTCTCCCCTCTACTAACTCCAATCCTTACTCACTTATTCAACCTCTCTTTGTCAACCGGCACCTTCCCATCCTCTTTCAAACATGCACTGATCACTCCCATCCTAAAAAAACCCTCCCTGGACCCAAACTCATTGTCAAATTACCGGCCAATTTCCCTACTCCCGTTTGCCTCCAAGCTTCTCGAGCGCCTTGCATATAACCGGCTCACTAAATTCCTCTGCTCCCATTCCCTGCTAGATCCCTTGCAATCCGGATTCCGCCCTCATCACTCCACTGAGACTGCCCTCACTAAAGTGGCCAATGACTTGCTCTCAGCCAAGTCTAAAGGCCACTACTCCCTACTCATTCTTTTGGACCTGTCAGCCGCATTTGACACAGTCGATCACCCACTCCTCCTCCAAGCCCTCCACTCCCTAGGCCTCTGCGACACTGCACTCTCCTGGTTTTCATCTTATCTCTGCAACCGCTCCTTCAGTGTTTCATACTCCGGCTCCACTTCCCCACCCCTCCCACTGTCTGTTGGTGTGCCCCAAGGATCAATACTGGGACCCTTGCTCTTCTCAATCTACACTGCTTCCCTTGGAAAACTAATAAACTCCTTTGGGTTTCACCATCATCTCTATGCTGATGACACCCAAATATATCTTTCCTCCCCAGACCTCTCTCCTTCCCTCCTGTCCTGAGTGTCTGACTGTCTGTCTGCTGTGTCTTCCTGGATGTCCTCCCATCAACTCAAACTTAACCTTAGCAAAACTGAACTAATTCTCTTCCCTCCATCTACAACCAGCCTTATCCCAAACATTACCCTCACCGTTAACAACACTTCCATCACACCAACCCCTACAGCACGCTGCCTGGGGGTCACATTTGACTCTGCCCTATCCTTCATTCCTCACATCCAGTCAATCTCCAACTCATGCCGCCTCCACCTCCGCAACATCTCTAGAATCCGACCCTTTCTCACAGAAGACACTACCAAAATTCTAATCCAAACACTCATCATGTCCCGTCTTGACTACTGTAACTCTTTACTAATTGGCCTGCCTCTCACCCGACTAACCCCGCTACAGTCCATAATGAACTCTGCTGCAAGACTAATCTACCTCACTCATCGCTTCTCTAACACCACACCCCTCTGTCAGTCCCTACCCCTCTGTCAGTCCCTATTGTCAACAAACTCCACATAAGTAGATAAGAGACAAAAAGTTGGATACATAGTCCAGTGCAATAAAATCCTCAAATCCAAAAGTGTAAGATTCACATATATTAAAACAGTAGTATTGTTCTTCCAGTACGTCTCTTATCTGAGGAATGTTCTATACACAAGAAAATTCTGTTTTATGTGGTACAATTAGATAAGTATCCAGTTTGACTTGTGGTGGCACATCACACCTTTTTTCTGGTAATATTAGGGAAACCTCTTAATATCTTAGCATGTTACAAACCACAAATCATTGAATACACTTTTACCTCTTTATCCCCTTTCAGCTCTGAAATGGGCACTAAACACCCATCTTCAGAAAGACCCAGGGTTGATTTTTTATTCTTGGTGAGCAAAGTGCCAAAAATGTACATAGTCACTGATAAAAAGTACGTGGTCACCAACTTGGCATGATCTGGCTGAAGATCAGCTGTGGCAAGACCTCTCAAAAACCGTGATGGGACTCACCTCTACAGCGGGGGCAGCAGTCTCCAGGATCAGTTATCTGCTGGGTGCAGGGCAGGGGAGGACATGATGGAGGCTCACACTGAACTTTACCAGCCTAGAAAACAGGACAAAATATATCTTCTCTGTCTATTGCAGATCTTAGAAGACTGGTAAACACACTATATGCAGAATGTCCAGAACTTTCTGTGCAATATCACTGCAGAGCAGGGGTAGCCAACCTGAGACCTTCCAGCTGTGGAGGACTAGAATTACCATCATCCCCAGGCAGCTAATGTGAGTTGTAGTTCTCTGAAGATGGAGGACCCCAGGTTGTTCAGTCCAGCTGTAGAGTCAGGACATGCAGAGAAGCAACTAGCCAGAGCCAGGTAGAGAAACTGGAGTGAGGCTTGAATCTAATCGCCGGCCCATACAGCTCTGGCCTCTCTGTGGTTAACTCTGGGAGGTGGGAATGCGAAGTCCTTCCACCACGGTCTGATCACTAAGCACCAACTAAATCTAAGTCTAACTCTACAAATACAGGTAATGTTTTAATGTTTTTTATCTCCTGACGAAGTGAACTCATTCTGTCACGAAACACATAGGGAAATATATACAATAAAGTATTTTATTGATTTATCCCAACTTGTCTGGATTGATTCTGGTCCACAAGCCGGGTAGGGCTTCGTTACGTGTACCTCTTAAATATCCAGTGAGTGCTTGCCATGTTTTCGGGGCATCATTTGGGTTATCGGTCATTCAGTTTTACCCTAAGAGTAGATCTTTTGTCCCTCAAACAGAAGTTTGCTGATAATTTCAACGCACCCAAAGGTGACATGCAGAATACATTTCCAAAAGAACCCAGGCTTAACGTGACCATTGTAACCTGTGATCAACATCCATGTAGTACGTATATTCCATATGGGCTACACTTACAAGCATATGTCTTGTAAGTAGAATAATTTACTATTCTTCATTGTTCTAGATATATACAGATTGCACTCAGATGGTGTGCACTTTTTCCTCTTTTCTCCCTCTTCAGTTTTATGAAAGGTGCCACTGAGGACACCACAGATTACAGCTGCACCCCAGAGACTACCAATATTACTATACTGAGCTTGGTGACTTTTTGCTTATATTATTTTGGACTATCAAATGCAATATTGTGTGGAGCGCTATAAGTGCACATTTCTTTTCTATTTTATATTATGGTCAACATGTAACACGGATGCAATTACTTTTAATGGAAAGCTTAAGTCATAGTCAGAAAGTGCAATTCGAAAACATTGCCCTCTGGACACTGTTTGTTGCTGTTGCCAACCGTGGAGTTTAAAAATGGCTTCAGCTATAATCACTTTTTAAAGAAGCATCTACCAACAATAAGATAATCCTTGTTTTACATAGCAGAAAAAGGCTGCTCCTTTAGGTCACTGCAGTGACAGTTTTTTACCTCTGCTCTGGTTTTTATTTGAAATTATTTTGTGAAATAATCTTTCAGAGCTTGTTGCTCTCTATCCTAGTAGCATAAGCATTTTTTCTGGAGATTATATTTCTGAAATGTGCATCCATTTTGGATTACATAAAACAAGTCACAAATCCCCTCATTCTCCAGTTGTGCTGGTTTATTTGCCCATCCATGACTTACTTCAGATATACTTACAATGCATGTACACCGAAGACATGGGTCTGAGGGAGGCACCCAGCGAGCACCATCACTGTACTCCTTGCCTTGGTATTGACACACTGGCAAGTAGAGAAAGGAAGACAAGGAGAGGAGAATGAGCTAATGCTGGATAGTACTAGAGGTACAAAAATAAGGATGCATGCTCTGAAGCAGGGGACACTATCATTGGTTACCATTTAAAGTGAATTAAAGACCATCAGGATAGTTCCTGTTGGGAGATATATTACCCTGAGTGCAGTTTTGCCAGTCAAGTTGGGCCGTATCATGAGCTTCCATGGAGGTCTGAAGAGACCCCAATGCACATGTTTTGGTTTCATGAGAAGCAGTGAAGTCTGTAGGTCAGTCTTGCTGGGCTGTGGTGCAGCCCCCCCCCAAAACCCTAACAAAATGCTTCCAAGCCTGACACTAAGATCTATGGAGGCTTCATGTGCAACATGCAAGCTTTGTGACAGAGAGCCTCAAACATATGGGTCATGTTCCAGCTCAAATGGCTGGCAGTAGGTGTTCTGGGGTTGCACTCAAAAGGTTAAGAGGTGTACAGAAGTGTTATAATGCAAAAAGATGAAAAGGTAGATCACATGACTATGCAAAGATGACATTGGTATGTTCATTAGTGACAGTAAGAAGAAGGCTGAAATATTGTACATGTTAATTTCCTCAGTATATACCAGGGAGAAGTCAGTGATAAAACCTTGTTCAGGTAATTACAATTAAAATTATGTCAATTCACATTAAAATACTAATTCTAAGGGCTTTCTTCAATGAATCATTCAAATAAAATTGCCTAAACTTCCCTGAACCTTCCCACAACAAAGCAGGGGGTCAGAGTACGTAAAAACAGGGTGACTAAATCCCCTGTGTCCTGTTACTGGCAACAAAGGCAGTAGATCAGTGCAAACCTGTTCACATGAATGAAAAACTATATTAAGGGAGGGAGGACCTTCTGTTCCTACCCCACTTCCCCACCAACTGGCGCCTTTGAATATAAAGCGGTCTTTCACCCACTAGACCACATAACATATTTTTGTTACTCTCTTACCACTTTCCCCATACCTGGGCACTCTTTGCAGCACTGGCCAGGCTTGGTGACTGGATTGGCACAGGGAACATGAGGACACACAACATGGGTGCATGTGACACTACCATCTAGACACACACATCGCAGGCATGCATCAGATATGGAGGAGAAAGTATGGCGGTTAGAATATTCCCGTCCCTCATACAAACAGCGATCACACACAGGACAACAGGAGGATGATGTGGAGGGAACAGGGTGACTGCAGTCCTGGGAACACTGCACCCGCTGACATGTCACCATCTCATTCTGTTAGGGACATAAATGTACTTGTTCAGTGCAAAATGTTATTTCTCCATGATCAAAAATGTCAGATCTGCTCAAATCACTATGACAATAAATATAGACAGACCTGATAATATGTAAACAGCTATGTAACATTTCTTAGCAAAGACAGGCTCAACAGTAGCTTTGTTCTTCTCACAGTGGCATTGTGCTGAAGGATAGATTTCCTGCTTTCAGCTGCTAGTACAGTTGTTCTCAACAAGGGCACACTTTGGTGTGCCATGGGCACCAACTTAGGGTGCCACTTTTTCTATATACTTGTTTTTGTCATTATGCTTGTGAGATATAAGAAGAACTATATATTTGTGAATTTGTACACCTCATTACACTGGCAAAATAAATTACATAAAAAAATGTTAGAGATGCCCTAAAAATTCCAAATTGCATACATGTAACCTTCCTGACACTAGAATGGTAGAAAGGAATTAATCTACATATGTAGCAGACCTGTGGTTTGCAGGTTCACTACGTACATTCCACCTTGTTCCTCTGGTATGTGGAAAAAAGAGGAATAATTGATAATAAATCTGTTTCACCTGCAAGGTTTCTCTCTCAGCCTCTAGACAAGAGGTGGACTACTTTTCTAAACATGATCAACTGGTCAGCTATAAATATTGAAATATACAGTAAATTGTAGCTCTCTCCGTTAAGTACTTTTTTCGATTTCTATTTCTGGACTTGATCCACTGACGAGTCCATGGATAGAAGTGATACATATTACTTTAACCAGCTGACCACTGGGCGCCATGATCACATTTTGTTTGTAGTATAAATATATACATACATACATACACACACACACACACACACACAAACACACACACACAGGCACAAGCAGATCCCTTGACTATTTGTGTATCACAAGGGGATTCTTAATATACCTCCATATTGAAGAAAACCGGTCACCCCTAGTATTGACTCCTTGTTTATCGCTTTTATTTTCGTGTCTCAGTATGGGCCCTAGGGTTTTTATTATATACGTACACTGGACACAAGCAAATCCCTTGACTGTTTGTGTATTATAAGGGTATTCTTAATGTATCTCAGTATATTGTGTGGTACTTAGACCCACATTTCTGGGTGCCTATAATTCGGCTCCTGAGGGGTTAAAGGAAACCTCCATAATATCACTGTGCAAAAAGTTACTATATTCACTATCTGTTGATACAAGGTAAAACAAACAAGCAAACAACAACTTTGGTTCTTTCTTATGGCCTCATTTTTCACTGAAATAAGCTATTTTATGGCATCTCACTAAATCCATAGAAATGCCAACCTCTCCACCACGTGGACCGTAAACTCTATTTCCTCAAAATATTAGTGGAGTATTCATGGTCCCTTGTATCATGACTGAACATATTGCATGTGAAATTGTTGTACTTGATTGTGGTCACCAAACTAAATTCCTGTGTATGATCCTATTGATTAGTGTACATAGATATTGTAAAATAAATAGTTGGGAAACAAATCACTTTTCATTTCTTTCCTTAATCTATTTCATTGTGTGTATCCTTGATTGTTACATTGCTGGGATACAATGAAGATGAGAAGTAAAAACGTTCATCAATCCGGCAGTTAGAAAGTAATTAATTGTAACAATGTAACAATTTCAGTGGTGCATCAATGGCTGATTAGCACCGTATCTTTGATCCATACCACCACGTGCCTCTCTTTGGCTTCAGAGTGATCAAATAATACATATTGTGGGGAGTACAAATGGTTCTAAAGTTATAATTCAAAGCGACCGCAATTTCTGACCATGACCAGTGCTTTCATTCAATCTGCTATTTGCATTCAGTGTAGTAGACCTCCATCTTATTGCTAATATATATATATATATATAGTGAACATTTAGTTATGATGTCAAACCACTGCTTGATAAAATTTGTCAGAAATTGAGGTTGTTTTGGATTAGAACTTTAGAACCATTTGTACTCCCCACAGTATGTATCATTTGATCCCTGTGAAGCCAAAGAGAGGCACACAATGGTGTGGATCAAAGATACGGTGCTAATCAGGCATTGATCCACACTGGAATTTGTTACATTGTTACAATTAATTACATTCTATTTGCCGGATTGATGAACATTTTTACTTCTCAATTTCATTGTATCCAGGCAATGTAACAATCAAGGATACATGAAATGAAATAGATCAAAGAAGGAAATGAAATATGATTTGTTTACCAACTATTTATTTTGCAGTATCTGTGTACACTAATCAATAGGATAATACATAGGAATTTAGTTTGGTGACAACAATCAAGAACAACAATTTCACATGCAAAATGTTTGATCATGATACAAGGGACAAAGAATACTCCACTAATATTTTGAGGAAATAGAGTTTAGGGTCCACATGGTGGAGAGGCTGGTGTTCCCAGGGATCTAGTGAGACACCATGAAATAGCTTAATCCGGGGAAAAACGAGGCCATGAGAGCCAACGTTTTTTTTGTTTTTTTTTTACCTCATATCACCGGATAGTGAATTTAGAAACTTTAACTAGGGCACATACTGAGACATGAAAATAAAAGCACTAAACAAGGTGTCAATACTAGTGGTGACTGGTTTTCTCCAATATACGGAGGTACATTAAGAATCCCCTTGAAGCAGACAAATAGTCATGGAATCTGCTTGTGCCCGGTGTATGTATACATTTATATATATAAACTCTAGGGCCCATACTGAGACTGAAACATGAAAATAAAAGCGCTAAACAAGTTGAGAATAATAGGGGTGACCGGGAATCTTTATAAATTGAGAAATACTAGGGGTGACTAGTGACCTATGTTATTCAAGAAACTCCATGGCCCAAGTTAGGTCATTATAATTAATAAACCTTTAGGTATACACTATGCAATAATACTTTACTATAAATCCAGTTGATGCAATAAGCCTGTATAATGGGTGGTCTTCACAAGTTTCCAAATAAGGATTCAAATGTGTTTTTCTTTAATTCTGAGGACATGTGACAAGCAACATTCGCAGTTTGCTTACTCTGTATTTATTATTTTTATTTTCTAATACCCTATTTTAATCAATACTAATAAACTGATACGTTTTAAGCTGATTTACTTATACCTCTGTTAATTATTCATATAACTGAATGAGTCTCCTTTATTGGTCCCTAAGGTGAACTTTACTTATAATCACTTTGTTTCTGCCAGATTCTGGGTTCTAAAATTTTCTTTGTTTTCTTCTTTTTTTCATGATTTTTGGTATATATATTTTTTGAGCTTGCGGTATGATATATTTCACTCAAAGGGCACAATTACATATTGCCTTTCACCAATAAGTCATGGATCTCAGGCTCAAAGGCTCTATGTAAGACCATCTTTACCTCTTCTCTACCTCTCTTCTGTTCCATGTAGTTACATATTCAATTTGTAAGCAAATGCAAACATAAAATTACCATTATGTTTGTGTAACTGTGCCATTTTGTATAAAATTCTAATAAATTTTAATAGAAAAATAAAGCCTATTTAAATCAGTGTGAATTTTGTGCTGTATGGTACAATGTATTTACTGCAGAAATGTGCACTTCATTAGTACATCAGCCTCTGTATGTGCCATTATGCAATTATATATATACCTATTGGCATAGCTGCATGGTTTCTAAGCTTACGCTTAAACATAGAAAATTGGCTTCTATGACAGTTTGTACATTCCCGTTACTGTTTTCTCTATAATTTTTACTGGTTTTAACTCCTTATAAATGACATGGTACTTATCTCAGTGTCATGGTGTCAAACCAATTAATGAAGATCCGAATCGTCTATTAACATCATCTTGTTCATGTCAAACTTACCCGACAGGAACACTTGGTACAGATGTCTCCTGTTAGCTGGAAGTCCTCTCCACTCTGATAGATACGTCCATTATATTTACAGATGCCAGTACAGCGAGGACAGCACTCCCCTGGTGGCGTTACAGGGTATAGACATGACACACGGGGACAAGGCACAGACACACAAGTCACCTCCCCATTCTGCAAGACATAAAAAGGACAATGACATTGAGAGATATTAGCTAAAGAGTAGCAATTCTAGAGCACATCGATTGCACTATAAGAGACAAATAATATTGTCCTAAATTCCAATGATTAAACCAAAGGGGAGTGCATTGTCCTTAAAGGGTTAAATGGGCCTTTAAACATCTTGAAAGATAGAGAGGTCTCAAACACATTTATAAGCAACTAGTGTAAAAGCCCGTGTACATGGGCCAAGGTCCAAGTAATGTTAACCCTCTGAGTACCAGAGGGGTACGCAATGCATTGCTTCACAATGCTTTGCATACCCCTCTGGCACTCAAAGGGTTAAGAGGCCGCTACCTCACTGCTCCATGTGATGTAGTCTTGCGTCACCTCACTCACGCGATGCAATCATGCACAGTAGAGACTGCCCGAATCCGGCAAATTCCTAATTTTTAATATTTTGCACAGGAACAAATGACTCTCCCTTGCATTGGCAATAAGGTACTAATGCTGGCTGCCTGCCTATGCTACCTGCCTGCCTACACAACAACTGGACACTATCTCCTCCTGCTCTCTCTGAGCTCCAACAATGAACTAACAGGAAATGCAGGCTGTCTGGGTGTCTGATGTGTCATTAGTCCAACCCCCATCATGAAATGAAGAAGCTAATTGGATTAAAGAGGGAGGGAAAGTATGGAGGGAAAGGATCGCACGCAGTCGTCCAAATTTCCAAAATTTATGCCAAAGGTTCTGACCAGGGCTGTACGGATTCAGTTTTTAAAAAACAAACGACTCTTACCTTTTGGACGGCCCGAATGACGCAGAATGACCCTTATTCGTCCAAATTCCGAAATTGGCTGAACCAATTCGCATAAGTCTAGTAATTTTAAAAACTCTTGCAAAATCAACTAGTCTTTAGGCAAAATACAGTACAGTATTTCAGTCACAATGCATTTAAGACCTCTCTAGCATATTGTGATAAAGTGGTGATAAAGTGGAGATGACCACCAGTTTATCACTTCTCCAGTTCCTATGTTATTCTACAGAGCCTATGCACTAACAGGGCCGGATTTGCAATAAGGCAGAGTAGGCACCTGCCTATAGGCGCATCCCACAGAGGGGCGCCTGTCACTGGGATAGTTTTTTGGCTTCCTTTTTTTATTTTTTATTAGACTCGCCAGTCACCCCTACCCACCCCGCTTGGCACCCGCAACAACATGGAGAAGAGAGGTCTGCGCTGAAGACCTGTAGCTACTGACCTCCCTCGTCACCGTTGACTCTTTAGTAATAATGCAGAGTGCTGGGAGATGACATCATCCCTCAGCGCTCTGCATTACAGACTGCGCTGGAACTCCAGCAGCTACAGCTGTGTGCCAAAGGAGGAACAGACCTCTCCTCTCCAGCAAGGTAGGAAATGTGGGGGCAATATGGAGAAGATGGGGGCAATGTGAGGGACAATATGGACATGATGAAGCAATATTGAGATGATGGGGGCAATGTGAGGGACAATATGGACATGATGAAGCAATATTGAGATGATGGGGGCAATGTGAGGGACAATATTGAGATGATAGGGGCAATATTGAGATGATGTAGGCAATGTGAGGGGCAATATTTAGATGATGGAGGCAATGTGAGGGGATATGGACATGATGGGGCAATGTGAGGGCAATATAGAGATGATGGGGGCAATGTGAGGGGATAGGGCCATGATGGGGCAATGTGAGGGCAATATAGAGATGATGGAGCAATGTGAGGGGCAATATGGATATGATGGGGCAATGTGAGGGGCAATATTGAGGTAATGGGGCAATGTGAGGGGCAATATTGAGATGATGGGGCAATGTAAGGGGATAGGGCCATGATGGGGCAATGTGAGGGCAATATAGAGATGATGGGGCAATGTGAGGGGCAATATGGATATGATGGGGCAATATGAGGGGCAATATTGAGGTAATGGGGGCAATGTGAGGGGCAATATTGAGATGATGGGGCAGTGTAAGGGGCAATATGGACATGATAGGGAAATGTGAGGGGCAATATTAAGATGACGGGGCAATGTGAGGAGCAATATGGACATGATGGGGGCAATGTGAGGAGATATGGACATGATGGGAGCAATGTGAGTGCAATATAGAAATGATGGAGGGCAAGTTGGAGCTGAATGGGGGCAATATGGAGCTGATGAGAATTGTGGAGGTGTCCAGTGGAGTTGGCAAATCACGGGGAGGGGGGCTTCAGAATTCTGTGCCTACAGGCTCCTGAGATGTAAATCCAGCCCTGTGCACTAAGGTTTCCAAAGTTGGAGAAATCTTAGTGCATAGGATCTACAAAAATAACATAGGAATTATTTGCATTTATTTGTGTCTTTGCAGTTTCATCAATGAGTGAGTACCATGTAAATCTACCATTTTCAGTTGCTAGCTTCAGACTGTATAAACTTCTGGTGAGGACAAGGTAGGCAAACAGGAGATTGTGACAAGTTACAGACTGTCTCTGTCAGTGATAGCAGGATAAGAGCAGTGGATCAGATAAACTGTTCTTCCTACACTTTGATAAATTCCAGGCTAAATATTATTTCTGTATTTTTTGCTCAT
Organism: Rhinophrynus dorsalis; assembly: GCA_037306005.1. Classification (NCBI taxonomy): domain Eukaryota; kingdom Metazoa; phylum Chordata; class Amphibia; order Anura; family Rhinophrynidae; genus Rhinophrynus; species Rhinophrynus dorsalis. The sequence goes on from CM074721.1 coordinate 339,498,638, forward strand.
CATTCATTCAATTCAAGGTTTTTTTATTTTTTGTTTTGTTTTTTGGGTTACTAGGAAGCCAGTTTACTTCAGGATGAGTAGAAGCATTTATGGGAGGGATTGTTTTTCACACAACATTCACAGTTTATTATTTTGGTTGCACAATCCTTAACTCCTTAAGGACCTAAGTATTTTATTCCATACTAGTGTAAAAGCCAGTGTACACGGGCCAAGGTCCGGGTAATGTTAACCCTTTGAGTGCCAGAGGGGGCCCGAACTGTGCATGACGGCTTCTGACAAACATCCTAGCAAATTATTATATAGGATTATTATTATATACCGGTTTTTCATGCACAAGCAGGGCTTTCTTTTGTTTTTTTATTAAAAATAAAGAAAACTATAACAAAATATAACAAAATAAAAAAATAACAAAAGTTTTTATTGGTTCTCTTGTTATAATTTGTGCCCAAGGGTTAATTTTTTTTATGTAGACTGCATGAAAGGTATGACCGGTCATTCATATCTTCAAAATGTGCAGTTATAGGGGGGCACTTAAACTTTAATTTCATTTCATTATTTGTGTTTTAAAATAAAATTTTGTAAATAAAAATGATTTCCTCTTTCTCAGCATAATTTTAAAATAATCAGAGTGGTGTCCATAGGTCATAAAGAGACCTACATTTATCCTGCCCCCAGGACCAGCACTGAAGGGGTTAATACCCCCAACTTTGGGCTCTGTGTGTTTGATTTTAAGTCTGGTCTCAGCTTCTCTCTTCCTTACTCTCAAAGTAAGGAAAAGAGAGGCAGAGAGCAGTCACAAAGTGTTTTACACATTGCCTTTGTGAATGGAAAAGCCGCTACACGTGACTGCTGTAATATCGATCACATATACCAGCAAAGCAGAGAAAGACAAACTGGGCACTCCGGTCCTGGAGCACTCAGTTTCAGCCTGTATAGCATAATAGCAGCATGCACTGAGGCACGCTGCTAACATTTAACTATCATTTAACTTGTGACTTGCCAAGACCGTCATGGGTCCTTATGGGAAATTTACCCATGACGGTCCTGGCACGTCATGGGTCCTTAACGGGTTAAACATTTTTGCATATTTACTATAGTACCATAGCTAAAAATAATGTTCCATATCCCATCACACTGAAATTAGCTTAACCCCTTAAGGACCCATGACGGTCCTGGCACATCATGGGTTGGATGTGCAATAAGGACCCATGACGTGCCAGGACTGTCACGGATTTCAGGGCTCCCTGCGTGGCTGCACTCCGTTCGGGTCACCCTGAATCGGATCGCTTAAAAAAAAAAAAAAAAAAAAAAAAAGTGCTGGCTGCATGCTCGCGTGGTTGGTCCTTAAGGGGTTAAATAGATCTAATTTCTACAAAATTGTATATGACAAAATGTGAAATATGTCGGTCCTCTCCACTTTGACTGCCTGTCAATATTGATGTTTCCCACATCCCAGTTACTATTAGGAACCAGCAGTTATTGCCATTGGTCGCTTTTACTCTTTAACCTCTTGAGTGCCAGAGGCACTCAAAGGGTTAAGATCCAGAGAGGAGTGCAACGCATTTGCCATAAAGGGTTAAAGTGGACGTGTCAACCTAAGAAACAAAGACTCTGTATATGTGCTGCATTAGCCAGTTTTCTGTCAAATACAAATATCTTGCTAAATTAACCTTTATATTTTGTTGGTGCAAAGTGGTGCTTTATGCTAATTCTAAGTACACTAATTAGTTCCATTCAAGGCCAATGTTATTATTCAACTTGCTATGGAAAATTGCTGCATCTAGATTCAATCACAGCACAGTGGGTGATAATATTGACCCAGAACAGAAACTAATTAGCATACAGTGCCACACAAATGAATAGAGGTTCATTTCTCAAAAATGTATACTACAGACAAATGACTAGTACAATGAACAGGCAGGTTTTTTTTTCAATCAGACACACATTAACCCTTTAAGGACCAAATTCAGGAAGTAAAAGAGGTGCAGTTTGTGAGCAAAGTAACTGCACCATAGGGGACAAATAATAGTTCTCAAAATTCCTATTGATTTCAATAGGGTTTTTAACCAACTGAATACTAGAAAGGTCTTCATTGATATTATTATTATTATTATTATTATTCTTTATTTATATAGCGCCAACTAATTCCGCAGCGCTGTACAATTGGGGAATAGACATACAGTGGTATTAAATAGTACAATCAGATGTGTAGAACAGGATAAGCAAGCATTCAACTGGATAAAAGCTCCATTTAAATCAAAGAGAATGTTTATTTTCCCACTAGTGTAAAAGCCTGTGTACACGGAGAGCCAAGGTCCGGATGATGTTAACCCTTTGAGTGCCAGAGGGGTACACAACCTCTCTGGCCCTCAAAGGGTTAAGAGGCCGATCCTACTCTGCATCCTGCTGCCAACGCAGTCATGCACTGTAGTGACTGGCCAAGAGCACAGAATGGTCCCAACACAGAACTCCCATCATTCTGTGTGTTCAGGCAGTCTCTATTGCGTATGACGGCTTCTGACAAACATTCTAGCGAATTATTATATAGGATATGGTCCAGCATTGCACTTGTTCAGCATCTTGGATATGGCTCTGTACCCACTAAAATTCCTCCTGTACAGGCTATCAAAGATTCTTCTGTCCTAACCATCCAATAAAAAGAATGCTCCGCCCTATCATTCTAGATTTGTTTTTGAAAAGTGTTATGCTGCTGCGCTTTTTGTTTTCCCCTGTCTCTTTAGCCCTTACTCTGCAGGAGCAGCGGCTGCATTCATCCTCAGGATCCGGAAAGCTCTCTCCATTAGTGCAGTCTCTCCCACTATAGTTGCAGCCATCACATACTGGACACATACAGGTATCCTCTGCCGGGTGTGGGCAATTCACCTGACCACAAGGCCGGGGACCACAGGTCACATGGCCCCTCTGCAAAGAGAGTTAAAATAATAGACTGCAAATCATGTTACATGTATTAGTACCTACTGCAACACCAACCAAGTAAAATAGCATTGCTTTTGAAGCGGCTATATAAGACCAGACCTATAGTCATCAATAGTTTCTAGTCTTAAATTCATTAGAAATAATCTCAATTTCCTGTATCAGCTCTGTTGGGAGGCTAAACCTTAAATATATGATAGCCATTAACTAATATATTATCATATTTAACATGAACCTGTATGTTCAGTGACATTTTAGTTTTTATATGGTTTTCTACAAAAGAAAAAGACACTTATCATCATGTGTGTTATTCTACAATAAAATCATATATAGCTGACTGTCAATTAATGTTAATCAAAATTTACCCAAGTGTTCAATAACAGCTAAATGAGTTTTCTCCCTCTTACCATACAACGGCAGTGCTCACATTCACTCTGTGGGGAAGTGAACGCCTCACCATCTATGTAATTATGACCTTGGAAATGGCAGCCTAGAAACAAGCACAGAGACATAGGTAAAAGGCATGTCATGGTACAGATAGACTGAGCAACACAGATATAATTTACATTAACACATTGAGAAGCCTAAACATCTACATCAGTGGTGGGCAACTGAGGCCATACAGCTGCTGCCTGACTACAACTCCAATGATTCCCTCCCAGCCAATGGCTGGATGAGAATGATGGGATTTGCAGTTTGGTTGCAGTTGGAGGGTCTTTCATTGCCCATCCCTGACGAAGATGATACAATAACAGAGACAAATGGGGGGACTTACAAATCTAGGTCATATAGTGACACAGATAAGCAGGTGCTGGGGCTCTACAAATCTATACAACACTTTGGCAGAAATAAACAGGTGCAGAGTCAATACTATATGTGAATTGCATAGAGACATGAAAAATGGGCTTATGACTATTGCAGTTACATGAAATACTGATAAAAAGAAGGATTGTACTGAAGGAATATTTAATGGGAAAACATGGTCCTGAATAGAGTTTTACCCTGGCATATGGGACAATCACAGGGTCCAGTTACAGGGTGTGGGCAGGTAGCGGGTGCACACAGCTTCCGGACACACTGCACAGATCCAGCCTGTAGAAAGGGGCAACACAGAATATATAATAGTAAAACACATTGAAATAATGTAACCTTTTTCCTGTGGTGTGTGGGCACTATATAGGGAGTATATTTGTGTGATGTATCAAACACTATAACATATCCTATGTGACCCAACATGAAATGCAGAGATGACTCACTTTGCAGGCGCACTCAGAACAGGTTGGATTAGAAGGGTCTGGAACAGCTTGACCATTAAGAAGAACAGCTCCATTATATGAGCACCCTATGGTGGGGAATAAGTGAGCAGAAATGAAGGGGGAAGCTAGAAGGTAATAAAAGGTAATCAGGACAAGATGTAGGGAGCAAAAAAAAAACGCCAGAGACCAAAAGACAAATAGAAATGTAAAGAGATGCAGTGAGGCAGCAAAAGAAAGACTGATGAAAGGGGCATAGAGTGAGAGATTGTAAGAAAAAGTCTTATAAAAAAAGGATTAGAGAAAAAATATCAAACATGCATGAAAAACAGTCAGTATTAGTGTATCACTTGAATACATCCTGTTTGTTCCTTTTGCTTACCATCACAGACAGGGCAACATTTTCCTGGTGGAGTGGTTGGGTGAGTACAGCCAGCTTTATAACAGGGTTTCTTATTACAGGTGACAAAACCATCAGCACAGATACAGCGGCTACAGGAATCCTGTGGCGATGAGAACTCTTGGCCATTCAGATAAACCTCCCCCAAGTATTGACAATCTGCAGAGTATATATCACAGTGTAAGCAAATAAAACTGTTGTGTGTGTATCTGTGCGTGTGTATGTATATACATGTGTGTACAGATCTTATTTGGTATAAATGTTATTACATTCAGTTCCCCTGCAGTGGGATCATAGGTAGAAAAATGAAAAGCAGACATTCTCACTTGCCTGCAGAAACTATGGACCCTCCTCAGATAACATGCCCTCCCAAACTCATCTTTTATGAAATAGACTTGAATGCACACACATCCTTATCGTGGCCTAGTAAGTATTACAATAACACACTAACTAAATAATTCTACTACTGAGAGTCATGTAGGGCCTAAACTATAAAGCACAGAAATCTTTTCAGTACAAATATATCAATAGTGAAAGTAATTAAAGAACTGATCAGTATAAAATTAGAAATATTCCTGATGAATGAATGAACACAGGAACAGTAAATGTATGCTTCAAACTTTAAGTTTGTTGGGTGTGAATGATACATTAAAGGGATAGTAATACTTAAAATGTAAAAAAAAATATGTTGTAGGGTTTATCCCCCTGAGTAAAACAAGAGTACTCCCACTGCTGAAAGGTGTTTCATTCAAAAGTTATTCATTTTCAAAGTTGAATTTTTAGGTGCAATATCTCAGTGGCCTGAAATTGTACAGTGGCGCTGTTGCTACACCATCCTATGGAGATTTATGGTCCCGGGACCAGAGCTGTCCATAGGATCGTGTACCAACAGCGCCACTGTACAATTTCAGGCCACTGTGATATTGCACCTAAAAAATTCAACTTTGAAAATTAATAACTTTTGAATGAAACACCTTTCAGCAGTGGGAGTACTCTTGTTTTACTCAGGGGGATAAACCCTACAACATATTTTTTTTTACATTTTAAGTATTACTATCCCTTTAAAAAGGCAATTCCTCCATCATGGTGAATGCCTACATCTCTGCTCAAATAGAGATATAACCAAAATCTGAATTGTTAGTGACACCAATCAATATAATAAAATAGGTAGTAGTGATCTGCAGCGACAGTTTTCCTCCTGACAAATGTTATTTTTCACAAAGCAATGTATAATTTTTACTGAAAATGTTAACATAAGAAATATAGTTTTTTAAAGGTGGAATAAAGAGCTACAACATGTTCTCCTTTATGAATAAAATATTTTTTCATACCACATATACTTTATACATTAACTTTTTGAGTGCCAGAGGGGTACGCAATGCATTGCTTTGCAATGCGTTGCGTACCCCTCTGGCACTCAGAGGGTTAAAGGAAGAGATTATTTTACATGTACTAATTTATTTTTTACACATCTATTTATCAATGGACTATTCACACATAGTTTGCATTTTTGTATTTTTCGTTGTGTGGTATAGCGCAATATTATTTATAATTTTGTGAAGTCTTCATGAAAATTTTGGTATATTGACAATACTGTTATATGGATTTAAAACCAGGCTTGAATGTAAAAGTCATGACCAAGCAACACCAAGCAAAAAGGCTGGAAATAAGACATCAAGCAAATAAGACATCCAAACCTGTGATATGATACATAGGCACACATGATGGAAAGTAAAGTATGCCCAGAGGAAGATGCTAGGTGTGCACTAAAATATGCTGCATACCAGAAGAAAGACATCTTATACAAATGATTGGGTCGACAGTACATTTTACAGCTGCAAGATTCCCGCTAGTCTGAAGTTTCACACAGAAGAGTAGACAACATCGAATGAAAGCATTGGGACTACTGAGCTTCAACTGTTCTAGGTAAAGTGCAGGAAGTTGTCCATTGTATCCATTTGGTAAACAAATTTTTTCTACTGTTGTGTCTCTCTCTTTTTCATACATGCTTACACACGTGAAACTGTCCATGTGTATTTTTTATGATTTATTTGATATGACTTAATGAAGGCTTAGATACAAGAGGAGTAACATGTGACTATATATATATATATATATATATATATATATATATATATATATATATATATAACATTTCTGGCTTTCATGAAAACTTCATAAGATTATAAATATTATGCTATACGATCATTTTTGTTAATGTTTGAAAGTACGCATTCAAGCCTGGGCTTCTAAAATTAAGTTTGTATTGAAATTAATGGGAATTGCTCCTCTCAAGATGTTTTAAAGGGGATGTTTACCCCCTTCACAACTTTGCTTACATTTTTTCCTTAGCAATGATAACTAATGGAAAGTGTATCTTTTTTTTTTTTTTTTTTTTTTTTTTAAAAGATCATCCAGTTTGGAGAAATTCAAATATTAAATATCGCTCTGTACCTTCTTCCAGCACATAGTGCTGACCAGAGCTGTACCGTAGTCTGAGCTTCTATCCAGCCTCCTCTGATGATGGAGGCTGTCTGTCTCTAAGCAGGAGTACTCTCATTGGCCAGAAATCAATTTCTGCCAATGAGATCACTCCAGGTTAGAGACAGACAGCCTCCGTCAGGAAGTGACAGTGATCGGAGGAAATGACAGTGAGGGAACAATAAGGGCTCTCTGAGGTTCATGAGAACACTGCAGGACTTTGGGGAGGTAGGACTGAGGCTGCAGAATGAGGGGAACACACCAGTCGGCCCTTATCTTGTTGTTAAAAGGGGGTGATACTCAAGTACCTAGGAACTAAGGTCCTATCATAAAGTTGATCTTAAGATTCTAGTTTATAGTCAACTGATTTTGGTTTACTTTTTCTGTCTCAGTTCTGTACAGTGAAAGGCTGAGCATATTTTCTACCCACTTTGAAGTCCAATAGGTCCTGGAATTGTGCTGGGTGGGGAAAGTACTTACTGCCCCGTGATCAGTGAAAGGCTTTTTGATAGAGTCAATCATGAGTGCCTGTGGTTAACCTTGTCAAGATATGGCATTACAGAAAAATTGTTAATTGGTTGTCAGCTTTGTATAAGGGGCCTGAAAGCTTTATTCTTGAGAATTGCTGGAGGAGTCAAATCTTTTCTACCATCAGACAAGGTTGCTCCTGAGTACCTACATATTCCCATTTGCAGTAGATCCTTTTTCGGAGAAAGGTTGAAGGCAGCACTTTGCAGATGGTATCTTAAGGTCCACTGCAGGCTTTGAAGGTGGTTGTCTATGCAGACAATGTCACCATTGTTTTGTCAAGTGGGGAGGAGACAAACATAGTGGCAGATGTTGTGCAACAGTACTCTGAGGTCTCCGGATCCAGAGTGAACAACAAGAAAAACATTTTCTGGAGAGGGAAGGAGGGTTGGTTTCTCAAAGCCAAGCCTTATTCCATTAGTAGCTATAGACTTCAGTCTCTCCTGATTTCGGTGTGATAACCTCCTTCAGTATCATGGAATATCTAACTCATTGCTGTGCAGTGCACTAGACACTCTATTGGCCCTTAAAAGATTAATACTGTGCTTGGCATCTTTATATTCCCCAACTGCATCTGTTGTTTCTACCACAATGTATATCTTTCTCTTCCAGTGCCGTCGACAGATGAAGGAAGTAAATTTATTTTCATGATGGACCTTGATTTAGATGGTGTCTCCTCCCCTGCAAAGCAGCAGCAGAGGAGAGGGAGACCTGTGGGGAAACAATGGGAGTGGGTGGGGAGACATCAGACATGGTAAGCAGGTAAGGGGACAGACGGGGAGGGTGATGCTGGTGAGCAGGGAAGGAGACACAGGGGAGGTTGATGGTGGGCAGGTAGGGGGACACAGTGGTGGGGGGATAATGGTGGTAGGTAGGGAAGTGAAAACAGGGAGAGTTATTTTGATGGAAGGGTGATGGTGGTAGGCAGGGAAGTGGACACAGTGAAGGGTGATGTAGGCAGGCAGGGAAGTGGACAAAGGTGATTTTGGTAGGCAGTGAAGGAAACACCTGAGAGAGTGATGGCAGGTATGGAAGGGGACACATGAGATTATGATAGTGGGCAGGGAAGGGGACGTGATGAAGGCAGACAGGGAAGGAAACACAGGGGAGCAGGGAAGGAAACATAGGGGCTGGTGATGGTGGGCAAGGAGGAGGACACAGGGGAGAAAAATGGAGAGTAAAGGTGCCATTTGTTCTCAGACTGGACTTGAACCAGTGACCATATCGTAGCCATGGGTCCTGTGCCACTAGAGTCACATGTTGCAGCAGGATTCTGTGGCACCCTGTTTCCTGATTAAGCTGCACGCACATGGTCTTATGGAACTTTCCATCTCTTCTGATTGGCCAGGTATCAACTGATTGCTGGTCAGCAGCTATTTAACTAAGCCTACCAGAGCACTCAGTGTTGTTATGCCCTGTGCAGGTACTCACCGGTCCTGATCATGAAAGATATTATGGCTTTTACCTTGCTTGTTCCTGGGCCCTACCTGTTTGCAGATTCCTGTTCATGAGAGATATTCTGGCTTTGACTTTGGCATGTTCATGAACCCTGCTTGTTTGTGGTCTGCCTTAGACCTATGGACCACCTCTCGGCTTATGAAATGTCGCTGCCTGCCCTGACTACAGATTGTTTTGACTCTGCTTCTGTCTGAGAATTCTGTACCTTGCCTTGGACTCCTGTGTCCTGCCAGCATTTCATACTGGATATAACTTTTGCTCCTGGCTTCCAGCATCAGTCCCTGTTCCAGTCCTTACCTGCAACCTGGTACTTCTGACATCTGAACTCCAGCTTCCTTCCCTGTTTTCCTGGTACATGGAGATCTGGACCTTCCCCTGTGCAGCCTCACTGTGGGAGGCTCTTTCGTCATCCTTAGGCGCTTTGTTAGTGTGGTTTTTCATGGGTGTGTCCCTCCCTGCACAGAGACTGAATAAATCCTATATCTATCCAGTAAACTTAGAGGATTTCAATTGCGCTGTTCTGTTTTATTTATTTTATTTTTTTTCACATTAGCTCTATGTGGCAAATTTGGTATGAATCCATTCAAAAGATTTTCCTGAGAAATCAAAGGATGACAGCAAAAGTTATAGGTTAACATAGACTGACAGAGGGACAGACACAGATGAATTGATCCAACATGTTTCATTCACATTACTGACAATGTACAGAGTACAGTACATGTACAATGTCAAATATGCAAGCATACTCAAATAATAGTGATTACTGATACACCACTTCCCAAGTAGCAACAGAATGTGATGCCTACACCATACCTTACCTTGACACTCTTTGCAGCATTGCCCAGGGGCTGGGTAAGGGCAGCTGAGAATGGGGCAGGTTTTGGGCTGGCACTTCACATTGCCCTCCCAGCAAACACACACAGAGCAGGGGTCGGATGGCTGTGGGAACTGCTCACCATTGGCCAGCTCCTTCCCAGACAGTAGGCAGCCTGAAAATACAAAGCAGTCACCCACAGCAGCCCTGATAACTTACTTTGTACAGTGTTTAAAGTAATAAAGTGCCAACTTCACCAAAACAACTGAAACTACAACATGCATATTTTTTAAAAAATCTGTATGAAATTTTGTATTATATCAATCAATAATATAAAATTATTTTACCAGGAAGGATACATTAAGATTATCTCTCATTTTCAAGTAGATTCTGGGGTATATATGTGTTTATTACTCAAAGTAATAGAACTCAGTATACATTTATTATTACCCAATTTAATGGTACTCATTTTATCTACCTCAGAAGGATGAAAGGATGAGTTGACGCTGCCAGGACTAGAACTTGCAACACTGAGGTCCAAATATATTTTATAGCTGGTTCAGAGCTATCTCACCAGCTTAACAAAAACAATATATATAATATAATATAGTGTTACTGCTAAGCCAGTTTTCACAAGAGCCTCAATGGGAGGCCAAGAGAAGAGATGAAGGAGTAGACAAACCAATACTGTTTCCATGTTTGCCTCTTTCTTCAGAATGCAGCGACATCTCTCACAGCTACTAAAATAAGGACAGCAAAGTATTTTTTACTTAAAGGGATAGTAATACTTCGTTTTAACTTTATTTTATTTTGTAGGCATTAAAAACATGAAGAATGATATAAGTCTTATCTCTCAAACCTTTATGGTTTAAGAGATATCCACAAGCAAAGTTTCCCCCTCCCGTCCCTTTTTCCTAGTGTAAGCCATCTCTTCTCAGATGTGAGTCTGGTTGTAAGACTAGACAGATAACAGAAGGGGACAATCTTCTTTGTATGAAAAGAATGAAAGCCATTCCCCCCTTGACAAGTTTTTCAGCTTTTTCCCTTATCTTAATTGAAGATTGTCCCTCTCTGCAGTCTACCTGGGCACCTCCCTTCTGATTTGGCTGAACAGGGGGGGGATACTTTGCTTGTGAATATCTCTTAAACCATAAAGGTTTGAGAGATAAGACTTATATCGTTCTTCATGTTTTTTTAATGCCTACAAAATAAAATAAAGATAAAACGAAGTATTACTATCCCTTTAAAGAGATAAAATACATTAAAAGACAAGAAGGCTTTTCAGATACCAGTATGAGTGGTTGCCTAAAACAGCAATACCAGGCTGGGCACTCTTTACTGGAGGTATCAGTAGGTGAACCCAAAGAGGTTTTTGCTCATAGGATGTTCTCTCTCCTATCCGCACTTAGAAAATGTTTGCATGGTGTGTTCCAGTGCTACTATAGTCTAATCCCATCCAATTTTCAAACTGGCTACTAATCCAGTGTATCACATACAACTTTAAAGGGATAGTAATGTTTTACAAAAAAAGCAGCTCAATTACTCTTGAACTACAACCCTGACAATATTAAAATAACACTCTCCATGGCCCAAATACTATGAACATGCATTGGAGCTGCCAGAGTTGTAGTTCAAGAGTAATTGCTTTTTTGTGAAACATTGCTATCCCTTTAATTCTATCTTAATAATGGGAAATATTCACTTCTCTACAAAATAGTTTCCTTTAGGAGGATTAACTGGATTTTTACTAGCCAACACCTATCTGCTATTTCATCTTGAGGTACAAGCCTTCTGGCTGAATGCATTGTGGGTGTGTTGTTACCATCACAAGAGCGGCAGCAGTCTCCCTGCAGCGGATGTGAACAGGGTGCTGGGGCACAGGGTTTACGCTGACAAGTCACAGTGCCATTGTTACAGATGCAATCACGACACTTTTCCGAAGGGTCATAGAAACGCTGCATGTGTCTATATGTGATCCCCGTGTAAAGACAGTCAGCTGGAGGCACTGTGGAAACACAAGTGATCAATATTTCTAATACATTACAGTGGATTAATAACACAGAGCGGATGCTATGATAGTAAAATCAATGTCTGGGTAGACACAAGGATGTCCTAATTACAAAAGGTCAATTCAAGCTCACTTGCTGTCCCATGCAACATGACTAGTCAAAGATATATGTACAGTCGTGCTAGAAGCATTGTATTTATATCCCTCTGACTTCCAACGCCTTATTAGATTCTGATGTTGAAAAAGGAAATTAAAGTTACTGTAATACAAGGCTCTTAACCTCTTCATGACCAGAGGGGTGTGTAATGCACTGCAAAGCCATGCATTACACATCCCTCTGGCCCTTAAGGTGTTAATTTGTAAAAGGAGGATTTATCCAGACAAAATCATTAGGTCATACATATAAAGACAAAAGTTGAATCATTTTGAGTTGATTCACACTGTTTGCACACCTATAACAGTTCCAAGGTTTATACCCGTGTGGCAGATGTGAGCAAACAGACTCTTTGGAAGCTCAAGTTAGAGAGCAGGAGAGGCAGGCTGCAACACTTATGAAGTCTGACAATCTTAAAGAGGGGTTTCCTATTCACTGATCAGAATGTGTCTGACTTAGAAAACACTATCCATTTTGACTGTACTCAGGAGGAGCAGCCAAGATGGGTTACAGTTAGATTTAACAAGGAGGGAAGGAGAAAGTGAGACACACTGGTGTTTACTCTTCCTAACAGACTTGCTACACCGAGTGATGTTGGGGGCTTTGGCACAGGAATGCTTTTGCTAGACAGGGTTTGTACTTTCTAACAACCAGGAGAACAGCCCCTCCCAGGATGCAGGGAGACCTATACAGGTGATGGTAGTAGGGCATTCCATAATTAGGAAGATGTGCTAATTCTGTTGCCAATATCAATGCATTTAAACAGTATGATCAAATGGAAACATTTTTGGGAGGGACTGGGCATGACCCTACTACAATAGTACACTTTGGTACCAATCACAAAGTCATTGGGAGATGGAGATCTATTCAGTGTGATTTTTAGGGCTTAAGTCACAAGCTTAAGCATAGGACCATTGAGGTACTTGCTACACCAGGAAGACAATGGGAAATTAGACAAATGTGTGGCTAAGGGCTTGGTGTAAGCAAGAAAGGTTTAGGTGTCTAGAGCACTGGGCTATCTTTTTCTTAAGGACAATTTTTATCGTACAGATGGATTGCACCTTAGTGGATGGTGGTCTTCTGGGATAGGATGGTTAGAGGGTGTAAAAAGCTTTAAACTAGGAAACAGGGAGGATCACACAATACAGGATGGGGTAGAAAATGTAGAAGGGGAACTGAGACTGGAGAAGGAGCAAAATAGTGGAGGGGGGAGCTAGTTCAGTTAATTGTGAGGTGCCTATATTACAGTCTGCTAAAAGGTAAATTATTGTTCGAAGAATAAATATCTTCAGAATGGAAGTAATATAAAATATACACTTGCAAATGCTGGTAGTCTGGTTGGTAACACTGGGGAATTACAACTGGTTTCAAAGAATGAGCAATAGGATCTTCTAGGAAAGAATGAACCCTGGTTGGATGACATACATGATTGGGTAGTCAATGCAGAGCTGTCACGGTAATCAGGCAAAGAAGGACAGACACAGTAATAAAATATAACCACCTTTATTGATAATACACAGTAATAATAATATTGCCCACACAACCCCAGACCACCGAACGTTAGTCCCCAGTCTACTACCCGGAGCTGAACGTTGTGCTGAGCACTGCACTACTGCCCTATACCGGAGGATATTGGAAATGGGTTAGGGTTCAGCACCGGTAGAACCAGTATACGATAACTCAAGTCTCCACCCAAGGTATAGCTAGCCGGAGGCAACAGGGAGAAAGAGCAAGACAGAGCCACGGGACACAAATCTGAATGGTGGAAGCCTGAGCAGCCAAAATCTCCTCACCCAGCTGAGAGGTAATACTAGTACGTATCGTAGCCAAAATGCGGTTGTGAGGAATGATAGGTAACGGAGGACACCCCTCTTGGGACTCTGCCCCATATTGTCGAGAAAGAGCATCTGCTCTAATATGCTTTGTACCAGAGAAGTAGGAAACCACAAAATTAAACCTAGAGAGGAATAAGGCCCATTTGGCTTGACGTGGAAACAACCTCTTGGCCTCTAACAGATATGCGAGGTTCTCAGTATAAGGATCAGAACGGTTGTCCCCTCCAACAGATATCGCCATTCTTTCAGCACAAGGATGACTGTGAGTAATTCACGACTGCCCACATCATATAAACTCTCAGTCTTAGACAATTTCGAAAAGAATCTGAATGGGAGTAATGGTTTCCCAGGGCCTGCGTGCTGGGACAGCAAAGCACCTACACCCGACTCCGAGGCATCCACCTCCAGAGTGAATGGCAGGGTGGGATTTGGGTGCAATAATATTGGGGCTTTCGCAAAAGCAGACTTCAAGTCCTCAAATGCCTGCAGGGCTTCTAGTGCACAGTCTAAAGGATTAGCTCCCTATTGAGTCATGCCCGTGAGAGTTTTGACTACTGTGGAAGAGAGTTGTATGAACTTCCTGTAGTAATTAATAAAGCCCAGAAATCTCTGTATGGATCTTAACCCCACTGGAAGTGGCCACTGTAAGACAGCAGACAGCTTTTGGGGGTCCATGGCCAGGCCAGAGGATGAGATAACGTACCCTAGGAATGTCACCTGGGATTTATGGAATTCACACTTCTCCAACCTGCAGAACAGCTTGTTCTCCCTTAGCAGTGTAGGACCCGGACTATGTCTGCTCTATGTGCCTCCAAAGTAGGAGAATGGATGAGTATAACGTCCAAATAGACCACAACAGAACTCTGCAGTAGATCTCTTAATATATCATTAATAAATTCCTGGATGACAGCGGGAGCGTTGCACAGTCCGGGCATCACCAGGTATTCATAGTGCCCGCTCTGGGTGTTAAACACTGTTTTCCATTCATGGCCCTCTTTTATTCGTACCAGATTGTACGCGGCCCTCAAGTCAAGTTTCGCAAATATGGTAGAGCCTTTGATATGATCAAATAGCTCCATGATCAACGGAGTCAGATGGGCATTCTTTACCAACAGTTTATTCAGCCCCCTGAAATCGATGCATGGCCTTAGTTTCCCATCTTTTTTCTGTACAAAAAAAGAAGCCTGCGTCTGCAGGTGAGGAGGATTTCTGGATAATGCCCCTGGATAAGGAGTCAGCCATGTAATCCTCCATGGCCTTGTTCTCCTCCAACGACAAGGGTACACTTGGCGCCTAGGAGGTCTGGCCCCTGGTACCAGATCAACAGTGCAATCGTAAGGCCTATGTGGCGGCAACCTACTGGCCTCTACCTTATTAAATACCTATTTGTAGGACTGGTACTCAACAGGTAAAGAGGTAGAGGTACACAATATTCTAGTAGGCTGCTGGACACAAGATGTCATACACTGGGAGGACCATGACAGAATATCGCAAGTCTGCCAGTCAGTTCTTGGGTTGTTAGTCTGCAACCAGGGAAAACCCAGAATAATAGCATGATGGGGAGAATGTATGACAAAATTGAATATTTTCAAGTTGTTCTAAAGTTGTAAGTGGGGTGCCACAGTGTTCAGTTCTGGACCCAATGCTTTTTAATTTATTAATGGTCTGAAGTAGGTATTGAAATAGTGTCCCAGTCTTTGCTGATGATGCTAAACTGTCAAAGGAAATACATATAGAGCAGGATGGGGTTTTTTGGTTTCTTTTTTGTAAAAAGGTTTGAATAACCGGAGTGAAATGGAGGACAAGTGGCAGATGTTTTGTAATAAAAACAGGAGACAAAAGATGGGATATATGTAAAACAGCATAAAGGTCTAGCTGACTGTCTCAATGAATATTTCTGTTCAGTTTTTACAGAGGAAGGTGAAGGGAAGGGACCTCTGAAAGAGAAAAGAAATGGAGAGATGTGAAACATGCATGTTTACAGAGGAAGAAGTTTTACTTCAACTCTCTAATGTAAATATAGATAAATAAATGGAACCAGATGGGAAACACTCAAAATTATTAAAAGAGCTAAGGGTTGTGGTTGTAAAACCTATAACAAAATAAATCAGTCACTACTGACAGGAGTAGTTCCAGAAGATTGGAAAACATGGTACCGCTTCACAAAAAACAAAGCAGCAGAAAGTCTGGCAACTACGGACTAGTACATCTTACCACAGTAGTGTGAAATGTAATGAAAATCATGTTAAAGGGATAGTAATGTATCAAAATAAAAGCAGCTCCAATTAATCTTCATAGTATTTGGGCCATGAAGTGTGTTATTTCAATACTTTCAGAGTTGTAGTTCAAGAGTAATTGAGTGATAAAGTATAATTGGAGCTGCTTTTATTTTGAAACACTACTATCCCTTTAAAGTAAAGACCTGTTAAATATCTGAACAGACGGAATATGATAGAAATATTTAAATACATAGAAGGCTTCAACAAAATAGAGGAGGGAAGTACATTTCAAAGGAGTAGAAATGTTAGGACAAGATGTCACAAACTAGAGGGTCAGAGTTTTAGATGTAATGTAAGAATTATTTACTTCACTGAGAGGATGGTATGGTAGCGTAAGGTCAGGAATACTCATTAGGGAAATATTTAGAAGTACGGATAGACAATAGACTTGACAGTATTGTGCAGTGTCACTCAGCTGCTGCAACAGCCAGTAGGGTATTATTATATATAAAAAGGGGTACAGATGCCTAGGATAGGAATATCATTCTACCTCTATATAAATTGTTGGTAAAGCCTCATCTAGAATATGGTGTAAAGTTCTGGGTTCCAGTTCTTTAAAAATATACTGTTGAACTGAAAAAAGTGCAGCGGGAGGATAAGATTACCATTTACAAGTATATTCAAGTTTCTTTAGACTTTTTTTTTTTTTTACAGTAAAGAAAATATCAGTCTGCCTTTTGGAGTCAGGAAGGAATGTTTTTACCCACACGGAGATTAGTTGGAAATGTCCTCTATCAACAAGGGGCATATGTGGCATAGGCTGAACTTGATGCATGCATGTCTTTTATCAGCTATGTTACTATGTTGAGTAGTGTTGAGCGAGCATGCTCGGCCGATGCTCGGATCGGCTCGAGCATCGCTCTGCTCGGCACATGGCGGTACTCGTACGAGTACCGCATGTGCTCGCCCGCCATGTTCGGGTCTCCTCCCCGCACGTTTTGCGGCTGCTGCGCAGCCAATAAACGTGCAGGGAGGCTCTGACATCGGTGTAATGCCAGCAGCCATGTTGGCTGCTGGCATTACACTGATTGGCTGGCCAGAACCCGTGGTCAGGTGCTGTATAGCACCTGACCAGCGAGTTCGGCTCAGTCTGAGCCAGGGAGAGCTGAGGATAGGAAGGGAAAGGCAGTGTAGGGAGGAAAAAAACAAAAATTGTGAAAAAAAAAGAACCAAAAGTCCTTTTTAGGACTACTGTGTGTGGGGGCAGCAGGTTATTTGGTGTGGGGGGAAAAAAACAAAAAAAAAAAAAAAAAAATATATATATTCTGTTTAGTGTGCAAAGTTGCAGATTAGAGCACATTCTGTTTAGTGTGCACAGTTGCAGATTAGAGCACATTCTGTTTAGTGTGCAAAGTTGCAGATTAGAGCACATTCTGTTTAGTGTGCAAAGTTGCAGATTAGAGCACATTCTGTTTAGTGTGCAAAGTTGCAGATTAGAGCACATTCTGTTAAGTCTTCAAACTAAAATATCAAAGTCACGTATTCCATTCAGTGTGCGTCGCCGCAGTTTAGCAGCACATTCTGAGTACTGTGCAGAGTTGCAGAATAGGAAGAAATACTGTTAAGTCTTCAAACTAAAATATCAAAGTCACATATTCCATTCAGTGTGCTTCGCCGCAGTTTAGCAGCACATTCTGTGTACTGTGCAGAGTTGCAGAATAGGAAGAAATACTGTTAAGTCTTCAAACTAAAATATCAAAGTCACATATTCCATTCAGTGTGCTTCGCCGCAGTTTAGCAGCACATTCTGTGTAGTGTGCAGAGTTGCAGAATAGGAAGAAATACTGTTAAGTCTTCAAACTCAAATATCAAAGTCACATATTCCATTCAGTGTGCTTCGCCGCAGTTTAGCAGCACATTCTGTGTACTGTGCAGAGTTGCAGAATAGGAAGAAATACTGTTAAGTCTTCAAACTAAAATATCAAAGTCACATATTCCATTCAGTGTGCTTCGCCGCAGTTTAGCAGCACATTCTGTGTAGTGTGCAGAGTTGCAGAATAGGAAGAAATACTGTTAAGTCTTCAAACTAAAATATCAAAGTCACATATTCCATTCAGTGTGCTTCGCCGCAGTTTAGCAGCACATTCTGTGTACTGTGCAGAGTTGCAGAATAGGAAGAAATACTGTTAAGTCTTCAAACTAAAATATCAAAGTCACATATTCCATTCAGTGTGCTTCGCCGCAGTTTAGCAGCACATTCTGTGTAGTGTGCAGAGTTGCAGAATAGGAAGAAATACTGTTAAGTCTTCAAACTCAAATATCAAAGTCACATATTCCATTCAGTGTGCTTCGCCGCAGTTTAGCAGCACATTCTGTGTACTGTGCAGAGTTGCAGAATAGGAAGAAATACTGTTAAGTCTTCAAACTAAAATATCAAAGTCACATATTCCATTCAGTGTGCTTCAACGCCGTTTAACAGCCTATTCTGTGTACTCTACAGAGTTGCAGAATAGTAAGAAATACTGTTAATTTTTCAAACTCAAATATCAAAGTCACATATTCCATTCAGTGTCTTTCACCGCCGTTTAACAGCCTATTCTGTGTACTCTGTACAGTTGCAGAATAATAAGAAATACTGTTAAGTTTTCAAACTCAAATATTAAAGTCACATATTCCATTCAGTGTGTATCACCGCCGTTTAGCAGCCTATTCTGTGTACTCTGAACAGTTGCAGAATAGTAAGAAATACTGTTAAGTTTTCAAACTCAAATATTAAAGTCACATATTCCATTCAGTGTGTGTCACCGCAGTTTAGCAGCCTATTCTGTGTACTCTGCACAGTTGCAGAATAGGAAGAAATACTGTTAAGTTTTCAAACTCAAATATTAAAGTCACATTTTCCATTCAGTGTGTATCACCGCCGTTTAGCAGCCTATTCTGTGTACTCTGCACAGTTGCAGAATAGTAAGAAATACTGTTAAGTTTTCAAACTCAAATATTAAAGTCACATATTCCATTCAGTGTGTTTCACCGCCGTTTAACAGCCTATTCTGTGTACTCTACAGAGTTGCAGAATAGTAAGAAATACTGTTAATTTTTCAAACTCAAATATCAAAGTCACATATTCCATTCAGTGTCTTTCACCGCCGTTTAACAGCCTATTCTGTGTACTCTGTACAGTTGCAGAATAATAAGAAATACTGTTAAGTTTTCAAACTCAAATATTAAAGTCACATATTCCATTCAGTGTGTATCACCGCCGTTTAGCAGCCTATTCTGTGTACTCTGAACAGTTGCAGAATAGTAAGAAATACTGTTAAGTTTTCAAACTCAAATATTAAAGTCACATATTCCATTCAGTGTGTGTCACCGCAGTTTAGCAGCCTATTCTGTGTACTCTGCACAGTTGCAGAATAGGAAGAAATACTGTTAAGTTTTCAAACTCAAATATTAAAGTCACATATTCCATTCAGTGTGTGTCACCGCAGTTTAGCAGCCTATTCTGTGTACTCTGCACAGTTGCAGAATAGGAAGAAATACTGTTAAGTTTTCAAACTCAAATATTAAAGTCACATTTTCCATTCAGTGTGTATCACCGCCGTTTAGCAGCCTATTCTGTGTACTCTGCACAGTTGCAGAATAGTAAGAAATACTGTTAAGTTTTCAAACTCAAATATTAAAGTCACATATTCCATTCAGTGTGTGTCACCGCAGTTTAGCAGCCTATTCTGTGTACTCTGAACAGTTGCAGAATAGTAAGAAATACTGTTAAGTTTTCAAACTCAAATATTAAAGTCACATATTCCATTCAGTGTGTTTCACCGCCGTTTAGCAGCCTATTCTGTGTACTCTGCAGAGTTGCAGAATAGTAAGAAATACTGTTAAGTTTTCAAACTCATATATATTAAAGTCATATATATCGTGTAAGATGAAGAAGGCGGGTAAAAAGGGACGGGGAAGTGGACGTGATCCTGAAAGTTCAGGGCGCGGGTCAGGACGCGGAGAAACTGTGCCTGGTGCCAGAGCACAAGAAAGAAAGACATCCACCATACCTAGCTTCATGTCTGATTTCACAGGGCGTCGCAGGACATCACTCTCGAGGTCCGACCAGTGCGAACAGGTGGTCGGTTGGATGACAGCTGATACTGCTTCCAGTCGGTTAAGCACCACCCTGTCTTCCACCAAGTCCACTCTCAGTAGCCAAGAGTCTGGTCAACATAATCCTCACTCTGATCATCCTTCCTCCCACCATACACGGTCTGGTCAAAGAAGTGATCCCACACTGGGATATAGTGATGAGCTCGTCTCATCACCAATCCTTCATTTGACCCTCTCTCCAAGCACGCTTGCAGAGGAACATGACATCTTGTGCCCTGATTCACAACCTCTAGAGGCTACCCAATCACAAGAAGATGACAGATGTGAACGGCATTTAAGGTCAAAGGAAGTAGTGGATGATGATGATGATGATGAGACACAGTTGCCATTAAATCAACCACTATTTCCTTCTCAAGACCTTGTTGAGGAGAATGTTATACAGTTGTCAATGACCGAGTATGTGGTGGGATCAAGACTTGAGGAGGATGATCAGAGTGAGGAAGTGGAGGAGGACTTGGTGGACGATGAGGTGACTGACCCCACCTGGGAAGGTGTAGAGCCGAGCGATGACAGCAGTCCTGAGGGTGAGCCATCTGCAGCACCGCAACAGGCTGGAAGAGGCAGTGGTGTGGCTACAGAAAGAAGGCGGACCGCACCAAACCGGCCCGCAAATGTTCCACGGAGCACCCCCTTGCGTAAATCTACCTTGCCAAGGGGTAGGTGTTCCGCGGTATGGCGTTTTTTTAAGGAAAGTGCGGACGACAAAAGATTTGTAGTTTGCAACCTGTGCCACACCAGAATGAGCCGAGGCATGAACACTAGAAACCTCACCACCACCAGCATGATCCGACACATGGCATCCAAGCACCGTAGTAAGTGGGAGGAACGCCTGGATCGCCCATCTGTGTCTGCAGGCCACACCACTGCCTCCTCTTCCCCTGTTTTCGGTGCCGGCCAATCGCCTGTCGAAGGCGCAGGCCCGCATACCTCCCGCCCTGCACCTGTACCATCTGAAGCACCATCAGCGACCACATCCACTTCCCTGTCCCAGCACAGCATCCAAATGTCGTTACCCCAGGCATTTGAGCGCAAGAGAAAATACCCAGCCACCCACCCACAGGCCATAGCACTAACCTCACACCTTTCAAAATTACTGGCCATCGAAATGCTGCCATTTAGGCTTGTGGACACTGAGTCCTTCCGCAGCCTGATGGCAGCTGCTGTCCCTCGGTACGCGGTCCCCAGCCGCCACTACTTTTCCCGGTGTGCCATCCCCGCATTACACCACCATGTGTCCCGTAACATCACCCGTGCCCTGACCAACGCAGTTACTGGGAAGGTCCACTTAACGACTGACACATGGACAAGTGCTTGTGGCCAGGGACGCTACATTTCCCTGACGGCACACTGGGTGAATGTCGTGGAGGCTGGGAGCGACTCGGACCCTGGGATGGCACGGGTGCTACCCACGCCGAGGATTGCGGGCCCTACCTCCATCAGGGTTTCCACCAGCACCTACGTTATTGGCTCCTCCTCCTCCGTTTCCACCTCCGAATTCTCTACACACACCGCCACTCCCCCATCAGCCAGTAGCTGGAAGCAGTGTAGCACTGCAGTGGGGAAGCGTCAACAGGCCGTGCTGAAGCTGATCTGCCTTGGGGACAAACAGCACACGGCCTCAGAGCTGTTGCAGGGGATTAGTCACCAGACCGAGCAGTGGCTCTCGCCACTCAACCTGCAAGCAGGCATGGTTGTGTGTGATAATGGGCGTAACTTGGTGGCGGCTTTGGAGCTCGGCAAGCTCACACACGTACCATGCCTAGCGCATGTATTTAATTTAGTGGTGCAGCGATTTCTAAAAACCTACCCCAATGTGCATGATCTCTTGACCAAGGTGCGCCGCGTGTGTGCACATTTCCGTAAGTCATCTACAGCTTCGGCCGGCCTGTTGAAGCTGCAGCAGCGCTTACAATTGCCAGCTCACCGGCTGCTGTGTGACGTGAGCACGCGCTGGAACTCCACCTTCCACATGTTGGCCCGGCTTTGTGAGCAGCAGAGGGCAGTAGTGGAGTACCAGCTGTTACACGGTCGTCGCCTCTCCGTTCAACTTCCTGTAATCAGAAGTGAGGAGTGGGAATGGATGTCAGACCTCTGCGAGGTTTTACGCAATTTTGAGGAATCGACACAGATGGTGAGCGGCGATAACGCTATTATCAGTGTAACCATCCCACTTCTGTGTCTACTGAAACGCTCGCTGCTCACAATTAAAACCGACGCTTTGCATGTGGAAGAGGTGGAAATGGGGGAGGAAGAGCTTACACAAGGTGATAGCCAGAGCACCCTCACTTCGTCTTCTCAGCGACAATTGGAGGAGGCGGAGGAGGAGGAGGAGGAGGAGGAGGAGGAGGAAGACACGGTTGCCTCCGCTACAGAGGGTAGCCATGGAACTTTAGTTCCATCTCTTCAGCGTGGGTGGGCAGAAGAGGAGGAAGAGGATGAGGATATTGAGAGTCAGCCTCCTGGTGAGGACAGCGAAATCTTGACTGTTGGTACTCTGGCACACATGGCTGACTTTATGTTAGGCTGCCTTTCCCGTGACCCACGCGTTGTACGCATTTTAGACAACACGGATTACTGGGTGTTCACCCTTCTGGACCCCCGCTACAAAGAGAATTTCTCATCTCTCATTCCTCCGGTGGAGAGGACAAGCAAAATGGTGCAATACCAGAAGGTTCTTGTTGAAAAATTGCTCCAAAATTTTCCATCTGACAACGCTGGCGGCAGAGTACGTGCTACCTTGGCCAACCGAGAAGGGGAGAAAAGGGGAGCACACAGCAGTTCCGAGAAAGGCAGGGCAACACTCTCCAAGGCGTGGGACACCTTCATGACACCCCGCCAGCACCCTCACCCTGATGCGCAGCCTAGTGTCACAAGGAGGGAAAAGTTTTGGAAGATGGTGAAGGAGTACGTAGCAGACCGTGTCAGCGTCCTCAATGATCCCTCTGTGCCTTACAACTACTGGGTGTCCAAGCTGGACACGTGGTATGAACTGGCACTCTACGCCTTGGAGGTGCTGGCCTGCCCTGCCGCCAGCGTTCTGTCTGAGCGGGTATTTAGTGCTGCTGGTGGCATCATAACAGATAAGCGTATCCGCCTTTCCACCGACAATGCTGATAGGTTGACACTTATAAAAATGAACAAGGCCTGGATTTCCCCTGACTTCTCCACTCCACTGGAGGAAAGCCCCGGGGGAACATAAACTCACTTTATATATGTTATTTACAATGATGGGAATACTCTGTATTCCCATTCACCCCTTCCACCCCAAAAACGGGTATATGGTTGACTCTTAATGTTCTCATCCTCCTCCTCCTCTTCCATATGCCCTGGGATATAATTTTTATATAGGGCCAGCTCACCAGCGTGCCCTGGGATATAATTTTTATATAGGGCCAGCTCACCAGCGGGCCCTGTGATATAATTTTTATATAGGGCCAGCTCACCAGCGGGCCCTGTTTGACAATTTTTATATAGGTCAGCTCACCAGCGGGCCTTCTCATATAATGTTTTATTGGGTCAGCTCTCTAGCGGGCCCTCTCATATAATGTTTTATAGCGTCAGCTCACTAGCGGGCCTTCGCATATAATGTTTAGGATGGTCAGCTCTGCAGCAGACCCTCACCCATAATGTTTTAGATGGTCAGCTCAGCGCACGTTTCCCTCTTAATCATGGCCTCAGTTCTGAAAATCAAGGAAATTTTTGGGAGAATTTGCCTCTGCGCACGTTTCCCTCTTAATCATGGCCTCACTTCAGAAAATCGATGAAATTTTTGGGAGAATTTGCAGATGATATACAAGTAAATATACAGCAAATACTGTTTGGTAACAATTTTTCGCCTAAAGTCGTTTTTATTTTCCTTTTTGTGTGTTTTACGGTCAGTCTGTAAAAATGGCGTACTACGGGCGAAAGATCGTTCCCAGCAGCGATGTTGGAGTCCAAGGTGCATCCAGACATCCTCCCTATGCTGTCCCTGAACCATTTCTGTAGTGTTTCCATCTTTTTCTGCCCTTTTCCTATGGACCAGGCACCCTCCCCTCATCAGAGCAGGGGGTGCCTGGTGTAATGCTCGAGTCCTCCCATTGACTTCAATGGGGCTCGGGTGCTCGGCCGAGCACTCGAGCCTCAGGGGGTGCTCGGTCAGAGCACCCGAACATCCGAGCATTGGGGTGCTCGCTCATCACTAATGTTGAGTATTTGCTACAAGTCACCTAATATCGAGGAGTTTGAAGACGCCCAGATGTTACTGCAAATGGAAATAAGACTTACAGCTTAATAAGTGGAAATGGTAAGATATGCTTAATGACAACTTCATGTCCCACCAGCAGTGGAGCCAATAAGGAAAGAAGCCTTGCAGGATCTTGTGATCTTTAATGGTACTGAAATGGTGCCCAATATACAGATAAGGTAGCATTTTGGTAGCAGTGACCGTAATATGGTGTTCTTTGAAAAATTTTACGAGGAACCCATTAAACAATTGAATGCCAAAGGGGGTAGGCAACACATTGTTTTGCAATGTTTTGCCTACCCCCTCTGGCATTTAAAGGGTTAATAAGAGCACATTTAAAACATTCAAGGTGAATAAATCACTTGGACCTGATGGAATACAACCACTGGTACTTACAGAGCCTGATTCAGTTATAGTAAGATCATTACACTTAGTATAATCTTATCTTTCAGTTTTCTTTTTGTCCTTCCTACGTACTGCTTTTCATATTCACATTGTATTAAATAAATGATACTTTTAGTTACTGAAGGATTTAGAATGAATGCAACTGTTATTATCCCACAATTTGCCATTTTTTCTAATCCAATATACACTTGAGGTTGGGTTGGAAGGTAGTGTAGCTGCTTTAGAAACAAGTGCTGGATACCATTTTAGATCAGAACAATACACATAATTATGACTGTTTAAGTGCAGATTTGATGCTTGAGGAATAAATGGCAATGGAATTGTTTCCTTTTTCTCGATCAACAAAACAAGGGAGAATAAGCAAAGGTGAACTTGATTGGCATATCTTTTTTCATCCTCATCTGCTATGTTACTATTTTAAACTGCACCATAGGGAATATATTTTTCTTTTGAGTTAGAAGTCTACAACTGCTTACAGTTGCCTACCTCAATTTGGCAGTGTCTATTTAGTGCACTGCTCTTCATATTCCACTATATACATACAATCCACCACTCAAAAGCAAACAAAACAACAAAACCTACCTAAATTACTCCTTGTGAAAGAAGATGAAAGGATGGCCAAATGGCAATGAGTATAAGGGAGTATTTCAAGGAAAGTCATTGTGTAAAGCAGGTTAAAATAATTTATTTTCAAAGATAGCTTCCCTTTATATTTAGACTGATATTTTTTGTTTTCTAGCTAAGAATGATTTTACAGTTCTGATTCAGGGGGCTATTAAATAGGAAAACAATGATTTTCATGGGCTGGTCAACCTTACATTAATCTTTTCTTCAAGTGCATTAGCATCTGACTATTAAACTTTATGCATGTTGAAATACGTCCTCTCTCCCTGACCTGAACTCTCTTCTCTTACCTGGGCATTGAGGGCAGCACTCCCCTGGAACGGGAAATGGTTCAGCACAGAGGAGTGGGGGGCATCTCTGTGTCAGGCACTGCACATTGCCATTCTGCAGAAACACAAGAGTCAGAAAATGGGAAGTGAGTGAGGGATAGATAAATAGACAGAATACCCATAATTTACAGAATGGAAAGAGGTGGATAGATAACAGAAAATAAATCAGTAGACAGGGGAAAATGCATAGAAACGAAAAACTTAAGGAGTTCATGTGAAGAAAATAAAAGGGGGAGTGAGAGGGTTATGTTGGTGACTCAATATCTATCAGTAGTTACTAAAAACAGTGTAAGCAGCTTCACAGACGTAAGGGGTGACATTTAATACTCACAATGCAGTGACACTTCCTACACTTGTCTGTAGGGTGAGGAAAATCTGCCCCATTTGGATATTCCTTCCCAGCGTAATTACACCCTGTGTGAGAGCAAGACATGGCTAAAGAACGTGTAACACATACAATGATACAGTAACAAGTATGTCTGTATAATAAGTGTTAAAAAACACCTCAGATTGTAAGGACCACAGTCTGGGATACTAAAACCAAGCGAATGATGAAAGGGCAAAGAATCTGTGCGAGCTAGATCAATACTCGTCAATACTTTATTGAAATGTAAGACCTATCTGTGCTCTTTTGTTAGTAAATTCATTTTATATCTATATTGTGTCCCTGTGTTAGTTTAATAATAGTGGCCACCAGAGTAAAACTATAAACAGATTTCATTGTACACCTATTAATAATTTATACGAAGTTTGGCTATTTCTCTCATTAATAACTACAATAGAAAAAGAAAGGAAAGAAGGACTTAAAGCTCCATGTAAGAGCAGGTGCAGCCGGAGCATCAGTAGGTAATACACCTTTGACCTTCTAACAATAGAGACTACGTTTTAGCATCTGCACAGATTTTTTCAGTGGTAAAATATCACTGAACGGTGTTGTGACCAGATGGAGTAATTTAGAACTATAACATTTGAAATATTGATCACAGTTTTGTACATTGTGTGACATTTGGTAATAGTGTGTGTGGTGTTATACTGTAAGTCCTGTAAAGTGATATGGCAGTGGGGAACCAGAGTGCAGAGTGGGCTGTTAAAGGAATAGTAATACTTAAGATGTAAAAAAATATATGTTGTCAGGTTTATGTCCCCGAATAAAACAAGGATACTCCCACTGCTGAGAGATATTTTATTAAAAAATTATAAAAGCTCAAACTTGAATTTTTTAGGTTCAATATCACAATATCACAGTGACCTGAAAATGTATAGTGGCACTGTTGCTACACCATCCTATGGACTGCTCTGGTCTGTAGACCATAAAGCTCCATAGGATGGTGTAGCAACAGCGCCACCGTAAATTTGTAAATTTTCAGGCCACTGTGATATTGCCCCTAAAAAATTCAAGTTTGAGCTGTTATAATTTTGTAATAAATTATCGCTCAGCAGTGGGAGTACCCTTGTTTTACTCAGGGGGATAAACCCTACAACATATATTTTTTTAAGTATTACTACCCCTTTAAGCCCAGCACTCAGAGTTGTTTATAGTATACTCCATGTTTGTATGCTAAGGAATGTTTGGAATGTGGATTGACTCCTGCTGTACTTCATTGACCAATCGGGGAGGTTATTATGGACCAGTTAAAATGTCCCTTTTTCAAGCACTAATTTGTATTTTTACCTTGGTAAGAGTGTCTGGAAGTTTATAGAAGCAGTTGTTTTATCAATAAAGTCTGGTCTGTTCTACCCTCCTAAATACAAATATCTGCTGTATTTCTGGAGGGGGCTTGGGCTGGGGATTCTCTCCCTAGCCACTGCAAGAGAGAATTCACTTGCCTCGCTGGTCTACTGGTGTAGGGCATCTGCAAAACCCACCTAGGGTTCTGCAGCTAAATTCACTAGCTCTGCAGTCTGCCAGGGGGCAGCATCCAGTTGTTCCTGCCCGAGTATCCAGGACCTCCAGACCCCAGGAAGTAACAGGTCTCCAGCCAGCCGTGGAAGCGGGGCAGCAGCAGTGGCGGTTCAGGAACTGATAACCCCAAAAGGGTCTGGTAAATCCTGGTACCGTCACAGGGATCTATTGGTGTGTCTGAGAAAAATACTCATAACTGATTCTCTGGTGACACCCTCCTTTCCCTTCTTTTCTATATATGGATAGATCTCCGGTGACAGAATATATCTTAATACTACTTGTGGTACTAGTCACTTGGTTCTTTCCTTAACACTGAGTGCCAGAGGTGTATGCAATGCATTGCGTACCCCTCTGGCACTCACATGGTTAATCAAAGCAACACTACTTCCCTCGCATGCACATTTCACTCCTCTCCTATCCCATTTGAATTCACAGTTATTCCTAATCCTATACATCAATTAGGTGTACATCAGTACTATCTATTCAGCTGCCCCTCAAACTGCACTATTTTCAACTCTTTTCCATGCACTATAAAGTTTTCTTCCCATCGTCTCTCCCAGCTGCATTAACCTTTGATCACTCCCTTAAATTACCCCTCTATTCCCCATCTACCTCTACTGCTCTGCACTGTTTATTTCTCCTGGATTGTAGACTCTAGTGAGGAGGACCCTGATCTTTTGTATCAGTATGCTCAGATCTCTAATGTTACCGTATTACACTTCTCTCCTGTATTTGTCTTCATTCTGAACTCCCCTCCCCACAAAGCTACATACATCTTCATCCTCACTCTTCTTCTCTCCCCTTGCACTTTAGTCCTAGTTTGCTTTCTCACCATTGCAGTTGTTTTGGCAGCAGGTTCCTGGAAGTGGGTAAGAACATAATGCCCCTGTACATCCCCTGTCTGCACAGGTCACCTGTCCATCATGGCATCCACACTCCTGGCATTGGTTAACTGGGTTCGGAAACTGCTCCCCATCAACATATATCTTGTCCTGGTACCTGCAGTCTGGACAGCAAAACCAAGAGAAGAAGGAGTAGAGAATTACATTTTGTATCAGTGGGTGGGTGAGACATGCGTGTTTCACATCTGGAGATAAAATAATACAAAACTGAAGCATTTATTTTTTCCATGTTAAGAAGTATATACAGTATATGCACCACCATTCAAAGTTCCTTCATCTATGCTACTTTATGGCTTGTTTTACTGATGTGTCCTTCCCTTAGGAATCTAGCATCCTCACCTGGGCATTTGGCACAGCACTGTCCGGGTGTTCTCTCCGGTCTGGTGCAAAGCACTGGTGGACACACAATGGGGGAGCACTGGACTGTACCATCCTGTAGACATATCAATGTATGTATTTGTTTATTTAGAAAATATTGTACTAGGAAGAATAAATTAAGATCTCTCTCAACTTCAATATGTTCTGGAGACAAACCTGAAAAATATCTTAACTGTTTCTCTAGGTGAGAATGCAAGGACACACTTTGATATTATTACTAGAAGCAGCAATGTTATTAGTAACACTAGTATTTCTTATTTATAAAGTATCAAAAAGATCCTAAGTGTTTTACATGAGGTGCAGTAAAAGATATGGTAATTAGAAATACAATAACAAATGCTGAGAATTCTGGGAGTTCAAATTAAGTGAGTGGAGAGGGGTTCTGCTGATAAAAGCTAGCAATTTAAAAAGATAAGAAACATTTGAAGAGGGAAGAATTAAGCTGTAAATAGGCCAGAGGTGTTACATTACTGTTGAAAATAGGGTACAGTTAGTAGAGTTTGAGGAAAATTATTATGGTGTGAAAATATTAGTCTATAGGAATTATGTTAAAATAATAAAGGAGAGATATGACCCAACAATAACTGTCCCTATTTAGTAAACATGGCTTATCCCAACAAAAACAGGCTTTAAGATATCTAATATATCTACCATTTCCTCATTCACTTGTAGTGAATTCCATAACATAACAGACTTTACTGTCAATGACTCCTCTTCTGCTGAAGCAAAACTTTATTCTAAGGCAAGGGTGGAAAAATCCATGGAGCCTGAACCCTGGCACCTAAAAATTCACTGCACATATGCACCCCTTCACTGACTACTAACACTCCCAGATGGCTCCTAAAGATTATTTATGACTCAAAATTCTTTTATATTTTTTTTCTACCCTTATTCTAAAGAACAATCCCATAATTATTTGGTCAGGGTGTGGTATGAAAATCCTCACAGGAAAAGTCTAAATAAGGATCAAAAATATATTTTACTTGGACAGAATAGTCAGATCCCCTCTAAAATTTGTGTGGTGAAATGAGTCAAATTGAGTCATTGATAAAATTAACGCTGAGAAGATGAGAGGGAATGAGTCAAGAGAATCATAGAAACATTACATTTCATGATAGGTGTAGTATTTTAGCCTCTACCTCTTTCATGTAAAGGTTATGTCTTGTATCAATCAGTATTTGCATACAGTAGTTTTTTATTGGATTGCCTCACTAAGGTCAGCAAATTGTCATTAGTAGCTCTCATTTTCACACAGCATCATTTTCAGAAGTTTTTATAGCTTGATTCACCAATCAGCCACAAAGAATTAAATGTCAGTGATGACAAACAGTAATTTTTCCATAAAATAACATAATAGACATATACAAATATCTGTAAAAATAAGATCATGGCATTAAAATTACCAGAAGTGCTCAAGCCAGGGGAATAAACAAAGATGGACCTGAGAAAGCTGTGGCCCATTTAATTTGGATGCATAGGTTTCCACCCAGTTGTCTGTAACTTTGCTTTATTGAATTTATATGTAACCCCTCTGAGATCACAGAGATTTCTGCTGCCACTGACTATCCTGCAGTTCCAGTGGCGTGGCCAGCAGATGGCGAGCTCCTATGTACATGGATGGATGATATTCAGGACTCCATTTTAGTTTGGAGTTGGTTTTTAGAGCTGTATTGAAGAGAGTGAAGGAGCCTCTTCTAAGCAGGGAATGCTGACCTGACTGATCCAGTACTGGAGGATCCTGGAAGAGGCATTTCAGCAGACAGCTGTAACCAGACCAAGGCACATATCTGTTCCTGGCAGAGAATGCTGTGAAGCAGCAGTTAAAGGAGCAGGCACTCCCCTTCCTGAACTGACCTTAATGCAGACTGTGGAGTGCATACCTCCCAAGTGTCCCTCTTTAGGAGGGACAGTCCCTCTTTTAGACCCAAATCCCTCTGTCCCTCTTTCCCACTCTGATGTCCCTCTTTTTAGGAGATCAGACTGAGTGGTGTGTAGATAAGTGTATCACATTGTTCTACAGCAATATAACTTGCATTATTGTTTGTTTAAGAGTCAGTATATGTGTTTATAAATTAGTCTGTGTAAATAAAATACTTTGGTCTTGTTATAAGTCATTTATTAGGTTACACAAAGAGGTATGAATAGGTCATGAAATAGCCTAAAAATCCCCAGTAATGCCCCGCCTACCAGCCACACCCTCTAAAACACAAGTGTCCCTCTTTGGCAATTTGAAATGTTGGGAGGTATGGGAGTGGTAAGCTTGAAACCTCTCCCCCTGTTTCACCACAGGGCACCCTGAATCTGGTTACACAATTAAAGAGGCCCTGCTCTATAGTTTCACCAACCACAGGAAGATTATAGCATAACACAACCATAATGTGGATTACAATTACTCTGGGCCCCAACTATGTGCACCAACTAATGGTACCCAACTGCCACTTGGGTGAAGCCTGTGGTGGGCCGCAGTATTTGTTGTGGGTGGGTGAATACCATATTGACTATTGCATTCTTGAACTGTTTTTCTGTATTATATTCATGTATCTGTTATATCCCTGCATAGGGTTTTCTTCCTGTGCAATACAAAGTTCTATTTAAGATAGTTCTGTGTCAGTTTTATTGCTCACTTAAATATGTTCCCAACTGGGCCCCACATCCATACCCTGGATGCCCAGCTGGGTAGAGGCACTGCTGCAGTCATGTACCCCAACTCCCAGGTAGTGGAGGCTCAGGATCAGCCTGCAGAGCACAAGGAGGTTTCTGGGGTAAAGGACCACAGGGGTTGTCCGTGGGCCTACACAAAACCCTGTTACATATACATTAAAAATGTCTTGTGCCCCCCCATATGAATATCACACCCCAAAAAAAATATACTCTCAAAACTACTGTGAGCAACCATTTTGTGAAAAATAACTGCATGATCAACGTGCAGATGGGATGCGAAGGTGACATTTGAAGGAGAGAGAGAGATTGTCAAAGGAAAAAAGAAGCAGCATTAATTCATTCACACAATCAGTATAGTAATTCAGCACTCCCAGCTATACATCTGTTATTTGATGCGTCTTTTAGCCTGACTTGGACACCCATCCAGTCCTTTGTAAACCCACACCTTCAATACCTCAGTGTGCCTTCATAGTGTTTCCTAACATCTAGTCTAGCTCTTGTTTTTCTCCTCTAGACTGTAAGCTCTCACGAGCAGGACCCTCTGATCCTTCTGTTCTTCACATATGATTTACTATTTAATATCCCTATATGTCTATTCCCTATTGTACAGAGCTGCGGATTAAGTTGGCGCTATATAAATAAAGAATAATAATAATAATAATCCTGTACCTCGTCTTGTGTATTCTGCCAAGTGACCCCTATTAAAATAATGACCACAGCTCTGTCTCACTCCTTAAAAATACTGACTGCAGCTCTGACTGCTTTCTGCCAAGTGAGCTCTGGAAAGATACTGTCCATCGCACTGTCTGCAGTTTGCCAAGTGACCCCTGATAAGAAAGTTCCATTGCTCTGAGTCCAACCAAGTTCAGTACTTCTTCTAAGTTCAAGTCATGCAACTCCAGCCAAATTAAGCATTCAAGTGTGTTGCCAAGTTTTAGTATGTCATTTGGCTTCAAGTCAAGTAACTTTGGCCAAGGCAACCCTTCAAGTACCTTGCCAATTTGCAATATATCATCAATTTCAAGTCTAATGAACTCTAGCTAATTTAATCCTTCATCTGCTCTGCCAAATTACCTTCCTATCTCAATACTGCAGCTTTCTATGGACACAGCACATCTGCCCTGAACTGAAGCCTCAGCTAAATACCTTGCTTTACTATTTTATACTCTGTGATTATTACTGTGTGCCTACTAATCTCTACTGTCTAATTAATACCTCCTTGCCTGGTCAGTTCCTACAGCATCGTCTATTACTGTTTCTCCCAGATAAAGTTAGCTGTGCATTGTTCTCAAGCTGTGCTCCTCAGCTCCCCTATCTAGTATTGTTGTTGCCTGGTTCTCTGCTCTATAGCACAAAATTCTTCCTAGTAGTCGTGGACAGTGTTAGTTCAGTCTCAACCAGTCAATGTTTTGTTGCTTATCTTGCATATTAACCTTATGGTTGCCCTGTAAATCTGTGTCAGCATTATCTAAACCTGTCTGCATACTCATCTGTACGTCACTTGGTTCCAGTCCTTGCATCTCTGCTGCATCCATTGTTCCTGCAATCTACACTGTGTAAATCCTGGTAACTATCTGTCCTACAGTCTCCTTACCAGACCAGTTTCTATCTAACACTCAAGGTCCTAGATATTGCTAACCAGGATCTGTACTCCAGGCCCATTGGTTGATATTATTAAGACTCCCTTCTTTGCCCTGTGGGTCCAATATCCTTGCATGCCTAGTAGTCTATGCCAATCAAGTGGAATAGTAGGAGGAGCAGGAAAAGTATCTTCTGCAACAATGTTCATACAGCCTTTTGAAAAAGGAGTACAAAGTAATGTATATATTATTATATAACAATATATTAATAATAATATAAATCTTAATCTATGTAGCTATTGCCAGGTTATGACAGGTGCATAAATCACTCTTGTCTCACACTCTGTTCCTACTTATCCACCTCTGAAAGTACTTCTAATTCCCTGACACTCTAACAGAGCAATTTCATATAATCCCTCAAGTACATATGTTAACAAAATTTACATTTTGCTGGGTGTTTTATTATGTCCTGAAAAAGCCATTTTATTTCAGTGGCTCAAGTGTTCCTGTGTTTTATATTGACATGTACCATTCAATCAAATATGTATTGCAGTTATTAATTACATAAAAATATTAATATTCATAAGGAAAACACTTTAGAGATCTGAGAACAGCAATAACAATTATTAATATTAAATGTTATCACATAACATGCTTCAATCCAATGTAGGTGATAACTTTCACTCGTTTAATCTCAAAATGTCTTTGTAGACTTCAATAGGAATCATAACATTTATTACCTACAACAGAATTCACAGCACTGACCCTTAATGAATTTACTTCTTAGTCTCCCAGCCTCCAATTTGAAATAATGTCCTAGTATTGTTAATGTTTTAGTATTCCTTTCCTGAAAAATTCCTCCCTAATGTTAAGTTATCCCTTAAATTGAGTGCCACAGATATGGAACACAATGCATTGGATCTCTCTTTGGCACTCAAAGGGTTAATATATCTGAAGATTTCAATCATATTCCCCTTTTTATTGTTTTTTTTAATCATCAAAACATAATTATTATCTCATTCTGCTGTTGTCAACAAGAACAATTAACCCTATCTTCATCCTTTAGGTTTTTGGGTTCTTTATGAATTAGTTTACATTATGTGGCATACAATTTTAGATTCCATAGTCTAAGGTGTGTATGACTTTATTCTTTAAATTACTTATTTGATTTGCTCTCCCCCCAGGAATATAAAGCCTGCTACTGATTTGTGTGACATATGCAAAATACACCTTCCCTTGAAGAAATAGCAATATTACTACTATAGGTAATAAACAGAACAGAGCCCTGTACTGAAGTAATCCATTAATAAACCATTCTTCTTATGAAAATATATGGGACAACTATAGTCTGTTGCTACTCCTTCATCCAGCGACCTTATGCAATCAACTAACTTTTAATCCAGTCCCAAACAACATGATTGTGAATTAGGGTTTTGTGTGAGAAAGTGTCAAAGGCTTTCCTGAAATCCAGATAGACCAGGGTGAAGCAGTAGGCTATTTTAGTTACATTGTTAAAAAAACAGGCCTATTGTTTAAGAGTTTTCTATACTATTCCCCTTTTGTAAACATTTACTACAATAGTCCAATTATCCAGATCTATTCATGTCCAGAGTATCGGTTTAAAAAGAAGATAGATTATCGAGAAGGAGGATAAGGTTGAAAGTGTATGGGAAAGTTATTAGGAGGAAGAATGGACTGAACATTTTTAAAGGATGATCAAAGATTGGAAAGGGAAGTTAGAAGACATAAATAGGAAGTATAAAACAACGTCTGAGAGTTTATCCATATATGTAAACTGAAGAGTACTACTGGAGGATGCCTAAGGAATTTGTTAGCTAGTTTAAAGTGACTGAAGGCCATTAGGATGTATGTATGAACAATGGAAATTATTATGGTGTGTATGACAGAAGATACGAAGCATGAAATCCATGGAGAAAAGTGTTGTAGGAACTGAGTAATTGGGCCAGGGGCTGTAAGTAATATGTGGGAGAAATTAGTAGGTTGGTCACTTACTGTCAGTGTATCACAAAAAAAGAAAACTTTCCACTCTGATAGGTTGTCTGACAGAAAGAAACTACCATAAACACATTGGTGTTTGTCTGTCTTGTTGATGTTAGAGAACAGTAGGAGAGAGTGTGCACAGTAGCTATGTACAGGGCCCAAGACAAGTGTATGTTGCATGGCCCCCCATACCTTATCCATTGTCCTGTCCCTCCTTGTATTCTGCCACAGTCTTAAAATAAATCTATAATATATGCATCAAAACATAGTAATCCACCCTTCCTTTTTTCCCAAATGTAATGCAAATTAGAAAATAGTTTGCAATCTATAGGGAAAATGGCACACCGCTAACAATCATCTCCACTGCTTGCTTCACTGAGTTTGAGATGATTTTTGACACGTGAACTATAACCTAAGAAAATGTCCCTTATTTTAACAGATTTATTGACAACGGTGTTTCTATACAGCAGCCAGAGGCATCTATATAGTTTAATTTGACACATTTTATCCCAGCTGTAGTCAGTTTTGTCTCAGATTACTATCTAGTAAAGACTAGCGACCTTTATGAGCCCTTTAAAACAAATGAAAGATTGTCTTTAGTTCATACCTCCTCACAACAAAAACTAACGTCAATAGCAATAATTATATACAGGCAACAGTAGGTAATGCAGATATATCTGACCACTGTGTGATGGACACCTGCCTTCATAAATCCTTCTGTTACATAGCTATAGCAGACTGCTGTATGAAGGACTCCTACCTAAGTAAGTTCTTCTGTAGCACACAGTAATTCTGTAGTTATAACTAACAGCAGTAAAAAGAACATTTACTTAGGTAACATCCCTATGTTACAGGCAGGCAAGTAGTGAGGGCCAAGGTAATGGAAGCAATTTGGGGAAATAAAGGTGAGCAATAAAGAGGAAAAAAAGACCAAGGGGAGAAAGACAGGGTTGAGGGAATATAAACCAGGCATGCCTAGAAGGAAGTATCATAAGATAGACTGTTGCCCCCCTGCCTTCTGGTCAAGCTAGTTTAGTCCATGGGCTTTGTGCGATCAGCATGCATCTGTGTATACTAACCACATAGAGCACATGGTCCAGAATGGTCTTGCCCAGAAGGCAGGGGAGCAAAAGACTTCCAGGTCTGTATAATGTCTGCACTCTCTCACCAACATATCCTCTTGAGGATCTGAGAGGTGCACACAAAAACCTCAAAGTGTCAGGGCCCTTTAGTAAGCTGGGCCTTTGCAACTTTAATACCTGTACCAAAAGATGTTCTGGCAGGTTTCCTACCTTACCGGGTGTCCCCAGAGGCCCAGGCCCAGGCCAGCAGCCCCCGTTGATGGTGGTCTTTTTCCACATATCTCTTCAGTCTGTTTTGGTGTATGAAGAATACATGCCGAATTCCCTATCTGACATATCATGCCAAAATGTCTCACTAAGAACTCACCTTGCACTGGCAGTCCTGGCAGGGGTTGTCCGGGTCTGTGAAAATCTGCCCATTGCTGTACACTCGTTTGTTATAGCTGCAGGTGTCACACACTGGACAGCACTCACCTACAAGATAGAGGAGAAGACAGTAGGGAGAAACTGTGGTAAACACCTGAAAAGCTATGGCTGCATGTATGAGGTTGGAATTAGCTGCCCAAAAATGATTTTGTCAGGTACAGTGCAGTGCCAAAGCAGTGGTTGTGTAGAATGTCATACACCAGTTTCTGTTGTACAAGGGGATGCAGTGTCACAGAGAATGCACTTTGGAGAGATGCCTTACCTTCGCCCCTGGTGGGGTGCAGACAGGTCACTGGGGGGCACTGACTGACCCCACATACTGTGTCACCATTCAGACAAGCACAGCTGCTGCAGGGATCCCCCTCTGGCTCCCACTCCACTCCCTCTAAAAACTCCACCCCATCCTGCACACAAACTGAGAGAGGGAGATTGGTAATGAGCATTGAGCAGACAGAGAAAACATATGAGAGATGGAATTAAGCCTGCAATAAAGAAAAAATTAGAGAGGAGGATGCTCATAAATTATATAATATCTGCACTGGCAAATGTATATACAGATTCAGTGTACAGACAGTGGGCAACCTGAGGCACTCCAGCTATTCAAAACTATCATTTCCATCCCCAGACAGTTGTTGTTGTACTGAAAAAGTGGAAGGCCTCAGGTAGACCGCCGCTGCACTACACAGATCCAGAGACAGACATTCAGACACAAAGACAGAGAAACTGCCTGTGCCCATCCTAAAAAAAAAATCTCACCTTTACATACAGGACAACATCTGTCTGGGTCTCTCACGGGGTTTGGGCAGGATATCGGGGGGCAGGTCTCCTCCACACAGCGCACGTTTCCTTTCTGATTGATGCAAGGGTGAGGGGGTATCAGGGCAAGATTATACAGATCCCCCACTTGTTGTTGTCATTGTTTAGTTCCCATATTAATGAAGGAGCAATCAGTAGGCAATCCCTTCCCATGAAAAGGAGTCAGTACCTTACACCACAAAGAAGAGGAGCAATTCTAGATCAAACCAACTGCATCTTTGGGGACAAATAGAAATTACCATGGACTTGAATGGGGATTGTACCCCCTTGAGTGCTCAAGAAATCTCCAATATGTTGCAAATCAATGCATTACAGATATTTCTACCATTCAAATAATTAAAATTCCCAAGTAACTATCTGTTCTCTACAGTGCAGTTGATTTACCCCAAAACTGCTCTATTTCAACTTGGAACAAGGCTGGGGGGGGGGGGTTGTCAGGCAGTGTATTTGGGTCTGCCAGAGAATAGAGATGTTCTCCATGCTGCCCCAGAATTCATATTCAACATATGCTGCCCCCACACACTGTTACAATTCAACTAATGCTACTCCATTGTTCATAAATCACATACGCTGCCTCACACACTATTACAATTCAACTTACGCTGCCCCCAGTTACAGTTCATCCAATGCTGCCCCACACTGTTATCCCTTTGAGTGTCAGAAGGGTACGCAATGCACTACTTTGAAATGCGTCGCGTACCCCTCTGGCACTCAAAGGGTTAGTAACGGACACATGCAGCTGCATTCAGCACCACTCTATGGCTCCCTATGTAAAACAAAACAAAACTAAACATAGTTCAGGATGTCTGATACTGTACTATGTTCCATTTTGTGTTGTTGCTAAATAAAATCAGACCTTGCAGTGGTATCGGAACCCCTTCTGATGTCCCCCTGGCATTGATCACCTATCCAATAGGATAGGTGCTCAATACAGGGATCAGGAAGGCGATCAGTACCTTCCACCAACCTAGTAAACCCGGCGTTCTATGAATGACTGGACTGAGCAGGAGGCTCCTCAGTGCACACGTCTTGAGTATCCTCCTACTCAACCCAGTCATTCATAATAGCCAGGTTGAAGAGGACTCCTCAAAAGGGGGAGGGGAGAGAACATTGAGATAGAGGAGGGATAGGGAGAAAGGAGAGAATGAAAAGGGGAGGGGAAGAAGAGCGGGTGAAAAAACATGCCTGTGTGTGTGGGGGGGTAAACTGAATAGTGAGGAAGAGATAAAGTGAAGGGGTAAGTAGAGAGAAAGGTGTTAAAGGAGCAGGGACATGAAGAGATGCACTAGAGTAAACTGGGAGAAGGAAAGAGGAGAGATTGACTGGAACATTCCTTTCCATACTTCTATTAACCTGTTAAAGGGTTAACACACAGTTCCTCAACCCAGCCTTTTCTGAATGACCGGGTTGAGCAGGACTCAAATTTTGAGGATTGTGATAACCCTCTGGCACTCGAATGACCTTGTTCCCTTGGGAGTGTACAAATGTATGAAATATGACAGAGACAGAGGGGATGATTGTGTATTGCATAGTGTACTTTTTTTTTAACACTTTCAATGCCACAAGTGTGAGCAATGCACAGCCCTATGGCACTGAAAGGGTGAGGGAGTAATGCTGTTCCTTGTGCTGAAAAGATCTTCTCTATTCCCCTACTGACCACATGGGGCAGCAGATAGAATGCTCTCAGACTTCAGGATTGTCATACTGCTGATGATGTGTGAGAGAGAAAATCCCTTCCACACTGACAGCAGTTCTACAACCCTGTATGCTAACTGGGATCTTCTACTCTCCTCCCTTCCCCTTGCATCCCTAAATTTTATTGCATATGGTGATGTGTGTCTACATATAAAAGTTGAAGTTCTTTGAATTCAGACACAATCATAACCCACAGCATCTGCTAGCATCAGCAACTGATTGAGGGCTGTTACTGCATAGGAAACTATAAGGAGATCCCAGTTTTGCTAGCCTCAGGTAGGCGAAGTTGAGACTGTGAACTCCGACAGCAAAGGCTGCTATCAGAGTTTAGTATATGTGCTGAAGTGCCACATTAACATATAAACACCCCCCATGAGTATAATAATGGCTCATTATCCTGACTTTCCATATGGAAATAGGCCATTGTCGATGTGATGAGTGAAAATTCATAAACCTGTTGAAGACATGTCAGATTGATGTCAATGTGGGCAGATTTTTGGTGGATTAATGGGTATGTGATGTTGAAGACACGAGTGCATACTGTTGGTGTGCCTTCAACACTGCTCTGACAGGACGTCGACATTTTGATCTCTCTTCAACCTTTAGTGCATCTCGGCCCTTGAATTACAATAATTATGTAGGCGGAGGTATTATACCAAGCAAACTCTCTTATAGTCAGGATCCCATGTAAAAGTCAGATACTGGTCTCAACGATCTGAACCCTAATACTTTGTGTGGAATTTTAACTTTTTGCTGTAAGGGGCAGGATGGAATTTAGAGGATAGTGATATTCCAGGACACAGCAACACTGTGTTCTAAGGCTTGTGTACAAAGAAGAGAAGTGAATGAGGGTACTGAATATTGGTTTAGTTGTAAAAGAAATGAATAGGTTTCCTCACCGTACAGACACATTGAAAGCATGGTCCATGTCCAGGTGGATTAAACGTTTGCCCATCAGAGTACAGCTTTCGCTCAAAGTCACACACTATGTGGAAGAGATTAAGCTAAGTGAAAAAGACAAGTGATACTGTATTCATAGCTATAGTCTTCTCATCCTATAACTTGTGCTCTTGCTAAATCACACTGTCAACTACTGTAGTCCCTTCCCATTCTTATCTAGCTGTACATCCTAAACATCCAGTGCTTTGGTTTATCCCTTCCTCCTTCACCATATGTTCTAGCTTCATTTTCCCAACTAATAGTGTTCTAGATGTATTCCCTGACTCATCCTACATTATAATTGTAGATCAGCAATGCCCCATGTTCTTGTAATTCCTTCAGTCCATGCTCTAGCTGAATTCTCACAACA
Organism: Rhinophrynus dorsalis; assembly: GCA_037306005.1. NCBI lineage: Eukaryota > Metazoa > Chordata > Amphibia > Anura > Rhinophrynidae > Rhinophrynus > Rhinophrynus dorsalis. The sequence continues at coordinate 339,539,216 of CM074721.1, forward strand.
CCCAGTGTTCTATCTGTATTCAGATATTCTAGCTGCATTCCCAGACTTCATCCAGTGTCCATGTTGCAGTCTCCCACCTACCTTCAACCCAGTGTTCAAGCTGTATCCACTCTCCATCTTATGTTCTAGCTACATGGTCTTACTCCACCATGTGCCCTGGCTGTATTCCTTCACTCCACCCTGTGTCCTAGTTGCATCTCTCACTCCACCCTGGGTTCTATATGTATTATTTCACTGCCCTATGTGTTCTAACAGTGCATTGCTTTTGTTTTTTAGTTTAGCTCAATAAGTTTGTTTTGTATCAATTTCAATATCTCACCCTCGCAGCTGGGGCAGCACTGTCCCTTGGTTCTGCCTGGGTGACTGCACTGAGCAGTGGGACATCTCCTGTCCAGGTGATCACATGAAACCTCCCCAGCCTATCAGAGGAAAGGAGATGAAAGTGGAAACACAGACATTTTAAGACTGGCATACATTTTATACTATATCTCTCAACATTCATCAAGCATAATACCCACAGTGGGTTTAGATAGTTTTCTAAGGTTTGTACTGTATTATTACATCTCTGTTTACAGGTATTCACTGCCACCTGTTTATCAGAGAACCACCGCTGTGAAAGAAGGGTCAGAGATGAATTGAAGGCAGTGGATTTTGCTAAACACTTCAACTTTAATTTGTTGAGTAAACTAAAGTTACAGTTTACTGGACACAAATTAAATTTATACTTCATGAAGGGTCCACCAAGCTTTCTGTTAAACACTAAATAGTAGTGATGCCGCCAATGCATTGTATATATTTCTAGCATTCAATCAGTTAATATATCTGGTGAGATGGATGTGTAGATTTAACTGTAATTGCCATAAACTGACCAAGGTGTAAACTTCACCTAAAGGGCATTAAGATGGTGGGGAGCCCCTGTACTCTGATGGGCTCCCTCTTAAATGCATAATTTATTAAGGTTCATAACAAAATGATAAACAATGAGATTGTATGACTTCCTCAAAGTAAAACTGTAGGTATTATAGATCACAGGGTGAATATTATAGTACTGCATTTGTGACCGCTAAACAATACCTTAGAACACAGCGATATCATACACACATGTGTGAATCAGATCTGTCCTATTTATTTTAGTTGTATATAGCTCATATTTATAGTGTATATATAATTATATATAAATACATACATTTTATATTTTCACCTGTTGAAGATACTACATTATGATGCAGTCTCTATATTTTTTCCTTTTCTGAGCTTGTTTAACCCCTTCAATGTAAACAGGTGTGCAACACATTGCTCTGCAAACCACTGTGTAACCCTCTGATATGAAAGTGTCTATCCAGTGTCTATCCCTTGGTGTTACAAGAAAAAGCTAGATGCAGGGTACACTGTGTGCCCCACTTTTTGACTCTGCTCCATGAAAGGACCTGGTACTATTATACAAAAAAAGGAGACACTGGAAAGTTTTGCTTCATTATCTTTTGCCTCTCTCATGAGAAATGGGATCATCAAAGGAAACCCACAAAATCTCTGTGTTTGACAGTGTGTCAAACACCAAGCGCGAGCTAAAAATCACAGCCACCCTACCAAACACCAGCCCTACCCTTGGCCCTTTACCACCCCTAACAGTAAAAATAAAATGTACTATTACTAGCCCTAACACTATCCTTTCACCCATACCCCATAACTGTAACACTTACCTGGAAGTCTGACATCCAGCAGGGTCTCCTGCATCCTGGTCTTCCTCTTTCTTTCTTCTTCTGTAAGCTTCCATCTTCTTCTTCATCTGTCATCTTCTTCTTTATCTGTGCTCTTCTGTCTTCTTATTCCATAAACTTGTTGGAGCCTTAAAAAAAAGGTTATTAAAATCTATAAATCCATGCAGGTTCTGCAGGCAGCAGCGAGGGAAGAACAGAAAACCCCTCCTTATAGCTTTCGGGCTATTTCCCAATGCCAGTTGACGGAAATTTTATATATGTTCAAATTTTCTTTGAAAGATCTCATTGGTTGGTATGTGGGGTTACGAAGAGCAAGGAATGTGCCCTGCAGTAACCACACTTACCAGCCAATTAGCTTCTAGCTTGTTTCATTATTTCTCAAGCTAATAGCTGATTGGCTGGGAGGTGTGGTTTCTGCCCCACATCCAAGCCAATGGGAATGGAGGAAGAAAATTTGAGCAGGGACTGACCAAATAAAAGGCAGCGTTTGTTCAAATCTCCCTCAGTTGGTGTCAGGCAACGGCCAAGCTTCATCTTCTATGCTTTCCCCGCCTCTGGAGGCAGCGTAACCTGTGTGGATTTATGGATTTTAATAACTTTTTTTTTTTTTTTTTTAAGGCTGCAACAAGTTTATGGAATAAGAAGACAGAAGAAGACAGATGAAGAAGATGACAGAAAAAAGATGAAAGAAGATGACAGATTTGTAAGAAGACAGAAGCTTACAGAAGAAGGAAAGAGGAAGACCAGGGTGCATGAGACCCGCTGGGCATCAGAAATGAAGGTAAGTGTGTAATGTTCATGAGTTGGTGTTACCTTTAGGTGGGATTAACCCTTTGAGTGCCAGTAAGGTATGCAACGCAGTGTAATGTGTTGCATACCCCCTGGCATTCAAATGGTTAATATTTATGAGTTTCACTTATGTTTTTACCAGCTTGGATGTATTCATATGGGGCCTAGGGCCCCATATAATTATATCCATGGGTTACTTGTGTAGGGATCCTTAGTTGTGCATGTATGCATAGTGTTTTGTACACAGTTCACTTACATGTTGCTGGTTAGGCACAAGCGTTAGGGGACTTGTCTCCCAATTTTTTAGTCAGTAATATTTGTCGTGAAAAGGGAGTGCCTTAATACCTGTTACTAGACACCACATGTAATTGAATTGCAAATTCAAAAACATTCTCTTTGCTTCAAATGGGCACAAATTTAGCACCCATAGTTCATTTTTTCCCCATTCAGTAGTGAGTCACAGTGCAGGTAATTGCATACTTGACTGATTGCAAACTACTGACGGAACTTTTTTTTTTTTTTACTGGTGGGAATTGGATTGGGCCTTAAGTCAACCTTCAGGCCTCTGCTCTTATATCCAGATGGTTTTCTGTTTAGGGAATGTCATTTACAGGGCAAATTCTACGTGGATAAGTGATTATATATATAGGTAATGATCCATGCACTATATCAGTCATTTGTCTAAATGTTAGCCCTTGTCAGGAAAGCTGATCCAGCTTGAAAGATGATATCTGCATGGAGAGAGAACTGGTTACATGACAGATTGCAGAGAGTTATTGTAAATTGAACCTTTTCAAGTTGATCTAAAGTTGTTAGCGAAGTGCCACAAGGGTCAGCCTTGGTCCCAATGCTTTTTAATTTTTGAATTAATGTTCTACAAGTGGTTATGGAAAGTAATGTCTACATTTTTGCTGATGACAAAAAACTGTAAGGAACTACATACAGAGCAGGATGTTTTTTCATCTGCAAAATGATTTGGATAAATTGAGTAAATGGGTAGAAAAGTAGAACATGCAGTTTAATATAAATAAACTAAGGTAATGTATTTGGGTTGGAGAATCACATGTTATATATGCACCAAAAGGGAAAGCTACTGGTTACTGAGTCAGCCATCTACTCTCATATCACAGCTTTCAGTTTATTGAGTGCCAGGGTAAATTCTATGCAGATAAATGATAACTGCATACCTACTGGTTGCCCAATATCTTGTGCATATTTTAAAGTATTTACTCATTTCCTTATCAGACAGCAGCACAAGACCAATATGGCTGAGGAGCTGGTGCTCAACAGTGTTCAAAGTTCTTCACCTTGGGACATTTGTGCAGAAATCAATGCAGCTTCACAGGCAGGAAGCTAGGCATCACACAACAGATGAAGCTTTTCCGGTTGATAAAAGGTGCCTAAGATGGGAGCAGGTGTAAGAGTTTTTAGGAACTCCTGTTAAGGTCTTCCTGACATTTTAATCATTGATGCTGTCTGTAATAACCTTACATCTGTCCTGGATTCAGATTAGTTCACCAAGTCATGTAAATATGCCAGCAGATCGGGTTCCACCTTAGGAGTCCCCTTTTGGGTGATGGTAATATGATGAGTCAGGCCACCTCAATGTGGCTTACAGTTTACAGAGGACATAGACCCTGTCGAAATTCTCCTTATACTTTGTATTGCTGGCAGTTGGGTACTTGGTTCAGTCTAAGCTGGCACAAACACTAAATTCGGTCCATGCTGTCAATAGCCAGGTGTGTGTTTCAATCTTGCTGTTCAGCTGGAGCTATGAAATTGGGGGGTCTCCGAGGGTACATACTTCAAACCCTAATTTTAGTACAGCAGTGACCTCTATTTGCCACAAACAAGCCTTTATCGGTTTCTAGGTTAAAGTGTGCGTAACTGTTAAGGGAATAGGTGGGAGATGAAGCACTGCCATCTTAAGGATGTGCATCACATTACACAGCAAAGCACCACATTCAAAACATTATTAGTGTTTCATTCAATTCCACTTTAGGAAGACTTACATAAGTCTATATCAGTCACATTTGGGGAGGTTCTCTAAAGGACAAATAAGTCAAACCTTAATTTTATTACAGGCGTGACCTCTTTATTTGCCACTAACAAGGATTTGTTGGTCTCACAGTTGAAATGCGCTTGACTGTTAAGAGAAAAGGTAGGAGGTGAAGCACTGCCATTTTAATGATGTGCAGCACATTACAAAGCATAGCACTGCATTTAAAACATTATTTTTGGTTGATCCAGTTCCACTCTAGGGAGACTAACATGAGATAGGACTATAACACTGAATACATCTTAAACCATTTAAACAGTTGTTAAATCATTCCCCTTTGAATTTTGTCAGCCCAGTGAACCCTGAAATGATTATTCTCCAATAAATATGGAGTAAAAACAAACTGTATATTTTACTAGACACATTTTGCATTGCCTGGTCATCCTACTGTTTCCCTCAGAGTGAATAACTGTGTCCGCCCTTTATGGAAAGGCAGAGTCTGTATCCCATAGCTACCCTCTGCGAGTCACCCTGTGGAGGGTGGAATGGTTATTGGCAGTTATTTACTAAGCCAGTACAGTGCCATTTTATTTATTAGTGTTTTATTTTTGAATTTGCATCCAAATGTTACATTTTACTGCCTCTACACCAACACATTTATTGTGTCAGCTGGCATGAGAGTTTTGTGCCATTTATCACAGCTTAACTGGTAGCAAAGGGACCCTGCAGCACTTAGCTCCTCTACATTTGTACAAGCCTTGCATCAACATACAGATTATATACATGCCTGAAATTTTGCTGTATTTGGCCATTCACACATGTGTGTCCGAGCACGCAACAGTAATGAAGAAATATTGATATTGAAATTTGCACCTAATTAACACTTGATGGCACTTATCATTTAGTTTGTTTTGGTACTTGTTGCATAGTGTGGTCAGAATACTGTCTTTATCACACTGTCACATCACAGTGGGATAGACAGAAAATGAATGTTCCTTAGATTCCTTTCAATATCACAGATCACCCTGCAGTGGAAAAAAAACCCCACACTCCATGAACATTGGTTCACTTTCACCTGTGTCCCTTCTAGTGAGTGTCTGTAAAATACTCCACAGGCTATAAATAATAAAATCACTCAGGTATCTGCAGGGGAAAACAACTTTTGATTTGAGAGCTTTTCCCTTAACCTCTGTTCAGTCAATGGAGTCAAATTACAGGGTAATGCAAACGGTTTATAAGTGTGGTGTATTTGGATAACACCTTGAATGCTAGAAAGGTCTTCCAATACATTGGAGAACTCTCCAGCATCTATGGGGTTAAAGCACACATAATATCATGAATGCACTATGATCTATTTTTCATCCCATCCAACCTCTGAATTTAGAGGGTATACTGAACATAGGAGGATATGACTGTCCACTCTTGGGGAAGAATCTTTCCTACGTGACTGACATGGGTGTTTTGTAGGGTTCCACCTGAACTTACCGAACATGTGCATCTCAAACATGGGTCATGGGCAGCTGTAAAAACTTCTCCTTCAGCGAACTGTCGAGAGTCAAACTCACAACCCTCACACCTAAAAGAAGGAGGGAGAGAGAGCAGGAAACATGAAAGAGGTAGAGGAAAGGGATAGAGATACAAGGGATGGAGTGATAATGAACAGAGGCAAGAAGTAGAGGAAGAGAGAGTGTAAGGAGAAAATGAAATGATTGGCGGGATAGTAAGGAGGTGGAATGAAAAACAAAGAAAAACATATAATATGCCTTCTTCAACCATCATTCATTTATATGGCATGGGGCAAAAGGGACAATTAATTGAGGGACTTGCTTGTAAAAAAAGTACCCCAGACACTGCTATCAGGACACTTACAAAACCTGGCTACCAGCTGATAAAATTGGATGTTTTAAATGTACTGTCTGTACCACATCAGTATATACCTATTGACTTTCAGTCCAGATTACCTTGTGGAGTGATAGAGGGAGAACCTTTTTGCTGACTAAGTAGAGATGGATCCACAGACCGGACACCTTAGTGCCTAAAGGGCTTAATGAAAAAACTAATTTTGCCTGCTTCGTTAAGTGGGTTAGTAGACCCTCCGGTTAAGTTTAGGATATGTGAATCCTTTGACTCACTTAACATTGCTATCAGAGTGACCTGTTGCCACTCCAGAGACAGGTGGGCATAGATGGTGTTGCTATTCCAATTACCTTCCCATCTATACAACTTGGTGTGGCTCACATATTGCATCTCTCCCCATTCTATAGAATTTCTTACCTGTCCCCCTTTTTCTTGTTGTGTTTATATTCTAGTGTGATGTGATCATCTCATTACTTTGGCGTTTCATGACAGACCATTCTGGATAATCCGTGACTGATGTTCTCAAGTATGTTGGTTATACTCTAGGTATTTACCCCTAAAGTGGCTGGACAGCCCCATATTATCTCCACATATCTGACACATGCGGTTTAAAGGGTCTCAGTATTTAATCTGCTTGTCCTTACCATATAACAATTGATACTAGCTTTGAACCAGGAACATGGACTTCATATAAAAATACTCCACTCACGTCTCATTGGTGTATGTGTAACTTTTATTTCATATGTTTTTCCATTTATTGCTTCACATATTACAGTTATTTTTGTTTTTTGCCATTCACTTCTGAAACTCTATAATTATGATGTTACGTTTGAGATGGGTTATGATGTCAAGAAGACACAGAAGTCACTAGCACAGCGGTTCGATCCTACTAACTATAGAATTTGTCTCCATTCATTTTGTGTTCCAAAATTAGTTCATTGCTCTGTTCTGAACTTCTGTTATGTATATATTTGTTTTTATTATTTTCTGCCCTGTCACCTTTTTATATGTTGTTTTAGGTCAATGTATATTTTGCTGTGTGTGTTATGTTGGGCATGAGGGGTGCCAAGGTGAACTGGGCACTCTTAAGTCTCTGATACATGGCATTCACCCTAGCACTCATGCTGCCTCTTAACAATTCTCTTTTTTTTTTTTTTTTTAGTCCAGCACTATTGTATGTGTTCTCAGACATGAGTGAGCTATTCAAGTCTGTTATGTATTGCAATGTCCTTACTGATTGTTCTGCTAGTTTAGTTTATATCTCACACACACTTCCCCTGAAACTAGTCTTTACCGATCTTCAAAAAGAAGTCTGCTAAAATTACAAAGAGGTAAACACTTTGAATAAAGAAGTCTGTTTTTGAAGGTTTTAGAATGTCAGTGTGCGGTCTTCTGTGGATTCTAGCATTAGTATAGGGGGCTTTAAGCAGCACAGAAGGAAACAAATATATTCCCATGGAAAAGGCCAGAAGCCTCTGGATTAGCAGATCAGTTGATGTCTATTTACAATACAGTTGATTTAACTCATGCACTTGTGTGTACAGAGCCCGACAACAATGTAACCATATTTTTGGAGCAAACATTACACAATGAAAGATAAACTTTTTTTAAAACACATTTGCTAGTATAGTGAAGAGAGACCATGTTCCTGAAATCTGATGCAAACACCCCCTGGTTACAAAAGGTTGCAGAAATGTTTTTCTTGAATAGAATGTATGCAGTTTTGAGGGCAAACCCCAGAGTTTCTGAGATAAATTTCCAATATATCAGACAAATATGCCTTAACAATATCTACACTTGTATTTACTGCTGTATCCAAAAGTCATTGCAGCTTCCTGAGCATAGATGAAGGTTGGGCAACCGGAGGCCCTCTAAATGTGGAGGATAACAGTTCCTGCCATCAACTGCCAGACAACAGCTGATGGGAACTGGAGGTGCTCAATTCACTCATCGGTGGCACTGACCCTGAGTTTGCAACCTGCAGACTTCCTGCTCTTACTAGATTGCAATTTCCTCTGGCAGTCATGGATGGCTGAGGAAAATGGCAGTTGTATTCCAACAACTGGTATGTGGCAGGGATGGGCATACACACTACAAACAAAAATCTAATTATTGGAGGTGACAAATCTTTTGTGTCTTTTTGAGGTGATAGAAGCAATAGAAAGAGAGAGTTTCTGGGTAATAGGAAGCCCTCTTTCCTGGAGCAGTGCTGTGCACACATGACTGCTTACATGAGTGCCTCATTAATGGAAGATAGAGCATTACAGATGTGCATTCACTGGAAGTTTATTCGGAGTAATAACCTATTGTGAGGCAAGTCCAGTCCTCTTTATCTCCTCAACCCGACTATTTCTGCTGTGCTGTGGTATTAGATGGTAAGCATGATGGGGTATGCGATATTTCACTATACAACATGAGAGTCTCTTGCTGTTATGCAGTGCGAGATTCTTATGTCACCATTTTAACCATGGTGACATGCTTAATGTGTTATCTGGCTGCACGCTCTTTTGCGTGCGACCTTTTAAAAGAATACCCTCTCGATTTGCCATTACCATTTATTGCTTTGAATTTCCTTGTGAGTTGAGCTGAGTGCTTTACTCACTAAGAAAAATCATATAAGAATAAAAAGGAAGGCATGTAAATTACCTTGGGCAGCAGTCTCCAGGTTTCCGGATGGGGTTTCTGCATGGTGTGTGAGGGCAGGGTGTAGGTTCACACTGAACATTTCCATTCTGAAAAAAATAAACACAAATAAAAAAAAGTGTCCAACAAAATCAGAAGCACAGTGATGTCTGTGTATCTGACCTGTTTAAAAATATTGGTGAAAAGACTCCTAATCCAGTGAACAGTTTACACGTGTTATTGTTCTACATGGGAACACACCACATTCTTTATTATAGAACATTCTAAGAAGTCCACTAAACAGTAAAATGAACTAACAATTGCAAAGATCACATTACACATTAACCAATTCTTTTTAATGTACTAGATCTACTAATACAGAAAGAAGTTTCTCAACGTCTCATATCCAGCCAGCTACTCATAGGATCCTATTCCCTCCCACTTACTTAAAACACTTGCACCAGTCCTATAGTAACACATTTTCAAAACCTCACTCTCCACAGGCACCTTACCTTCTTCACTGAAACAGGCACAAGTCAAACCCCTACTCAAGAATGTTAAACTAGACCCCTCCTGTCTCTCTAACTATTGACTTGTCTCCCTTCTACCTCTTAATTAAAAAATCTTACAACAGCTTGGCCTAGATTCACTAAAGTACAAAAATTTCAGAAAATTCCGATGTCCTGTCGGAGCAGTGTTGAAGGCACATGGACAGTATTCACTAAAGTGTCTTCGGCATCACATCACCATCAGTCCACCAAAAATCTGCCCACATCGACATCCATCCAACAGGCTTCCGAATTTTCACTCAACACATTGATTGTGGCCTATTTCCACAGGGAAATGAAGCATAATGACTTATATCCATAAGGAAATGCAGGATAATGAGCCATTATTGTATGCAAGGGGCGTGTTTATAAGTTAATGTGGCAATTCACCACATTCACTAAACTCCGATAGCATCTCCCTGTAGCCCTCTGAGGAGCTAGATTAAGTGTGACATGCAGCCCTAATGCACCATTGCCTTTGTGCTTGGTTATAGATAATATAGAAATGTTTGGAAATATAAAATCAAACTAGCAGAGCACTATATCAAAGTAGGAGCACAATATGTTATACATGAGAGAATTCAGACAATAGTTACAAGGAACAATCAAGGCAAAAATTCAAATATAAAGGATCATCAGGGTGACATTGCATATCATACTCTGCAGGTCTAATTAAATGCTATCATTGTGGAGATGAAGTATAAAAGTGATGAACTAAATAGAGAAGGATGATCACAACATAATCCTAGGGACACGCTATTACAGCTTACCTTGTTTTCAGAGTCATCTGCAGGCGCGAGGCTTCAAGCATGCAGCAGGCCTCTGTTTTATATACCATGCTTCCTGTAGTCCCCTCCTACCTACTTCCTTCCTCTGAGCTGCTCCTCCTACCTACTTCCTGAGGAGGGGTTTAAAGGGCAGTCTGAGTCCTGACTCAGTTGCCCTTGCGTTGTTGTTCATAGTAGTTCTATTACCTTGGGCTCTGTGTATGACCTGGCTAGTCTTCCATCCAACCTGGTGCTGACCTGTGGCTCTGTCTGACTATTCATTTGTCTATCCCTGTAGTGGACACCCAACCTGGCGCAGACATGTGGCTCTGGCTGACGACCTGAACTGTGTATGACCTGGCTTGTGTGACTACCCCCTCTGGTGCTGACTTGTGGCTCTGTCTGACTATTCTTACATTTGTTCCTTGTACCTAGCAGACACCCAATCTAATGCGGACCTGGGGCTCTGGTAGACTAGCTCCGATACTGACTGCAGGCGTGAGTCAGGTATCCCTTTCCTTATACTGACTGCAGGTGTGAGTCAGTTATCCATTTTCTCACACTGACTGCAGGTGTGAGTCAGATATTGTTCCCTACTGACTGCAGGCATGAGTCAAGATCCAGTGTTCCTGTTCCTGCTCCTGGCTCCTGCAGAGACCACCAATGGCTGAGGCCTAGTCTCCAGCAGAGTGGTCAAGCTTGGCAGCCTACTATTCCTGATAGCAGTGCTCGCTGGCTTGTAACCCTCTGCTTGCTACTTGTGTATATAGTGTACTCTACTTTTCTATTATTAATACATTTTGCATTTAACTATACTGTACTGACTCCTGAACGTTATGACATACGCATACACACACACACACACACACCTGTGACCTTAAAATATGTATTAAAGTAACTCATATTCAACACTGATCTTCTGCATATAGGGTTGATTACCAAGAACTAATGTGGAAAAAAATAGCATAAAAAGGGTATGTCATTAGGTGCTTGGATCATGTTCGTGAATGGAGGAACATTGAGCAGCAGGCTCGCTGAATTCTTTACCTGTAAACATGATGGCATTTCTGTGCTTCTGCAAGAAACACTTGACTCTACCATCTGATGTTACCTTGTATGTCACTGTGTCAAAGATTGGGCTGTAATTTGTGTTTAAATACACAAGTACACAAACACTACTATGATTACATGTAACGAGCTCTTGCAGAACACCCAAAAATGCCCATGCTTAAACCTTTAAGAACCAGGGGTGAACGCACTGAATGCATTGCTTGCCCCTCTTGTCCTTAAAGAGTTAAGGCAGATTCAGGAAGGTAGACTGAAACACACAATTGTATCAAAGACCGGGCATGCTTATGTTTAAATAAGTCTGCCTGGCTGCACAAAAATGATTGCATGGCTCTCGCTCTCTCTCTCTTCCCCCAACCAGCCCTCCCCCAAAACAGTCTGCATGCTTAAGTTTTCTTTCTCAGCTCAAGGAAGCAAGTCTCTCTCTCACTCCTACTGGTGTCTCATCTAAAACCAGAATGAGCCACAATCTTCAGCACATTTTACTGTGCACTGATCCGGCATTACACAGGCAGGGGCTGGATTCTTTCACAACTATCAGCCTGACAATCCCACAAGTTCTGTTAAAGATCCATTTATCTTTATCTCAGTGATGAGACATGTGACTCTTCAGTTTGGGCCAAATCTGCAATACAATTGTATACTTACCATGGAAGCACAGAGCTTGGCGCTGCATTCGTTGCTTTGTCAAGTAGGGGGTCTACTCTGGCAGCGAATGCTTCACCAAGCATTCACCCAGTTTGGCGAAGCATCTGCTGCTTCAACAAGGCAGATGCTTCAACAAACTGGGTGTCTGCTTGGTGGGTCATCTGCTGCTTTGACAAGGTAGGAGCTTCAACAAACTGGGTGTCTGTCAAATCATACGTACAAAGCATACACCAGATGAAAGAAAGAAGAGAGCTACCCTTATTATAGTACAAACCATCCCTTCTCAAGAAACCTGGGTTAAAACGCTGCTCAGAAAATGAGGGGGCATTAAAAAATATACATAAAACTCCACTCCTTGTTCATCTCATTATGATGTCTTTTACTTTTCCACATTTAGTAACCCATTCTGCAATTATCTTTGCTCTTGTTTTGTGTTCCTGCGGGCAGCCTGACCTGCTAGTCTGGCTCTCCTGGGCAGTCTCCTGTTATTCCGTATCACTATGCCCTTGATGTAATGCATTCATTATGCCAATTGGTCTATTGATATAACTGATTTGTTCTTTGTCTTATCAGCATGATTAATGGGGCACCACGATGCATGGGATTCCCCTTCACTCCTTCTGCTTTGCAATGCACCTCAGTCCTCATGTCCTCATCTGCATTTTGCTATTGAAAATACTAATTTGCTCTTAGTAACATAGTTGACATGGCTGAAAAAAGACATGCATCCATCAAGTCCAGCCTATGCCAAAAAAAAAATCCCCCAGAGGAAGGAGGAAAAAACCCTGAAGCCATGTCCAATTTAGCCCCAAGTGAGTAAAAAAAAATCATTCCTGACTCCAAATGGCAGTCAGATAGTTCCCTGGATCAACAACCTATCTGCATTGAAGCCATCTGTCATCATTTTGAATATTGTCCTGTGCTAGATATTCGTCCATTGCTTTTTTAATCCGTTACATTATCTGCAAGTACAGCATCCCAAAGCAAAGAATTCCATAGAATTACGCCCTTACTGTAAAAAATCCCTGCCTTTGTTTTAGTCGAAAGCTTAGGGGCCATATTTAATTCTTCCTCTTCCTTCTTCCCTCACACTAACTCCTTGGCTAGAACCTGTCATTTTTCTCTGTAACATTACTAAAAATCCATCCGTTCCTTTCCCAAAACACTACTAAAATGCTTGTGCATGCCTTTGCTCTATTCCGCCTAGACTACAGGGGCAGATTGACCTATCGGGGCATTGGGTATCCCATGGTGGGCCGCCCAGTCATGGGCCAGTAGGGAGATCAGAAGATTGCACCTCTTCAGCACACAACTCTATGGATGCAAGGCACAACTCACTCACCAGAGTATGCAACAGTGAAGACAGGGTCCTGTTCTCTGTACCTGTCCCGCCCCCAAGGCGGTCTTAGTTGGCTCTGCTCTGTCTGCAGTGTGTGTCCTGGTGCAGTGCATGATTGATTAGCAGGCAGAACATCTGGGACCTAACAACCTAGCAGATTAAATAGGTATTATTTTATTCTTCTTAACTAATTGTACCCATTGCTAGAGAGGCTTAATTTACCATATGTTAACCCTTTAACTCCCTGTATGCTTTAGAGAGGTATAAGTCAGTTATTAACCCTTTGCATACCAGACATGATTACAGCAATGTTTTATTCTGTTATTAACCAATTCCTCGTAGGTGAGGTAACTCGTGGATTTACCCCTTGTATGCTTGAGAGGCATAATTCATCAGTAATCAACCCCTTGTATGCCAGAAAGGAGAATACAGATGTTGATTACTGATGAATTCTGCCTCTTTTGCACACAAGGGGTTATTCATTGAGGTACACATTCCTGTGCAATGTGTTGTGCACCTATGAGTCATTCAATGGGTTAATAACAACACATTACTGTACACCTCTCTGCCATGCAAGGGGTTAATAACTGATAATTTATTGCATACAGTATGTTAAGGGGTTAATAGTTAACCATTTATGCCTCTTTAGCAATACATACAGTGGGTTAGGAAACCCTTTGAGTGCCAGAGGGGTAAGCAATGAATTGCACAGCAATGCTTTATGTACCCCTCTGGCACTCAGAGGGTTTTAATATATACATACAGATTAGAATACCAGCCAGTGGGCCAGTTAAATAAAAAAATCCCCCGGGCTGGTATTGCACCACAATCCGCCCCTGTTGCAATATACTACTAACTGGCCCCCCAGCTTCCAATCTTTCCCCTATGCAAACTAGATTTGTGCGATTCGGTTCATCCGAATTCGGGTCATTCGGTTGTGATTCGGGACTGATGAAAGGCAAGGTGCATTCGTTTTTTTTTTCCCGAATCCGAACTGTACTGAGTCAGAAATTCGTAAAAGAAAATTCGGACATTCGAATGACTTTTTCCCCGCGAGCGCTCTACTTTCCCTCCCCAATGAGCTTCTTAGTTTCATGATGGAGGTTGGACTATTGACATGTCAGACACCCAGACAGCCTGCATTTCCTGTTAGTCCATAGTTGGAGCTCAGAGAAGGAGATAGTACCAGTTGTTGTGTAGGCAGGCAGCTAGCATAGGCACTAGGCAGGCAGCCAGCATTATTACCACTGCAAGGAATTTGTTTGAATAGTAGAGTGACACAGCCATTCTCACATTTATTTTGGCAGTCCTATACCTATTGCCACTGCAAGGGAGAGTCATTTTTTAAAATATGTTAAATTCGGCCAAATCATTCGGAATGTCACCGAATTTTGTCTGAGTCGAACAGGTCCGTTCCGAAATTCGGATCCATTGAATTAAAAAAAAAATCCGTCTGAAATCGAATTTTACCGAAAATTTTTGCTGTGCACAAGTCTAATGCAAACGGTCCTAAACTCAGCTGCACAAATCTCTACACTCTCTCCAAAAATTGAACCTGCTCACATCATTCTTAGACATCTCACATGGCTCTCTATTCAGCACTGTATAACTTCTAAAGTAATTTTTCTTACCTTTAAATCTCTCTACTCTGCTCCCCCCTTGCATCTCATCCCTCATCTCCACTTATGTTCCTAGTCTGACTCCTTCACTCAGCACACAATGCCCTTCTTATTATACTATCTGCACCCTTTGCCCGCGTCTCAAACCTTTTCCACTTTCCACTCCTTATCTTTGGAATGCCAAACCTCTCTCCCTAACTATCACCCTCCACCTTTAAATCTACCTAGGTCCTGGAGCACTAGCACCATGCACCATTTTTTGGCAAAGTCAGCACATTAACTCATAGCACCCCATACCCTGCTTATTATCCATTTAGACTGTAAGCTCCTTGGGGCAGGGATATATTTCCTATTGTTTCTATGATTATGACACTTCTATCCCATTTATTTATTGTAACATACTACTGTTATAAGACAGTGTGCGCACTGTGTGGCACCATAGAAATAAAGATATACATATAAATAAGAGGATATGATAAAAGTGTTTTGATGTAAGGAAACACGAAATATGTTTTACTAGTTGAAGAGCCCGTTACACGGGCCACAGTGCCACTGCCAGCCGATCGCGGGGCAGTCACGCTCAGTAGAGACTGCTCGCGCCGCGGCTGATACAGTGCAGGCTCTGTATCAGCCGCAGCATGGGCAATCTCTACTGAGCATGACTGAGGCGTTACACACTTTTTAGCGAATTATTATATAGGATGGCTAAGTCTCAGCCTATTAAATCCTTGCCTTTTGCTGCCTTGTTTTTGGTTACGATGGCCTCTGTTAAACCTTGGCCATTGTGTCTGTAAATCAGTATCTATCTATTTAATTAACCATCCCCAAAGAAAAACAATTTCTATTTATTAAGAGAATGATTTAATCCCTCTTCCAAAATATATGTATTAGATAACAGAAAACAGAGGAAAAGTTCTACAAAGGTTACAGAAAGTAGATTTGTTTATGGAAAAACACTGATTTTAGTACTTTTTCTGCAAGAGTACTGTTGTTGAAGGGGATGCTTTATTCAAATGCAATTACAGCTCAAACTTTTTTTTTTTTTTTTTTTTTTTTTTAACCAACAGCCAGTTAGTGAAAAATGTATACCAAATGGAGTGGTTATTGCTTTCTGTGGTTTGAACTGCATCTCCAAGGAGTGGGAGTACCATTGGTTTACTCGGTACAGTAGAAAAATCCCTACAACAAACAATATTATTATCATATTAGTGGATAGTTTCTAAAGAGAATATTACACAACCGTTTCTATTTCTAAAGTGAGCACTTAATGAAGATTCAGTTTATGAAAGCTGGGTGGAGATTATGCTATTGCTTTCTATAGTGAACTACAGTCTAAATCAATGAACAGAAGATTTCCAAACTTGCAGAAGAAAAAAGTGATTTGAATTAAGCATCATTATTTTTTGTATGAAGCATCTCCAAGCAGTGGACTTGGAACAGTTTTCACATGATAAAAATATACATATACATAAAATATACATATTCCTGGATTTTTCTAGCTTAAATAGACTGACTCTGCATCACTTCTACATAAAGGTCTTATTTCTAGCTTGGGTATGCACTGGTGTTAATCTTCATGACAGCAATGGTGTAACTGGATTGTACCGTGAGTCAATAATGCATGGAACCTATAACTTTCCTGCTTCATAGCAAGCCACCTATACTCCAAACACAAAAAGCATAGCAAACATGAAGTCCATCTGGACCACAAAATTAACACGCAAGTAATAAAGCAGATAGACCAACCTCACAGAAGCAGTGGGCACATGGGTCAGAACCTCTCACCGCCTGTCCATTCAGATAATTGCGACCATGATATAAACAGCCTGAGAAAAGGATTTAACAAAACAACAAACAGTGAATAAGATAATAGTACAGGGGGCAGTTTTTCTAAGGATATAGCATGGATTTTGCAAAGAATGTCTCTGGGCCTAATCTGGAGCA
The DNA here is from genome assembly GCA_037306005.1 of Rhinophrynus dorsalis. Classification (NCBI taxonomy): domain Eukaryota; kingdom Metazoa; phylum Chordata; class Amphibia; order Anura; family Rhinophrynidae; genus Rhinophrynus; species Rhinophrynus dorsalis. The sequence continues at coordinate 339,556,134 of CM074721.1, forward strand.
CCTAGCCATACTGCTCGGCCTAGTCTTCTCTTATATTATTATATCTCACCAGGCAGCAAAAGGAAGTAGCAAATCGGATGTTTCAGAGACAACATGGGACATTTATGTTTGCGAGGCTGGGAGATTCAGTCAGTCATTCACTGGAGCTCTGAAGGCTACAATAAAAGTACAGACAGAGCAGTTTTGGACTTACCTGGACTAATACGAATTAAACTTCCCATTCCAGAAAGCAAAACTTTCTCAAAACTTTACTCTCTGCTCTGAACCCCCTTTCAATATATTGTCCCTATGTATTGTGAGGAACTTTGCCCAAAACTGTGTGAAATGCAAGGGGAAAAACAAGGAGATGTCCCACTAGAATTCAGTTTGCAAACTATAGGAATGACCTTCTAAGGATTGTATAGATAGCACTGAACCCATGTCTGGGTTTATAGCACTTTGATATTTAGACTGCCCTTGGGGCAGGGACTCTCTCCAATTTTTCTATGACTGACATTTATGCCCATTTATTTATTGTAACCTACTACTATTGTATGGCGTTGTATACACTGTGTGGCGCCATATAAAGTAGGATTTTAGTCTTACCTTGTTAAATCCTTTTCTCTTAGTCTATATAGAATACAGGTACCATGGGGGATTGATCTTCCTTTGGAAGGCAGAACACATCTCCTTCAATTTTTGCTATGAGACAAACTCACCGGTATAGGAAAACGAGAGAAGAAGTAAGATCCTGTGAGAAAGACCCTAAAAGGACTCCCACGTCCAGACAGGCGAGACCAAGAGAGGTCCCTTTCTCTGGGTAGGAGACCTGTATTCCATATGGACTAAGAGAAAAGGATTTTACAAGGTAAGACTAAAATCCTATTTTCTCTTTTGTCCAGTATGCAATACAGGTACCATGGGGATATACCAACAGTAGGGTCCCAGAGGTGGGAAGTAGGAGAAAGGACCCAATGGCTGTCTCCATGATACCAGAGTTCCCTAGGACTATCCAGAACTAGGAACAGACTAAACCAAATTAAGTATCAATGGACACTGAAAAATAAGCACAGAACAGAAGAACAAAAGCCAACTGGGCTCAAACAGTTGAACAGTAAGGCACAGGAAAAAGTAGGTCCTGAGACAGGCAGAACCACCTGAAGGACCTTCCTGCCAAAGCTGACTTTGGACAAAGCCAGAACATCCACACAATAGTGCTTAGCAAAGGTGTGCACGGAGGACCAAGTCGCAGTCTTGCATAATTGCTCTTGTAAGCTCAATAGGCCCCAACCTGGTGGAATGTGTTGTATCTCTGAAGGGAACAGGTTTGTTCCTGAGTTCGTATGCCCCACTAATGGTAGACTTGATCCAAAGAGGCAATGGGGACCTTGGAAGCAGCCTGTCCTGCCCTAGGACCCTCAGGAATGACAGAGCATCTGTCTTATGAAAATACTTTGTACGGTGCACATAGAACTTGAGACAGTACACCACATTAAACAAGTGGCGATCGCTCTCCTTGTCAGACTTGGGCTAAGGACAAAATGAAGGCACAACAATCTCCTGATTGATGTAGAACTCAGAAACCCCCTGGAAGGTTCAAAGAAATGCTTTATCCTTTTGAAAAACCGGGAAAGGTGGCTTGCAGGACAAAGCCTGCAACTCAATAGATCAAGATCACGGCCAGCAAAAAAGCTATCTTCCATGTCAACAGACGTAAAGGAATGGTTGCAAGAGACTCAAAGGAAGGTCATTGCAGGATACCCAGAACCAAATTAAGGTGTGGGAGCCTTATAGGCTGGTACAACATGAACGACCCTTTAAATGAACACTGTGACATCTGGCAGGGTACCGATACACCTCTGGAAAAAACAGACTGCAGAGATCTGGACATTCAAGGAACTCAAACCAAGTCCTTTGTTAATGCCATCCCCAAGAAACAAAAGAAGCACATGTAGGTCAAAATCCTGTGAAGACAGAGCCCTGTCAACACACCAAAAATGATAAATGGACCAAACCATGTGGTAGACCTTAAAAGAGACAGGCTTCCTAGCCTGGATGATAGTGGAGATGACTTCAGGAGGGAAACTTTTCTTCCTCAGGATGGCGGCTTCAGCCGCCATGACGTCAAAGCCAGTTTCTCCACATCCTCTTTCCAAACGTAGCCCTGAAGGAGAATGTCCAGTTTGGGTGGCAGAGGAAACAGAGGAAACAGATCCAATAAGGTGAAACCAGAATTACAGTTAGACCATCCATCCATATCTTTCTGAGCACCCTGGGAATAAAGGGAATCAGAGGAAAGATGTAAGTGAGGTGAAAGTGCCACAGAATCGCCATCATGTCCGTGGCAAAGGCTAGAGGATCATCCCAACTGGAGCAAAACACTCGGACCTTCCTGTTGTTCATTATGGTCATTAGGTTTATCTGAGGCAGACCCCACTTTTGTACAATCAGGTTGAATACTTCCAGATGGAGTTCCCTCTCTCCCAGGTTGAAGTCCTGGAGACTTAGGAAGTAAAGGACATTTTCTACACCTGGAAAGTGAATAGCAGAGATGACCAGAACTCAGCCCAGAATGTACTTCACCTCGTACCAGATGTGGCAATTCAAGTACCCCCTTGACACTTGATGTAAGCCATGGTCATGGCGTTGTCTGAGTGGATTCACACTGGATGACTTTTCAACTAAGAGGTCCAGTACACCAGAGCAAGGCAGATCACCCTGAGCTCCAGAATGTTGATGGACTGAAGAGATTCCTCCGCAGACCACCTGCCCTGGATCCCCGGGTGACCCATAGCCGCACACCAGCTGCCCAGGCTGGCATCTGTTGTGACCATGGTCCATACCGGGACCACAAATGGCTTCCCCTGGCCCAGGTTACACCGCTGCAACCACCGCTGCAGATCCAGTCTGGCTTCCGGAAAGAAGGAGAGAGCTGCCGATCCAGAATACACTGTAGGGAAAGTTCCACCCTCAAGACCTTGTCTTCTGATATATTCTACCTTCCAAAGGAAGATCAGTACCCCATGGTACCTGTATTCCATATTGAATGAAAGAGAAATAAAGATACATACATATATAGGCAAACCAAGAAGGGGTTTTTGCACTTCCTCATGTCAGCATTCCGTGACCTTAAGCAAATCAATTTACCTCCCTGTACCAAAAAGCGCCTAATTATATTGTACATTCTACAAGACAGGATGTTACTGAGCCTGAAACTTATAGTATAGAAGAATAAACATATTATCATTATAGTATAGTATAGAATATGACAAGTGTGTGAGGATAAGATAGGTCAATGGAAAATTTGAGAAAAACAGAACTGAGAGAAATACGTGAAAGTAAAAAAATACTCACAAATGAGGATGCTACACAACAGAACAACATTGTTCTGGGCACCTTACCATCACATACTGGGCAGCATGTTCCTGGTCTTGGAGGAGCTGGATATCGGCACAAAGAAGCACAGTGACGCTTTCTACACTGAATGTTGCCCTCCTGTATAGAAATTAATACAAGGAGATAAAGTGAGAAAATTGTAAAGGGTTAGAAAAAAAAGGAAAGAAGAATTAAACAAGATAATAGAATGGGTAGAATTATGGCAGGATGGCAGTCACGGTATATGAAGAGGCAGCAGTGTGTGACACTGATAGTAGGAGTTCTTGGATCATGCCTGAGGAATGGGTCAGGAATAACACTTATGGGGAAGGAGGAGGTAGCAGTCTATATTTACCACACAGCGACAGCTCTGACATGGTTCTCCTTGAGGTTTCCACTCCTCCCCATGTTTATGTGTTACTGTCCCATCAATGCACCCTGGATGTGTGAAGAGAAATTAAAAGGAATTCAGTTGAGAGTTTGTGTTAATACAGCTTAAAACTAAGGAATTATTAGGTTGACGTAACCAAAACTGAACAGAAATGCAGACTTCCGCTTATTCTGGATAATGCTTTGAACTCCAGCACTGCAACTGTTTGCATCATTAGAACAAATATATAAAATGTAAAAGCAATACAAAAAAAGATTAAACTGGCCTTCCCTCAGTAATACTTCATCTGAATGGCAACTTGACCAGCAGTATGTATAATGATTATATATATATATATATATACACACACACACACAAAACACACTCCTTGCTGCCTAATTTTGGTTCCTTTGGATGTCAGGGGGCTGCATGTCTCATTGTAATCAATGGCTTGTGCACCCCCCCCCCACACACACACACACGGCATTTGGAGGGTTAACCTATTTCATTGGAGCTTGAAAAAGGTAATTTGTCTTGTTTGCATTTTTTAGTTCACTTCAAAGAACTGTAACAGAGCCTAGAGTATAATTTATGGCCCATACTGGAATTTAACCCTTTGGGTGCCATAGAGATATCCAATACATTGTCTTGTAGTGGTCTGGCTGTCAAGGGGTTAGGTGTTAAAATTATGTGCATGCGTTTTAACGTCATGTATTGTGCATATAGCCTTAATTATTATTATACCTGAATAAGAGACCTAGTTGTCTTGAAAACTTTCATTCAAAGCCATTCAGTTAGAAAATAAAGGTATCATTTGTACTCTACTAGTCTCCTGTAATTTCCTGACAATCTACACAATGGTCTTGTGTCCTCCCCCCCCAATCATCTTCTGCTAATGGCTGAAAGTAAGTTTTAGTCCAACAGAAGGTGCATGATGCAGTGGTCCTGTCCTAACAAATTGTGGCCTTGATTCCATTGCATTTGATATGTTTATCAAGGGTTTTATCTGCAAACTTGTCTATAGCTTTCACTGGGAATCTTGGATATAAGATCAATGATGACACATATCAACTGCATTATAATCTAGACCTGTGATTGATGCATTGAATTTGATTATCACAGAGACTGAGCATCAGAACTTGAAAGCAACAGAACTTATCATCAACAAGGTAAATAACCCACAGAGCTTGCAAACCATTTCCTATTAACAAAAAACAAAAAGAGGTGTTCAATACATTGTTTGCAGTGCATTATACACCACTTTGGCCCCAAGTGGTTAATTAAGTGTTTGAAGGGCAAGAAGGGCAAGCCCTTCTTGCCCTTGCCAGTTCATGTGATCGCCGTAGCAGCGATCACATTGTACCGGCATAGTGACAGACAGAGGCAGCAGAAAAAGCATGCTGTCTTTGCCTGTCACGTCTGCCTCTGTGTCTCTGTTGCTATGAAAGTAAGGGAGACAGAAGTAGACAGGAGACACCTAGTGGTGAAAGAAAATACAGCAGCTAGGGGTATTAACCCCTTCACTGCTGGTGCCAAAGGCTTGCTAAGTGCAGGTCAATTTCTTTACCTTTACATTGCCTGCAGCATTCCCCAGGAACTTCCTCCTGCAGCACACAACTCAGCTCTGGGCAAGAAACTCGGACACAATGCACATTGCCATCCTGTGGAGACAGACATACAAACACTGCACATTACCATCCAGGGGAGGGAGAGACACACACAACACATTACAATCGAGAGGAAGGACACACATACATGGCTGGATTTACAACTCATGCACCCCTGGAAAATGTATAGTAGGCAACCCGTAGTCCTACACATGTCCATACTTCACTGATTTGACTCTACCCTCAGTCTCATCTTCTGTTATTTCTCAAAATAAAACAACATTAGCTTATATTATTTACAAGTAATCTGGTTGTGAGACAGAAGGACCGCCAACACGTTGCTTCACAATGAGACATCTGTGTTAAAGGGGTTAATTAGTGGCAAAGAAAATTATATTCAAACTAATTGTACATTGAACACCATAAACCAGTAACAGGTGCCTGTTGCAGGAACATTGGGACTGCTCTGGCTACACCCACAGTGCTCTCTTCAGTTCCCTACTCTGCTTTATGGTAATTCAACACACACACAAGCACAAACCAACATCCTGAAGAGAGGAACACATACAACACATTAAAATCCCACGAAGGGAAACATGCACACACATACCACATTACCATCCCGAGGAGGGAAACAGAGACACATACAAACCATTTCCACACAATAGGAATTATGGAGTAAAGGGCCCTGGTGTGATAATTTTTTAGGGCACATATTAACATGGAGATCATCATTATTACATACTCCAGTCAGGCAAAAAGACCTGGGTTTAACCCTTTAATGACTAGAAGGGAGAGCAATGCATTGAAAATCCCCTAGATTTCATGTTTAACCCTTTAATCAATAGAGGGGTTTGTGAAGCAATGCATTGGAGACCTCTCTAATATTAAAGGGGTTATAAAGCTCTATTCAAGTGCACTGGAATTTAGGTATGCTTATTTTTCCCCATGGTGCAGTTAGTTTATTCCAGTTTACTAGCCCAATAAAACTCATGTTGGCAAGGAGCAGAATTTGAAGCAACACATTTATTTTAAAAAGATATGCTAGGACATCTATTTGTTACACATCAGGATATGGTATTCTGAATTGGCCCACATTTTAAAGCAAAATGGTACAATAGCACTTGTTTCCTCTACACTACTGTAAAGTGATAGACACACTATATACAACTTATACTTAATCCAACACGTATATTAAACTTAATTACAATGATTGATCTATAAAAAGGACAAATACCCGACAAATGCAGTTTTCACAAGGGTCCCCTTTGCCCTGGAAAGTGATACCATTTGGAATAATGTTCCCATGCAGGTCACAGGCTGAACAGTCAGGGCAGCAAGAACCATGTTTTACACCATGGGTGCAGGTGTGTGGACATCGGACGGAGTCTGTGCACCGCACTTCACCATCCTGAAAGATGCAGAAAGACTTTAAGGACTGTGGGAGTGATGAGAAGTGGTAAATGTTTAAATAAAAGCAGCTCCAATTAATCTTCATATAATTTGGGCCGTGGAGAGTGTTATTTCAATACTGTCAGTTGTAGTTCAAGAGTAATTGAAAGATAAAATATCCCACCCCTTTTACTGATGTAACACTGCTCACCTCAGAACAGCACGACTGTCCAGATGAATCGCAGAGAGGGACAATCTTCAGTGAGCATTTGGGAAAAAACTGAAAAACCTGTCAAGGGAGCAAGGTTTTCCTTATGCTCACAGTAAGAAGATTGTCCCATGTTGCAAGCTGTCTGGTCAAGAGACCAGATTCCACATCTGAGGGGAGGTGGCTTACACTAAGTAAAAGGGGCGGGAGGGGGATACTTTATCATTCAATTACTCTTAAACTACAACTCTGACAGTATTGAAATAACACTCTCCATGGTCCAAAAACTATGACGATTAATTGGAGCTGCTTTTTTTGTTAAACATTACTATCACTTTAAGAGAAATAGAGAGTGTAAGTTATGAAAGAGTGTCAGTGAAATATTTAAAAAGGCAAATAGAAAAGTAATTGGACTTTCAAGTACCCAAGAATTGATCTGGCAAATCCACTGTGATATTTCCTGAAGACACCACACTATTAGTTCCTCTACCTTTTACATTTTTAGAACAATATTTATGTAGGGCATTTATGTAGGGTGTCACTTAAGTCAAAAAAAGATCATCAAGAGAAAATTATATTTTGTTAGATTTTGAAAGATGTTTGATACAGTGCCCATAGTATTCTGAAAAGCAAATGCCAAAGTTCAGGATTGAGTAATCATTCTCTAAACTGGCTCTGATCCTATTTATCAGACAGAATGCATCATGTATCTGTTGCTGACAATATTTCCCTTCTGCTCAAAGTAACAAGTGGGGTTCCACAAAGCTCAGTTCTTGGCCCTACTCTTTTGCAAAGCATCTTCTGTACACATTTATGCAGAGTACACCATCATTTAGTCTAAAAACTCAAAAATATCTCTACTCAAAGCCATATTACAAAATTTTCTGAAGTTGAAAGATGGATAGCAAAGAACAAACTGTTCTTAAACAAAACGGTCACAATGGTATTTGGTACGAAGAACAAACTGGGTAATCACTGCAATACTGACCTATCCATTTTTAACAGTCTAATCATAACTTGGCCGCAGTGGACTCCTACAAATATCTTTGTATGTGGCTTGATCCTAACCTCACTTTTGGTCTTCATATTGATAAATTAACATCCACACTATCTCAAAATGGGTACTCTGTTTCAAAACAAAACCTGTTTAAGTCCCCGGTATGAAAACGTATTGTACATCAGAAGTTACAGCCAGTCATAGACTATGGGCACATAGTATGTGCTCCTGCACCACAAATCCATCTTGCTAACCTTGACATTCTGTATAACTTATTATGCCTCTTTATCCTCCAATGTAATTTTACAACCCATCACTGTGACATGTATGAAGAGCTAAATTGGTTAACACTCGAATCTACATGTACCCTTCACCTCTCTTGCCTGGTTTATAACCACTTCTCTAGAAACCTACCAGGATACCTGATCAATGTATGCTCACTCCAGCTCTACATACTAACTATAACCTCTGCTCCATTGCTAACAACTCACAGAGTATACCACGCTACAAGAAAGAAGCCAATCTGCATTCTCCTTCAGACCTCCTAAAGGTATGTGTGTGTGTTCCTGGTAAAAAAATTTCTTGTTGATCAATCATTTTGTCAAGGATTATTCGATAAACCATGTACAATTATTGAATCCAGTAGTAGATGTGGACTAAAAGTTGTAAAATGTTTTTTTTTTGTTTGTTTGTTGTTTTTAATTTTCATGGAAAACCCACAATTTGCCATTTTTTACATGGATGTTTTAACATATCCAAAATACATACAATTTCCGTATACCCGTGCCACAACTGAATTTTGAGTGAGAACATTGCCATTTCCTGCCTAAGTTTTCCATGGCCTCGATACTTCCTGCCACACTACTAAACTGACACCACTTTTATAGTGAGCATAGTGGGAATATATGTAGGATATTCAATGGGGTGGGGATACTTTATTATCATTGATTTCAATGCAATGAAAAAGTAGAAAAACAGCACTTTTCACAATAATTCCTGCTGAAAGTGAAAAGTGCAATTTTTTTCACTACTGTGTTGAACATTTTCACCCATCCCCTTCCAAAATGACGAAGGTCCAAATATATTTTTTTCTGCTCCTCCAAGAGTTATTCATACAAAATCTCTAAATATTATGAATACCATTGTAACAATGTACAATGAGTGGTTGGTGCAAAAAAGGATACAAAACTGTATTTTTACTGTAATATGTGAGAATGTAATATCAGCCTTCGATTTTCAAAATAAGATCAAAGAATATAATATTTGACCATACACAGAGCAGTTTATAGTTTAGTTACTATTTTGTCTGCAACAAAGTTTTTGATTTTTTTTAATAGAGTGGGCGGGATTTTTTAGACCATGCTTTAGATTTGGACTATATTAAATTATGTAATTTAACGAAATTATGATATTATTAGATGAAAAAGCCAAAAGGTCCTTTGGGCCTGAGGAGCCAAGGGCTATCAGTTGTGTAACCCTTCTTTCTCTCTCTCTACAAGAAGAAACAACAGAAAAGAAGGAGCTTCTGGTGTAATAACGTGTTTGTGGAGTATTCTTTCACAAACCCGTCACCTCTTAAAGAAATGTACTCACAAAAGGATTGTTCAACTCAACAATTATGTGTTAGTTGAAAGCTGCACATAGGGGACATTATCGCCACCCCCAAAGCAGCCACAGGATTCAGTAGGATGATTGAGCTGGGCCGCTCCTCAATTTAACTCACCCAGAGTGTGTAACATGCAGAAAAAACAACAGCAAAGAGGGTTCCCTATAGTGCCTGTTATCCTTATAACAAATCCTATATAATAATTTGCTAAATGTGCGTGTCAGAAGCAGTCATGTGCAGTAGAGACAGCTGCGTGTGCTGCAGTCATGCGCACTACAGACTGCCTGTGCCGAGGCTGATAATGGAGCGGGGCTCCAAATTCAGACCACAGTCGAGAGGACTATGGTCTGAATTCAGATTCAGAGCGCCCCCTCCGTATCAGCCGCAGCGCGAGTAGTCTCTACTGTGCATGACTGCACAGAGGCCGTTGCTGGGTGGCACTGTGTACCCGGGCCCTTCAACTAGTTTACAATAAAATATAATACTCACAAAGGTGGTAGTTGTGGAAGAGTTTATAACCTACAACAACACTTCAAGCTTGCAGAGTTATTCACCTGCCTCTGCTCAGGTATCCACGGCTTTGGAAGTGAGAAAGTCCACACTGCTGCTTCTTGTCTACGAAATTATTTAATAAAAAATTGTATTCATATTACAAAATACTAAATAGTAATATTGACAATAAACTAAAAGCAAGGCTAGTTACATAAAAAGATTGATGAGGTTTTGTGGTCGCCTGACCACTTCTTCTACTGTAGCTCAGCCAAAAAAGCAAGAAAGACCTAGAGACCAGTTTAAAAAGTGTGGGGCAATATATGAATGGGCAAGGGAAAGAGACACCCTTACAGGGCGAGTAGCTTTACACTGAAAGCTTTGAGGATGAATTAGGTCTCTTCATCGGTTTATAAAACAAAACAAGCACAACATCCAGAGGCAAAGAATTCCATAGCTTTACCACCCTTACTGTAAAAAAAATCCTTGTCTTTGTTTTAGTCAAAAGCACCTTTCCTCTAATCTTAATGGATGACCTCTCATCCTTAGCTCAGCTTTTTGTGTACATAATTCATTGAATAGTTCTTTATATTGACTACCACCCTTCAGTTTGTACTGTAAACAAGAACATCATGCTGATAATGGTGTGACATTGTAAAGAGATTAAACAAACTATAGCTATAAAAAAGTGAGTCACCTTTTCTATGTTCTCAGTTAGCCATTAAAAGGTATCATCTTTACATCACTCTTGTGAGTTTTATATATACACCAAATTTGTTCCTAGATGTAATCCTCCTCCCACTTACCCCCAAAAAATTGCCTAAGTCGGGGCCACTGACGTGCCTACTGAGGTACCAGCTAATCGGTAGTACCATTGCACCTTGAATATAAACAAGTTATGTTTTAATATGAAAGACATGCAATCCAATAAGAAATCCACCTCAGCTTGTGTTTTCTGAAACTTCTGGATGAAATCCTTCAAATCTTCCAACCCATCAGCATGTCTTATATTGCCATAAAAACTAATCACATCAATCGTGGCCAAATGGCAATTATCTGAACACTGAAGAGTTTCAACAATGTTTAGTACCCCCACTGTATTGGCCACAATATATGGGCTGGATTTCAAAATAGGACGTATACAGATGCCAATGTATTTGGACAGGGTTCTCTTTCCAAATCAACTCCAGAGACAATGGTCTCACTGGTGGGGATTGCATATTTTTGTGCACTTTAGGTAACCAGTACCACACACACTGGTCTCCAGGGATGATCCAACAAAAGTTTTTCCAAATGTTTCCTTTTAATGACACCAATTTGTACACCAGTGCTGTTAGGGACCAGAAATCAGACAGGACACAAAAATATAAAATGCAATACATCTTTATTAAAGTAATAAAAACAGAATTGAGATCCAAGAGCATAAACCAAAAGACACGCCAGGGTCAGGAACCAAGACAGGTAATCAGCCAAACCAGAGTCAGGAACCCAAAAGTCTGCGATGTCAGGAACAAGCCAAGGGTCAGGAGTACAGAAGTCCGCGATGTCAGAAGCAAGCCAAGAGTCTGGAGCACAGCTAAACAGGAGGAGAAGGAAAGCTGGATACCTAGTTGCACAGAGAAGGCCCTCCAGAATCTAGAAAGGAACTGGCTACCCTGCTTTTTTTGGTCATGTCAGTAAGGGGTTTTACAATACAGGAAAAATTGCGGATAAATTTCCTATAGTAGTTAGAAAACCTGAGGAAACATTGAAGGGAGCAGAGACCTACGGGTTGCGGACACTCGATAACAGCCGAGAGTTTCGGACCTCTGAAATTACGTACCCCAAGAAGGTGTTTACATCTGCGTGGTGGCTTTCCATGGAGGAGGAATGGATCAGAATGTTGTCTAAGTATACCACCACGCATTATTGGAGCATGTCCCAGAGGACATCATTTAAGAATTACTGGAAAACCACAGGAGCATTACACAGACCGAAAGGCATTATGAGGTATTCGTAATGCCCACTCCTGGTGTTTAAATGCATTTTTCCATTCGTGGCCCCCCTTTTTTTATCCGTACCAAATTATACGCCCCTCGCAGGTCGAGCTTAGAAAATACCTTAGACCCTTTCAATTGATCGAATAGCTCAGTAACCAGTGGAATAGGGTAGGTGTTTTTAACCATGATACGATTGAGCCCCCTTTAAGAAATACAGGGTCTCAGTTCACCACCCTTTCTTCACAAAGAAGAATCCAGCCCCGGCAGGAGAGGAGGACTTGTGGATGAACCTCCAGGACAGCGCATCCGCAACATACTCCTCCATGGCCTTCTTCTCCATGACAGAGGCTTGGCCTCGAGGAGGTATGGAACCCTGTTGTAGTTCAATAGTACAATCGTATGGGCGGTGAGGTGGGAGCTCACCAGCCCAGCCCTTTTCGAATTCATCACGAAACTCTTGGTACTCTTCAGGCAGCAAAGAGACCGAGGATGTGGTTAGCACCCTCCCCACTTTTTACTAGGCATGTCTTGGAAAAGTTGGGTGACCATGCCACGACTTCAGCCCTTAGCCAGTTGACAGTGGGATTGTATTTGCGCAACCATGGATAACCCAGGATCACAGGATAGTGAGGAGAATGGATAACCTGGAATTGTAAAAATTTGTGATGGAGAGTCCCTACAGGCATAGACGAAGGAGTGGTTTCGTGGGTGACCTGCAGCGGCTGTAGGGGTCTATAATCATTCGCCTCAAGGGCAAGTGGAGTGGTATGGAGCTGCAATGGAATGGAGTGCTTCTGGGCGAAGTCACTGTCAATAAAGAGGATTATTGCACCGGAGTCAATAAGTGCCTCTGAAGTAATGGAACTTTTGCCCCAAGAGAGCCCAACGGAGACAAGTGGTTTATCCGTCTGAATATCCGGGGATGCTAAGAGGCCACTTAAGGTCTGTTCCCTACAGGACCTTAGGTGCGGTCGTTTCCCGGACGTGTGGTGCAAGATCACAGTAGGTGCCCTGTCTTACCGCAATAAAGGCATAGGCCCTCCCTCCTCCTCCTCAACACCCTTTCCTCAACTGAAAGGCGAGTGAACCCAATCTGCATGGGCTCCACATCGGCTGAAGTTTAGGGACTAGGAGGTGCGGGAGGAGAGGGAGGCACGGGTGGGGACGAAAAGCTCTGAGTTAAACGGATGGGATGCATCCACAGGCGCTCCCTGAAGGAAGGTCTCTCACGGATTCGGGAGTCAATCAGAATACAATATGAGGCCAGTTCCTCTAAATCTCTGGGAAGGTTCCAGGCTGCAATCTCATCTTTAACCATGTCTGAGAGCCCATTAGAGAAAGCAGCAATGAGAGCCTCATTATTCCAGCCAACCTCGGCAGCCATGGTACGAAATTCTGTGGCATAATCGGAAACCGTCCAAGTACCCAGCTGGATGAACGTTAGTTGCTTGGCAGCCGAGGTGGAGCAACCCGGTAGTCAAATACCCTTTTAAAGGATGCCACAAACTCAGGGTAATTGTATACAGTAGGTTTCTGCATCTCCCAAAGGGGATAGATACCAACCTGGTTCAGGAAACCACTGCACTCGTTAGGGTCACCCCCATAATGCTGGGGAAGCAGGGCAGACCCAGTCATGCCTCTCACAACGTAGGAATCAGCATTGGCAGCCAGAGCGGGAGCGTCAGCAGCTATAGGGACAAACCAAATTTACCTAGTATATTACAAGGGCGCTTCCTGATCTAAACCTTACAAAGAAGCTCAGACACCTTTTATCTGGAGAGAATAATTAAAATTTTTAGATTCTGCTTGGTTCTGCAGCAGTTTTACAGACCTTTTGACTTCTTATCCCAGAGGTGGCCATGTTTGATCCTCATGAGTCAAAATCAGGCCAGAATGTACACACAATGCCATGTAAGTTGTCAAAGTGATAATTAATTGTAACTCAGTAAGAATTTATTAAAGGGGGAATATACTCCAGATCCATGAAAGGGCTATTTATGTGGCCTCAGAGCAAGCACATTTTCAGCAGCTACTGCCTGCTCTTCATCACATAATGAATTTTTGTTCCAGTCTTCATTTATTGATTAATAAAGAAGATAGATGTATGTGTGTTACATGGTATTCTCAGAAAAGTAATAATTTCATGATATGAGCAAACATTTTCCTTTTAACCCATTGAATGCTAAATAAGTCTCCAAAGCATTGCACAGCAATACTCGAAGACCTGTCCAGCATTTGAGGGGTTAATTAAGCCAATCCCATGAATCTAGCCTGTCTGTGAGTACTAACTCCAACTCCCACGCAGTATTCAGCAGATTTCAGATATTGTTAATATGATAAAGCAAGAAGTGAGTCTAATATGGTTTACAAATTGTATGATTTTTTCCCCCAAATGACATACTTTGTTGACAAGATGCTTTATTTTTATTTTTTTTATTTAACAGTCCAGCCATGTGATTTGTATGTTGGTACTTTTAATTTTTAATACTGAATTAATATTTGTCTACAACTGTGGTTCTCAGACTGTGTTCTGAAGAAGTCTGGGATCCCTGAAGAAGTGCATTGGGTTGCACAAATGTATGAAAACATGGATAGTGAGTAGGGCTGGGGTGGCAGTATCTGTGGTTTGTATCTAGCAGTGGACATGCAGTTTTCTAAAGGAAAATAGATTACAGCTGCCTGGTAACTAGTACATTTTGGCCTGATGATTTAGTCAAATCACTAGTACTGACTAGCAATGAAATACATTTGATATTCCTTTGAAATAGGTTTAATATTAATGTTAACACCTAGCCAATGCACTTGTGTGGGTCAGGACTGTTTTGCACTTTAAAGACCACATAAAATTGTGCATATTTTGGTAATGGCTTGTTAATAGCGATGTTTAGGGTACTCAAGCAAACTATATTTTGTTTTTGAGATAGGATAAATTTTCATTTGGTACCATGTGTAAATATATATTCCTCATATTGTATTGGTAAATATACATACATATGAAAAAAAAACACTAAAATAAAAAATCATGATTCTGTCCTATATTAGAGCAGTTGTAAAATACCCCTACATACCCTCAACTACACCATAAGTGTGTGGGTTTTCCTTTTGCCAGTTAAGGGTACAAAATAGGAGTACCTTATAATTTCTATTAGGTAATATTTTTTATTTTTATATTCATGTATTCTTTGTCATTATTATTTATTTTACCATTTTTACAATTTATGTTAATAAATGGTCAGTTACAGCCTTCCTCCCCAATTTGGGGCATGGACAAGAGAATACACCATCCCTTTAAATGTGAATTCTGTGACTTATGTTCACATAAAGGTTTCACATTCAGATCTCACAATTGGGAGCCAGTTCACAGTCTTTCCAGTTTGAACAGGGTCACACACTAGTATGAATGGTTTATTGCAACATGATGGGTATGAAACCCATTAGTCTAGATTTATATTTGAGTGCCATGATTAATTTTATTGTTAGGCTCAATGTTGCTTGTTGTTGGTGTATAACATTATACTGCTCTACTAGAAAATGCTTTAAAAGAAGTGTGTCACAACTCAGCTGTAGGAGTGCTCAGTGGGAGGGATCTACTAGGGCTCAAAAGTAATGTTACCTGAAAAAACCCAGATAACCTAATATCAAAGAAGAATGGAAAAATTGATGATAAAATTGTATTTTAAAATATACAAATGCACAGATGTTTAAAATATACCATACAACACTGAACAGAAATACCAAAGCTGGTGCCCTAAAATCCTGGGTGAATTTCTAAAACCCCACTGAGATGTAAACATTAATAACCAACCCTGAATGTGAAGACTTCGCTGTTTCAAAAAGGCTCTGATTGTAAAAAGAAAGCTAAAAGGAGACTAAAGAGCATTATATGATACAAAGTAACAGTAGAAATAAGTATAAGCAATAAATTGTTGTCCATAGACCAACGACTGAAAAGAATTAAATGTTGGTGGCTACAATATGACCTAATAGAGCAATTAATGTATAATGAGAGAGGAACAAAATACATGAGAACAATAAGATGTGTAAGCAAACCAGCAAATTATCAGTTCAAGTCATGGATAATGGAGTGTCGTCCCACTCGTGTGGGTAGACCACAATGGTGTAAAGTTTGTCTTAAAATATAGTTACACTCAAAGTCAAAGACTGAATATTGTGTAATAATGTAAAAAAATGAATGTATTTTGCTTTACTTATCTTTACTCTCAGTTAGCAATGTTATAGAAATGGAATGCAATGAAGATGATGGATGAAGATGAACAGGTATTACATCAATGCGCAAGTTTCACAGATTGTTTCATAAATCAAATGGGACAACTCTCACAACATCTCATCTTATTTCTCACCAGCTTAAAGTATTCTCCATGCTGCTCACAAACTTGGCTTCATCAACATATAGTACAGAATATGAATGAAAGGACAGCAAAGAAAAATATCTAAAATTGGTGTTTATTGCAAATATCTCACACAAAAAATACACTTACAGAGGAATATAAAGAAGTGTAACGTGAGATATTTACAATAGACACCGCGTGTAGATATTTTCCTTATGTGCTTTTTATGTTCAGCTATTATACCGCTCTAATTATTCAATATATCTGTTTTAGAATTAGTGCTGCTACCTGTCCCTAGTATTCACCTGACAGGTGCAGAGACGACAACCATCTGTGGTGGTGGTATTCTGACCCGGTAATAATGGACGTCCATCCAACTCACACGCTAAGAAGAACAAAAGAGGGACACATTTAGGTTATGTTCCCATCATCACAAGAACAGCCAGCCACATTGGATTATAAATATTTTCACAGAATAACCTACAGTGGGAGGGACAGTCACATTAATCTACTGATTTATTTTGTTTTCCATGGTTTTACCTTGAGGTTTGACATAACTGTACTTATCACCGACTCAATAAACAGACCAGACGTGATGGTGTACAGTGACTGTTGTCTTAAGGGTCATTAACCCTTTGAATGCCAGAGGAGTACACATCACATTGAAAAGCAATGCATTGTGTACCCCTCTGGCACTCAAAGGGTTAAGGCTAATGCAGTAAGAATAATTGGAATTATTGTGAATCGAACATAACCATTGGAGTCACATAACAATTCCCCAATTTCTTAACGACTGAAATGAACATTTTAACCTTTGAATGTATCATAGACTTTCCAGATATTCAAGGGTTTCAAAACCTTATTCTCAACTGGAAAAACCCTATGGTCAATTGATTTGTATTTGTCACCTATGGTGCAGTTAGTTTTCCATAGAATTGTTCCAGTTATTCATAGTACATCAGCCTTATCAGCCTTATAGTGCATTGGAGAGCTTTTTACCTGGGCAGGAAGGACAACACTGGCCTGGCGTGGGCATTGGGTTGGTGCAGGCAGGTAGAGGGCACTGAACAGGCAAGCATCGCACCAGATTATTCTGCAACATACATGCAAATGGAAATCAATGAGCACTTTTGACATAAACTGTCAATTTTCCAGTTTATGCAAACTAACTAGCACTGTCTGGTATCCTACACTGCTTTCCATCCCACACAGCGCTCCCTGCTGGACAGTACTAATTTGCATTACTGAAAATTATTCAAATCCCTTTGAGATGGATGCACCCAGTGAGGTGAGAAAGTGGACAGATGCATATGCTACACAAGTACAACTACTTATTATGTGAGTACCTGTAGGAGTGTGCCTACACATGTAGTATATCCAGTCTTATAAAGATAAAATAATTTATCTAGCACTGCAACTTTTAGTACTTAGCAGCTAAAATGTCTCATGGTGTTAGGATGGTTAGATAATTAAGGCTGATATAAACTGGTCATCACATCAAGTCCAGGACATGCAGGAAGCCCAAGTGGAACATAAATGTTCTGTATTTAATGTGCTCCTCTTTGGATACCCCAGATCTGTGCTGTAAAACACTGAAATCCAGATCTGTACTGTACACACTAATATCCAAATCTATACTTTACTGATTGGGATATTTGTGTGCCACACTGCTACATGTCAGTGGGTCCCATATCTGGATATTAATAAAATTATTTGTTTGACATAGTGTTGGGTATCAGTAAGTCACAGTACACAGTACCAATATATCACAGCTGTAGGTATGAGGGTGTCAAAGTTAAGGACAATAAGAGGTTACAGTGATGTATATGAATATAACACAATGCTAGCATTCATTTACATGTTCCTTGTCCTTCCCTTTCAATTGAACCACAAAAAGTTGCTTGCAATTTAAATTATTTTTGCTGCCATTATCCATAGATTTAGGCTGACCATACCTCACCTTTATAAAGGGACACATAGGAAATAGGCATATTTCAGGAGTGCATCAAAATCAAAGCAACCCTGTACTATGCATTTTTCATGTGTGGCCCTTTTTAAAGGTGAGGTATGATCAGCCTACATAGATTATTCAAGTCAAGAGGCACAGTGCTAGGTATAAGTATGTCACTGTGCTAGGTACAAGTGTGTCACTGTGCTAGGTAACAGTGTGTCACTGTGCTAGGTACCACTACATCACTGTGCTAGACACCAGGTTGTCAAACAGTTAGGTATCAGTGTGTCACAGTGCTAAGCATCAGTGTGTCATATGCTAGGCATCAATAGGTTGCAGATGTAGGTACCAGTGTGTGTCACAGTGCTAGATATCAGTGTGTCACAGTTCTTGATATCAGCTTGTTACAGTGCTAGGTATCAGCTTGTCACAATACTAGATGTTAGTGTGTCACAATGTTAGGTACCAGTGTGTCACAGTACTAGGTATCAGTGTATCATAGTGCTAGCTATCAGCGAATGACAGTGTTAGGTATCAGCGTGTTGCAATACTAGGTATCAGCACGTCAAAGTCCTGGGTATCAGCAAGGAACAGAGTTTGGCATCAAAGTATCATAGCTCCAGGTGTCAGGTTTTAACAGAGAACTATGAGCTTGTCGCAGCTCTAGATATCAGTGTGACACGGTTCTAGGTATCAATGTGCTACACTAGTAGGTACTGGTGTGTCAAAGTGATGAATATCAGTGTTTCACAGTGTATTAGAAAAATCACAGTTCTGGGCATTAACATGTCACATTGCTGGGTACCATTGTATCACAGAGCTGCCTGTCAATGTATCACAGTTCTGGGTATCAATGAATCACAGTTCTAGGCATCAGCTTATCACAGCAATATATATCAGTGCATCACAGGGTTAAGTACCAGTGTTTCACAGAGGAAGGAAGTGTGTCACAGTGCTGGGTATCAATGTGTCATAATGCTTATTATCAGTTTGTCTCAATGTGTTACAATCCTACATATTAATTTGTCTCAGTGCTGGATATCAAAGTATCATACTGAGTGTCACAGTGCTAGTTATTAGTGTGCCACAGTGCTGGATATCAAAGTGTCACAGTGCAGAACATCGAGTTACAGTGCTAGGTATTAGTGTGTCACAATGGTGGGATTAGTGTGTCACAGTGCGGATATCAAGGTATCAAAGAGTTCTAGGTATCAGAGTATCAAAGTGCTGGATATCACCATACCAAAGGGCTAGATATAAGAATGTCACAGTGCTGGATATCAGTATGTCAAAGTGCTCGGCATCAGTTTGTCTCGGTGCTGGGCATCAGATTGTCATAGTACTGGAGTGTCATAGTACTGGGTATCAGTGTGTAACAGTCTGTGACAGTGCTAGGAATCAGTGTACCACATATATGGGTATCAGAATGTTACAGTAATTACCATGTCACAGTACTGTGTATAAATGTATCATACATCTGAGTATATATATAGCATGATTCCAGGTATCCACTTGTAACAGTGCTCAGATCAGCTTTTCACAGTGCCAGTTATCAGTGTGCCAAAGAGCTGGATATCAGTGTGTCATAGAGCTGGGTATCAGTGTGTCACAGAGCTGGGTATCAGTGTGTCACAAAGCTGGGTATCAGAGTGTCACAGAGCTGGGTATCAGTGTGCCACAGAGCTTGGTATCAGTGTGCCACATTGTGACACACCAATACACAGCATTGTGTCACACTGTTCGCTAGCTCTGTGACACACCAATACACAGCACCGTGTCATACGGATACCCAATAGAGCTAGCTATTAATGTGTCACAGAGCTGGGTATCAGTGTACCACAGAGCTGGGTATCAGTGTGCCATAGTGTGACACACCAATACACAGCACTGTGTCACACTGATAGCTAGCTCTGTGACCCACCAATACACAGCACCGTGTCATACCGATACCCAGTAAAGCTAGCTATTAATGTGTCACAGAGCTGGGTATCAGTGTACCACAGAGCTGGGTATCAGTGTGCCACAGTGTGACACACCAATACACAGCACTGTGTCACACTGATAGCTAGCTCTGTGACCCACCAATACACAGCACCGTGTCATACCGATACCCAGTAGAGCTAGCTATTAATGTGTCACAGAGCTGGGTATCAGTGTACCACAGAGCTGGGTATCAGTGTGCCACAGTATGACACACCAATACACAGCACTGTGTCACACTGATAGCTAGCTCTGTGACCCACCAATACACAGCACCGTGTCATACCGATACCCAGTAGAGCTAGCTATTAATGTGTCACAGAGCTGGGTATCAGTGTACCACAGAGCTGGGTATCAGTGTGCCACAGTGTGCCACACCAATACACAGCACTGTGTCACACTGATAGCTAGCTCTGTGACACACCAATACACAGCACCGTGTCATACCGATACCCAGTAGAGCTAGCTATTAATGTGTCACAGAGCTGGGTATCAGAGTGTCACAGAGCTAGGTATCAGAGTGTCACAGAGCTGGGTATCAGTGTGCCACAGTGTGACACACCAATACCCAGCACTGTGTCACACTGATAGTCTGTGACACACCAATATACAGCACTGTGTCATACCAATACAGAATAGAGCCAGCTATTAATGTATCACAGTGCTTTGCATTGGTTTGTTGCGGTGCTGTAAGTGTAGTGCCAACGGGTGTCAGTGTCTCACCAAGCAGGAGCAGTTCACGCATGGGTTGCTCTGTGAAAGGAAGAAGTCTCCATTTCTGTATGTAAGCCCCTCGTATTCACAACCTGAAAACAAGATGTAAAGTCTGACTCAGTTCTGTGTATGAAACAACTTAAGATTGATCATAAAGGCTAATTAACGCAATGTCCAGACAAATCATGAGGAGTAATGTTATCAGAGGGTTAACCTTTTATTTTAAAGAAGGGGTTTAAATAGCTGTTTCTAAGGTCCTTTTACACAAGTAACATTGCAGCAACTACACAAGAACAAATGGTATGAGCTGTGAGTCATTGGGTCTTTCACATAGGCAACATGCACTCTGATTACAGAGGGATGCAGCATGCATCCTTCTGACAGTGAAATAATGTAGTGGTTAAAAATTGTTATTATTATTCTTTATTTTTACAGCTTCATCTTGGTCCGCAGAGCTGGTACAGGTTTAACCGATAAGTGCCAGAAGGGTATCCGACACTGCTAAGCAATGCGTTGATACCCCTCTGGCACTCAGAGAGTTAAATGGCACTGCACTAAGGTCATACAACTATTGCAGGTAATTTCCCTGTGATGTTATCACTTCTGTTTTTATTGAGAGAATGGGATGCTGGAAAAAATTTGATACACTGTAGCATTAAAACACACCTACATTTCCAGTGGCAAAACCAAAGTCCTTCTACAAAAAATCTACAAAAAAGTTCTTCAAAGGTGGAGCTACAAAGCCACCCCTTTGAAAGAGCCTTAAATGGAAAATAAAGTTATAAAAATATTATTATTGTATGTTGTAACTCTTTATAGTGCCTTTAAGAAACCTCGGGCTCGATTCAAATGCAGGAGATAAATGTTACCTCCCATTTTATCAAAAACAAGTGTAAAAGACCGTGTACACGGGCCAAGGTCAGGGTGATGTTAAGAGGCTGGTCCTGCTCTGTGTCCCACCGACACAGTCATGCACTGTAGAGACTGCCCCAAAGCACAGAATGCTCCCAGCACAGAACTCCCATCATTCAGTGCATTCGGGCAGTCTCTACTGCGCATGACAGCTTTTGACAAACATCCTAGTGAATTATTATATAGGATATTCCTTTTGAAGTCTATGGGGATACCTGGAGATAAACACAGAGATAAAATTAGCATCTGCATTTGAATCCAGCCCCTCCACTCTAAAAATAAGAAGTTTTCACTCTGAATAAAATACTGCTCTTGATTTGGCGACTCACAACCAGTTTTTCACAGAATTGCGTTTTTTGACAGAATATTTTGCCATTTAAAAAATAATTTGTCAACAGAATTATTTTTATTGAATTATTCAGTGCTTCAAAATAGTGTACAAAACATCCAAGTACAATGGAAATGTGCTTGTACACTATATGTTAAATAACCAGGTAGAAACAGTTCTTATTAACTACTCACAAATTAAAAACAAGATATCTATATATTCAGCCGCTGTGACCACGCAGAAACAAGAGGTCTAAATTCTGATGAACTGTGAGCAAATAATAGTATGTATTATAATCACTTTCTGTATTTCTGTGTGTAATTGCACATTTAAAAAAGTCAGATGAGAGGATTGGTGGCTAAATGGCCTGCTGACAAAAAGTTACTATTGACAAACATGATTTCATAATATGGCAAAAGTAGCATTGTGTCACTAAATTTATTTTGTAGCTCATAAATTCAATATGGATGCTGTATCTCAAAATTGTTTTTATTCAAATAAATAATATTATACTCTGTGTTTTTGTTTGTTTTTAATTATTGTTCATAGGATATTAAAAAAAAAGCTTTATTTAAAGCGGAACTTTCAGATATTACTAAGTGCCATGCATTCATTAAGCGCATAGTGACTAGCTTGGATATCCACATTTTACCTTTTAAAATACACAGACTCTAAAGAAATCCTTGCCTTTTTCGAGACTGACGGGCAGGTTAGTGCTGTCTGCGTGCCTGCGCCGTCAGTCCCTTCCGGTTACCTTGTGGTCACTGCAGTGCTACTCTAAGGAGACCGGGACTGACAGCACAGGCACGCAGACAAAATGTCTGTGCTGTAGCCTGGGTTCCGGTCTCCAAACGGCAAGGATTTCTTTAGAATCTGCTATTTTTTAAAAGTAAGACGTGGATTTCCAAGCTAGTCGCGATGTGCTTAATGAATGCATGGGGACTTAGTAATATCTGAAAGTTCCACTTTAAACAACACAGGCCAGTGACCTTGATGCATACCATAAGAGGCAGATGGTCAATTAAAACAGTGAGATTGATGAATTAAGAACAGTTGAAGTAAATCTGGAACAAACCACTTGCCCCACAGGGAATAAATGAAAATGTCCAATTAGCTAAATGAGGATTTTAACCCTTTACATGCTTGACAGATCGCCAACTCATTGCAAATCATTGACCACTATACTATTCATGGAGTTAAACGATCAATTTAAATAACTGGGAAATTGTTTTTTTTTATGAGATAAGTGGTTTTCCTCAGAATTACTCCAGTATACCAACTGCAATATATTTATATCAAAACTAGTGTAAAAACCCGTGTATACGGGCCAATGTCCAAGTAATGTTAACCCTTTGAGTGCCAGATGGGTACACAGTGCATTGCTTTGCTACTGCTCCACGCGATGCGGTCTTGTGTCACCTCACACACAGGATGCAATCATGTGCAGTAGAGATTGCCCAAACACACGCAGTCTCTACTGCACATGATGGCTTCTGGCAAACATCCTAGCAAATGATTATATAGGATATTGCCATAGCTTTCTCTTTAGAAAAAGCACCCCTAGCAAAGAGCAGCCTCCTAGTCCTCATGTGTATAACTGAGATACTTCATTCATATCTAATTGCACAGTATGTTTTGTGAATAAAATGTAATGTTAACAAAATGCTTGCCGTACTGTAGAAATGGGTGTGATTTGTGGATATGTGAACAACAAGGTCAGTGGAATCTTTTAGGTGGGGAATGTATACCTGGTAGACAGGCGGCACAGCATTGTCCAGGTTGGATGTGTCTCTTCATACATTTTAGCTCAGGACAATGCTCTCTCTCACAGTGGACTGTTCCATTCTACCAAGAAAATACAAATACATACATTAGAGATTGAAAAGGGCAGTAAAGTTTCATTATGAAAAATCATATATTACTGAGCTTTTCCAGTTAAGCAAGGGTGCTCCAACAGCTTGAGGAGATCCATCCAAAAATTATAACAGTTCAATCTTTCACAAAGTGAATACACAAAATTATAACAGTTCAACCTTTCACACGCTATAGAAACCTGTTGCATGAGACTCATCTCATTCATAAAATGCAAAATAATAACTCTCTGGGCACCAGGTGGTATTGCTGATAACAGTTAACATAAATAAACCATTTGAAATGTAATAATTTTGGAATTAAATATTTCTAAGCAGTGTGTAGTTGTCTAACCTTGTTTTAAAAAAAAAAACAAGTTGAAGTATGGGGGAGGGTCAGAGGAGGAACAAAAGCAATGTTGCTTGTTCTGCAGCTAGTCATTGCTCAAAAGTATCACAATTTTTTTAAAACCCTCTTGGCGTGTCTCACTAAATGTGTAGGGACCCCTTTCTCTCAGTGTCTAGGGAACCAATTGTACTTCCCTGACAACTTCCAACAAGGTTGAAACGTACGTCTGGGGTTAGCTGCGGTTCCTTCGCAGAGGGGACTTGTTTGACATTTTGAAACTGGGCTGCCCTTTTGGGTGGGATTAGTCTAATATATAAGTGGAAATTTGTCCTATGTAATGGCACGAGAGAGCTAAAATGTGATGCTTTTGAGAGGTGACTAGCCTCAGAACAGGCAACATTGCTTCAAGGTTGTGCAAGTTCAGTCCTGGAGGGCTACCAACAGGCCAGGATTTAAAGATTTCCCTGATTAAGCACAGGTGAATCAGTCAAAATGAATGAGTCACTGATTAACTCACCTGTGTTTAACCCCTTAAGGACCAGATGACATACTATGACCGACATGGTCCTTAAATACTTAAGATCCGATGACGGTCATAGTACATCACGTACTTTTTACTTACAGCGCTCCACTGAAAGTGCTGTAAGTAAAAATGGGGCCTAAAATTGACCTCTCAAGACTGGAGCGATCTTTTTCAGGCCGCAAAGTGGCTCGCCGATACACGCTACAGGTCATGTGTACCGGCACGTCGGCAAGGATCAAAGTGGTCCTTAAGGGACGAAAACGTTCCAGGACCGCTGGTCCTTAAGGGGCTGATCAGCGAGAGACCAGCAGGAGAACCTGATCAATGTATTCTCTCTCCTCTTCTCCCGATCTCCTCTGCATATAACTTCATTGCTTATAACTAACCATTGAAGGCGACCTTTCATGGCACATGAGAACCTTGCACTTTTATGCAGAGAGAGATTCTCATGTCGCCACTTTTTATTATGGCAACATGCTGAATGCTGTGTGTAGCCGCAAGCTATTATGCATGCAACGTTTTAAATGTGAACCATAGCATTCAAGGGGTTAAAATCCACATTTATGTAAATCTGAAAACTAATTTCTCCCCAATGGCACCTTAAGGAACTTAGGCAGAAAACAATAAAGTAGCAATTTTGGAGCAAGCCAACTGCACCACAGGAAGGAGATAGAAATTCCCATTGATTTAACCCTTTGAGTGCCAAAGAAATAGTGAAAGCATTGACTCTGGCACTCAAAGGGTTAAGAATGCTAGAGAGATCTGCAAAGCATCAATGCATTGCAGACCTCTCAGGCAGTCAAGGGGATAAAAGTCCCATCTAAAGCAACTGGAAATTTGGGGAAAATGTATTCGTCCTCTGTAAAGTTAGTATCCGCCATAATTTCTTCTGTATTGATTTCTGCCTAAGGTCCTAAAGGTCCTTATTCATCTAGCTTAAGAGGTGCAATTCTACAGCAAAGCAATTGCACCATAGGGGAGAAATGAACGTTAATTCCAATTGATTTAAAGGAGGATTGTATCTACTTGAATGCTAGAGAGGTCTCCCATCCATTATTATCCATTGAGACCTCTCTAGCATTTAATGGGTTAAAAAAAGTTGAAATTTATAAGAAGTTTAATTTCTACCCTAAGGTGCAGTTGATTTGCTCAAGAATTGCACCTCTTTAGCTAGATGGAAAAGGCCATAAGTATATCAACTTACTCAGGATTAACTCCAGATTCCCCAGAGACAACTTCATTATGTAGAATACACATAGCAGGTACGAAAACTTGTGTTCTAATGAAAGTTTAACATTGATTTCTACAGTGAGAGTCTCCTCATTACAGAATCCTCTTGGTCATTTGGTTCCTGTGTATGACATGCCAGAGGCTATGACACTTAAGTTATTAGTATGCAGAAACAGGGACATATTATACATACTATGTCTGATGGATATACCCCAGTACTTTCCCTGCATGTACACTTAGCCTGAACGTAAGTGCCCCAGACTTACCCTGCATGTACACGAGGTGCACTGGTCTATTTGGTACCTCTCTCCATTCATTAGGATCCGTCCTTGGTACTCACAGCTGGTACACTCCGGGCAGCACCTCTCTTTGGGGGTGACAGGATGCTCACAAGGGGTTGGATCACACACCTCTGAAGTACACTTCACACTACCTGCCTATGCACAAACAGTTAATATGGAATGTTAATTACACAGTGAAATATATAATACTATTTTTTGAATTATGTAAACTTATAGATTGCTAGTTTTAAAGCCTGTGTACATGGGCCAACACTGACGGCGCTGCAGTCGCATGACTGCAGTGCACACAGCCATCTGTACTGGGCATGATGGCTTCTGACAAACATCCTAGCAAATTATTATAAAGGATGTCTTTATTCTAATATAGCACTACCAATTTGTACACAACACTGTGTAGAGAATTTTTCAGACACAGTGGGGGTTATGCACCATGGCATGATAAAGAGGTGATGTCTTCTCCAGTGATATCACCTCTCCAGTTCCCATGTTATTCTATGGAGCTTATGCACTAAGATCTCCAACGCTGGAGAAATTTTAGTGCATTGGCCAGGGCCGGATTTGCCATAAGGCAGAGTAGGCATCTGCCTACAGGTGCACCCCACAGAGGGGCGCCTGTCACTGAAATACATTTTTTTTTTAATTATTTTTATGAGCTGCGCACAGTGGCAGCAGTAACCAGCCGCATAGTAAGATATGTGCCTTCTTCGGCACAGACCTGTATGCTGTTGCTCATTTGTCGGCTCTTTAGTAATACAGAGCGCTGGGAGATGACATCATCTCCCAGCGCTCTGCATTATTGAAGAGAAAACAGCGCGGGAGCAAAAGCATACAGTCTGTGCAGAAGGAGGCACAGACTTTTCCTCCCACCAGGGAGGTAGGAAACAGATACGGGGGGGGGCAATGTGAAGATGATGGGGGCAATGTGAGGGCAAGTTGGAGCTGATGGGGGCAAGTTGGAGATGATGGCAGCAATGCGGAGATGATGGTGGCAATGTGGAGGCAAGTTGGAGCTGATGGGGCAAGTTGGAGCTGATGGGGGCAATGTGAAGGCAATATGGTTATGTGGGGGGTAATGTGGAGATTTGGAGCCTTGTGTAGGTGTCCAGTGGAGATGGCCAATAGGGGGGTGCTTCAGATTTCTGTGCCTACAGGCTCCTGAGATGTAAATCCAGCCCTGGCATTGGCTCCATAGAATAATATAAGACTTGGAGAAGTGATATCATTGGAGAAGTCATCTCTGCTTATCACCTTTTTTTCACAACTTAGTGCATCACTCCCCAGTGTGTCCTTGCCCCAGAGAGCTTACAATCAATATTTTTGACACCTGAGGCACAGGGAGATAAAATGACTGGCTTAAGGTCACAAGGTGGGGAGGGTGATATACTAAAGCATGATAAAAAGGTGATAAAGCAGAGATGACTTTTTCAGTGATATCACTTCTCCAGTTCCTATTTTATTCCACAGAGCCTATGCACTAAGATCTCCAAAGTTGGAGAAATCTTAGTGAACTGGGTGGAAAAGTGATATCATTGGAGAAGTGATCTCCGCTCTATCACTTATTTATTACACCTTAGTGCATCTCCCCTAAGGAATTATTGGTATTGGGAATTCAACCCAACCTTCTCAGAGTCATAGCCTGTGTCAGGGATTCAAAGTCAGTTAATTAACATGTGAGCCACTACTGAAGGAGTCATGAAAAACTATGTGATGTTTCTATGTACCATAGAGGCACTACAAATCACTTGCTCCCTACACATCTGAATCTGAATAACGGTCGCTTTTAAAACTTTTTGAGTTAGAGGAGTGTGCATCACATTGCTTAGAAATTTGTGTTCACAATCTGCTGGCACTCAGAGGTTAATTGTCCTTGTCTGGTTGGTAATGAACCAGACAATGACAATTAACTTCTGAGTGGGACTGACCACTCCTACACTATGGATTCTAAAAGGCGTACAAAGAGAAAAGTGATTTGTTCAAAGTATACCTGTCACCTTGACTTCAAGTTTGCACATCAAAAACTGACAATTCATCATAAAGCAGCATACTCACAGGTTTGTAGATAGCCATACTTTTATTTCTGTATGATGAGCTAAGTGTTAAGTTGTGGCAATGAAACAAACAGTGCAGCACAGGGCTTAATTAATTTATGAATTTTCACTGGGAGAAAATTTCACTTTCATAGACAATTTTGAAGAAACATTTCAAACAGGAAAACTTAAATTCAATGTAGGAAAGTCACTTTAAACAAAAACACATCTGTAAACCTATGTAAAGCCACTTTGCTCCTTACTGCTATACTAGAACATACAGTTGCACCATTTAGTTTTCTGTAAATGGTCCTCCACTTTCATTCAAAAACTAGTTTGGTTCTGTAAAAAGATAAAACAAACTATAACTGTGAAATATCTTATTCAATAATGTTCCTAACTGATGGATTTATTTGAATGATGTATATAATTGTTATTATATGGAACACCTTTCTGTGTTCAGGCTCTATAATACATTCATTCTCATGACACATTTATTGTTAGCTCTTCAGTGGCGGAGTCAACGCTTTTGCTTCTTCTGTTGGTACAGATTTTTATCCAGCATAGACCTAGGTTATATACCAAAGGCACAAAGCAGCTTCTTAATAAGCCACTTGACATTCCTTAGCTTAAATGAGAACCATACCTTAAAGAACAACAGGTTTTTTCTACTTTTTAAAGGAACACTAGCACCAAAAAAAAGAAATAGAATTATATAATTTTATGTATCATGCACTTCCATTTAGCACCTGTAAAATTTAGTTATTTCACATTAGGGCCTCGATTCACTTAGGTCCGATGGCAAAAATACAGCCAACGGCATTTTTTTAAGCTATTCAATTACCTGTACTATGAAAAAATGCTGGTAAAAAAAAGCATGTCGGTGATAATGCGTTTTCGCCCACTGAAAATAAAAAAAAGAGGGTAGATGCAATTCAATTACATGTGTTAGCCCTAAGGGACCCACTTTATTGTGGGACAATCTGCACCCAGTTTTTTGGGGGTGCAGAGTCCCTTATCGGATCTAAAAGTGCCGACGCATGAATTGAAAGAAAAAGAAGTGAAAGAAAACCTAAGTCCCCAGTGGATATATTGATATGGGGCCCTAAGTTCCATATCAATAGAGCCAAAGCACTCCACTTAAACAGAGACAAAGGCAGCCTCTGTAAATATTCCCTCACAGTGGAAAGGGCCTCGGCCTGTCAGGTACTAAGGGGGAAGGGTCTTCTCATTTGCCCTTTCTATGATGCTGCTGCCAAAGCCGCCGACAGTGGTTAAGTAGACAATAGGGCCATATTAATTTCATTATTTTGAGCTATCTATCAAACCTCTGACATCTGAGCATTGTTTAAGCTATGCACAGATGTTAGGGTTATGTTTGGGCATGCATCATTTAATATGAATATTTTCTTTTTTCACAGGAATGACGGAACAGAGAGAAAGAAGAGAAGATAGAAGACGAAGATTAGAAAAAAGAAGAAAGAAGAAGATGGAGAGTGGATGACAGGTAAGTGTAACACAGATGAGTTACAGATCAGTGCTTGAAAGTATCTCAGAAACCAATCGTTAGCTTTTTTCCTTTAATGTTGCCATTATTTACACTACTTAGAGTGAGTTTTGGGAACTTATCATACAAAATGGACGTTTGGCTAAGAGTCCTTTTATGCAGCCTAACGTCCGTTGTGCTTTCAGCTGGTAGGATAACTGAATAATGACATAGACATTATTTTATGTCATCTGTAGCCAATTTAGCTCTACCGGCAGTTTTACCGCACAAAATCAATTCGAGGACTAGATTCCAAAAGTCTAATCCTAAACTTGCATTTTAATGTATGTGCAGACTATTCTATATAGCCACAGTTTGGTTGTTGTGCAAATCTAATGCTATTAATGAATTGAGATTAGTACCCACTGCACTTTTCAGATATGTTATCCCAGTCCCATTAACAGACAATAAATGTCTATCACTTCTAAGACACCTGCCGAGATTACTATTGTAATAGGACCCCTGGAGCGAGCACAAATGGAAGCCTCTAGAGCCATATAACATTGCCATGCCCCATTGTAACTGAACATGGAATTATATATACACAGCTGGTGCTGTAATTTCCACCCATGGAACTTTTTAATGATTTTGCACTTTCAGTGTTTCTGTAAATGCACATTACACAAGTCTTACTCGGCAGGTACAGCTGGTACAGAGGTCATTCCTCCAGGTGTCCCCCTCTTGGTGACCATCCGAGCAGCCTGTGGACAAAGGACAAACAGATGACAGGATCAGTCTCAGGAATACAACAGGTTGTGGTACACTGTGTATAGTATAGGCATAATCAGTATCACTATATAATGTCTGTAGTGTGTGTGTAGATAGATAAAGAAACAGATAGATAGATAGATAGATAGATAGATAGATAGATAGATAGATAGATAGATAGATAGATAGTAACTGGTATATCCCTAGTTACAGTGGCATATCCCCTTACACTAGAGACCACAAAATCAGGTATGTGAAAAAGGTGAACTGGCTACCAGCAAAAAAAGTCCTCTCCTTGCGAAGTTACCTTTTCACATTTATGTGTATTATAATACTTTTATCCTAATATAAATAATTATATATACCCTGCTTCCTTTAACTTATCTATTTCATACAGCAGATACACTAAGTATGTATGTCTCCCAGCATCACAGTTTAAAATCTGTACAGCCCCATACTAATTATATGTTTACGTAAGCAATGTTCTTCCAAGTTGGATTCCATTGCTTTATGTTGCAACATATCCAGCAGCGTTTTGAGCCTGCCGTACCCCCTTTAGCTGCTGCAGGGGTATCGGCTGCCATTGTTCCTGCTACTTCTCTTTTGCCTTCCAGACTGCTGTTACAAGATTACTTTGATGGCTCTCTTACGGAACTACCTGGTTTCCTCAACCAGTGTTATCTGCACTTTCAGAGCCAACCAGAGGTGTATTCTTCCCACCAGGCTCGTATCTCGTTTATAATATCCCTGTTACATGTTTCTGCTTTGGCCTGGATCTCACCACTCCTGGACCACCAGTTACCTTCACCTCCACTTTGATATACCTGGGCAACGGGCTATGACACAGTCTGCTATCCTGGGCTGTCAATCGGGATCTAGGACACTTCTTCAGTATGCCATTGAATTTTGGACTTGGGCGTACGATACAGAGTAGGGAGACAACACCATGAAAGCTGCCTTTAGGAGGGGTTTATCTGAGTGACTAAAGAATGAACAGACTACTCAATCGATTCCAGATAGCTTGGAAGATTTGAATGCTCTCTGTGCTACATTGGAGAACCGTATCCAAAAGCGACAGAATGAACGTGACTGGGACCGACATCTAGACCTCATGTTCTTCTGGCTCTCAAATTCCAGACTCTGGTTTTCACTCCAAATGCAGCTGGGGAACCTATGGAGGTTGGGCGGGTTCTCCATCTGTCCAAAGAAGAGAAGGCCAGGAGATGGTCCCTTGGATTGTGCTTATACTGTGCCTAATCAGGACATTTTGCCCCCTTGTGCCCAAACAAGCTGGGAAATGCCCAGACTTAGGGTCTAGAGAGGCACCCACCCTAAGTTTGTCCTTTGTTCCCTCTAAAGAAGACAACAAGCTTGTCATTGCCATCTTGTTGACCTGTGATGAGTAGGTCATTCCATTTTCTTCCTTCATTGGCTCCAGAGCTACAGGCCTCTTCAAGAATACCATCTTTGCCACTCAGCGTGGGATTTTTTCTAAGAAAAGAGAGGTCCCTATTCGCATCATCACTATTGATGGTTCTTCTTTAGGTCTGGTCTAATTGCCCACTCTTCCATTCCTCTTACTTTGCTTGTCCTTTGACTTAATATCTTGCTCTGCTAATCCAGTGATCGAAGGCTATCCATTGCTCCAGAAAAAAAAACCTTGCTATTGATTGGTCCATGAGTACTCTTACTTTTTCTTGTGCCTCTATAAGTACTCCGGAGGTTTCCTTGTCTGCAGTGGATGTTCTGGGATCTGACTCCCCTTTGGTTCCTGAACCATACCTGGCCTATGCTGATATGTTCAGTAAGACCAATGCCAAAATCATACCACCACATTGGCCATACGATTGTCCCATAGATCTTCTGCCAGGGACAACACCTCTTCAGGGTGGAGTCTACCCTTTCTCTATCCCTGACACCAAGGCCTTGGAGGAATACATCCAGGGCAACCTAGCCAGAGGTTTTATATGACCATCTACTTCTCTTGCTGGTGCTGGTATATTCTTTGTAAAGAAAAAGGATGGGGGCTCTTTGTCCTTGTGTGGACAACAGAAGTTTAAAGGGATAGTAATGTTTCACAATAAAAGCAACTCCAATTAATCTTCATAGTATTTGGGCCATGGAGAGTGTTATTTAAATACTGTCAGAGTTGTAGTTTAAGAGTAATTGAATGATAAAATATCCCCCTCCCACCCCTTTTACTGATGTAACACTGCTCGGCTCAGAGCAGCAAGGTGATATCCAGGTGGATCACAGAGAGGGACAATCTTCAATTAGTATAGGGGAAAAATCTGAAAAACCTGTCAAGGGGGGCAGGATTTTCATTGTTCTCACAGTAAGAAGATTGATTGTCCCTTGCTGTGAGCTGTCTGGTCTCAAGAGCAGATTCCACATCTGAGGGTAAGTGGCATATACAAGGTAAAAGGGGGAGGAGGGGGATACTTTATCATTTAATTACTCTTGAACTACAACTCTGAGAGTACTGAAATAACACTCTCTATGGCTCAAATACTATGAAGATTAAACGGAGCTGCTGTTTTTGTGAAACATTACTTTCTCTATAACAATATTACCTGAAGTAATTGCTATCCCTTACCGCTCATTGATGAATAGACTCAGGGAAGCTTTCTTCTTCACCAAATGTGACCTAGGAGGTGCCTATAATCTGGTCAGGATGAGAGAAGGAGACGAGTGGAAGACTGCATTTAATTACAGGTTTGGGTATTACGAATACCTGGTCATGCCCTTTGGCCTTCGTAATGCCCCTGCAGTCTTCCCATGCCTTCTCAATGATGTCATCAGGGACCTCTTGTCGTATACCTGGATGACATTTTGTTTTTTTCTCCAACCCTTGAGGAGCATTGTGTTCATGTAAAGCGCATCTTAACTCACCTTGGAGATAACCATCTCTACTGCAAGATCAAAAAATGCAAGCTCGAAAAGACCTCTCTGTCTTGTCTGAGATACATTATATCTGCTCATGGACTCCCTATGAATCCAGGAAAACTGTCTGCCATTACTGACTGGCCTCTACCTCTCAGCCTGAAGGATATCCAGCAGTTTATTGGCTTTGACAAATATTACCACAAGTTCATTAAAAGCTTCTCTGCTGTTTTATTTCCTATCAGTGACATGACATGTAAGTAGGCTGATCTGCATCGCTGGAGTCCTAAGGCTTTGCAAGCATTCCAGGCCTTGAAGTATGATTTTTCATTCTGCTCCTATCCTCAAGTATCTGGATCCACATGCTCCTTCTGTCTTAGAGGTTGATGCATCCGAGATAGCGCCTGGATCGGTTCTGTCCCAACGATCCACTGCTTCTAAGGTTCTTCATCCCTGTTCATTTTTCTCTCCACATTTCCCATCTGTTGAGAAAATTACAATACTGGGAATAGGGGACCTTTGGAGGTGAAGCTACCTTTGGATGAGTGGTGGTACTTGCTTGAGGGATCCCCTCATGTGGTCACAGTTTTTAATGACCACCAGAAACTTCAGTATCTAGCTTCTGCCAAGTGTCAAATTCTTTTCCCTTTTTAATTTTGTTATTTCTTACATCCCCAGGACAAAGAATGTTAAAGCTCCCACCCTCGTGATTCTTCTGGTGTCTCTCAGTCTATTCCTGATCCTATCATTCCTCTTGCCTGGGTAATCTCTTCCTTGTCCATGGACTTCCTGACCCATTTCAAGAGATCCCACCTGCCCATCCATTAGGACTTTCTTTTCCTTCCAATGTGTATATTCAGACATTCGCTGTTGAGGTCATTGTTCCGTGACAGCCAGACATCCCGGTTTCTTCTGCACCTTTGATCTCATCTCTTGTGAGTTTTGGTGGCCTGTGCTGAAGTCCGATGTCTCATCTTTCATCTCTTCATGTCAGGCCTGCACCTGCATGGAGATACCCAGATCTTGGCCTGTGAGTCTCTTGCAGCCTCTGCCAGTCCCTGCTCTTCCATGGACACAGATCTCCATGGACTTTGAGGTAGATCTGCCCCCTCCAATGGAAATACAGTCATCTGGGTTGTCGTGATATGTTTTCCAAACAAGGGCATTTTGTGTTGTTACCCAAACTTCCCACTTCCGTAGAGTTGGCCAAGCTCTTTATCAGGGAGATATACCACCTTCATGAAATACCACAACACATTATGACCAATCGCGGGTCACAATTTGTGTCCAGTTTCTGGAGAGCTTTCTGCTCTAAGCTTGGTATCTGCCTTCAACTTTTGTCTGCATACCAGCCACAGACGAATGGGCAGACTGAGAGGTTCAATCAGAACGTAGAGCACTTCCTCCAATGCTACTGCTCTCACCAGCAAGATGATTGGACCCGGATGTTACCCATGGCAGAGTTTTCTTAAAACTCTCTTCTGTAGTCCTCCCTGAAGTGCTCTCTTTTCTTTGCGTCTCTAGGTTACAACTCTCCAGCTTTGACACTAAGCCCCTCTGTAACCGAAGTTCCTTCTGCAGAGGCTAACACATGTAATTTGGCGGACCATTGGCAAGCTAATTGCCGCACTCTTTTGTAATTACAAATCCAGAAGAAAGTTTCGGCTGATCGACATTGTTCCTTGGCTCCTAGGTTTGCTCTGGGATATCTAATATGGTTCTCTGCCAAGAATATTCACCTTCACCATCCATCGGACAAATTGGGTCCTCGTTATCTAGGGCTGTTTAAGGTTCAGGCCCATCTTTCCCCTATCTCTTACCGACTGGTCTTACATCTGGTACATCCGGTCTTCCACATATCCTTACTTAAGTCTTACATTTAGGATCATGCCTCTCATACCTCCTCATCTCCTCCTCTACTGGTCTACATGGATGATTCTGAAGAGTAGGTCATCAACACCATCCTAGACTCTCGTCTCTGCAGTGGTTCTTTACAGTACTTGGTAAACTGGAAGGGCTATGGCACGGAAAAGAGTTCTTGGGTGGTGGGCATCCATGCTCCCTCTCTGGTTTCCAGATTCCACCAGTACTTTCTGGCCAAACCATCTTTGGACTCCCGGAGATAGATCCTTTGGGGGGGGGGGGGGGGGTAGTGTCATATTCTGCCCTTTTTATTTGCTTTTTTGATTCCTTGTCTGGCTTTTTATTTGATTCCCTTGTTATCCAGATTCTGGTTCCCCACTTTGTCTTGTGTTTGCTCAACACAATCAAAGCATTCCAGGCCATGACCCTGAGTTTCCTGTCTTGTTCCTGAGAGTTATTTTGTGTATTGACATGGTTCTTCCTTCGACTTCCCTCCTGTTCTGTGATTTGATACCATGGTCATCTGATATCCTATTACTGACTTTGTATCACGGCGCCCGTGATCTGGGTGACATTCTGTCCATCTCGCTGATACTGCTCTCTTATTGGCTGCCTTATACTGCTCCTCCTAGTGACAGCCTTTTTATTCCCTGGGCTGTCACTCTGCTAGTGCCCTTTCGTGGTGTACCTGATGCCTGGCGCTAGTTGTCATTGTTCTGATCCAGTGTATGACCCCGGACTGCCTGACCACGCTATTGTCTCGTTCCTGCTTCTGTGTACCGATTCGGATTTGCTGACGTTCCTGCTTCCTGTTCTGACCCGGCCCGGCTGAAGGTCCTGCTCCGTGTACCGACCAGGCGAGATTGACGACCCAGCTCTGTGTACCGACCCGGCACGACTTGGCCTGGCTGACGTTCCTGATCTCTCTACCGTCGCATCTTGGCGAGGTTCCTGTTCTGCCGTTCCAGTTGGCTGATCCATTTTGCTGCTGCATGCCTACCAGTTGGGCACCATTCCTATGTACTGGTCCAAGTAGCTGTGTTCCGTTGCTCACACACTAAGACCTGTGGTCAGAGTCTCGCTGCTTCCACTTCGTGTTGCACTCGCTTGGTCTGTGTTGGTTCAGTAGGGCGCCTCCGGTGATTTCCGTTGTACAGACCATAGCGCCATTAACCCCTTTGGGGGAAGGGGCCTCGCTTATCACTACCATATTGGGTTCTGTTGAGCCGTATTGTTTGGGCTTGGTATCCCGTTGACGAGTAGGGCGCTTCCGGTTGCCATCCATATATACCATTGCCCATTATCCCTTTCAGGTAGTACGTGCACACGGTGCTGGTGTCACGGTTTTTTAAGACACTCAGACCATTGGGTGAATAAGAACACAGTTTTATTAAAATAAGATAAGGCAATAACACGCCCTCTAGTGGTGGTAAATATACACAGTGGTAATATATAGATACAATGGTAAATGCACAAATGACTGATAAGTACAATTACACAGTAATAGAATAGCGTATACCCCTCAGGGGTTAAGTCCTTGATAACAGTCAGTCTCAGATGTGGATGTTTGGAACGCCCAGGGTGTTATAAGGCTGTGCTGGAGACCAAGACTATCACCGGCTGGATACTGGTTTGCCTCGCCACGGTGTTCAGTAAGAAGCACAAGAGTCCACGTAGCCCCCTCGGGCGTACCTACTGGAACTTCTTCAACTAGTGCAAGTGCAAAAGGCCCCCACGGGCGTGATTGGAACCGGCCTTCAATGCGAGAACTGCCAAGCCTCCTCGGACTTAACCGGACAACGGGATAGCACACGCTAGAGCCGACAGCCCCCACGGGCGTGATTACCGGAATACGAATGCTGATGCCTGTGCCTGCCACCACTCGGTAAAGCGGAATCGCTCAATGAACAAGAGAGAGAGTCTCAGGCGCCCAAGCGGCCCAAACGGATGTAAACACTCTGCAAGGATGTGTGGAGCTGCCGACAAAGAGCAGCCAGCTCAGCAGTAGTATTCACTGAGAAAGAGACTCTTACAGGAGTAGCGATAGAGTGGAACCCAGCGGCACTGCTAGGGTTAATTAGCACATTTACTCGAGGCTTTTCAGCGGTATAGCAAGGCTCTGCAGTCTGAGGGAGGCGCGTATACACACAACTCTGCAAAGGAAAATGCACTGCACTGATCGGAGTACATCAGGCAAGGCAGTCACACCAAAAGCTGGAACAGCAGATAGAAATGTCGCGGCGGCGACAACTGGAACACAGGTCACTGTAGAAAGCAGGAGTCGTTCTTCAGAGCGGGAAGTCAGCCAGGCCGGGTCGGAGCACGTAGAAGGCAGTCATACAAGCCGGGTCGTACACAAGCAGGAACGTCAGCCAAACCGGGTCAGGATCCAAAGGAGGTAGTCAGACGGGCCGGGTCATACACGAGTAGGAACATAGGAGAATAGTCAAGACAAGCCAAGTCGGTACACAGGAATCCGGAACACAGGAACACAGCAACAGTAACTGGCACAGAAACACCACAAAAGGGCGCCTGACAGTTGTGCTAGCCAGGTATAAGAAGGTCACCAGGGGGCGGGCCAAACCAACACAGCAAATCAGTATCTGTCCTAGATGAGACTGACAGGAATCACAGGCACTGTGATAGCTGGGTTGCTCCGGTAGGGCCTCCGTTTAAGCACGAGTTCTGACCATTCCTTTAGTCGTTGGTGGGCGTCCACCATTGGTCACATTTACAGGCATCCAGAGCCTGAGTTTGCAGTCCCGTTCCTGTTGCCTCCTATTACCATCAGGCAACATTTAGCCTGTATTGTGCTGCGACCAGCACTGCACTGGTTAAGTGGGTTTTATACACTGTATCAGCTTCATTTACCTGACCTGTGTCAGTATTGTGTGTCCACTTTACTGGACCCGTGTGGGTTAACCATTTATAACCTGTCTTGTGTCAGTTTGTGCTATACTGGACCCGTGAGGGTTACATTGTTCATTGTGTATCTCAATAAAGCTGTGTTTTTACCTATACCTCCGTGTCTGAGTGTACTGAACCGTAACACTTTAGCTCCGTTGATTCGACCATTCCTTCATCTGCTGCCTTGTTCTGCATTGCCTGCCCATTCCTGATCTGGCTTGTCTGACTTCCCCTTTGTCTTGACACTGGTGAGCTTCTATCACCTCAACCTTCATATGAACATAGACCACCTCAACATCAGTCAGACTTCAACTATCCTGTACCCTGTCTTCTCAGTCAAGCTCCAGGCCTCAGTGTTCCTGTACAAAAATTACGACTATACTGCAAGTGGGTTATTTGTATAGTATCCTCAGTGGGTAGATGCTGTTATCTGGGTTTTCATCCTGGGACAGGGCTGGCTCCTCTGGTCGGCACTAATCTAGCCTTGTGGCCAGCATCTCTAAATTGGCCTACGCCGCAGCAAGGCAACCCAGAGAGCAGCCACCACCAGCTAGCTACGTACTCTAGTCTTCACTCCTAAGCGTCTGGACCATCGGGGCCTGCCTTGCAGTATGCCTGTATTATCTGTTATTGTGCTCTT
The DNA here is from genome assembly GCA_037306005.1 of Rhinophrynus dorsalis. NCBI lineage: Eukaryota > Metazoa > Chordata > Amphibia > Anura > Rhinophrynidae > Rhinophrynus > Rhinophrynus dorsalis. Next base: position 339,595,198 of record CM074721.1, read on the forward strand.
TTCATATTATTGATATCAAAGTGCAGTCTGTCATCTCTTTGTGGGGAATCTACTTCACAGAGTCTAACAGGCAGCTTACATTGGGCACTAAATCTGACAGATCATTACAAGAATGAAGACATACTTCTATCTATGGTACAAATACATTTGCCTGACCTTATGGTGGACTTACCTGTTACACAGCGGGGACAACACTCACTAGGCAGTGTTACTGGGTCACTACAGGTCACTGGTGGGCACTCTTTCTGTTTGCAGCTCACTTCTCCATTCTGCAGTAAAAACACACTTTCTATCATTCAAACCAACAAGCAAGGATTACAGTTATGCACCCTCTCTAAATGGAAGGTTTCAGGACCCAGAATGCTGTAGGATGGCAACATATAGTGTTATATTGATTCTCATAAAACATTAAAGAAAGAGATGGCTAGGGTGACAGATCATGATCTGTAAGGTATAGTGGTTCAGAACCTTATACATTTAGGACTAAAGGGGAAATATAGGTACCTCTAATTTTGCTTTTCATTGCACAGAGAATAAGGGTTACTGATCTGAAGTGAACTTGCATGTTTTTGGGCTAAACAATATTCTATTTATGATATTGTTGGTAACTGGGCAGATTCTACATATTTAAGGAGAAGTAGATTCTTAAAAAAGGCATTGAGCTGGTTGGAGTGTAGAATTATAAATAATGATGGCTTCAGGAGATTATACCATTTTCTCACCTGGCAGACACATGAGATACATGAGTCGACAGAGAAGGTCTCCTTGTTGCTATAACTTCTCCCCTCATGGAAGCAACCTGGGGGGGGGAATCAAACATAGTTAGAGTGTACAGCTCCTTTGTGGGCATGTCAGAAACCAAGTCAGCATATACCATTCCTTATCAATCAACCCAATGTAACCAGGGAAAGTACTGCTCTATGGAGCGTGTGGTAGAAATCTATATTGTATATGTATATAACATGTACCAGCCTCAGTGACAGTTTACCTGCACATATTCAGTAAGTATAGAAAAGTCAAATACTTTTAGTATAGTGAAGTACTACAGAAAGAAGGAATGATGTCTGGGGATGCCACTTTGTCAATGTATACAGAACTCTGATTTCTCTCATTCCAATCTCTTCTGCTGCAGAAATATTGGTAGATTGCACCGTATCCATTCTTTCACTGTCCCTGCAAGTTTCTCTATCTTTCTCCACTGACTGTGAGTGAATCGACTGGGAAATCAGTAGCTGGGGGCATCAGGAGGGGTCCTCCTGATGCCTCACCACAAGGTCTGACTTTTAATACATTTTAACCTTTTCAGTGCCGGAGAGTATCCAACTCTTTGGTACTCTAAAGGTTAATAAAAACAAGGTTCTTCACACAGCCAAAGCCATGCCACATGCCTGTTAGTATATATATTTCCAGATCCAGTGTCATCAGAGGAAGACCTTTACTAACATGTGATGAGTCTGCATCCTTAAAGGGTCAGTTAGAGATCATTTAGTACTAATTACTGGCAAAACAGTATCCCACCAGGAAGAAGTAAAAACCAGCAATGCTGGTGGGCCGTGATGATATCTTTTCAGACCGCTGCAATCTACAAAGCATATATTAACCTCTTGTAGACCTCTTCACAATGCATAACACACCCCTCCGGTCCTCCAGAGATTAAACTGACCAAGAAAAACACTAGCCAAAATGTGAAATTTATACAGCATATTCCATGAGCTAGGATGGAAGCTCTAAACAATACATCAGTTTTGAAGATGGATAAAATTCTATATAACAGGCATTCTCGGAGATTACATAATCTGTGAAATATTATTTTCATAAAAGTCAATATTGCATGTAATATCAATATATTTGTCTGGAAAGAGCTTTTACTTTGGATAATTAAAGAGGAGTGATAATCCCTATAATAGTACAGGACCAACTGCATAAAGAAATTAGGAGCAAACTTGGGGAAAACTAATTGCAACATGGGAGAGAAACACAAATTCCAAAAATTCTTTATCATTTAAATGGGGCCTTTAACCCTTTGCTTTGCAAAGTGTTGCATACCCCTCTGGCACTCAAAGGGTTAACTCTTTGAGTGCCAGAGAGGTGTGCAGCACATTGTTTCGCATTCAAAGGGTCAACTCATTGAATTGCTTTGCAATGTGTTGGAGACATCTCTAATATTCATTGGTGGAGTTAGTTTATTCCAGAATTGTTATACTTGCCCTTTGGCCCACCTTTAATATGAAGCACTGTGTTTTATGTGAAAGTTACAGTCCTCTCTTTACCCTGATCAAATTCATCTGACATACTGAGATATATTTTTGTGTTGGGTTTAGTGAAGAAAGAGTTACCAACCAGCTTTTCTTCATAGAAAAGAAATGAGATAGGTAAAAAAAAAGCGACAAAAAAAAATGCAGCTCACCCAGACACTGAGGCCAGTCCTTACGAAGAGAGCAAGTCACAGTGCCTCCGATGCACACACAGATGTTGCATGTGTCCTTCTTCCAAGTCTCACTGTCCTGATACTCTTTCCCTTCCCAGAAACATGAAGGGCGACGACATTCACAGCTCTCCAGTGCTTTCACCCTGGCTTCAAGGTCAGCATTCTGTGGGCATACAATTATAATAATGATCATTTTTTTATAAAATGCCAACATAATCTGCAGCACTGTACATACACGTCATATAATACCTCCTAATTAACCAGGTTATATCAATATCCCCTTTGAAAAAAGCTAGATTTCCCAATGACAAGTTTGTTAGTGATAAGGGAGCACAAATTTCTGCTGGTGCTGGGTGTTCACAGGAGCACTAAGAGAACAAAACGGTCAGCTGCTAGGTGCTTATAGGAGCACTAATTCCTAACTAATGCTTACAATGGAGTTATATACAAAAGTACTCTGTGCTCTGTGGTCTTTATTTCATACCTGAGGCCTAAAATCTAGTATTAAATATGCTTAGTGCAATGTGTTTGAAACCTCTCTGGCACGCAAAGGGTTAAATGCATAGAACCCTTTTACATGTTTATTATTATTATCACTGGTTTTAAGTTGTTGGCTACGTTATCAGTGCGCAGTGTCTCAGAATCATATTTTAATTGCTTGGCCTAGTTTTCATGTAAAATGTCCTAAATCACAGGGTTTGAATCTAACATAAGGTGTTTATTGCTTCATAACATTCATGTAGTAACATACCACAGCCTTAGCTCTAATTTTTTATATTTAGTTTTTTGTGCCTGTTTATATCTATATAATTTTAACACAACATGCAATAAAAACAAACAGCTAATTGGCACTGCAGAGCAATCCTCTTTACAAAAAATGACTTTTCTAATGTTAGAGAAACTATGGCCATAAAAAGATAAAACAAATACTTATCTGAAACATTTCCTTAGAACAGTGATTCTTAATCTTTTTCGGATCAAGGCACCCCAAACATGCAATGTGGCATTTTCAAGGCACCCCTCACATTTTATAGGTTATTTCTCATGGGCTTAATGAAGGGAACATTGCGTAAATGTATAGTTATACTTAGATCTTACAATCAGAATGAGAAAAAGGAACATATTGTGCATAATAATTTCTATAAATATACATAAATAATGTAACTTTTAAAGTTTTACCAAAATATTCATAGAAAATTTGGGGCACCCTGAGTCGATGCCCATGGCACACCAAAATGCCACGGCACCCTGATTGAGAACCACTGCCTTAGAACATATATGCATTTTAATTTACTACTGACTATTCAAGAGCTGTGTGTGTGTATTACAATGTGTGAGGACGGGAAAGTTCTATGTACAAAACAGTGTTGGGTAGATGGCTGATTCTAAGTACTTCAGGACAGCATGAGATGATAAGATGATTCAGCACAGTGTCAGTAGAGAAGTAGGAAAAGCATGCAAGATACTAGGTTGTGTTAACTGTAGGAGGTACTAAACCCACACTATAGATGAATAGAAAGACTCACCTAGAAAATTACCTGTGTGAGGAGCTGGAACAGAAGGAGTTGCTGAAAATATGAAAAAACTCAGCAGAGCTTTCCACATGTGTGGCACTCAAGACACTATTATTATTATTTATATATATAGTGCCAACTAATTCCGCATCGCTGTACAATAGGGAATGGACATACAGAGATATTAAATAGTACAAATCAAATGGAGAGAACAGAAGGACACTATGGAATATTTATTCTCCTTTCATGTTATATAAGACAAAATGTCCTATGCTTGAAGGGTTGTGAGGAAACAGGCACATAACTATGTCTGGTGGACATGTCCAAAGCTTAAGAGTTTGGAAGGATATCCATAGTCTCATTAAAGAGGTCATTGGGAAACATTTTGGGATGAACCCCTGGGCATATCTACTAGCTACAGTAGACCAATAGAACATTTTACAAGACAGTAAAACAGACTTGTTGCCCAAATGACCCTGACAACCAGGAAGCCCTTGCTGAAAAATGAAACTCACTGTTAATACAGGATATATACTACATAAAGCTAAATTTTTGGACAAGAATGAGGTAGAAAAGTTAACAGCTGAGGCTAGGGATAGCAAAAAACCCTTTGTAAAAACCTGGGAGAGTTATAATGCCATAACTTATCCAGGAACAAATTTAGAGTAAAGAACAGTAATGCAAACCCCAGGAGGCCAAACTTATGCTGGCAGATGTATCTGGTAATGCTATCTGTTTTTTTCTATTTTCTAAGCAAAGATTGTTGAATTCTTGCATTGGAACATCTGTACACTGTGCCACTCCCTCTACCTTTTTACATTATGTATAGTTTCCTACTTAAAACTAATAAATACTAATCTCGTAGATATCTGATTGAGGTGCAACTCCCTCCATCATCTGTCATCCCCCCCCATACATTATCAATGATAATCCCAATTCCCCTCTGGGCCTCCACAGGCAGGCTTTCCTGTCCTGGTACCTGTGTGGTTTACATGATCTGGAACATTAAATTTCTGAGAGAACCATACCCTGCTTCTCTGAATTATGTGATAACCATGACCTCCCTAGCTCTGAAATTATCGAAAAATTCACCATCTTCTTAGTTATTTTTCTCCCACTGTTTATGTTCATTGACATCTCACTCCCTTTGAGTCACTTGTGGTAGAAGCTGAAACACCAAAATGTGGCATCTCTAAATGGTATTCTCTTTTGGGTTCCCATATTGAGGCTTCTCTCCCAGCCTACAGATGGGAGTGGGAGTTAGAAGTGGAACTTGAGATCACAGATTCCAGGTGGAATATATTTTTATACATAAACAACCAATTCCTAACTAATATTATTATGAGAAAGACTAACTTCAAGCTTGCAACTCTTTGGTTCCAGACTCCTTCACAATTCCATAGATTTACTCCTTTGGTTCCCAATCAATGTTGGTGGTGTGGAGAACATGATGGCACTCTTCTCCACATCTGGTGTTCCTGGTCTTTAATAATACCTTTCTGGCAGGCGGTCGTGACACCTTGCCAAAGCTCTCTGGTATAAGGATACCCTCCTCTCCTAAGTCTTTCCTTTTAAATTTACTCAATGAGATTAAATCTACAGGGCCTGGCTCCAGGGTTTCCCTAGCAATTGGTTGCTAGCTATTGCAGTTGCTAGAGCACACATTCTGCGACTGTGGAATTCCCCCCCCCTTTCCTAGACCAATTGGAGAAATCATCTGGGACACATCCTGGGTATAGAAAAGCTCTATTATCTCTCACTGGACAAACTCTCTAACTTCAATTCTGATTATGGTCCTTAGCTCACTTTTTCCAGTCCTCTTCCCCTACCCTCAATTTCATAGGAGGCAGATGGCAGGTGGCTTCTCTGTAATCTCTTTTTGATGGGTGCCCACCTCCCTTTCCTTTCTTCTCATTTCCCTCCCCACACCTTTACCCTAACCTTCTCATACACTTCTCTGTTTTTTCACTTCTATTTTTTTTTACTTCTCTTTCCTTTTGCACGTCTTTCTGCTCTCTGTATTATAGAAACCTTCAAATACAAACAACACAAAAGAAAAAAGAATGCCTGTTTAAGCATCCTGTGGCCCCTAATTTAGATAATGTTTATCACCTAGCGTTAGTGGACAAGTACTAAAACATAGCTTTTATAGGGCTTAAGGGCCTCAAGGAATGTAAGGGGAGGTTAATGTCCAGGGCTTGGGATTTGGAGCCATTGACTTTGAGGCTGCAATACAATTGATAGCTGCTTCCAGGTTTGGAAGGATCACAGTAGCCTGCAACAGAGTAAGAAATATGTCATGTGTTAAAAGGGATACTTTCTGCTCCCAATTCAGCCAGGCTTGGTCCTCATGAGGATTTCCAGTGGTTTCAAGACAAGAACAAAAATGAGGGGAAGCGTGTACACTTCTATCATGTTCCTCTCTCAAAAGAGTGCTTCTCTAATTGAGTGCACATCAGGCATATTGATAATGTTGAGGTATGGTAAACAGCCATCAGCAGATTAATGAACCTGCCGCAAGCTGTTAAGTTCCAGGACAGCATCAAATCCTTCTTGATGTCGAGTTTGAGGAGTATCATGGCCTCCACGTTGTATCTGGAAATCCAGATGTCATTAAGCACTAGGTGCACATTGAGGGGAAAACTGTCTAGAAGGCACATATCTGGTTGATTATCACAGTGAATTAGACGCAGTAGAAAAGTGGCTAGCCTATGGGCCTGTATTTCTGAGTGCAGTCATGATTTGTGTCTGGTTTAGGAATCATCATCATAAATGTATCACTAAACTCCTGTGGTGTATAACAGCCAAGCTGAAAAAGATGGAATGTAGGTCTAAGGGCATGAGGGTTAAATTCCAGGACGATTTTCTTATAGTATAGGGCTGTAAACCCATTTGGGCCTGACGACTTCCCCAGTTGCAAAATACTTAACCACCAAATACCAGCTACTCTTCCAGTACATCTGAGTTCATGAGGAGTCCCCTCAAAGATTCTGAACTTTGCTCCCTTTGGTGATAAAGAAGGTTGTAGTAATATAATTACTGGAAAAATCTGTTACAACTGTAGTTCAATTGTGTGGATATTTTTTTTACATTTACACAACTGTACTTAAAGGGTTAACATTTTAGATGCTTTGAATTGAAAATGTCTGTCTCAGCCTGCCTTCTTTTCCCCTTCTAGCCTGCTCACAGCTTCTTGTGGCTTAGTCTCTCTGCCTCAGTATCTTATCATCCGTCTCTTGCTTCCCTTTGCTGTTCTTACTTAGGTCCTCCTGTTTTCTATTTTACTTCACTCTCTCCCTTCAGTTCCCTCCCACGTCCGTCTCCACTGTTCCTTCTCAGGTCCGCATGTACTAGCTATTCCTTCAGTCTGTCCCTGCAGTTCCTACTCAGTTCTGCCTCTTAAGCAGCAGTAGTGCATTTTTCTGTCTCTCCTTTTCTCCTGCTCTCTTCTCTCCTTCTTTCCTCAGCTCAAGTGTAGCCCATCCTGGTTCCTCTCTGGTTCCACTGGGGGGAGGAGAAAATCTGACCTTCTGGTCAGTATCTTTAACCCAGGTCAAACACAAGCATCATTCCCTGAAGGCTGTGTCAGTGAATAGCTGTATTTATGTATACAGACCAAAATAGTTTAGATTAAGATGAAATGTTCTTTCCAAACCAGTACATTTCCTTTGGATGTTTGGAACACACAGACTGACTAATTTCAGTCTAACCTACCGACAACTGACCTTGGTCTGTCTCTTCACACAGAAAATCCCCAAACCACAGGCTGAATAAGTTGATGTTTATGCTCCAAGGATTCAGCTGTTTACAGGACTCATATCCAGAAAAGAAACTGCTTCAGGACCCCTGGGAACTTCCAGCAGAGTGAAGGGATTCTGTGGCAAACCAACTGCACCAATGAGGGGAGGAATAAGAAATGCAAAAATTCCCTGTGATTTCAGTGAGGATTTTAACCGCTTGAATGCTAAAGAGGTCTACAGCTTATTGTGAAGTAAAGCGTTGCAGACCTCTCTGTCATCCAAGGGGTTAAAATCCCTGCTTATGCAATGAGAATTTTTAAATGGATCAGCTGGTTTGCCCCAGAATCTCTTAACTTTGCTTTTGCTCATACCATCCTTTGTAATAGATTTATGACTGTGAGTAACACAAACATTGGGGGTTATGCACTAAGGTATGATAAAGAGATGATAACATGGAGATAAACAGTGACATCACTTCTCCAGTTTTATGTTATTCTATAGAGTCTATGCATGAATATTTCCAAAGCTGGAGAAATCTTAGTGCATTGTCTCCATAGACTAACATAGAAAGTGGGGAAGTGATATCACTTTAGAAGTTATCTCTGTGTTATCACCTCTTTATCACGCCTTAGTGCATACCCCAAGGTGTTAGATCTATAACTAGAACTCTAGCTCCATGACTTCCAGGTTGGCCAGTCTTTTTCCTACTTGTGAGAGCAGCTGGAGGACTTGTGGAACACCCCATGATCAAACACCTTTATGTACGTGGTAGGGCATGTTTCATGTGGCACTATTCTCATCCCTGGGAACTCTAAGGTTGACCCTGAGACTCAGGATTTCAAGCCAAATCTCAGGGTGAAGATCCCAATTCTCAGTGTGAGAGACATCAGTGTTTCCTAATACATGAATAGAACCAATGAACTAATTTTTTAGTTTCTAAAGTGGTGCCATTTGTTCCACGAAGGAACAGGGAGAAGTCCTGCTTGTCTGGTGTGTGTCCAGGCAGTGATACATCTATGTTGTGGTATGTTGGGGCTTCCTTGTGGGCCAACTGAACACCTCTGGGTTAGAACAAGCAGGGCCATGTCACTTTGATTCTATGTTGCAGAGGAACTTTAAGGGTTAATATTTCAACAGTCTCAGGGTCAGCTCATTTTGAAAGTATGACTTTTCTGCAGGTACAGTATTATCAAAATAGCTTTTCTTTCTTATGGGGGTATTTATCAAAGCAGCTTCTTGATAAATATCCCTACAGTGTGTGCCTGCTGCAGGGGTTATCTATAGCTCAGTAGTATCAGTAGTCTTTACCTGCTACACATCAATATAAATCCAGACGTGGCCGGACTTCTGGTTGCAGATTGAAAACTTTTTACAGTGTCATCGCAAGTCTTTCTAAGTGAGCGAGAAGTGCTGAGTGAGAAAAATAACCCTGGTGACACTAGCAAGTCTTTGATATATAATGCTCTTTGTGCTTTCTTAGAGGTGTGCTAAATTCTCTTCTGATCTGTTTGCTTAGAATTTTTATAGTTCAGCCCATCCCTGTATACAATGGCAGGCTTTGCCTAACTATAAGATTAAGGGTTTTGTTATGTTTGTTATGTTTGCACTAAGCACTGTTATTTCCCTTGTTAAGGCACAGGCAATATCACACACTGACTAAACTTTACTGAAAAGCCCCATTGTATCATGTTTCTTCTGTCTGTTGCCATCCTCAGAAGATGACCTATTCTAGCATTTATAAATTTCACTAATGTACATTCTTGAACACCAATGCTAGAACACCATTTACTAAAACATAAAAAATGTTGCAACATTCATACAGATAGATGATATTGCAGTTTATATATTGCATTTTGTTTTCAGTAGATAAAACGAACTTAATTTGCAAAAGAAGAAGGGAAGAGCACAAGGAAGCACCCTAGTGCAATAATAGGATTTTAGTGTTCTTACCTGTTAAATCCTTTTCTCTATAGTCCATATGGAACATAGGTACCATGTGGTTGAGTCCCTTTTGGAGGGCAGGACACATCTCAAAAAGACAAAGTCTTGTGGGTGGGAACCCCCAGCCACTTCTCCAGCTCAACTCTTCCCCCCTGCATTCTCCAGTTAAGATGTGATCAAAACCACACCAACAAGGCATGCAAGAGAAGAAGGAGGCTCCTGTGAGAATAAAGACTCTAAACAAGGTGAGGTGAGACCAACAGTGGTCCCTTTTTAGTTGGGTGGGAGACCTGTTTTCCATAAGGGCTATAATGAGGATTTAACAGGTAAGAACACTAAAATCCAATTTTCTCTTATGTCCAATATGCATCACAGGTACCCTGGGGATATAACAACACTAAACTCCCAGAGCTGGGAAGAAGGAGAAAAGGACTTCATGCCTGTTCCCACTATACCGGAGTTCCCTAGGACTATGCAGAACTGGAACAGTCCAACCAGAAAAAAAGTGTCAACAGACGTGAAACTTGCATAGCACACAAGAAAAAAAAGCCATTGGGGCTCAAACTGCTGAACAACAGTAAGACCTTCCAGCCAAAGCTGGTTTCAGCAGAAGCCAGGACATCCACTCGATAGTGTTTAGCAAAGGTATACAAGGAGGACCAAGTTGCTGCCTTGCACAACTACTGATTCTTGTAGGCCCAGGAGGCACCCACAGACCTAGTGGAATGCTCTGTGACTTTGAAGGGAACAGGTTTCTTTCTGAGCTTCTATGCCTGCTGTATGATAGAGGCCACATTGACCTTGGAAGCAGCCTGATCTGCCCTAGGATCCTCAGGAATGACAAACAGGGAATCTGTCTTACGAAAAGACTCCTGATTGATTTGGAGCTCAGAGACCACTTTAGGAAGAAATTCCTGAGATGTTAAAAGCATTGCCTTGTCCTTATGAAAAACCAGGAAAGGCAGCTTGCAAGACAAAGCCTGCAACTCGGTAACTCTGTGGACTGAGACTACTGTAAGGAGAAAAGCCATCAAGTGACGCAAGGGAATGGTAGCAAGGGACTCAAAGGGAGGCCTCTGCAAAGCATCTAAAACCAGATTACGGTCCCACTGAGGAGTGGGAGCCTTGAAGGCAGGGAGAGCATGAGTGATCTCTGAAGAAACACCTTGACTTCAGGAATAGTGGCAATAAGTCTCTGAAAAAATACAAAAGAGATGAAATCTGAGTCCTTCGTTCATACCATCCCAGAGGAAGGAGAGCACCACCTGTGAAGACAGAGACCTGCCCACACACCAGGAATGATAGATAAACCACACCGTGATGGACCTTAGACGAGACAGGCTTCCGAGCCTGAGTCATTGTAGAAATGACCTCAGAGGAGAAACCCTTTTTCCTGAAGGTGTGGGCTTCAAAAGCCATGTCATCAAAGCCAACTTTTTCCACATCCCCTTTCCAAAGGTAACCCTGGAGAAGAAGGTATGGCCTAGGAGGAAGTGAGAGCGGATCCTGAATGGAGAGACTTTCCAGGTCCACAAACCACACCCTTCTGATCCATTAAGGAACAACTAGAATCACATTTGCACCGTCCATTCTGATCTTCCTGGGAATGAGAAGAATTGGGGGAAAGACATAAGTGAGGTGCAAGTTCCATGGGATTGATATTGCATTGAACATTCCTGTTTTCCCTCGTGGCCATTAGGTCTATCGTTGGCAACCACCACTATTGCAGGTAGAATACTTCCAGAGTTCCCACTTTCCCAGATCCATATCTTGGAAACTTAGGAAGTCTGCCAGCATGTTTTCTACCCCTGAAATGTGAATGGTGGAGATGGCCAAAACATGAGCTTCTGCCCAACCCAGAATGTACCTCACCTTGTACCATGCAGCAGCACTTCATGTGCCCCCCTGGTGGTTGATGTAAGCCATGACCGTGGCATTGTCTGACTGGACTAGCACTGGGTATCCCTTCAATTGAGAGGTCCAGTACACAAGGGTAAGATGGTTCTGTCTGAGTTCCAGAACACTGATGGACTGAAGAGACTCATCCACAGTCTACCTGCCCTGGAACCCCAGATGGCCCAGAACTGCACCCTAGTCTCTGAGGCTGGTGTCCTTCATGACCAGAGTCCATTCCAGGATCACATAGGATTTTCCCTGTTCCAGGTTGCTCTTGTGCAACCAGTACTGTAGGTCCCTTCTGGCCTCCGGTGAGAGGGAGATCTGCCGATCTAGAAACGCTTGTTTCCTAGACCAGTTCTGGATGACATGGTTCTGGAGCTCCCTGGTGTGCACCTGAGAGTAAAGCACCACCTCTAGTGTTGGCACTAGTTTGCCCAGAACTCCCTGACTGTGGTAGAGGGCTACTCCAGGGCCCGAGACACCTCCTGCATAGCCTACAGGATCTTGTCCTCCTGGAGGAAGACTTTCCCTCGGCAAGTGTTGAACCTCATGCCTAGGAATACCAGCTCCTGAGATGGCACTGGACATGACTTTAACATGTACAAGATCCACCCATGGTGGGCCAGGAGACGAGCACAGTCTTGGATGTTCTGGGCCAAGAGCTCCCTGGTAGGAGCCTTGATCAAAAGATCATCCAGATAGAGTGTTATAGAAATGCTCCGGGTGTGAATGGAGGCTGCCAAGGCCCACGTGATTCTGGTGAACACCTGAAGAGCAGAAGCCAGACCAAATGGCAGAGCAATGAACTGGTAGTGATCTGAGCCATATGCAAAACTCAGATAGCTGTGGCTGCCGGGGTGGACAGGGATGTGTAAGTATGCATCCAGACGAGCCAGAGATGCCAGATACTCCCCTAGGCACAATGCTGCAATGACAGAAAGCAATGATTCCATCTTGAAGCATGAAGTCTCCATATACTTTTTGAGACATTTGAAGTCCAAAATGGGATGACACCCACCATCCTTCTTTGGAACAACAAACAGGTTGGGAAAAAAAACCTGAACCTTGCTCCTGGGGAGGAACCAGAACTTTCTTCTCCAGAAGTGAGTTCATTACCTCCCGAAACAGCCGCAGTTTTGGCTCCCTGGACAAGAAGAAGTGAAACGAAGGAAGGAATCTGAAGTCTATTCTGTACCCTTCTGAAATTACCCACAAAACCCACTAGTCCATGACTGAGGACTCCCAGGTGTCTCAAAAAAAGCAGTAGGAGTGCCATTGTTGCACTCAGGAGGATACACCTTACAATATAAATTTTGTGGTACTATCCCTTTAATATCCAATCAATCACCCTACGATTCTTTACCTGGCATGTTAACATTTGTATTACCTGAGCTTTAACCATATCAAGCATAGTGGTAAGACCCTGTACAGCTTCCTCAAGCCTCCGCAGCCTGTCATCCTGGGTTAGCAGTGGAAGGGGGACATCATCCTGTTGCTGCTGGTAGTGCTGCGTGTCTGACAGGTCTGGGGCTCTTGGTTCCCGCTGTATCTCTCGCTCATCTAAATGCCTCTCCTCAGAAAGGGAGTAAGGTAGGGGGAGTGAGTCTGCAAAAACAACAAACACATGGAAAATTATATGTAGTCTATTCAGGGGGGCCTGCAAGCTCTACAAAGCTCCTGTGTTATCCTTAATTCTCTACCATTACTAGTGGAAACTGATAGGGTGCAGAGCAGAAAAGCTTCCTTTCACTAAGCACTGCAACACTAGAAGTGCTGCTGCATTAACTCTACATTGTATCTAATGTGTTTCACATTAAGGACCCTGGTCTCAATCAAAGCAACAAACATGTCATCTAACTAGTCAACTGTAATCTGTGGAAGATTGTGAATCTTAGTATTTGCATGTCTTTTATCCTGCTTTCATATTAATGTGTTTTTGTGAATTTGCACAGCAGAGCTTGCTTGCACATGCACAGAAGTGTGTTAGTGAGTACACACTGAGGCTTGGAGCAGACTGAGGCAAAGCTGCATTGTTGATTTAACTGAATACTGGAATGCTAGAAAGGTTTCCAAAGCATTATATTCATGGGGTTACCAGCACCATTCAAATCAGAGAGAATGTATATTATTCTTTTGTGGTGTAGTTGGTTTGTTCTAGAACTGCACATCTTTAGCATTCTGTATAGGTCCAATGTGTTTTTATATGTAGCAATGTGTGTGCCTGTGTGTACAATGTGTTTTGGGCCTGAGGGAGTTCCATGTCATTAAATAGAATAACCAGGCTCCTCGCACACCCACTGACCTCAGCCAGAGTCACCAGAAGGGCTGTTACCGCCAAAGGGACAATGCAGAGCATTGTACATGAAGAAGGCAGCAGGAAGACTTGAAACATTGTTTATATAGGAGGTAGTATGCTAACCACAAAGCACTCCGTGGGAGGGAGCTAACTGCATTCAGCTAACTGCAGAGCATTTAGTGTGGCTTAACTCTCTGAGTGCCAGAGGAGTATGCAATTGCATACCTCCGCTGGTATTCTAAGGGTTAACAGCAAAGTGCTTTGTATGGTATAAACATACTAACAACACAGCACTGTGGATAAAGAGGCAACATTAACTACAGAGCACTGAGGAAAGACAGCACACATGCAATGGAAAATCATCTCAGAGGAGATGTACAACTTACTGTGGAACACTATGAGAAGAATAACACCAGCACAGCACAGAGGGATTGGAGGCAGCACACATATTGCACAACAATTTGCATGAGTGGAGGCAGTAAATATATTGTAATGCACTGTATGTGAGAGGAAGCAGCACACATACTGCAGTGCACTGTATGAGTGGAAGAAGCACACGTGCTGCAGAGCAATTAGTGTGAGTTGAGGCAGCCCATATACTGAAGTGCTCTGTATGTGCATGAAGGCAGCAAACTGACTGTAGAGGGTTGGCAGAATATTAACTGTGGAGAACTGTGAGTTAGGAGGATGCAAATTGACTGTAGAGCCCTGTGTGTGTAAGGACAGGCAGAACATTGATTGCATACCACTGTCTTAGGGGAAGTAGAATTCTGAAGGGCACTGTTTGTGATTGTTGATTGAAAACCTACTGCAGATCACTCTGCAGAGCACTGTGTATTAAAGGAGGCAGACCTCTTGAAACCATGTTGTCTGTGAGAGGAAGCAGGGCAATGACTGCAGAGCACTGTGTGTGAGGGGAGACAGAACACTGCTTGTGGAAAACAGTGTGTGAGGGGAGCAAAACACTGTCTGAGGAGTACTATTTGAGTGGGATGCAGAACACTGCCTGTGAAGTACTGTGCGTGAAAGGAGGCAGAACTCTGCAGAGCATTGTGTGTGTGAGGGGAGGCAGAACACTCACTGTGGAGCACCGTTTATGAAGGCAAATATAACAACTTCTGAGCAGTATGTATGTATGAATGGAGATACAACTCTTCCTCCTGAGCATGGAAGAGCACTGTGGAGCTCTGACTGAAGGGCAATGTTTGTGAGGGAAGGTAGATTACTGCCAAGCTCTTTGTGAGAGGAAACTGGCTAGAGCATTACAGGGATACTACAGCTTAAAGTAAAAAAAAAAATATGTTGTAGGGTTTATCCCCTGAGTAAAACAAAGGTACTTTCACTGCTGCTGAAAGGTAGGTGTTTTATACAAAAGTTATTACAGCTCAAAGCTGAATTTTTTAGGTGCAGTATCTCAATGGCCTGAAATTGTACAGTGGCGCTGTTGCTACACCATGCTATGGAGATTTACAGTCAACTGACCAGAGCTGTCCAATTTGTCTGCATGTATTATAAAGAACACATGAAGAAAAATAAAGGGTTACTATTCTTTTAACCTCTTGAGTGCCAGAAGGATATGCAACTAATTGCTTGGCAATGCATTGCTTAACCCTCTGGCACTCAAAGGGTTAACTACACAGTTAATAGTTAGCTCCTTGGATGCTAAAAGGTCTTCAATGCATTGCAAAGCAGTGAACTGTGTGTGAGAGGAAACAGTACACATAATAGAAAGCAAATAGTTTGAGTGGAGAACTTACTAGCACGAAAGGGTTCAAATGCCTGTCTAAATCAGAGGACATTTTTATTTTCCTCTAGTTGGTTTGCTCCAGAATTGCTTGTCTCTCTTTTTTTTGGCATAAGCGTGTTGTTACCAGAGATTTCTGGAGCGCATTGCTTTAGCATGTCTTTTTGCTTACCCACAAAAGGGTTAATGTGTATGTGTGCTCAACTCCCTGCTCTCTTTGCCTCTCCAATTTCATCACCAGCTGAAAAATTCAAAGTTAATGCTCAAGGGCATAGACTTCAGTTTCCCTGTGTTCAACTTGAATGTTTGATGCTGAGTAAAGATGTGTTATGTTTCGCAATAATATGGAACAAAAACTATGTAGTAATAAGACCCATATCTCCCAGAGTCTCCGCTGTTGGGACAGAAAGATTCTGAAGTAATAAAGGGAGGTGACGGGACTCATGTAATCTTGGCACTGGGGCCATGAATAGGAATTCTGATTGATGTGGGAAGTGGGAGGAGCTGAGGACCTGATCTTGTTTGCATGATGAAGGGGTCTCAGAAGCTTTTTAATCAGAGTAATGAGGCGGAACCTAAAGAGGCCTCAACCAGAGCATGGGATAAGGGGAAATGGTACTACATAACCCCTGTTACACTGCCTGAAGCAGGCAGCAAGAGTCTGGCCATTTCTTTAATTACATTTCCTGTTTATACAACCAAGATCTATGTTAAGGCACATATACTATTAAACTCTTATACAGGGGACAAGAGTGGAAATGTAATGCCAACAGTGAATGGAGGACAGAAAACACATTGCTGCTGCCCAGAGCCTGTCCTTAATCCTTCATCTACAACAAAAATATTCTGTTCTGCTGACTGCACATATCAACAACACTATTGTGCACACTATAGAGTACTGGTGATCTTCACATAATAGACACTTCTCTACAAGAAGTGTCACATTGGAGAATTAATACATTTGCCCCACTGACACACAGACATATTCACTGACACACACGTTTATTGACATGGATACAGACACCAACATACGCACATCCACAGGCACAGATATTGAACCAACACTGTTATAAACACACTGTCACAGTGTTTTTAAGAACCAGCATGCAGGCGTGTGGCTGGCACTTAAGTACCATGGAGCGGTATGCAGCTGCACGGGGAGTCCTGAATTCCATGACTTACATGTGCGTCATGGGTCCCTTAGGCACGTTCACCCCATGACGTACTTGTACATCCTTGGTCCTTAAAGGGTTAGTAATACCCTCTTATAAGTTTATGCTTTATTGCAGATTTTAAAAAAATAAATTATGCAGAGAAAGTCCCATCTCTCAAACCTTTATGGTTTGAGAGATATTCGCAGCTAAAGTCCCCCCCTCCCTCCCCTTGCACTGACATCAGAGCTATACTGACAGCAGGAAATCCCAGTCCTGGGACCAGCTGGAAGCTCTTCAGCAGAGCCGAAATAGCAATATTAAAAATAACTACTTCATTGGAACGGTCTACAAAGTGTGCCTGGTTTGCAAGCACACTCGGTAGACCATTCCAGCTAAGTAGTTCTTTTAAAATATCGCTATATCGGCTTTGCTGAAGAGCTGCCTCAAGTTGGCAGACACGGATCTCCTTCTTTCAGCTTTACAGCTGACTTCAGGGAAAGGGAAGGGAGGGGGGGAACTTTAGCTGTTAATATCTCTCAAACCTTTATGGAACTTGCTCCACATAATTTTTTTTTTTTTTTTAACTGCAATATAGCATAAACTTATAAGAGGGCATTACTAACCCTTTAAGGGGTTAAACTCAGCTGACCTTTACCTCACTACCTGTTCTTCAAGCTACCGGTTTAGAGAGTATCTAATATATCACTGAGTTGTTCCAGCTTCTTATCCGGACTGTCAACTGACTAGATCTCCTGTCTAACTCTTGGTACTAACCTCAGATTCCTGAGGTGGCTTCACCTCAGCCTGCTCCACTATACCACTTTTCTGATTGATATCCCTGTTTTTGACCTTGGCATGAACTCATCTCTCTACTTTCAACTGACCGTGCACACCACCATGCTCCATTCGTCCATCTGTGAGTGTGTACGTATGCCAGACACATCATCCAACAACTGTGCACTCCACCAAGCTCCTTGGTCCACCAGTAAGCGCGTGCTTACACCAGAGCATACATCCAACAAACCATTCACACCCGCAAAGTCCCTTTCTAAACTGGAGTAAGCACAATAGCCAGAGTGAAAATGCGACAGACTGTGCACAAAACCAAGCTCCCTGTTTGCCAGAGACAGTGTACATACACTGGAGCAAACATCCTCCAAGATCTCTTCGTCCTCCAGAGAGTTCTCCAGAGAAAACATCCTGACTACCGAGCACATTGACTGCATCTAGGGAACATCTATACTAGTAGTCCTTTCACCTGTAGAACCTGTTGATACTCAGTTACTTTGTGAGTGGCCTCTTCACTCTGAACCCACCTTCTCCAGACTCCAGTTCTACTATCCTGACCAGCATCATATATCTGTTTTTCCATTCATCTGAGGTCAGACTCACTCCATTGTGGATCCCTTCCAGATTTCTCCTGTACAGCTCTTACTGTTCTCTGGTGGTCTCATCCTGGTCCTGGTCCTGGCTCCACTGGGTTCACTGGGGTCAGACATGTGGCCAGCAACTTTAATTTGAGAATGCCCAATAGTGCCTTAAATGACAATTATGAATCTGTTTATTCACTCTCCAATAATTATACTCACAATTTTCAATAGTTGCAGGTGGCATACACCACCTAACAACATATGAACTTGCAGAGTTATTAACCTGTCTCTGCTCAAGGATCTCTGGTTCAAATCAGGAAAAAAGGTGCTGCTCCAAAACTTTGTATAATGTATTACTTAAATACATTTAAGGCACTCTGGTGTGCCCTCTTGCTTTACTTGTCTTTTTTTGTATGTACACCATCCCAGAGGATTTGGTGAGAAGCAGCCTACAAAAAACTAAAGGAGATCACAGATACTGAGAAGGGGACAGCATATTAAAAAAAAAAAAAAAAAAAAAAAAAAAAAGCAATATTTCCAGAAAGCATTTATGTGCTATTCTGGACAACTCTTTTGTGAGTATATGTCTTATGAGAGTGAAGATTGAAGTTATATAAGATCTTTATTTTGGATCATTTTATTTTTTCTTGCAGCAACTTTAATTTGGCTTCAGTCGCAACAAGGGACAATCAGAGACCGTCTACACATGCCAGCACCTCACCCCACCCTTCAAACTCTAACATCCAACAGCTGCATGTAAAGATTTTGGACAAAGACCCTGACACAAACATAAATACAATATAGATAGAAAATGACATACTCATAATCATTGATATGCTTACATCCAAAGATACAAACACCAACAAACACACAATAACTGTCACACAGACACTGACAATCACATACATACATACATTATAGAAAGAAACTGACACATTGCGTCTGCTTTTGCGGAGTTCTACAGCTCGTTATATGATGGCTGTAAGGTGCAGTATTGTCCGGCAACTCATTCCCGATGCCATACCTTCTTGCATTCCTGCCAATTACCTACTTTGTTGCATGAGGCTCTCCAGTTGTTATACGCTGCCATATCTGTAGAGGAAATTGCTGCTGCCTTGAAGACCCTTAAATCCTCCAAGGCTCCAGGACCTGATGGTTACACCTCTGCTTACTTTAAAGCATTTCAACCTACCCTTCTTCCATATTTGGCCACGTTTTTTAACTCCCTTTTGAATGGGGATCGACCCCCATCAGAGATGTTGCTGGCCCAGATAGTGGTTATCCCAAAGGAAGGCAAAGATCTGAACTCTTGTTCTAACTACCGCACGATTTCACTTATCAACTTTGATATCAAGCTCTTCACCAAAGTCCTAGCTTTACGTCTGTCTCGGCTTCTTCCTTCTTTGGTGCATGTGGACCAGGCTGGTTTTATCTCCAGTAGGGAGGCACCTGACAACATCCTCCGGGTGCTTAGCCTCTCCCAGGAGGCTTGCGCCCACTCCATACCTATGATGCTCCTTTCCTTTGATGCCGAGAAAGCTTTTGATAGGATATATTGGGAGTACATGTGGTCAGTCTTAGAAGCTTTTGGTTTTACGGGTCCTATCTTAAGGGGCATCAGGTCTCTCTATGCCGATCCAGCAGCAGTTGTTTCCGTGGCCGGCATCAGCTCTGTGTCTTCCCAATCAGTAATGGGACTCGCCAAGGATGGCCCCTCTCCCCTCTTTTGTTCATATTGTGCATCGAACCCTTGGCCTGTGCTAACGGTGGGCTCGGAAGAATACAAACTGAGTCTGTTTGCAGATGACATCCTGCTTACTTTGTCATCCCCTATGACCTCTTTGCCGAACCTTTATTCTATTTTACAGACTTTTGCCTCTATTTCAGGTTTTAAAGTAAATCATTCTAAGTGTGAGGCCCTGAACGTTTCTTTGCCGGCACCAGAATTTGCTGGCTTTGAATTTTGATTTCCAATGGGGTGAGTCCTTCTTATCTTCTCTAAGCGTCAAACTTACAGCTTCTAATTCTTCTCTGTACAGGGCGAATTTCACGCCTTTACTCAGATCCCTTCATGCCGATCTGGACAGGTGGCACTCTTACTGTGTCGCCTGGTTTGGCAGGATCCACTAGGTCAAGATGTCCTTGTTGCCTAGACTCTTATACTTATTGCGAGCTCTAGCTGTCCGCCCCGCACCTCAAGATATCCAATCGCTCCAACAGCACATCCTGCAGTTTATTTGGGGCTCGAGGAGGCTCTACTTGGGTCAGTACTGCTTTACAAGCACCGCTCTGCGGGGGGATTGTCGGTCCTGCATCTTTGGTCCTATTATAAGGCAGCACAATTTGCCAGGGCGGTTCAGATGCATTCTGAGAGTAATGTACCAAGATGGGTTGCTTTGGAAACTTTTTTGTGAGGTTCTCCACCGCCGGCAGATATGTTCTGCATCCCTTCTCTGCCACTTAGGTCAGTCTCCGGCAGCTCTACGCTTTCTCTCATGATTTCTCTTTAGTGTAGGTATAGGTACAGAGATCAGCTTATTTCATTTACCACTAGAATGAGCTGAGGGCATCTCCAGGGTGTCGGATCTTCTTTTTGTAAATATTCCCCTCTCGTGGGAACAATTTCTGGAGAAATATGGTGCCCCTTCCGCTTCCTTCAGTTTCAACATTTTTTTCGGTCTTACTTCTGTAGATATCCTCCCCCAAGTAGAACGCACTTTGAACATCTCTGCTCTTCTTCCCCCTCTGGGAGAGGAGCTTTTTCTAAGATCTATTCCCTTCTCATCTCCTCCCTGTATCCGCAGCCACCGCCTTACTGTGCTCTTTAGGAATCGGACCTTGGTGAGACCTTGGACCCCAAGGAATAGAACGACATTACGACTAACATTGACAGCTTAACTCCATGTACCCTGGTGAAGGAGAATGCATTTAAGGTATTGGCTAGATGGTACTACTGTCCTGCCAGATTGCATTGTATCTTCGCCTCCATCCCCCAGCTGTGCTTCCGCGGCTGTGGACTGGAGGACACTTATCTTTACATGTGGTGCTCCTGCCCCTCGGTAACCGATATTTGGAATTATGCTTTCCAGCTCTTAAGCTTAGCTTTGGCGGTGGTGGTAGCCCCTGACCCATGGACAGCCCTGCTTAACAGGTCTTCCCATACTCCTCCCCTCTCAAGTTCCACTAATAAGCAAATCTTTAGTGTCTGTGCTATGACCTTTTGTCATATAACTCAACATTGGAAATCTTTACCACCTTCCCACTCTATCTTAGATGGCCGCATCTGGGGATTGATCCAGATGGAGAAACTCACGGCGTATATTCACAATTCTTCCTCCATCTACCTCTGGATTTGGTTTCCGTGGGTTGATGTGGTGGCTCCCCCCGAGTTTCACCATGACTTGCTGATCCGTTAAAGGTTCTGTGTCCGACTGGTCCATGAGTACCCTTCCCTTCCCCCTCCCCCCTTTTTTTTCCCTTTCTCTCTCCCTCTTTCTCTTCTCCCCACCGGTATCCAGGTGATGCTCTCAGTGCCATACGTTGCATTTGATTATGTCCTTCTGCATTGCTTTTCCTTATTTTTCTTACACTGGTGTTATATTCGGACCTGTTTTGTATTCCTTTTTTTTTCTGTATCCCTTATCTTGATGAAAACTCAATAAGCATTGAATTACAAAAAAAAGAAAGAAACTGACACACAGACTCAGTCACTTATACACACACAACAGTCACTGACACACAATCACTTGCACACAGGCCAATACTGATCCACACACAGCCATAAACAGTCACTGACAAACACATAGATACTGATACACAGTCGCCAACACACACACACACACACACACACACACACACACACACACACACAAACACATACATACCTACAGAGACAGTAAATGACGCACAGTCATTTGTGGTCAGGGCCTCCAAAGTATGCTTGTATAAGAAGGAAGAGTGCTGCCCACCTGAGAGTGAATATTGCTCAGGGGATGAACGATGAAGGTTGGCCTGGAAAAAGAGGGCCACCTTACTGATTGATGAAAAGAAAGGGTTGACGAAGCACCCAGTGGGAGAGCCTGCGGCCCGATTGTAATGGGTACCTAAGTCCGCGGATGGACTCAGGCCGTCATGCCGGGTTTCTCTCTCCTGAGGTGGGCTACAAGCAGGTAGCCTTGCAGGTCATTCTCCCAGAGCTGCTTCCTAGGATGGGGGTCAAAAGGAGAACCTTGATACCACCCAGCGACAAAGAGACAGGACACGGATGAAGTTCCAAACTAACACACTTTATTCAACTTCAGTTCTTTTATACAAGGTTAATCACATCAAGACAGCATATTGAACAAAGGACACAAAAGGCAGTGACAAAGGGTGCATACAGGATACAAAGGTCCAGACATGATCACATTATTTAGACAAAGGGACTGATGAGGGGTAAACACTGGGACAAAAGGCTGAGGGGCTCGAATACACATTTTACACAATGGCCAGGGGTATGAAGCATCTTTTTAGTCTGTTTGAATATTACGCTTCAACTTCTGGCCAATCAGCAGTCTGGAAACGGCTGACCAATCCTGGTTAAGTTTGTCACGGATGTCTCAGCCTATCAGCATCCTTGGGTGGGCCATTGACAGACCAATCCCTGGGTCACCTACTTTTCCCTATGTTAAGTCAATGGCGGTCCTTTAACTCCGATTGACCAATCGGGGCCTGACTGATACTTAAACTTATGGCGGCTTGCATTACTTTTGCCGGCTAGTGCTAGCCAAGAGAACTCAGTCTTTCTGAGAGAAGTAGTTTTTCCCAGACCACAGCAAAGTTTCCCAGTAACGGCCTATGGCTCGTTACACCGATATTTAAGGGCTTGCAGACCCTCACACAAATACAGGCCCAGCCTTTTACTTATGCACAGATATTGCTAAACAAGCAGTCACTAGCACCCAGTACTTATATACACAGATAATGCTACACAATCACTAACACAATCACACACAAGCAGATACTAATATACAGACAGTGACCAACACACAATCGCTTATATATTTATTCATAGACAATTACTGGGACACAGTCACTTATACATACTGCTGCACAAAGAGTCTCTGCCACATTGCTCCATATGTATAAAAGCTTTAAAAAAAATCTGTAGTTATTCTGGAGTAAACCAACTTCACCATAGGGGATAAATGCAAATTCCTAACTTCCCATGGACTTGAATAGAGCTTTTTAACCCCTGGAATGCCAGAGAGGTCTCCAATGCATTGCTTCACAATGCATTGGGGACCTCTGTAGCATTCAAGGGGGTAGAAGCCCAATTTAATTTAACTTTTTATTTGCCCCCTAAGGTGAATTTGGTTTACTCCAGAATAACTGACGTACACATAGCTGCCAACTGTCCCTATTTACGTGGGACAATCCCGATTTTTGGGCCCAATCCCGCTGTCCCGCCTTATTTAGATAATGTCCCGCTTTTCTTGCCACTGCCCCACTTCATAGTAATCTGCCCATGCCATTTTGGTAGCCTCAAACACTTTCATTCATGTCACGCTCATGTGAGATGAGCGTTGAGAAGTCTAGTTCCCTGTGTATGCATGTTGCACTTCATTTACGTGCGCGCACGTACGAGCCGTTTCCAGCCTTGGCTGCCTTCTGAGTGAGTTTGCTGAGTGCTGCCTGTTAGCTGTAGTCTGAGCATATGACAAGCCTGAACCAACAGTGAGTTCAACTTTGCAGGACAATAAGTCTCTCCCTCCAGTCTGCCCAGATTAAAATTAGTGACATTTCTGAGCGGTGACACTGAGCTGCATGAGCGCCGGGAGGGGGTGGGTTTGGTAGGACGGTTGGTCACATGTACAGCTCTCCGAAGTGAAGGGTGAGGATTAGTGATGAGCGAGCATGCTCGGCCGAAGCTCGGTTCGGCTCGAGCATCGCTCTGCTCGGCACATGGCGGTACTCGTACGAGTACCGCATGTGCTCGCCCGCCATGTTCGGGTCTCCTCCCCGCACGTTTCGCGGCTGCTGCACAGCCAATAAACGTGCGGGGAGGCTCTGACATCAGTGTAATGCCAGCAGCCATGTTGGCTGCTGGCATTACACTGATTGGCTGGCCAGAACCCGTGATCGGGTGCTGTATAGCACCTGACCAGCGAGTTCGGCTCAGTCTTAGCCAGGGAGAGATGAGGATAGGAAGGGAAAGTCAGTGTAGGCAGAAAAAAAGCGCGTTTGAACCAAAAAAAGACCCAAAAGTCCTTTTTAGGACTACTGTGTGTGGGGGCAGCAGATATATTTTGTTTTGGGGGGCAGAGTTTAAAAAAAAAACGTCACATATTCCGTTCACTGTGCCTAGCCGCAGATTAGCAGCACATTCTGTTTAGTGTGCAAAGTTGCAGATTAGCAGCACATTCTGTTTAGTGTGCAAAGTTTCAGATTAGCAGCACATTCTGTTTAGTGTGCAAAGTTGGAGATTAGCAGCACATTCTTTTTAGTGTGCAAAGTTGCAGATTATCAGCACATTCAGTTTAGTGTGCAAAGTTGCAGATTAGCAGCACATTCTGTTCAGTGTGCAAAGTTGCAGATTAGCAGCACATTCTGTTCAGTGTGCAAAGTTGCAGATTAGCAGCACATTCTTTTTAGTGTGCAAAGTTGCAGATTAGCAGCACATTCTGTTCAGTGTGCAAAGTTGCAGATTAGCAGCACATTCTTTTTAGTGTGCAAAGTTGCAGATTATCAGCACATTCTGTTTAGTGTGCAAAGTGTAAAAAATAAAAGTCACTTATTCCGTTCACTGATCCTAGCCGCAGATAAGCAGCACATTCTGTTTAGTGTGCAAAGTTGCAGATTAGCAGAACATTCTGTTTAGTGTGCAAAGTGTAAAAAATAAAAGTCACATATTCCATTCACTGTGCCTAGCCGCAGATAAGCAGCATATTCTGTTTAGTGTGCAAAGTTGCAGATTATCAGCACATTCTGTTTAGTGTGCAAAGTGTAAAAAATAAAAGTCACTTATTCCATTCACTGTGCCTAGCCGCAGATAAGCAGCATATTCTGTTTAGTGTGCAAAGTTGCAGATTTGCAGCACATTCTGTTTAGTGTGCAAAGTGTAAAAAATAAAAGTCACTTATTCCGTTCACTGATCCTAGCCGCAGATAAGCAGCACATTCTGTTTAGTGTGCAAAGTTGCAGATTAGCAGAACATTCTGTTTAGTGTGCAAAGTGTAAAAAATAAAAGTCACATATTCCATTCACTGTGCCTAGCCGCAGATAAGCAGCATATTCTGTTTAGTGTGCAAAGTTGCAGATTATCAGCACATTCTGTTTAGTGTGCAAAGTGTAAAAAATAAAAGTCACTTATTCCATTCACTGTGCCTAGCCGCAGATAAGCAGCATATTCTGTTTAGTGTGCAAAGTTGCAGATTTGCAGCACATTCTGTTTAGTGTGCAAAGTGTAAAAAATAAAAGTCACATATTCCATTCACTGTGCCTAGCCGCAGATAAGCAGCATATTCTGTTTAGTGTGCAAAGTTGCAGATTATCAGCACATTCTGTTTAGTGTGCAAAGTGTAAAAAATAAAAGTCACTTATTCCATTCACTGTGCCTAGCCGCAGATAAGCAGCATATTCTGTTTAGTGTGCAAAGTTGCAGATTTGCAGCACATTCTGTTTAGTGTGCAAAGTGTAAAAAATAAAAGTCACATATTCTGTTCACTGTGCCTAGCCGCAGATAAGCAGCACATTCTGTTTAGTGTGCAAAGTTGCAGATTTGCAGCACATATTCCGTGTAATATGAAGAAGGCGGGTAAAAAGGGACGGGGAAGTGGACGTGATCCTGATAGTTCAGGGCGCGGGTCAGGACGCGTAGAAACTGTGCCTGGTGCCAGAGCACAAGAAAGAAAGACATCCACCATACCTAGCTTCATGTCTCAGTTTACAGGGCGTCGCAGGACATCACTCTCGAGGTCAGACCACTGCGAACAGGTGGTCGGTTGGATTTCAGCTGATACTGCTTCCAGTCGGTTAAGCACCACCCTGTCTTCCACCAAGTCCACTCTCAGTAGCCAAGAGTCTGGTCAACATAATCCTCACCCTGATCATCCTTCCTCCCACCATAGAGGGTCTGGTCAAAGAAGTGATCCCACACTGGGATATAGTGAGGAGCTCGTCTCATCACCAATCCTTAATTTGAACCTCTCTCCAAGCACGCTTGCAGAGGAACATGAAATCTTGTGCCCTGATTCACAACCTCTAGAGGGTACCCAATCACAAGAAGATGACAGAGGTGAACGGCATTTAAGGTCAAAGGAAGTGGATGATGATGATGATGAGACACAGTTGCCATCAAATCAACCACTATTACTGTCTCAAGACCTTGATGAGGAGGATGATATACAGTTGTCAATGACTGAGTATGTGGTGGGATCAAGAAATGAGGAGGATGATCAGAGTGAGGAAGTGGAGGAGGACTTGGTGGACGATGAGGTGACTGACCCCACCTGGGAAGGTGGAGAGCCGAGCGATGACAGCAGTCCTGAGGGTGAGCCATCTGCAGCACCGCAACAGGCTGGAAGAGGCAGTGGTGTGGCTACAGAAAGAAGGCGGACCGCACCAAACCGGCCCGCAAATGTTCCACGGAGCACCCCCTTGCGTAAATCTCCCTTGCCAAGGGCTAGGTGTTCCGCGGTATGGCGTTTTTTTAAGGAAAGTGCGGACGACAAAAAAATTGTAGTTTGCAACCTGTGCCACACCAGAATGAGCCGAGGCATGAACACTAGAAACCTCACCACCACCAGCATGATCCGACACATGGCATCCAAGCACCGTAATAAGTGGGAGGAACGCCCGGATCACCAATCTGTGTCTGCAGGCCACACCACTGCCTCCTCTTCCCCTGTTTTCGGTGCCGGCCAATCGCCTGTCGAAGGCGCAGGCCCGCATACCTCCCGCCCTGCACCTGTACCATCTGAAGCACCATCAGCGACCACATCCACTTCCCTGTCCCAGCGCAGCGTCCAAATGTCGTTACCCCAGGCATTTGAGCGCAAGCGAAAATACCCAGCCACCCACCCACAGGCCATAGCACTAACCTCACACCTTTCCAAATTACTGGTCATCGAAATGCTGCCATTTAGGCTTGTGGAGACTGAGTCCTTCCGCAGCCTGATGGCAGCAGCTGTCCCTCGGTACGCAGTCCCCAGCCGCCACTACTTTTCCCGGTGTGCCGTCCCCGCCTTACACCACCATGTGTCCCGTAACATCACCCGTGCCCTGACCAACGCAGTTACTGGGAAGGTCCACTTAACGACTGACACATGGACAAGTGCTTGTGGCCAGGGACGCTACATTTCCCTGACGGCACACTGGGTGAATGTGGTGGAGGCTGGGAGCGACTCGGACCCTGGGATGGCACAGGTGCTACCCACGCCGAGGATTGCGGGCCCTACCTCCATCAGGGTTTCCGCCAGCACCTACGTTATTGGCTCCTCCTCCTCCTCCGTTTCCACCTCCGAATTCTCTGCGCGCAGCGCCACTCACCCATCAGCCGGTAGCTGGAAGCAGTGTAGCACTGCAGTGGGGAAGCGTCAACAGGCCGTGCTGAAGCTGATCTGCCTTGGGGACAAACAGCACAAGGCCTCAGAGCTGTTGCAGGGGATTAGTCACCAGACCGAGCAGTGGCTCTCGCCACTCAACCTGCAACCAGGCATGGTTGTGTGTGATAATGGGCGTAACTTGGTGGCGGCTTTGGAGCTCGGCAAGCTCACACACGTACCATGCCTAGCGCATGTATTTAATTTAGTGGTTCAGCGATTTCTAAAAACCTTTGCATGATCTCTTGACCAAGGTGCGCCGCGTGTGTGCACATTTCCGTAAGTCATCAACAGCTTCAGCCGGCCTGTTGAAGCTGCAGCAGCGCTTACAATTGCCAGCTCACCGGCTGCTGTGTGACGTGAGCACGCGCTGGAACTCCACCTTCCACATGTTGGCCCGGCTTTGTGAGCAGCAGAGGGCAGTAGTGGAGTACCAGCTGTTACACGGTCGTCGCCTCTCCGTTCAACTTCCTGTAATCAGAAGTGAGGAGTGGGAATGGATGTCAGACCTCTGTGAGGTTTTACGCAATTTTGAGGAATCGACACAGATGGTGAGCGGCGATAACGCTATTATCAGTGTAACCATCCCACTTCTGTGTCTACTGAAACGCTCGCTGCTCACAATTAAAACCGACGCTTTGCATGTGGAAGAGGTGGAAATGCGGGAGGAAGAGCTTACACAAGGTGATAGCCAGAGCACCCTCACTTCGTCTTCTCAGCGACAATTGGAGGAGGCGAAGGAGGAGGAGGAGGAGGAGGAAGACACGGTTGCCTCCGCTACAGAGGGTAGCCATGGAACTTTAGTTCCATCTCTTCAGCGTGGGTGGGCAGAAGAGGAGGAAGAGGATGAGGAGATTGAGAGTCATCCTCCTGGTGAGGACAGCGAAATCTTGCCTGTTGGTACTCTGGCACACATGGCTGACTTTATGTTAGGCTGCCTTTCCCGTGACCCACGCGTTATACGCATTTTAGACAACACGGATTACTGGGTGTTCACCCTTCTGGACCCCCGCTACAAAGAGAATTTCTCATCTCTCATTCCTCCGGTGGAGAGGACAAGCAAAATGGTGCAATACCAGAAGGTTCTTGTCGAAAAATTGCTCCAAAATTTTCCATCTGACAACGCTGGCGGCAGAGTACGTGCTACCTTGGCCAACCGAGAAGGGGAGAAAAGGGGAGCACACAGCAGTTCCGACAAAGGCAGGGCAACACTCTCCAAGGCGTGGGACACCTTCATGACACCCCGCCAGCACCCTCACCCTGATGCGCAGCCTAGTGTCACAAGGAGGGAAAAGTTTTGGAAGATGGTGAAGGAGTACGTAGCAGACCGTGTCAGCGTCCTCAATGATCCCTCTGTGTCTTACAACTACTGGGTGTCCAAGCTGGACACGTGGTATGAACTGGCACTCTACGCCTTGGAGGTGCTGGCCTGCCCTGCCGCCAGCGTTCTGTCTGAGCGGGTATTTAGTGCTGCTGGTGGCATCATAACAGATAAGCGTATCCGCCTTTCCACCGAAAATGCTGATAGGTTGACACTTATAAAAATGAACAAGGCCTGGATTTCCCCTGACTTCTCCACTCCACTGGAGGAAAGCCCCGGGTGAACATAAAGTCACTTTAGATATGTTATTTACAACGATGGGAATACTCTGTATTCCCATTCACCCCTTCCACCCAAAAAATGGGTATATGGTTGACTCTCTTCCATATACCCTGAGATATAATTTTTATATAGGGCCAGCTCACCAGCGGGCCCTGTGATATAATTTTTATATAGGGCCAGCTCACCAGCGGGCGCTGTTTGACAATTTTTGTATAGGTCAGCTCACCAGCGGGCCTTCTCATATAATGTTTTATTGGGTCAGCTCTCTAGCGGGCCCTCTCATATAATGTTTTATAGCGTCAGCTCACTAGCGGGCCTTCGCATATAATGTTTAGGATGGTCAGCTCCGCAGCAGACCCTCACCCATAATGTTTTAGATGGTCGGCTCAGCGCACGTTTCCCTCTTAATCATGGCCCCAGTTCAGAAAAATCGAGGAAATTTTTGGGAGAATTTGCCTCGGCGCACGTTTCCCTCTTAATCATGGCCCCAGTTCAGAAAAATCGAGGACATTTTTGGGAGAATTTGCCTCTGCGCACGTTTCCCTCTTAATCATGGCCCCAGTTCCAAAAAATCGAGGAAATTTTTTGCAGAATTTGCCTCTGCGCACGTTTCCCTCTTAATCATGGCCCCAGTTCAGAAAAATCGAGGAAATTTTTTGCAGAATTTGCCTCTGCGCACGTTTCCCTCTTAATCATGGCCCCAGTTCCGAAAAATCGATGAAATTTTTTGCAGAATTTGCAGATGATATACAAGTAAATATACAGCAAATACTGTTTGGTAACAATTTTTCGCCTAAAGTCGTTTTTATCTTCCTTTTTGTGTGTTTTACGGTCAGTCTGTAAAAATGGCGTACTACGGGCGAAAGATCGTTCCCAGCAGCGATGTTGGAGTCCAAGATGCATCCAGACATCCTCCCTATGCTGTCCCTGAACCATTTCTGTGGTGTTTCCATCATTTTCTGACCTTTTCCTATGGACCAGGCACCCTCCCCTCATCAGAGCAGGGGGTGCCTGGTGTAATGCTCGAGTCCTCCCATTGACTTCAATGGGGCTCGGGTGCTCGGCCGAGCACTCGAGCCTCCGGGGGCGCTCGGTCAGAGCACCCGAACACACGAGCATTGGGGTGCTCGATCATCACTAGTGAGGATGCCTCAGTGCAGTGACTGCCTGGCCTCATGGTGACATGGCCGGAGTAGGCAGGATCATGCACACAGTAAAGAGGTTTACTCTTCACTAGATGGATCCTTCCTTGCATGCCTGACAGCCATGTGTACAAGTCCGGGAGATCAGTGGCTTCTGTGCAGCTGGAGAGGCGACAGCTGCATCACAGACAGTAGGTGTTAAGTAGATAAGGCAGAGACAGTGAGAAGGGAAAGCACTGGATGGGTGCATAAGTGAAAGATGGAGCTATGAGAAACCCATGTGGAAATGCAAGGGGGTGGGTGAGAGTCATAGTATACACATGAGAGAAGGCAAAACTGCACAATGTAACAGGACACCATAAGTTACAGGGGAACTGTTCTCTTGAAATATGTGATTCTGTTTTAACCCTTTAAGTGTCAGATGTGTCCAGTGTAATGCAATGTGTTCGGAAGTCCTCTGGCACTTAAAGAAGGGATTGCTTAGGAATGTACCTTTTATACACCATTGTTATATTTATTTCACCAGACTGCCATTTTAATGGAGGGCACAAATGAAATTAACACTTCAGGATTGCACTGGTTCCTGTGCATACCTCCCAAGTGTCCCTCTTTAGGAGGGACAGTCCCCCTTGCTCTGTCCCACCCTAGTTTAGGAAATCGGACTGTGTGGTGTGTATATAAGTGTACCACATTGCTCCACAGCAATACAACTTCTTATGTTTGTATAAACTTCAGTATATGTGTTTATAAATTACTCTGTGTAAATAAAATGCTTTGACCTCACTATAAATAATTTATTCTGTTGAAGAAAGCGGTGTCAATAGTTCATGAAATAACCTAAAATATGTTGGTCATGCCCCGCCCACCAGCCACGCCCCCAGCAACACCACCTAGCGATAAAGTGTCCCTCTTTGGCCATTTAAAATGTTGGGAGGTATGCGCACAGGCAGTAACTGACACACAGTCACTTATGCACAGATACTGCTACACAGACAGTCTCAGAGAACTGCAGATACTGGGCATAAGATTGAAGCACATAAAGGGTGGCGTGTACAGAGAATCATAACATAGAGAAATTGTTCAAATATGAGACTTGTATGGCCACTGTCAGATGCTCAAAATGGTTAGCAGCACTGTTGTCCTGTCTGTGGACAGCTGCCTTTCCATCACAATCCAGGAGCAGGGCAATATGTGCCTTGCATTAATTGCATCAGGGACCTCTACCACCTTTCTTGTGCAGAGATGCTACAGCAGAAGTGTACAATGTATAAAATGCTTCCATACATTGTGAATGAGTGAATCATTCTGTTTTGCAGACACTTTGGGGGCATAGCAAAACTGCAATATTTATTGAATTAATCCCTTGGCTACTAGAGAGGTCTCCAATGCATGACAAAGCAATGTGCCAAAGACATCTATAGCAGCCAAGGCATTTTAATACCCACTGACTGCACCATAACAGCTCCAGCTTTGTCTTTACATATGCACCAGTGTATCCCTTGCTCCCCAATAGCTCCTCTTTTGTAGAACTTATACCAAGGGTAGGAAACCTTTTCTTGACAACTGTTGGAACTACAGCTCCCACCATCCACAAGCAGCCATTGGCTCAAGTAGCTGGAGAACCAAAGATTGCCATTGAGAATTTGTTGATGCTTTATAAATAAATGATACTAACATAGTAGTAGTTACAGAGTGCTTTAAAAAAAGGATGTCAACCAAGGTCAACCTTTGCCACAGTATATCCCTGAAAATGGCAAATATATAATCCTTTCGAACCCTAATATCGGTGTTAGTCTGTTTACCAGAATGTCCTATTTACAGCTACTAACACACAGTATAATTAAACTTTTTATGTAGGAATATAGCTAATCCTTTCTTAAATGTATCAATTGTACCTGTTATCACTTCTCTAGGAAAATAATTTCACAATTTAACTGACCTTACTGTACATAAATATACAGTACTGTGCAAAAGTCTTAAGCAGGTGTGAAAAAATGCTGTAAAGTAGGAATGCTTTCAAAAATAGGCATGTTAATAGTTTATTTTTATCAATGACCAAAATGACAGTGAGTGAACAGAAGAAAAATCTAAATCAAATCAATATTTGGTTTGACCACCCTTTGCCTTCAAAACAGCATCAATTCTTCTAGGTACAGAATAGATTCTATTACATGTGCTAATGTTATCACTGCTTTTATCCCCAGTTTTCCTCATAGACTTCAATAGGAAAATGTTTGATAAAACAGGAGTTAACTTTTAGCACCTGCAATAGAATCTGCCCCATAGTCAGGTGTATGATTAAACAGTTATACCAAACATATGTATATAATATGTTGGTTGAAACACAATCATTAACTGAAACAGAAACAGCTGTGCAAGAGGAATAAAACTGAGTGAGGAACAGCCAAACCCAGCTAACAAGGTAAGGTTGCTGAAGACAGTTTAATGTCAAAAGCCATAAAACATGGCAAGATTGAGCACAGCAACAAGACACATGGTAGTTATACTGCATTAGATCTCTCCAAGGCAGAAATTTCAAGGCAGACAGGGGTTTTCCAGATGTGCTTTCCAAGCACTTTTGAAGATGCACAAAGAAACAGGCAGCATTGAGGGCCATAGATGCAGTGGTCGGCCAAGGAAACTTAGTGCAGCAGATGAAAGACACATCATGCTTACTTTCCTTCTCAATCAAAAGATGTCCAGTAGTGTCATCAGCTCAGAATTGGAAGAAAACAATGGGATCCTGGTACACCCATCTACTGTCCAGAGAAGTCTGGTCAGAAGTGGCATTCATGGAAGACTTGCAGCCAAAAAGGCATACTTCAGACGTGGAAATAAGGTCAAGCGACTGAACTATGCATGAAAACACAGAAACCGGGGTACAGAAAAATGGTAGCAGCTGCTCTGGACTAATGAGTCAAAATTTAAAATATGTAGCTGTAGCAGAAGGCAGTTTGTTCTCTAAAGAGCTGGAGAGCAGAACAAGATTGAGTGTCTGCAGGCAAAAGTGAATCATGGTGGAGCTTCCTAGCAAGTTTGGGGCTGCATTTCTGCAAATGAAGTTGGGGATTTGGTCAGAATTAATGGTATTCTCAATGCTGAGAAGTACAGGCAAATACTTATCCATTATGAAATACCATCAGGGAGGCATCTGATTGGCCCTAAATTCATTCTACAGTATGACAATGACAATGAGCCCTCATCTCAACATCATTGAGTCTGTCTGGGATTAAATTAAGAAAGAGAAGCAACGGAGGCTGCCTAAATCCACAGAAGAACTGTGGTTAGTTCTCCAACCTACCTGCCGAGTTCCTTAACAACCTGTGTGCAAATGTACCTAGAAGAATTGATGCGGTTTTAAAGCCACCTCAAATATTGATTTGATTTAGATTTTCCTTCTGTTCGCTCACTATCATTTGTTAATTGATAAAAATAAACTATTAACATGTCTATTTTTCAAAGAATTCTTACTTTATGGCATTTTTCACACCTGCCTAAGACTTTTGCACATTACTGTACATATATAGCAGACAATATTATGCAATAACAATAAAAACACATTATAACACGACAATAATCCTCCCTTACCTGAACGATTATCACAATGCCAGGGTCTGCGGGTGAATCCGGTTGGTGAGATCTCAGCCGTCTGCCAGTAGCCCTGAAAGATGAGGTGTAAATAAATAATGCAACTCTTTATGTTTCTTTGAAAGCTGCTAGCAAAGGCCATCAAAATCGCCTCAAGTTTTCCATATTTTAACCCTTTGAATGCCAGAAGGGTATGCAATGTATTGCAAAGCAATGCATTTTGTCCCCCTATGACACTCAAGGGGTTATATTGCTTCCTTGCAGCTCATCAGCTTTGCAAACGTTATCACCAAGCCTTCCAATATCACACAATCTCCTTAGGCTGGGGATATGTCAGAATGAGAGTATAGTAGTATTCAGATAACAGATTGTGAGGAAGCTTAGGACAGGACAAATGTTATGAGGATCCTGAGGCATGACGTGACTGTATTTAAGTGTTTAAAAGATGACAGGGCTGTGTGTGAAGATGTGGAAGACAGTGACTGATCTGGAATGCAAAAAAAGCAATACATGGTGACAAATGTAGATGTGAGCATGACAAGTTGGATGCAGAAGATCTGTGGCTCGATTTAATATCCCCCGGTAAAACTGTCAGTAGGGCAAAAATGAATAACAAGCAGTACACACAGTGTTACCATAGGGATTCAATTGCCCTACCAACAGGAACCATGATGAGTGTTGGGCTATAGAACCTGACTTGTGGCCTAACACTCATTGTGTGTTTTTTGTTACCAAGAAATGGGAAAACAGCTAATGCTCGGTGTTTGACACACCATTGAGCACTGAGCTTGAGCTAAAACACAGTAAATCTCCCAAACTCTAACCTTACACTACTCCTAACAATAAAGTGAAACAATACTAGCCCTAACATTATCCTAACACCCATAACCCAGATCTGTAAAACTTATCTGCCAACTAATGTGTCTTCTTCTGTAATCTTCTGTCTTCCACCATCTTCTTTCTTCTCGTGTTCTTTCTTCTTATCTTCATATCATCAGTCTTCATATCTTCTAATCTTCATCCTCTTCCTACAGATCATGCCACTATAAATAAAAAAATACCATGTTCAAATTAAAGATGGGCCCAAAGAAATGCATGCCATAACTGTAAGCTGCAGCCGCCACTAGCGGCAGCAGTAAAGCAGAATAAAAATCCCCTCCTTAGATACCTCTCTGTCCATTGCCCAAGACACACCAAAAAAGATTTGAACAGAGACTGGCTTTTATATGGCCAGTCTCTGTTCAAAATTGTTATCATGTTTCCATTGGCTGGGACATGGTGTTACTCACCTCCTAGCCAATCCTCTTCTAGCGGGAGGGATGATGAAAGCGGCTAGAAGTTGATTGGATGGGAGGTGTGTAACCCTACATCCCAGCCAATGGAAAAATTGAACCATTTTGAACAGAGACTGTCCATATAAAAGTCTCTGTTCAAATCTTCCTCGGTATGGTTCGGGAAAGGGCCCAATATGTATCTATGGGAGAAGGGATTTTTGCTTTGCTTTATTTCCAGTGGGGCTAGTGGTGGCAGCTTACAGTTATGGAATGCATTTCTTTGGGGGCATATTTAATTTGAAAATAGTGTGTTTTTTTATTCATAGTGGCATGATCTAACGAGAGAGGATAAAGATAAGAAGATATGAAGAAATGTGACATGAAGATGAGAAGACAGAAGATAGGAAGGTGAATATTGAAGAATAAAAAAGAAGAAGACGCAAGATAGAGGATTACAAAAGAAGACTTATACTGGATGACCAGGGTGCTGAAGACATTGCTGGACATCAAGATTACAGGTAAGTGTTTATTTTCAGGGGATGTTGTTAGATTTAGGGGGATTCAACTTGTGAGTGACATTGGGGTATGCAACGCTCTGCAATGTGTTGTATACCCCACTGGCACTCATAGGGTTCATTTTTGCTACATTACACACATTTTTCAGTCCTTTGGATATATTGATATAAGACTTAGGGCACCATATCAATACATTCACTGGTAACTTAGCTTTTTTCCTTTGTTTTTTTTTAACTTCAATTCAGTCGTTTAAAACATGCATTAGGGGATTCCGCGCCTACTTTTTGTAGGCACAGATTTTTGGCAATAAAATGGGGCCCATTAATGCATGTTACCACCCAAAACATGGAATTGAACCTGAAATTCAACATCTTTTTTATTGCTTCCAATTAGTGCAAAATTTAGCGTTCATTGTGGGGGGTTTTTGTCCTTCAGTAATTTTTTCACAGCACAGGTATTTGGATGGCTTACTGTGCTTGCAAAACTACCGTCTGCTGTTTTTTTTCTGGTGGGGATTAAATCATGCCCCTAGTTGTGAGGATGCCAAAGGGAGGTTTCATTGATTGGTGTGAGTATGCTGTAATGAAGATGATGGAATGTTTCAAACTGTGAACGAACTGAAGGTGATACATGACCAAAGTTAATATACTGAGGGTAGGTAAGTTTGTGTATGAGAATGATGGGATGGTAAATATTGCAGTTAATGTGAAGTGTTAAGGTAATAGCATGCTGTGGAGGTGATAAGCAGGGTTGTGATTGTGATGATATTGGTAAAAATAATAAGGCTAGTCATAAATAAGCTTTGAAAAACTGACTGAAGGTGAAATGACATGATGGGGGAAGACCAAAGTTGTGACTTGTTTGGATCTGGAAGTGCTAAAAAGTCTAAGTTTAAGGATGTTGGAGGAACAATAATAGTGTGTGAAGGTGATGATTAGAAGAGCCTGCCCTAGGTCTAGGGGGATTGTGGGGAGGCTTTGATGTGAGGATCTTGGGCTATGTCAGATTTTGGTTTGATGGTACTTGGAAGATAAAGTCCTGTAGGTTACATGACAAATTTGAATGTAAACATGTTGAGGAAGTGGCAGGTCTGTATGCAACTATGTAAGTGGATATGAGGGGTTGTGTTTTTACATATGTGGGTACACAAATTCTGTGGTGTAACATGTTTAGATGCTAAATTCTCTTTGCAAGGGAGGAGGCAAATATGAGATTAATGATACTGAGGTGTGACATCATGGTGTCAGGATACTTAGTTTAAAATTCTAGTGATGGTGATCTAATGAGTGGTTCCTGGGTGTAAAGAATAGATGTTGGCTAAAATGTGCAGGTCTGGTTGTAAGGATGCTTAAAGGGGTGACAAAACTAGGTGTGATACATGGGATGAGGTGCAGGTCTAGGTTTCAGGATTTGGAGTCCCACAAGACAGAACTGGAAAAAATTGGCAATGTCTCAGTGTGAGGATGCTGGTGAAGTAATGTTAAGTAAAAATCAAAATATACTGGTATAGTAACATGTTATGGTGTCAGTTTCTTAGAGAGGGACATAACATTCTTACCAGAAATTTGCTCTCTTTTTCCCCTGGGGTGCTTGCAAAGGTAATTTCAAGATCCAGTGGAAGAATTAAACTTAGAATCTCCTCCTCTCCCTCCTTCCCAAATACAACAGGCTCTTCACAGTCCAAAAAGAGTGTCACCTTGTGAGAATCCAGATTGAGTGCAAGACGAGCCCATTGGGAGCCTGTAAAAGGTGACCCTCCTGGGAGAAGAAGAGAGGCTGGCTCCATAGTCTGTGATGTGCGGTACTCCAGATGAAGTTGATCAGTGCGGGTATCAGAAACAAGCCGCAACAGAGGACGTCCATCCCTCTTCATGGCAGCTGGAGACAGAAAAGCCAGTAATGTCCCCTGATTGTTTTTTGCCTGCTTGGCAACAAAATGCAGGCCCAGAGACCCCTGTGTGCTAGAGAGGAGGTAAACAGAGTAATCCCATGGCAGTTTAAGATGAGGGACACGCTGCCGAAATTTCCATGCTGGAAAACCAGGATCACGGCCTTTAGATTTGGTAACTCCTTTGATAGATCGAGTCACATTCAATGCTTCAAGCAAGTCAATAACTACAAGAAAGAGTATGGTTGAGAAGAGATGAAACGTTACTTTAAAAAACGGATCAGTCTCAAGTATCAGCAAGTGATCTAATGCATTGTTTAATATGTTATGGAGTAATTTTTCCTTCAGTAGCATAGTTACATAATAACATTTTATCGGGGTCAAGCAGAGCTTGTCAAATCCAGCCCTCAACTGTCCCACTCCCCAACAGTTTTAAGAAAACTCATAGATGTATTGGCTGTGAACACAAGTGGTTCTATTATTAACACAGACATGGATCTGTCAGCATGGCTAATCCCAAGACCGGTCTGCCTATACTATATTCTTAAATCCTATACTATGGGAATCTTGAGGACTGAATTTAAGAACCTATGAGTGAAAGGGTCATCCACACAGGGAAACAAAGTGACAATGACAGCGACATGCTTTCCTCCACTAAAGGATATCAACCACTGAGATGAAAAGTGATTTAGTGGCATTGTTTAACTTCCATGTAAAATCCCATGTAGAAGAAGAGTGATATAATTTAATAAGAATATAAAAAATCAGAATAAAGACATGTCAAAAGATATTCTGGAGCTAAAATAAAGGGAAGCAGCACTCAGCCATACAATTCAGTCTGAGCTTATATAATTATTACTCACTAATATACAAGTTCATCATTTGAGCAAAACATTCTTATATCTTTTTACCAGTTTTCCTCTGTATTCATTATATTTTACAAGATCTGCTCCCCACCCCACCCATGTTCTTGCCCTGGTACATAAACACAGACTTGACAGAATGTGTGAATGACTTGCCCCTTCTGCTTGTTCACCAGCTTGTTCCCTACAAGAGGGATGTAAAGGAAAACTGAGAAGAATGGGTTCACTTGACCAGAAATCCTCTACCTTGTATTTCATTGCCACTAACAGAACAGAATGAGACAAAACTTAAGCAACCCCAAATACAACAACCGTTTGCTGGGTAACTTCAGGTGTTCATTATTAGCCAGTTAACAGCTGGCTATGGCTGAACTGAAACAGTAGTCCAAATGCAGCCTGAAAGCTGTAGGTGGTTCCCCCCCTGGTCTAAACTCAGGCTGAAATGCATTTTTTATGCAAAATGACACATAACAAATTCTAGGTATTATTGTTTACATAACTTATTTTTTTGGAAAATCCTCTCTGAAGACCATGTATTTTCCCCTGGGGAGGGAAACTGGAGCCCCTCCAGCTCTTGTTAGACTACAATTCACATCATTCCCAGTAAGCTGTAAGCTAGCTAGGGATAATGTGACTTGTAGCACAACAAAAGCTGAAGAAGCTCAGGTTGCCCAACCCTGTTCATAAAATATGCACAAACAGGAAACAATGGGCTTTGAGTATATAAGCAAAGAAGAGCAATTCTAGTATAAGCCAACTGCATCATAGGGGAGAAATAAAACTTCCCCTTGACTTAAATTTGGCTTTTAAGCCCCTGAAAGTTAGAGAGGTATAACAATGCAACGGAGACCTCCCTAACATTCAAGGAATTAAAAAAAAGCCCCAGTTCAAAAATCTGAAAGTTGGTAATGTTTATTTGTCCCCTATACTGCAGTTAGTTTGTCTCATAATTGTTCCACTTTGCTTTATATATTAGCACAATTGTGATGTCTATTATCATTTTTTTTCTACATAAATCATGTCTCATTATATCTCAGTTTTTATTGTGACCAATAGAATAAGTCCTCAAAGGGAATGATATACGAATCTGCTCTAAGAGCTGGAATTGATCGACTGTGCTGTCCGTGTTGTATGAGAATAAAATACTGATCTGTTAGAGGTAGCACAAATGGGCAGGGTGACTACTCAAAGTACGTTGTCTGACTGAACAAGTGTAATATTACAGTGCAGTAAGGGACAGAGCCAAGGAAACCCAGAGGGGGAATAGAAGGGACCTGTTGTTAGTGTGTATCTGTACAGTCTGCCCTAATAGGCTTCCTCATGGGCAGCTACTACACAAATTCATTCCATCATATCCATCTTGGGATACACTGTATAATCTACACTGCACAAGGACAATTTCAACATCATATAGGACCACAAAGAATCCAGACACACTGGCATTAGTAAGTAAGGACACAAATCGATCACCTGCAAAGGAAAGGGCCCTTGAGATGCATAAAGTACAGCAAATGTGAGTGCAATAATTTTATATCTTTTTTCATTTTGTTATTGAAAAAATGACTGCAGTCAGATAAGCTACTCTGTTTTTCTGTTTGTGCTGATTTCTTCTAGTTGTTGCTGATTTCTCTTCTTCTAAGAGGACAAGGTCGCGTACCTTTAGATACAGCTGCATGAAGACAAGCTATCTGAGTGCCTTGATTTCAGCCTATCAATCTTTTACATCGTCATCTCATTCATGAGAATATTATGTATTGTCTGGAACTACTTTTTAAAATTGTACTTTAGGCTATTTTTTTATTTTTAATTCCCTGGTTCCTAGGAGTGCTGTCATATAGATTTCTTCTTTTTTTACAGTTTATGATTGCCTGTAATTGTGTGATATTCTTTGGTTCTGCTGAGGTGAGTGATCTTTTTAGGGTCTGTGGCAGTAAGAGTGCTTCTCATAAAGTGACGCTTTGTGGTTCTGCTACAGTGAGCAATGTACGAGGGTCTGTGGAAATGAGTAATGCCTTTCAAGTTACACAAAGTGAGTGATGCTCTGTGGGTCTCTGACAGCAAGTGATACCCTCTGAATTGTCAGTGGCAGTGACCGATGCCCTGAAGGAATATAACAGCGAGTGATGCACTGTATGTCTCTGACAGTGAGAATGCTCTGCAAAATTTTAAGAGTTTCTCTGAAAGTCTTAAGCAACATGTATTGCAGAAATATACTATATGTGCAGGAATGTACTGAACGTCTGCCCCACGTCACAAACAGCTGTTAAGAATGAGTCATAGCCATAAAGTTCAAGTCTGGGGGGAGTTTGGCTTCAGTCCCAGATAACGAGGTTTCCTGGTGGTACCAAGGTCAGACGTTCAAAGGGATTCTCCTCATATACTTTAAACCAGGAAAACAGAAGTAATGATGGAGGGAGAGACTTGGCAAGAGACTGGCAGAGTAAAAATTATGCCTTTATTGACTAACTAATTGGCTCTTGAATTCAGGCTTTCAAGATAGCATGTGGGAGATGACCCAAGGTGTGATAAAGAGGTGATAAAAATTTTATCACTTCTTCAATTCCTATGTTACTCTATAGAGCCTATGCACTAAGATCTCCAACGTTAGAGAAATATTAGTGCATTGGCTCCATAGAATAACACCTGACTTGGAGAAGTGATATCACTGGAGAGGTTTATCATGCATTAGCG
Organism: Rhinophrynus dorsalis; assembly: GCA_037306005.1. Lineage (NCBI taxonomy): Eukaryota > Metazoa > Chordata > Amphibia > Anura > Rhinophrynidae > Rhinophrynus > Rhinophrynus dorsalis. The sequence continues at coordinate 339,636,430 of CM074721.1, forward strand.
CATCCCCTTCATTACATGGGAGAGCTTAGTGTATAGGCTCCATAGAATAGCCAGAAGAAGAGACAATGGCTCCAAAAGGGACTGACAGCGCAGGCGCACGGACGTCACTATGGAAAGATGTCTGTGCTTCCTGCTACTGTCAGCCTCCGAAAAAGTAGAAAATCTTTGAAACCAGGTAATATTTCTGGCGACTAGCGCTACTAAGCAGCTAGTCGCCAGATGAAGACTTAATTAACATACAGTTTTTGCGGGGTGGTAGTTCCCCTTTAATGCATTTCACTCCTAGTGTCTTGAACGCACGGCCAATAAAAGTATCATGTTTCTCTAGCAGGCTCCTTGTTTTTCTGTGGGTAACACAATATCACCATTTACCTATAACTGAATTGGAGCAATGCTGAGACAAGCCAAATGCATCAATGGGGTCAAATGAAAATCCCCCATATTCCCAATGATTTAAATGGGGCTTTTTACTCCCTGAATGCTAGAGAAGTCTCCGGCACATTTCAAAGAAAACCAGTCTCACTGAGCTGATGGATCAGGAAGAAGTGGAACAATTCAGGAGCAAGCCATCTGCACTAAAGGGGACACATAAAAACCCCCCCAATTCCCATTATTTTAATGGATCTTTTAACCCCTTGGATACTAGAAATGGGTTGATTCATATAGCTAGCACTGAAGGCTTTAAAGATCCCATTTAAATAAATGGGAATTTGTATTTGTTCCCTGTGATACCGTTGATTTGTTACAGAAATGTATCAATCTCCTTAGTAGACCTGACTGTATCGCACTGCTGTGACATGGACCCAGTACTTATTAAGTCACCATTTATGATAACTGACAGTTTATAGATGTCTCCTTGTGTCAGCCTGGGTGGGACAGACTCTAAGATATGCACCCTCTTATAGTGTGTCTCTTCCCTAAACAGACAACTCGTTTTGTCACCCCCCGGTGGGAGGGGCTGGAACGTTGAGCCTTAAGTACTGAGTTAAAAGTAATGAACAGGATTGGTCCTTTCTTCTGCTGTGTCACCTATCAGTGGGAATATCAGGCCCTGGATGTCATAGCACCCTTTTGACTATGCCATTTTGCAGTCAGTGTGACACACTTAATGTCCCATAGCTCAGCTTCATAATCTGAAGTTGGAGGGTAAAAATGTAGATACATGGAATAGCCTTCCAGCAGAAATGGTAGGGGTTAATATCATAAATGTGTATAAGAAGACCTGGGAAAACTGCACTGCTGTTCTTAGCTTTTTAAGCTGATATGGTAATATTCAAAGCAGATGGTCCAAGAGGTTCATATTTACTATTAAACTGCATACCCCTATGGTCCTTAAAGGGTCAATATTTTGGGATGCACCACCTCTGCTGATTAAAATATATCATACTTTCTGAAAGATCATTTATCTTCTCATTTACTTTGCCCAATGCCAGTATTAGAACTTTTGTTAGAAATATGCTTTTCTGTACATTAGTAATGTTTTTGAGAGGCTAGCATATTCCATAGTGCTGCACAATGGGGTAACTATCAATAAAGCTGATGTTCTAAGAACTGGAGAAAACAAACTGCACCATAGGGACTAATAACATTTTTAAAACCCCCAATGATGTAAATTGGTTTTCTACCCTTTGCATTCTAGAGAGTTCTCCAATCTGTTTAAATCAATGGAGATTTGTATTTTCCCCTAGGGTACAGTTGGTTTACTCCAGAATTACTCTAGGTCTTGTTAGAACATCAGCCTCAGTAACCTTAGTAACAATTATTGTGAAAGACAAAATCAAAATGTAGTGCAGTCCCTTCCCAGAGACTACATTCCTTTAACCCTGCCCCCACACAGTTCCAGTCCTTTGAGGACCAATGACGGTCCTGGGACATTGTCAATTAATAATCGCAGAGCTCCTCAGGGTATGCTCTGATGATTGCAGGGAGGCTGTAACTGACTGCTCCAAGACTGGAGCAGTCAGTTCCAGCTGTTCCTGTGTCTCAGCACGTGATCACTGCTGCAGTTCTCTGCCTACCTCCTCCTCATTGTGATTGTGATGAAAAGAAGCAGAGTTCCCAACATGGCCACAGAGTAGGCACTTTTATTTTGTATGGTGGTGCTGAGGGCAAAACTGGTGGGTAGAGCATGACTGGTTACTTCATGACCTACTGACACTTCTTTGCATAGCCAAATAAAGGATTTAGAGCAAGATCAAAGTATTTTATTTACAAAGACTAATTTATATACATATACTGAAATGTAAACAAACATTAATATGAGTTTTATTGCTGTGGAGCAATGTGATACACTTATATACACACCACACAGTCTGATCTAAAAAAATGGATGCCAGGGCAGGAAAGAGGGACTTGGGCCTCAAAGAGGGATTGCTTACTGCATAGGTCCCATAGAATAACATATAAACTGGAGAAGTTATATCACTGGAGAAATCATCTTCACTTCATCACCCTTTAGTGCATCTCCCCTTTGGTCACAAAGGGGTTAACCCTTTGAGTGCCGTTCCGTACCCCTCTGGAACTCAAAGGGTTAAAACATTTGGAGCTGTATGCACAAAGTAAAGATGAGCAATTTTGGAGCAAACCAATTGCATCATAGGGAAGCAGGAAGGATAACAAATTACCTTTGATTTAAACGGAGTTTGCCCCTTGAATGCGGTCTTAAATGCATTGCAAAGCAATGCAATGGAGGCCCACCTAGCATTCAAGGGGTTAAAATCCCAATTTAAATCAAATAAATATTGAAAATTGTTATTTATCCCCTATGGTGCACACTCAGGAATGTCTCATCTTTGCTTTCTGTGTAACGCCCATACCGTAAGGTCTGGTTTTGATTGCAGATGATAACCTAAAACCACAGATTTTGATGGCAGATAAGAAGCAGCTGGCCCATCTAATCCACCCATATTCCTATTTAATTAAAATACTCAATCTTACATACTTCTCAGATAAACGTTATTCTGATAACTGGTATTTCTTAATTCCTTTTCTATGTTCGTAAGCACCACCTCTGCTGGGAGGCTGTTCCATGAGTCTGTCATCATTTCAATAAAGTAGTACAAACATTACTTCAGAAATTCCTCCGTCTAAGTTTAGAGCATGAATTCTTGTTCTAGTATCCCTCTTTTTCTGCAAAATGCATCCCTTCTGAACTGCATTAAATCCCCTCTTTAACCCTTTGAGTGCCAAAGGGGTATGCAACACGTTGCAAATATTTCTGTTATATCACCCTTGTCTCTCCTCTCTTCCAGGCTCAACATGTTCATTTATTTGAGTTTATTTTGGTACCATGTGTCATGAAGACCCTCCACCATTTTAGTGGTTCTTCTTTGAACCTCCTCCAATTTATTAATACAACTATCAATGGATTCTATCAAACTTGGTGCAGTCTATTAGCAAATTTAGAGATAAAACAAGCAACAGCTTTGTCACCTGTAATTAAATCCAGAATGTTCTATATTATTCCCCCTTTCTCTAATATGCCTTGGTTTAGAACAACAGTAGACCTATAATCATCCACCAGCTCTGCTGGATGTATGTTGCATACATCTACTCTATGTTATACAAGTACTACTTCCTATTTCCAAAGCCTTCCATCAGCCACCTAAAATGCTCCCCTCTTGAACCTTGATGAAACCCTCCCCTCTTTCCTTATTATAACATACTCAAACAATATCATCAACCATCAATCAATTATTCATTGTTTTTAAGTGCACGATTAGGGGTGGACTAATTCATTTTGTGCTGTGAGGATCAGGAGGGTATTTGGGGACATGAGAGATTAAAAGGCTTCCGGCTGAAAGAGTCTGTGTCCTTATCACAAAGCAATGTAATTCCTCCATGCTCCCTCCTACTACACCTCAATGATCAAAGTGTGAAGGGCATAGGCGGGTCTCAGCGTAGGGGTGTGTGTGAACACAGTTTTGCACAAACACAAATGCTGGAATTTGTTTTCTTGTCCTATGCTTGTCTAATGCTAATTTACTAAGCTACTTATCCCTTTAGCACTGCTTACTCCTAGGCGAAGGCAGTATTGGTATTTTGGGGCATTCTTTTCCTCTGTGCCTTGTTGAACATGATGTAGAGACAAGGCACAAAGGAAACTGGTATATAATATATTTACACTATATTCCTGTGCACAGTGCCTGATTTCCCATTAGGCAGAATAAGCAACTGTCTACAGTAACACATTTTGAGAGGTACCTAAAATATGCTGACCGCTCCTACATTCTGAATTATGGATGGAGCCAGAGTCATACCAACATATACCAGCTCCTTTTTTATGGTAGCTGTTTAATTTATCACTTTACAAAACCCTTTACTAATGGTTATTTAACCTCTTGGATGGGATGGAGACCTATAGCATTCAAAGGATTAAAATCTCCATTTAACGTAATGGTTTAAAGGAATTTTCAGTGCCACAGAACAGTAAATGGAGCTGGAAGGTGGGGGCGTGACTAAGTGCGAGCGTGCTCATGGGCGTGACTAAGGGCACCAAAGATATCTTGCCTAGGGGTGCCTGAAATGTAAATCCAGCTCTGCCTGTGCATGCTGTGGGACAGATGTAAAGAACTTTCTGCCATTAAAGCCTTAACTGAGGTAGTGTGCGCCCAAATATGCACTAAAATGGATCACACAGCTGCTTCTGTTTGGGCTGACGGATTTGTAAATATCCCCCATGAGAGGGACTAATAATAAATGGAGGGAGATTTACTATGGTGTGCTAAGTGGAGATGACTTCTCCAGTTATCTAAACTCTCTAAGATCTATGCTATTCTATGAAGCCAATGCACTAAGATATCTCTAATTTGAGAGATAGTGCATATACTCCATAGAATAATATAGGCATACCTGGGAACTTCCAGTCGAGGGCTACCCGGAGGGTAGTCCTCTGTTCACCAGGGGGTGACAAAAATGACGCTAATCGCGTCAAAAAGGGGCGGGGCTTGCCGTGAGTGGGGGGGGGCTTAACCCTTTGAGTGCCAGAGTAGTACGGAATGCATTGCAAAGCAATGCATTCCTTACTACTCTGGCACTCAGAGGGCTAGGGACTGAGTATCAGCAGGAGAAAAAGCGGATGTGGCAGAGTTTCAATAGAAACTCTCCACATCCGGAGGAATCAGCCTCTGCCCCGGAGACCCGGTAAAGTTCTCTCAGAACCGGAGTCTCCGGGGCAAATCCGGAGAGTTCCCAGGTATGAATATAGGACTTGAGAACACTGGAGAAGTGATCTGCACTTTATCACAGTTTTTATCATTCCTTAGTGCATAACCCCCTGCAGTAGTTCTGGCCTAAGCAGCTGCAGAACTGGAGACAGATCAAATTTCCACTGATTTAAATGGGGCTTTTAACCTCTTGAATACTAGAATGGTCTTCAGGCATTGCAAAGCAATGTGTTGAAGACCTCTGTAGGGGTGAAAAGTTGCATTTAAATGAATTAAAATTTTAGGATTTACTCCTTTTCGTTTTGATACATCAGCATCAGTATCACTGCTTTTTACTGAGAAGCCTATTCTAGTACAAGCACAATGGTTCTTCAAGAGTAACCTACCTTGCCTTACTTTCCTTAACCCGTTGAGTGCCAGAGGGGTATGGAAAGCATTGCTTTGCAATGCGTTCCATACCCCTCTGTCACTCAAAGGGTTAAACTTTTAATTACAGTGTTATAGATCACAAAGACAAATTCTAGGCATTTTGCCACTTTTAAAATGACACCCAGAATAATCAGAGAGACAAACTAGATCCTGAGTGGCTGTTTTATGTTTTCACAGCACTGGGAAAAAACTACTACATTTAAGTGGCACTTTGCCCAGCTGTGTGTTCTGACACTGTACTACAACCAGCATTTAGTTGAAATACAAGGTTACACACAACCAGAGCATATTTAATACTTGAATGTACTCCATACATGTACTAAAAGATATATAATAAAATGATAATTCAACTCCCCTGGTGCAATGTCATTGGTGGGTCCCCATAAACCAGCTCCTTAACACACGTTTAGGTCAGCTGTAGGACTTCCAGCTGATGGGGACTACAACTCCCATAGTCTCTCAGTCTGCCATTAACTGGATGGGGTATGATGGGACTTGTAGTCCCCAACAAATGTAGTTCTAATAATTTACTACCGTTAGTTTAGTTCTTACAAATCACAAGAGCACTTTGCTTGAAAGAAAACCGCAATATAATTTTAAATAGAATGATAGTACCACAAGTACTACAAGGGTACATATTAACTCAGGACTAGCCAACCCTGGTCTTCAGCAGCTACCAATAGTGTTTGTTTTCAGGATACGAACAGTGGCTCAGTCACTTTCATTAATAAGGATATCCTGAAAACGTGCACTGTTGGAACTGGTGCTGGTTCACTGTTATCCCTCCCGATCGATGACACAATTCCAACTTAGGTGGTGTTTGCAAATCTCCTGGCTTGTTAATTGGTTATCTATTACTGATCTAACTAATATCCTTAAACCTGCCTGCAATTTTTAGCAGTGTTTATTACTCTCCAGGTCTAGGCTAAAGCAGTTTCCCTTAGATTCTCTCTCATTTTAATACATTCCCAGATATCCTAAGTCTAATAATTGCTTTCTATAATAGGATTTTTCATATTTGCATTCTATAAACATACTCCATTGTCTGATTATTTGGACCTGTCTGATGATTATTTAACTAAGTTTTATTTTAGTAGTTTATATTTTACATTAGGAAGTTAAGGGTATCACATTCCCAAATTAGAATTGTATCTAAGAAACACACCATTCATTAGGCATGCACTGTTGTACTTTGTATAACTCACCATTATCATCGTAGTATTGAATTGGTAGGTCCAGATCATGTTGCTCGTGGTTTTGGCAAATAATAAGATCCAACAAGAAAAGAGGCAAGACAAGGGTCCAACTTAAGGACTGCATAGTGTTGACTCTGGTTCCACAAATAATTAAAGCTAGGGACACATGTCAAATGTAAAAATGGCTGCTGATGATACTAAAGGCAGGAGGTTATCAGATGTTTAAGGAGGGTACAAGAACAGATGAAAGTTCAATTCACTGAAAATATTGCAGTTTCAGTCGACAATTCCAAACACTGAGTATCAAAAATTGAAGGTTCCAGTCACACTAGTGACAAGAGGATATAGAGAAGATAAGTAGCAATGTCCAATATGTAAAACAGAAAATGTCCAGGTAGGAGAAGGGACACCACAAAATAACTATATGCTCCTGGGTGATATAATGATAAAAAAAGGCGTCACAGAACAATAAATAAATATATATAAATTTCAATATAAATCTGAAAGAGAAGGATGGTGCCAAGGAGACCAGACCTTGGAGATGAACAAGAACCAGAGAAGTGACCTGGCATGGGTGTCTCTGACTATCTCCCAGGACCAAGATAGTGATGAAGACCAGAGGGTTTCTTCCCTGGCCCGGGAAGCTGCAGATGCACTTGAAGGTTTAGAAAGGCAAGGAGGCGGTCATGTCCAATGGATGTTTTATATGCAGAGAGGAAAACCCTATCCTTGCAGCTGCTATATACACAAACAGTGCAGTGCACAGTAACACAGATGCACGACCCTGAAATCTACTGCATGGGGTGATGTCCAACTAATCCAAGTATATTCCTCAAAACCAGAGTGGCAGTACCTCTTGTAAGCAAACACCAGGAAGAGATGGACTGCTTTTCAGGATTTCTTCCCTGTGTGCCTCTTACTACCACTTCCCTCTGCTCCCTTCTCTCACTCTATCCCTCCCCTTTCTTTTTCTCCTCTTTCTTTCTCTATTCCTCCTTTCTGTCTTTTTTCCCTGTCCCTCCCAGTCTTTCTATCCCACAACTCTTTTTTCTGTCCCACCCACCACAAATAATCTCATTCTCTCTCTTCTATACCTCCCTCTCATTATCTTTCTATCCCACCCCTCCCGAGTCCCTCCTCTGACATTCACACCAAATTCTTTCTCTCATCTCTCTCTGTAATAGTTGTATTGGGGGGGAGTTGAGGGGGAGGCTGAGAATGCAACTAGATCCACCTCAGGAAGGTTAATCACAAAGTGGCGTACACTAATTTGTTTGCTGCCAGAGAGGCCTGCAATACACTTTGTCAGATAAGTGGTTAAAGTATTTCTGCTATAAACCATTTCTCTCAGTGCATGTGCCTTTTCCCTGAAAAGTTTTTTCTCTACATCTGGAGAGGCAGCCAGGATCTGTACCGAGAGAACTGGGGCAATTCTGGGGCAAACTAACTGCACCATAAGGGACAAAGAAAACTTCTCATACATTTAAAACTGGTTTTTAACACCTTGAATGCTAGTTATGTCTCTAAGGCATTGCAAAACAGGAGACCTAGCTAGCATACAGAAGCTTAAAAATCCCATTAGTTTTAATTTTATATTTCTTCCTGCGCGCTTGGAGTGCTCCAGAATTGCACAAAATTGATTTAGAACATCCAGTTCATTGTGTTCTTGGAACTTTATTTAAAGGGAAAATGCACAAATGCAGCTAATTTTCTGTGCTAAAATGTTGGCCATAAAATCATGCTGCACTATGGGTTATGTATTATACAATATGATTTCTTTTGTACGTACTGGTACACTGTGCACAAACAGATATATATATACACACACACACAAGTGCAATCACACGCTCACACACGTATATGTACACTCACACACGTGCATGCACACAAATACACGTGCACACACACTGCTATCAATAAGACTGTAGTGCACTCACTATGCCTCCTCTAGAACATGTGTAGGAAAACTAAGTTAAGTTATGCCAGTTTCCTCTGAGCTGTGTAAGCTTTTCAATGTGTTGCACACCCGCTGGTCCTTAAGGGTTAAACAAAGAACAGAGAAAGTAAATGACCAGAAACACCCAAACACACCACCCATCCCTTCGAGCATGTGGAGAAAATGCAATCATTTTTGGCATAGATACCTTAGTACATAGATGATCAGCAGGAGGGGCACCTATAAATCAATTCCAGCAGAATTAGTAAGCTTATTATTAGTATAATTAGTATTGATAACCCCCCCTCAACTGTTTAAGTAGCAGGAAAATATTTGTTTCATTACCTACATCATGCGCTATCTTATGGCTACATCATTATTGTAACTCTTTACTGCCCCTTAAAAAAGACACCCTCGACTCAAAGGGCAATGAACATGTCTTATGAAGTCTGCTTTTATGGGCTGCACTATGCACCCCCAAAACAACTCTCATCAGCTGTTCGGAGAAGGGTCAGAAAATGAACCCCATCACTGGAATGCAGCCCAGAAGTATATGGCTCTCAGCCACAAACCCCTGAGTTGCTTGAGCAACCCCCATAGACATGATGTGTTGAGGTAACAAGCTTAATACAGAGGTATATGAGGAACTGCATTGCAGAAGACAGAAAGTTGACTGTGTGATGCAGTTCATTGTCTTCTCAGGCTCCTTTTACAGACCCTTGCACTGATCTGCAAGTGATGTGCTAGGGCTCATAATTGAGCCATGGCTTCATTGGCATGGAAGCAGATCCGCTGATGAAGAACTACCTGAATGATAGTTGCATTTTAAAATGAAGAAGTTGATGACACTAAAAAAAAAACCTTTTCAAATTCCCATTGTCTAGCGGTAACGGATTCTCCATATTACCATTTCAACACAGAACCCTCCCCCCCATAATGGTGTGTGTGGGTGGTGGTGGGAGACAAATGTAGAAAAAAGCATTATGATCTTTCTGCCACAGAAGTTAATTATCAAATAGTGCCAGGACTAGGAATGACTGGTGATGTCAGTAACAAAGTAGGAATGGAGAATAGAAAGGTAAATACCACTTAAACTATACACTTTATATAGCTTGCACAATACACAACTGGGTCAGAAATTGATTAGTTCTGAGACAAAAGAACTGCACCATAACTTATAAACATTCTGAAAACTCTCGTTGATTTAAATTGGACTTTTAACCCCTTTTCAGCCCCATTTAAATCAGTGGGAATTATGTGTAAAAGCTGTCCAGGACATACCTGAAAATGAAAGAAACCTAAGTGTATTCTTCCAGACAAAACACTTTCTAAATAAATACATAAATAAATTAAATGTGTCCTCTGTTTTGCAATTGGTTTGCCCCAGCATTGCTAAAATTCTTGTTAATTAACATGTTTGTTTTTGGTGCTGCTGCTGGGGGTGCGACTGGTGGGGCATTGCGGAGGATTCTTTTGGTTATTTCATGACCTATTGATACCACTTAATGTAAATGATAATTCATATAAGTTTAGCTCCAGAATTACACCACTTTTGTCTTTATACATGTACTCCAGAATATTTTTTAATGTTGCCCTCCTGATGGATGTATGGGTAGACATATATATGAACCAGATATACTTATTATTTTATTGAAATGTGTTCTTAATGATATGCCAATTTTAACGGTGCAGTAAATTTTTTCTGTCCTTTGATATATTCCATAGAAATGTTCCTGTTGAGTAGAACAAAGTTAGACCCAGTGCATGGAGATTCTTCATTCAAAAATAATTACAGTTCAGTATTTCAAAGAGCTCCACATCTCCCTCCTCTGGGGTTTTTGCCGCTTTGCAACACGTGTTCACCTCTCTGGTCCTTAAGGCAGCCGAGTACAGAATGCTCCCATTCTTCATTCAAAAAATGATTATCTATTTAATAAAATCACTTTTAAAATGGATGGGCAATCTTTGCTGTTGGAGGATTACAACTCCAATCATCCACAGCTGAAAACTGAAGGGCAACCGGCCGTTGCTATAGTGCTATAATAGTTCCTATGGAACCCTACAGTATGCAGACTGAATAAGGAGCAGGTAATAGCCACTAGGGTGCTAGAGATATAGCCAGCTTGTTGCAAACAATGTGTTGTGGAATTCTCTAGAATGTGTTGTGGGAGCTGCCACTCATAATGATAATCAAACATTAATTATTTCAAACAGTTCCATATATCTATACACGGGGCATCACAAAATAAAGTTGCATTGCAGGTCTTAATTATAACATATACACAGAAAAGAGAGAGAAAGTGTATTGAGTCCGGATTAATAAAGGATGAATGTATAGGTTTTATTAGGATATAATAAAGGTTAAGTCTCTAGAGGGTCTTTGAATATATTTTTTGTTACCATTAAGCACTGAACTGGTCTCTGTGTGTAACAGAGGCAGCAAAATTATATGATTAAATTAAAGGCCACTTTACACTTTCTCTCTCTATTCTGTGTATATATTTCAAACAGTTGTATGAAATATGTCTGAGACACCCATTACAAGGATACACAAGCAAAATATGCTGACCTGCAGTTGCTGACTACATAGCAAGGAGGACTAGATTTGAGGGCTTCTGAATCAAATAAAAGAACATTTGCAAATTTACACAGAGTACAGTAAAAGTCTATGACTCGTTAGTACCATCTGTAACTGTTTATCAGAGAAAACATTGTGAGTGATTTCCCAGTCTACAAACTGCAGGACCTCTTGTTTTATCTCTATTCATTGCTATCTTCTGTATTCTGATGCATCTCTACTCTGTGTGTGTGTTCTACTAACAGAGGAACTAAGCAACCCCCATGCTTCAGTTTGGACCTGCTTTGTGTTGCAAAGGAATTCAAAGTATTGTCTGAGTCCACACAGGAGAATAGGATTCCTCTCTTCGTCCCCATGCCAAAGGGTTCCATTGTGCAGTAATCCTCATGCAGGCAACCTGTCAGTGGTGGGGGGGAGGACAGGGTCACATGACTTTAATCACCTTCAGCACTTGTGACCCAAAAACCATAGATTAGATAACCAATTTTGTAGGGCTGGTGGGGATGGATATTTTTTTTATTTCTTGGGGGTGGGGAGAAGGCTCATTTATAAAACAGTGGAGAAATCAGCAGTCATTGATAAAAATGTACCTTTACAAATGACCAAGACTCTTGTATGCTGTAGCGCACACTGGCATGTACTACTCCAGTACATATAAAAGAAATAATTATAAGAGCTTTGTCACTCAGGCAACATTAGTGCAGCAACAGAGTAGCTTCAGTAAAGCTCCAAAACTAGAACAAACCCCCTTAATTCAAGGTGTTCACTATGAGGACTTTCACCTCCCATCATCAAAAGCAGATGCAGATAAGTTGCAGCACAGACAATCAGCACAGTAGGCCTTTGAGACCACCTTACAGATCTTTCCCACAGCAACACTGGAGTTTGTGGTGCTCATCTGAAACCTCCAATGACTGGCCAAGGGGGGCAGACATTAATCATTCCTCCAATGACGTGATTGTCAGAGAAAAGCAGAGCAACATAAGTATTATCTGACCGGAGATACACATTAACTCCTTTTAAGTTGCCCACGTGAGCATACACTTACTAGGAATCAGAACACAAAAAGACCTACTTATTTCATTAAAGAATAACATATGCCTATGCAACACATATACAGCTGCATATGATACACCAGAGAGAGGATGAGACAGATGGTCGCTGGTGTAATGGGTGCATTGCTAAATTAACAAGTACTAATCAGCTAATAGTAAGCACAGTAGAAAATACTGCACATTTGATACTGTACTTACAATATGTCATTTACAAAATTGAATTTGTATTTGTGGTTATGGCATGTCTTTCTGACATGGAAACTTTTGGTTCAGATGTCCTATTGTATTAGATTGTAAGCTTATTTGAACAGCAATTCATTTTTGCTATGTACAATGCTCTCTCATAGTAAAAAAAGTTACATAACTTGTTAACAATGTTTTATTAAAACAATTGTTTTATCTTTGATACATATAGTTGTTCCTCTTGATACAGAGGGGGCGTCTGCACAGCAATAGATATTTTTCAGAGGGTGTTGAGCATTTAACTCCTTGCATAATATTTATGTCTCCAACGCATTGCAACTCCCTACAATGGAATTGTCTTTAGCATCCAAGGGTTAAACAGAATGTGGCGGATGTACTATACAGAAATGGAGTCATTCTTGGACAAACAAACTGCAACACAGGGCAGCAAATAAAATTATCCAAAATTCCATTTGATTTAAATGGTGTTTTTAACCCCTTGAAAGCTAGAGAGGTCTCTAGTGCATTGCTTAGCACTAGGGATTTCAGTTTCTATTAACCCTTTGAGTGCCAGAGGGGTGCACAACTCATTGTACCGCTCAGGCACTCAAAGGGTTAAATCAATTGACATTTTATTTGTCCCTAAGGTGCAGCTGGTTTGACCTAGAATTACTCCTGAGAGAGATGCACTACACGTCAGTCCAGGTCCAGATTGGCAATATTTTGGCAAATTGGCTTTAAATCAATCTTAGTATGCACTAAAGTGTTTTCATCATCTTATCTCTGTGATTACACTCTAAATTGACATGTCTTCTCTAGGCCTTAGCAGAGTTGTAGGTCATCTTCTATTTGGAGAGGAGGTGAGATCCTATCTAGAGGTACGAAGCTATGTTCTTTAAAGACCCATTGCTTGGGTACGCTGTGCAGTCCAATTTCATCATTACTAGCAGAAAGTTTAGTAGATTATGTGCCCTAAACTGCCAATTATATCCAGACCTTTAAAGGGAAAGTAATGTTTCATAATAAAAGCACCTCTAATTAATAATCACGTATTTGGACTTTGGAGAGTGTTATTTCAATTCTGTCAGAGTTGTAGTTCAAGAGTAATTCAATGACAAAGTATCCCCCTCCCACCCCTTTTACTGATGTAACACTGTTCAGCCAGATCAGAAGGGAGGTGCCCAGGTAGACTGCAGAGAGGGACAATCTTCAATTAAGATAAGGGAAAAACCTGAAAAACTTGTCAAGGGGGGCAGAGCTTTCATTGTTCTCATAGGAAGAAGATTGTCCCCTGCTGTTATCTGTCTGGTCTATGGACTGCATTCCACATCTGAGAAGAGATGGCTTACACTAGGTAAAAGGGGCAGGAGGGGAAACTTTGCTTGTGAATATCTCTCAAACCATAAAGGTTTGAGAGATAAGACTTATATCGTTCTTCATGTTTTTTTAATGCCTACAAAATAAAATAAAGATAAAACAAAGTATTACTATCCCTTTAAGAAGGAGAGCAGTGACTTTAGCAGAGACTTTATCCCCCTCAGTCAGTACCTAGCAAAGTCCCTGGTTATTAGATAAGGCAAGTTTTCACTTTTGTAGACCATTTATTGGTCTGAGTTTGTTTACATCTACATTGTTCAGAAATCCCTAGGTAAATACAAGTTTAAAAGAAAGTGACATAACAAATCTATCTGATTATACAACACCTTGCAGGCAATGCTTTCCACAAAAGGAGATAACCTAGCATATTTTTCCAACAGCATCACATAAGGAAGCTTTGTATACATAAATCTGGTATGTCAAACATGCAGCCCCATTACTGATAAGTTGTTGCGTGAAGCCACAGCTGTAGCGCTTTCATCTTAGGAGCATCTTTACATTTGATGGTCAGTTTTGATCTCCCAGGTACTGGGATAGGTAAACGTTAAACTGTCGGACTTGATATCTACAAAGCCTACGATTGGTGACACTCCTGTGTGTCACTTTGTTGTGCTAATGGGTAGAACATTAGTTTTACCAGATGGGGCAGAGACGAGTTTCAGTGACAACTATTACTTGGTTATGACTGAACAGCAAGGGATCCAAAGACCAGGGAAATATCCAACTGCCATTGTCAGGAAGGTATTTTTACCCACTTTGGGCTAAGTTTGAAATGGCTTCAATAGTTTTTTTGTTTTTTGCCTTACTCTGGATCAACAGGGGTGATATGGCATGGGCTGAACTTGATGGATGTATGACTTTTTTCGGCCTCATCAACTATGTTACTATGTAATAAAAGACTAAGGTGTGAGGTGGAAAAAGTATGTTAATAATAATGCAGTATCCCATACTCTATAAACATGGTTAGAATGCAAGCAGTGTAATATTCATATAACAAAAATGTTATCCAATTGGCAGACACATGTGAAAGTTACAAATAGGGATTTTTTTTTAATTAGAGAATATATAAGGTGAATCACCTTAAAGGAGCAGCAAACTTTTTTAATGAAAACCTATATGCGATAGAGTTTTGTAAAGCAAAAGTACTCCCATACAAAACAGAAAAAAACAGAAACAGTGCAATCTTCTGTAAGTGTAGTACCTTCAGGAATCAGCCACACATAAACCAATAGAAAAAGCACCCTTTACAGGGACTTCACTTGTACAAGAGGCCTGACCTGCCTCTAGGATCGATAGCCCCGACTAGATCTGACTTCAACACAATGCGTTGCGTACCCCTCTGGCACTCAAAGGGTTAACCATTTAAGAACCAGAGTGTTGTGCAAAGTATTGTTTCTCAAAGTGTTTCACACCCCTCTAGTCCATAACCCTTTTGAGTGTCAGGGAGGTATCCAGCACATTGCAATTCAATGCATTGGATACCTCAGTGGCACTCAAAGGGTTAAAGCTTTAAGCAGGCTCATGAATTAAGTCTACTTCAGTGTGAATAAACTACTAGCAACTGTTATGTCCGCCTCCATGGACATGATGTCCAGGACTGATTGAACATGTTATCTCTGGAACAAAGACACAAGGGGAAAATCCATGGAGCCATTAGGTTTTTCTGGTCATAGTAAGGTAAGTGGTTATTATTGGGAAGTGTTAATGCTCCTTTAAGTTCCAGATAAACTTAAGACCAGGGCATTACTGCACTCTAACTGGTATGACACTTTCAAAATACAACTGTATAAAAAATGTTGCTGATGCTATATTTATAACTGTGCATGTTGTTTCTTATTAAAAAGCTGCACCATGTTAGCCATAGAAAAAACAGGAGACTGGTAGAGTAAAAGTGATTCCTTTATTGGCTAACTTGGTAGATTTGGAATGCAAGCTTTCAAGACAGGTATGTTAGAATGAAGGGCTTCATTCTAGCATGCCTCAGGAAGAGACCTAGGATGTCTTCAAAACTGCATTATAAAGCTGCTCAGCCAATAAAGAAATCATGTTTACTCTACCAGTCTCCTGTTTCTTGATTCAGGATTTCTTACTAAAAGAACTAGATATTAGGGCACATGAAATGCTTTTCACTTAAAGGAGCAGTAAGCCTTTTTATTTTTTAGGAAAAGCTAAATGTTAGAATAAAGTAAGGGTACTTCCACAGCTAGAAGTTGCTTTTTATAACCACTTCCTGACAGTCTGAACACATTTTATGTAGAACTGTTGTCACTGACTCACCTTACCCATAGATTGCAAAAGAATAACTATCTGAACCGCAGGTGAATTAAAGGTTACATTTGTGGCCACAAGAGGGCACTTGTAATTAAAAAAACACTGTTTAATCTGTAATAATTCTGAAAAGATATATCCACCATCAGTGGGAGTACTCATGCTTTGCTCAGCAGGGGCAGCTGTACAATATGTTTTTTTTTTCAGATAAAAATGTTTTCTGCTCCTTTTGTGCAAGAAATGAGCAATTATGGTGCAATCCAACTGCACCAAAGGTGAAGAATAAAACATCCCCAGATTCTGATTGAGTTAAATGTGTCTTTTAACCTTGAATGCTAGAGGAGTCAGCAACACAAAGCCCATTCTAGCTTTCAAGGGGCTAAAATCCCAATCAAATGGAACTTTTATTCCCCAGTTATGGTATAGCTGGTTTGCTCCAGAATTGGCTTTCTGCTTAAGGTCCCTAGGATCATATTTATTAAGCTAAAGAGGTGCAACTCTGGAGCAAACTAACTGCACTAACTGCAAAAAATAATTCCAAGTATTCACACTGATTTTAATAACCCCATAAATGCTAGAGAGGTTTCCAATGCTGCGGACATGCTGTCTAATCAAGTCCATTTCATTGCCAGGTGATTTATGATATCTGGTTATATATATGATTAGCCCCTAAAAGAAGATTCTTTTAGATCAGCAGTGGGCAACCTGAAACCTTCTGGCTGTCCAGGACTACAATTCCCATCATCCCCACCACTGCTTTAGATACAAAAGATTACAAAGATGGTGTTTGATTTATTTATCTAAAGAATTATATGGTTAGAAATAATCATATTTTGAAGTAGAATGCAAATTAGTTTTTGGGGTAAAACCTCTATTGCTGAAGATTTTGAAGGTTTGCCAAGGCCTCAGTTCCTGCGAGTTGTCCATTGTGCTTGTTTATCCTTATTGCTGGGCTGGCTGATTTGCTTATCTCCTGTGGGAGGAAGATAGACATCAACAAGTTGCTTTTCATTCCTTAACATTGTTTGCCAAGCTTGAGCAAGTCCATAATGCATGGGTGATAGCGGAATCTGATAACAGTCCTTTAATTAGCATACTTAGATTTTCATTAATACAAGGTATTACTTTGCCTGTGATGTCCCCTTTGGAATGCAGAGGTGATGAGCTACAAGTCCAGCCCTGCATGCTGAGACTTGTGATGAGGATTTTTTGTATCCCAGAAGGGACATCTTAGTCACAGAAAATATGCACAAAACAACCATATTATGGGAATTGTGGGATGAAAAAATGCTTAGTTACCAGCAGATGAAATGTTTGACCTAACTAAGCTGTATTTCGCTAAACTTGCAGCGTAATAATATTTCAAAGACACCTACTTTTATGGTGACATGAGATATTGGATACCTCTCTGGTACTCAGAGGGTTAAAAAAATCAATAAGCCTTGGGATATTTTTGCTCACAATTTTGATTTAACCCTTTGAGTACCTTTGGGTTCAGGAGAGGTATCCAATGCATTGGAATGCAACACATTGTACACGTCACTGGCACTCAAAGGGTTAACACTTAGAGTGTCAGAGGGGTATCTAATCCATTGCCTTGAAATGCGTTGGATACCCCACTGGCAACTAAAGGGTTCAAGAATTTGGCACAACTGAAGAAAGTTGGTGCCTCGCACACCTCTCTAGTCACCAAAGTGATAAAACATTGGGGGAATGTGCTAACATGCTTCTGCACTGGGACACATTTTTCAGTGTAGAGCCTGCCTATTGCCTATCATTAGAGAAAACTCTCCTCTTTATGCCACTTGTACCGAGGGGAGGAACGTATAGGGGGAATGTAAGGGCATTTGGAACAGTCTTTTCCTCTGTACCATGTCTAATTCCATGTACTAAAAAAGAGCAGAATAAATTGATGTAAAATTAGGAAAAGCGTTTGGAAGTCGCTTGCTTTCAAGCATTAATGGCTGAGCGTGCATTCCAGTGAATATATATATATATTTCAGCAGAACGTTAGCTACAGTAGTGGATTAATGCATTCCCCCAATAATGCCTAAAAACAAGTCACAGTACCTAATACATGAAGGTAAAACTGTATCGTACTCTGAGGGGTGTATGCAGAAATCAAAAAGATGAACAATTCAGGAGCACACATCTTCACCATAGGGGGAAATTAAAATTCTCTATTTAAATGGAGCTTCTAATGCCTTAACCCTTTGAGTGACAGAGGGGTACACAACGCATTGCTTTGTAATGCGTTGTGTACCCCTCTAGCACACAAGACACATCTCCAACACATTACTTCGTAGTGCACAGAAGACCACTCTAGCATTCAAGTGGTTAAAAGATACATTTTATAACCAAACTTCAGCAGGCCCGAACTAAAGCATATAAATGATTTATGCTGCAACAAACCGCTAAAAATCTATCTACATTTTGGACAAAGAGGCATATGAAACAGTTCTTCATGCTGAAGAGCAGTTTCAGCAACAGACTCGTGCATGTATGTGGCTTCATCAGGCAAGCAAACGGGCAGACTCCTAGCCATCCTAGTGAACTCCTCCAAATACACTGGTGCCATCACTAGCATTTTACATAATGGCATGGCCAATCCAGACAAAAACGCAAGCTTTCTGCGATATTGCCAAACTCTTTACAGCCCTGATACTAACATACAATATTTAACCCAAGACTTCATCACTGCCCTTGATCTGCCCTCCTTAGACCCTGACTAACAGGAACTTCTTAATGCCCCAATCACTGACACTGAAATAGAGACTGTTATCTCCTCCCTAGGGACCAGATGGCCTCCCATCATTATAAAATATTGTCCAAAGATATTGTTAAACCACTCACTGCACTGTTTAACCATATCTTAACCAGCAACTCTCTTCTGAATTAATTCAACCTTTCCTGGATTATTGTACTCCTTAAGCAGGGCAAGGATCCAAAACTGGTGTCCTCATACCACCCTATCTCTCTACTGAACTCAGACTTTAAACTGCTAAATAAAATCCCGGCCAACCACCTGCAACTCAAACCTCACTCTATTCATCTCAGATGATCAAATGGGATTTGTTAAGGGTAGATACTCCATTATGAATGTCCGCAAAGCACATACGGCTATCATTAAGCCCCGGCAGGAACCTGAAATATCCACGGTCTTTGCTGAGTCTTGATGCTAAAAAAGCTTTTGATTCTGTCTTCTGGATCCACCTATTGAGCCATCAGAGCTTTTGGCCAATATTTACTCACTATATCTGTTTAATCTATGCAACCTACAGGTTTTTCTTACCACTAATAATCTCAATTCTGCTATCTTTACTCTACATAGGGGCATGAGGCAAGGCTGTCCATTATCCCCCCTATTATTTTACTTAGCCCTTGATCATCTTATCCGCTACTTTAAGCAACTATCAAACTACCGAAAGAAAATCTGGTCAGCACTAGTATTCAAAGAATCCAGACTCTATATATAAAGACTACAAATAGTCCGGTGCACTCAAGGTCCAAAAAACATAAACACAAACCAAGAGGGGCAAAAAGAAACCCCAAACAAGCAAGACCCTTAACAGAGGCACTCAAACAAGAGTCAAGAAAATACAAAATATATAAATCTTTATTAGTTTTATTCAAAAAGGATACAGATTAAAACATAATTAAAAACATGGAGGGCTGTATAGGAGGTCCATTAATACATATAGCTCACACATAAATAATCATAACAGGGTCAATTAGCAATACACAACACAATAGTGTTTATGTGGCTATAAACAGAAAAAGTTACACAACTACCTGTGGCAAATAGTAGTAACCAATTACATCCACAAAAAGTGCAAATACAATAAGCACAAAGTGCCAAGTGCATATGTGCAAAATTCAACCAATTATTACATATTATAACAACATTTATCAATGTGAACTCCCCCCAAAAGAGACAAATCAACCACAGGTAGAAGTAACAGACCTTACTAAAACGGCACCTCCACCCACACAACCCAACACGTATCGCCCAAAGGCTTCGTCAGGGGATTTGTCTCTTTTGGGGGGATTTGTGGTTGATTTGTCTCTTTTGGGGGGAGTTCACGTTGATAAATGTTGTTATAATATGTAATAATTGGTTGTATTTTGCACATATGCACTTGGCACGTTGTGCTTATTGTATTTGCACTTTTTGTGGATGTAATTGGTTATTACTATTTGCCACAGGTAGTTGTGTAACTTTTTCTCTTTATAGCCACATAAACACTATTGTGTTGTGTATTGCTAATTAACCATGTTATGATTATTTATGTGTGAGCTATATGTATTAATGGACCTCCTATACGGCCCTCCTTGGTTTTAATTATGTTTTAATCTGTATCCTTTTTGAATAAAACTAATAAAGATTTATATATTTTGTATTTTCTTGACTCTTGTTTGAGTGCTTCTGTTATAGGTCTTGCTTGTTTGGGGTTTCTTTTTGCCCCTCTTGGTTTGTGTGACTGTGAGCAACTAAGCACATTCCATGGTTTAAGAGTGGGTAATAGGGAAATTAAGATTTTGGCATTCAGAGATGACATGCTGCTCTATATCAGAAACCTGACACAGACGATTCCAGCCATTTTAGAGGCACTTGACTGCTTTCGCACTTCTTCCGGTCTAAGGATCAACCTGGATAAATCACAGGTCTTATGTTTAGGTGGGTACCCCTTGCCATCATCACACTATGACTTGCCTTTTCATCGGGCTGATAAATCTATAAAATACTTAGGTATTCGGTTGACCAAGACAATTGAGGACTTATATGCTACTAACATTAGGCCGTTTACGGCACAGATGCTGACGGACTTTGCCCATTGGAAACTACTACCAATCTCCTTTGTAGGGAAAATAAACCTTATCAAAATGGTTACATTTCCAAGGTTCTTATATGTGCTCCAAGCCCTGCCTATCTTTTAAACTATAACGAGACATAGATACTATTAACAGAAGCTTTCAGAAGTTTATTTGGTCACATAAATGGCTAAAAATTAGCCTCCGTAAACTGCAACAACCTAAGGCAAATGGAGGCTTTCAACTTCCAGATATTAAACTTTACAATGTGGCTAGCTTGATGAGGGTGGCCAAGGACTGGTTAGCATGAACTACCGTATACTCTGACTGGACTACTGACCAGCACTTTGTACCACATCTCAACTTACGTTTCCTGCTACATGCCCGCCCATCTCAGATACCACTGGATATTCTAGCCAACCCCTTGATAATTAATGTGATTAAAGCATGGCAATATGTTAGAAAAGTGCTCTACTACAACAAGTATTTTTCCACATTTCTCCCGCTGACCAAAAATCCCAATTTTCATGATGGCTGCGCTGATACACAATTTTTACAGTGGGAGAGACATGGAATAACTACAGTTGGACACTTGATTGACCCAGTGACCTCGATAGTTTACTCCTTTCCCTGACCTAGGGGTCAAATATCATCTAGTGCCAGCCCATCTTTCCCCTATTTACAAGCCAAAATATATGATAATAGAGTACACCGGTAGTTAATTGAAGTTAGGACTACTAGCACTTTTGATGCTTTTCTGAAACACACTTATGCTACCCACATCAAGATATCCAGTACATAGAAATATCTCTCCCCCTCTATCCAGTACACTTCATCTACACGGGGTCTAGGGGCTTGGCTACAAGGTATGTCACATACTGATACTCAGCTATTACTGGAGGCCTTTCGCAGGCGGCTGAAGTGCACCCCTGCCTCTTACTTTCAAGAATTACAATACCATCACCTACATAGGGTATATGTCCCCCCTCTTCTTGCGCACAGAGTTGGTTTGTCAACATCTCACGCTTGCCCCGAAATGCCACGTTCCGCAAGCCACATTACTTCACATGCTCTGGCAATCCATAATAAACTCTTTCTGGAAGACTTTTTCTGACCACATACAGAAGGCGACTACTATACAGATACACATAGACTCCCCTTCGTTCTATATGGCCCTGTTGAGTGGCTTACTGACATAATGACCTTAGTCGCTATCAAATTCATATTGACTCACTGGACCACGGCAAATTGCCCTACATTATGTAAATGGTTAGACAAAACTACTCACTTTCTCAAACTCTTATGGCTTTTGGCCACACAAAACAAAGAGAATGACTAGAATAAGTTTGTTACCCTGTAGGACCCTTTCATTGAAACTCTTGCTAAGGAATCCCAATCACAATTTTATGATAGCTTTAGGTACACCTCCTGGATGGCAGCAGAAGAACTTCTGTGAAAAAGAGCATCAAGGTAAGACTCCTGTGGGGGCCTGGGAGGGGAGAGAGAGGACA
Source organism: Rhinophrynus dorsalis (assembly GCA_037306005.1). Classification (NCBI taxonomy): domain Eukaryota; kingdom Metazoa; phylum Chordata; class Amphibia; order Anura; family Rhinophrynidae; genus Rhinophrynus; species Rhinophrynus dorsalis. The sequence continues at coordinate 339,658,940 of CM074721.1, forward strand.
TATATAATTACATATCCCTATGACCCATACTCAAATGGTGGCTACGTATACTTCTATATTTCTGAAGGGCATGGGGGATGCGAATCCCCTAGGGGGCACAAGGGGGTAGGGAGGGGGTTCTGTTTTTGCATTTTGCACTTCTCTTTTTATTACGAGGCATTGAAAATAAAAAGCTGATCTGGTTGCAGCTGGGGAAGAATGGGTTGCAGTGGCTTCATGTCACAAATAGACTTCATGACTGTTATTGATTCACCATCCATGTTCTCTATTGCTGAGTTTATACCAACCCACTGCTGTGCATAAGGAAGTATTCTATGCATGTTCATTCTGTCTGCTATAATGAAATATTTAATAAAAAAGTAAAAAAAAGATACATTTTAACACTTGGGAATTTTAATTTGTTACCTCTGGTGCAGTTGAATCTTTTGCTTTCTGTATACAATTTCTTGAATTAGGCAGAAAGCAAAATATGAGCTGCACCATAGCTGGGGGATAAAAATTCCCATTGATTTAAATGGGGCTTTTAACCTCTTGTCATCAAAGGAATGCTTTGGAGACCTCTCTACCAATTAAGGGACTAAGAGCCCCATTTAAATCAACCGAAGAACCTATTTCTTCCTCATAGTGCAGCTGGTTTACTCCAAAGTTGTTTCAGCTCTCTGATTGGTGCAGTTCTCTTTGAGAACAATCTCTCCTGCACATTTTGATGGGTAGAGAACAGCTTTATTGTGGAAGAAATATATTGAATATTAATTAACCAAGTGAGAGGGAATTGTCTGCAGTGCTTTGGAGACTTCTCCAGGATTCAAGTGCTTAAAAGCCCAATTTTGATGGGAAATTATATTTGTGATCAGGGTTTCCACAGATAGTAAGTAAGTCATAGTATGAACTAAGTGGGTGTGATACATTGTGGAGAAACCTAGGAGCGACATCGTGGGGGTAAGCCGGATTAGAGGGCTCACCTTAAAATGGAAGGATAACTGATAGGAGGAGAGGGAGAGGGTTCCAGAAAGACAAGTCCAGTGGGAAGAGCTGCGGCCAGGTATATATAGGCTTGCAACCCCTTCCATAAATACAGTTGAAGCCTTCCACTTGTGGTCGGGGCTTGCAGAGATAGTAAGAACTAACTAGGTGTAATGCATTGTGGAAAAACCTAGATTACTTCTGAACCTAGGAGTGACATCTAAGTGGAAAGCCTGATTAGAGGCCAAAAGGGAGCAAAAATTTAAATAATATTAGTCCTTACTTCAGAAAGGATAGGCCATGCCAACTGGCAGGAACTGGAATGTAACTTGTGACCGAAAGAGTGCCGCCTACCTAAATTCTGAATTATGTGTGGAAGGGGAAATGATACTGAAGAGGAAGCTCTTTAATGACAGTAATAGCCAAAATAGGCTGCAGGATTGTAGCCTAGTCAGAAGAGAGTTTTCTTGCATGGCCATCTGCCATAGGCAGAAATGGGTATCGTCTGATTGACTATGATAACAGTAGTAAGGCGCCTTAGTGATAAATTAAAAAAGGTGGTACTGAAGATGCTGCCTAAAAAGAATCCTGGCTAGATTTGTATAAAAGAAAATATACTTGATTCTTAAAAGGGTTGAGAAGGAAGCTACAGGGAAGAATGATAGATTGCTCGGAAGTTACTGTATGTCATAAGGTATCCATTTCTCCAATAATTCTAGTACGTGCTGTGGAATGATCCAATGAAAGCAGACATCTGATAAGTCTCGGCAGACCTGGAGAAGAAGGAGATGGTCCTGGTAAACAGATCATGTTGTTCAGTATATGAGCATTTGATAAGTTCACTTTAGGTCCTTACTAAGAATGGGAATGAGCATATATGTTAGACACGGGGCACATTGTATGGGATTGAATCAGTAGGTAGGGTATGGAATAGGGGTTGATCCAAACAACTGATGCCAAAGGGGAGGTGGACAAAAAGTGTTGGTTTGCCTCCTTCATCCTCTGTGAACGAGTAAGGTGTGGGAGATAGTTCTTCGGCCCCTGCGAAGGAGGTAAGGGGCAGAAATAGTCCTTCAGCCTCTGCAAAGGAGATAAGGGGAGGGAGATAGTCCTTTGGCCTCTGCAAAGGAGGTAAGGGGTGGGAGCTAGTTATTCAGCTTCTGTCAAGGTGGAAGGGGCAGGAGCTAGTCCTTCGGCCTTTGCAAAAGAGGTTAGGGGTGGGAGCTAGGTATTCAGCCTCTGTAAAAGTGGTAAGGAGCACGAGTTAGTCCTTCAACCTCTGCGAAAGAGGTAAGGAGTGGGAGCTAGTCTTTCAGTCTCTGCGGAAGAGGTAAGGAGTGGGAGCAAGTCCTTCAGTATGTGCGAAAGAGGTAAGGAGTGGGAGCTAGTCCTTTGGCTTCTGCAAAATAAGTAAGGAAGAAGTGAACCCTGCAGCTTCTAGGGAAGAGGTAAAGAAGGAGTGAACCCTGCGGTCTCTGTAGAAGAAGTAAGGGTGGTGTGAATCCTGTGTCCTCTGTGGAAGAGGTAAGGGTGGAATGAATCCTGCGTCCTCTGGGGTAGAGGGAAGGGTGGAGTGAATACTGAGGCTTCTGGAAAGATGAAGGGAGGAGTGAATCCTGCAGCCTCTGCAAAGTGGTAAGGAAGGAGTGCATCCTGGGCTTCTGCGAAGAGGTAAGGCATGAGTGCATCCTGCTGCCTCTGCAAATAAGTAAGGGAGGAGTGAATCCTGTGGCTTCGACGAAGAGGTAAGGAAGAAGTGAATCCTACTGCCTACAATAAAATCTAGCATATAATATGCTCATTGGATCTATGGTATTGCCCTGCGAGGGCCTTGCGTTTTTCACAAGACATTACCATTGGCTGGACAGAGGAGGTCCTGACAGAGCCATGCTGGAAGCAGGAGGCGGATGCAAGCATGCCACCCGCTGGAACCTTGTCAGGAGGTGGAATTTGGTAAATACATCATCATCATGAGCCACCATCAATCTGCTGCAAGACGAAGACCCCTCCAGCAAGCCCCCAACAACCTTGGTCCAGTGTCCCTACCATTGCAGTAGCACTATCAAACTCTGCAACCACATCCACCCATCTTGAATACACACACACGCACACACACACACACATATATATATATAATATATATATACAGTTGTGCTCAAACATTTGCATACCCTGGCAGAAATTGTGAAATTTTGGCATTGATTTTGAAAATATGACTGATCATGTAAAAAAACTGTCTTCTATTTAAAGCGGAACTACCACCTCTTAAACAATTTAACTTAAATAACTCCCTGTCTGGCGACTAGCAGCTTAGTAGCACTAATCCCCAGAATTATTACCTACTAACGCTAAGCTTCGCCAGATGGGGAGTTAAATTGTTTAAGAGGTGGTCGTTCCGCTTTAAGGATAGTGATCATATGAAGCCATTTATTATCACATAGTTGTTTGGCTCCTTTTTAAATTATAATGATAACAGAAATCACCAAAATGGCCCTGATCAATACTTTACATACCCTTGAATGTTTGGCCTTGTTACAGACACACAAGGTGACACACACAGGTTAAAATGGCAATTAGAGGTTAATTTCCTACACTTGTGGCTTTTTAAATTGCAATTAGTGTCTGTGTATAAATAGTCAATGAGTTTGTTAACTCTCACGTGGATGCACTGAGTAGGCTAGACAGTGAGCCATGGGGAGCAGAAATGAACTGTCAAAAGACCTGCGTAACAAGTTAATGGAACTTTATAAAGATGGAAAAGGATATAAAAAGATATTCAAAGCCTTGAAAATACCAGTCAGTACTGTTCAATCACTTATTAAGAAGTGGAAATTTCGGGGATCTCTTGATACCAAGCCAAGGTCAGGTAGACCAAGAAAGATTTCAGCCACAACTACCAGAAGAATTGTTTGGGATACAAAGAAAACCCCACAGGTAACCTCAGTAGAAATACAGGCTGCTCTGGAAAAAGATGGTGTGGTTGTGTCAAGGAGCACAATACGATGATACTTGAATAAAAATGAGCTGCATGGTTGAGTTGCCAGAAAGAAGCCTTTACTGCGCCAATGCCACAAAAAAAGACTGGTTACAATATGTCCGACAACACCTTGAAAATTAATGGCAAGATGAATGCAGCATGTTATCAGAAAATACTGGCAGACAATTCGCATTTTTCTGCACGAAAGCTGTGCATGGGCACTCTTGGACTTTCTAGCACGACAATGACCCTGAGCACAAGGCCAAGTTGACCCTCCAGTGGTTACAGCAGAAAAAGGAGACGGTTCTGGAGTGGCCATCACAATCTCCCCACTCTGGGGAGATCTCAAACGTGCAGTTCATGAAAGACGACCAAAGACTTTGTATGACCTGGAGGCATTTTGCCAAGAGAAATGGGCAGCTATACCACTTGCAAGAATTCGGGGCCTCATAGACAACTAATACAAAAGACTGCACGCTGTCATTGATGGTAAAGAGGAAATACACAGTATTAAGAACTAAGGATATGCAGACTTTTGAACAGGGGTCATTTCATTTTTTTATTTGTTGCCATGTTTTGTTTTATGATTGTGCCATTCTGTTATAACCTACAATTGAATATGAATCTATCACGGTCCCCGTGATTCCCTGTCAATCTCTGTAGGTATACATTTGCATTGGAGGAGTCTGATTGGCCCGCCCAGGATGTGCCTTTATATACTGAGGCTTGGGCACTTGTCAATTGCCCTTTCGTGGTGTTGTGTTGCTGCGCCTTGTTATTGATCTCCAGTGTCTCCTGTGTACCGACCCGGCTAGTCTGACTCTCCTGCTCCTGCACTGTGAACTGACCCGGCTCTGGCTGACGACCCTGCACCGTGAACTGACCCGGCTCTGGCTGACGACCCTGCACCGTGATCCGACCCGGCTCTGGCTGACAACTCCGCTCCGTGATTCGACCCGGTTCTGGCTCCTGATCCTGCTCCGTGACTGCTCCACTCTCCGGTGGTGTTCCTGCAACTCAGTCATCCGGTTCCGGCTACTGTTCCTGTCCGGTTACTGCTCCTGTCCGGTTGCTGCTCCTGTGTACTCCGGTTGCGCTGGCGACATTCTGACTGTTCTCTGTTTCCTAGCTCATTACGCTGCAGCCGAGGTTGCCTGCCTTGTTCTCGTTGAGCATTTCAAATGTACCAGATTAACCCTTGCACTGCCGGTAGCTTCCGATTACGTGCCATTTGATTAATTGCCAAGCTCCGGTGATTCTCTGAGCCTTAACAAATTTGAGCCTCCGCTTTACGCTATACCAGTCCTTGCAGAGCTCCGCCTGTTCGATGCCCGGTGAGCATCGTGATCATGCTGGTTGACACTGGTAGTCCATTTGCTCTTGCAACAAGGATTCTGGGTCACACCTTGTGGGTGTCTGGGCAGTACCTCATTCGCTCAAAGTGTTTTATCCCAACTGCACTACTCTGTGCATCGGCTCTTCATAGCTTGGGCAATTCCGTTCTACTGTGGCCTCCCAAGGGCTGGCATACTTCAGTGGCAGACGCAGGGTTACTCGATACTCATTCAGGGCGATTCCTATTCTGGTTACATCAATTTGGCAGTTGCAATCCTCATAAGCCCACTGTGGTGGTACGGGCTCAGCTTAGAGCAACAGGGGCTCATCCTGTTTATGCTTCAAGAGTGTTACAGCGCTTTTCCTGAGTTCCTGATCTACATTTAAAGACTGTTACCATAGACTGCTATATATCCCCTGGGCGTTGGCCAATCTAGCCTGAGCCTTACCAGTTGCTCCACTTAACCCTCTATGCACTACTGTTTGTAGTTTACTCCATGCTCTGTTCATATTGCCTGTTCTTAACTTTACTAGCCCCTAGGGGCAGTGTTGTTCATTTTTATTTCAATAAATTGTATTTTACGTTACATCCTGGTCTGTGTGTCAGAAAACCGTAACAGAATCCCATAAGAAACAAAAGAAATGTGTTTTGCCTGCTTACTCATGTTTTCTTTAAAAATGGTACATGACCAATTCTCCAAGGCTATGCAAACATTTGAACACAACTGTATATATATATATATATATATATATATATATATATATATATATATATATGTTTATTTTTTTTCTCTTTTATAATCATAATAAAAAGCAAGATCTATTGATCAGTGTTTCAGATGCAAAATTGCAACCTTCCTCAGGACAATACGAAAGTGAAAGGGTGACAAAACCGGTATCTAGAAAAAATAGTGACTTCATAATTAGTATGGTAATTAATGTGTGTGCACGTATACTGTGAATCATAAAATAGTGTAAAAATTAACAGTATTATGACTTAGCTCAATTGTAAAATGGAGGAGTCCAGATGGTGTCAGTATGCAAAAGAGCCGACTTGTCTAGTTTTAATTGAGATAATTGCTCGAATGAGGGGCCTTGTTGCAAAAGAGATATGTGATTAATATTTTCATATAAACCCTTAGAAGCACATTCTCTGTACCCCATGAGGAAGCGGACAGTGAGATCCTCGATACGCGTTGGGTATTTTTTTAAAAGCCTCCAGGATACTTGGTCCTGCCTGGTTGATGCCCTGGTGATATACTGTGTGCCTGACATATGGACTTAGCCTGCCAGTGGAAGTTAGGTACACTCCGTGTATAAGGAACAATTCTATCTCCACTATTAAATTCAGTAAATCAGGAACTGTTACGATCAGACCGAAGCTCCCTATGTTAGCAGCTAGGGAAGCCCTAGAGGGGAGAAAACCCCAAAAGGAATGACAAGCTGCTGTTTGCTCAATGCAGAGTAAGTGCAGATAATAACAGATAAAACAGTATAATAACTAGCTGCTGTTTGCTCAATACAGGTAATATATATATATATATACAGAAGATGATAGACAAAACCGTGTACTCACTGGGTAGGCCCCTGTGAGCCAGAGGCTAGAGGGTGCAGAGTAGGGAGCAGTGCTGGCTGTCTGTGGCTGCTCCCAGTGGGCCTTGCTGCAGCAGGGGCCGGGTGGGGTAGCAGGCCATGAAGCCTGATGGTCAGAAGACCCCCTAGGTGACAGACAACTACTCACAGGACAGGAAACAACTAAAGAAGACCTACCTGTGGTAATACAGTTATGACGAGGAGAGCAATCGGAGAAGCTGGATGGATAGTCGAGGCCAGAAGTCGACAAGTATGTAGAAAGCTCGACGCCAAGTCAAAGATGGCAAGGGAAACACTGGATACCGGGAGTCGACGACACTTCGAGAAGCTCGACGTGGAGTCGAGGGTGTTGGATAAGAGGACTTGGCACCAGGGGTCGACAGTAACGTGGGATGCTCGACGCTGAGTCGACCGAGGCAAGTTGACAATGGACAGGAGTCGAGAAAACCTGAAGGGGAGACAAGAAGAAAAGCCGCACAAGCCGGGGTCGATAGCCAGTCGAACAAAAGCGGTACCAAATCAATAGACAAGAGAGGAGTCAAGAACAAGCCGGGGTCGGTAACACTGAAACAGATGCCTAATCTGGAGACAACAGAGGAGTTGAGGATAGCTGGGTCGATAACAGGAATCACTAGAACAGGATCAGAAAACTCACAGTACTGAACGCTTAGATCGCGCACTGATATGAAGGAATCAGTGCTACATATAGGCCAAGAACAAGGGCGCAAACTAGACAGGGCGGAGACACAACAAGGGAGGCAGAAAATCTGGTGAGGGAACATAGCAAAAAAGGCTGGTCCCCGTACTGGCATTTCCTGCTGTCAGCTAGACGCTGATGTCAGGAGAAGGGGAGGGAGGGGGAAAATTTGCTTGTGAATATCTCTCAAGCCATAGCAGTTTGAGAGATGGGATTTGTGGCACTGAGTTTCTTTTTTAGCCTCTACAAACATTTTTAATGGACATTACTATCACTTGAGGTGTCTCCAGGCATTTCAAAGCCATGTATTAGATACCTCATTAGAATTCAATAGGTTAAAGCACCAATTAAATCAATTATGCTTTTTATATTTCTCCAGTGATGCAGCTCTGGAATATCTTTATAATGCCATTATATATAAGGTCCATAGATAAGGTGACCAGATATCTCTTTAAATGCAGAATATGTATGAAAAACACAGAATACAAGGCTGCACCAATTTCTGTGCAGTTCTATACAACAAAATTGTCATTTGCATCCTGCTTTTAAAGAAAACATTATCACCTTACTCATTGAGAGCTCTGTTCAAAAGATACCTGGGGGAGATGCCTTAAAGTCCATTAAAGGGATAGTATTGCCATTTTTTTTACAAACATTAATCTTGTAGGCATTAAAAAATAAAACTAAATGCCCCCAGTCCCATCTCGCAAACCTTTTTGGTTTGAGAGATATTCGGGACCAAAGTTCCCCCCCTCCCCTTTTCCTGACGTCAGCGCTCTAGCTGACTACAGGGGAATCCGGTCCCTGTACAAGCGGAGGCTCTTCAGCAGAGCCAAGATCGCGTTATTGAAAAAGTAATCCTTCACTGGAAGGGTATACAAAGTGTGCTTGCAAACCAAGCGCACTTTGTAGACCGTTCCAGTGAAGGTTTTATTTTTCAATAATGCGATCTCAGCTCTGCTGAAGAGCCTCCGCTTGTACAGGGACCGGATTCGCCTGCAGTGAGCTAGAGCGCTGATGTCACGGAAAGGGGAGGGAGGGGGAACTTTGGTCCTGAATATCTCTCAAACCATAAAGGTTTGAGAGATGGGACTGGGGGCATTTAGTTTTATTTTTTAATGCCTACAAGATTGTTTGTAAAAAAATGGCAATACTATCCCTTTAAGGGCTGAGTAAGGCAATGTTTTGTCAGATCTGTGTTGAAGGCACATTGCAGATTTGCTCTAAGATATCTATGCCACAAATCCACGCTCATCGCCACAAACCCACCTTGTGATTTTGCACTTAAAACATCGAAATGCAAGTTAATGGGCTATTGTCATATTAATGTGGTGTGTTTATATGTTAATGCTTTGTAATGCTTTGTCCTGTCTTCCCAGATCTAGCACATCCTGCCAATTACATAATTCCTATGAATGGTAACAAGAAGACAGGAGTTGGAAGGAGGAAAGGAGGTGGGAAGGACATGAGAAAAGGCAAATTACACTTTGGAAGGGGCATTATTCATGATTGAATGGGTGGTGAGTGATAGGCGAGGGTTGAAGGAGGGTGAAACAGCAAAGGGCAGGGAAAGAGAATGTGTTACACCGCTTGGCATATTCACCTCCCCTCATATCGCCAGACACACTTTCAAGCTAGAGAGGTGAGAGGATGACATAATCCGCATATGTCCGTTACATTCCTATTAGCCCACAAGAAGTGTTACATAGTGTTAGTCATCTGGAGAACAGAATAATCAAATACAGAATATAAAAGAAAGTTCTGTACAATTTTGTGTATATACAGATCACATTACATTTTGTATCCTTTCATTTTACCTGTGGTTGTTGCCCTGCAATTAATGATATATGAAGGACATATTACATTGTTTGGAGACCTTTAGAGCAGCAATATTGATATACTGGGATTTATTTCACTTGTACCATATCATTCTTCACCTGTGATCCATTCCATTTTGGCAAATTATTGTACACTTGTGCATGAGGCAAAAGCAAAGGGAATTGTGAGTGCAGCTTCTAACCTTTTTAGTGCCACAGGGTAAGCAATGCACATCCCTATGGCACTGAAAGGGTTTGTGGTGCTGTTTGTGATGCAGAAGTCTTAGCACATCCTCTCCCCCAGTGGGAGAGCATAGAGATTGTATTCAAAATTCAGAGTTGTTGAATTGCTGGTGATGTGAAAGGGAGGGCATCCTTGCCACATCACCAGTAGTATGACAACCCTCCATGCTAATGAGGAGATTCTCCCCCCTCCCCTTGCATCCCTAATTCTTAACCCTTGCGCAATGTGTTGCGTATCTCTCTGGCACTCAAAGGGTTAATGCATATGGCAATGTACTCACCACCACGCATCACCATATCATCGCCCCTTAGTGCATCTCCCCCATGGACTAATTCTAGAGCAAACCATTTAAACCATACTATAAGCTGTGGAATTTTTACTTGTCCCTTATGGTTCAGTTGTTTTGCTTCCGAATTACTCCAGTCCTTCTTATTAAATTAGCCCCTATCTGTTTATTGTTGTTGTTTTGTTCCTCTAATTATAACAAGCCTAGATCACCATGCATTGTTAAGAACTGGAATGTGCCATGGGTTCTCATTTTTAGTAGTTTGATATGTACTACATGAGCTGGTTCAGGGGTGGGCAACATTATTTTAGTATGAATCTGAAATGCAATTCACGATAACTGATTTCTTGGAATTTCCAGCTGTATAATAATGTTTTGTCACACCATTCCTCAGTGGAATTTGATGTAATAATAACCATGCTAAACATCAGTGTGAAAACCTCTACGATGGTATGAAATCCACTGGCAATAAAAACTACAGCCAAATTATGTAGCCCAACAATTTCTCAACAAACTGACTCTAACGGGGAGGCGGGTTATGAAAGGAACACTATTTTGAATATCCATAGTCATCAAATCAATGTTATTCACATCCCGGTTATTTACTGAGCCATATGTTCCTGCTCTGTAAATAATTGCCAGGTGCTCAAGTGTAATGGAACAAATTGATTATCTTTACTGTTGTGAGCTTTGAACTCAAGTAGCAAATCTGTAGTGATGAAGGCCAGAGTCAGCTGACCAGAGTGGCTATGAAGAACCTAGTGGGGTTTAACCCCTTGGGTACTATAGACATCTCTAACACATTTTGAAATGTCTCTAACATTCAAAGAGTTAATAAGTCAAGTCATCATGACAAGGGCCAATGACAGCACAGACATTTTAATTAATCTTTCATCATGTACTGTCTTGACTACTGCAGTGTCCTGCTTATTGTTCTTTCTCTCCTGAATCACCCAGTTCAACAGGATTACTGCTGCAAGATTCATTTACCTCACTCACATTTCTTCATCTGATTCCCCACTCTGCTAACCCCTACATCGGCTCCCCATATCCACCAAAATAAAATATAAAATATTTCTCTAACCTACAAACTTCTCTATATTAGAACGAATATATCTTCCCTTGTGTCTAAATAATGCCTTAACCATCCCCCGTGCTCTAACCATGATTTATTCTTCTAACCAGGATGTACTGTTTTTCTACTCTCATGAGTTAATCTCACTCTTTAGACTTCACCTAAGTATCACCATATTCAACTCTTTCCTTATGTCATCCAAACTGTCCCCCAACAGTTTAACCATCTAATGGTCTCTAAAAACAAAATCTTTAAATAAGCCTATACTCAATAGTTTCATTGGTACCCAGTCACAACTGGGACAGACTAGTTAGTTTTAGAAATCATTAGTATATATGAAATACAACCTGAAACACGTTTGTAGTTGAATGCACCTTTTCAAATAGGATAGCCCCCAAATAGAATATGTTACTATAGCAAATAGCGCACTACATTGCATAAAAAGGGGTAAAGATGCACAGGATAAAAAATAATTCTACCTCTTGGTAAGGCTTCATCAAGAATATGGAACACAGTTTTGGGGACCAGTTCTTAAAAAAGACAGTATTGAACTGGACAGAATGAAGAGATGTTCAACAAAACTGATAAAGGGTTTGGAGGATCTGAGATATAAAGAGAGAAGAGAACTCTCCAAGTAACTATTTGCTCAAAGAGCTGAGAGAAGAACAAAAGGTCATCCATTAAGACTAGAGGAAAGGTGCATTCGAAACAAAGACAAGGAATTTGTACAGCAAGGGCAGTAAAGTTATGGAATTCTTTGCCTCGGGTGCTGTGCTTGCAGACACTGTAATTGCTTTGAAAAAGTAATGGATAACTATCTAGCATATAACAATATTGAATATTATCACAGCTGACTTCAAAATAGATATGATGTTGATTCAGAGAAATATCTGACTGCAATTTGGAGTCAGGATTCATTTTATTTACCCACTTTGAGCTTAACTGGAAATGGCTTCAATGTTTTTTTTTGTTTGCCTTCCTCTGGATGAACAGGAGTAATATGGCATGGGCTTAACTTGATGGGCGCATGTCTTTCCTCAGCCTCATCAACTATATAGAATAGCCCCATTCTACGATTGTCCTGTAATCAAATCTTTTTTTTAGTGTCATTGCAGCTGGCACCTTGATGTTCATCTAATGGGATATGCTTTTCCATTACCTGTTCATACATTTTGTTTCACCAAGGGCTGGGCAGTGTAAAAGTGTATGGGAATTTCTGGCACACTACTACTACTCTGCTTTAGCTCTCTTGCTATTTACAAAACTGGCAAAAGGAAATCAGCATAAAAATTACTAATTTCCCTTTCTCCTGCTATAATGGTGGTGGTGGTAAAGTTTTGATTGCTTAGAAGTTGTGGAGTGTATATGGAGGGGGTAACTGTAGGGGTGGCAAGTTCCCCCCTTGCCTCCACCTCCTGTACAGGAAAAAGACAGGACAGGACTAGGTAGCAGCTTAGAGAAAGTAAATATAAGCTCAGCTCATGCACTGCAACCTTGTTTCATACAATCCTGCAAGTATAAACCTCAATAAAAATCCTACCTTTACAGCCACTACTAACTTTTCAAAAACTATAAAATAGTATATTAAAAATATAATGTGCTCAGTTACACTCTAGCAACGACCAATTAAATTACAAAGTTTTCCTGCCAAATGAAACTTCTGGAAGAGATCAAATTAATTAGGTTAGCTTTATAGGCTTTAAAATATAGTAAGAGTATGGGAAAAGAATAAATTTATGTTGATTTCCTCTGTGCCAATTTCATAAATAGCAAGCGAGCTAGTGCAGAGGAATGGCATGCTCAAAATGCCTATACATGTCATGTAAAGAAAAACACAGTGGAAATAGATTCTGCAGAGAAAATGCAATGTGACCATCCCTCTCATAAAGTGGATTTTATGTGGTTTACCATCTTGATCTGTACTGCTTCATTTGGAGCTGCAGAGAAGAGGTTTATGTGCTGGAGGTGAAGGAGGAGTGGATTCACACTATGATGTGTATAGGAAGGGCTGAGTGTCTGACATTCCAGCAAATACAGCTGTGTGTGAATATGCAAGTGGAACAGAGACTCACACTCACCTGCCATGGCAGTGTAATCATGTCTTTACAAGCTCACAGCTGTGCTGTAAAATGTACTGTACACTTTGTCTGTGTATTCAGAGGATCAGTGACACTTTGAAGGGAATGTACAAACACAATGCCGTGCACAAACAAGCACAGGAATACATTTTTCTAGACCTATGCTGCCTAATGCCAAATTACTAAGGTACTTACACCCAGATTTCTCCTATTAACTCTGTTTGTTCCAAGGGGGTGGCAATGAGGGAGTCTATGGGAGTTTTGGGATGCCTTGTTTAATGTCATGTTTTAACTCTTCAAGTGCCAGAGGTGCGATATACATTGATTCACAATGTGTTGCTTACCCCTCTAGCATTCAATTGGTTTAAAAAGCACAGAGGGAATGGTGTACCTTTACACAATTTTCCTGAGAACAGCATGGGGTAGGTGCAATTGGCTTACACCCAATACGGTGAGTCCATCAGAGATCACACAATGTAATGCATACACTGAGGTGCAGCCATTGGTGGTGGGGGCCGAGGCCAGTGGAACTGGGCTGGTGGATTTGTATATCCATCCCATTGTCTGTTTGAAATATAGAAATAACTACTCATGCTTTTGTGTACCCATCTGGCACTCAAAGAGATAGGGTCATTATGTGATTTGTAAAAATGTTCCTAACATACATAGGTCCATATGCTGAAAGCAAAATATGGCCAGTTGTGGAGGGTGAAATAAGAATTCCCCAAATTCTCCTTCATTTAAATGGGGCTTTTAGTCACTTGAATACTAGAGAGAGCTTTGCAAACCATTAGAGACTTGTCTAGCATTCAAGGGAGTTAAAAGTCCTATTTAAATCAAAGGACATTTTTATTCACCTACTATAGTGCAAACTGTTTGCTCCAGAATTGCTCATTTTTTGGTTTATGAGTTTTAGGTAAAATGGGGACATCAAGGCAGATATTTTCCTGTGAATTACCATCAAAGGAATTGGAGCTGCTTGGTAAATATTTGCATCCATTAAAGAGCTAAAGGGGGGGTAATACTAGCACATCCATGGTGTCATTATGGACCCACGCTTTAAAATGCGAGTCACAGTACAGTGAAAAAGATCTGTCAGATTCTAAAAGGCTCTTCAGAAGTGAACTGCTGGCAGAAATAGAAGTCTGACCACTTTTGGCTTCCGGTTTCACTCACTAAATATCTAAACATACTCTATTGTGCATTACTTCTAAACTCTATGGGCCTTATTTATAAAACTTTACCGGGGAGATTCTGGGACAAATCATCTGCGTCATGGGGGCTTTTAACCCCTTGAATGCTAGAGTGATGTCCAACGCATTGAGAAGCATGCAGTTTACTTGCTCCAAAATTGCTCCCTGTGGGCCATAAGCATAAAAGCTATCAATTCTCTAACAAACTATCTGCAATAAAGAAGACAAACATTCACATTTATTTAAATTGGACTTTTAACCCCTTGAATGTTAGAAAGGCCACCACGGAGTAAAACAATGCTTTGGAAACCACTTTAGCATCAGATATTAGATTTAAGTCAACTGCAATGTGAAATTTGGCTTGCCCTATCCAGCATTGTGCCTCCATGTTAATTTGATTTAAAAACTGGGTTACTATTTATTAAAACGTACATAACAAAAATACATACTAAATTCACTTAGAAATTAAATTTAGACTGTCGCTAAGAGATTTAGGGCTCGATTTAAAGCCAACCGTTAAACCAGCCGCTAAGTGAAAAAGGCACATCGCTCGCAAATAATACAGGAGTTACGGCAGATTCAATAGCTACTCTACAAGAATAGCTATCGAGCGTAGGCACACAAAAAACACGTAACACAAAACCCGTTGTCGCTCATGTTAATGCACAGCGGGCGGACAAATCACACGATAACTGAGCTCCAAACAACATGTAACATAACGGCTGCCGTTGTCAAGCAACCATGATTGATGCCAAAACAAATTCAAACACACATCCAATCCCAAAGCCCCAATGTATCAAATAACTTCAAATACACCTATATATACCCAAAAATAACCGCCACACACTGTCTGTTATCGAGTTCTTCAGAGCCAGATATCAGGACCCAGGAGCGGAGGATAGTCATTAGAGAGAGGGAGACAGGAGCGTTCATTGGAGGTAGAGGAGGTTTGGAGTTTGGAGAGAGGAGAGCATTGCACAGAATACGACACATAGCACACCTTTGCACATATTACATACACACATACAAACACATACACATACATACACATAGTCCTTTTATTTTATAACACCTTACACATTTTACTTTTTATTTTGACAGTGTGAATCTGGGAGTGAAAGTGTGTGACAGAGAGTGACTGGATCGAGTGTGTCTGTGAGGGCCTGTGGGAGTGCCTGGGTGTGACTGGGTGAGTGATGGCAAGGAGAGGAGGACAGGAGAGAGGGATGGGGAGAGTAGTGGAGGAGGAAGAAGCTCAGGAGGGGATCCCTCAGCAGAGCAGGGGTGGGAGAGGGAGATCCGCAGGGCGGAGGGGGACCAGGCCCACAAGAGCAGGAACACGCAGGACAGGGACAGAACCTGCAGTGGGACGAGGGGTAGTTCCTGGGGAGCACCCCACACAGGCAGGGTCAGACCAGGCAGGGCACTCCGGCTCTGAATCCTCCCATGCTGGAGCTGATGAGGGCAGGATCAGGGATCCCAGATATAGTGAGGAAGAGAACACGGCTCTTGTGGAAGCTGTCCTGGAGAGGCAGAGTGTTCTCCACCCGACGGCAAAGGTCCCTGGCCTGGCAGCGCGGAGGAAGGCAGCCTGGAATCAGATCTGCAGCCGGGTGAACGCGGTGGCAACATGCAGACGGGACGTGGAGTCTGTGAAGAAGAGATGGGGCGACTGCCGGAGGGTGGTCAAGAACAAGATGTCTGACATGGCCAAGCAAGCCCGGGGCACCGGAGGTGGCCCATCTGTGCCCATCACATTCTGCGGCTGGGAGGAGATGGTGCGGCAGAACATGTCCCCGACCATGATCGAGGGGGTCGTGGGAGGAACTGACACTGGGGATGAGAGGAGCCTCCACACTACCGGTAAGTGCAACACTACAGAACAACACACTACAGCAACCAACACCAGCTGCACACACACTCACACCTCAACACATGGCCATCACTCAGCCATACAACTGCACCAACACAGCACCATGAGGGTTAAAAAAAGGACACAACACCTGGACAAATGGCAACGTCCAACTTGGGACAAACCTGTCAAAGTCCTACTTCAACCCTCCTGTCGCTGTGCTCATTACACACAATACACAAACCTTCATTTTCAAATTGTCGACTGTCATAGATCATCACTGTTCACACACAATGTCACCCATGTCCCCACCCCCACCCTAACCCCTTGAGTGCTAGAGGGATCATCAATGCATCGATCAACAATGCATTGGCAACCCCTCTGGGACTCAAGGGGTTAAACTGACAACAAACAAGTCAATAGGACAACGATCACATGCCACACAGGGGACATTCACTAAGCGGTGACAAACAGATGGTGGACACAAAGTAACCCTCACACACCCTCACTTCACCAGTACCAGTGTTAGTCCATGGAGAATATGCCAAAACAAGAATCAAGTTCATAGGGTCCCATTGTACAGACTCCATGGAAAACACTGGAAATGGGGAAAGGAGATCACTGGAGAAGTCACCATCATGTTCATTTCATCAGTTCAACATCACCGCTTACTGAATCACAAAAGGGGGCATCAGATCACACATCACAGTGTCACACAGAATAAATGCTCGTAGGTGCAACACACAGGCCGAAAACTATTTTACAGAATTCAAGCTGGAAAAAGTAGGCATTGGTGTTGTGGCTGCAATCATTTACTCTGACTTGAAATGACATATCCCATATCTGATTCCCACATGGATCCACAGGGGTGCTGATGCCATGGATCGATGGTACACCAGCATCGCTATGCAGGATACATATGGGAAACAAATAGCAAACATTGTACCTTGGTCACCAACAGGCCATGACTGATGGATATCTAGGACTGAGTACGGTTGCCTCACACAGAAGGATGGATGGGATCATACACAGACAAAAAAACAGGCCTCAATCAAAGATATCCCTCACTACTGGCTGGATTGTTGCCCTTAGGATTCAAATGTTACTAAATATGTTCCAACATGATGTGAACACAGAGATCACTTCACTGGATGTGATTGCCTTACTGGCCAGATATGTGCACCCATCACATATCAACCTACATTGCTACCATCCAAATACACATACATAGTATATCACACCCTACGTAGATGGGATATACGAGGTATGTTCATATCCATCATATCAATACAATGTCTTGTTGGATGGGTGCACATATATAGCCAGTAAGGCAATCACACCTAATGAAATGCTCTCTGGCATCACATCTTGGAAGGATATTACTCCATCCATATGAAGGGTACATATCCACATACATATATCACCATTTCTACTTGTGTGTCACTGTAATGGGATAGCAATGGGTAATGTCATCATGATGTCATATCATTGCCATCGTTAACAGATGTGTCTTGATCTAAGTCCCATCCCTCCAACACTCATGGTTATACAGATATTGCTCCATGTGACAGGTGAAGATATCCATCATTTGACCACACGGAGGCTCTTCAGCAGAGCCAAAGTCACAACATATAGAGAGAAATACCTCTTTGGAATGGTCCACAGAGTGTGCTTGTAAATCATGCACACCCTGTACACCATTCCAATTAAGTATTGTTCTCTAAATGGGTTGATTTTGTCTCTGCTGAAAATCCCTCGTGTGGACAAATGACTGAAATCTACATCCGTCACATAGAGCATTATCTGAACAACCATGAGGGTAGGAGGGATAGGACTAACAGAGAACAACATCTGTTCCCACAATGTCTACAATCTGACATCAAGGTGGACTTAACCTTTGCCACCCCCCTGGAGGGATAGCCATCCCTACAAGTTGTGAAGACAAATATATGTTGTTGGATCCCCCCCCCCCCCGAGTTAAACAATGGTATTCGTACTGCTGAAAGGTGTGTTGATGCAAAAGGTATCACAGCTCAGACATGGATATGTCAGGGGCAATATCCCAGTGGCCTGATATTGTACAGTGGTGCTGTTACTACACAATCATATGGACAGCTCTGGTACAGGGACCAGATATCTACATGGGAGGGTGTAGCAACAGCCCCACTGTACTATTTCTGGACACTGTGATATTGCACCTCAAAATGAAACCTTCACCCGTAATAACTCAAACAACACCTTTCAGCAGTGGGAGTACCCTTGTTTACCCAGGGGGATTAACACAAACACATATATTTTTCTTCCCCACATATCAAAGTAGAATTGTCTCCACAAACATATGGCTAAGGTCACTAATCACAACATCTTCTTCCTCCACACAGCTTACGGCCGTCAAGCCCAGCAGGAGACAGTGGAGGAGGCTATGTCACCCCCCAGTGAGGAGGACACAGAGGAGGGGACCAGCCGGTGGTCACCTTACCTACCATCACCATCCCCTCCAACACAGGCTGCATCACCACCTACTGCACCACCCCAGGCTGCACCACCCCTTCCAGCTGCACCACCACAGGCTGCACCACCCTTTCCAGCTGCACCACCACAGGCTGCACCACCCCTTCCAGCTGCACCACCACAGGCTGCACCACCCTTTCCAGCTGCACCACCACAGGCTGCACCACCCCTTCCAGCTGCACCACCACAGGCTGCACCACCCTTTCCAGCTGCACCTCCCCAGTACAGTGGCTGGATGCCACAGGAGGAGAGGTGGACACATCCATCCACCTCCACCAGCTACTACCCTCCATCAGCAGCACCACCACCGCCAGGGAGGCAATGGCTGCCAGGGACAGTGGCCAACACCCATGGGCCATATGCCTCCCAGATCAACCCACCCTCCTGGATGGCTCCACAGCATGCCCCAAGGTATGATCCAAGGTGGGGTCCCACCACCTATCAGTGGCCACCATATGACCCTTGGCCACTGGACTACACACACCTGGGCCTGATTGGTGAGCCCCAGCGCCCCCTACCCAGGGACATATTCACACCTCCACCAGCACACACATCTCTGGGCAGCTCTGCATCACTTGATGTGGTGGGCATATGCCCATCATCTGCACCAGCCACTCCAACAGCAGCCACAGCACCCTCAGCAGCAGCAGAGGATACAGCACCTCCAGCAGCAGAGGAAACAGCACCTCCAGCAGCAGAGGAAACAGCACCTCCAGCAGAGGAGGAAACAGCACCCTCAGCAGCAGAGGAGGAAACAGCACCCTCAGCAGCAGAGGAAGAAACAGCACCCTCAGCAGCAGAGGAAGAAACAGCACCCTCAGCAGCAGAGGAAGAAACAGCAGCACCAGGGACACCGGGCACATCCACCTCCAGCACCGCACGCCTCACAGGGATGGAGGCGGAGTGTATGGCCCTTCAGAGGAGACTACTCCGGTCGAGCAGGAGTACTGACAGCAATATCACCAGGAGCAGGAGGCAATCCAGGAGGAACATTGTCCAATTGGAGAGCAGGATCCAAGGTTTGGAGTCGGAGGTGTCCAGGGGGAATACACTACTCCAGCAGCTCAGGACTGGTGTGATGGACATGTTAACACAGGTCCTTGTGGAGCTGAGGGAGATAAACCGCAGGGAGAACCTGAGAATGGAGAGGGAGAACTTGCGTTCCACTGAGGGGTCTACTGCAACCACCACCCCCTCTAGTGTTACCCCTGAAGCAACACCTAGGGGGCAGAGGGTTACCAGGAGATCCACAAGGGCATCCACCTCTGGCACCCAGGCTAAGGCCCCCCACCCAAAGAAGAAAAAATGAAAGGCCCAACCTGTTAAGTTTCCCCTCAATAAAGAAAACATTTTTTTTTTAATTCCAGTCTGATCTGTTGTGTCTTCAGTTATGGATTGGGTGGCAGGGTTGTCTCCAATGCATTGCCATACAATGCAGTGAACACAACCTCTGCCTATGTGAAATGTTAGTGGGATGCTACAACATGGGTTCACACACACACCGTTGTACAAATTCAACTTGTAATACATCCCTGGAGCCATATTACACCACTGTGTTATATGGCGGTGTTGTGTGTTGAATTTGAACAACAAAACATACCCCTTAGCACAACAAATTGTACAACACTGAACATTTGTCTACATCATGTGCTGTGTTTAACCCTTTGAGTGCCAGAGTGGTAGACAACGCATTGTCAAGAAATGCGTTGGGGACCACTCTTGCACTCAGTGGGTTAATGGGATAACCAGACAAACAGCTCTGTGATTTAGCAGGGACATTATAAGCAGGATAGATAAATGGGACATGTATCCATGTTGTCTTGGATTCACACACTCATTGTGCAACTGACTTACTGGAGAAGCCAATGTTTTTAACCTAGGATTTCAACGTGTAGCACACACATTGATATCCTGGGCTGAGCATTGGGGTCTCCTGTAAGTTGAGTTGCTGTTTCCCTAAGGGTGTAACAGACTTCACCAGTGATAACACATGTCCACTTAGTCTGGTTGTTCGTTAGCCCATGTACTGAGATATGTCAAAGTGGAGCAAAATCTCCGAACATGGATTATACTGAGCAATACAGATACTGTGGACAGGTATTCACTGTGGAAGTATGTCCCCTGTATCACCTCTTCATCACTCCCACAACACATTGGTGCATCACTGCCACCATCATCTGTTTGCATGGATACATCACAGAGTCCAGTCACTGGCAAACAAGTGGTGGACTCCTGTGATGTGGGTGTTGCCTTTCCATGTATGGGGCATACTCTACCCTGGGTGTGGTAACACATTGACATATGTGTTCTCAAATATATCCTCCTACAGACACAGATAGAATGGTGATGGTTCATCTTTATTGTGTCTCAAAGTACATTAGAATGTACATGTGTTTTGTGTGTGTATTGCCTATATGCATTGAACACCTGTATGAGAACACTAAATGTACTTTGAAACTAAATTGTAATACTTCAGTAACACTGCTGCCCTGCTCATGTGTTGTCCATGAGGTTTGACAACTCTGTAGCTGAGCATCCTGACTGTACAGGTTAAAACACTCAAGAATTAGTGTTTTCTGTGTCTCTATGAGAATGTTCCAGTAGAGGTTTGTGTGAACCTCAGGTCAAACTTTGCATCACCAACAACATCACCATAAACAGCAAGGGGTGATCTTCATGAAGGTGTTGTCAAGACATCAATCCAGTCACATGGAAGATCTTCAGTTCAAGGATGGATCATGTTACGGATGCCTGCGGGACAAGAGGACAGGATTTGGAGCAGTAGACCTGAACTGATCATCAAGCAACAACAATTTAGTCTTTTTCATCCCCTCAGTTTTCACAGTTACAGGTGAGTGCACAAACCATTGCTTGACAATGTGTTGTGTACTCATCTGTAACCAATTCTGTGGGGAACTAAGGACATGTGCATCAGTCCTAGGGATATGTGCCCCTGACATGTATACACCCATTAACAAGTGTTCTGAGAGCTCCATGGAAGTAATGACATTGTGCTGCCACTGTGAAAGTGACAGTGGCAGCCCAATGTCATTTGTTCCATGGAACTGTTAGGACACATTTGTTGATGTGTGTATTCATGTCAGGGGCACATACGTCTGCACACTCACAGGTCTGCATGGAGTCCGTGGTAATCTGATCTACGTCTCATGACCTCTACATTGTGTGCCCATACCACTGTACATCCACCCCTGTGCTGCTCTTCTCAGCTGTAGCACAGTACAGGTCCCATATTGAGTCTGATGTCCCTTCTCATGCAAATCATTAGATAATACTCTTTCACTACTGGGCTAGCATGGTTGTTCAGGCTCTAATCATGGCATATCCAGTTAGTTGCTGTCAATCAAGCCGTGTAAGGTGATGAACATGGGTAATATGTTGTACCTTGTTTCTCCTGGGGGTGTGCGTGATATCCTTGGGGTCTGTATGTCAACGTGGAGAGTGGAATGGAGGATGGTTGTTGAGTCCACACACACAATTTTCCACGTCCACTGCCAGTGCAGTGCTGTGTCACTGTTCCTGTGGGGTGAGACAGAACAAAATGTGCAGTGTGGTTAGTGTCACAGGACTGCTGGGGGACTTGCATGGATTGTTTGCATGCCTGTGTTATACTCACAGGTGAAGTATTCCGTGATGAGCCTGTCTCTGATCTGTGCCCCTCTCATGGTCTCCTCCACATGCCCGATGTCCATGGCCACTTCCTGTATGGGGGGGTCCGGGATGTGCTCCAGCAGCCTGGTGTCCACTGCGATATTGTGCAGTATTGCGCACGCCACAATGATGTCACACACCTTAGCCGGTGCATACTGCAGTGCTCCCCCAGAGTGGTCCAGACATCGGAATCTTGACTTGAGGAGCCCAAATGTCCGCTCAATAGCATTCCTGGTTCTGGCATGAGCCTGGTTGTAGCTTTCCTGGGCATGTGTTTGGGGATTGGCCAGAGGGGTCAGTAGCCAGGACTTGCATCCATAGCCAGCATAACCTGTGTAATGTGAGTGACATGGTGAAACAGGGAGCACATGTTGTGTGAATGATGTTTTGTGTGGTGGACGTAGTAGGTGTGGGTCAGGTGCATGCTGAGCTGAGTGGTGTGTACGCCTGTGTATGTGGTGTGATTTTGTTTTGTGGACTCACCCAGTAGCCATCCCCCTGTAAAGGTTCCATTCTCAAAATCTCTGTGGACTGAGGAGTTTTGTAGAATGTATGCATCATGTGTGCTGCCAGGATATTTTGCACAGACATTCATGATCCTCATGTTGCTGTCACACACCATCTGCACGTTGATGGAGTGGAAGTTCTTCCTGTTGATGAATATCTGTGCGTCACGTGCTGGGGCCTTAATCCGGACATGGGTGCAATCTATAGCACCCATGACCCTGGGCATGCCTCCCTTTGCGTAAAAGGCCTGCTTGACGTGTATCCAGTCCATGTCGGTGGTGGGAAAATGTATATGGGTACTGGCCTTGCTTTTGAGGGCTGGCAGGACCTGGGCCAGCACTCTGGAGAATGTGGCCTGTGACATGCCAGATGCGTAACCCTCAGTGGACTGGAAGGCCCCGCTTGCCATGAAGTGTATGGCACAGAGTAGTTTCTGCAGGCCAGTTAGGGCATGGTTGTGGATGTAGATGGGATCCACCTGCTCCTTGATGACCTCATACAAGGCAATGATGCTGTCAGGCCTCAACCTGTAGCGATCAATGACCTCGTCATCAGCCATTCCAAAGAGTGTGACCCTTGGGCGGTATACCCTGGGCCTTGGTGGTCGTCTATACATCCTGTGCCCTCCAGGTGGGGATGGACTCCTGTGTGGCTGGTGAGCCAGAGCCTCCTCACTTGCAACAGGTGAAGGCTGTTGATGAGGCGTGCTTGGGGTTTGCTGATGTTCCCTAGCTCTCTCCCTTGCACGCCTTCTACGCAGTCTTCGCAACAATATGTAACCCAACATACTGTTTGCTCTCTCTATCTGTCTCTATCTATCTGTATCTATCTATCTGTCTCTCTCTCTCTCTCTCTCTCTCTCTCTCTCTTTCTATCTCTCTCTCTCCCTCCCTGAGTGGAAAACAAGCCACAAGTGAGTGTGTTGAGTTGTCCCTTTAAGTACTTGCTAGGGCGTTGTGTAGGTGTGGTGATGAGGTGAGTGCTGACCAATGGTGAGTTGTTTGTGTCCAGGTAAGTGTTTGCAGGTGTGTGTGTGTTATAAGATGTGGTGTGTTGTGCTTGTTCTGTGTGTGCCATTTGTGGGCGTGCAGTTGTGGGGTGCAGGTCGCGTGTTGATGTTTCCCAGGTGAGCTTGTATTTGCAGGGTCCGCTTTGTGTGATGACCCCCATTGTTCCGTGCCATGTTGTGTTGTTGTTTTTTTGTGTGTCATTGTTCCTGTGGTGTTGGTTGTTGTTTTGTGTGTAGTGATTTGTGTTGTGTGTGCATGTTTTTGTGTTGTTTTGGCATTGCACGGGTTAATTTTCCCATTTACATGGTTGTGCGGTAAGCCTTTTGTGTGTTTTCCTCTGTAACGGGTGTTTAGTTTTGGCCGTTAAGTGTCTAACGTGTGTGAGAAGTGGGTCTTAACTTTTAGCCGTTAGGTGTGTCTTTTTTTCAGCCGTTATCAGTACCGCAAGCCTTTGAATAGCTCTGGGGTATGTTGTTCCATGCGTCTGAATGCACGTAAGTGTATCGGCCGTAGGAATTGTGCAACTGCCGTTAGCTGTTGTTTAGACGGATCTTTGAATTGCAACATGACACTTAACGCACCCGTTAGTGATTTTTTTGGTTAACGGCTGCATTTAAATCGAGCCCCTAATCCTTTAAGTGCTAGAGGGGTATGCAATGCATTGCGTACCCTTCTGGCACTAAAAGTGTTAACTATTTATGGCCCAAAGGGAAATGCATCCTTAACTTCTTCTGAGATAAATAATCTCAGTTGGATAAGCAAATTTCATTGACTTGCATGGGATCTTCTTAGCACAGAAAATGACAGCTTGTGATGGAAAGTCTGTACGGAGAGCAGGGCAACATCAGTACATACAGCTCTTCAACTGATGTTCATGTTCCACAGCCCTCCTTACTGAGACACACGGAGGCACAATGCTGGCAATAAATTGGATGCTGCCTGCCAGTTGAAGCGCCGTTTAAGGAGACATGAGAATCTCGTTCAGTTATGCAGGGAGACAGGTTTAATGTGGCTTGTGGCCACACGCTATTTAGAGTGCAATCATTTAAAAGTGAACCTTACACATTGCTAAGCAATGCACTGCATGCTCCTTGTCCTTTTGCTTTTATTAATGATAGGGTCAGAAGTCTGTATAACAGTCTTGAATTGGTAAGCTGAAATATAGACAATAAAATCCTCTAATTGTTATAGAAGGAGCCAGTGCAGCAGATTGGGGAATCAGACAGTTATCATATTTTTATTTATTACATTTAAACGAAAGCAGTGTTCATCCCTCCCCCTTCTGACTACCCTGGGCTTAGTACCTGGGGGCCCCATTCAACAGAGAAGTGCATTGTATCATGGAAGGAGGCCCTGTAGTGTAACAGAGGAAATATAGCACTTTCTTTCTGTTTGTCTCTCCCTCTCCTAATATAGTACGTGTGTTTGTGTGTACACAAGTTTTTGCACATAAATCTCATCTTATTTAAGGGAATATATTCAATATTCAAACTACCAAAAAATAAGATTCTAGTGAACTTAGATAAATAAATCCTTTTCTCTTACTCCATATGGAACACAGGAACCATGGAGCAAAGCTTCCCTCCTCCAGAGGGCAGGGAACTTAAAAAAATGCAGGGACTTTGAGTCAAAGACTCCCCTCTCTTCCTCCAGCTTTATCCCCTGCCTCCAGTTTTAGGTATATCCATAAAAAAAAAGAAGCAGAACAAAAAGACAAAAAAAGATCCCAAGAAGACTCCTCTGCCTGAGGAAAGAAACAAAAGGTTTCTTCTCTGGGTGGGTGTTCTGTCTTCCATATGGACAAAGAGAAAATGATTTCAAGAGATAGTAATACATAATATGTACAAATATATAGTGTAGGGTTTATCTTCCTGTGTAAAACAAGGATACTCCCACTGCTGAGAAGTCATTTTTCCAAAAGTTATTACAGATCAAACTTGAATTCTATTGTTGCAGTATCTCATCGGTCAGAAATTTTACAGTGGTGCTGTTGCTACAGTATTCTATGGAGGTTTATGGTCAACTAACCAGAGCTGTCCATAGGATGGTGTAGCAACCACAAAACTGTAAAATTTCAGACCATTGGGATACTGTTCCTAAAAAATTCAAGTCTGAGCTCAATAACCTTTGAATAAAACACTGCCTCGGCAGTGGGAGTACCCTTCTTTACTCAGGAGGATAAATCTTACAGTATATATTTTTTACATATCATGTGTTACTGTCCTTTTAACGGTAAGTTTGCCAAAATCCTACTTTCTATTATGTCCTATATGAAACACAGGAACTATGGGTATATACCAAAGCACCCACTAAGATTCCTGGGAGGGAAAAGAAAAAAAACTTTCCCCACAGAAGACAAGTATTCCATAGAACTAAACTGGTATTATGTAAACCTCATATATCAACAGACATCAATGTAGCAAAGGAAACAACCAAACAAGAGCCAAAAAGGCTCAAAAAAAAGGGGATGGTGAAAGTTTTTGCCTCAAAAGAAAAACAGAAGAAAAAGGCCAGTTTTCTCTGTGGCAACATTTTCAGGAAAAAGTGCTTTTATCTGCCTAGCTCATTGCATTGAAATCAATGGGAAGCCTGAATTTCTACCTATATAGAGAGAAAATGAGGGAAGTGACAGGAGATGAACTTGGGACTAAACGCATAACAAGCTGATTTCTAAACTGTACACCATGAGCTACATGTACTTCTGCCACAACATGTATAGTTATCATCTTCTTGAATGTTGCCTCTGTGGAAGTAGATTCAAACTTGTTTGAGTTCCCCTTTTTCCTTACAACATACCTTGTCTCCTAGCTTCAGTTCATGTCATTGTTTTTTTCTATTTTACATTTAAGTGACATACTGTTGCGAAAAGCATATCACGTTTTTTTTATATGTATTGTATTGTTTTTATTGTAATTTTATACGTTTTAGAATAAATATGCTATCTTCTGATTTGATCCACTTTAATAGTGTTTGGGAAAAAAAGATCCTAATCTAAAGACCGCTCTTACCAATTCAAAAGCCGAATAGCACTATGAAATATTTGTGGAAGTACCACAATATAATAAATCATTTAGAAAAATGATTATAGTAGAATAATATTATTTATCAACGATATGAAAAATTATAAATGTCCCTGGATAAATGATGAAAAAACAGATAAAAAAATAGAAGTAGATGTCCAAGGTAAGAAAGAAAATAGTATGGAAATGGAATGAAAAAATGAAATGAATGAACACAGTTACCAATAGTTCATGGATATGGTTATGAAGATTGAATGGATGACTAAGATGAAGTAATGAACGGAAATGGATGATGGTATCTCTCCTATTGTGTGTGCTGCAGGATGAGAAGCAACGGGTGCCCTTGTCCACCGTTTGTAGCTACTTAGTCCAGAATCACGTCAAAACAACACAACACACAAGAAGAAAGAATCTAAGTGTAGTAAATTTATTGAATACAGTAATAAAATAAGGTATAATATTGAACTTACAATAGCCCTACATGGGCTTTGTGCATTGATAACAGGTCCTTTCCCCTTCTAGCCAGCGGACTGTGTCCTCCAAAACTCCTGCTCGCCATGTATTCTTGTTCTCCTTAGTCCGTGTACCCCAGATGCTAAAAACTCAAGGTCAGTGTAATTCTGATATGCTATAGTACTGGCCCGTTTGTTGGAGAGAGTGGGTCCAATACCAAAGATATTGTTTTAGTCTCTCACAAAAATTCTGGACTGGTTGGAAAGAGTGGATACTGTGATGTTTTAGGAAGCCATACCCTTGTGGAGGCGGCTGGCCTGGAATGCCAGGTGTTGGTAGTGTAGATGAATAAGGGACGGAGAGGGAGAAACCTCACAGGGAACGTGGGAGGGACCTGCACAAAGAGATGGGTTTGGGTATGAAAGCCCAGAATTTTTGTGAGAGACTCAGACAATATCTTTGATACTGGATCCACTCTCTCCAACAAACGGGTCAGTACTACAGCACATCAGAAATACACTGACCTGGAGTTTTTAGCATCTGGGGATTTTGAGGTAATTCTGGACCACAAAAAATTCAGTAGAGTTTTATTGCTCTTATTTTCCCCAATCCCTGATTTATACAGCTTATTGGGCACCTGTATATCTACAAGGTATCATAAGCACTGTAGATAGGGATTGAGTCCTAAATTTCTATTCCAAGAGTTGGAGAAGTTTGAATGTGTATAGGAATTAAAACTAAATTAGAGCGATGCTATGTTAACCCCTTAAGGACCGGCCATGCATGCACGGTGCGGTCACTTAAGAACCAGGGAGCATTTTTTTTTTTCAGAATCGGATTCCGGACTCCCCGAACGGCATGCAGCCGCGCGGGGAGCCCAGAATTCTATGACGGTCCAGGACTGTCATGGGTCCTTAAGGGTATAACAATCCATGCCGGTCCAGGACCATCATGGGTCCTTAAGGGGTTAAGCAAATATGGGGAAGTGCAGAGGGATGCACACTGATGCTGCAGCTTCAACTTTTGTCACATGCTGTACTTGTTACCGTTTCCCTATTTCATGTTTTCATCATAGAAAGCAAAAATATAAAGCAGTTCATTTGGCTAATTTCTTCTTTATATTTTTGCTTTTCAGAATGAAAAAGTGAAAGAGGAAAACAGTAGCAGGCATAGCTGGTGACAAAAGTTGAACCTGCATCATTAGTGTGCTTCCCTCTAACTTCTGCATGTCCCGTACTAGTTATATCTTTCCCATATTTGTTTGTCATAGCAAAACTCTAATTTTGGGCTGGATTCAAATACAGGATATAACTGTTACCTCGCTTTTTATCAAAAATGTTCCTATTGTTGAAGTCTGTGGGGAAACCTGGATATAAAAGCAGAGATAAAATCAGCACCTGTATTTGAATTCAGCACTTTGTTTTTTCCTTATATACATTTGAACTCAAGCCTCCTTCATTGCGTCACTATCAAATGTAAAAGAAAGAAAAACCAGAAATTAAATCAAGAGAAGCTAGGCAAGCTATGTCATAGTAAGGAAACAGGGGAAGTTTCAGCCTGCTTGCCCAGAGGCAACATTCAAGAAGATGATAACAATTAGGAATTGGCAAAAGAAATAGGCGAAAAATTTCACTTTTCGCCTAGTGGGAATTTCCTGCAAAAAGTGCAGGAAATCAACTGAAATCAATCAAAAGTTTGAATTTCTCCCCACCATATGGCAATTTTTCTTTTTTTTTCTGCAGGCATATAAAAGTGTGTCAGGCTCTCACAACATGCCATCCTGTGTTTATGAAAGAAGAAAGCAGTACATTTTTGAGCTAGAGGAGATAGGCAAATAATGTGGAGTTGAAGCTTCATTTAGGGAGTGTTTTAGGTAAGACATTTGTTCTCTGCATTAGGAGAGTCTGGGGGCACTCTGGTGGAGAAGGGAGAAAGAAGGTTGACCCCAAAATTCGGTGTGACTGACTGCTAAGACACAATTAGCCGTGATACAAGCTCCTTCTTGATCTGTTATTATCTCTGTGCTGGGGGAGTCCGGGGGGTGTGAAAAGAGAGGAAAGGAGGTTGGCCCCAAATACCCCAACATTCTGTCTGGCTGATTTGATTTGAAAGACACAGGCAGCTGCTGTCCATGTTGTTGTTTTTTTAGTTAAAATATGTTTTTGGACAGTGATAAGATAGGGTGAACAACACAGTTTTAAAAAAATTTTATAAAATAAAAATATTAGGTGACAGCTGACTGGGACCCTGACATGAGCTGCGTGACTGAGGCAGACTTGATAGATAGCAGACAAGATTCAGTATTTTGTTGAGGGCCAAGGCATCACACTCCATCAGTTCTATTGTGTACTTTAAAGAAAAAACACACAAAGTAGTTGAGTAATGTTTGGCAAACACACAAGGGACAGGGGAAAGGAGAAGCAGTGCAGGGACGTGGGAGTAAAGTGGTAGTTCAGAAACTGAGAGCAGCCATGGTTGCTGCAGCGTGTGCAATAAATGATGATCCCTCTCCTCCCAGCGTGGATACAGCTTATCAAGGACTCACCAAACATTCCAGCACAACCACCAGCACTAGTACTGTAAAAAATATACATGAAGAACACTGAAGATAATTATCACGGTGCCCGTGCTATGCGGGCGACATTCTGTCAATCTGGTTCTCAGTTTTCTCCTATTGGTTGCAGTGGAATTGACCCGCCCAGTATTTGTCTTTAAATACTGGGTCCTGTCACTTTGCTGTTGCCCTTTCGTGGTATTTCTGTACCAGCGCTTGTTCCAGTTCTCGTGTGATCTCAGTGTATGACCCGTATTGCCTGACCACTCTACTGCTTCTGTTCCTTCTCTGTGTACCGACCCGGCCTGGCTGAAGTTCCTGCTCTGTTACCGACTCGGATTGGCTGACATTCCTGCTCTGTGTACCGACCCGGCCTGGCTGACATTCCTGCTCTGTGTACCGACTTGGATTGGCTGATGTTCCTGCTCTGTGTACCGACCCGGCCTGGCTGACGTTCCTGCTCTGTGTACCGACCCGGTTTGGCTGACGTTCCTGCTTTGGATACCGTTTCTGGTTGTCTGTGTTCCTTCTCTACGTACCGACCCATTGGTCCTCCGTTGTTGCCTGCCAGGGACTGCCAGCTGCTCCTTGTGTTTACGTTGGGCTTGGCATCTGGGCAGTGTTGCTTCCAGTACACCCATTTACTGCAGTCCTGTTTCAGTTACTCTCCGTGTCGCGTGGGCGACACTCCGGTTTTGAGCTTTATACTGCATCCTGGTCTTGGTTACTGTCCGAGTCGTGCGGGCCACATTCCGGTGTGTCCATTCCATTCTGTGCCTCTGTACACTAGACCTATACTCCTGCCATCAGCTGAGGTTGGGTTTCATTGGGCTCCTCAGGCTACTTCCTTCTCAGTAGTCGACATCGGTCTAAGTAATTATCAATCCCATCTGGGAAAATCGCCGTTCTCCACTGGTTGTTGGCATTTTGGTCTCCGTTGGGCAACCTCTGGGCATATAGTCTGTCCTCCGCTACTGCTATGGCAGCATATAAGTTTGCTAAGGGCCTTCGCTTATTCCTGTGGCATTACTCACAATTTATACTCTCCCTCCCTAGGGAGAGTCTTAAGGGCCTAGCTCTGATTGCCTGCCAATCTTCCTGGACTATCAGTAACCCGTTCATTGCTGCCTTGTCTGAAAATCACACGTAATACCTGACCTGTGTCAGTACATTGTTATTCTTTGTCTGTACAATTACTGGACCCGTGTGGGTATTTATTTCTGTAACCTGTCCTGTGTCAGTACCACATTATATATATGTTACTGGACCCGTGAGGGTTATTGCTATTCTACATTGTTCAATAAAACTGTGTTTTTACCTAAACTTACTGTCTCTGCGTGTCAAACAAACTGTTACAATAATAACAAGTCACATTCTAGTGCTGATGATAGCATAATGCAGGAAGGTATAGCAGCTGAATCAACTTCTGCATCTGACAGTGAGGCAAACAAGCACCAAAACACCTGTCCTCAAAGTAGTAGCAAATTTTGTCAAAGTTTGTGGAAAAAAAATACTTTGAGAACTCTAAAAGCTTAGAGCAATATAAGGGTAGTGGGCAAGAAGCAGCAGGCGATGCTGAGGATGACCTAATGATGACTGATGATAATGACGACGTATATCTAGAATACAACTGCCTTCTGCTACAGCCAAATATTTAAAATTTTGACTCATCAGTCCAGGGCACCTGCTGCCATTTTGCTGCACCCCAGTTCCTGTGTTTTCATTCATGGTTGAGTTGATTTGCCTTGTTTCCATGTCAGAGGTATGGCTTTTTGGCCACAAGTCTTCCAGGAAGACCACTACTGACCAGGCTTCTCAAGACAATAGATGGGTGTACCAGGGTCCCACTGTTTTCTGCCAATGTAGAGCTGGTGGCACTGCTGGAAATTTTCCAATTGTAAAGGGAAGTAAGCATGATGTGTCTTTCATCTGCGATAAGTTTCCTTGGCACCACCATTGTGTCTATGGTACTCAACATTGCCCATTTCTTTGTGCTTTTTCAAAAGAGCTTGGACAGCACATCTGGAAACCCATGTCTGCCTTGAAATTTCTGCGTTGGAGAGACCTTGCTAATGCAGTATAACTACCTTGCTCAGTCTTGCCATGGTGTACGACTTTTGACATTAAACTGTCTTCACCAACCAAGCTGTAACCTCATTTGGCCTGCTGGGGTGGGAACATTTTAGCTATAAGGAGGGCTGGTGGATCCACATTACTCTTGAACAGGTACCCACTCACTGCAGGCCTACAAAGTTTTCTTTACATAAGGTAAATCCTTCTTTACGTCTTTTTTTAAATAGTTGTATGTTTTTATGCAGACACTGGGACCCCCAAGCATCATAGATATTATAGTAAAGGGTCCCCTCCAACTTGTTTATTACAACACTTCCTCAGGGATTGTTTTTAATCTAGATAGGGCTTTACAGGTGCATTAGATTAAGATTTGCCAAATATTGAGGTACCGTGACGGGGTTGGCAAGCTTTCACATTGTTTGGCCAAATTATGGAACAAAGTCCTCATATTTATTAATACAGTGGTATTATATATGTCCGATACATTGCACATATTTGCACTTTGTATGCAGGAGTGCAGGTCTGTTTTTTGTCTTCAAGAACTAGTTCAAATAAAACATTGTGTATAGCTGGGGCCCCTGAAAAGGCAGAACGCCTGTAAATGATATAAATTCTTCATCCTTAACTGCTGGATATTAGGGATATTGCTGACAAACTTCCTATGTTTGTAGTGGAACTAGAACACAGGATGCTAGCAAAATACCGTTGTGAGGACTATCATTTGACACCTCCACAACTATAAAGATCATAACAGGATTTTGGCAGCAACAAGAGGGAAGCGTCAGCTGGGGCTTGCTGATGCTGATATTTCTATCTATAAGTATTATTCTTTGTAATTTCAGAAAGCATGTATAATTTGGTGATGAAAAATGGAAATTCCTACGGGGAGATGCATAAACTTAATAATGTCTGTTTAGAGATATTGTGCTTAATTCGACCCAAATACATCTTTTCATATGCACTACTTTTTTTGCCATCATGTTTGTGATTACATTTCAAATACACCTGCTTCATCATGCCTGATCCATGCCATCACCAAATTTACATTTCGGTGTTTAGCAATGGTTATTTGCATACTGAAATTAAATTTATGAGGCATGCTCATATTCTCCAATAATTACATAGGGAAATGGGCAGACTCGATGGGTCAGATGGTTCTTTTCTGCTATCAAAATCGATGTTTGTACATTAATATGACTGTTCACCATATACAGAAAGGGTTGACAGTTAGCGATGCTGTTGGAGCTCACAACAACATATTTACATACCTGTAAATGTCTTCACCTAAACAGTACATGTGACTGACTGGCTGGAGCCTAAATGCATAAGTCTGAGATACAGAGAAGTACTATCCTGCTCTGTCTGGTATCAAATTGGGATACTTGAGTCATAGGTGTTGAAGCAGACAGTCTAATAATCAGTTATAGTAAACGTCAGTTTATTGGTGAATCACTGCTAAACTTGGTTTGTCTTACTTTGAGCTCCCTAAGCTAACCATGGGAGAGTAGGCTAGATTAAAAAGTTATGTAATGTTTTTTTCAGGCTTTTCCTTTTTTTAATTGGTTCTCATCAATTTCTTTACATTAATCATTTATTTTACCTTTCTGTTGTATATTTTGTCTTGTTACTTCAAATTTTCACAGCTACGTCTGTCTGGACTTTGCTCATAAACATAGTGATGCCAACCATTAGACTTACCATATGTTGAATGTGTGTGTGTATCTGTATCTCTACACTTCACATAATCTCTTGTAACATAATGGCCCTTAATGACAAATATAAAAAGGTCTTGAGTCTTTTCCTTCTTCTGTCCTGATGGTCCTACTCTATGCTGCGTTGGGTCATAGAAACATCCTAGTATATCTGAAAGAACTAAGAAAGCAGGCAGCAAATGCAAGCATGCTGCTCACTGTGCTGATATAACAGATCCTCCGGAGGGGGTGAGTGGAAGGTGGGGAATCTGGGAGTGCATTGAGGTGGCATGGGGGAGGGAATCAGGCCCCCAAAAATGTTTTTAGTGAGCAGAGGTGGAAAACAGGGTGCCTATTGTACATAGGCACTTTTGTTTTCCCCTAAAATCTTGGGTATAATTTCCACCAGGGTATTATACACAAAGCATTTCATAGCTGAGATTTTATGGTATATTTGCACTCATCACATGTTTATTCCTTTCTTGTAATTTTTCACTCCTAATGTAAAACTGTTTATGCTGAAATGCTGTTGAACATATTTCCTGTTTGGTCACAAGTATCACCTCCATTTAAACCTGTATTCTAAATTAATGCCTTAAATTTTGGAATACTCTATTATTGACGTAGCTTTATCACTTTCCTTCTATTAAATTTTACAAAAAATGTATTAATTTTAAAAAGTTCCTTAATAACTAATACAGCATACTCATCCATAACACTCATAAGTGTCCCTACAAATCTTAAAAGTGCACAGTTTTTGACTTTAAAGGGATAGTAATGTTTCATAATAAAAGCAGCTCTAATTAATTATTATAGTATTTGTACCATGGAGAGTGTTATTTCAATTCTGTCAGAGTTGTAGTTCAAGAGTAATTCAATGACAAAGTGTCCCCCTTCCGCCCCTTTTACTGATGTCACACTGTTCAGCCACAGCAGAAGGGAAGTGCCCAGGTAGACTGCAGAGAGGGACAATCTTCAATTAAGATAAGGGAAAAACCTGAAAAGCTTATCAAGGGGGGCAGGGCTTTCATTGTTCTGATAGGAAGAAGATTGTCCCCTGCTGTTATCTGTCTGGTCTATGGACTGCATTCCACATCTGAGAAGAGATGGCTTACACTAGGTAAAAGGGGCGGGAGGGGGAAACTTTGCTTGTGAATATCTCATAAACCATAAAGGTTTGAGAGATAAGACTTATATCATTCTTCATGTTTTTTAATGCATACAAAATAAAATAAAGTTAAAACGAAGTATTACTATCCCTTTAACATTGTTTTGGAATTTCTACAGCTCCAGTAACTTGTTCATTTACGTTTTTCACTGATTATCAAAAGCAAGCCAACTCAAGTACATAAGATGTACTTGCCCTCCCCCTTTTCTCCCATCCATACTAAAAAACAACTCATTATGCAAACACACACTCACCCTGCCAAATGGGGGATTTATTAGCTTCAACAAAATAATCTCAAATACAAACATGACACGGAAATTTGCTGGGCAAATGGAGGTCACAGTATATTTAAGGCTTATTTAACTATTTAAATCCTTGAATGCTCCCACATATTGTGGCGTTCCTGGGCCATGGAGTCCTGGCATAGGAACAGACCTACCCACAAAACCCCAGCCAGGGCAGTTACCTAGGTGGTAAGCCCTTTTACAAGAAATTCTTAGTCCAACCCCCCATCCCACCCCACACACACACACACACACACACAATCCTTGCTGTTGTGACTTGACAAAAATCCCCTTCAGGATACACCAGCCTCAAAAACAATTACCTGAATTTGACCAGGACCTTTAGACATCCCCACTGGCACAGTGCACAGGAGAGCCGCATTACGTGACTCTTCAGTAATCTAATTCTTCAGGGACAAATTGTTTGACCCAGCCACAACCTCCTCCTGATGCATGTATTGGTGACCTTTAAGTCTGGATGGGAGGGAGAAAAAAAAACAGTAATTTTACCTGTACTGGTGGGTCCTCTTTTATACATTAAACCCCTCGTCTGTCTCATCCCCCACCTGGGGGAAGGTCAGGGAGCCTCCCCCCCCCTCAGGTTTTCCTACCAAATTGTGATGGCCAGCCCCTGTCCTTTGCTTATGTTCTGGTTTTCACAATGGGGGATGGGGCAAAGGCAGGAGGGCACTAAATCTTATATGGCTTCAGGTGTACTTTGCCACCCTCTACCATCTTATTTAAGAAACAGCATGAGCAGAGGGGGCTTGAGCAGTTGACATCATTAGAGTAGGAGTAATTAAGAGCAATGTCTCTCCCTACTGCCATAGCAACACAAGAAGCAATGTAAATAATAACAGATATGAGGTGCTGACCCTTTAACCACTTACTTGCTAGAGACTTTTACCCATACCTGGGAACTAAAAAGTGTTGTCTCCCTGGAGGGGAGTCCTGTGGTGTCGAATGAGTGAGAAAAATGACGTGAACTGTGTCAAAAAGGGGCAGGGCTTAACATGAGTGGTGAGGGGCAGAGCTTAACAGGGGTGGCACAAATATCAAAAACAAGATGGGGAAGGAGGAACACAGTGGGAAAGAGCAGATGTCGGCAGACTTTCAGTAGAAACTCCCCACATCCGGAGGCTCATCCTCTGCTTCTCAATGTGTGTGTGGTAGAAGCATAGCTAGGAAATCTCCAGAGAGTTCCCAGCTATGCTTCTACCACACACACATTGAGAAGCAGTGCTGTGGTGAGATCTCTAGCACTGTAGAAGTGAACCCCTTTGTGTCCGGTGACATTCCCGGAGCGTCACGCTGGTCCGGCACTTAAGGACCAGTGACGGTCCTGGTACATCATATACTTTTACCTGCAAGAGCGTGGTGAGTAATACCGGGGACTGAAGTTGATCGCTCCAAGACTGGAGCGATCGCTTTCAGTCGCTCGTTCAGTGTGCTGACCACGTGATCAGTCACGTGGGTCGGCACAACGAAATTCCCTATCTGGTCCTTAAAGGACCACACACCCCGAGACCGCTGGTCCTTAAGGGGTTAAGCAGCAAACCACTTGTTTAAGATCAAAGGACACTAATGCCTACTAATAATTAGCCCCTCTTACATAAACTGGACAGAAAATCAGTTTTGTGTATATATATAAAAAAAATTCAATTCATTTGTCACCCTTTGAGGGGGTACCAAATTAATTGCTATGCAGGGTGAAAATTATTAGCAACAAACATTTGGCAGTTTGTTTTGTCCTGGTAATTCTCTTTAATATTTCTTTTTTTGTGTTAGGAAGCCCATAAAAATGTATGTTCCGGAGCCTCCAAAGACTAGTTACTTCACTGTTGCATTGAGCTGGTTTAGTTTGGTAACATTTATTTACAAATGATAAGAAGAACGGAGGCAGTTTATTATTAATACTATAACCCTTTGAGTGCCAGAGTGCAAAGCAAAGCATTGCTTTGCAGTGCATTGCACACCCCTCTGGCATGCAAACGGTTAATATGTGTGCTTATGTATTAATCACACTGACTATATTTGGAACATTACTCCTGTTGACCTGTGTTTGGGAATGCTTTCTGTAATTTATTGATATTAAAGCAGACAGAGTGACGTGTCTTCCACGTAATTGAAACATGCACATGTTGAGACCAGTCTTCTTACAGAACATCCCTACAGTGTCTATATATAGTAACTTACAGTTGTGAATGCTCTTAGGTTTTTTTTTCTTCATTGCTGTTGGTATACTTTCGGGGAGGATCTGAACAGTTAATCCCTTCTAAGGCAGCTTTAATATACTTGAACTTCTCTGAAACCAAAGGAATTAAAAGAGGCATTGTCATGTTTTACAAATGGGTCCCAGGAGAAACTGAACTATTACAAAGGTGATTGCCATTAGTACACATTGATTGTACTGTAGCAGACTGAGACTGATGTGATAACTGAAGCAATTCTGCAGCAAACCAACTGAACCAAAGGGGACAAATAAAATTTCTCATTCATTTAAATAGGGATTTTAAAGGGATGGTAATGTCCCATAAACATTTTTTTTTTTTTGCATTTTGTAGTAGTTAAAAAATGGAATTGAATGCAAAAAAAAAGTATCTCTCAAACCGCTATGGTTTGAGAGATATCGGCATTCAAAGTTTGATGTTTCCTGCTGTCAGCTGTAAAACTGTCAGCATGAGATCCGTGTTGGCCGACACAGAGGCTTTTCAGCAGAGCCGCAATTGCATTTTTTTTTTTAAAGAATGACTGCGTTGGAATGGTCTAC
This sequence comes from Rhinophrynus dorsalis, assembly GCA_037306005.1. NCBI lineage: Eukaryota > Metazoa > Chordata > Amphibia > Anura > Rhinophrynidae > Rhinophrynus > Rhinophrynus dorsalis. The sequence goes on from CM074721.1 coordinate 339,696,760, forward strand.
CGAGTGTGCCTGGTTTGCAAGCACACCTGGTAGACCATTCCAATGCAGTCATTCTTTTTAAAAAACATGATTGCGGCTCTGCTGAAGAGCCTCCATGTCGGCTGACACGGATCTCCTGCTGACAGCTTTACAGCTGACAGCAAGAAACATCAAACTTTGAATGCCGATATCTCTCAAACCATAACAGTTCGAGAGATATGTTTTTTTGCATTCAATTCCACTTTTTAATTACCACATCATTAAAAAAAATGATGGGACATTACTATCCCTTTAATCCCCTTGAATGCTAGAGTGGTCATCACCGCATTGTGAAGGAATGCTTTGGAGACTTCTATAGCATTCAACATGTTCAAATCCCCATGTAAATCATTGAACATTTTTGGGAATATTTATTTGTTCCCTAAAATGCAGTAGGTTTACTCCTGATTTATGCAAGTTCCTTTAGAACTCTCACTGACCTCTTAAATGAGCTGTTATCAAACTGGTGGTTGTGAAGTTCTTCCATGTGGGGTTCTGTGCAGCCACACCCAACACCAGTCCTCTACTTTGCTATGCAACATTTCAACATGCATAAAATAATCATGTTTAAAAGTTTTTAGAAATGCTGGCTCAATGAACAGCACAGTGTGCGATGTTTGTAATTGTTATATATAAAAAAAAGGGGTTTCTGGTTTGCTGTCTGCCCAGCCCCGGGAAGGCATGTGGTTGGAGACTGGCTGCATGCAGCAAATCTGAGCCTGCAATTTTCATAGGAGTGGAGGTGGGGGTGTGATTCAATAGTGGAAACATGTGGGAGCAAGAAAGCTCCCCTGCTTCAATCATACCCCTAGTACTGGGTAGGAGTGGGTGGGATCGGGAAACCCTTGCACACCTATGAGGAGGCTTTGCCTCATTTACATGAGGGTTTCTGAATCCTACCCACTCCTACCTAGGTACTCTGGGGAGAATGGAAACAGGGGAGCTCTCTTGCTCCCGTGCATCCCTTCTGTTTTTCTCTCAGATTAATAAGCTGGAAGATCAGAAGCTGAGGAACATCAGAAGGTGTCCTGATGACCCACCACAAGGTCTGACTTTTGTGTTTTGTAAACTGTTGGTTGAACCCTGCCTCCTCCTAAACAAGTGGCTACATTTTTTTGTTTTTAAACAGTGTCAGCAGTGGCTGGTTGAGTAGGAAGTGGGCATCCAACCAGGCCCCCTGATAGTGAACCAGGTGAACTTAAGATTTTGATATATATAGTTAAAGTGAAGATATCAGTCTTATGCAGAAAGTGAAGAATGATGACCAGTCATAAAAGAATAAAATAATTTTTATTAAAACATAAAATTCAGACTAGTAAATGCATTTCAGGATTGCATCTTTTCTCAAGACATCCAGGCTTATGAACAATGGAAAGGTGACACTGCTGTCTTGACCAAAACCTGAGAATATCCAGCTGATATGAAATTGAACAAACAGCTTCCAGAGTGGAGACTAGGTGGCCTAGTACCTACGTATACTACCTCACCATTGCAGATGGCTGGGATAAGCCTGAGTTACTTGAAGGGACAATGACTAAATGTTGTCATCTGCTACAAAAACCTTCACTGAAGGGTGTTGACTCTCTTACCAAGAAAGTGGAGGGCCTGGGATGGAACCACAGAAGATTTATTAATTGCGAACACAACCGTGTTGCTCTAGAATGGACAAGCAAGACTGAATCATTAAAGTGAATCTATCGCCTCTACAAAAGTTATGCTTATTACAAAGAGGATATATACATAAAGGTGAAAACAATATTGATTTAAAAAAAAAAAAAAACACGCTATTTGTGTTAAACCAATGGTTTCTAGAGTGCCCTGCACCCTACTTCCTCATAAACTTCCATTGCCGCACTGCCCCTTCTCCCTTCCCACTACCCAGCCTCCTCCGCTGATGAAGGCTTCTGTCTGTAAGCTGGAGCGATCTTTGGCAGAGATCAATATCTAGCCAATGAGATAGCTCCAGCTTACAGACAGACAGCCTCCGTCATCAGAGGAGGCTGGGTAATGGGAAGTGAGAAGGGGCAGTGTGGCAATCTGCGGCAATGGAAGTTTATGAGGAAGTAGGGTGCAGGGCACACTATAAACTTTTTAACACAAATAGCATTTTTTTTTGTTTGTTTGTTTTTAAATCAATAACATTTTCACCCTTATGTATATATCCTCTACATAATAAGCATAACTTTTGTAGAGGCGGTAGATCCACTTTAATAAAGGTCATCTATATAAGGAGTCAAACAGATCTCTTGAGAGTTGATTTGAGCCTCTAGGGCTGACAGGAACTTTGGGAATAACAGAGGAGCAGATGCTAACTCAAAGGGAAGAGCAGTGAACTGAAAAAGATGAGCTTGGAATGCAAACCACAAGAAGTACTGATGATCTGTGTAGATAGGGATGTGCAGATAAGCTTCTATTAAGTCCCCTGGACACATGTCAGTAATGACAAAGAACAAGGACTCCATCTTGAACCATGGAGCGAGCACACAAAACAGTTGAGACATTTTAAGTCCAGAAAAGAATGTCATCTTGGGGACAACAAAAAGATTGGAATAGAACCTTGTTATTCTGCACATGAAGAAAGGCATGAAGGGAAGGACTTGAAATTTATGATGTATCCTTCCAGAATTACCTGCACAAATCACTGGTCTCCAATGGAAACGGTCCATGCACCATGTTAAAAACAGAGGTGACCTCCTATAGCTGTAAGTGGACCAGGGCCCGGTGTGCCACTCAGAGGTAGGTTTGTTTGTTTTGGGCTTCTGCACAGGTTACTTGTCTTAACATGCCTGCTTGGGATGTGGGTGGAATGAGCCTGGGCAGGGGTACAAAACACCATGTGTTCTGAATGGACAAAAGGAAAGTTTAAAAGTAACATGAGGCAACAAGATAGTCTTACCTCCAGTGATGTTTTTAATAACACTGTCAAAGTCCAGGCCAAATACCTGTTTGCTCACAAAGGGGATAGACATCAAGGATCTCTCGAAAGACTGGTCAGCCAACCAAATCTTAAGCCACAAGGCTAGACATGTGGCCACAGAGGAAGCCAAGGCATTTCTAGTAAGCTTAGCAACATCAAAGACCACTTTAGTAAGGTAAGCATTAGCTTCAAGGATCTTAAGCCACAAGGTTAGACATATGGCCACAGAGAAAGCCAAGGCCTTTCCACTAAGCTTAGCAACATCAAAGGCCACTTTAGTAAGGTATGCATTAGCTTCAAGGATCTTGGATATAAGAATCAAGATATCCTCCTTGGATGCATTCCCATGGGCGGCATCCAAAAGCTGATCCCCCCAGGCAGCCATATCTCTAGTTACCCATGCAATGACAACAGTAGGTATAAGGTAGTCCAAGAAGCCACAAAATTGTGTGTTGACAGAGACCTGTCTTCACAATAGTTTGACCTCCTAGCCTATCTTTTTTTACAGGACGGTGTGAACAAAGGGCTCAGTCTTAGATCCTTGAAGGTTCAGACTTCAGCTCTCTCTGTATTTTTCCAGAGACGCATTGCCATCTTGCTAGATGTCAAGGTTTTCTTTCAGGGCAGCTGTCATGCCTTACCTGCCTATAAGCCTCGCACACCCCAGTGGGACCTTAATTTGGTTTTGGGAGTCTTGCAGAGTCCTCCCTTTCAGTCCTTGGATACCATTCCTCTACTCCTTCTGATGTGAAAGATGGCCTTTCTTCTGGCCGTTGTCTCTGCCTGAAGAGTCACAGGCTTTGTCCTATAAACCGCCTTTCCTGGTGTTTCACAATGATAATTCCATTCTTAATACCTCCCAGGGATTCCTTCCTAAGGTAGTCTCTGAGTTCTACCTCAATCAGGAGATAGTTGAGCCTTCATTTTGTCCTGACCCCAAGTCTTACAAGGATAGGAATCTCCACTTGTTAGATATGGTACGCTGCCTTAAATTCTATGTGTACCATACTGAGTCTTTCCATAAGACTGATGCCTTATTTGTTATCTCTGAGGGTCCTAGGGCAGGTATGGCTGCGTCCAAGGTCACTATTGCATCTTGGATTAAGTTACCATTTGCAAGGATTACGAGCTCAGAAAGAAAACTGTTCCCTTCCTCATTACAGCACACTTCACCAGGTCTGTTGGGGACTCCTGGGACTACAATTAGGCCTCTGCTGAACAGCTGTGCAAGCGGCCACTTGATCCTCCATGCAAACCTTTTCAAAACACTATTGTGTTGACGTTCTGGCTTTGGCTGAAGCCAGCTTTGGCAGGAAAGTCCCGTTGGCTCTTATTCTTGTGTTCTGTGATACAATTATTCAGTGTCTGTTGAAAGTTTTGTTTGGGCTGTTCCTTCTCCTGGATAGTCCTTGGGAACTCAGGTATCATGGGTATCGGCGCTTGGTCATTTCCTTCTCTTCCCACCCTGGGAGCTTAATGTTGGTACATCCCCATGGTACCTGTATGTCATATTGGACAACAGAGAAAAGAGGATTTTAGTCTTACCTGTTAAATCCTTTTCTCTTAATCCATATGACATACAGGAATCCAACCCAGTGAAAGGGAGCATGCTTGGTCTCCTATTGCTGGACGTGGGAGTCCTCTTGGGACAGGAGTTTTCCTTTTGTGATTTTTTGCTGTCCTATTTAGTAGGCTTGTCTCAAGTCTATCTGGGGTGGAGTTAGTGGGATAGCGTGATAAGGAGGAAGGGGAAGCTCCACACACAACTTCTTCTAGAATAGTTCCAACCTACAGGGAGGAGCTGTCGCCTCCCTGTGGTACCTGTATGTCATATGGACTAAGAGAAAAGGATTTAACAGGTAAGACTAAAATCCTCTTATAGGTATTTATAAATCCTGAGTGCAAGAAATTAATGCTGGAAGAAGGGAGATACCAGCCTCTGCTTAGTACATTGAATCCAAAAAGACCACATCTTCGTTTACCAAAGAAAGCTGGGTAGAAAGGACTCCTGGGAACTGTAGCTCCCCCAGAACGAAAAATGGAGAAGTGTCTCACCAGCCGTCACTAAATGGCAATCCTCCCCATATAGGGGAAGGGGGGTCCTGCAGGGCACCAGTAATCAGTAGTGAAGGGTAAATCACCTTCTACCTCCTCAATGTCTCTCCAACAAACACCAGGGCAAGGGAAATCTCAGAATAGTGTTCTATGTTCCAATCAAAATGGCTATAAAACCACAAAGAAATGTAGTTGCCAGTAGGGACATACTTACTGGACCTGTGCACTCACTGAATATCTTCTCTTCAGTCTTATGGCTCCTATAATAGCAGAGAAGCTTCATAGAAATCTATGACTATTTTGGATGCAAAAACAAGCCTTCTTCTACAGCCTTGGTCTTGAATGCCTGTGCACTGATCAATCCTTCCAAAGAAGGCCAGGAATAGGAGCCTATCTAATAAGGATTATGCAGCAAAATATCCTACAGCAGAAAATAAAAAAGAAGGCTAACTAAGAGATATTTGACCTTGCTTCCTCCTCAGGAAGAGCACTTAGTGGGGAAGTGAAGTGGAGCAGGATGGGAGTCTCCACCTCAGAGACATCTTTTATGAGTGCCCTACCATCCTGAAGTACGAGATTTCACCATGGTTCCTGTGTTCCACATAGGACGTAAGAGGATTTTAGTCTTACCTGTTAAATCCTTTTCTCTTAGTCCATATAGGTTACAGTTTGGGGAGGCGACAGCTCCTCCCAGTAGGTTGGAGCAATTCTTCAAGAAGTGCAGGTTGGAGCCTCTCCCTCCTCCATACAGGCTACCTAGCCACTCCCCTCTCCCAGATAGATTTGAGACAATAAACCTACTGAGCTAGATAGCGAGAAGAAGAACAGGAAAACTCCTGTGAGCATAGGACTTCCATGGCCAGCCACAGGAAACCAAGCAAGGTCCCTTAACTGGCTGGCAGACCTGTAAGCTATATAGAATAAGAGAAAAGGATTTAACAAGTAAGACTAAAATCCTCTTTTCTCTGTCATGCAATATAGCTTACAAGTACCATGGGGATGTACCAACATGGGTGGGAAGAGAAGGAAAGGACCAAGAGCTCGTCCCCCATGATACCAGAGTTCCCACAAACTAACCAGGACACGGAACAGCCCAAACTAACAAAGTGTTAATGGACACTGAATAACAGTACATAGCACACAAGAACAAGAGCCAACCGGGCTCAACAGTTAAGAGCTATAAGGCATAGGAATGTAAAGTCCTAAACAGGCAAAACTTCCTACAGGACTTTCCTGTCAAAGCTGGCTTCAGACAAAGCCAGAACATCCACATGATAGTGTTTGGCAAAGGTGTGCACAGAAGATCAAGTGGCCACCTTGCACAGCTGTTCAGCAGAGGCCTGATTCTTTTAGGCCCAGGAGGCCCTAAGAGAACTAGTGGAATGTGCTGCAATGCAGAAGGGAACAGGTTTCTCTCTGAGCTCATAAGGAACCTTGGGGTAGATGAATAAAGCATCAGTCTTACGGAAAGACTCAATATGGTGCACATAGAATTTAAGGCAGCGTACCACATCCAATAAATGGAGATGCCTCTCTTTGTCAGATTTAGGGTCAGGACAAAAGGAAGACACAACAATCTCCTGATTGAAGAAATTCCTGGGAGTTGCGGAGAACAGCCTTATCCTTGTGAAACACAAGGAAAGTGGGTTTCTAGGACAAAGCCTGCAAATCAGCAACTCTGCGAACAAAGACCCCAGCCAAAAGAAAAACCACCTTCCACATAAGAAGACGCAGAGGAATGGTAGCCAAGGACTCAAAAGGAGGCCGCTGCAAGACCCCCAAGACAAGATTAAGGTCCCATTGAGGAGTGGGAGCCTTGTAAGCAGGGAAAGCATGAGCAACATCCTGTAAGAAGACCTTGACATCTGACAACATGGCAATGCACCTCTGGTAAAACAAACGAGAGAGCTGAGGTCTGGATCCTCAAGGAACTAAGGCTAAAGACCTTGTTCACAACATCTTGAAAAAAGGATAAGATGGACAGAAGGTCAAACTCCTATGAGGACAGATCCCTGTCCACACACCAAAAAAGAAAATAGACAAAAAACTATGTGGTAGGACTTAGAGGACACAGGTTTCCTGGCTTGGATTATGATGGAAACCACCTAAGGAGAAAAGCCCTTTCTCCTCAAGATGGAGGCCTCAACAGCCATGCCTTCAAAGCCAAGCTGTGCACATCCTCTCTCCACAGGTAACACTGGAGGCGTAGATCCAGTCTGCGGAAACAGAGCCTAAGCAGACAGCGCCAGTGATTCTGGAAACCGAGGCTGTCTGGTCCAATAAGGTGCGATCAAAATGACCGAAGCACTTTCCATCCGAATCTTCCTCAACACCCTGAGGAGGAGAGGAAGTGGAGGAAAAATGTAGGCCAGATGAAATTGCCATGGAATTAACAAAGCATCCACTGCGAACGCCAGAGGATCCCTCCAGCGAGAGCAAAAGAACTGAACCTTCCGGTTGTCCCTGGTGGCCATCAGTTCTATCCATGGAAGACCCCACTTCTGCATCAACAGGTCAAAAACCTCCGGATGGAGTTCCCACTCCATGGGGTCCACCTTCTGGCGACTGAGAAAATCTGCCAAGATGTTTTCTGTGCCTGGAATGTGCATGGCGGAAATGGCAGGAACATGCACCTCTGCCCAGGCTAAAATAGCCTTTACCTCCAAACAAGCAGCTGCGCTTCTAGTGCCTCCTTGCTTGTTGATGTAGGAGACGGCCATCTTGTTGTCTGATTGGACGAGGACTGGGAATCCCCTCAGGTGGGAGGACCAATACCCCAGAGCATGGAGAATCGCCCTGAGCTTCAAGATGTTAATAGGAAGGAGGGTTTCCTCTGTTGACCAATGACCCTGAACACCCAGTTGACCCAGGACAGCTCCCCAGCCGAACAGGCTGGCATCCATCGTTAGTATGGTCCAGTAATGGATCACAAAGGGTCCCCCTTTCCGCAGGTTGGAGCTGTCCAGCCACAAATGGAGGTCTAGCTTCACCTCTGGGGGAAGAGAGACAGAATGATCAAGAAGGACTGGATACCCCCCGGCAAACCTGGATTATGAACCTCTGAAGCTCCCTGGTGTGAGCCATGGCGTACAGCACTGCCTCCATTGTAGATATCATCTTGTCCACCAGCGAGGAAAATTTCGAGGAGAATTTCCTTGCTGGAGCAGAAGTCCACTCCAGAGCATGAGATGCTGAATAGAGTCCTCCATCAGAAAAACCATGACCTGACGAGTGTCGAACTGAAGACCAAGTAAAACCAGGTCCTGAGAAGGGCACAGAGCAGACTTGTTCATATTCAGGATCCATCCGTGTTGGAGGAGGATCTGTGCACAGTCTTGGACCTGTTGGTGCAGGAGATCGTGAGAGGAAGCCTTCAAGAGAAGGTTTTCCATGTAAGGGGTTACCTGAATCCCCTTGGTGTTCAGGAATGCAATCAGTGCCCCCACGACCCGGGCGAACATCTGAGGACCCATGGTGAGCTGGAAGTGCCCTAGGTTGCAAGAGAACCTGAGGTACTTCTGACTGTCCGGATGAACTGGAATGTGCAGGTATGCATCCTGCAGATCCAAAGATGCCAGAAATTCCACTGGACATATCTCTGCAATGACAGAGCGCAAGGACTCCATTTTTTAGTGAGTACAGACCATAAATGGATTGAGATCCTAGAGATCCAGGATAGTATGGCAGCTGCTCTCCTTCTTGGGAACAACAAAGAGCTTGGAATAAAAACCTAAACCTATCTTTGGAGCCAGGATTCCCTTGTCCAAGAGAGCCTGCAGTGCCCCATTGAAAAGACGGAGCTTTTCCTATCCCTGAGGGGAGGTAGGGATGTGAAGGGAATCCTGTAACCTCCTGAAACCACCTTTAATACCCACTGATCCACAACAGAGTCAGGCCAAGTACTCAAAAAGTAATGCAGGGGACCACCCACAGGTTTATGCGGACCAGGGTTTGGCGAGTCATGCCGAAGCAGTTTGGTGGATTTGGGTTTGGTGGAGGTGTGTTTGGACCTCCACTGCAGCATGGACTTGAGGGTGGGAAGCGGGGTGGTGGACTGGGGCGGCACCGGGTTCAGCCTTTGTGCTTTGCTTCAGCAAGAATGAAAGGAACTCTGTTTCCTAAATTGAGGATTACGCTTAAGAACCTGAGGCAACAAAGTGCTCTTACCCCCAATGGTTTCACTAATGATATTCTTCAATTCAGGGCCAAAGAGGGATGTACCCTGAAAAGGAAGAGAGACCAGTGATTTCTTAGAGAAATAGACTAGACTAAATCTGAAGCCACAGCGTGAATCTGGCAGCAACAGAGAAGGTGGAGGCCTTAGCCTCAAGCGTAGTTTCAAATAGGGCATCAGTAATACAGTGCTGAGCCTTGGAAATATTAGCCAAAATGGGCAAAAGGTCCTCTTTAGGGGCCCCTCTGTGGACAGCATCAGTCAGCTGTTCAGTCCAAACAGCAATGTCTCTAGTAACCCATGTGGAAGCCAAGGTAGGCCTCAAGGAGGCACCTATGACAACCTTAAGGATAGCTTCCAGCTTCCTATCTGTCAAAGCTTTGCGCGCCTAAGCATCTGCAAATAGCAAGGCAGTAGATTTAGAAAGACTAGAAATAGGGGAATCAACCTGAGAAGGTGTAGCCCACTGAGCCAAAGCTGTGTCAGCAAAAAGGTATAGCTTAGAGAATCTCTTAGAAAGAGTGAGCCGCTTGTCAGGAGTCTTCCACTCATCCAGGATTATTTGATCCAGAGTGGGATTAGCCGGAAAAACAGTAAAGGACTTCTTGCGCCTTGAAAAGATGTCAGAAGTAGACTGAGATTCTACAGGGTTAACAGGGTTCAGGGTCAGCCTCAAGGGGGTCGCCATGAAACTGGGAAGAAGCCCCTTCTGAACACGCACCACCCTCAGACTCCTCAAATGATTCCTCCTCTGAGGAATCAGACAAATCAGGAATGCCAGGGGCCTTTGGGGCCACAAACCTGAAGGAAGTGGGGTGTTTCCAGGACTGGAGGACTCCCTGAAGAGAAAGAGGAAACTATGCCATAGAGGACTTTAAGTCCTTCACCCAATGTGGCTCTTGTTCATGGCTGGAGGGCCATGGCGGAGAAGCAGGGGCCACAGAGCAAAGAGTAGGGGCCTACTCTCTGGGAAGCCCCACTTGGCATGACAACAGTAGGCAATAGGAGGTCAGAGATACCCCTGCGTCCTTAGGCCTAGCCCCATGCCCCTTAGAAGCCGACATCCTAACAGGAGAAAAATAGGGAACCCCAATACTGTCACCCAGATCAAGGGTTTCACCCCAGAAATCCTAAAAGGTACTTATATGGCAGGCAAAGGGTTAACCTGAGGAGGAGAGTAAAGGAGTCCAAGCCCTGGGTATGATACTTGTGTGAAGGAAAAAAGAAAATGGCGACTGAACTCACAGCCAATCAGCAAACAGCCCGCATCTATGGGAAATGTAGTTTCCCTTTAAAAAGTACCAAAAGCAGTACATGAACCCCCATGGACCCCCAAGACATTTAGGATGTGAACCTGAATGTAGGGTAAGGGGAGACAAGAAGAATGAGCCCTCTCTCAACTTGGTATGCTGAGCGGTTGCAGAGATATGTCCCAAAACAGTCTGTCTCATAGGAGTCAATGGAGAATTGCGGCTATGCAGTAAAGCATGCGGGGATTCAAATAAAACGTATATATTAAAAAGTGTCTGAAAAGTGCCAAAACACATACAGAACACCCAATAAAACATAGAAAACACATTAACCCAAAGAGAAATAAGAAAAAAAAAGGATCCCCCAACTCAGGAACATGGCAAGGAAGGGGTTAAGAACTACCAAACAGCCTAAAATGCTCCAAGGACACCAGAAACAAAAATGTTAATTAACCAACATGAGTGCAGGAGTGTGAGGAACTCCAGAATGACCCCTGTGCAGAGAGGAACAGTGGGACATGTGGACCATGGCACTCAAAGGGTTGCTCACCTTTTTTGCAGGTCTTCTACCATCAGCGTCAGAGAAACTCCTTCTGGAGTGAGAGACATGGGTTGCATGATTCTCTCCCAGGGCAGCAAGGGTCCACAGACAGCACCTGTTAACTGGGTAATCCTCCAGGGGAAGCCAGTAATGGTAATCCGTCTAATGGGGGAATTTTGACACCCCATATCTAAGAAAAAATAATAGAAGAACAAACAATGAAGCAGAACTTTTCTCAGCCTTCCTACTAGGTAATGGAACAAATCTTATCTTGGTGAGGGTAGTGGCTAGGTAGCCTGCATGGGGGTGGAGGAGGTTCCACCCTGCACTTCTTGAAGAATTATTCCAGCCTACTGGGAGGAGCTGTTGCCTCCCCATGGTAACTGTAAGCTATATTGGACGACGGAAAATCTTCCTCTGGATCAACAGGGATGTTATGGCATGGGTTGAACTTGATGGAAACCTTTTTTTTTCAGCCTTACCAACTATGTTACTATGTCACTGTCTTGAACAGATAACTTCTATTGGTACGCATTAGTTGTAGGAGAGGCTGACCTCATAATCAAGTCCTTTCCATTAGAACATATTGGTCCTAGGAAATACAGCCCTCTTTAAAAGATCAACACGATGATTACACATTTATCATATGAGACAATGACCTCATAAACATGTCACATCCAACTTAATTTGCTATGTTAACATATGTTGGGCAAAGGAGGGACTAACATCTTAAACAGTCACTTCCATTAGTATACATTGGAAACACTGAGCTTTTAAACACATTGGTCCTGGGAGAGACAGACCTCATAAAGAGATCACTTCAATTTACACATAGAGGATTTAGAGAAGCAGACATCGTAATCAGGTCACATCCACTATTGTAAGTTGGACTTGTATAAACTTCATAAAAAGAGGATTTTAACCTTACCTGTTAAATCCTTTTCTCTTAGTCCATATAGGTTACTGGTAACTTTGGGTAGGCAACTGCCCCTTTAAGTAGGCAGGAACAATTCTTGAAGAGAATGCTGGGTGGAGCCTACCTCCTCTCCTTAGCTGCATCTAGCCACCCCTCTTCAGACAGATTTGAGACACTAACTAGTGACTAGGTAGTAAGAAGGGAAAAGAAGACTCCTGTGAGCATGAACCCGAAAGGACTCCCACGTTCAGTCACAGGAAAGCCAACCATGGTCCCTTGACAGGGTGGGAGACCAGTAACCTACATGGACTAAGAGAAAAGGTTTTAACAGGTAAGACTAAAATCCTCTTTTCTCTGTCATCCAATATAGGTTACTGGTAACTTTGGGATGTCCAACCATTGAGTTTCCCAGAGGTGGGAAGTAAGGCAAGGACCAGGTGCAGAGCATCCAAAGTCACCAGAGCCTATATGAACCATCTGATCATAGATAGCCCAACAATAACAATGAAGTGTCAATGGACACAAAACCGGTGCATAACCACACCAGAAACGTAGCACAAACTCGAGCCAACTGGGCTCAAAAGTGAAGGAGCACTAAAGAAACGAAAGGAGAACCTAGACAGGCAAAACTGCCTCTAGGATCTTCCGTCCCAAACTGGCATCAGCCGACGCCAGCACATTAACTCGGTAGTGCTTATAAAAGGTGTGCACAGATGACCAAGTGGCAGCCTTGCACAACTGATCAGCTGAAGCTTGATTCTTGTAAGCCCAAGATGCCCCAGTGGATCTAGTGAAATGAGCTGAAAACCTAAATGGAACAGACCTCTTCCGCAATTCGTAAGCCTTACGAATAGTAGACTTAATCCATGACTCTATGGTCAGCTTGGATGCAGGTCTCCTGTCCTGGAACTTTCAGGAATGACGAACAGGGTGTCAGACTGGCGAATAAACTCAGTGAGGAGCACATAGAACTTGAGACATCGTACCACACCCAACAAATGAAGATCCCATTCCTTGTCGGATGTAGAGTCAGGACAGAAGGAAGGCACCATGATTTCTTGATTAATGTGGAATTCAGAGACCACCTTCGGAAAGAACTCCTGAGAAGTGTGAAGAACCACCTTGTCTATGTGAAACACCAAAAAGGGAGGTTTACAAGACAGGGCATCATGGCAAACAGACACAATCACCAGGAGAAAGGCCATTTTCCAAGTCAGCATGCGTAGAGGAATAGTAGCCAAGGATTTAAACAGAGGGCACTGAAGGACACCCAAAACCAAGTTAAGATCCCACTGAGGAGTAGGGCTCTTAAAGGCAGGACGAGTATAAGCAACACCCTGAAAGAAAACCTTGACATCAGGAAGGATAGCAATACACCTCTGAATGAAGACAGAGACTGCAGAAGTCTGAACCTTAAGGGAACTCAAACTGAGACCCTTATCCACTCCATCCTGCAGAAAGGACAGGATTGTTGGAAGATCAAATTCCTGGGAATGATCCTTATCAGCACATCAAGAGAGAAAGGTGGACCAGGCTCTATGGTAAGCTTTAGAGGAGACAGGCTTGCGTGCACTAAGCATAGTGGCCACCACACCTGAAGAAAACCCTTCTTCTTCAGTATTGAGGATTCAATTTCCATGCTACCAAACCCAGACGGTCCACATCCTCCTTCCACAGGTACCCCTGCAGGAGAAGGTCCAGAAGGCAGGGAAGCAGAAAGGGCTCCTCCATGGAGAAATCCAGAAGCTCCAGAAACCAAACTTGACGAGGCCAGTATGTAGCAATCAGACCAACTGGAGAGCCCTCAAGATGCAGTTTCCGCAACACCCTGTGAAGCATGGGAATGGGAGGAAAGATGTACGCCAGAGGGAAGTGCCATGGGATCGACATGGCATCCACTGCCAGAGCTAGAGGGTCCCTCCAGCAAGAGCAGAACAAAGGAACCTTCTGATTGTGCCTTGCTGCCATCAGATTGATGCAAGGAAGTCCCCACTTCTGGACAATGAGGTTGAACACTTCTTGGTTCAGTTCCCACTCTCAACTGTCCACTGTGTGTCAACTTAGGAAGTCTGCCAGCACGTTGTCTATGCCGGGAATATGAACTGTGGATATGGCAGGAACATGTTCCTCTGCCCAGGTTAAAACAGCTTTGACCTCCAACCAGGCAGCGAGACTTCTTGTACCACCTTGCTTGTTGATCTAAGCCACAGCCGTAGCGTTGTCGGAATGGACTCTGACTGAGCATCCCTCCAGATGACACGTCCAGTGGCAAAGAGCATGAAATATCACCCGAAGCTCCAACACATTGATGAGAAGAAAAGATTCTTCTGGAGACTACTGACCCTGGGCATTGCTGCGACCCAGGACTGTTCCCCAGCTGCAGAGGCTGGCATCTGTCATCTCCGTAGGCCAGAAGGTTATAATGAAGCCCTTAAGCAGATTGGAGAGGTTGAGCCACCATGAAAGGCTCAGCTCCACATGAACAGGAAGAGACACCAATATCTTCAACAGATCCTGCTGACCCCTGCACACATGGATCACAAAACTCTGCAGTTCCCTGGTGTGAGACATGGCCGCGACCACAGTCTGCAGGGACTCCTGGTGGTAATGAGCCTGGACCATGAAGGAACTGAGGTCCATGAAGTCCAAAATTGGGCGTACATCCTTGTCCAAAAGGGTCTGGATAGCACTGTGGAACAAACGGCGCTTCCCCACTCCCTTAGGAGAGTGGGATGGAAAAAACCTGAACAGAGGAAGAGAAACTAAAGGAATCCTGTACCCTTCTGACACAACCTGCAAAACCCATGGATCCCCCATGGTGTCTGTCCAGACACTGAGGAAGTTGCGAAAACGACCACCCACTGGAGCGTGCTGAAGCAGGTTTGGAGGTCTTGGGTTTAGTGGAGGACTGCTTGGCCCTCCATTGTTGTTTGGGCTTGGAGGAGGAGCGCAGAATCTGGGGAACCGCCTGGGTCGCGGAACACGCCGCACCCTGAAAGGGATGAAAAAGCCTATTTTGCTTCAATGGAGGCTTCTTCCTAGGAACTAAGGGCAGCAGAGTGCTCTTACCTCACTGATGAAGTCCTTAAGCATTGGCCCAAACAGAGAGGTACCCTGAAAAGGCAATGAAAGCAAGGCTTTCTTAGAGGTCTTAGTGTCTGCAGGCCAGATCTTAAGCCAAAGAGCCTGTCTGCCTACCGCAGACATGGTAGAAACCCTAGCCACGAAGCGGATGGCGTAAAAAATAGCAACAGAAACATAATGCTGAGTCACAGAAATGTTGGCAAGAAGTCACAACATATCAGCGGTAGGAGCTCCCTGACGGACAGCCACAGTCAGCTGTTCAGTCCAAACTGCAATTGCCCTGTTCACCCAAGCAGCGGCGAACACCGGGCGCAACGAAGTACCAGCCATAGCAAAGATGGTCTTTAGGGATGTCTCAGGCTTTCTGTCAGTCCAGTCTTTGAGGACAGAAGCGTCTGCCACAGGCAAAGCAGTGGACTTAGAAAGTCTAGAGACTGGCGCGTCCACCTTGGGTGGATGAGCCCATTGAGCTAACGCCGCTTCAGAAAAAGGGTACAACTTAGCAAACTTTCTTATCAGGAGTTTTCCACTCATTAGACACCAGATGGTCAAGGGTGGGGTTAGGTACAAAACAGGTAGACTGCTTCTTAGGCTCCTGGAACACATCAGATGGGTCCACAGGAGCCTCTGGAACCAAAGGAATGTTTAGAGACCACCACAGAACATTCACCTCATCGGAATCCACCAGGAGTTCCTCTTCAGAGGAATCAGAAACATCAGGTACTCCCTGCAGCTTAGGTAGGGAAGACCTGACAGGAGTAGGGGGTTGCCAAGAGTGGAAAAATCCCCTGCAATTGGGATGGAAGGAATTATAAGGTAGATCTTAGGTCTCTGGTAGTGGCCTTAAACTCTTGCATCCAAACTGGCTCTTTATCACGGTGCAGTGATTCCTCTCCTGTCACTCTCACTTGTGCTGCGCTCCGATTGGTTGAGCCTGTTTGGCCCACCCCTGGTGACCTTTTTATACTGGGCTATTGGCAGCTGTCAGGTGCCCTTTCGTGGTGTTCCTGAGCCAGTTTTGCTGTGCTGTGTTCCTGCGTTCCTGATTTCCAGTGTACCGACTTGGCTTGCTCTGACTATGTTCCTGTGTACCTGCTCCGTGATTTTTCACCCGGCCTGGCTGACGTTCCTGTTTGTATCCTGATCTGGCTTGTCTGAGAACCTGCTCCGTGATTTGACCCGCCTGGCTGACATTCCTGCTTGTATCCTGATCTGGCTTGCCTGAGAACCTGCTCCGTGATTCGACCCGGCTTGTATGACGTTCCTGCTCCATGACCTGCATCGGTTACATCTGCCCAGACTACGATCCAGCTTCTCACTGTCGCTGAGGCGAAATTTTGACTTCCTTCATCTACTGTCCTTCTACGGCTGCAGTTGTTAACCCGTGCTGAGCTGAGATCCTGCTACCGAGCTGTGCCCTGCTGAGCTGTACTCCTCTTACGAGCTGTTTACCCTTGCAGAGCTGTGTCTCAACTCTCGAGCCGTTAACCTGTGCAGATCTGTGTTCCAACTATTGAGTAGTGATGAGCGAGCACCCCAATGCTCGGGTGTTCGGGTGCTCTGACCGAGCGCCCCCGGAGGCTCGAGTGCTCGGCCGAGCACCCGAGCCCCATTGAAGTCAAAGGGAGGACTCGAGCATTACACCAGGCACCCCCTGCTCTGATGAGGGGAGGGTGTCTGGTCCATAGGAAAAGGGCAGAAAATGATGGAAACACCACAGAAATGGTTCAGGGACAGCATAGGGAGGATGTCTGGATGCATCTTGGACTCCAACATCGCTGCTGGGAACGATCTTTCGCCCGTAGTACGCCATTTTTACAGACTGACCGTAAAACACACAAAAAGGAAAATAAAAACGACTTCAGGCGAAAAATTGTTACCAAACAATATTTGCTGTATATTTACTTGTATATCATCTGCAAATTCTCCCAAAAATTTCCTCGATTTTCTGAAGTGAGGCCATGATTAAGAGGGAAACGTGCGCAGAGGCAAATTATCCCAAAAATTTCCTTGATTTTCTGAAGTGAGGCCATGATTAAGAGGGAAACGTGCGCAGAGGCAAATTCTCCCAAAAATTTCCTTGATTTTATTGAACTGAGGCCATGATTAAGAGGGAAACGTGCGCAAAGGCAAATTCTCCCAAAAATTTCCTCGATTTTTCTGAACTGGGGC
The DNA here is from genome assembly GCA_037306005.1 of Rhinophrynus dorsalis. Lineage (NCBI taxonomy): Eukaryota > Metazoa > Chordata > Amphibia > Anura > Rhinophrynidae > Rhinophrynus > Rhinophrynus dorsalis. The sequence continues at coordinate 339,713,887 of CM074721.1, forward strand.
CATGATTAAGAGGGAAACGTGCGCTGAGCTGACCATCTAAAACATTATGGGTGAGGGTCTGCTGCGGAGCTGACCATCCTAAACATTATATGCGAAGGCCCGCTAGTGAGCTGACGCTATAAAACATTATATGAGAGGGCCCGCTAGAGAGCTGACCCAATAAAACATTATATGAGAAGGCCCGCTGGTGAGCTGACCTATATAAAAATTGTCAAACAGGGCCCGCTGGTGAGCTGGCCCTATATAAAAATTATATCACAGGGCCCGCTGGTGAGCTGGCCCTATATAAAAATTATAGCACAGGGCATATGGAAGAGGAGGAGGAGGATGAGAAGATTAAGAGTCAACCATATACCCGTTTTTTGGGTGGAAGGGGTGAATGGGAATACAGAGTATTCCCATCATTGTAAATAACATATATAAAGTGAGTTTATGTTCCCCCGGGGCTTTCCTCCAGTGGAGTGGAGAAGTCAGGGGAAATCCAGGCCTTGTTCATTTTTATAAGTGTCAACCTATCAGCATTGTCGGTGGAAAGGCGGATACGCTTATCTGTTATGATGCCACCAGCAGCACTAAATACCCGCTCAGACAGAACGCTGGCGGCAGGGCAGGCCAGCACCTCCAAGGCGTAGAGTGCCAGTTCATACCACGTGTCCAGCTTGGACACCCAGTAGTTGTAAGGCACAGAGGGATCATTGAGGACGCTGACACGGTCTGCTACATACTCCTTCACCATCTTCCAAAACTTTTCCCTCCTTGTGACACTAGGCTGCGCATCAGGGTGAGGGTGCTGGCGGGGTGTCATGAAGGTGTCCCACGCCTTGGAGAGTGTTGCCCTGCCTTTGTCGGAACTGCTGTGTGCTCCCCTTTTCTCCCCTTCTCGGTTGGCCAAGGTAGCACGTACTCTGCCGCCAGCGTTGTCAGATGGAAAATTTTGGAGCAATTTTTCAACAAGAACCTTCTGGTATTGCACCATTTTGCTTGTCCTCTCCACCGGAGGAATGAGAGATGAGAAATTCTCTTTGTAGCGGGGGTCCAGAAGGGTGAACACCCAGTAATCCGTGTTGTCTAAAATGCGTACAACGCGTGGGTCACGGGAAAGGCAGCCTAACATAAAGTCAGCCATGTGTGCCAGAGTACCAACAGTCAAGATTTCGCTGTCCTCACCAGGAGGATGACTCTCAATCTCCTCATCCTCTTCCTCCTCTTCTGCCCACCCACGCTGAAGAGATGGAACTAAAGTTCCATGGCTACCCTCTGTAGCGGAGGCAACCGTGTCTTCCTCCTCCTCCTCCTCCTCCTCCTCCGCCTCCTCCAATTGTCGCTGAGAAGACGAAGTGAGGGTGCTCTGGCTATCACCTTGTGTAAGCTCTTCCTCCCCCATTTCCACCTCTTCCACATGTAAAGCGTCGGTTTTAATTGTGAGCAGCGAGTGTTTCAGTAGACACAGAAGTGGGATGGTTACACTGATAATAGCGTTATCGCCGCTCACCATCTGTGTCGATTCCTCAAAATTGCGTAAAACCTCACAGAGGTCTGACATCCATTCCCACTCCTCACTTCTGATTACAGGAAGTTGAACGGAGAGGCGACGACCGTGTAACAGCTGGTACTCCACTACTGCCCTCTGCTGCTCACAAAGCCGGGCCAACATGTGGAAGGTGGAGTTCCAGCGCGTGCTCACGTCACACAGCAGCCGGTGAGCTGGCAATTGTAAGCGCTGCTGCAGCTTCAACAGGCCGGCCGAAGCTGTAGATGACTTACGGAAATGTGCACACACGCGGCGCACCTTGGTCAAGAGATCATGCACATTGGGGTAGGTTTTTAGAAATCGCTGAACCACTAAATTAAATACATGCGCTAGGCATGGTACGTGTGTGAGCTTGCCGAGCTCCAAAGCCGCCACCAAGTTACGCCCATTATCACACACAACCATGCCTGGTTGCAGGTTGAGTGGCGAGAGCCACTGCTCGGTCTGGTGACTAATCCCCTGCAACAGCTCTGAGGCCGTGTGCTGTTTGTCCCCAAGGCAGATCAGCTTCAGCACGGCCTGTTGACGCTTCCCCACTGCAGTGCTACACTGCTTCCAGCTACTGGCTGATGGGGGAGTGGCGCTGCGTGTAGAGAATTCGGAGGTGGAAACGGAGGAGGAGGAGCCAATAACGTAGGTGCTGGCGGAAACCCTGATGGAGGTAGGGCCCGCAATCCTCGGCGTGGGTAGCACCCGTGCCATCCCAGGGTCCGAGTCGCTCCCAGCCTCCACGACATTCACCCAGTGTGCCGTCAGGGAAATGTAGCGTCCCTGGCCACAAGCACTTGTCCATGTGTCAGTCGTTAAGTGGACCTTCCCAGTAACTGTGTTGGTCAGGGCACGGGTGATGTTACGGGACACATGGTGGTGTAATGCGGGGATGGCACACCGGGAAAAGTAGTGGCGGCTGGGGACCGCGTACCGAGGGACAGCTGCTGCCATCAGGCTGCGGAAGGACTCAGTGTCCACAAGCCTAAATGGCAGCATTTCGATGGCCAGTAATTTGGAAAGATGTGAGGTTAGTGCTATGGCCTGTGGGTGGGTGGCTGGGTATTTTCGCTTGCGCTCAAATGCCTGGGGTAACGAAATTTGGACGCTGTGCTGGGACAGGGAAGTGGATGTGGTCGCTGATGGTGCTTCAGATGGTACAGGTGCAGGGCGGGAGGTATGCGGGCCTGCGCCTTCGACAGGCGATTGGCCGGCACCGAAAACAGGGGAAGAGGAGGCAGTGGTGTGGCCTGCAGACACAGATGGGCGATCCAGGCGTTCCTCCCACTTACTACGGTGCTTGGATGCCATGTGTCGGATCATGCTGGTGGTGGTGAGGTTTCTAGTGTTCATGCCTCGGCTCATTCTGGTGTGGCACAGGTTGCAAACTACAATTCTTTTGTCGTCCGCACTTTCCTTAAAAAAACGCCATACCGCGGAACACCTACCCTTTGGCAAGGGAGATTTACGCAAGGGGGTGCTCCGTGGAACATTTGCGGGCCGGTTTGGTGCGGTCCGCCTTCTTTCTGTAGCCACACCACTGCCTCTTCCAGCCTGTTGCGGTGCTGCAGATTGCTCACCCTCAGGACTGCTGTCATCGCTCGGCTCTACACCTTCCCAGGTGGGGTCAGTCACCTCATCGTCCACCAAGTCCTCCTCCACTTCCTCACTCTGATCATCCTCCCCATGTCTTGATCCCACCACATACTCAGTCATTGACAACTGTATAACATTCTCCTCAACAAGGTCTTGAGACAGTAATAGTGGTTGATTTAATGGCAACTGTGTCTCATCATCATCATCATCATCCACTACTTCCTTTGACCTTAAATGCCGTTCACATCTGTCATCTTCTTGTGATTGGGTACCCTCTAGAGGTTGTGAATCAGGGCACAAGATGTCATGTTCCTCTGCAAGCGTGCTTGGAGAGAGGGTCAAATGAAGGATTGGTGATGAGACGAGCTCCTCACTATATCCCAGTGTGGGATCACTTCTTTGACCAGACCGTCTATGGTGGGAGGAAGGATGATCAGAGTGAGGATTATGTTGACCAGACTCTTGGCTACTGAGAGTGGACTTGGTGGAAGACAGGGTGGTGCTTAACCGACTGGAAGCAGTATCAGCTGACATCCAACCGACCACCTGTTCGCAGTGGTCGGACCTCGAGAGTGATGTCCTGCGACGCCCTGTAAAATTAGACATGAAGCTAGGTATGGTGGATGTCTTTCTTTCTTGTGCTCTGGCACCAGGCACAGTTTCTCCGCGTCCTGACCCGCGCCCTGAACTATCAGGATCACGTCCACTTCCCCGTCCCTTTTTACCCGCCTTCTTCATCTTACACGGAATATGTGACTTTAATATTTGAGTTTGAAAACTTAACAGTATTTCTTCCTGTTCTGCAACTGTGCAGAGTACACAGAATAGGCTGCTAAACTGCGGTGACACACACTGAATGGAATATGTGACTTTAATATTTGAGTTTGAAAACTTAACAGTATTTCTTCCTATTCTGCAACTGTGCAGAGTACACAGAATAGGCTGCTAAACTGCGGTGACACACACTGAATGGAATATGTGACTTTAATATTTGAGTTTGAAAACTTAACAGTATTTCTTCCTATTCTGCAACTGTGCAGAGTACACAGAATAGGCTGCTAAACTGCGGTGACGCACACTGAATGGAATATGTGACTTTAATATTTGAGTTTAAAGACTTAACAGTATTTCTTCCTATTCTGCAACTGTGCAGAGTACACAGAATAGGCTGCTAAACTGCTGTGACGCACACTGAATGGAATATGTGACTTTAATATTTGAGTTTGAAAACTTAACAGTATTTCTTCCTATTCTGCAACTGTGCAGAGTACACAGAATAGGCTGCTAAACTGCGGTGACACACACTGAATGGAATATGTGACTTTAATATTTGAGTTTGAAAACTTAACAGTATTTCTTCCTATTCTGCAACTGTGCAGAGTACACAGAATAGGCTGCTAAACTGCGGTGACGCACACTGAATGGAATATGTGACTTTAATATTTGAGTTTGAAAACTTAACAGTATTTCTTCCTATTCTGCAACTGTGCAGAGTACACAGAATAGGCTGCTAAACTGCGGTGACGCACACTGAATGGAATATGTGACTTTAATATTTGAGTTTGAAAACTTAACAGTATTTCTTCCTATTCTGCAACTGTGCAGAGTACACAGAATAGGCTGCTAAACTGCGGTGACGCACACTGAATGGAATATGTGACTTTAATATTTGAGTTTGAAGACTTAACAGTATTTCTTCCTATTCTGCAACTGTGCAGAGTACACAGAATAGGCTGCTAAACTGCGGTGACGCACACTGAATGGAATATGTGACTTTAATATTTGAGTTTGAAAACTTAACAGTATTTCTTCCTATTCTGCAACTGTGCAGAGTACACAGAATAGGCTGCTAAACTGCGGTGACACACACTGAATGGAATATGTGACTTTAATATTTGAGTTTGAAAACTTAACAGTATTTCTTCCTATTCTGCAACTGTGCAGAGTACACAGAATAGGCTGCTAAACTGCGGTGACACACACTGAATGGAATATGTGACTTTAATATTTGAGTTTGAAAACTTAACAGTATTTCTTCCTATTCTGCAACTGTGCAGAGTACACAGAATAGGCTGCTAAACTGCGGTGACACACACTGAATGGAATATGTGACTTTAATATTTGAGTTTGAAAACTTAACAGTATTTCTTCCTATTCTGCAACTGTGCAGAGTACACAGAATAGGCTGCTAAACTGCGGTGACGCACACTGAATGGAATATGTGACTTTGATATTTTAGTTTGAAGACTTAACAGTATTTCTTCCTATTCTGCAACTGTGCACAGTACACAGAATGTGCTGCTAAACTGCGGTGACGCACACTGAATGGAATATGTGACTTTGATATTTTAGTTTGAAGACTTAACAGTATTTCTTCCTATTCTGCAACTGTGCACAGTACACAGAATGTGCTGCTAAACTGCGGTGACGCACACTGAAAGGAATATGTGACTTTGATATTTTAGTTTGAAGACTTAACAGTATTTCTTCCTATTCTGCAACTCTGCACAGTACACAGAATGTGCTGCTAAACTGCGGCGACGCACACTGAATGGAATATGTGACTTTGAAATTTTAGTTTGAAGACTTAACAGTATTTCTTCCTATTCTGCAACTCTGCACAGTACACAGAATGTGCTGCTAAACTGCGGCGAAGCACACTGAATGGAATATGTGACTTTGATATTTTAGTTTGAAGACTTAACAGTATTTCTTCCTATTCTGCAACTCTGCACAGTCCACAGAATGTGCTGCTAAACTGCGGCGAAGCACACTGAATGGAATATGTGACTTTGATATTTTAGTTTGAAGACTTAACAGTATTTCTTCCTATTCTGCAACTCTGCACAGTACACAGAATGTGCTGCTAAACTGCGGCGACGCACACTGAATGGAATATGTGACTTTGATATTTTAGTTTGAAGACTTAACAGAATGTGCTCTAATCTGCAACTTTGCACACTAAACAGAATGTGCTCTAATCTGCAACTTTGCACACTAAACAGAATGTGCTCTAATCTGCAACTTTGCACACTAAACAGAATGTGCTCTAATCTGCAACTTTGCACACTAAACAGAATGTGCTCTAATCTGCAACTTTGCACACTAAACAGAATATATGAATTTTTTTTTTTTTTGTTTTTTTCCCCCCACACAAAATAACCTGCTGCCCCCACACACAGTAGTCCTAAAAAGGACTTTTGGTTCTTTTTTTTTCACAATTTTGCTTTTTTTCTCCCTACACTGACTTTCCCTTCCTATCCTCATCTCTCCCTGGCTAAGACTGAGCCGAACTCGCTGGTCAGGTGCTATACAGCACCCGACCACGGGTTCTGGCCAGCCAATCAGTGTAATGCCAGCAGCCAACATGGCTGCTGGCATTACACCGATGTCAGAGCCTCCCTGCACGTTTATTGGCTGCGCAGCAGCCGCAAAACGTGCGGGGAGGAGACCCGAACATGGCGGGCGAGCACATGCGGTACTCGTACGAGTACCGCCATGTGCCGAGCAGAGCGATGCTCGAGCCGATCCGAGCATCGGCCGAGCATGCTCGCTCAACACTATTATTGAGCCATTAACCCGTGCAGAGCTGTGTTCCAACTATTGAGCCGATAACCTGTGCAGAGCTGAGTTCCCGGTTCTGAGCCTCCAGTCTGGTACAGGGCGTTGCTATTGTGCTGAGCCGTTTTCTCTCTTACCACTATTACTGCTGAGCCGGTCCTGTAGGCCTTGTAGGCGACGGTTCATATCTCTCCTTGCAGTATAGTGAAGTTCGTTACCGCGCCCGGTAGGCGCCACGGCTTTAGCTGCTACTGTGAAAACCTCTGTTAAAACACTCGTGGGGGCTATTGGCTCAAAGCTCTTGCAATCCAGTTGCTTCCGTTATCACGCCCGTGCGGGCTATTGGCTCAAGCTCTTGCAATCCAATTGCTTCCCTTATCACGCCCATGGGGGCTATTGGCTCAAGCTCTGGCAGTCTACTTGCTCCGTTATTATGCCCTTGGGGGCTATTGTTCAAATACAGCAGGGTCTGGGCTGCAGGTTCCTCTTTGCTGGACAGTTATCTCAGTTTTATGAACATTTGGTGTTGAGTCCTCTCCACCATTTACTGCCTATTATCACCTTGGGCGTGCCAAACACCACAACTGAGACGGACTGATTTCTGTGTTAACCCTTGTATCTCTGTACTCAGTATCTGCTATTTGCCTGTGCTGTTTAAATCATTACCTCTATATTGGTCATACGATTGCCTTCTTGCTGCTACGCAGTGCTGCCTATAGGGGGCGATTCTTGTCATTCATTTTCTTCTTAATAAAACTGTGTTTTATTTCACCTACTGATCTAAGTGTCTTGAAAACCATGACACTCTTGTGCACGGCTCTAGGCAACCCTGATTGACATGAGAAGCAGTGCACAATGGGGGACACAGACAACCCAGTATCCTTAGTCTTAGGCCTAGCCCCAAGCTTCAATGGAGCTGACATCCTCACAATGTCAAAAACATCCCAAGTATAAGGAACAACTGAAATACAGTGTTTAAAATAAAAAATTTCACCCCAGAAATCGCTAATTTGCACTTATCTGGCAGACGAAGGGTTAATCTGCTGAGGAGAGAAGGAGAGTCCAAGCCCTGCACAGGATACTCGTGAAGGGAAAGCAGAAAATAGCTGCTGCAATGGGAGCCAATCAGAAATGAGGGCACAAAGCAAGCGCTTATAGTAAATGTAGTTTTCCGTAAACAATGCCCAAAGCCCCCTAAGCCCCCAAAACACAAAGAACATTGACCAGATGACAGAGCAGGGGCAGACAAACAAAATGATCCATCTCTGAAGTCGCTATGTTGAGCAGTTGCAGAGATATGTCCCAAACTGTAAAGTCCCATAGAGGTGAATGGAGCATGGCGTCTAAGTTGTGAAGTGCGCAGAACTCAAATTTTCAATATTTTACAGTGAGGTAAAAAAAAGGTTGTAAAAACACCAGAAAAAATGTTAAAAGACAATTACACATTGTAACCAGAAGGGAAAAGTATAAAACCCCCCAAAAAGGAAGCCAACTGGCAGACAGAGGGTTACATTTACCACAGAAACTCTGCTCCAAACCCCCAATAGACATACAGATAAACCCAATGAGTGCAGGAGTATGCAGTAGGAACTCCAAAGGAGACCTCTGTGCAGAGACAAAACGTGGGACAAGTGGACCTCAGCACTCAAAGGATTCTCACCTTTTCATCAGGTTTCTATCCTCAGATTACCATGTATAAAGAAGATGTCTCAGTGGGCAACTCTTAGGGATAGAACTTATCAAACAAGATTTCCCCCCCAGGGCTAAAAGGTCCACCATAGCACCTGGAAACTGAGCTGTCCACTAGGGAATGTCAGTAATGGTAATCCGCCTAATGGTGGTATTCCATATCTAATAGAAAACAAAAAATAAGCTAAAACTATAGCAGAACTGTTCTTTTGCCTGTATCTTCATCAAGGAACAAATCTTTCTGTAGAGAGGTGGCTAGATGCAGCTAAGGAGAGGAGGCAGGCGCCACCCAGCATTCTCTTCAGAATTGTTCCTGCCTACTTAAAAGGGTGGTCGCCTACCCAAAGTTACCAGTAACCTATATTGGATGACAGAGAAAGATCATTCATTATTGGATGTTGGATATAGGCGAGACAAACCATGTAAACAGGTATTTACCTTCAGCATACACTGGTCATAGAGACTGACCTCATAAAAAAAAAAAATCACTGCCTTTAGTATCCTTTGGTCTTACAAGAAACAGACCCCTCTGAAGAAGTCAATGCTAATATTACATAGACACATAGAATTTAACAGCAGATAAGAACCATTCGGCCAATCTAGTCTGCCCATTTTCCTACTGTAAAAACCTCAAACCTTTTTTGGTCCTTGGTCTTTTCTTATGTTAAGGACAGCCTTATGCCTATCACATGCATGCTTAAATTCTGTCACTGTATTAGCTTCTACCACTTCTGCTGGTAGGCTATTCCACTTGTTTATTACCCTCTCAGTGAAGTAAAACTTTCTTACATTACATCTAAACTGGCGTCCCTCTAGTTTTGGACTATGGCCTCTTGTCCTACCATTTTTACTCCTTTGAAATGTACTTCCATCCTGCACTTTGTTGAATCCCTTCATGTCTTTGAGTGTTTCAATCATATCCCCTCACTCTCTTCTCTCCTCCAAGCTATACATGTTCAGATTCTTTAGTCCAGGGCTCAAAATTTCCACTCGCCACTAGCCAATGGCGAGTTAAAATTTAGCCCTGGAGAGTAGAAATTCAGCCCTGGTGGGTATGTTATGGCTTGCAGTGGCGAGTAACTTTTCAGGTCTGGCTAGTAGCAAAGGACTTCACATTTTAAGCCCTGCTTTAGTCTATCCTATTTCTTTTCCTGTAAACCAGTCACCATTTTAGTAGCCCATCTTTGAATTTTCTCTAGAGTATCTATATCCTTCTGTAGATGGGGTCTTCAGTACTGTACACAATAATTTAGGGGGTAGATTTAAAGGCAGCCGTTAGCAAAAAAAAAAAGAAAAAAGCACTAACGGGTGCGTTAACGTGTTATAAGCCATTTAAAGGTCTGTCTTAAGAACTGCTAACGGCAGTTTGATAATCCTTCCAGCCGATAGACTGACTTGCATTGAGACGCATGGAACAAGATTCCCCAGAGCCATTTAGAGGCTTGGGGTACGGTTAACGGTGGAAAAAAGATACACTTAACGGACAAAAGTTAAGAGCCAGTTTTCTTAACCGTTTGATAACGGTCAAAACAAAACACCCGTTACATAGGAAAAGGAAACAATACGCTACACACCTAATAGTCACTGAAATATATGTCGGGAGCGGTACCTTTGATTTTTCTTGTAGAAACTTGCAAGTAAAAGTTCAATCTGATACCTATACAGATAATGAAGATCTCATGGAAGATGTTTCTCCACAGGATATTTTAGCCGTAACACAGGCTTTTTCTGATGGATCACATGTTGGAAATAGTGTGGAAGGCTCCTCCACTAATGCAGCTTCAAAAAATGTTTGTGTCCCAAGGCTTACATCAAAGAGGAAGAAGAAGAAATCATCACTAAGGGTTACAGAAGGTCAACGCGGAGAGGGGGTTGCAGGATCAAGTCCGCCAAGATATCCCAGGCGGGGAAGCAAAAACAGGATCAATCATTGACGGTCCTTAATCTATCGAGTATTCCATTAACCCCCTCACAGATTAGAGTGTTGGGATTGGGACTTAATTTTGTACCCAATTCCAACTTTGATGTGTTTAATACCTTGATTGATGTTAATCGTTTTGTGAGGTTATTAACTATTAAGAAATTCTTTTTCTCTGAATTTGGTAAGGATGTGAGATTAGGAAATAGGGATAATGTTGTAGTTTCTCTATTAGACAGTGGAGTACCTTCTAAATTTGAGGATCTATGTGCTATGTATGATTTACAAGCTCTTAGTGAAGAATCTTATACATGTAGCCAGAGGGCTTGTATTCACTCCCTTGAGACAGGCCTACGCCCAATATCTGGCTTTTTTCCCTTGCATTCCAAGGGTAACCAGCTTGACCTTTTCCAAAAACTAGTTGAGAGAGATCTTATGGCTTTGGATAAGGCCAAATGTCAATCCAAGAGGATAGGCAATCTTTCCCTTCATGAGAGGGAGGCTTTGGCTCAGTTGAAAGGGAATGATTCTTTGGTCATAAAAATGGCAGATAAGGGGGGGTCCATTGTGGTTATGAATGCGGTGGATTACCATAATGAGGCTTTACGCCAGCTTTCCGATAATGCCACTTATCAGGTTCTTGGGATGGACCCTACTCTTTCTTTTAAATCTGATCTTCATATATTGGTTCAAAAAGGTGTATCTTTGGGTATTCTCAACAAACAAGAGGCAGCAGCCTTAATCCCACCTAGCCAGGTGATACCCATTTTCCACCACTTGCCGAAGGTACACAAGTCTTTGGTTAATCCACCTGGTCGACCCATTGTGGCAGGCATTGGCTCATTGATTGAGCCTTTGTCCAATTTGGTTGACTGTTACCTTCGGCCAGTGGTGGAATTTTTGCCTGGCTCCTTACGGGATACGAAGCAAGTTTTTCAACAATTATATGATTTTGAATGGCATGAGGGTTGTTCATGGCTTACAGCAGATGTGGCAGCATTATATTCGTCTATTCCACATGACAAGGGACTTACTGCTCTCCGTGTACAGTTGGAACGATTCTCTCGTTATGATACCTCCATTATTGACTTCTTGGTCTCCTCGTCATTGTACCTCCTGTCCCACAATTTCTTTGCCTTCGATGGGGCATTCTACCTCCAGAGATGCGGGGTTGCGATGGGAGCTAGTTTTGCTCCCTCTTTCGCCAACTTATACATGAGTTGGTGGGAAGCAACCCACATCTTAAACTATCATAGTAAGCTGGTGGATCATGCATATCACTGTGCCCAAATGAGAGATAGGAGAGATCTTTTAAAGGACAATACCATGGACAATCATAGAATTATAGGTGACAAAGTGAGATTTATCACGAGATATAGTTCTCAATTTATGGATATTCGGGCTATCATTGAGAGATATCTGCCACTGTTGCGGACAGACCCCAAACTTGATGTGATATTACATAAGGGATGTGATTTTGTAGCAAGGAGAGGCTCCACTATAGGAAATTTAGTTTCGCCTAGTTTATTTCTTACTAAAAAGGTGACACCAACATGGTTGAGATATAAAGGTTTTTTTAAATGTGGAGCGTCGGTATGTAAGTGCTGCCAGTACGCTGTTGTTTCGGAGGTTTTTGACAGTGCGACCTATAAGACAGTTTATAACATCACTGGATACATTAATTGTAATTCAGAAAATGTGATTTATCTGATCACTTGTAAGATGTGTAAGAAGCAGTATGTAGGTCGCACTGTCCGCCATTTGAAGCATCGCATTAGGGAGCACATTTACCAAATAGAACATGGCAAAACTGAGTCTGCGGTTGCCAAACATATCCTGGAGTGCCATGAGGGGAATCTTTCATGTTTTAGTTTCCAGGGGATTGAAAAAGTCAGGTTACCTTGGCGAGGAGGGGATATATTCTCTCTTGTCGCCAAGCGTGAGGCTTATTGGATTTTCCATTTGGGAACACGTGTACCGTTTGGTCTCAATTCTGAATGGGATATCAGTCATGTTTTTTGATTTTTTATTTTCATTCTTGTCCTGATTCATTCACGTGTCCCCTTTTTGGAAATATCCCCTGGAATATTATTATTTATGTATTATATTATATTATAGCCTTTACTGTATGGGCAATATAGAGATATGGTTATATATATGTGATGATCGTTATTGCAGTTGTTATTAACTATCTAGAGTCTTTTTTGGATAAGCAGATTCTTGTGCTGTTTAGCGTTGAATGGAGTCTTTGTTTGTTTTTTGCTACATTGTAGCTTTAACTACAAGGAGACATATAATCAGAAGCACTTGTTCTTAATTTTAACCTTTTACCTTGTTTTAAGTGCTATATTAGTGAGGAGGTGGGGTAAGATTTTCTAGTCTATGAGTAAGCGCTAAGTTGGCGCGAAACATGTTAGACATCTAGCGCTTCTGTTTTCTGTCTTGTTACCTCCTCACCCTGCTCCTCAGTCTATGGACTACTATGTGTATGTTTTATGGATACCAATAAAGGAAGGTTTTATTACAAGCTATGTCTCAATGTCTCGTGTGCGGCTTGATCGTTGAAGTTTGTGCGTTACATACGAAAACAGACAAAATGCTTACCGCACAAGCATGTAAATGGCAAAATTAACCTGTGCAGTGCCAGAAGAACACAAAAACATGGACAGACACCACAAATCACTCTCACACACAACATCAAGCAACACCACAGGCACAAGGACCCCCCAAAAAACACCAACACAACATGGCACAGAACAATGCGGGTTATCACACAACACGAACACCTGCCAATACAAAACAAGCTCACCTGTGCAACATCACCACACGATCCACACGCAACCTGCACCCCACAACTTCACACCCGCAACTGACAGAGACACAGTAATCAAAACATACCACATTTTAAAACACAGACACACCTGCAAACACTTACCTGGACAACAAACACATTCCCATTGGTCAGCACTCACCTCATCACCACACCTACACAACGCCCTACCAGGTACTTAAAGGGACACCTCACCACACTCACTTGTGGCTTGTTTTCCACTCAGGGAGAGAGAGATAGAGAGAGAACAATAAGTATGTTGGGCTACTTATTGATGAGAAGACTGCGGAGAAGGTGTGCAAGGGCGAGAGCTAGGGAATACCAGCAAGCCCCAGGCACACTTGATCAACAGCCTTCACCTGTTGCAAGTGAGGAGGCTCTGGCTCAAGAGCCACATAGGAGCCCATCCCCACCTGGAGGACAACACCTGCCTGCAGATGCACAGCTGCAGCAACAGGATGCTCCACAGCAACAGGATGCTCCCCAGCTGCCACAGGGGCCACTGCAGCAGCGGAGGAGGGATAGACAACCACCAAGGCCCAGGGTATACCGCCCAAGGGTCACCATCTTTGGAATGACCGATAATGAGGTGATTGATCACTACAGGTTGAGGCCACACAGCATCATTGCCTTGTATAAGGTAATCAGGGATCAGGTGGATCCCATCTACATCCACAACCATGCCCTTTCTGGCCTGCAAAAACTCTTGTGTGCCATACACTTCATGGCAAGTGGCGCCTTACAGTCCATTGAGGGTTACGCATCTGGCATGTCACAGGCCCGGGTCTTGCCAGCCCTCAAAAGCAAGGCCATACCTACGTACATTTCCCCTCCACGACATGGACTGGATACATCTCAAGCAGGACTTTTATGCCAAGGGAGGCATGACCAGGGTCATGGGTGCTATAGATTGCACCCATGTCCGTATCAAAGCCCCAGCACGTGACACACAGCTATTCATCAACAGAAAGAAATTCCACTCCATGAACATGTATAAGGTGTGTGACAGCGACATGAGGATTATGAATGTCTGTGCAAAATATCCCTGCAGTACTCATGATTCATACACTCTCCAAAACTCCTCAGTACACAGACACTTAGCGAATGGAACTTATACAGGAGGATGGCTTCTGGGTGAGTTCACAATACTACATCACACCACATCCACAGGTGTACGCACGACACTGCTCAGCATGCTCCTGACCCACAGCTACTACGTCCACCACACATCCATCCCTCTGAGTGAGGCAGCCATACTCAGTCAGGCATATCCATCATTCATGGCCTGTTGTTGGCCAAACTTCAATGGTTCATATTTGGTTCCCATGTGTACCCTGCAAATAGTGGCTAGAGTACCATCCATCCATGGCATCAGCACTCCTGAGGATCGATGTGGAAGTCAAATGTGAGATATGTCATTTCAAGTTAGAGTAAATGATTGCATACACAACACCAAAACCTACGTTTTCACCTCTAATTCTGTGGAATAGTTTTAGGCCTGTGTGTTGCACATACAACCAGTTATTCTCAAGGGCACTGTGATGTGTGATCTGATCCATCCTTTTTGTGATTCAGTAAGCGGTGAAGTAGACTTGATGAACTGAACATGATGATGACTACTCCAGTGATCTCATTTCCCCCTTTGCAATGTTTTCTATGGAGTCTATACAATGGGACATTAGCAACTTAATTCATGTTATTGAATATTCTCCATAGACTAACATTAGGATTGGTGAAGTGAGGGTATGTAAGTGTTCATTTCTCTTCATCATCTCTTTTTCACCGCTTAGTGAATGTCCCCTGTGTAGCATGCAATCGTTAACCTATCAACTTCTTTTTTTTCTTCTGGTTAACCCTTTGAGTACCGGAGGGGTTGCCAATGCATTGTGCAGAGATGCATTGATAATCCCTCTAGCACTCAGGGGGTTATGTTCTGATTTCCCTGTGGTTACATGGGTGACATTGTGTTGGAGCAGTTCTGATGTTGAACATACAACACTTTTCTGAGCATGCTTTTGTTTGTACTGTGTGTGATAATCACAGCAACATGAGGGTTAACCAGGGAGTTGGACAGGTTCGGGCCTTGTTGAACCTTGACATTTGTCCTTATCTTGTCCTGTTTTAACTCTGAGGGTGCTGTGTTGGTGCAGTTGTGTGGATGAATGATGGGCATATGTTGGAATATGACTGTGTTTGTGTGTAATGGTTGTGTGGGTTGATGTGGTGTGTGTGGTTATGTGATGCTGCACTTACCGGTAGTGTGGAGGCTCCTTTCTTCCCCAGCGTCCGATCCTCCAGGGACCCCCTCAATGAGTGTGCGGACATGTTCTGCCGCACCATCTCCTTCCATCCTCAGAAGGTGATCGGGACAGGTGGGACACCTCTGGTACCTTGGGCGTGCTTGGAGATTTCAGCCAACTTATTTTTGGCCACCTTCTTGCAGTCGCCCCATCTTTTCTTTATGGAGTCCACACCCCTTCTGCATGTGGCCACAGCGTTCACCCGCCTCCAGATCTGGTTCCATGCCGCCTTCCTCCTCGCAGACAGGCCATGGACCTTCTCCTTCGGGAAGAGGATGGTCTCCCTCTCCAGTACAGCCTCCACGAGGGCCCTATTCTCCTCCTCAATATAACGAGGATCCCTGATCCTGTTCCCCTCAGCTCTGGCATGTGAGTCAGAACCAGAGTGTCCTGTCTGCCCTGCCCCTGCCTGTCTGTGGTGGTCCCCAGGAACTACCCCTCGTCCCACTGCAGGTTCTGTCCCTGCCCTCCATGTGCCTGCTCTTCTAGGCCTGGTCCCCCTCCGCCTTGTGGATCTCAATCTCCCACCCCTACTCTCAACTGGGATGTCCTGCTCTCCGTCCTCCTCCTCCACTACTCTCCCCATCCCTTTCCCCCGTCCTCCTCTCTTTGCCATCACTCACCCACTCACACCCAGGCAATCACACAGGCCCTCACAGACACACTCAATCCCACTCACTCTCTGTCACACTCTTTCACTCACAGATTCACACTGAGAAAATAAAGTTTAAAAAATGTGTTAGGTGTTATAAAAATGACTATGTGTGTATGTGTTTGTATGGGTGTATGTGACATGTTCAAAAGTGTGCTATGTGTATATTTAGGTGCAACTCCAATTCTCTCTCCGCTCCAAAAACTCCTTCTACCTCCAATGACAGCTCCTCTTTCCCTCGCTCTTGACACTATCCTCCTCTCCTGTGATCTAGCTCACCAAAACTCGAAACACAGACAGGGTGTGACCGTTATTTTAGGGTATATATAGGTGTATTTGAACATTTTTGCTACTTTGGGGTCTTGGGATTGGCTGTAGGTTTGAATTTTGTTTGTGCATCTGTCAGGGTTGCTAGACAACGGCTGCCGCAATGTTACATTTTGACTTAAGTTGTGTTTTAACAGGTGTTTGGGACGTACGGTGATACAAAAACAGGTGCAAAGTAGGTTTTTGTGTTACGTGGTTTTGTTGTGCCTACACTCGTTAGCTATTCTTGTACACTTACTTTTAAATCCACCGTTAAGCATGTGTTATTTGTGGCCGATGTGCCTTTTTTACTTAGAGGCTGGCTTAACGTGAACCTTTAAAGGGAAAGTAATACTTCGTTTTATCTTTATTTTATTTTGTAGGCATTAAAAAAAACACGAAGAATGATATGTCTTATCTCTCAAACCTTTATGGTTTAAGAGATATTCACAAGCAAAGTTTCCCCTTCCCGCCCCTTTTACCTAGTGCAAACCATCTCTTCTCAGATGTGGAATCTGGTTGTAAAACTAGACAGATAACAGCAGGGGACAATCTTTTTTCTATTAGAACAATGAAGGCCCTGCCCCCCTTGACAAGTTTTTCAGGTTTTCCCTTATCTTAATTGAAGATTGTCCCTCTCTGCAGTCTACCTGGGCACCTCCCTTCTGATCTGGCTGAGCAGTGTTACATCAATAAAAGGGGAGGGAGGGGGATACTTTGTCATTGAATTACTCTTGAACTACAACTCTGACAGAATTAAAATAACACTTTCCAAAGTCCAAATACTATAATGATTAATTAGAGCTGCTTTTATTATAAAACATTACTATCCCTTTAAATCTAGCCCTAGGTGAGGTCTAACTAGAGATCTATAGAGAGGCATGACCACTTCCCTTTTTCTGCTACTAATGCCCCTAGATATACAACCCAGCAGACTGCTTGCATTCCCCGCTGCTTTATTACATTGACAACCTATCTTTAACCCTTTGAGTGCCAGAGGGGTACGCAACGCATTGCAAAGCAATGCCTTGTGTACCCCTCTGGCACTCAAAGGTTAAGTCAATAGAAATAATTACTCCCAAATCCCTTTTCTCTGTTGTCTCTGACAGCACAGTACCCTTAACAGTATATTTTTCCTTTGGACCTTTATGTCCCAAGTGCATTATTTTACATTTATCAACATTAAACTGCAGCTGCCACACTCTTGTCCATTATTCTAATTTACCTAAATCATTTGTCATTTGGCTTATTCCCCCTGGAATGTCTGCCCTATTGCAGATCTTTGTATAATCTGCAAAAAGGCATACCTTACCTTGAAGACCTTTTTCAATATTAAAAAGAATGGGCCCCCAGTACAGATCCCTGTGGTACCCCACTAGTAACACTCCTTTCATTCGAATATTCTCCATTGACTACCACACTCTGTCTCCTGTCATTCAGCCATTGCCTTATCCATTTAATACAAACACTGCAATTTATTAATTAGTCTTCAATGAGGGACAGTGTCAAATGCTTTACTGAAATCTAGATAAGCTATATCTCCCCTTTGGTCTATTATTTTAGTTACCCACACAAAAAAATCTATGAGGTTAGTTTGACAAGATCTCCCTGCTGTAAACCCATGCTGTTTGGTATCTTGCAAGCCATTCAAATTCAGATATTCAACAATTCTTTCCTTTAGCATAGTCTCCATTAATTTTCCCACTACTGATGTAAGACTTACTGGTCTATAGTTACCAGACTCTTCCCTGTTACCTTTTTTGTGAAGCAGTACTACATTTGTTATCTTCCAATCTTCTGGAACTACTCCTGTCGATAGCGACTGATTGAATAATAATAAATGAACATTTTGCCAGAACACACTTAAGTTCCTTTAACAACTTTGGGTGTATTCCATCTGGTCCCATTGATTTATCTGTTTTTAACGTAGAAAGTTGAAGTAGAACTTCTTCCTCTGTAAACATGCATGTTTCCCATGTCTTGCCATTTCTTTTTTCTAACAGAGGTCCCTTCCCTTTATCTTCCTCTGTAAAAACTGAACAAAAATATTCATTGAGACAGCTAGCCCTTTATTCTCATCTACATAGTTTCAATTTTTTGTTTTCAGTCTAACTATTCCTTGTTTCATTTTACTCCTTTCACTTATATATCTAAAAAATGTTTTATCCCCCTTTTTTATTGACTGGGCAATTTTTTCCGCTGTGTGTGCTTTGGCACATCTAATAATGCATTTGATCTCCTTCAGCCTAGTTTTATACCGATACCTATCTTCTTCCTTCTGCGTTTATTCATATTTCTTAACTCCTTTACTATATTTGCCACTTCTGTGGAGTACCACAGTGGTTTTCTTTTTCTTTTACTCTTGCTGACATGCCTAATGCAATGCTCTGTTGTGTTTAGTAAAACACATTTCAGATAATCCCATTTCTCCTGGACTCCATCGAAAGATCTCCGAGTTGTTAAAGACTGACATAAGCAATGGTCCTGTAATATTGGCATCATGGTCACTCACTCCTCAGTTTAAAATTGCAGGAGATATATAGTATGTAATGGTTATTACCACAGGAATACGTCTAGCTGGTTACTCCACAGACAAAGATAGTTCCATATAAAGGAGAATAAAAATGACTGAATATCCACTAGGTACCTTCATTTGGTCCAATATGGTGGACCAGAACACCTCTGGTTCTCCATTATAACACAGAGAATGATTTTCAGTGGTATATCCACTTATAATGTTTGATTTGGAAAGATAATCAGCATAATCACCACTTCAGGAACACATACCTACCAACATTTAAGAAGCCCAAAGAGGGACACTTTTATTTTAGATGGTTTATGTGGGAGTGTGGTTGGTGGGCAGGGCATTGCCGAGAATTTTTATGCTATTCTATGACCTACTGATACTTATGTGTGTAACCTAATAAATGATTTATAACAAGATTTTTTTATTTTATTTACAAATACTTATTTATAAACACATATACTGAAGTTTAAACAAACATTAATGTGAGATTTATTGCTGTAGAGCAACATTATACACTTATATACACACCACAAAGTCTGCTCTCCTAAAAAGAGGGACATCAGGGTGGGAAAGGGGGACATAGGGATTTGGGTCTAAAAAGAGGTACTCTCCCTCCTAATGAGGGACACTTGGGTGGTATGGGAACATACAAGAGGCCTGGAGTCAGTGTGTAAGAAATAAGGCTTTAAACCTCTAGAATGTTAAAGTGGTCTCTAAAGCATTGTTGAGTAATACATTAGAGTCCTCTCCAGCACTTAGGGTGTTAAAAGCCCTCATAACCCTCTGCATGCCAGAGAGGTGTCCAATGTATTACAACGCAATATGCTGGATACCTTCCTGGCACTCGAAGGGTAGGAATTTGTACCTGTTTCCTGTTGCGCAGTTGTTTTGCCCAGAAATTGTGCACGTTTCCTCAGCCTCACAGAGTTTTGATTGTTTTGACATTTTACTAACTGAAAGCGTGGATAATTTTACATTTTCTATACCATTGGTCTGTAATGTAGCACCGTTCACTCATGCAAAATATCATTGCTTTGAATAAAAACAAACTCCTTGGATGCTAGAAAGGACTTTTGGAAGCAATGCGTTAGTGATGTTATTAGCATGCAAGAGATTAACATTATATATAAACAAAACAATATGTCGTCAGTCCTCCAAGCAGAGTAGAGGTTAAGTGTACAGTTAACAGTGGAAGTGCCCCTCCCCTCACAATGCATCCCTTTTATTCTTGCTTTCCCACAGCCCACATGTCCTGGTTTCCTTCTCTGGTGCTTTCTGTTTATTTCACCCTCTTGGGCTCTGTCCACAGCTGGGACATCTGTGTCACACCCCCTCATTCAAATACATTCCACAGCTTTGGCTATAACCTTTTTGTGGCCAGCAGGAGCTAGAACTGACATCCGGCAACATCCCCTATCAACAGAGTACTTTTCCAGAGCATGTCATGCATGGACATGAGACTCCTACTGACACAGCAGCCTGCATTTCATTGAGAAATATATATTAGTACTAGCATTACTGGAATGGCGTTGCCCGTGCGGGTAATAAAACAATTACTTTTTTAATGACTGGCTTGTTGAATTTTCAGCACTTAGTCCTTTTAGCTCCATAGATGTGTGCAACAAACTGCAAAGCACTGCGCTACTCAGCTCTGCATCAATGAGTGTGATCGTGTGTTTGAGCATGTGTTGTGTGTGTATGAGCATGTGAGCGTGTTTCAGCGACAGTGTGTGTATGAACGTGCGCTAGTGTGTGAAAGGGTGAAAATGTGTTTGAGCAAGAACGTGAGAGCTTTTCAGAACTTGCTTAGCAACAGAATGTGAGAGCAAGAGCATGAGCATGTGCGTGAGCTTGTATGTTTGGTGTGCATTGTGTATAGTGTTTTGAGTATAGCCTCTGGCATAAAGCATTTGGAGTTTTGCGTATAGCATTTAGCGTACTGCATATAGCGTTTGGCTTACAGCGTTTTGTGTATAGCACTTGGTGTATGGCATATTGTGTATTTCTTATGGAATTTTGCATATAGCATTTGCGTATATTGTTTTGTGTATCGCATTTGGCTTATTACGTATAGTGCTATGCATATGACGTATTGCATACTGTGTATAGCTTTTGCACATAGTGTTTGGCGTTTTGGGTATACATTTTGGCATATTGCATATAGAGATGTATAGTGATTGCTGTTTTGCATATAGTGTTTCATGGATAGCATTTTGCATACAGCATTCGGCATATGGCGTTTTCTGTATAACATTTGCCATTTTGTGTATAGCATTTGGTGTATGGCGTATGGAGTATAGAATTTGGCATTTTGTGTATAGTTTTTGGCATTTCAAGTATAGCATTTCTGTATAGCGTATTGCATATAGCATTTGGTGTACAAAGTTTGGCATACAGAATTTGTCCTTTCATGCATAAGATTTGGCATTTGTCGTAGGGTTTATATCTTTTGCCGTTTCGTGTATAGCTTTTGGTTATATCACTTCACATTTTGTTTATAGAGTTCTGCGCATAGCATTTGTTGTTTAGTGTATAGCTTTTGGCATGTAGCGTTTGCCGTTTTGTGTATAGGGTTTTGCATATAGCATTTGTTGTTTCGTGTATAGCGTTTGGCATTTGGTGTATGGCTTATAGAGTTTGGCGTTCCATGCATAACTTTTGGCGTATGGCATTTGGCATATAGTGTTTGATGTTTTGTGTATAGCATTTTGTGTTTAGCATTTGGCATTTCATGTACAGTGTTTAGTATACGTTTGGGATTTTGTGTATAGATTTTTATGAATAGCATTTGGTGTATAGCATTTTGTATATAGAGTTTGGCGTTACATGTATAGAGTTTTATGTATATTTTGCATCTCTTGTACAGCTTTTTACGTATAGTGTTTGGCATTTCATGTACTGCGTTTGGCGTATAGCATTCTGCGTATGACATTTGCTGTATAGCATTTGCCATTTAATGTATAGCGTTTTACATATAGCATTTAGCTTTGCGAGTATAGTGTTTTGCATATGGCGTTTGGAGTATTGCGTATAGCTTTTGGCATAAAGCATTTGGAGTATAGTGCTTGACATATTGCATTTGATGTACTGCATATAGTGATTGGTGTTTTGTGTATAGATTTTGGTGTTTCATGTATTGCGTTTGGCGTATAGTTTTTGGGGTATAGCATATGGAGAAAGGAGTTTGCCGTTTTGTGTATAGTGTTTCTGTATTGAGTATAGTATTTGGTGTACAGTGTTTGGCAAATAGCATTTCGTGTGTAGAGTTTGGCATATAGGATTTAATGTATAGAGTGAGTAGCATTTGTGTGTCGAGTTTTGCATACAGCATTTGTTGTTTCATGGATATAACGTTTGGCATATGGCATATAGCATTTGATTATAGTGTTTGACGTATGGCAGATAGCGTTTGACATTTCGTGTATAGCGTTTGTTGCTTCATGTATAGTGTTTGGTGTGTGGCATTTTCTATTTTGTGTATAGGGTTTTGCATATAGCATTTGTTTTTCGTGTATAGCGTTTGGCATATGGGTTATAGAGTTTGGCGTTTTACATACAGAGTTTTGTGTATAGCTCTTGACGTATATTTTTTGGCATATAGCTTTTAACATTTCATGTATAGCATTTTGTGTATAGAGTGTGCAGTTTCATGTATAACTTTTGACATATAGCATTTGGCATTTCATGTATAGCTTTTAGTATACAGTGTTTGGCGTTTCGTGTGTAGCGTTTTATGAATAGCATTTGGCGTTTTATGTATATATTTGAAAAGTGTGTACAGCATTATGTGTATATTGCTTGGCATTTCATGTATTGCATTTGACATATAGCTTTTTACTTATGACATTTGTCGTTTTGTATATAGCGTTCTGCGTATAGCATTTGGCATTTCGTGTATAGTGTTTTACATATGGTGTTTGAGTATTGTGTATACCTTTTGATGTAAGACATTTGGCATTTTGTGTATAGAATTTAACATATTGCATTTGGCGTATTGCATATAGGGTTTGGTGTATTGCGTATAGCATTTGGCATTTTGCGTTTAGCGTTTGGCGTATTGTGACTAGCATTTGACATATTGTTATAGCATTTGGCTGTAGAGTTTGGCATTTTGTGTGCAGAGTACTGGCCATATAAAAGCCAGTCTCCGTCCAAAATGGTTCCCCATTGGTGTTAAGCACCTCCCTGTCAGTCAGCTTCTAGCAGGTTTTGTCATCACTCCAGCTAGAAGCTGATTGGATGGGAGGTGCATAACCCCACATCCCAGCCAATGAAGAGTGGGAAGTTACCATTTTGAACAGAGACTGGCCATATAAAAGCCAGTCTCTGTCCAAAATGGTTCCTTCCATTGGGGTTAATCATCTCCCTGTCAATCAGCTTTTAGCAGGTTTTGTCATCCCTCCTGCTACAAGCTGATTGGATGGGAGGTGCATAACCCCACATCCCAGCCAATGAAGGGTGGGAACCATTTTGAATAGAGACTGACCATATAAAAGCCAGTCTCTGTTCAAATTTCCCTCAATGTGGCTCTGGCAACAGCCCAAGAGGTATACAGGGTGGATTCAATAGAATTCGGGGCACAACTAATATTAAACTATATTTCTACCTTTACTGAGGCAATTTTGAACAGGTGGAAGAAAGAAGATAAGAAGGTATAAGATGAAGAAAAAGATAGAAGATGAAGAAGAAAGAAGATACAAGCTTATAGATTAAGAATTATAGTGTATGACCAAAGTGCAGAAGACCCCGCTGGAAATCAGGATTACAGTTAAGTGTTTATTTTAATTGCATGGTGTTAGTGTTAGGGGGATTAACCCTGTGAGTGCCAGTGGGGTATGCAACACCCTGCAATGTGTTGCATACTCCACTGGCACTCATAGGGTTACATTTATTTCTTTTCACAAATGTTTTTAGATCCTTGGATGTGTTGATATGGGACTTAGAGCCCAATATCAAAACATCCATGGGCCGATAGTGTAGGGATTACTAGCTGCGAATGCGTATGTTCAAGTACAGGTCGGTGTTTTTTTTAATGCACGTTAGGGACTCAACGTCTAGGTTTGCTAGGCACTATTTTAATGCAAAATAGAGAGTCCTTTAATGTGTGTTACAAGCCACCACATGTAATTGAATAACAAATTCATCTGCTTTTTCTCTGTTAACAATGGATGCAAATTTAGCGCCGTTGTGCATTTTTACCTGTCAGTAGTTTGTCACAACACAGGTAATAGAATACTAAACTTGACTTAAAACTACCAACGGCATGTTTTATTTATTTTTATCATTGTTTATTTTTTTAACGTTGGTAATAGAATTAAACTCTTAGTGTACATCATGACATACTGAGCCGATTCGGGAAGCTCAGTAGAGGCATTCAACGGGTTCGGGAAACTTGCAGATCTTCAGTTGCTGCTGGACTACGATTCCCATCATGGATGTATAAATTGATATGTTAATCTGAGAGCATTAGCATGTATATACACTTAGCTACTAGTATTGTGACACTGTGCCTGATATCTTAAAAGTTTTTTTCTCAAGCCACTGTCAGTGAGTCTATGAATCTACAGTGGCTATTTTAAGCATTGCTACTTAGTCAGTGACTCAGTGGAGCTCAAAATAAATTAAGATGCTGAGCTATTTCCTTAGCAATTCAATTTGTAAACCAATCCATTGCCACTTATGTTCTGCCACTGGTATATCCACCAAAAGACAGATGTAGATAAACTGACTCACTAGTTGCTCATGGATTATAAATCCCATATATTGAATAAGGATCAGTTGACTAAAAATGTTGTACACCTGAAATTAATCAGCAGTGTAAATCTCAATTTGAAGAATCTTCCCAAATTAAATGTTAACTCTTTTAGTGCCAGAGAGGTATCCAACATATTGCATTACAATGCACTGGATATCTCTCCATTGGAGGGCCAGCAACTTTTGGCCTGGAGGGGAAGTAACACATTAAATTAGGTTGAAAAGACACAAGTCCATCAAGTTCAACCCTTGCCTCGAAATGGGAATTATAAAGCTTTCCTGCTGCCAAATAATTTAGTCTTTATCAGAACTTGGGAAAAGAATTCCACAATTTAACAGACCTTACTACAAAAAAAACCTTCCTATGCTGGAGACAAAACCTCCTTTTCTCTAATCTCAAGGGGTGGCCCCTGGTTATTTGGTCAGGCCTTGGAATGAACAGCTCACCAGAGAGAACCCTGTATTGACCTCTCATAAACTTGTACATCATGGTAAGATCTCCTCTTAGTCATCTTTTTTCTAGAGTAAACAAATCAAGTTAGTCTAGTCATTCCTCATACGCCAAGTCCTCTATTCCCTTGGTTAATTTTGTTGCTCTTCACTGTACTCTCTCCAGCTCTAGAATATCCTTTTTTATAAATGGTGCCCAAAACGGCACTGCATATTCGAGATGAGGTTTTACCAACAATTTGCACAATGGCAAAATTATGTTATCTACTCTTAAATACCCCTTTTTATGCAAGACAGGACTTTGTTTGCTTTTGCTACTGCTATTTGACACTGATCACTGTTTCCAAGTTTGTTGTTTCCCAGGACTTTCTCTAGCAACAAGTCCCCTAAAATGATTCTATTAAGTTCACAAGTAGCATTGGGATTTTTTCTTCCCAAATGCATGACTTTACACTTTCCCACATTATTTTTCATATTTTATTTGGTTGCCTAATCTGCCATTTTATGTAAATCCCTCTGTAGAGAATACATAGCCTGTTCTGAATTTATTACCCTGCTTAATTTAGTATCATCTACAAATATTTATATTTTGCTTTCCATATATATTTCCAGGTCATTTATAGATACGTTAAAAAGCAGTGGACAAAGTATTGAACCCTGAGGTACACCACTCTCAACTTTAACTGTATTGGAGAACTGTCCATTTACAACCCCAGCCTCCTGTATGGCACTTTATAAAATGCCTTTGCAAAATCTAGATATGCTACATCAACTGCCTTACCATTATCTAGGTTACTACTTACTTCTTCATAGAGGCTGAAAATATTTGTGGCTCAATACTATTAGCAGTGTTAAAACAGGCGTAACGGTAAAAATAAGCACAGTGTAAAATGCAAACGTGTTTTACAGGTATTCTATTTCAAAACCACAAAAAATCAAAACCAGCATAGGCTACACAGGTCATTTATAGATATGTTAAAAAGCAGTGGACAAAGTATTGAACCCTGAGGTACTCCACTCTCAACTTTAACTGTATTGGAGAACTGTCCATTTACAACCCCAGCCTCCTGTATGGCACTTTATAAAATGCCTTTGTAAAATCTAGATATGCTACATCAACTGCCTTACCATTATCTAGGTTGCTACTTACTTCTTCATAGAGGCTGAAAATATTTGTGGCTCAATACTATTAGCAGTGTTAAAACAGGCGTAATGGTAAAAATAAGCATAGTGTAAAATGCAAACATGTTTTACAGGTATTCTATTTCAAATCCACAAAAAATCAAAACCAGCATAGGCTACACAGGGTCACCGTACAAAATGGAGCTGTCTGCTTTTAATCAACTACGCGTTACACTTTCACATAAACGCATAAAACGTCAACGTAAAAGGAAATTGGTGAACGTTTGGTGACAGTAAGGCCAAGTTAAGAATCTGAAAGGGCAAATCCAAGCCCCAGTCAATCCCAAGCCAGAAAAGTATCAATATTAGTCCCAGAATGTATAAAAAAGCCCCAAAAAACATCAAACACTGTGTTTAGTGGTTTTTTGAGTTAGAGCTCAGGTCCCCAGGAACGGAGGATAGTGTTAGAGAGAGATGCAGTCAGTGGAGAGAAGTAGAGGCAGAGGAGTCAGGAGAGAGAAGTATACAATAAATTTACACATCACACTTTTTTTTATTAACACTACACACTTAACTTTTTTTCTACAGTGTAACTGAGTGAGTGCAAGACAGTAATTGTGACTGAGTGTTTGAGTGAGTGACTGGGTATGAGGGAGGTGGAGAGGAGTCAACTTGACACTTCTCCATTTGTTTGGGTGCTTTCAGGGGTTAACTTGACAGTCTTCCATTTGTTTTGGCCTTAGAGAGCTTGC
The DNA here is from genome assembly GCA_037306005.1 of Rhinophrynus dorsalis. NCBI lineage: Eukaryota > Metazoa > Chordata > Amphibia > Anura > Rhinophrynidae > Rhinophrynus > Rhinophrynus dorsalis. Next base: position 339,740,863 of record CM074721.1, read on the forward strand.
GTGTAAGGATTCTGCTCTGCTTTAGTTGAAACGGCTATGGTTTTGAAACCGTTGTTGTGGCTTGTACGCCTCAACTTTGAGGTGCAGGATTACTGACAGAAAATGTATCATTACTGTATGTAACAGAATACTACTTGAGCATTGTTTTCAGTTAATTCTTATGGGCTTTTTTTTGACTGGTGGTATGTAGAATTACCACAAGTTTTGTTCTAGCAATGTGAGTGATAGAATACTGACATCTAACTGAAAAGACAACGCCAGCTTTTATTTTACTGGTGGTAATAGTATCAAGCCCTAGTTTGGAATGATATATTCCTCACAAAACCATGTTGATTCCTGCTAATAATCATATTTTTTGAAGTGTAATCCCTTATTATCCCTTCTCACTATCCCACTTTCCTACTATAGAGGTCAAACTCACAGTTCTTTAATTACCAGGTTCTGTTTTTGTTCCTTTCTTAAATAAAGGCACTACATTGGCTATACACCAATCTTGTGGCACTGAGCCTGTGGTGACAGTACCTTTAAAGAGTCAAAAATGAGGGGTCTTGCTAACACCGTACTGAATTTCTGAAGAACCCTAGGATGTATACCATCAGGACCCGTGCACTGTCAGTCTTCTGCTATCATTCCAGCCCAGCATCCCAGCCAACACCATTTTGTTATTTTTCTAATTGGTATTCATTTGATGAAGTAAGGCAAGTGATCCCACAGTTACAAGAAATTAAACTATACCAGTGATACCACAGAGCTTACAATTGAAATATAGTGTTACCGTTTTAGTTGCTCGTCTGGCCTCCTCTTCCCTTTTCCCCTCTAAACTGACTCATAACTATTGATGTCAGATGGCAGTGCCTACATCAGGTGGCCTCTATCTCTGTTGGGTCCACTCTCACAGTGTTGCTAACGCCAGTTAGCTTTAGTCCTAGTACTCTGCAATTTATGATTATTCTGTGCATGACCCTGGCTATCTATTGACCTCCCTTAAGCCTGTTGTTATACTTGCTTTGCTTGATTATCCTGTGCATGACTTGGCCATACTTTGACCTCCCTTAAGCTTGCGGATATGCCTCCTTGGTCTGATCATCCTGTGCATGACCCTGGCTATCATTTGACCTCCCTTAAACCTGCTGATATACCTGTTTAGTTTGATTATCCTGTGCCTGACCCTGGCTATCCATCAACCACACTTTGGCCTGCTGATTTTCCTGCTTACATTGTCTCTCCTGTGTATAACTCTGGTTATCCATTGACCATTTTACCACCTGCTGATTTTGATGAACTGTGTATGACTTATGGCTTTCCTGTGACTACTCTTTTAGCATGCTGATTCAAATTCTAGTGTATGAACTTTTGGTTACTCTTTGACCACTCTCTATTCACTAGTTTTCCCAGAAGTGTTTGTGCTATATTCCATACCCTGTTTGAGATGTAGTTTGGGGAATACAGACTCAGTGATTGTTACATAATTCACTTGTGCTAGTGTGTTTGCATGTGACCCAGATGTCAGTTGGCACACATATCTTCATCCTGTCATCTGTCATCAGCCTCAAAGCTTCCCTGTCATTGTAGAATTCACCCTCAACTTGACCAGATGTTGAGGGTGCAGGTGAGGAATATCCAGCTGATGACACTCTAGCCTCATCAGCAGATTCCAAGCATGGTTCAATGTCCTCAGCAGGCTCCAGGGGTGGCTCACTGTCCTCAGCAGACTCCAGGGGTGGCTCAGGTGTAGAGGTGAGGAGGATCCTCCATCCACCACATCTATGACCTTCCCTGAAGATGATCCATCCTGGGTCCGTGGACTGAACTGGGCTTGTGGCCACTGGGGCTCACCCACAAGTCTAATGTGGGTGTAGTCTAGTAGACAGGGCTCGCTCCCCAGCCATTGACTTCTGTGTGGCCGACTGCAGGCTCTTTGGCCATGTGTGCTGTATAGTGGTGGGAGCCATGTTGGATCTGTAGGCCACATGAGGCCCATACGTGGGGTAGATAGGCATTTGTGGTGGTAGACAGTGGTAGGCGTGGGACATCCCCCACCTTGCAGATGTTGTAGGCAGTAGCCACCATGACAACCCTGTTGTCTGTGTGTCCGGTGGGACCAGTGGCTTTTCCTGTGGCTGGGGCAGGTTCAATTGCTGGGGCAGGTCCAGTGGCTGGGGCTGGTCGAGTTGCTGGAGCAGATCTAGTGACTGGTCTGGTATGACAGGGTGGGACCCTCTTCAGGGTCTTCGCTGATAACCCCTGTTGGATGCTCCTGTGCATGTACATGGCTCTCTGACACAGAGACTGCAATTGGAGGATTACGAATGGGAATTAATTGCAGGTACATTTCTACTGTGGCATGCATCATAGACAACTGGACCTAGCCTAGACATATGTAAAGATTGATTTAGCCTATAAAAGGCTTAACCCTTTGAGTGCCAAAGGGACAAGCAAGTCGCTGAAAAGCAATGTGTTGCGTACCCCCTGGCACTCAAAGGGTTAAGATCCTTTCAACTCTATATACTCATTTGAGGGTTTCACCATGCTGATTGAAAAGTGTACTCCCATAGCTGCTTATGTGGTTTGACACTGACAGATTCTCCAGGAGGTGCATTTTGTGGGTGCATCACTATCTTCACTCAGCATGATATTTACCTCCATTTGCTAAACAATTGTGTGCTGTTTGCAGTTTTGCACAACTGTCTGTGGCACTAGTCCAATCATTGTAACCTGTCACATACTGCATGTGTCAATCACTACATGATGGGTCTGACTGTAACAGCTGTGAACAGCATGTATGAGCAACGCAGAACAGAAGGGGTTAACTGATGAACTGAGATGGGATATTTGGTCTGTTACTGTTAGGGGTTTAGATCATGATCTATGTAACTATGTACTAATCACCCAGTTTTCCCAACACAGAAGCAGGGAACAATATAACAGATATGTGGAACAAACGATATGACAACATCTATAACAGGGTGTTGGTTGTGGGACAGGGGGAAGGGAGATTGTTACTTACCATAAGCCTCAGGACTAGTCTAGTCCCCTGTGTAATGCCACTAGGGATGCCCTGTACCAGGATGTTTGACAGGCTGCCACGGAGCAGCACCTCCCACCCATTGAAGGTGATGGAGTATGGAGGGCCACCACCTATTCTCTGAGTGTAGGCTGGCAGCTCAGCATGCTTGTTCTTGACTGCCACTTACAGTTAGTCCATCTCTTTTTCAGGCCTTCCACTGTTCTCCTGGGTACCACAACTGCATTGACCAGGTTGGCCACCTCCTACCATGCCTGCCTCTTACAGGCAGCAACGCCCCTGGCCTTGACGGAGCTATACAGGATCTGCTCCCTCTCCAGGATACCGCTTACCAGGGCCATGTTCTACTCATAGGTTTACTTGGCCTCCCTCTACCTGTCATCTTCCACTGCAGGCTCAGCTTTGTGTGATGTGGAAGGCAACACCTGCTTTGGCCCTGGCTGTGTGTGTCCCTCCCCGACACCCCATACCACTGCCATCTCTCTCCCTGCCTGGCGTGTGTCTGGCTCTTGGCGGGTCCCCCTCCTCCCATGTGCTCTCCCTCTCCTTCCCTACCCAAGGATGCCCTGACCACTTTCCTCCTCTACCCCTCCTCTCCCTCCAGCCTCCACTCCTCTCCCTGCCATCTCTCCTCCACTCCTCTCCACCTCCATTACACCCACTCACACACAGTCACTCACACAGTCATTCGCTCAATCATAATCACCCTCTAGAACTCCCTTGCACTTACTCAATCACACTGTAGAAAAAAAGTTAAATGTGTGTAGTGTTAAGAAAAAAAAATAAATGTGTGTTTGTGTGTGGATATAATGTGTGCAATATGTTCAACAGTGTAATTTGTGTTTTTTAATTGTGCAATTCGCTCCTCTCCCCACTCTGACTCTACTTCTCTCCAGTTACTGCTACTCTCTCTCTCACTCTTTCTAACACTAATCCTCTGTACCTGTGCCCTTTGCTCTAGCTCAATGAATGAGATACACAGGCAGTGTTTGGCGGGTTTTTGGGGCTTTTATACATTTTGGGACTAAAATTGATACTTTTCTGGCTTGTGATTGGCTAGGGCTTAGATTTGCCCTTTCTGTTGTCAAAAAGTAGCATTTTTTGAGGCAGAGGTAGTTGTGTAGTTGAATAAAAGAAGACAGTGCCATATTTGTTAGTACAGCAACATGTGCTGTCTACTCCGGTTTTGTTTTACCGTAATTCAACATTTGAATAGCTGTAAAACTCACCTTTGCAATTTACACGATGCTAGTTTTAACTATTAGGCCTGTTTTAACTCCAACATTTGAAACCAGGCCCTCATCTGTTATTATCCATTGCCTGTGCCAATAAGCAGTAGCAGATGAGAGCATTAGGGATTGCTTCATTCCAGAGGGCAGATTTAAAGGCAGGCGTTAGCAAAAAAAAAATCCACTGTCGTGTGTTTGAACGTGCAGTAAGCCATTTAAAGGTGTGTCTTATGAACCGCTAACAGCAGTTCGCTAATCCTTATGACCGATAATCTTACATGCATTGAGACTCATGGAACAAGATTCTCCAGAGCCATTTAAAAGAGTGCAGTACTGCTAACGGCTGATAGACATTTAACAGGCAAAAGTTAAGACCCAGTTTTGTTAGCTGTAAAACACATAACGGCAAAAAGAAACCACTGTCGCACAAAAGGAAACAGACTAACAGCATACTGCACAAGCATGCAAATGGAAAAATTAACTCCTGCAATGCTAAAATAACACAAAAACTATGCCCATGCACCACAAATTGCCCTCACACACAACACAACAACCTAGCAACACCACAGGAACAAGGCTGCCAACACAACACATCACAACATTGTACGAAACAATGGCGTTTAACACACAGCATGGACACCTCTCAATACAAAACAAGCTCACCTGGGCAACATCTCAACACGATAGAGATACATTCTGCACCCCACAACGTGACACTTGCAACTGACAGCTACACACCAATCAAAACACAGCAGCTTTTATAACACGCTCACATCGGCAAACACTTACTTGGACAACACTCTCCCATTGGTCATCACTCACCTCATGACCACACCTGAACAACACCCCAACACGGTCTTAAAGGGACAGCCTACCATACTCACATGTGGCTTGTTTACCACTCAGGGAAGGAGAGAGAGAGAGAGCGAGATAGATAGAGCAAGACAGAGATAGAGAGAGATAATCCAATAAGTATGTTCGCATACCTACTGATGCGATGACTGCAGAGAAGGCGTGCAAGGGCGAGGGCTAGGGAACGCCAGCAACTCCCAAGCACATCTGATTAACAGCCTTCACCTGTTGCAAGTGAGGAGGCTCTGGCTCAAGAGCCACACAGGAGCCCATCACCACCTGGGCGACAACACCTACCTGCAGAACCACAGCTGCTGTAACAGGATGCTCCACAGATACAGTAATAGGATGCTCCCCAGCTGCCACAGAGACCCCTGGAGCAGCGTATGATGTACAGACGACCACAAAGGCCCAGGGTATACCGCCCAAGGGTCCCACTCCTAGGAATGACCGATGAGGAGGTGATAGATCTCTACAGGTTGAGACCGCACAGCATCATTGCCCTATATGAGGTCATCAAGGATGAGGTCAATCCCATATATGTCCACAACCATGCCCTAACTGGGTTGCAAAAACTCATGTGTGCCATACATTTCATGGCAAGTGGAGCCTTCCAGTCGACAGAAGGTTACGCATCTGGCATGTCACAGGCCACATTCTTGAGGATTCTGGCCCAGGTGTTGCCAGCCCTCAAAAGCAAGGCCAGTAGGTATACACATTTTCCCACCACCGACATGGAGTGGACACATTTGAAGCATGGCTTTTACACAAGGGGAGGTATGCCCAGGGTCATGGGTGCAAAAGATTGCACCCATGTCTATATAAAAGCTCCAGCATGTGAGGGACATTTATACATTAACCGCAAGAACTTCCACTCCATCAACGTGCAGATGGTGTGTGACAGCAACATAAGGATCATGAATGTCTGTGAGAAATCTCCAGGGAGCTGTCAAGATGCATAAATACTCCGAAACTCATCTGTACACAAAGACTGTGAAAATGGAACGTATACAGGGGGATGGCTTCTGGGTGAGTTAACAATACTAAATCACCCCACATCCACACACAATACTGCTCTGCATGCTCTTCACTTTCAGCTAGTAAGTCCACCTCATAAAACATCACACAACATGTGCTTCCCGTCTAACCATGTCACTCATTTTCCACAGGTGATTCAGGCTATGGCTGCAAATCCTGGCTACTGACCCCGAAAATCCCCAAACCTTTATGATTTGGTAAAGTTACCTCTTCCTGTTTGTTTTAGTCAAGTGAGCGCTCTATGGGACAGCTGCAGATTCTGGTCATTTGACTGGATGGAGACACAACCGAAATTGCAGACTTTGTAGATAATTCCAATTAAGTATTTATTTCTAAATAGCAAGATTTTGGCTCTGCTGAAGAGCCTCCGTCTGGTCAAATGACTGGAATCTGCAACTGTCCCACAGAGCGCTCACTTGTCTAAAACAGACAGGAAGAGGTAACTTTACCAAGAGATATCTCTCAAACCATAAAGGTTTGAGAGATAAGACTTACATCGATCTACATCTTTTTTAATGCCTACTATATTACATCAAGGTAAAATTAACCATTGCTATACCATAAATGCAAGATTTTGACGTAATCGACATGTGAATCTCTGGTTGCCATGATGGTATGCGTGCGTTGAGATGCATGGGATACTAGCCTGGCAATAACAGATTGATGAACTTGACAGGATCCTGTCCATGAGGTCTGTCCAAGTTCAGTCCTGAAGGCCAACAATCAGGTCAGTAGTGAAGGATATCTTTGATTAAGTCCTGTTGTTTTTCTGGATAAGCCGATCCATCCTTGCTACAGCCTTGCTGAGTTTTATGTTTCTGGTTGTTGTAACCATTTCAATGGCAGAGGGGTACCCAATGCATTCTCAAAATAGTTGTGCACCCCTCTGGCACTGAAATGGGTTAAGGCTCCATACATTTATCTCACCCTTGTGAAAATGTCCTGTATTTCCTCAGGGTCATCGTAGGCTGTGTCTGGTGAGGAGGAGGATGAACCACCTCTGAGGGTGTCTGCCTCTGCTCCTGAGGCTATGGAAGGGGAAGCGCATGGTAAGTAAAATCCTAAATCTGCCTCTACCTGTTCCATCAGGGCCCAGTCAGCTCTGCCCAGTGTTCTGTTACTGCCAATGAAATGATCAAACGACATTGCATGAATTGCCTTTCTCTGTTCCATGATACGCTCTAGCATATCTAAGGTGGAGTTCCACCTGGTCCCAACATCTTGTTTTAGGCGGTGCTCTGGGAGGTCTGCCTTTTTCTGTTCCTCCCTAAGTAGCTGGCTATCTTTGACGCTCCGATGGAAGTGGCCATAAATTTGTTGGCACGACTCCAGAAGTGCTGACAACCTTCCAGTGTTACTGCCATCCTCAAGAGCAGTCTTCACTACTAGATGCAGGACATGTGCTGAGCAGCACACACCCACAAATCTGTCATCCCGGAGAACCTTGATCATGTTAGCTGCACCATCAGTAACCACAAACCCCATTTGTGCCTGTGTTCCTGCTTGCTCCCCTAGCCAGTGCGCCACCATGTTCTGCAGTGCTTTGAGAATGTTATCTGAGGTGTGCTGCTGATCCATTACCTCAGCATGGAGGAGGAAAGAGCAGTGCCGAGCCTGTTTGGCTACTGCACATGAACTTGTTGTTGCTATCAGTGTGTCTTGCAACACATTGGGCTGCCACCAAAGCGCCGTCAATGACAGGAAGCCATGCTGGCCACTCTGGGCACTCCATAAGTCTGTGGTAATATGCACTGACTGGCCAGCAGCCTTTCCTAGCAGGTCCTTCAAAAGACCAACGCATGACCTGTACAGTGAGGGCACTATAGTTCTACTAAATGAATCCCCTTTCAATGACACCTACCAAAATCTTCCAGTGTGGCCTGTATTGACTTTGGGATGGGCTGTCTGCTGCATTTACTAGGACCAGATATGGCATGATCTCCCTGCCCTTTCTCCTGCCTACTGGTGTTGAGTGTGACACTGGTAAATGTAGTAGTGTCACCATGTTCTGCACTCATCAACACTGACTTGTGGTGGATGTTCAGGTGTTAGTTATTTCCGGGGGTGGTTAGATGACCCAACACCCTCCCACGGCTGACTTCCCTGCCACACAATTTGCATTTTGCTAGCCGGCCATCTCCAAGTGCCACAAAATGGTCCCACACTTTGGAGCGACAGATGACTCTGGAAGGTGGTGGAGAAGAAGAAACTGAGGTGACACTTTCTTCATTTCACATGCTGTATTTTTTTTACATACCTTTACAGGGGTACTAGTAGACTCAAAGATGGCAGCAGGGATGTTGGGACTGGGATTGGAGAAGGATGGAGTAACACTGGTGGCAGAGACACTAGCATCTACTACCTGACTGGGAGACTCATTTGGAACTGGAGAGGCAGTTAGTGAGTTTTCATCAATAGAAGGCAGAATTGTAGCTGGAGAAACAGGAGGAGTACTATGGGTAGAGGTGGAAAAATGAAGCTCAAGAGAATAATTAAGGTCAGTGGAAAACTCAAGCTTAGCAGGCCTTGGTCCCTCATATTCTTCTTCTAACTCTTGTAAGTTTGAACAGTGTCACGGATTTGAAGTCTCTCAGACTTTAGGTTTGGTAAAATAACTTAACTTTATTAAAAGTTAAAGGCAGTCCCCGTAGGGTAAACATACATAACAATACAACAGTAATATAACATATAATAGGTTGTACCAGCCTTGCCTAAATACCGGGCAAGGCAACCCAAGTGACAGTTTTAATGACAGGCTCTACCGGCCTTGCCTATACCGGGTAAGGCAACCGTGAGATGACATATACCGGTTCTACCGGCCTTACCAATACCGGGCAAGGCAGCCCCCACGGAATGCTGAATGTAGGCTCTACCGGCCCTGCCAATACCGGGTAAGGCAACCTTAAAGATGTTGAATTACAAGGTTCTACCGGCCTTACCAATACCAGGCAGGGCAGCCCAAAGGAGTACAGGAGTAGGCTCTACCGGTCCTGCCAATACCAAGTGAGGCAACCTACAGGATGGTATCGTCAAGGTTCTACCGGCCTCACCAATACCGGGCAGGGCAGCCTGAGCGAGTAGACCAGCTGTCAGGTGACTAAGACAGCATAGAGCATAAGTATAGAGGTCTTACTCAGCAGGAGTCTATTGCCAGGGATACTCGGACAACTGCAAAGAAGTGGACAGCGACTGACCACAGTACTGGATGTTCAGGTGCAAACCAACGTCCGCACGTTGGGACTAATGGTAATAGCGCCACCAGGTTTAATGGAGCAAACCAGCGACCGCACGCTGGAACCAACAAAGTATATCGCAACCAGGTTTAGTGGAGTAAACCAGCGTCCGCACGCTGGAGCCAATAATGTATCTCGCAACCAGTTTAGTGGAGTAAACCAGCGTCCGCACGCTGGGACCAACAATGTAAATAGCAACCAGGTTTAGTGGAGTAAACCAGCGTCCGCACGCTGGGACCAACAATGTATATCGCAACCAGGCTTAGTGGAGTAAACCAGCGTCCGCACGCTGGGACCAACAATGTATATCGCCACCAAGTTTAGTGGAGTAACCCAGCGTCCGCGCTGAGACCAACAACGTATATTGCAACCAGGTTTAGTGGAGTAAACCAGCGTCCGCACGCTGAGACCAACAATGTATATTGCAACCAGGTTTAGTGGAGTAAACCAGCGTCCGCACGCTGGGACCAACAATGTATATCGCAACCAGGTTTAGTGGAGTAAACCAGCGTCCGCACGCTGGGACCAACAATGTATATCGCAACCAGGTTTAGTGGAGTAAACCAACAAAGTATGATCAGCAGCGAGAAGAACAATGTCGCCAGAGCGACGGCTGGAGCAGGAGATTCAGGAACTCAGTAAGATTAACCCGCGAGGTGCTGGAACACAGGAACACTGGAACTAGTAAGATTAACCCGCGAGGTGCTGGAACACAGGAACACTGGAACTCTGGAACACAGGAACACTAGCATACAGGAACACTGGAACACAGGATCAGCAAGTACAGCAGGAACAGGCCCAGAAGCCTGACAAGCAGGTCAGGCAGAGTGAAGTCAGAAACACCACGAAAGGGCAACCTGGAAGTGCTCAGCCTGGGTTTAAAAAGGCTGTGTGAGGAGGGCTAATCACAGACAGCCAATCATGATACTATGCAAGTGACTGACATTGAACAGCACCAATCACGGGCACCGTGATAAACAGGAAGAAAAATCATCAGCAGCAGATTTTGGGGAGAGTTGATGAATTCCCTCTTCTGCCTGGTGGCTACCAGGAAATGGTAAATTATCTCCCTCAATAACTTTTTGTTCTCAGTGTCAGTGACAGTGGTGGCAGGAGAAATTTTCTCAAAATACTCCAATAATTCAAGTTTGGGCTGCTTACACGGACATTCTCTGTAAAACTCCCACGTTGATATTCCCCGCAGTTTCCCACCAGTAGTGTTCATGTTCAACATGCTAGGTGTCCCTAGGTTTATAGAACTGCCTGTAGCGGAGATGATGATGGGACTGGCAGTGGCAATAGTCATTGTGCAGGTGGTTCTGGGGGGATCATCACAAAACAGCTGATGAGAGACAGGTGACGGCCGCCTCGTGGTCTTAGAGGAGGAACTGGACCTCTCTACCCTTCTAGTAGAGGTAGAACTAACTGCAGTTCCTTTCTTCTTTCTAGTTTTTGGTTTGGACTGCTGCTGCTGAGTCTGACTAGTACTACTCAAAGTACTCTTCTTTCCCCGCCTGGTGCTGCTAGCTCTGCTTGAAAGCAACTGCGCTGTGGTGGTGTTGGTGGTTTCTGGGTCACTGCAGCTGGTACCAGGACGAAGAACATCAGGTTATTCACTAGGACTCAAATCCATTACGGATAGATAGATAGTAAGCTATTATAGTTGTACAACTTTAAAACCTGCCTGCCTATACAACCGTGACACTGGCTATGTGACTCTGAAAATTATTCAAACAAATAACTTGTATTTTTTATATTTTTAATAAAACCAACACAGGTGACTCTCCCTTGTGGTGGCGAAAAGGCACCTGCCTGCCTATACAACTGTGACACTGGCAGTGTGACTCTGAAAATTATTCAAATAAATAACTTGTATTTTTTATATTTTTAATAAAACCAACACAGGTGACTTTTCCTTGCGGTGGCTTAAAGGCACCCTTCCTGCCTATACAACTATGACACTGCCAGTGTGACTCTGAAGATTATTCAAACAAATGACTTGTATTTTGAATATTTTTAATAAAACCAACACAGGTGACTTTTCCTTGCGGTGGCTTAAAGGCACCCTTCCTGCCTATACAACTATGACACTGCCAGTGTGACTCTGAAGATTATTCAAACAAATGACTTGTATTTTGAATATTTTTAATAAAACCAACACAGGTGACTCTTCCTTGAGGTGGCTTAAAGGCACCCTGCCTGCCTATACAACTGTGACACTGGCAGTGTGACGCTGAAGATTATTCAAACAAATAACTTGTATTTTTTATATTTTTAATAAAACCAACACAGGTGACTCTCCCTTGCGGTGGTGAAAAGGCACCCTGCCTGCCTATACAACTGTGACACTGGCTATGTGACTCTGAAAATTATTCAAATAAATAACTTGTATTTTTTATATTTTTAATAAAACCAACACAGGTGACTCTCCCTTGCGGTGGCTTAAAGGCACCCTTCCTGCCTATACAACTGTGACACTGCCAGTGTGACTCTGAAGATTATTCAAACAAATGACTTGTATTTTGAATATTTTTAATAAAACCAACACAGGTGACTCTCTCTTGCGGTGGCTAAAAGGCACCCTGCCTGCCTATACAACTGTGACACTGGCAGTGTGACGCTGAAGATTATTCAAACAAATGACTTGTATTTTGAATATTTTCGATAAAACCAACACAGGTGACTCTCTCTTGCGGTGGCTTAAAGGCACCCTTCCTGCCTATACAACTGTGACACTGCTAGTGTGACTCTGAAGATTATTCAAACAAATGACTTGTATTTTGAATATTTTTAATAAAACCAACACAGGTGACTCTCTCTTGCGGTGGCTAAAAGGCACCCTGCCTGCCTATACAACTGTGACACTGGCAGTGTGACGCTGAAGATTATTCAAACAAATGACTTGTATTTTGAATATTTTCAATAAAACCAACACAGGTGACTCTCCCTTGCGGTGGCTTAAAGGCACCCTTCCTGCCTATACAACTGTGACACTGCCAGTGTGACTCTGAAGATTATTCAAACAAATGACTTGTATTTTGAATATTTTTAATAAAACCAACACAGGTGACTCTCTTGCGGTGGCTTAAAGGCACCCTGCCTGCCTATACAACTGTGACACTGGCAGTGTGACGCTGAAGATTATTCAAACAAATGACTTGTATTTTGAATATTTTCAATAAAACCAACACAGGTGACTCTCCCTTGCGGTGGCTTAAAGGCACCCTTCCTGCCTATACAACTGTGACACTGCCAGTGTGACTCTGAAGATTATTCAAACAAATGACTTGTATTTTGAATATTTTTAATAAAACCAACACAGGTGACTCTCTCTTGCGGTGGCTTAAAGGCACCCTGCCTGCCTATACAACTGTGACACTGGCAGTGTGACTCTGAAGATTATTCAAACAAATAACAAGTATCTGTGTCCTTCTTATTAATTATGTCTGCAGCGACTTCTTTTTGGTAGTGCAGACTGCACTTCGCTGTTCCTGATCTGGTCCTTCTTTATTCAGGAGATGGTGACTGTGGGTGTGAATCTACAGAGTGGAGAAAGAGTGGCTGGAGTTAGAAAAAATAGAGACAAGAGGAGTTAGCAAGCGTGGCATTAAAAATAAGGGGAGGAGACAAGTGAAAGAGAGCAAGAAAAGTAGTCTGAGGCAGGGCCGGACAGACAGCACCCAAAGTAGACAGGGGTGAAGCTTGGGTGTCAGGAGACCAGGGGTAGAGGCAGAGAGAAAAGAAAAGGGGATTTTTATGCATACCAATAAATCCTTTACTCTTATCCACTGGAGGATGGAGTCAGTAGTGGAGGCATAATTAGAGAGAAGGGTGGAGTTAGAGAGGCATGTCAGTAATAGAGAAGAGTGTGACACAGTTAGAGACAGGAGACTGAGACTGTGGGTATATTTAGAGGAGTGGCAGAGACAAGTGACAAAAGAGTAGGAGGAGGGCAGACTTACAGAAGAGTGGAGATAGAGGGAGTAGAGCTAGAGAATGGAGAAAGAGGGGCTGGAGTTAGACATGTTATAGACAGGAGTTAGAAAGGATGGTGTTTAAAAGGCGGATAGGAGACAAGTGAAAGAGCAAGATAGTGTGCTGAGTTTTGAGACTCTCCTCGCTGAGGATACTGCAGCGAGAGAAACAATCTTAATGTTAAATGCTTAATGGAAGCAGATGACAGAGGTTTGAGAGCAGAGTAATGGTGTACTTCCAGGACAAGATTCCAGTCCCAGGAAGGAGCAGGGTCCCTGTAAGGCAGAACCATACGAGTTACCCCCTTGAAGATATACTTGAATGTCAAGAATCTCCACAATTTTTTCTCTGGTAAAACACAGATAAAGGGGAAACTTGAACCTTACAGGATTTGGCACACAGTCCTTTTTCAAGACCAGTCTGCAAAAACTCCATAACTGAGGGGGGGGGAGGGTTTGAAGCGAAAAGGACCAATGCCACTTTGATCAAAAAAGGCAAAGCAGATGCCCAAATCAGATGGTAGAGTTTGGCAGAGACAGGCTTGCAGCATAGTCAGGATTACTGAGCCACTTAGCTTCTTGTGCTTCAAGGCAAAATTGGTCCAGCTGAGGTGGCGTATGTGACTTTTGGATAGAAAGTCCTGCATCAGAGGAAGCCTCCAAAGCTATTCTATTGACATGTCAAGAAGTTAATAGAACCAAGCACTTCTAGGTCAAGATGGAGCAATAAGGACACCCTGAACCCCTTTTTTTATTTTGGAGATCAGCCTTGAAACCATGGCAACTGGAGGAGAGACTCACACCAGAATGTACTGCGGTGGAACTGTCAATGTGTCCAGTGCCACTGCCTTCGGGTCCCCTAAGCTGAAGCACAATGTTCTTAGTTTTGCATTGAGGCAGGAGGTCATCAGGTCTACCTCTGGCATTCCTCAGAGATCCACAAGTTGAAGACAGTTTTCCTATTTCAACTCCCATTCACCTGGATTAACAGTTTATCTGCTGAGATAAATCACCTCCCACATGTCTACTTCAGGGATGTAAAGGGATGACAGAGCTGGAATGTGAGCTTCCGCTTAAAGAAGAATTCGTTCCACTCCAGTCTAAGACATTTTTAGTGACTGCTGTTGTGTAAGCATATGGGTCAGTGATGTATACCTCTTACAAAAACAGTGTTTAGGCTACAGAGTGTCATTCTGCATGCAGGAGGAATCAGTGGGATTTTATAGGCTGGTCTCAACTTCTGAAAGAAAAGTATTCTCACCTCCAAGTCACAGGCTGCTCATGTCTAGGGCTGGGCCAAAGATCCTGTCATGTAACCGCAAAAACCATGCAGTTGTCCATTTTTTCATGGGAAAATACAAGTTTGCTTAGCTAGATATTTAAACCTCGATGGTAACAAAAAGGTCAATAAAAGATTCTCAGTCATTGTCTTGGTATGTAAGAACAGATTTAGTTCAGCATGCTTATTGTTCCTGGTTTAAGGCTGTCACAGATAAATGGTTAAAGTAAGAGAATGTGCTCAGATAATGAACCCCTTACACAGTGTTTCTATTCTCAGCACAAACACGTCTCCCCTGGGTCTTGCAAAGATTTGATTAAAGGTTACCCCACAGAGACAGCTGGATTTAATTAACCACTGCACACCCTGCCAAAGGTACAGAATAGTAACAGAGAGACGATGGATTGTGCATCGTGGGTGATTGTCACAGTTAATATCCTGAACTGGCTAAGCTTGAGAAACACATCAACATGAAGTAAACTGATCCTGACCTACATGTGTGTATTATGCTAATGTTAAGATTTTGACAACTTTGGAGTTCAAAGTTGGAGAAATCTTGATGCATAGTGCCTTCAGGGTAACAAAGGAACTGGAAAAGTGGTGTCACTGGAGAAGTTATCTCCATTTTATCACCTCTTTATCACGCCTTAGTGCATAACCCACACAGACTGGCTAGGAGCATCCCAATAAATTATGTACTCCAATCTTCTGGCTCTGTAATAAGGATCCAAAAATGTTTGACTTCATATTCTTTGTAGCCATCAACCAAAAAAAAAGAATTTTTTTCAAATGTTATTACAAATGCAAACAAAATAAGGTGGCTAATTCTATGTGTTCTGCAGCTTTGTGTTATATATATATAAAAGAGTCAAATGACAAAGGAAGAACTTTGCAAGGATTCATGCTGACACCAAAAGGGAATAGGATGAATCCCAGGAATTCAAAAGTCAAGGCTTCAAAGACAAATTTTTCCAGTTTCGCACAGACACAATGCACTTAGTAAAGGATGTTTCTTTGGGGTTGTGATGCTCAAACATGGTAGAGAAATGATCAGCATATCAACTAGATATACAAGAACAAAAACATGACAAAAAACTCTGAAGATGTCATTAGTGACACAATGAAAAGTAGTAGAAGCACTTTGTATTCTTCCATCGGAACATATTCGTCGTCGTTACTAGAACATGGTCTCATCATGTCTTCTGATGATGGAAAACTCTTCATTGGTGGTCTGAGCTTTGATACTATTGAGCAGAACCTGCAGGAAGTGTTCTGTAAATATGGACAAATTGCAGAAGTGGTTATGGTAAAAGACCGTGAGTCAAAATGATCCAGAGGATTTGGCTTTGTGACATTTGAAAATCCAGACAATGCAAAGGATGCCATGATGGCAATGAATGGGAAGTCGGTGGATGGATGTCAGATGCATGTTGACCAGGCTAGCAAATCCTCTGGTGACAGGCGAGGAGGCTACAGAGGTGGCTCGTCTGGTGGCAGAGGCTTCTTCTGTGGAGGCAGAGGTTGTTGAGACAGAGGATATGGAAGCAGTTGCTTTGACAACAGGAGTGGAGGTTATGGTGGCAGTGATGGATCTAGGGACTACTATGGCAGTGGCAGGAGTCAAGGAAGCTATGGTGATAGCTCAAGAGCCTCCTACAGGGACAGTTATGCTGCACACAACGAGTAAAATACATTCCTGACTCAAGATCGTCCTTCCAATGGCTGTATTTAAAAATGATTTTTGAATTTATATAAACAGACCTAGTTTATCAGCCTGATTGCTTCTGATGCGTGAACAGCTGTGCCTAAACTTTGGGTACTTTATTATTTTTTTTACTTTGTTTTTAAATTTAACTGTTTTTGTACTCATGGGAACTCCCATACTGTCATTCTGCTGTTCCATCAAGGCTGATTGTTGGGGAGATCCCCATGGGTTATGCAGTGTTGGAGTTGGGATCTGGTAACCCAGCAAGTTTTGTTGAGGGAGAACCTCATTAGCAGCTGTTACTGAGCCTGCTTCTGCAGCATTGTCTTATAGACTTGATGCTGCTGTGTATATAGTCCATGGGGAAAAATTAACCCCCCAAGGTGAGTTATTTTGCAAGACATTCCTTGATTGTAACAAGACAGGACCTGGATGTGTTGTAAATTGTGGTTAAAACTTCCTTGATAACACTAAAGTGAGCACCTTCTCTGATCTATCCAGTAACATTAAACTATTAAGGACTCTGCAGAGGTGCACAAAGTATTGCTAAGCAATGCGCTGCACACCCTTGTCCATGTGGTGTTAATATTACAAGAAGTTCTTGAAAATTTTACTTTTTTTTACTGGAAGAAATGCAAATATTGTATTGAAGTGGCTAAGGAATTCTTGTATTCTACTTTGGCTTTATGAATCCTATTAAAAGGCCACCTGAATAGAAAAGAAAAAAAAGAAAAGTAGCAGAAGCATTACAAAACCCAAACGGCATTACCAAGCATTTATGGCGGCCATAATGAATCCAGAAATCCATCTTCTATTCATTTCCTTTTCTGATTCTCACCAGGTTGTAAGTTCCCGTAAATCCAACTTCCTAAAAGATGTGTCTTTTAAAAATTCAGATGGTACAAGAAGGAAGACAAGGTCACTGTGAGTGATGCCCAATTTGTATTATCATTGTATTTCTTCAAAAAGGTATCATGGAGCTGCTGGCCAGGAAGGGGTGCTGACCACAGCAGCTAAAGTAAATAAATAAAGTGAACCCAGAGAGCAAAAAAACAGCACATACACAATTAAAGGGAACACCAATGTATTATAAATATGCATACATGGAACATTAAATAGCACTGCACAACAAAACAATCAATGAAACAGAAAAAAACAGGGCCTCTGGGCAAACTAGGGACACGGCCTCTGGGCACAGGGACAAAGTCAGCTCTGGAACTCCAGGGCTGCAGCCAACTCTAAAAGGTGCAGCCGGGCTCTGGAACACAAGGGGTCAGCCGGGCTCTGGAACTCAGGGGGTATAGCTGGCTCTGGAATACAAGGGGTGCATTAGCCTGCACTTGAAAACAAGGGGTGCATCAGCCTGCACTGGAACACAAGGGGTGCATAACCCTGCACTGGAAACAGGAACACAGCTGCCAATTCAGGAACAAAGGATGACAGCTGTCAATTCAGGAACACAGGAGAGCAATTGCCATTTCAGGAACACAGGAAGGCAAATGCCAATTCAGGAACACAGGAGGGCAATTACCAATTCAAGAAAACAGGAAGACAACTGCCAATTGAGGAACTCAGGGATGCAGCTGGCTCAGGGAACAGATCTGAACTGACCAGTTAAACTGTATTACATGGTCCAGAGCAAGGCGAGAAACTGAACTAAATAGGGAGGAGGTGATTGCAAGGTAGGGACAGCTGGGAACAGAATCATGCCTCTGTAACTAGATTTCAGCAGCCTACAACTGCACCAAGGGAAGGTAGTGGCCCTGTGCGGTACTGCACAAGACTGTGAAGAGGACAGGATCATGACACAACGGTGGACAAAGGACAAAAGGAAACAAAGGTGAATGAGGCTATTACATCAAACCTGAGAGCCCACACTCATGAATGATGGGAACCGACATAATAAAAGTGTCGTCAGTCATAAAAAAGACACAAAGTAAAATGACCAAATACAGGTACTCTTATTGAAATTAATCAAAGAAAGAGTAATCAAAATTATACAATGTATTTAAATCCTGTATATGTGTGTGTACACTTCTGGAGATAAGACATCCCCCAACTCCCGTCCCTCCACCTGAAAGCACAATCAATAGTGCTTTTAAAATCACCCATTCCAACCCTATATATCTAAAACATCCACATATAATTCTACAATTCACCCTCTTCTAGTATCAAAAGATAAATTATATATATAAATATATAAATTATATATATAAATTTTAGTGCCCTGTGTAGTGTTCATAGAGGAAGGGGTGCACTGTATCAATTAAAATCTCTAGAGTCTAGATAAACAATAAAATTAGCAAAGCGAATAGTGATTCCAAAGCAGCAAATACATACTTCACATAAGTATGCACATCAAATCGTAGCTTCTCTTCAGCTTGAGATAGTGCACAGTGTATTAATTGGCAGTAGTGTTGAGCGAGCATGCTCGGCCGATGCTCGGATCGGCTCGAGCATCGCTCTGCTCGGCACATGGCGGTACTCGTACGAGTACCGCATGTGCTCGCCCGCCATGTTCGGGTCTCCTCCCCGCACGTTTTGCGGCTGCTGCGCAGCCAATAAACGTGCAGGGAGGCTCTGACATCGGTGTAATGCCAGCAGCCATGTTGGCTGCTGGCATTACACTGATTGGCTGGCCAGAACCCGTGGTCAGGTGCTGTATAGCACCTGACCATCGAGTTCGGCTCAGTCTGAGCCAGGGAGAGCTGAGGATAGGAAGGGAAAGGCAGTGTAGGGAGGAAAAAACAAAAATTGTGACAAAAAAGAACCAAAAGTCCTTTTTAGGACTACTGTGTGTGGGGGCAGCAGGTTATATTGTGTGTGGGGGGAAAAAAACAAAAAAAAAAAAAAAAAAAATATTCTGTTTAGTGTGAAAAGTTGCAGATTAGAGCACATTCTGTTTAGTGTGCACAGTTGCAGATTAGAGCACATTCTGTTTAGTGTGCAAAGTTGCAGATTAGAGCACATTCTGTTTAGTGTGCAAAGTTGCAGATTAGAGCACATTCTGTTTAGTGTGCAAAGTTGCAGATTAGAGCACATTCTGTTAAGTCTTCAAACTAAAATATCAAAGTCACGTATTCCATTCAGTGTGCGTCGCCGCAGTTTAGCAGCACATTCTGAGTACTGTGCAGAGTTGCAGAATAGGAAGAAATACTGTTAAGTCTTCAAACTAAAATATCAAAGTCACATATTCCATTCAGTGTGCTTCGCCGCAGTTTAGCAGCACATTCTGTGTACTGTGCAGAGTTGCAGAATAGGAAGAAATACTGTTAAGTCTTCAAACTAAAATATCAAAGTCACATATTCCATTCAGTGTGCTTCGCCGCAGTTTAGCAGCCTATTCTGTGTACTGTGCAGAGTTGCAGAATAGGAAGAAATACTGTTAAGTCTTCAAACTAAAATATCAAAGTCACATATTCCATTCAGTGTGCTTCGCCGCAGTTTAGCAGCCTATTCTGTGTACTGTGCAGAGTTGCAGAATAGGAAGAAATACTGTTAAGTCTTCAAACTAAAATATCAAAGTCACATATTCCATTCAGTGTGTTTCACCGCCGTTTAGCAGCCTATTCTGTGTACTGTGCAGAGTTGCAGAATAATAAGAAATACTGTTAAGTTTTCAAACTCAAATATTAAAGTCACATATTCCATTCAGTGTGTTTCACCGCAGTTTAGCAGCCTTTTCTGTGTACTCTGCAGAGTTGCAGAATAATAAGAAATACTGTTAAGTTTTCAAACTCAAATATTAAAGTCACATATTCCATTCAGTGTGTTTCACCGCCGTTTAACAGCCTATTCTGTGTACTCTGTACAGTTGCAGAATAATAAGAAATACTGTTAAGTTTTCAAACTCAAATATTAAAGTCACATATTCCATTCAGTGTGTTTCACCGCCGTTTAACAGCCTATTCTGTGTACTCTGTACAGTTGCAGAATAATAAGAAATACTGTTAAGTTTTCAAACTCAAATATTAAAGTCACATATTCCATTCAGTGTGTTTCACCGCAGTTTAGCAGCCTATTCTGTGTACTCTGTACAGTTGCAGAATAATAAGAAATACTGTTAAGTTTTCAAACTCAAATATTAAAGTCACATATTCCATTCAGTGTGTTTCACCGCCGTTTAACAGCCTATTCTGTGTACTCTGTACAGTTGCAGAATAATAAGAAATACTGTTAAGTTTTCAAACTCAAATATTAAAGTCACATATTCCATTCAGTGTGTTTCACCGCCGTTTAACAGCCTATTCTGTGTACTCTGTACAGTTGCAGAATAATAAGAAATACTGTTAAGTTTTCAAACTCAAATATTAAAGTCACATATTCCATTCAGTGTGTTTCACCGCAGTTTAGCAGCCTATTCTGTGTACTCTGTACAGTTGCAGACTAGGAAGAAATACTGTTAAGTTTTCAAACTCAAATATTAAACTCACATATTCCATTCAGTGTGTTTCACCGCCGTTTAACAGCCTATTCTGTGTACTCTGTACAGTTGCAGAATAATAAGAAATACTGTTAAGTTTTCAAACTCAAATATTAAAGTCACATATTCCATTCAGTGTGTTTCACCGCCGTTTAACAGCCTATTCTGTGTACTCTGTACAGTTGCAGAATAATAAGAAATACTGTTAAGTTTTCAAACTCAAATATTAAACTCACATATTCCATTCAGTGTGTTTCACCGCAGTTTAGCAGCCTATTCTGTGTACTCTGCAGAGTTGCAGAATAATAAGAAATACTGTTAAGTTTTCAAACTCAAATATTAAAGTCACATATTCTGTGTAAGATGAAGAAGGCGGGTAAAAAGGGACGGGGAAGTGGACGTGATCCTGAAAGTTCAGGGCGCGGGTCAGGACGCGGAGAAACTGTGCCTGGTGCCAGAGCACAAGAAAGAAAGACATCCACCATACCTAGCTTCATGTGTAATTTTACAGGGCGTCGCAGGACATCACTCTCGAGGTCCGACCACTGCGAACAGGTGGTCGGTTGGATGACAGCTGATACTGCTTCCAGTCGGTTAAGCACCACCCTGTCTTCCACCAAGTCCACTCTCAGTAGCCAAGAGTCTGGTCAACATAATCCTCACTCTGATCATCCTTCCTCCCACCATACACGGTCTGGTCAAAGAAGTGATCCCACACTGGGATATAGTGAGGAGCTCGTCTCATCACCAATCCTTCATTTGACCCTCTCTCCAAGCACGCTTGCAGAGGAACATGACATCTTGTGCCCTGATTCACAACCTCTAGAGGCTACCCAATCTCAAGAAGATGACAGATGTGAACGGCATTTAAGGTCAAAGGAAGTAGTGGATGATGATGATGATGATGAGACACAGTTGCCATTAAATCAACCACTATTTCCGTCTCAAGACCTTGTTGAGGAGAATGTTATACAGTTGTCAATGACTGAGTATGTGGTGGGATCAAGACTTGAGGAGGATGATCAGAGTGAGGAAGTGGAGGAGGACTTGGTGGACGATGAGGTGACTGACCCCACCTGGGAAGGTGTAGAGCCGAGCGATGACAGCAGTCCTGAGGGTGAGCCATCTGCAGCACCGCAACAGGCTGGAAGAGGCAGTGGTGTGGCTACAGAAAGAAGGCGGACTGCACCAAACCGGCCCGCAAATGTTCCACGGAGCACCCCCTTGCGTAAATCTACCTTGCCAAGGGGTAGGTGTTCCGCGGTATGGCGTTTTTTTAAGGAAAGTGCGGACGACAAAAGAATTGTAGTTTGCAACCTGTGCCACACCAGAATGAGCCGAGGCATGAACACTAGAAACCTCACCACCACCAGCATGATCCGACACATGGCATCCAAGCACCGTAGTAAGTGGGAGGAACGCCTGGATCGCCCATCTGTGTCTGCAGGCCACACCACTGCCTCCTCTTCCCCTGTTTTCGGTGCCGGCCAATCGCCTGTCGAAGGCGCAGGCCCGCATACCTCCCGCCCTGCACCTGTAGCATCTGAAGCACCATCAGCGACCACATCCACTTCCCTGTCCCAGCACAGCGTCCAAATGTCGTTACCCCAGGCATTTGAGCGCAAGAGAAAGTACCCAGCCACCCACCCACAGGCC
Source organism: Rhinophrynus dorsalis (assembly GCA_037306005.1). NCBI lineage: Eukaryota > Metazoa > Chordata > Amphibia > Anura > Rhinophrynidae > Rhinophrynus > Rhinophrynus dorsalis. The sequence continues at coordinate 339,763,277 of CM074721.1, forward strand.
ATAGCACTAACCTCACACCTTTCCAAATTACTGGCCATCGAAATGCTGCCATTTAGGCTTGTGGACACTGAGTCCTTCCGCAGCCTGATGGCAGCAGCTGTCCCTCGGTACGCGGTCCCCAGCCGCCACTACTTTTCCCGGTGTGCCATCCCCACATTACACCACCATGTGTCCCGTAACATCACCCGTGCCCTGACCAACGCAGTTACTGGGAAGGTCCACTTAACGACTGACACATGGACAAGTGCTTGTGGCCAGGGACGCTACATTTCCCTGACGGCACACTGGGTGAATGTCGTGGAGGCTGGGAGCGACTCGGACCCTGGGATGGCACGGGTGCTACCCACGCCGAGGATTGCGGGCCCTACCTCCATCAGGGTTTCCACCAGCACCTACGTTATTGGCTCCTCCTCCTCCGTTTCCACCTCCGAATTCTCTACACACACCGCCACTCCCCCATCAGCCAGTAGCTGGAAGCAGTGTAGCACTGCAGTGGGGAAGCGTCAACAGGCCGTGCTGAAGCTGATCTGCCTTGGGGACAAACAGCACACGGCCTCAGAGCTGTTGCAGGGGATTAGTCACCAGACCGAGCAGTGGCTCTCGCCACTCAACCTGCAACCAGGCATGGTTGTGTGTGATAATGGGCGTAACTTGGTGGCGGCTTTGGAGCTCGGCAAGCTCACACACGTACCATGCCTAGCGCATGTATTTAATTTAGTGGTTCAGCGATTTCTAAAAACCTACCCCAATGTGCATGATCTCTTGACCAAGGTGCGCCGCGTGTGTGCACATTTCCGTAAGTCATCTACAGCTTCGGCCGGCCTGTTGAAGCTGCAGCAGCGCTTACAATTGCCAGCTCACCGGCTGCTGTGTGACGTGAGCACGCGCTGGAACTCCACCTTCCACATGTTGGCCCGGCTTTGTGAGCAGCAGAGGGCAGTAGTGGAGTACCAGCTGTTACACGGTCGTCGCCTCTCCGTTCAACTTCCTGTAATCAGAAGTGAGGAGTGGGAATGGATGTCAGACCTCTGTGAGGTTTTACGCAATTTTGAGGAATCGACACAGATGGTGAGCGGCGATAACGCTATTATCAGTGTAACCATCCCACTTCTGTGTCTACTGAAACGCTCGCTGCTCACAATTAAAACCGACGCTTTGCATGTGGAAGAGGTGGAAATGGGGGAGGAAGAGCTTACACAAGGTGATAGCCAGAGCACCCTCACTTCGTCTTCTCAGCGACAATTGGAGGAGGCGGAGGAGGAGGAGGAGGAGGAGGAGGAAGACACGGTTGTCTCCGCTACAGAGGGTAGCCATGGAACTTTAGTTCCATCTCTTCAGCGTGGGTGGGCAGAAGAGGAGGAAGAGGATGAGGAGATTGAGAGTCATCCTCCTGGTGAGGACAGCGAAATCTTGCCTGTTGGTACTCTGGCACACATGGCTGACTTTATGTTAGGCTGCCTTTCCCGTGACCCACGCGTTACACGCATTTTAGACAACACGGATTACTGGGTGTTCACCCTTCTGGACCCCCGCTACAAAGAGAATTTCTCATCTCTCATTCCTCCGGTGGAGAGGACAAGCAAAATGGTGCAATACCAGAAGGTTCTTGTTGAAAAATTGCTCCAAAATTTTCCATCTGACAACGCTGGCGGCAGAGTACGTGCTACCTTGGCCAACCGAGAAGGGGAGAAAAGGGGAGCACACAGCAGTTCCGAGAAAGGCAGGGCAACACTCTCCAAGGCGTGGGACACCTTCATGACACCCCGCCAGCACCCTCACCCTGATGCGCAGCCTAGTGTCACAAGGAGGGAAAAGTTTTGGAAGATGGTGAAGGAGTACGTAGCAGACCGTGTCAGCGTCCTCAATGATCCCTCTGTGCCTTACAACTACTGGGTGTCCAAGCTGGACACGTGGTATGAACTGGCACTCTATGCCTTGGAGGTGCTGGCCTGCCCTGCCGCCAGCGTTCTGTCTGAGCGGGTATTTAGTGCTGCTGGTGGCATCATAACAGATAAGCGTATCCGCCTTTCCACCGACAATGCTGATAGGTTGACACTTATAAAAATGAACAAGGCCTGGATTTCCCCTGACTTCTCCACTCCACTGGAGGAAAGCCCCGGGGGAACATAAACTCACTTTATATATGTTATTTACAATGATGGGAATACTCTGTATTCCCATTCACCCCTTCCACCCAAAAAACGGGTATATGGTTGACTCTTAATCTTCTCATCCTCCTCCTCCTCTTCCATATGCCCTGGGATATAATTTTTATATAGGGCCAGCTCACCAGCGGGCCCTGTGATATAATTTTTATATAGGGCCAGCTCACCAGCGGGCCCTGTTTGACAATTTTTATATAGGTCAGCTCACCAGCGGGCCTTCTCATATAATGTTTTATTGGGTCAGCTCTCTAGCGGGCCCTCTCATATAATGTTTTATAGCGTCAGCTCACTAGCGGGCCTTCGCATATAATGTTTAGGATGGTCAGCTCTGCAGCAGACCCTCACCCATAATGTTTTAGATGGTCGGCTCAGCGCACGTTTCCCTCTTAATCATGGCCTCAGTTCAATAAAATCAAGGAAATTTTTGGGAGAATTTGCCTCTGTGCACGTTTCCCTCTTAATCATGGCCTCAGTTCTGAAAATCAAGGAAATTTTTGGGAGAATTTGCCTCTGCGCACGTTTCCCTCTTAATCATGGCCTCACTTCCGAAAACCAAGGAAATTTTTGGGAGAATTTGCAGATGATATACAAGTAAATATACAGCAAATATTGTTTGGTAACAATTTTTCGCCTAAAGTCGTTTTTATTTTCCTTTTTGTGTGTTTTATGGTCAGTCTGTAAAAATGGCGTACTACGGGCGAAAGATCGTTCCCAGCAGCGATGTTGGAGTCCAAGATGCATCCAGACATCCTCCCTATGCTGTCCCTGAACCATTTCTGTGGTGTTTCCATCCTTTTCTGCCCTTTTCCTATGGACCAGGCACCCTCCCCTCATCAGAGCAGGGGGTGCCTGGTGTAATGCTCGAGTCCTCCCATTGACTTCAATGGGGCTCGGGTGCTCGGCCGAGCACTCGAGCCTCAGGGGGTGCTCGGTTAGAGCACCCGAACACCCGAGCATTGGGGTGCTCGCTCATCACTAATTGGCAGTAAAGAAATGAATTCAAAAGCAAAATTCAGTAAGCAGTTTCCTTCATGAAAGTATGTATCTCTATGTGTGGTGGTGGTGGGGGGTTTGTCATAGTAATAAGGTGTTCTGAAGACCCATTTTGAGCTTTGACATGTTTTATTGAAAGCGAAAATGATTTTAGTACACACATTTTATTGATATATGTAAAGATATACAATATGGATGTTTTAATTAAGTGTTTTTAACTCTCTCCTGGATTCCATAGGCTCTCCCAGTTCTCTCTTTTGAGTGGGTTCTTCAGGGATGATTCGCCTACCATATATGTTGAATTATGACATAGGGGAGTTGGAGAGGGACACAACACCCCTTGTGTAAATATGAACAGTAATCCACTGTGTAACACTGTGCTTCCCAAACCCACATCACATCAAAATATTGTTTTTTTTCAATCAAAACTACTATACAGGTGATGCTAACACTTTAAAATACTCCTCCTTGCACACCCAAGCAATCTGAGGACCCCCACATTCTTGGAGGGGGTCCCCATTTTAAAGAATGCTTCCCAGCAGCCCATAATGGTTGCAAGGAAGCATCAACCCTTGGAGTGATGTAACATGCTTCAATGGTTAAAATTAAAATAAATAAAATGTGAGCAAAGATAAACAAGTAGCCAAGTATCCTGAACTCTATCACTAGTGGAGAATAGCTTGGAGGAGAGCTTATCATAATGGAGGAGGACATGACAAGTGACATTAGGTGATCAATAAACAAATAAATAAAGCAGAGTAAAACTAAAACAGACACTGGGAACACAACACTTCTCTCAAAAAGCCAATGTACACAAATAAATATTGCTCATTAAAATACACATACTATTTTTAATGCTAAGAATCATGGCCTGTACTGAAATGGTGTGCATATGCTAGCAGTTTAGGAATATTCCTCTTGACACATGTGAATGCATTACATCTGCTTGTATTTTGACCTTGTATATTGTGGTGATATAGCACCATTGGGTGTCTTCTTTTGTTAAAACATATGGTTGGTCCCTTCCAAACATAAACACGCATTGTCTTTCCTGTACATTCTTCTTGATGCTTTGAATCAGGAGGGACCAACTGTGAGCTTTCACTGGCAAGATATAGTTTTATAGGACTGAACAGAAAACACAGAACAGCCCAGCAAGGATTTGATAGCATTCCTAAATTTGCGATGAACCTGAGGTAGCCCCGGAAGAGGAAGATCAAAAGTGAAGCAGCCACCTTAAGAAAAGTCTGCTTATTATGAAACACATGCACAAAGGGAATCCCTTTCTATATATTATCTATCAATTTCTGATACTAATCTAGCGATTAGTGGTACCAAAACCTACTGCACATAGAGTACCCTTGAAGTAGGAAACTATCCTGTAACTACTGGATTATGGGGGTGATATTTATAAACCTGCTCTTGTTACTAAATGGATCATTGGCATCTATGTTCTAGACCTTTTTCATTGTTTGTTCTAATGGTTAGGCCTAGACACCCATCATTATATTCTCTCTAGGTTTAAGGTGCCATCTAGTCTCTTGACCTCCTATCCCACATACCTTCAAGTAGAATCTGATACCATGCCCCATAAGACTCTCTCTGTCTCATGCACTAATAGAATCACCCAGTCTAATGTTAAAACATTTTAAAACTATCAGGGTGTTGTTCAAAATTCCCTAAAATGAGCAATTGCCACTAACAACTTAGTCAGAATATTCTTGTTACCAGATTCAATAACTAAATTTCTCCTGTTGTTTCATGTTCCATCTGTTCCCTCAATAACGAGAAGAGTTCTCTCCAACATATCTATTCATTTGTATCAGCCGCATGGAGCATCAAGCTCTTGAAGAATGGATGAACCCTGTCACTGGGTTCATTCTTGGTAAGTGACACCCTGTAATCAGTGAATTAGTCACTGGGGTCAAACCAGGTGACTGATTCAATGATCAGAGTGTGGATTTCACATCTACTATTAGACCTGCCTTCAGTGAATGAACCCTGTCATTGATTCACTGATTACAGCGCATCGCTTACCAAGAATGAACCCAGTAACAGGGTTCATTCATTCTTCAAGCTCTTGACGGTGCATGAGGCTGATACAGCCGTCAGCATCAAAAAGGCAAAAAATGCCTTTGGGGTCTCCCAATGGATCACCTATCCTTTTGGATAGATGATCCATGATAACGGACTATTTGAGGTCTGAACATTTACTTAATAATAAAAGCGTTTTACATAGGTTATATGTCCTTGATGTAATAAAAGGGCAATTGTCGGCCTAATGTTAGGGGGTTGTCATGAGGAGTCATGATACCCCCCTTGAGGTTTGATGTTTGCTTTAATATAGTTCAACACATATTTTAATAAAAAGTACATTTATCACACACACACACACATATACAGGCAAGGTATGCAGCCCATACCTTGACTATTAAGCCTTTGAGTACCAGAGGGGTAGGAAACACATTGCTAAGCAATGCCTTCCTACCTCTCTGGTACTCAAAGGGTTAAGTGTTGAATAAAGGACAGGTTCGTCGACTAAATGGCAGTCCCTGAAGTGAAAGTTGGATGGAGTTAGTATGTCGAAAATTTTCAATATATGTTGACATATTAAGGGGGGAGGGTGTCGGAGGGGACATTGTGTAGTGCTTGGTGTACTGTTTCAGTTTACTGTAACCCTTTGAATGCCACAGGGGTGAGCAACGCACTTCCCTATGGCATTCAATGCTGTCCATGGTGCTGAAAGCCTTCTCTGTGTTCCCCTACTGGCTGGGTAGGGAAGCACAGAGAATGCTGTTCAGAATTGTCATAGTATTGGTGATGTGTGAGGGTAGGAGATCCCTTCCACTCTGACAGCACTTCAAAAATCCTGTATGCTAATAGGGAGCTTCTCCAACCTTCCCCTTCCATCCGACAATTTTGGTGAATATGTCGATATGTGTGCAGATCAAATTGTCGGAGTGATTCGAACACTTTGACAGTATCATACCTACACCACATTGACATTAATGCATCTAAGCCCACATTATATGGTGTGTATATAAGTGTATCACATTGCTACACAGCAACAGCACTCACATTATTCTTTTTTTTTTAAACTTCAGTATATGTGTTTATAAATTAGTCTGTGTAAATAAAATAATTTGGGCTTTCTATATGCCATTTATTTAGTTACACAAAGAGGTGTCAATAGGTCATAAAATAATGTAAACGTTGTTAGAAATGCCCCGCCCACCAGCCACACCCCCAGCAACACCACCTAAAACAAAATTGTCCCTCTCTGGCCATTTCAAATATTGGGAGGTATATCTGTATAACAAGCCGTGTTGAAGCCCTCTCTAGCAGTTAAGGGGGTTAAAACATTAAACTCAATTGGTATAAGAACATGTACAAAAGAAGAGGGGCCATTCTGGAGCTAATCAGTTGCAGCATATGGCAGGAAATAAAACATTCAAAACTTCCATTGATTTTAGCCCCTTGAATGCTTGAGATGTCTCGACGACATTGCCTTACAATGTGTTGAAGACCTATCTATAATTCAAAAGGATTAGAACTTCCATTTAAAGCAGAACTATCATATTCATAAAACTGCCCCCCAATACATATAACAATAGTCAAAGACATACTTGTATTATGTTGAACTAGTTTTAAAGCCCGTGTACACGGGCCAACACTGGCAGCGCTGCAGTCATCCGTAGTCCTCTCTGCGCACCTTCCTGGGACCAAGCGGTCACAGGAAGGTGTGCAGAGAGGACTCCGTTCTGAATTCGGCGCGCACTGCTCCGTATCAGCCACGGCGTGGGCAGTCTGTACTGCACATGACTGCAGCGCACGCAGCCATCTCTACTGAACAAGACGGCTTCTGACAAACATCCTTAGCGAATGATAATATAGGCTATATCAGCGTTATTTAACCCCTTAACGACTGGCCAATCGGCGTGGCGCGGACCACGGAGCATTTTTTTTGTAGCTCCATCCGCTTCCGGACTCCCCGAATGGCGTGCAGCCGCGGGGGGAGCCCGGAATTCCATGACGGTCATAGTACGTCATGGGTCGTTCAGTCAGATCGACCCTTGACGTACTATGACTGTTTACTATGAATCTTTAGCAGAGGATATCTCTCAAACCATAGTGGTTTAGTTGCATTTTTTAAGCACTACAAAATTATAAAGATTTTTTCTGGGACATTACTGTCCCTTTAATGAGAAAATTGCTTTGAAAATTACTTTCCTGGGACCCATTTCCGCATTCTGCGGCACAGGCTAACTGCGGCACAGTAGCATAGGACTTCTCAGTCCTATAATACTCCTCCCACCTCTATCAGGGAGTGCGTTCACTCTTCCCTTCGTACCGATGTGCATCATGTCTATCTTTACAACAAGCTACGTTTATCATTATACTGAGCTTGCGTGAATATGGGACAGGGTTTCTTACGAGTGAAAGTTCCGCTTTAATGGCCATCCGCGCACTGCGTTGGCCAGTTGTTAAGTAGTTACATTTTTTTATAAAGTGACAACAGGTTCAGCAGATATCTCTAATGTATTGCAAAAATAAAAGCTCCATCTAGTGTCCTATATATGAAGTTCATTTACATATACACCTAAACAAATGGGGTGTCCACAGAAATTTTTTTTGGTGGGGGGGCAAAGACATAATATGACCCCCAGGCCAGCCAGCCCAGACCCTATGTTTATATGGTGAGTGCACTTGTTGGGGGGGGGAGTGCCCTCCTTCCAGATGCCCACTAGTATGATATAAGTTTATATATATATATATATATATATAAATATATATATTTTGATATATATATAATATATATACTAGTTGAACAGCCCGTTACACGGGCCACAGTGCCTCTGGCAGCCGGTTGTGGGACCGCTCCTTCGGAACGCCCAGCTCTGTATCAGCCGCGGCGCAGGCAGTCTGTACTGTGCATGACTGCCGCACGCGCAGCAGTGTCTTCTGAGCATGTCCGGCGTTACACACAACTTAGCGAATTATTATATAGGATATATATATATATATATATATATATATATATATATATATATATACAGGGCTTAAAATTTGAAGTCCTTTGCTACTAGCCAGACTTGAAAAGTTACTCGCCACTGCAAGCCATAACATATCACCAGGGCTGAATTTCTACTAGCCAGGGCTAAATTTTCACTGCCCATTGGCTAGTAGCGAGTGGAAATTTTGATATATATATATTTTGATATATATATTATATGTATATATATATATATATATATATATATATATATATATACATATCATCTTATCATCTCCAGCCATTGTTGATCCACTGCAGAATGAAGGCCTCCTCAGCTAGCCTTCAACTTCAGTCCTGAGCCATTTGTTGCCACTGTGTACCAACACACTTGGTTATTTCAGCTATCTATATTTTGTTTGGTCTTCTTCAACATTTGGTATCTAGTGGAATCCATTCCAAAATGTATTTGGCGCATGGGACTATATGTGCACGCACGTGGGTACGTGTGCAGATGCACACAAATGCATGTGGGAAAAATTGACAGCATGTGCGTAAACGTGGGGTGCATGACAGTGATTGGGTGCGCCTTGGAGAGCTTGAATAACTGGAACACCACATTTTTTTCTCCACCATTAATCAGCTTTAAAGCGATAGTAATACTTTGTTTTATCTTTATTTTATTTTGTAGGCATTAAAAAAACATGAAGAACGATATAAGTCTTATCTCTCAAACCTTTATGGTTTGAGAGCTATTCACAAGCAAAGTTTCCCCTCCCACCCCTTTTACCTAGTGTAAGCCATCTCTTCTCAGATGTGGAATCTGGTTGTAAGACTAGATAGATAACAGAATGGGACAATCTTCTTCCTATGAAAACAATGAAGGCCCTTCCCCTCTTGACAAGTTTTTCAGCTTTTTCCCTTATCTTAATTGAAGATGGTCCCTCTCTGCAGTCTACCTGGGCACCTCCCTTCTGATCTGGCTGAACAGTGTTACATCAGTAAAAGGCGCAGGAGGGGGATACTTTGTTATTGAATTACTCTCAAACTACAACTCTGACAGAATTGAAATAACACTCTCCAAAGTCCAAATACTATGATGATTAATTAAAGCTGCTTTTATTATGAAACATTACTATCCCTTTAAACAGAGAGTCCTATGTGTGAGTCTATTGATTGCTGGATGTACTAGCTGTGTGTGAGATTTTCCAGCCATTCCTTGATACTGTGATAGTGTTAATTATTTCAGCTACATGTAGGTGTGATATAAAATCAGATCTTGTTTTTTTATATATAGCTGCTATTGAATTGTTTAATATAAGCTTAACTAGAGTAGCTATATAGACACTGTACATGAGTGGCAGGTAAAATGAGGTTCTTCAGCTGTTCTAGGACCACAATTCCCATTGCCCCCAGTCAGCCAACAGCTTACTGGGAATGATGGGATTTGTAGTCATATACATTTCTACTCATTTGTTTAGGCGTATATATAAAATAACGTCTCATATATATATATATATATATATATATATATATATATATATATATATATATATACACACCACTAGATGGAGCTATTCATTTCATTATTTCAATACATTAGTCATTGCTGCAGAGTCTGTTGTGGAATTTGTTCTCTTTAGAACTATCTATGGGTATCTTTGGAGGTAATAAGATCAGTAATAAAATAGAACACAGCAAGGATGCATAATTTTGTGGAATAGGAATATGAAAACATTGGGCCTTATGCACAAACAATGAGAAATCCCAAAACAAACCAATGGTATCATCACCATAGGGGGCAGAAAACTTCCTATTCATGTCAATGGAGTTTTAATCCACTTAATTTTAGATACGTCTTCAACACATTGCACCGTAATGCACTGGAGACATCACAAGCATTCGAGGGGTTAAACGCCCCATAAAAATCAATAGAAGTTTTGAAAGTTGTAAATCTTGCCAAATGGTACAGTATGATTGCTCTAGAATTGCCCCTCTTCATTTGTGCATAAGTCCTGAGCATTCTTATGCCAACTGCATCATGGGAACAAATAAAACTTACCAGTGCGTTAAATGTTTTAACCTTTTTTTTTTTTTTAATTCAAAGTTTATTGGATTTCTTGTTTTGAAAGAGGGTAAGGGTGCAGAAGAGAAAAAAGAGGGGGAGGGAAATACAGAGGGTGTACAGGGGATCCAAATAGAGAAAACAAGTATAATGACAAATCAAACCAGCATGCTCCAGAATAGGCTTTAACGTCACCTGACACGCCATAGAGGGAGAAAAAAAAGGGGGTGGGAGGATAAACAGAATTCCAGGTCCTTCTCACTAAAATCAGAGTAATAGCAGGTCACGGTGAAAGTCGGGCGGAGCCACTGCCTCTATCAAAGGCCCCCAAACCCTAAGATAAGAAGAAGAGGAGTTGCAGATATAAGTTGACAGCTTTTCCATACGTAGCAACTTCCATATTCTATTATCTAGAGGGTCGTGGTTCGGGGGTAAAGACTTCCAATGGAAAGCTATATGGCAGCGAGCCATAGCACGGAGTCGAAAAACAAGCTTATTGGCGGAAGCAGACGGGGGGGGACATTCAAGAGGCCCTATTCAACAGAGCAGACCACGGATCCGGAGCCACCACCACCCCCAAAGCCAAGCCCAAAAGGCTAAACACGTGTGTCCATATAGTGGACACACAAGGGCAGGACCACCATATATGAAAGTAAGTACCTTATTGACCACAACCACGGTAGCAAAGGTGGGAGGACGAGGGAAACATACGTCGAAGTCTAACCGGGCAGTAGTACCATCTCAGTAGTATAAATGTTTTAACCTTTTAACTGCTAGAAAGGGCTTCAACACTGCTTTGTATACAAACATGAATTTATGGGGACGACTTGACTATCAGGACCAGGGAAGTATAGGATAAGTGAAATGAGGAAAGTGGAGGGAGTAGCTAGGGGGGATTTGCAAGGGGTGAGCTGAGGCCATACTGTCCTCTTTTCCCACCAGTGTTGGAGGGACAGGGTTAGTGTAAGCTGCCTATCCCTTTTCCCACCCAGCTAGACAACTTCTTGCTGCCATTATTCCTTTTCTTGTCTGTATCTTGACTCTGCAGTGTCCCTGCTCTCTTTCACAGCACCTTCCTGTTCTCCCTCTCCCTGTCAGCATTCTTTTGCTCTGCTGGGCTTGCTGTCTAATGTTGAGAGCTCCGCTCCTGCAGGGCAGATCCCCATCATGTGACCAAACCCGGAGTAATTTTACCGAGTGATGGTCTGATGCGCGCAGCTCATTGAGGTGATCCCGCCCCTCTGAGCACCTCAGCCCCAGCCTAGTGGCTACACACTAGCAGTAGTGCTCAAATAGACCCAGACGGATGTCCTCCATTTCTGGAGATGAAGTCTCTCTTAGGGCAAGCAGACATGAAGTCTTCCCTGTGGATGCTGCTGATGAAGAGCTACGGGTTCCCCTGCGGGCTTCCTCGGGCCATAGGGATGTTGAAGCTCACTTACCTTGGCCATTAGGAGCAAGATGGACCCAGGGTATGCACTGCACTGTATGTTAAGAGCTTTGCTTCCAAGGGTTCGGGGCCTGACAAAGCTATTCTTACACGGTGATGGCCAAACAAAGGGTAACTGGGGGCTAGACGGACCAAGGAAGTGGTACATGGGCAAGTGGTGCCTGTGGGACCTACACAGGCCAAACAGTGGAAGGTAGTCATCACTACCACTGCAGGGTTCTTGCGAACAGACGGTTTTCACAGAGCGTCCTCTGTGGTTCTCATCCTGTTAAGTGGAGTGCTAGCCAGCATGCTCAGACTGGGCACGCTCATGCTAGCCATGCTTTGGCCGCTGTGGAGCCCATAGGGGCAGGTGGTGAGTTGCACAAGCAGGATTGTGTTGTTTCCAGCAATGTGCATTCTGGTGTAGCTAGCTTAGATAGAGCAGGTTTTCCACCTTATCTCTTGTTGCAGCCATTCTAGGTCCTGTTCCCCAGAGGATGATTTTCGGAGTGGTTCGCCTCCCATGACCCCTACACGGATTGTTGGAGCTGTTTCCAGTGAAGAGCAGGCCTAGCAGCACAATGCAGTATATGTCGATTGTCCAAGGGAGGAGGTTCAGAGTGAGTACTCACAGGTTGGAGATCAGTTAGAGTGCAGCCAACCTGGCATGTCTACTTCAGCACCTACTTCTGGGGTTGGGTCACAAGTGCGTCATGATGCATATTTTTTTGGTGTCAGTAGTTTAGGTCTCCACTTGAGCAGTGAGGTTAAGGGTAAGATTACAATGTATATGTGGATATTTGGTTCTTGGTGTTCATGGACTAACCAACGGTAGATAAGGAGCATTGTTGGGAAAGATCAGAGGTAGGAAGACTTATTTAGATAAAACCTAAAAGTATTTTGTGTATTGGTCTGCGTGCTAGGCTATTCGTTGCCTAAATTGTGTTTGGAATTGTGTATCTGGTTCTTATTTGGAGCACCTACAAGACTCATGGGAGTTCTGCATGGTGATGCTATGACGAACAGTTCTGGCAGAAGTTGGTTGTCATCCCGGCCTTCTCTGGGTCTCTAAGGTGACAAATATATGGCTGTGACTGACTACAAGACAGACAGCGGCTCCTCCCTTTTCAGGGAGTGCCGTCCGTCTGCTCGACTCACTGCCCATGCATCACACTCGGCTGTGTTGACTTTATAATGAGAGCCACTGTAAATAGTCCACTCTGTGGCAGTTCCCATTACACTCTGCTTTCATCACCCCAGCTAGAACAATCTTGCCTTAACTATGTGGAACTTAAGGCCGAAAGTTTGAAGCACAAGATGCTGGGTGGCTCAGTAATTCAGATTATGCTGCAAACCTGTCTCTGCCAAAATCTACAGTCTGATTTGGGACATCTACTTTGCCGTTTTTGATCAACATTACATTGGTCCTTTCCACTTCAATCCCCCTCTGTTATGGACTTTTTGAAAACTGGTCTTGAAAAAGGACTGCATGCCAGATCCTGTAATTTCCCCTTTATCTGTACTTTACCAGAGGAAAATTGTGGGGATTCTTGACATTCAAGTATTTCTTCAAGGGAGTAATTTGTATACTTATTCTTTACAGGGATCCTGCTCCTTCCTGGGACAGGAATATTCTCCTGGTAGTACACCAGACTCCTGCTCTCAAACCTCTGTCATCTGTTTCCCTCAAGCATTTAACATGTAAGGCTGCAGTGTCCTCAGTGAGGAGAGTCTCAGCACTTTGTGCACTATCCTGTACTTTCACTTGTCTTCTCCCCTCCTTTTAAACACCACCATTTTAATTCCTCCTGTGTCTAACCTTTCAAACTTCAGTCCCTTTCTCCATTCTCTAGCTCTACTCCCTCTCCACTATTCTGTAAGTCTGCCCTCCTCATAGTCTTTTGTACCCACAGTCTCTATACACTCTTCTCTATCACGGCCATGCCTCTCTAACTCCACCATTCTCTGTAACTATTCCTCCACTACTAACTCCATCCTCCCCTTTCCGGGAGAGGATGTTCCAGGGTTCCTCCCCTACCCTCCTTCCCCACTTCTACTCCTATCACCTGTCCACTCCCTTCCAGCGCCACATTTCTAACTCTTTTCTGTCTCTCCTCTCTAACTCTTCCCTCAAGCATTTAACATGTAACACTTTTCTCTTAGTCCACTGAGGAATGCAGGGCATCCCTCCCTGAGAGAAGAGAGCGGAGGAGTTTGGAATGCCATGCCTCCTGGATGGAGGTGTTCTATGCCCATGGTCCTTGTGTCTTTCAATGGAATTTCAATTCTCTAGCTCTACTCCCTCTCCACTATTCTGTAAGTCTGCCCTCCTCATACTCTTTTGTACCCACAGTCTCTATACACTCTTCTCTATCACGGCCATGCCTCTCTAACTCCACCATTTTCTGTAACTATTCCTCCACTACTAACTCTATCCTCCCCTGTCCAGGAGAGGATGTTCCAGGGTTCCTCCCCTACCCTCCTTCCCCACTTCTACTCCTATCACCTGTCCACTCTCTTCCAGCTCCACATTTCTAACTCTTTGCTGTCTCTCCTCTCTAACTCTTCCCTCAAGCATTTAACATGTAACACTTTTCTCTTAGTCCACTGAGGAATGCAGGGCATCCCTCCCTGAGAGAAGAGAGCGGAGGAGTTTGGCATGCCATGCCTCCTGGATGGAGGTGTTCTATGCCCATGGTCCTTGTGTCTTTCAATGGAACAAGAGAACAGGATTTATTGTTAAGTATAAAAATCTACTTTTCTCCTCTCTCTGACTCTACCCAAGGTCTCCTGACACCCTAGCTTCACTCCTGTCTACTTTGGCTGCTGTCTGTCCAGCCCTGCCTCAGACTACCTTTCCTGCTCTCTTTCGCTTGTCTCCTCCCCTCCGTTTTAATGCGACGCTTTCTAACTCCTCCTGTCTTTATCCTTTCTCAGCCACTCTTTCTCCATTCTCTAGATCCATACCCACAGTCTCCATCTCCTGTCTCTAACTCTGCCACACTCTTCTCTATCACAGTCATGCCTCTGTAACTTCACCCTTCTTTCTAACTATGCCTCCATTACTGACCCTCCTCCTTATGTCAACCCCATCCTCAACCTCAAAATCTCACTTCCTACTCTCCCTCTACGTCCCTCACTAAGGTGACTCTATGTCCTTTTAAATCAGGAACATGCATTCAAAATTGCAGGGTTCCATAGATTCCTCCTCCCTGTCCTATCTTATTTCACCGTCCTTCCCTACATCTACTTCCATCACCTGTCTCCTCCCTTTCCAGCTTCACTCTAACCACCCTCTCCTATCTCTCAAAAGTCAACATGAAATTTTTTCTCCAAAAGTATGATTCAAAGTCATGCAGTTGTTAAACTTTGAGTGTCGGTGGGGAACTCAACACATTGTGCAGCAATGCGTTGCGCACCTCTCTAGCACTCAAAGGGTGAAGTATGTGCAGGCAGTCCAATACAAACAAATATTTTATTTGTCCATTAAAAAAAGTTTTCTGTTCCAATTTGCATAAGATTTTATTGTAGTCCAAATAAGAAAATATAAGTTAATGAGGCAGTGAAAGGATTAAAATATGCTGCTGGGATGTGTGCTTATGAACTTCCCAACCAATCAGCTCATAGTGGGAGGGATGACAAAAGCCGCTAGGATGTGTACATCGAAAAGGAAGAGATAGTGGACGTTGAGTAGTGGGGGGCAAAATGGAGGGCAGAGATTGAGGAGTGGGAGCAAGAAGGAGGAAGGTGGACATTGAGGAGTGGGGGTGAAACGGAGGGAGGGCAGATAAGGAGGAGTTGGGGCAAAAGGGAGAGCTGGTGGACATTGAGGAGTGGGATGAAGGGAAGGGTGGACATTGATGAGTGGGGGCAAAAGGGAAGGAGTGTGAGGAGTGAGTGAAAGGGATGGAGGGCAATCACTGCTTCCAGCCATCTGTTCCTCTCTGCTTCACCTGTATACATTTATTAAACCATTCCATTTCAACATATTTGTGGCCAAGTGAAAGTCCTTCTGGCAATGGGTGCATGCCCTCCTCGTGTCTAACAATGCCTATTGCCAGCACCAGGGAGTGGCTGGAACAGATCTAGAAACTCATCATGTAACTTTAATTTATTTATTATATATATGTATATACAGTGGAACTCAAACCTTTGCATACTTGTACTGAAATTGCAGAGTTTGTTACTGTAATGGTTGAAATCAAGACAAATCCTGTCAGACTGTTCTTTCACTTTTAATAAAATACTGTAAGCAATAATATTTAAGTGAAAAACAAATGGATTGTCAATGAAATGTTTGCATAAGCATGCACACCCTTTAAAGTGGGGGTTTTAATTGTGTTCATATATAACCAATCATTCCAAACCATGTACAAAAGTAATTTTGCTTTCAACTGACATCAAATTAAGTGATTTGGATTGCAGCTAAATAAAATCAGATGTTTCTATAGGATTTCCTTGAATGTTTCTTGTTTGTGAACTTCAGAGATAAGTATCTTCTGGATCTTACTGTTGAAAGGTACAGATCAGGAAAGGGGTATATAAGAATTTCAAAGGAATTACATTTATCATGGATCACTGTTAAGACCATCATTCAAAACTGGAGGTAATATGGCACCACAGTATGTTACAAAGATCAGGACGTTCCTCCCAAATTGATGACTGAGCAAGGAGAAAGCTCATCGGAGAGGCTAAAAAAGGGCCAATCACAACCTTAAATGAGCTGCAGGATTTTATATAAGTAACTGGCTACTCCCTGGGGCAGGGTGGTCATACAGAAGCCATTTATCACACAAAAGAACAATGAAGTCTTTATAAGTTTTGCAAATAAGACACATTCTTGTCTGGACAAATGTCTTATGGTTTGATGAGAGGTATAACTTTTATGCCTTAATTCCAAAAGATATATTTGACACATTGCCAAAAGTGTTCATCACCTAATGGACACAGTAACTACTGTCAAGCACTGTGGTGGTAGAATCATGCTATGAGGCTGCTTTTCTTCAGCGGGGCTCTGGAGCGAAACCTGCTGCCCTCTCCCAGAAAGCTGAAGGATGTCACCTTTCAACGTAACAATGATCTGAAGCTCACTGCCAAATCAACAAAGGAATGGCTTACAGAAAGGAAGATGAATATCCTGGATTGGTTCTGTCAAAGCCTATAGAAAATCTGTGGACTGACCTGAAGAGGGCTGTGCTGGGAGATCCCCTCACAGTCTCTCTGAGCCTTAACTCTTTGAAAAGAAGAGCGGGATAAAATTGCAAAATCCAGGTACTTTAGTTTGATATAGTCCTATCTAAACAGTCATACCGCTGTAATCAAAGAAAATATGAATGTAGTGTTCTTTCTTGTTAAATCCTTTTCTCTTTAGTCCACATGGAACACAGGTACCATGAGGCTGAATCCCTCCTTTTGGAGAAAAGGACACATCTCAAAACACAGAGTCTTGTAGGTGGAGACTCCCAGTCACTCTTCCAGTTCAACCCTTTCCGCACCCTACAATCTCCAGTATGAATGTGATCAAAGCCACACTAACAAGGCAAGCAAATTAAGAAGGCAATCTTCTGTCAGAAGAAAGACTCTAAGAGAACTCTACAGCACAGACAGGTGAGACCAAACAGAGGTCCCTTTCACTGGGGGGAAACCTGTGTTCCATATGGCCTAAAGAGAAAAGACTTTAACAGGTAAGAACGCTAAAATTCTATTTTCTCTTACATCCAATATAGAACACAGGTACCAACACTAAGCTCCCAGCTGAGTAAAAATGAGAAAGGACCACACATGTCCCCATGACACCAGAGTTCCCCAGGACTGTCCAGTACTGGAACAGCCCAAACAGAAGAGTGTCAATGAACACAGCACAAAAGAACAAGAGCCAACAGGGCTCAAAAATCTGAACAACAGTAAAGCAACCAAGTTCACAGGTACTTAGACAGTCAAGACTGCCTGTAGGACCTTCTGGCTGAAACTGGCTTCAGCCGAAGCCAGAACATCGACACAGAAGTGTTTAGGAGAGGTGTTCATGGAGGACCAGGTCACTGCTGTGCACAATTGCTCAGCTGAGGCCTGATTCTTAGAGGACCCCACAGACTCAGTGGAGTGCTCTGTGACCTTGAAGGGGACAGGTTCCTTCCTGAGCTCATATGCCTAGTGTATAACAGCCTTGATCCAGGAAGCAATCGTAACCTTGGACACAGCTTGTCCCGCTGTAGGACCCTCAGGTATGACAAAAAGAGTCTGCCTTATGAAAAGGCTCGGTAAGCTGTACATAAAATTTAAGGGAACGCACCAAGTCTAACAAATGGAGATCCCTCTACTTGCCAGATTTAGGGTCAGAGCAAAAGGAAGGAACAACAATCTCTTGATTTATATGAAACTAGGAGAGCACCTTAGGAAGAAATGCCTGAGAGGTTAGAAACACTGCCTTATCCTTATGAAAGACCAGAAAAGGCAGCTTGCAAGACAAAGCCTGCAGTTCAGCCACCCTGCGAACGGTGACTACTGCCACTACAAAGAAAAGCCATCTTAAGCGTCAGCTGATGCAGTGGAACAGTAGAAGGGGTTCAAAGGGAGGCCTCTGCAAGACGTCCGAAACCAAATTAAGGTCCCACGAAGGAGTGGGAGCCGTAAAGGCATGGAAGGCATGAGACCCCCTGAAGGAAAACACCTTGACTTCTGGGAATGGCGACAATACATCTCTGGAAGAACACAGAAAGCGCTGAAATCTGAAGCTTTAATAGTATAAATGACCTCATTGGAGAACCCTTTCCTCCTGAAGATGTGGGTTTCAACAGTCATGCCATCAAAGCCATCTTCTCTACGTCCTCGTGCCACAGGTAACCCAGCATATGTTCTACCCCGGAATGGGGTGCTGAGCCAAGAGCTCCTCTAAGGGAGCCTTGAGCAAAAGATCATCTAGATAGGGTATCATAGAGATGTTCCTGGTGTGAATGAAGGCTGCTAAGACCCCCCATGACCCCAGTGAACACGCAGGGCACAGAAGTCAGGCCGAATGGTAGCTCTGTGTGCCGGTAATGATCTGAGCCGAAGGAAAATCGAATATAGCATTGGCTGGCTGGGTGGATAGAGATGTGTAGGTAGGCATCCTGAAAGTCTAGAGATACCAGGTACACCCCAGGGCACATTGCTGTATTAACCCCTTCACTGCTGGTGCTGGTGGCTGGCTAAATGCAGGTCAATATCTGACCTGCAATGATACACTTTTTTTTTTACAAAAAGATATTTTATTTAAAAAAAAAAAAAAAAACAACATCTCAATAAACAAAACTGGGAGTGTGATTGTTGTGGAGCCATGTAATACACTTATACACACCGCCAAATGTCAGATAAAAAAGTGGGAAAATAGAGTGAGGAAAAAGAGATATGGGGATTTTAACCCGGGGGGACAGTGGACACTTTAAAACGTGCATTTTGTAGGTATGACTGACCGGTCATACCTTTCATGCAGTCTCCATAAAAATGTAACCCTTTGCGTCCAATTGATCCCAAGAGAAAAAACATAAATGGTGTTTTTTTTTACATTTTTTAAAATTTTAATAAAGTAAATGGTAGGTTATCCATATAAGTGGAGTATCAAAGGAAAGCTCCATTTGTGCGTAAAAAAACAGTGTATAATTTATGGGGTGGAATAAAAGCCTAAGAGGGAAAACACTGTTGAACAAAGACATAGTCAAAAAGGTCAGAACTACTCCGGTCCTTAAATGAAAGCGACCTCAGATTTTCCCGGTCCTTAAAGGGTTAAACTTATACCTGGATCTTGCCCATAATGGTGGAAATGGGAGCTGTTTGCTTTTGGGGATTTTGTCTATTTCAGCTTCTAATGTGTCCTGTTTGGTAATCATCCTCATCTCTATCCAATTTTCTCTGCTTCCATTCAATAATTGCTTTTTCAAATATTTCCACTCTTGATTAACTGGTCAAAACTTAAAAATTCAGTATTTGCTTTATATATTTCAATACGTGTTATCTGTTGTTTTATTTAGTTTTTTGAAAGTTGAAAAGAACAGTTATCTACAATATTATTCCATTTTTCATAAAAAGTAGACTAATTTATTCCAAATTTTGGTTCTTTAAACATTTTTAAGCCTTGGGGATCTATTCTCAATATATTTTTGTAATGTGATGATGTCCCACTATTGTGTCATCTCTGTTTCAAGAGTTTTTTCTGGCTCTTGGAAGTATTTCTTTAAGAACCCATTGGTGTTCCTTATATTTTGTTCAGTGTTTCATTATTGTTGTTTCACCAGTGTGTTGGTGTACACTCTCCCGTATTTTTACCAGTGAGCGCTACACCAATATTAGATTATATCCCCCCTAGAGGTAAATGAGGACCAGGATTCCATAAGACATGGAATATTGCTTGACAGACTTAGCCCTTGGAGCTGCTTTCTTGGGATGCCACCGTTGTCTGGGCTTTGCGCATGTGAGGCCTGTGAACCCTGTGGCCTGTACACCTATCACAGTATCCCTAGGCAGCATAGCACTCCTGTACTTCCTACCTCTGTATGGCCGCTGGCCTAGGCAGCATAGCGCTCCTGTGCTTCCTAACGCTGTATGGCCACTGGCCAGCATGGCCTCCGGCCGCTTCCTCATTGATGACATCAGGTAACAGGCACTAGCACGGACGCCTGTTTATGGGACTATTCTGGGTGGCCTAATTGGGTCCCGCCTCCTTCTGGTCCTTTATAATCCTCCTTGGGGCTAGGAGTCATTGCCCTTACATGGTGTTTTTGCTTGTTACTCTTTGCACTCCATTGTGACCCGTGTCTATCTGAGAACTTGCTCCGTGTTTGACCCCGGCTTATCTGACTACCAACATCAGTTCTGACCTGTGGCTCTGGCTGACTACTCACTCCGTGTATGACCCA
Organism: Rhinophrynus dorsalis; assembly: GCA_037306005.1. Taxonomy (NCBI): domain Eukaryota; kingdom Metazoa; phylum Chordata; class Amphibia; order Anura; family Rhinophrynidae; genus Rhinophrynus; species Rhinophrynus dorsalis. The sequence continues at coordinate 339,783,813 of CM074721.1, forward strand.
GGCTTATCTGACTACCCACATTGGTTCTTACCTGTGGCTCTGGCTAACCACTCGCTCCATGTATGACCCCGGCTTGTCTGACTACCCACATCAGTTCTGACCTGTGCCTCTGGCTGACTACTCGCTCCGTGTTGACTCCGGCTTGCCTGACCAGTGGCCTGGCTACTACTCACTCAGTGTGTCCCCGGTTTGCCTGACCAGAGGCCCTGGCTACTAGTCGCTCAGTGTAATCCCCGGTTTGCCTGACCAGAGGCCTTGGCTACTACTTGCTCAGTGTAGTCCCCGGTTTGTCTGATCTGTGGCTCTGGCTACCTACTCGCTCCATACACTACTCTGTGGCTCTGGTCTGCTCTCGCTCCCTGTTGCCTCCGATCGCAGACCGAATTGGTGATTTATGCATACTATACTATTCTCACTGTTGTCCCACTCCAGCTGCTCCCCTAGTCTTGGTTTCTCGCAGTAGTGCGGTGCACAGCACAGTGTGCAGCTCCGGAGAGGATCTTGAGTCCTATCAGCCTGTGTCTGGGGTTCTGTGTGGGCTTTACCATTATTGCTGTATTTATTAATAATGGTGGTTACATTTATATATTCTTTGTGTCTGTCCTTCTTTGCCTGAATACTGTGACAGCACCTGCATTTGGAGGGGATGAAAAAAACACAGTTTCCTCACCATACTCAGGCATTTGGTGGACATCTGAGGCAACAAAATGCTTTTGTCCCCAGTAGCATCACTAATGATCTGCTTCAATTCGGGTCCAAACAGGGACTTGCCCTTAAAAGGCAAGGAAACCAGTGAATTTTTGGGAGATTGATCTGCAGACCGAATCTTAAGCCACAAAGTGCGATGCACAAGAAAGGAAAAAGCGGAGGCCTTTGTGGAAAATAGGATTGCCTCAAAAAGAGCCTCAGACACAAGTGTTAGCGTCCTTGATGCTGGCCAAAAGAATCAACAGATCCTATTTGGAAAACTCAGCATGGACAGCCTCCATGAGCTGTTCACCCCACACGGAGGCATCCCCATTAACCCAGGCAGAAGCAAAAATAGGTCTAAGTGTCGCTCCTGTGGCCACAAAGTTGCCCCTGAGAATAGAATCCAACTTCTTGTCTGCTGGATCCTTGAGTCCTACTGCATCTGCCAATGGCAGGGCAGTAATCTTAGTCAACCTGGAGACAGGGGGATCCAGGGTTAGAGCTGCCTCTGAAAAGGGGTACAGTTTAGAGAACCTGTTGGTGATAGACAGCCATTTTTCTGGGGTCTTCCATTCATCCAGAAGGATCTGGTCAAGAGCAGCATTAGGGGAACAAATGGTGGAGATTTCTTACGCTTCTGGAAGACATCTGTAGAAGAAGACCCCTCATCTGAGGTGTCAGGAATCTCAAGAGTCTCCAAAACAGCTCTAACGAGTCCCTCAAGCTAGAAAAGGGAGTCATTCTCATAGGAGTCCCCATAGGAGTAGGCCATCCTCCCCTACTGATAATTCCCCCTCTAAGGAGGCCCGGTGGAGTAGTAGGGATCACAAGAGGGGCAGAGAGATCTAGAATACTCTCCAGGGAAACCTGTTTGACATGAGGAACAATAAGCAAGGGGGTAATGGATGCCCTTGAGTCCTTGAGCTTAGATTTAGCCCCATGAACCTTAGAATCCTAATAGGAAAAGTGTATGACATTCATACAATGACCAGTAACAAACCTCCAGATTAATAATTCACCCTGGAAAGCCCAGAAAAAGCACTTATCTGGCAACTGAAGGGTTAATCTGGAGGAGGAGAGTCTGCCTCTGAGTAGGATAAGCAAGAGAGAAGTAAAATGGCAACTGCAAAACTGACAGTCAATCAGAAAAAAGCCTGCAAAACTGGCATTCTGGGAAACATAGTCTTCTCAGTTATTGTTTCCTAGCAATAACTACACTCCTGCCGCAGTTCACCACGGACCCCCAAGATACTCAGGACATGAACCACATACAAGGTCATGAGGAGCCAAGAAGAAAGAGCCCACTTTGACTTCTGCATTACAAACAGGTGCAAAGGTATGTCCCAATGAAGTTCGTCCATAGACATCAATGGAGCAAAGATGATGGCAGCGAGGCACCTGTTCTTAAAGGGGCCACAACACACATTCAGTCAGCAGTAAGTAATGTACCCAAAGACCTAAAAACCCCAGGGAACATGTGAGGGCAGCCTAAAAATGTGAATAGAAGGGAAAGTGAAAACAGACCCTCAACATCCCCAAACTCATGAAAACCAGCAGGAAAAGGGTTAACCCTGGAAAATGCTGCCATCTATGCTTTAAAGCTCTGAGAAAGTATATAGATATGAAATAAAATTACACAATATGTGTGCAAGAGCCAATAAGGACTCAGTAACAACCTCTGTATGGAGAGACACAGTATTGGGACAATGTGGACCAAGGCACTCAAAGGGTTACTCACCAGTCTTTTTTCAGGTTACCATTGTATTAGAAGGAAAGCAGAGCCCCAAGACACTCTACCGGGAGGGAAAACTTGGCTGCAAGAATCCCTCCACAGGATCCACACCACCTGTACACTGGTCAATCCTCTCCAGGGGAAACCCAGTAATGGTAACCCACCTAATGGGGGAGGTTTGGCAGCCCCATATCTATCAGAAAATAATAAAAAATAATAAGAGAGTGTCTCTCACTCCATCCTTACACCACAGTGGACCCATTTATACTGGTGATTGTAAGGCGGGGCAGCTGGAAGAGTGGCTGAGAAACTCCAAAGACTCTGTCTTTTGAGATGTGTCCTGCCCTCTAAGAGGAGGGATTCAAACCCATGGTACCTGTGTCCCATACTAGATGTAAGAGAAAAAGGTGCTTCCGCAAAGTGTTAGTTAAAAAGTGGACACTTATACAACCAAGGCAGAGATAGTTTTTATTTTTAATTATTTTTTCAAAAAGAGTATCTATTTGTTTTTACAAGATCTTATTAACTGCGAAAAAAGTCTGACATGATTTTACTTGATTACAGATTTTATTTTTGTAAAGGCTGAAATTTAGTTAAGGGAGTGTAGATTTTTGAGATCTACTGTACATATCCTATATAATAATTTGCTAGGATGTTTGTCAGAAGCCGTCTTGCGCAGTACAGTTGGCTGCTCTCGCTGCAGTCATGTGCAGCAGAGACTGCCCGCACCGCGGCTTCCACACAACCATTTACAGCTTTTATTGTAATGGGCTTTTGTCCTTGAAAGCCCTCCTGGATTTGTCGATTGTTCAACACTTTACCTAAGCATGGCTTACTAGAGACTACCCTGCTTTTCAAGTACATGTTGCAGTTCTCTGTTCTGTGTGCTCACTTCTTCTTTATGTTTGTAAAGAGTAATAGTATTTTAACTACTTCTGCTAATTATTCTTCCATCTGAGATGATGTTTGTGCTTGATCTTTTTTAAGCCATTTGGCTCTTGGCCTTCCAGATTTGCACTTCCTGTGCCAGCATCTCATGCTCAGTGTCCTTTGTCACAAGCTCTGTTCTCAGATCCTCTAACTGTAGTTTCAGTTCAGTTTGTTCAGCATAAGAACCTTTTAACTGCTCTGATATATATATTTAGATCTTGCAGAAGCTGATCCTCTGAGGCTACGGTACTTTGTAACATTAACTTGCTTATCTTGAAAAATTTGTGTTGCAGTTTTAGCATGTTCTTTTTTGCAGCTTGCTACTGTATGTGGGACACTTTCTCTTTTAATACCTCATTCTGGACAGGGCTGCTTTAAGACTCTGGTGGACCCTGGGAAAAGCTCATGCAAGATATATTTGTCACATTCCCTTTAAGGGTTTTGTGCTGACTTAAAATATTAGAAAATCATATTAAATGCCCCATACCCATATCACAGCTCAGTCTCTGCCTACCATCCTGTGGATGGAATTATGACCATTCTGGTGGTGCTCTCTGATACTGCCTGCAGTGGAACATGTGACTTGGCAAGTCATGTGGTAGCTGGATGACAGTGTTTCCTGCCATCTGGCCTGTACTGAGCAGGACAGGAAGAAAAATTTATTCTTTTTTTACCTGTCAGTTCCTTTTCCTTCAGGCCTCGTAGGTAGCACACATGTACCCTACCTATTTGGTTTACATAATAAAGCATTTTTTTCTAAATATTTTCTTGGTCTGTCTTTTGTTCAACAACTGGGAGGCTGGTGGGAAGAGAGGGAGGAATTTTTATTTTATTTTAGTGTGTGTACCTGTCCTGACTGGGAGGTCGGGCTCTCTCTTTGTGTGCTACCTACAGGTGTGGCACATTTGTGAGACAGCAAAGGTTAAAATAAAAACATTACCTGGACATTCGTTAAAGGGATAGTACTACTTCGTTTTATCTTTATTTTATTTTGTAGGCATTAAAAAAACATGAAGAACGATATAAGTCTTATCTCTCAAACCTTTATGGTTTAAGAGATATTCACAAGCAAAGTAACCCCCCCTGTTCAGCCAGCTCAGAAGGGAGGTGCCCAGGTAGACTGCAGAGAGGGACAATCTTCAATTAAGATAAGGGAAAAAGCTGAAAAGCTTGTCAAGGGGGGAAGGGCTTTCATTGTTTTCATACAAAGAAGAGTGTCCCCTTCTGTTATCTGTCTGGTCTTACAACCAGATTCACATCTGAGAAGAGATGGCTTATACTAGGGAAAAGGGGCGGGAGGGGGAAATTTTGCTTGTGAATATCTCTTAAACCATAAAGGTTGGAGAGATAAGGGTTAAATCTCAGAAGATGTATTTATCTGTGCAATTTATGTTTTGATCTTGTCTACATTTATTTTGTAAAAAATGTATGCTGCTGCCAGTAGCTCATTATTGGACCTACAATTATCCTGGCCATCAGAGCAGCGATGAAGGGGTTAATACACCTAAATTTGCCCTCAAATTGCTTTATTTTTAGTCTGTTCTCTGCTTCTCTCTCCCTTACTCTCATAGTAAGGAAGAGAGAGGCAGAGAACAGTCACACATTGCCTTTGTAAATGAAAATGCAGGTATATGTGACCACTGTAGAAGAGATCAGATGTACTGGCAGAACACAGAAGGACTGAAACTGAGCGTTCCGGTCCATGAGTGCTCAGTTTCAGCCTGTGCAGCATGACAACATCGCGCAATGAGGCTCGCTGTTATCCTTTAACCCATGACGTACCAGGACCATCATAGGTCCTTATGGGAAGTTTACCCATGATGTTCCTGGTACGTCATGGGTCGTTAAGAGGCTAATAAAAAGCTATAGTAAGCATCACAAGAGAAACTAGTTAGTAAATCTCCAGTAAAAGTGACAAGATGAACTGATTAATAAAGTACCTGAGGTATATTTTAATAAACTAAAGAGGTGCAATTCTGAAGCAAATCAACTGGGTAGAAAAAAAATCATAAATGTAAATATATTTTTTTTTTTTTTTCACTACTTTTTATTAAAAGTTTTCAGAACATAATACACCATCATTCACAAGCAAAAAAGAAGCCCTGTGATGCAAAATATAAAAAGGAAAAGAAATCACATACAGAGGGAGATCACCCAACCAGACCCCTCCCCTATGCAGGTGCCACCGTGTGGCCTGTGACAGTACATGTGGCACAGCATTGCACCATTTAGTATTCCAGAGACCCACAATCCGTCCCCGAACGGGTACAATATGCTCACAGCAACCATGAGGAGCAGAAATAGACAGGACCATCGCCCCCAAAAGTCAAGAAGCCGAAGAGCAAGCCACGCGGCAGGCATCTCTAGCCCCCCGCCCACCCACAAAGCCACGGCACCAAGCATCCTCCCCCCCCCCCGCAAGAAGGGGACCATTTCCATTCAAAAACACTGGCCCAAGAACTTCCCAAAAAACCCTAACACCTCTAGAATGCTAAATAGGAAATCCTCAGAATCCTCCAATAGCAGTAAGATGTTGCCCTCCAGTGGAGGCAGTGGCTCTAGGGCACAGCAGTTCTAATTTTAGTAGTAAGGGATACAGTCCAATATTAAACAGCATGGGAAGAGCGGGCAGCCCTGCTGCTTCCCCTCTCCAGCTGAAAGAGTGATGAATTAACATTATTGGTCATTATGGTGGCCCTCAGGGAATGGTAAATTGAACAGATATATCGCATTATGGCAGCTATAGCCTGGTGGACAATCAGTACAGAGTGCCTGCCTTTTATGAATCCAGTTTGGTTAGGGGATATCATGGAGGGGAGGAAGGAGCTCAGTCTGGTGGCCAATATCTTGTTTAAGATGTTAAAATCAACATTCAGTAGGGAGATTGGCCTATAAGAAGTCACCAGAAGTGGGTCTCTATCTGGCTTGGGAAGCCCTATTATTCTGGACAAATGGAAATGTAATGGGATAAAGCCAATCTCCAAATTTCGATTATAAAGGTCAGATAGAGGCTTGAGCAGTTTATCTACCAGAATTTTATAATATTCTCTGGGTAATCCATCCGGTCTTTGCTTGCTGTTTTTAAGTGTGCTGAGTATCGCAGCTACCTCTGTATCAGTGATCAGAGCATTCAATAATTCATGCTGTAAGGCCAAGAGCTATGGCATGCATAAGGACTCCAGGAACCCAATATGCAAAGCTATATCACTGGTATGCTTGCTATAAAGTCTTATAGAAAGTTGCAAATTTCTCATTGATTTTCCCCCCACTCCTCACTATGTCAGAGCCGTCCCGTATGCTACAAAAGTTGGTGCTGCCCCCTCGCTGTCTTTGCACATGTGGCCAAAAGTCTCCCTTGCCTGTTAGCCTTTTGAAACCATTGACAGGTGTAGGTCTGCTGCCTAAATTGGACTGCTTCCAGTAAAAACGTCTCATAGGCCTCCTTGGCCTCCCTGTAATGCAACCTATTGGTTGCAGAGTTTTGGAGAAGAAGGCTCATGACAGGGTCCTCTGTACGCCGTCTAGCTTCAAATTAGTTTCCTTTCTTTTTTCTGCCAAATAAGAAAGAATATAACCTCTCAAAACTGCTTTCAAAGTTTGCCTATAAAGAAAAGGATCAGTTTTATGTGGTTTAGTCCCAAGCATTACAGAGACCCTGTCTAAAATCATGAGAGAGGGTTAGATGGGCCAAGCATTCGCCATTTAAATGAAGGGTGCTTAGGGCTCGGCAGCTCCAGCAACATAGAGAGAGAGGGACATGATCAGACGAAAGAATATCATAAATCTGACACCCAATTAGGCCATTGAGGATGGCAATACTTCCCCCAAAGAAGTAGTTGATCTTTGAAAAGGTGTGGTGGTGTGAGTAAAAGGTTAAGTCTCTACCCTCTGGGTGCTTGGCCCTTCATATGTAAGTCAAACTAAGATTGTCCATTAGATATTTGATATGGTTGGTCCTACCTCCCAACAGTTGGTCCCCAGTTCCGCACCTGTCCAGCACCCATCTGCCACGCAATTGAAGTCACCTCCCAACAGCAGAGTATTTGTGGGAAAGGATTTATGAAATAAAGCATTAAAAATGTGAGGGGAGGATTGTTGGGGGCGTAGCAGAGCGTATAGCAGGGGCCATTCAATGTGCAATCGACAATCAAATAGCGTCCCTCCGGGTCTCATACAGTATCATGAACAGAGCAGTCTATGTGACTATGGATTAAAATAGTAAGGCCCCTTTTCTTGGAAGTAAACAGTGCAGCTATGCAATCTCCCACCCACCTCATTTTAAGCTTGTTGTGTTCATCCATGGTAAGGTGTGTCTCCTGTAGAAAGGATATTTGCTTGTCTAATTGATGTAGATATGACAGTATTTGTCCCCATTTGATGGGATTGTTAATTCCCACCACGTTCTACTACACTGCTCGAAGTAAATCCAGGCAGGTGGTGTAGACGGGGAATGTGTCACAACCCTGAGTCACGATGATACCGAAACAAGTGTAGCAGATATAATATCTTACCAGCAGGGGTGTCTCTCCAAGCAAGGAGAACCCCTCGCAGGAATGAGGTAACAGGGAGAGAAGGGTGGCACTGCCTGTCTAACTGCCTAAAACCCACATTTTGTGGATCAATTTACAAAGTATTACAGAACATTAAAATTAAAGAAAAAGTAAAACAGAAAACTGTGGTTACTCCCAAAGGGGAGGACACCATCAGCATCATCCTTCTTTCCCTGAACTGCATTCACAAGCCCTTTAGCTCACCCTATTTCCTAAAGATCTTGCATATGTTCAACCTAGGCACAAACACATACAGCCGCAGTGGAGAAAAAGAGAAGGAAGGGGATGGGGGATACAAAAAGCGGCATTATCATTGAAATCCCCAGTAAGGATTAGGTAAAACCCCAGCTATGCTTGCGAGATGGGAAGGCCCTTGATGACGTGCATTGTGTGTGGCCAAGTGGGACTTGGATATTTTTTAAACAGTTTCTTACTCCAAATAAGAAATTATAACTAAGAAAATAAAATCAACAAGTTCTTTCCCAGTACAGACACAATAACCGCAAGGTCAGTAAGGACACTGTTTGGACCGCAGCTGCATTTCTCATCCAAATCAAAGCAGTCAGACAGAATGTTGGGGTATTTGGGGTCAACCTCCTTTGCTACCATCTCACACCCCTAGACACGTCCAATATAATAATAATAGCCAAGATCAGCAAGCAAACTGGACCCCAGCTGCCTGTGTCTTGCCAGTCAGTCACACTGAATTTTGGGGTATTTTGGGTCAAACTCCTTCCTCCCGTTTTCTCTCTGAGAGTGCCTCCAGACTCCCCTAATACAAAGAACAATTATTCTACCTAAAGTACTCCCTAAACTAAGCTTCAAATCCCCTTCAAATTTTCTGCATTAAAATCCACAAAGTTAAAGCAAAATTGTTCAGCTAGTTTGATGAACTGGACTTTTGGATAGAAAGTCCAGCATCAGAAAGCTTCCAAGGCTCTTCTACTGACATGTCAAGTAGATGATGGAACCAAGCTTTTCAAGGCCAGAATGGAGCAAAGAGCAAACAGACTCTGAAACCTTTTTCTTCTGATTTTGGGGATCACCCTGCAACCATGGCAATTGATGAAAGACGCACACCAGACTGCACTGCAAGGGAACTGTCAAGGTGTCCAGTGTCACTGCCTTGGGGTCCGTTACCCTGGAGCATAATGGTGATAGATTTGCACTGAGACAGGAGGCCATCAGGTCTACCTCTGGCGTTCCCCAGAGATCCGAAAGTTGAAGAAAGTTTTCCTATTTCAACTCTCATTCACCCTGATTAACAGTTTATCTGCTGAGATAAATCACCTCACAAATGTCTACTTCAGGGATGTAGAAGGATGACAGAGCTGGAATGTGAGCTTCTGCCCAAAGAAGAATTTTTTTCCATCCAGTCTAAGACATTATTAGTGACTGCTGTTGCATGAGCATATGGATCAGTGATGTATACCTCTTACAAGAACAGTGTTTAGGCTCCATTCTGCATGCAAGAGGAATCAGTGGGATTTTATAGGCTGGTCTTAACATTTCAAAGACAGGTATTCTCACCTCCAAGCCATAGGCTGTTCTGTGATTTATATAGCGAAATTGAGGGAAGAGAGGGTCATAGTGTGTGTTATCACTATGATCACCTGGAATATAAGTAAAAAAAGGAGCTGGAAGACAGTTATGCTTCCACTAGTCTGAGGAGGAAGTCACCACTACCAGCACTGAATGGTCTGGATGGCCTGATTATCCAGACCCAAGGATGGCCAGTCCCCTACAACACCCCTAGGGATCTTGGGGAAATTAGTTTTTCGGGCAGAGGAAGAAGAGGTAGTAGTGTTTGCAGGACAGGTAAGCTACTTGTGTTTGCTGCCAGTGCTGCACCTGCCACTGTGTCTTGTGATTTTCTGGAGGTGGGGGGAGACGAGATGATGCCAAGTTTTACAGCAGGGGATCCTAAGTTACACTTGCCATCCCCAAACAGTCCCGTCACTATTACTACTACTAAGATACAGCAGCTACAGACTCAGAGTGTTAGGAGTGAGGGAGGGGGTAATACTAGTAGTGAGGGAGACTTAGAGACTGAAATTGATGTGGTTGCTGTTAGTGATAGTAAAGCAGCTGGTGGGACTAGCGAAAATGCAGTAGATTCTCCTGATTTAGGGGAAGTGATGCTGAGTGGCCAAACTTGAGGACAAGAGAGTCCACAAAGTTCCCCTGGCCCTGTGAGTCCCCATTTCCCCATGGCATTGCCTCTATGGAACATGATACTGAAAACTGGTGGTTAGCAGCAATAATACCACCACCATCAGCACAGATCAGCTGCCTGTGCCTGCTGCTAGTCTGCCTTCTTCAGCTCAAGAGATGTCAAGTGTGACAGTAAGAGACCCTCTGTCACATTTGTCAGCACCTCCAACTGGTGAGACTGTAATAGAGAAGCAGAAGCAAGGAGGCTCTGTTAGTGACAATGATGAGGGTGATGGCGGAGCAGCAGAGGTGGTAGAGACATTAATGGCCTTTTTAGCTTCTTGGGACACAGATATGGGGATGGGCATCACCAACAGCAGCAGTGAGATTGCGGTTTTTGAGGAGTTTGCTGCTGCTGTAATTCCTGCTGCTGCTAAGTTGCAAGAGCAGGATAAGGATGATGAGGAGTAGGATTGTGGCAGCAACAGCAGCAACATTATCCTCTGCCCCAGACAGTGAAGGGGAATGTGGAGGAGAAGAAGAAAGCAACATTCTTCTCCACCTTTCCCCTCCCCCCTGTGGTCTTGGGTGTGGGTCTATTTTTCTCTTGGGACAGGCACAAAGTAGTCAGTACTGTGCGCATTTTGTGACAAGTCATTGAAAAGGGAAAAGGAGGGAACGCACCTTGGCACAACAGCCCTCATCACACATATGAAGCACAGATACCATGACTATTATGTGAAACATGTTAAAGCCAAAACACCCACCACTGAAACTGGACACCGCTGTTGCTGTACCCCCTGACTCTCCAGAAAGGCAACAAGAGGTGAGTTGTAAATCAAAGAGGAGGGTGAATAGAGGAACCCAGCCAGACTCTGAATGTTAGATGATGAGCAAAACACCTGGATCGCTGTCACATTATGTACCAATTTCTTATATTATTATTTTTTTTTTTACATTTTATTTATTTATTTTACTATCCCCAAATCCCAGTCAACAAAAGCCCCCAAAATATGTCCCTGTTCAACTTGATTCTTTCCCCACACTCCACCAGCACAGGCACCCACAGACACCTCTTATACTATGCCTTTGGGAAATAAAATAACATTTGCTACGTGTTGTGTGTAAATTCAATGTTCCCATTGCTTTCAATGTAATGAGCTAGGCGGAAAAAGCAAAAAAAAAAAAAAAAAAATTAACTTTTTGCTGGAAATTAATCCCCAACTGGGAAGTGCCATTATTGGCTGATTTTGGTTTGAGGGAAAAATGTTTGTCCAAATTCCACTACTCCCTATACTTCCTCTTACAGGTCCATGTAACTTCTCAAACTGCTAGCAATAGAACCACACATACTCCCTCCCCCCAGCCCTGTTCCCATCATTGTTCTACATTAGCCACAGAACTACTCATTACTGCAATGGTAGTCATACCCCCAGCAGCCTTGTCCCAGTTGTAGCCACAGTGGTCTCACTTGAGAAATGCTGCTCTTTAATATACAAGGGGTTAAGTCTTGTAAAAAGATTCTCAGTCATTGTCTTGGTATGTAAGAACAGATTTAGTTCAGCATGCTTATTGTTCCTGGTTTAAGGCTGTCACAGATAAATGGTTTAAGTAAGAGAATGTGCTCAGACAACGAACCTCTTACACAGTTTTTCTATTCTCAGCACAAACACATCTCCCCTGGGTCTTGCAAAGATTTGTTTAAAGGTTACCCCACAGAGACAGCTGGATTTAATTAACCACTGAGCATCCTCCCAAAGGTACAGAATAGTAACAGAGAGACGATGGATTCCACAACACTGGGCATTGTGGGTGATTGTCACAGTTAATATCCTGAACTACTTGAAAACGAGAGAAATCTCAATGTATTCTTCCTGATCATTTTCTAAATAAAAAATAAATAAAAACTGGCTAAGCATGAGAAACACATCAATATGAAGTAAATTGATCCTGACCTACTTGCGTGTATTCTGCTAATTTTAACTTTCAGGAACATTTACGTTGTGACATACTAGTTGCCCTCATTGTAACCAGTGCCTCACATAACTTTTTGACTAGAAATTGTAAATTGGATTGCCATCATTACTGCCAACCTATTTCTATTATGGTATATAATAATAATTATTATTGTGGTTGACCACAAGTCAATTTTTTCAGTCCTCTCTATAAACTACTGCCTATTTAACAACCCCAATTGAAAACACCACAGTGACACTAAGACAAATAAATGGTACAATGTTTGTTCCAAATTTACCTTGGCAGTGTATATTAAATCTATTAGTGTCCTCTAATCATGGTGCATATATTAATGCTAGCCAGTTTATCAAAGAGCCTGTATATAAAAAAACTGCTTAATGTAATGAACAATCCAGGAACTCCTGCAGGAGAGCTGTGAGTAAAAAGTATGTGACGTGCCAGGACCGTCACTGGTCCTTAAGTGCCGGACAGCCGTGACGGTCCTGGCACGTCACTGGACACGAAGGGGTTAAAGGAACAGTAATGTCCCATAAAAAATACTTAGATTTAGGTAGATATTGAAAATCTAAATTATTTGTAACAAACCCGCTATGGTTTGACAGATATAGGGATTCAAAGTTCCCTCCCCCCTCCCCTTCTCCTGATGTCCGCTGTAAAGCTGACAGAAGGAGAATCGAGTTGTATGACTCGAGGAGGCTCTGCAGCAGTGCAAGCACACTTTGTAGACCTTTCCAATGAATTAATTATTTTTAAGTACCATGATTTCAGCTCTACTGCAGAGCCTCCTGCTGGTCCCCAGACTGGGATCTCCTGCTGTCAGCTAGACGCTGACGTCAGGAGAAGGGGGGGGAGGGGGGAACTTTGAATCCCTCTATCTCTCAAACCGTAGTAGTTTGAGAGATAGGGTTTGTTGCAAATAGTTTATTTTTTCAATATCTACCTAAATCTAAATATTTTTTGGGGGCATTACTGACCCTTTAACCTTTTGAGTGCCATAGGGGTACGGAACGCATTGCACACGTTCCGTACCCCTCTGGCACTCAAAGGGTTAATAAATATTCTCATCTTTTGATATCAGACATCACTTCCTCATTGTCCACTGAGTAATACTGTTCTTGCCAAAGTTAGGTCACATCAAAATATCAATTTTTCAGTCAAAAGTACTATATAGGTGAAGTTAACACTTTCAAAATGCACCTCCTGGCCCACAGCAATCTGAGGCTCCCCACATTCTTGGGGTTCACTTTTTAAAGGTTGCTCATGAAAGAGCATGCAACCTTTTAAGTAATTCACCAGGTCGCCAGGATCAAAATGGCGACATGACATTCTCGCACTGCATGACAGTATTATGTATGCAGCACACACAGGAGTGCCTCCGTGTTCTGCCTACATAATGTTTTTCCTTTGATCACGCTTATTAAAATGTATGCAGCATACGGAGGCACTCCAGATTTTAACCCCTTAAGGACTGGGAAAATCTGAGGTCAATTTCACTTAAGGACCGGAGCAATTCTGACCTTTTTTACTATGTCTTTGTTCAACAGTGTTTTCCCTCTAAGTACTTTATTTCACCCATGAAAATCATATACCGTTTTTTAAGCACAAATAGGGATTTCTTTTGATACCATACTTATATGGATAGCCCAACATTTATTTTAGTAGAATTAAAGAAAACAGTAAAAAAACTGTAAATAAAACACCACTTTTTTTCTCTTGGGATCATTTGGGGACAATGGGTTACATTTTTATGGACACTGCATGAAAGGTATGACCGGTCAGTCATACCTACAAAATGGGCAGATTTAAGTGGTCACTGTCCCCCCTGGGAGAAAAACCCCATGTCCCTTTTTCCTACCCTATTTTCCCACTTTTTTATTGATGTCATTTGGCGGTGTGTATAAATGTATTTCATGGCTTCACAACAATAACACTTCCTATTTTGGTAATTGACATTTTTTATATTTAAATAAAATTTTTGTTAAAAAAAAAAGTGTTGTGTCTTTAAAAAAAAAAAAAAAAAAAAAAAGTTAATTTTAGCAGGTCAAAAATGGACCTTCATTTAGCCAGCCTCCAGCACAGCAGTGAAGGGGTTAATACCCCCAGCTGCTGCATTTTATTTGTCTACTAGATGTCTCCTCTCTGCTTCTCTGTCCCATACTTTGATAGCAAGGGACAGACGGCTAAGAAGAGACACTAGAGGTAGCTGCAGCAATCCCATGACCAAGCACTTGTGAAAGTGGCTGAGACTGAATGCTTTGGTCCCGGAGCGTTCAGTCTCAGCCGGGAATTAATGATAGAAGCGTGCACGTAGGTGCGCTGCTATGATTTAACCCATTACGGTCCAGGACCGACATGGGTTCTTAAGACAAAACAACCCATGACGGTCCAGGACCATCATGGGTCGTTAAGGGGTTAAAAATATTTGGTCCTCCACCACAGACCTGATATCAGATTCACGTATTGAAGCTGCAGATGTTGCAGTAAAAGCTTTTTAATGTTATATTGAGGATGGGCAGAAGCAAGATAACTGCCGTGCAGTCTAATACATCTATCTATGTATTTTGCACTGGGCATTTTGAATTCCATGTATGCAACCATTAAATAGGCAACATGACAATCTCGTGCTGTCATGGAATGTGAGATTGTCATATCGCCATTTTGATCATGGCGATGTAGTAAATTACTTAAAATGTTGCACGCTCTTAAGAGTGCGACATTTGAAAAGGATACCATTCTTGGAGGGGCCTCCATTTTAAGGAATGCTTCTCCACAGTCTATAATGGCTGCAGGGAAGCATCAACCCTTGGAGTGATGGAACATACATCAGTTGTTAAAAGTAAAATAAATAAAATTAGGTCTACTGGCATCCTAATCAGTTCAAGAATGCATTTTTTTTTACATCATGAGTACACCCTTTAACACTGACTGAGTCACTTCAGAGTGAGGGATAGCATACACCGTGCTACAAGTTGGACAACAGACTTTAAACAAGCAACAGTTCATTACAAGGACTGATTATCTAGAATAGAAAGAGCCTTAGTGTCAATGGCCAAAGAAACCTAAGAAAGGAAGTAAGTAAAGAAGATAGGGGGTAGGGAAGGAAGAGGTGGGGGCGGGGGTGAGCAGGCTACAGCACGTTGATGGCTGAATGTGACATTGAGGCAGCATTGCATTTCCTGAAAGTACGTCCCCTCTTCCAACAAATATTAGGATGCCGTCTAGAATGAGCATTTTATTACTATATGTGCTTGTTGATGGGTTGCTCAGTTTCCTGCCACTATTTTGAAGTGTTTAGCATGTTCTTGGAATGGGTGGTTCAGTGTGAATGGAGTAGCAGGAGTTGTATCCGCTATCTGGATGACTACCTTTTCCTTGGTTCTCCTGCTGGAGAGGATTGCGTTTCTCTGCTGGCCACTTTCCAGTGGGTGGCAACTCATGAGCTTATTCATTGTTCCTGTAAAGGCATAAATAAGGATAACTTGAGCCAGCTGTTCCAATTTTAAAAACTGTTATTATTCAAAAGCAACAACAATAATAGCATTAATAATAACAGTAATATATGATTATATGCAAGTAAATGTCACAGCACTTACAAGAAATTCTGTAGGGGCCCTTCCTATACCCAAAAAAACAGTCTCTTTTATACTGTTTTAAAGATGGTCCACCCTGGTGTATTGTCCAATCAGTGGTCTTCTCGGGTAGGCCTCTTACCTCAAAAAAACAGATGAATGTCTTTTCTGCAGAATTTTCATGTCACTGCAAAGGTTTCTTTTTGTATATTAAGCAGAAATTGTCCAAAAAACAACATGACATGGCAAAACACGTCTGTCATTTATAATGTTCTAAGTATTATTCAAGCATCAACTTTATATAATGAGCACACAGACAATGTATATTATGTTTAATTTGATTAAAACGGGTACCAGAAGAGAGAGTGCTTAATTAGTTGAATGTTATCACATATCTAAATGGGTTGAGATGTGATTAAACTCTGAATATTAACTATCTTGGATCCTATGGAGCAAAAACATTCATATATAATCACACAGGCACTGCTTAAAGGAGCAGTGCACCTTATGGAAACATATAGGATATTGACCTTTTCCTTAACATTCTGTTGTCACCAGATAAGATTGAAGATCTGAGCATGGTGCTGTAATTTCTGAGGATCAAGATCAATTCCTTATAGTTGATGTTTAATTTACAGAAGGATAAGCTAGATCAGCTTCGCTGGTTGGTGTGTGCGTGGCACGCATGGTATCGATTCAGTTGTTGCAGTTGCTTCTGAGTCATCTGGTGTTGGCTTGCAGGGTCACGTCTATGTGCAAGGTTTTTTGCAGGAGTATGTTGTTGACTTTGAAGGGCAAGCCGAACCTGAGGCATTTTGTCAGTGTCTCCCAGGCTATGAGAGATGACTTGGAGGTTTGGCAATTATTTCTGGGTACCTACAATGGCAGTTTCTGTTGACTAATGGAGCCTTTCTTCAAAGACGCAGCTGTATTGGTTGGTTTTGTGGCATAATTTGTCGGGCATTGGTGTGCATTACAGTGGCTGGACAGGTGGAAGTCGTTGGAGGTGATCAGGAACTTGACCTTTCTGGAACTGTCCCTATACTGATGGAGGTAGAGCTGTGGGCTCCCTTGTTGGGTAAAAGAAGAAAGTTCTGGTTGGACAATATTAGGGTGGTTTTTGCCATGAACAGCATGACTTCATCCTCGCAGATGGTGGTGAATTTGCACAGATTTGCTGCAAAACTTGTTTTTTCAGTGCTTGGAGGGTACTGTTCCTGATGTGTTGTCTTGTTTCCAGTGGATGGAGTTCTGGTCCTTGGAGCTATTTGCAGATTTAGTGGGATCCCCTTGCTCTGAGTTCTTGTGGACCCTAGGTTCCAGCAGGTAGTTGCTTTGGTAAGAGATTCAATTTCCTCAGCAACATGGTTCACCTATGGTAAGATGTGGGGTGAATGCTCTTGGTGCCTAGAGTCCATGCTAAATGTTGGCCACTTTGGGTATTTGGATGGGCTGCGTGACTTGCAGGTGGGTAGGGGGTTTATTTGCAAGCCTAGCTTGTGGGTCTTGCCTTTCTCTTCCATTTGCTACTGGTAGCAAATGTAACAAAATATTTCATCGTCCAAAGGATAGTAAAAGGGTGGAAGAAGGGCAGTATTACGTGCATCAGTGCAGTCCAGTTTACTTTTTGTTGTTTTTGAGATTGCTTAATGCGGCAGGGATGGTTTGAGGGAATAAGTTTGAGCACGTGTGCTCAGGGAGGCTTTTGCTCTGGCATTTATCCTTGCTCTTAGCATTGGAGAATTGGTGGCATCATCCCATGGTTGACAAGGGGGGTTGGGGTTTCTACCCATTGTCCACCAACCAATGTCCAAGACATGTCGGTCTTGGAGTTGGGAGTGTAGATTCACATTGTGCATCTAAAGCAGACATTTTGGGTAAAGAGACTGACCTTTTTGTAGGAGCCAAAGGTGTGCTGGGTTGTCTGGTGCGGCTACTGTGTCATTCTATAGGTGTGCATCAATTGAGTTTTAATTTTTTCATACATGCCTCAGGCTCCCCACTGACCAGGTACCAGTTTGAAACAGTTTTTTAGAGTTATCCGGCATGGACGGGTGTTTGGTTGAATTTACTCCCATGCAGCGTGACTTTGGGTGAGGGAACAGTGAAGAACATAGGTAGATACTATAGTTATGTGCTCCCGCATATGCTAAAGGTCTGTTTTCTTTTCCAGGTCTTTGTTCCCCAGTGGTTAGGCTTGTCGGACATTCCTATATCTACTGGGCTGCAAAATGTGCAGAAAGAAGCTCAGTGGGTAGGGGACTCAGCTTCTATTCATTGCATTTTTGCTGGAGAGGAGTTGGTGGCCTTCGTTGGAATCACTTCCATTATTTATTTTGGGTGTACAGAAGATGTGAGATTTGATTAATACCAACAAGTTGGACCTTGCCTGTTTTATGAGGATGTTTGCCAGGGTGATTGTGGTATGGTCAGAAGTGGTACCTAGGCTTTGTTGGATTGAGACGTGGGACCCAAAAGCTATTGAACGTTGTAGGCTGACTCAATGTGCTAATCCCACGGGCGGTCCTCCAGATGAGAGGTGTTGTGGCGCATCAAAGGGAGCTGGAGACTGATGTTGAATGTATGATGCATTCAGACTGGGTTCACCTTAACCCAGTTAGTCTCTGGACATCTTTCTTAGCAGTATTCAGGATGGTGTTGAGAGGGCTGTATTTTTGTTCGGTGGAGGGCCAATTAGGAATAATGTTCTCTCCTGTGGGGTCAGCGGTGCTTCTTTGCCAGGTGGTAATGTGACCTCCTTATGGAGGCATCTAGGGTTGGCTGGGCTTTGTTGGGTGTCTGGAACATGGCCGTTGCCACGCAGTGACCTGCAGGACTAAGCGACCCCATCCAGGAGTAGAGGGGATGGAACTTACATATGGTTGTTACATAGTTAATGAATGATTCAAGATAACTGACCTCTTTTCCCACCAGTCTTAAAGGGACAGAGTTAGCGTAAGTTGCATATCCCCTTCCTGCCTAGCTACCCAACTTCTTGCTGCCTTTTCATTATTTCTTGCAGGGTTTTTGTACTTATTAAAGTTATGTTATTAATTTATTTCTTTTCAATAGGGCAAGGTTAGTCAGATGGTTAATTTTAGTTAGAAGTTGTTTGTAGTAATCTGCTTTATATTTAATGGTTACAGTCGGTGATGCTCCTTTGTGACCTCCTTACAGGCTCTGGGTAGGCTTGGTTGGATTTTGCTGGGTGTCTGAAACATATAAGCAGAGGTCGGTATGGGTACACACCCCCTCCAGGAGAAGAGGGACTGGTGCATACATCTGGTTGTTACATGGTTAATTGATGATTCAAGATAAATGGAGGGGAGTACTGTTGGAGCTACGACAGTGGCCTTTCACCTCTACCTGAGTGTTCTGTGTGTTATTACTGCACCTCCTTATCTGGCAGTCATGAATAGAGATGTTGGAGAGGACCTTTCTCATTATTGAGGGAACATATGAAACATGAAGCACCAGGAGAAAGCTAGGTTTGAGTCACACAAAAAAAGTTCTGTTTAGTGTGTTTAGTGCACTTTTGGACTAATGATTAAATTGATGTTAGTGGCAATTGCTCAGTTTAGGGGGCTTTTGAGAATAGACCACAAATGAACAATCTCCTACTTGTTTTAAAAGTAGGTTGGTTGATATTATTGGTGCATGAGAAAGATAGTCTTATGGAGCATGGTATCAAATTCTATTTGAAGGTATGTGAGATAGGAGGCCAAGAGCGAAGATGGGACCTCAAGCCTAGATAGAAGGTATTGAATGGTGGTTGTTCAGGCCTAACCACTAGAACAAACAATGAAAAAGATAATGTCTAGAACACAGATGCCATTGGTCCATTTAGTAACAAGTTGCAGGATAGTTTCCTACTTCAAGGATACTCTTTGTAGTAGGTTTTGGTACCATTAACTGTTAGATCAGTAACATAATTTTATAGATAGTATATAGAAAGGGATTTTCTTTTTGCAGGTGTTTCATAATAAGCACACTTTTCTTAAGTTGGCTGCTTCACTTTTGTTCTTCTACCAGGGCTACCTCAGGTTCATCACAAATTTAGGAATACTATCAAATCCTTGCTGGGCTGTTCTATGTCTTCTTTTCAGTCCTGTAAAACTACATCTTGCCAGTTAAAGCTCACAGTTGATCCCTTCTGATTCAAAGCTTCAAGAAGAATGTTTAGGAAAGACAATGCATGCATAGGGAAGGGACCAACTGTTTTAACAAAAGAAAGCGCCCAATATGCGATATCTGCACCAAAATATATGCTGTTTCAAAGAATACAAGTAGATGTAATGCACTCATATGTTTCCTTAGTCGTGGGCAAATACATGCTTGTTTTTGCTTTGAATCAGAAATGACCAACTATAAGCTTTAAATGGCGAGGTGGACTTTATAGGACTGAACACAGAACAGCACCGCAAGGTTTTGGTGGTGTTAGTAAATTCCCAGAGGTGAAATAACAAAAGTGAACTAACCACCTACAGTGGATATAAAACGTCTACACAGCCCTGTTAAAATGCCTTGTTCTTGTGATGTTAAAGAATGAGACAAAGATAAATCATGTCAGAACTTTTTCCACCTTTAATGTGACCTATAACATGAACAATTTAATTGCAAAACAAATTGAAAGCTTTGAGGGGGAACAATAAAAAACTCACAATAACCTGGTTGCATAGGTGTGCACAATACTTTGTTGAGTTTATTTGCATGGCACATCTTGACGTGGCAGTATTTGCCCACTGTTCTTTGCAAAAGCGCTCTAAATCTGTCAGATTGCGAGGACATCTCCTGTGCACAGCCTTCTTCAGATCACCCCACATATGTTCAGTTGGATTCAGGTCTGGGCTCTGGCTGGGCCATTCCAAAACGTTAATCTTCTTCTGGTGAAACCATGCTTTTGTGGATTTGGATGCATGCTTTGGGTCATTGTCGTGCTGTCGTCCTCTTCATCTTCAGCTTTCTACCGGTTTTGTGCCAGAATTGCCTGGTATTTGGAACTGTTCATAAATCCCTCCACCCTGACTAAGGCCCCGGTACCAGCTGAGGAAAAACAGCTCCAAAGCATGATGCTGCCATCACCATGCTTCACTGTGGTATGGTGTTCTTTATGTGATGTGCACCTGTTGTTTTTGCACCAAACATACCTTTTGGAATTATGCTCAAAAAGTTCAACCTTGGTTTCATCAGACCACAACACATTTTCCCACGTGCTTTTGGGGGACTTGATGGTTGTTATTGAAAACTTCAGCCGGGCTTGGATGTTTTTCTTTGTAAGAAAAGGCTTCCGTCTTGCCACCCTACCCCATAGCCCATTCATATGAAGAATACGGGAGATTATCACGTGTAGCACACAGCCAGTACTTGCCAGAAATTCTTGCAGTTTCATTAATGTTGCAGTAGGCCTCTTGGAAGTCTCCCTGGCCAGTTTTCTTCTCTTCTTCTCATCAATTTTGGAGGGGCGTCCAGTTCTTGGTAATGTCTCTGTTGTGCCATATTTTCTCCACTTGATGATGCCTGTCTTCACTGTGTTCAATGGTATATCTAATGGAAATTCTTTTGTACCCTTCTCCTGACTGATATCTTTCAACAATGAGATCCCTCTGATGCTTTGGAAGCTCTCTGCGGACCATGGGTTTTGCTGTGAGATGCAACAAAGCAAATGTCAGGAAAATCCTACTAGAACGGCAGAACTTTATTTGTGATTAATCTGAGTCACTTTAAATGATGGCAGGGGTGTAATGATTTCTATTTAACATGAGATTGAATGTGATTTGTTAATTCTGAACACAGCCACATCCCCAGTTATAAGATGGTGTGCACCTATGCAACCCGGTTATTGTGAGTTTTTTATTTTTCCTCCTCAATGATTTCATTTTGTTTTGCAGTTGAATTATTCACGTTATAGGTCACATTAAAGGTGGAAAAAGTTTTGACATAATTTATCTTTGTCTCATTCTTTAACATCACAAGAACCTGGCATTTTAACAGGGGTGTGTAGACTTGCATAAGGGGAATTGCTCCAATATATTACTAGCAGTGTGGGACAGCATTGCCTGTTAATTTCTTTATTGTATGTAGTTGTATAAAGTGTAATACAGTCACACACATATGTAGACACTTCTTAGTGCATTAATGAAATGTAATTTGGTTTATAACACCATAACGTATCATGTCTCTGTGTCTGTGAGTACAGCAGTATATTTTATTTAAACTGTTAACCATTGGTGTGGCACACTCGTGAGGGTCCAAGGATTAAAATAAAAATATTTTATATGGCGACTCTCTGAAGTGACAGTTCACACTTTCAGAAGTATGCAGTCCTGTTAAACATTGATGATTTGTACTATTTTCCTTTACGGAAGCGGTATATGTAAAATCTTGTTGTAACCCTTTGAGTGCCAAAGAGGTGTCCAACACATTGCTTTGCAATGCTTTGGATACTCCTCTGGCACTGAAAAGGTTAAGATTTGGCTATCCCTCTGGAATAAAGAAGTACATAAAAATGTAAAAGAAATAAATGAATACATAAGTGTTATACAGGACACCATGGTTGTGAAGTGGAGGCCATAGGCCCCAAAGTGGCAGGCAGCTGAAGCTCAGGGATTGGGCAAGTGCAGATGGTTATGTACTCTGTGTTTTATGTAGGCATCTCTATTCATGCCCAGTGTATGTGTCCTTTATATCTTGCTGAAAATTCCTTGGATCGTGGCTCTCTGGCAACCCGTTCACTTTGCTTGTTCAGTATAGGGGAACTAATAAAATGTAGCTGTACAGCGAAAGAAACAGGTAGAAGGAACATATGACATTAGGTGATAGCAAAGGAAAACTTGATAGAATGTATGCTGCGGTATTTAGAACGTATGTAGTTCGTAAATGTGAATGAAGGAGTGTCATCAATCACCTCGTCAGATTGCCATTTGTTCATTGATGACACTCGTTCGTTCCGTTTTAAAAACCACACACACGTTCTAAATACCATAGCATACAATATATCATGTTTTACCTTGCTATCACCTAATGCTATATGTTCCTTCTAACTTCCTGTTGCGTTTGCTGTACAGATAGACTTTATTACTTCTTCTACAATGAGCCTGTAAAGTGAATGGGTTGCATGTCTCCAGCACATCCCAAAGCATACTTTAAACAGTAAATAGGAAAAAAGTGGAAGTGGATGTCATTATCAGGAGATTATTGGCTAGAGAGCACTCCAGCTTGCATAGAAAAATCCTCCGTCATTGGAGGAGGTTTGGAAGATTGACAGTTTGTTGTACAGAAATGTAACCGCAGTCTGTTCAGAAGTAAGGTACAGCTCATTTTTAAAACGTAAAATTTCACCATAGTACGCATTGAATAACAAAATAAGTCAAATATTACAGGTTATCGCTATAGTAAGCTCATTATGAGTCAAACTTGTATAAGGGTGATAGTTCCCCTTAAAAAGATTGGCCAATAATGAAGAAAGGTCAGCGCTAGGCTGATATTTATATGACGGCAAACATCTGTGTGGACAACCTAGTGAGATGGAGACAAGTTGCAGCAATTGCTATTACTAACGTAACCCTTTGAGTGCCAGAGGGGTAGTTGCATACCCCTGTGACACTCAAAGGTTTAATAAAGTAATGGAGAGAATATAATTGGGGTCAGTTAGTGTTTCGAGGCTTTGCTTGACCTAGTGCTCTCAAACAATTCTGACATGATAAACAATATACAAGTAAGGGAACATATGGGCAGCCTTGAACACAATATGGTATCCTTTGAAATTTGTTATGAGAAACCCAATAGCAAGGGTTTAAAGCGGAACTACCATCCTTAAAAAACATTATCCCAAATAATTCCCCATCTGGCGACTAGCTGCTCAGTAGCGCTAGTCGCCAGAATTAATACTGCGTTCATGAGAATGAGCCACTTCTCCGGGACTGACAGGCAGGAAGGAGATGTATGCGCTACTTCCTTCCTGTCAGTCCTGGAGTAGTGGCTCATTCTCATGAACACGGTAATAACTCTGCTGACTAGCGATACTGAGCAGCTAGTCGCCAGATGGAGAATTATTTGGGACAATGTTTTTTAACCCCTTAACGACCGGCCGCACAGGAACGCAGCCGTCACTAAAGGACCACGGAGCATTTTTTTTTATTTGTGTTTCCGGTTCCAGACTCCCCAAACGGCATGCAGCCGTGGGGGAGACCAGAATTCCACGACGGTCATAGTACGTGATGGGTCGTTAACTCAGATCTACCCATGACGTACTATGACCGCCAGGGGTCGTTAAGGGGTTAAGGGTGGTAGTTTTTTTATTTGCCTACTTGGCTCTAAACTGGAAATGGCTTCAGGGTTTTGGGGGTTGCCTTCCTCTGGATCAACAGGGGTGTTTTTGGCATGGGCTGGACTTGATTGACTCGTCTTTTTCAGCCTCGCCAACTATGTTACTATGAGTCAGAGCATATTACAGTGTGAGTATGTATGTGTATGCGTGTGTATATCGGCCATGTTTTTTTTTGGGGGGGGTTCAGGCAGATGCTGACAGAGGGCAAACTCCTTGTAGAGATTTTGACAGGAATGGCCAGATGCCTTAGGCCCCTGTCAAAATCATGCACCCGTGTATCTCCAGGACAAGCAGTATTGAGGAGATTTGAATATTTCCTCCTCACTGCCGCCCCAGGTTGTGTGTGGAGACACAGATTTTCTTTATATATAAATATATATATATAACTGAAGGCCCTTGTACACGGGCCAAATTGGCAGCCAGCGGCTCCAGCTGCTGATCCGGAGCTGGGGGTCCTGGGCCGTTCTTACATTTAAATGCACCTGTACCCTGCGTTCCAGTTGGTTTGTTCCACAATTGGTCACCTTTTTTGCATTAGGCCCAATTTGTTCCTTATTTTTACTCCACAAAATGATTTTTAGAATGACGTATTCTTGCTGTATTCTATTTTATTATCATTCTGATATCCAAAAATCCCCATGGGGAGTTCTGGGGAGAACAATGTCCAATTACACAATCCAATATAAAGTTTATTGTATGCCTATTATTATTTTTTATAAATGACAACATATTCAGCAGCAATTTATAAGGTATTGAAATAATACAATGACTAACTCCATCTAGTGTCTCATATATGAAGTTCATTTAAATGTTTCTTAAGTATACAACTAAACAAATTCAGGTTGAAAAATACATAAGTCCATCAAATTCAAAATTTTAAAATGTATATTCCTGTGCATGGGCTGAGCCTTCCTAAACCTAATTGTTAGCTTCAGTGCATTTACAACTAGCAGTACAAATTTGTGGCACTAATTTTACATTCATATTTCACTTACAAGTGTCCACCCAGCATCACAAGCAGTTTACACAGCAATTTTATGTGCCCTCGAGGACATGACTTGCATACCCCTGAAAATGATTTTGCATAAGATTATCAACGTAGCATTTAAAGGAATAGTGTTGCTTAATAGGGAAAATACAGCACACATATGAAAAAAGACAGCACACTGTAAATTAGTGTGTCACGTGGGGCCAAGCAGGAGTGGGAAGTGCTAAGCAAAGCCATGTGTTCTGTTTTAAAATTGATCAACCAGCACTCTCTCAGATCGATCTTTCCATTAATTGATTGGTAGGAGTGGCCACCTGCCAATAAGACCACCTGTCCAGTAAGGTTGCTGAGTAAATTGGAACAGAATCAAAGAACTAGAGGTGATCTATGCTGCATCCAATTTGTTTTAGTGATCTTCAGGATCAGCTCCTGGGAAATTGAAAAATGATATCAAGGTAAAGGGAAAGGCTCCCTAGTGACAACATGTAGAAACATGTTTTAACCTTTGAGTTACCAAAAATCAATGAGCTGCAAAAAATGTCTAATCCTCTGTCTCTCACATGTTAAAATCTTTAAAAATCTCTGCATTTAAGTTTTACATTGTCACATCCTTAACCCCGTGCCTTAAGGAACCATGACGGTCCTGGACCGTCATGGAATTCCGGGCTCCTCGCATGGCTGCACGCCGTTCGGCGGGTCCGGAATCTGATTCTGAAAAAAAAAAGGTCCCTGGTCCTTAAGTGACCGCACCGTGCGTGCACAGCCGGACCTTAAGTGGTTAAGCAATGGACACTTCTTTTAGCTTCAGTCTTCAGCAACTATTTTCTTATTTCAATGGAGAACAAATAACAGCTCACACATACACCAAACCTGTCCACACACATCCCCCGCACACATACACAATACGCATACACACATATACCTCACACACATATATTAAGAGGATGGTTAGTATTATATATCTCTCTGTACTCCACCAAATCTGTTCTTTAGTCACTCCGATTTGGCCATGCAGCTTACATAACAGTAACAGTTGTCGAGGGTGAAAAAAAGACATGTGTCCATCAAGTCCAGCCCATGCCAAAACACCCCTGTTGATCCAGACGAAAAAGAAAACACTGAAGCCATTTCCAATTTAGCTTCAAGTGGGTAAAAAAAATCCTTCCTGACTCCAGACGGGAGCCAGATAGTCCCATGGATCAACAACTTATCTGCATTGAAGCCATCTGTCATAATTCTCAATATTGTTCTGTGCTAGATAGGCATCTATTGCTTTTTTTGAAAGCAGTTATAGTTTCTGCAAGTACAACATCCCGAGGCAAAAAATTCCATAGATTTGCCACCCTTACTGTAAAAAATCCCTGCCTTTATTTTAGCCAAAAGCACCTTTCCTCTAGTCTTAATGGATGACCTCTCTTTCTTAGCTCACCTCCTTTCGTAAATAATTCATTGGATAGTTCTTTGCATTAACCTTGAATGTATTTGTATATGGTAATCATATCACCCCTAAGACTTACATTCTCTAATGTAAACAAACCCAGTTTGACTAGACTCCCTTTATAACTCAGATACTCCAATCCCTTTATCAGTTTTGTTACATGTCTCTGCACCTGTTCTTAGGTTTTTGGATACACCTTCCAAATATTTGTAAACAAAGACACAAAGAGAAACAGAGCAACCCTCTTCCAAGTGCAGCAGGAAATTTCACTCACAAGTGGAAAATTCCCCCACCTCTCCAAAATGGGTACTCACATAATAGAAGCTTCTCCTGCCTCCAGAATCCATGCTTTGACTGGGTCAGACCCCCAGTCCTGGACAGTCACCTCCGGTCTTCCTTCACATACCTCTTCTCCTACTGGCCCACCACCTTAACCCCTAAAGGACCGGCCAGCCTTAAAGACCAGGGACCATTTTTTTTTCGCAATTCAATTCAGCGCCACCGAATAGCTTGCAGTCACGTGGGGAGACCTGAATATCAAGATGTACATGTACATCCTTGGTCCTTTAGGGACATTCACCCTGTGACATACATGAACGTCATGAGTTGTTAAGGGGTTAATTCTCCACTTTGGAAAGTTGTTATCTTATAAGGAGGAATACTGGATCAATGTAATGAGGGAGGAAAGGGGGGATACATAGAGAGACTACCACAAATTATTATTAAAATATTTATTATAATTAAAAACAATGCTCAACAAGTAATAAATGTGACCCAACACGTTTCTTGATTTTAGCTACCACTTCTTCAGGGGCATCATCTGGTTACCCTCTGACAGCCATTTATGGAGATCTGTGAAACCGGTGTTTCTAAACTAGTTCTGGTTTCAGCTCTTACAATATTAAAATGTCTACTGTGTTTGTCAGCACCACTTTGGGTTGTAAATTCCATATATTTGCAGCTCTTACAGTAACAAATCCTTTGCATAATCTTTCTTCTAATTCAGTTGGATGACCTCTTTGATGATTCAACAGAAACTGCTGTGTCTTTCTGAGTCTTTTTCTTTAAGAATGGGAGCCTGTCCGCCTCCATCTTTGCTCCATTCGCCTTTGGGGGAACAAATACTGGCATCCCAGGCAAGGGCACCTCCTGAAACCCCAGTTGGCAAGTGTTTTGTGGATGAGCCTTTCCGTGTCCAATTACTTGAGACCTATCACTCCTCGAAGGCAGCTGGGCATATTGGCAGAGATCAGCTGGTATGGTCTCTATCACATATGTTTTGGTGGCCTTCTCTAAGAGCTGACTGTGCGGTATTCACGTCTGCTTGTGCCACATGTGCCCGTACTAAGTCTCCCAGACATCTCCCAGTGGGCTTACTCCAACCAGTACCTAACGGCGAACGCCCATGGTCACACATTTCCATTGACTTTCTGGGAGAACTGCCATCATCCAAGGGCTATACCTTTATTCTAATGGTGGTAGATAGGTTCTCTAAGATGGCTCATTTCGTGCCCCTCTCTGGACTTCCCTCGGCCCAGGAATTGGCAACAGTTTTTGCTAGAGAGGTATTTCGCTTGCACGGGCTTCCCAGAGTAATAGTGCCAGACCGAGGGAGTCAATTCGTGTCGAGATTCTGGAGGGCATTCTGTAGTCAAATGGGCATACAATTGTCCTTTTCCTCCGCCTACCATCCCCAGACCAACGGGGCCGCTGAGCGTGCCAATCAGGGACTGGAGCAGTTTCTGCGTTGCTTTGTGACTGATCATCATGACAATTGGGCCGACCTGTTGCCGTGGGCAGAGTTCGCCAGGAATTGTGCGGTCAATTCATCGTCTGGGAGCTCCCCATTCCTTGTTAATTATGGGTTCCAGCCTTGTTTGCTCCCAGACTCATTTCAGTCACAACAGATTCCGGCTCTGGATGAGCACATTGAGCAGCTCCGCTCCACATGGGCACAGGTGCAAAGGTCCCTCAGTCAGTCCTTCCAGCGACAACAGCGGCATGCTAATCGCAGACGGTTGCCAGCGGTCTCATTTCAGGTTGGGGACAGAGTGTGGCTCTCCTCCAGGAATCTCAATTTGCAAGTACCATCCAAAAAATTGGCTCCCCGGTTCATTGGTCCTTATTCGTAAGGTTAACCCCGTGGCATACGCACTGGAACTTCCTGCGTCTATGCGCATTCACAATGTGTTCCATGTGTCACTACTGAAACCCTTGGTTTGCAACCGCTATACTACCACTCCGGTGGTTCCTGGGCCGGTAGATGTTCAAGGTCAAGAGGAGTACGAAGTACAGAGTATTATTGACTCCAGGAGATTTAGAGGCAAATTGCAATATTTGGTCCACTGGAGAGGCTACAGGCCTGAGGAACGCTCATGGATGGACCAGAAGGACCTACATGCTCCACGTTTATTGCGCAATTTTCACTCAAAATTTCCGCACAAACCCAAACCAGCAGGCAGGAGAGGGGGTCTTTGAGAGGGGGTACTATCACGGTGCCCGTGATCCCCTGTCAGTCACAGTGATGGTACCTGTGCATTGGTGCAGGTTGTTTGGCCCGCCCAGGATGTTCCTTTATATACTGGGCTTATGACATCTATCTGTTGCCCTTTCGTGGTGTTCCTGAAGTGAGCCTTCTTGCTGAAATACTGTGTTCCTGTGTACCGACTCGGCTCGTCTGACTATTCTCCGTTCCTGCTCTCTGATTGGATCCTGCGCTGGCTGAAGTTCCTGCTCCGTTACCGACCTGGCTGTGGCTGACGTTCCTGCTCCGTTACCGACCTGGCTGTGGCTGACGTTCCTGCTCCGTTACCGACCTGGCTGTGGATGACGTTCCTGCTCCGTGATTTACCCGGTGCTAGTCGCCTTTGTTTGCTCTTGCAATAGGGTACTGTTACGGCACCGGAAGGGTGTCTGGGCGCTAGTCATTGCTCGTGTGTAGTATCATCATCGCACTCCCGTGCGAGACTCGCTGTTGCTGGTACAGTGTTACTCCTGTTGGCACCAAGTGGGTGGCCTGGCTCTAATCTCCTTTGGCACACAACAGGATCCCAGTACGTATCAAGGGCGTTACAGGTTCCGTTCTCTAGCTCTGCTAGCGGCTCTTTCCATCACTCCTCCTGGAGTTATACTCAGCTCTGGTTGCATTGTGCAGTCTCCTTGGGCGTCCTTTTTACAGCTATATGGGAGTGATTTGAGCAAGCCTACTACTGATCGAGAATACTTTCAGAGACTTTGGTGCAGCTGGGCGTTGTCTGCCTACCATCATTGTGACTGATCAGTGGGTTATTCATTAACCCATGTCCATCCTGTTCTACAGTGCAATTCTTCTTCCTTATACTTGCTACTGTTTACTACCTGTCTGTGTATGCCATACCTGGCCCCCAGGGGCGCTATTCCTGATATTCATTTCAAATAAAACTGTGTTTTTAATTAAAACCTTGTCTGAGTGTCAGAAAACCGTAACAGTACGAAAGGGCCATGACCTCTGACGGCAAAGGTGACAGTAATACACAGAACCTCCACTGGAGGATGGATGTGCACGAGCAGCGCTTGGACCAGTTGGCACTGGCCATGCAAAACTTGCTAGAACGTACGGTACACCTTGATAAACCTAACCAAAATCCGGTGGTCTCCCCAGTTATGACACCGGATCACGTTGCTGGCCAAATGGTTGCCGTTCCCAGAAGTTTAACTGCGGCGACGCCGTTACCGTTGAGATACAATGGCAAACCCACCCTGTGCAGAAGGTTTATTAACCAACTAGAGATATTTCTAGAACTGACACCTCATGCTTTTCCGAACGACCGTAGCAAGGTGGGGTTCATGATATCTCTATTAACGGGTAAAGCCCTGGCATGGGCTAGCCCACTATGGGAGAAGGCCAAACCATGTACACTAGACTTTGACGTATTTGTCAAGCAGTTTCTCAGAGTATTCGAGCTGCCTGGGAGAACCTCCTCTGCTGCCAAAAGATTGATGGAGATTCAGATGGGCGAACGCACAGCAGGCGATTACGCCATAGAATTTCGGATACTAGCAGCAGAGGTAGGATGGAATAATGAGGCTCTAGTGGCAGCTTTCTCTCAGGGATTATCAGATGCTATTAAAGATGAAATTGCGGCCAGAGAGGTACCTACCGATTTGGATGAATACATAGATTATGTATTGCTCATTGATACACGCATACGCGAAAGGCGCTTGGCTAAAAGGGCAAGATCCAGAATCCATGGGCACGATGGCCCTTTAAACCCACCCTCGCCTCCCAATCTTCCTGATCGCTTAAACGAACTGGGGGAGCCCATGCAACTCGGGTTTACCAGACTGTCTAAGGAAGAGCGGGCACACCGCAGAAGGCAGGGCTTATGCTTATATTGTAGCAAAGATGGGCACATACTACGTAATTGTCCGGTACGGCCGGGAAACACACGCACCTAGGGTACCTTGGGGGACAGGCCCTAGGTGGTGTACAATCGTCCCCAGATCCCTGTTCCAAGAAACCCATCATTCCGGTGTGCTTCCTTGTAGGTGATCAAGCGGTCGAGGCACTAGCATTGATAGATTCTGACGCTGCAGGCTATTTTATGGACAAGACATTTGCTGAGACGCACAGTATTCCGCTGTCCAAAAAAGATTGCCATTAGCCATTGAAGCCATTGATGGCAGACCGCTAGAACCCGCATTCATCACCTTGGAAACTACACCTATCTCTATGACTATTGGGGCTCTCCACGAGGAGAGGGTATGTTTCCAGATTATACAGTCACCCCATCACGCGGTCATCTTGGGGTTCCCTTGGTTATTACTACACAACCCCCAGTTTGACTGGCAAAGATGCGAGGTCAAGTCGTGGTCTGAATACTGTTCTGGTCATTGTTTGTCTCATCCAGTTAAGATTTTATGTACCTCTCCCTCCGTGCCACGTGGTACGTAACTGCCCCTACCCCAACCTCAGAGCCATCGACCTCTAACGTAAATGGCAGGGAAGGGTTAGGGTGGGAAAGTATAGGAGCGGAGGCGGAGGCGAATGCAGATTTGAGAGTATTGAAGGCCCTTTCAGCTGCATCAGACCATTGAGAGGGATTAGCTCCCTTATGCGTAAGGTCAGAAAGAGGTTTAACAATGGTGGAAAAATTCTGAATGAATTTCTGTAATAACTGGCAAAGCCCAAAAACCTTTGTATCGCTTTCAACCCTTTAGGTCGTGGCCATTGTAGGACTGCTGCCAATTTACCCTCATCCATGGCAATGCCATCAATAGAAATGACGAATCCCAGAAAGGGTACTTTGGAACAATGAAATTCGCATTTCTCCAATTTACAGAACAATTTGTTCTTGCGTAACCGTAGCAGGACTTCAGACACATCCAGAATGTGTTGGGTTAAGTTAGCAGAGTGAATCAATATATCATCGAGGTAAATGACAACACAGGACTGCAATAAGTCACGGAGGATATCATTGATAAACTCTTGAAACACGGCAGGTGCATTACTTAAGCCGAATGGCATGACTAAATATTCGTAGTGACCCGACCTAGTATTGAATGCCGTTTTCCACTCATCCCCGGCCCTTATCCGTATCAGGTTGTACGCAGCCCGTAAATCGAGTTTAGTAAATATGGATGAGCCTTTCAACCTGTCAAACAGCTCTGTAATGAGTGGAATTGGATATGCGTTTTTAGGCATCAACTTATTAAGTCCCCGGTAATCAATACAGGGTCGTAACTCGCCACTTTTCTTTTTCACAAAAAAAAATCCTGCACCTGCCGGAGATGAGGATTTACGAATTATCCCTCGAGTGAGGGCATCTTCAACGTATTCCTCCATGGCCTGATTTTCCTCACAGGACAATGGGTATGTCCTGCCCCTCGGTGGCACCACTCCCGGGGGCAAATCAATAGCGCAATCATACAGCCTATGCTGTGGCAATGCGCTAGCCTCTCCCTTACTGAATACGTCACTGAATCTGCTGTACTCAGCTGGCACGGAGGGAGAGGTACATAAAATCTTAACTGGATGAGACAAACAATGACCAGAACAGTATTCAGACCACGACTTGACCTCGCATCTTTGCCAGTCAAACTGGGGGTTGTGTAGTAATAACCAAGGGAACCCCAAGATGACCGCGTGATGGGGTGACTGTATAATCTGGAAACATACCCTCTCCTCGTGGAGAGCCCCAATAGTCATAGAGATAGGTGTAGTTTCCAAGGTGATGAATGCGGGTTCTAGCGGTCTGCCATCAATGGCTTCAATGGCTAATGGCAATCTTTTTTGGACAGCGGAATACTGTGCGTCTCAGCAAATGTCTTGTCCATAAAATAGCCTGCAGCGTCAGAATCTATCAATGCTAGTGCCTCGACCGCTTGATCACCTACAAGGAAGCACACCGGAATGATGGGTTTCTTGGAACAGGGATCTGGGGACGATTGTACACCACCTAGGGCCTGTCCCCCAAGGTACCCTAGGTGCGTGTGTTTCCCGGCCGTACCGGACAATTACGTAGTATGTGCCCATCTTTGCTACAATATAAGCATAAGCCCTGCCTTCTGCGGTGTGCCCGCTCTTCCTTAGACAGTCTGGTAAACCCGAGTTGCATGGGCTCCCCCAGTTCGTTTAAGTGATCAGGAAGATTGGGAGGCGAGGGTGGGTTTAAAGGGCCATCGTGCCCATGGATTCTGGATCTTGCCCTTTTAGCCAAGCGCCTTTCGCGTATGCGTGTATCAATGAGCAATACATAATCTATGTATTCATCCAAATCGGTAGGTACCTCTCTGGCCGCAATTTCATCTTTAATAGCGTCTGATAATCCCTGAGAGAAAGCTGCCACTAGAGCCTCATTATTCCATCCTACCTCTGCTGCTAGTATCCGAAATTCTATGGCGTAATCGCCTGCGGTGCGTTCGCCCATCTGAATCTCCATCAATCTTTTGGCAGCAGAGGAGGTTCTCCCAGGCAGCTCGAATACTCTGAGAAACTGCTTGACAAATACGTCAAAGTCTAGTGTACATGGTTTGGCCTTCTCCCATAGTGGGCTAGCCCATGCCAGGGCTTTACCCGTTAATAGAGATATCATGAACCCCACCTTGCTACGGTCGTTCGGAAAAGCATGAGGTGTCAGTTCTAGAAATATCTCTAGTTGGTTAATAAACCTTCTGCACAGGGTGGGTTTGCCATTGTATCTCAACGGTAACGGCGTCGCCGCAGTTAAACTTCTGGGAACGGCAACCATTTGGCCAGCAACGTGATCCGGTGTCATAACTGGGGAGACCACCGGATTTTGGTTAGGTTTATCAAGGTGTACCGTACGTTCTAGCAAGTTTTGCATGGCCAGTGCCAACTGGTCCAAGCGCTGCTCGTGCACATCCATCCTCCAGTGGAGGTTCTGTGTATTACTGTCACCTTTGCCGTCAGAGGTCATGGCCCTTTCGTACTGTTACGGTTTTCTGACACTCAGACAAGGTTTTAATTAAAAACACAGTTTTATTTGAAATGAATATCAGGAATAGCGCCCCTGGGGGCCAGGTATGGCATACACAGACAGGTAGTAAACAGTAGCAAGTATAAGGAAGAAGAATTGCACTGTAGAACAGGATGGACATGGGTTAATGAATAACCCACTGATCAGTCACAATGATGGTAGGCAGACAACGCCCAGCTGCACCAAAGTCTCTGAAAGTATTCTCGATCAGTAGTAGGCTTGCTCAAATCACGCCCATATAGCTGTAAAAAGGACGCCCAAGGAGACTGCACAATGCAACCAGAGCTGAGTATAACTCCAGGAGGAGTGATGGAAAGAGCCGCTAGCAGAGCTAGAGAACGGAACCTGTAACGCCCTTGATACGTACTGGGATCCTGTTGTGTGCCAAAGGAGATTAGAGCCAGGCCACCCACTTGGTGCCAACAGGAGTAACACTGTACCAGCAACAGCGAGTCTCGCACGGGAGTGCGATGATGATACTACACACGAGCAATGACTAGCGCCCAGACACCCTTCCGGTGCCGTAACAGTACCCTATTGCAAGAGCAAACAAAGGCGACTAGCACCGGGAGGTGCAACCACGGTACACCGCGTACCGGCACATATACTGCTCTGCTCGAGTAATGGGCAGACTAGGTACAAAGCGCAGCTCAGACTGTGTAAAACGGCTTGGATAATTCGATATAGCTTGGCAAGTGTATAAAGCTCAATAACGTAGGCAACACACAGTAATGAAATCGGGCAGGTACGGCCACGGAGAGGCAGCTCAGCAAGGTTACTACAGCTCGGTAAACGAAGGCCACAGCATAGCATCAATGAGAGCGAATGAACGGAGTTCCACTACTACAGTTCAGAATGTCGCCGTCAGGCGACCTGGAAGCACAGGAACTCAGGAAACCGATGAGGAACAGGGAGCTTCAACCGGAACCAGGACCCTCTCGATCAGGAACGTCATACAAGCCGGGTAAATCACGGAGCAGGAACGTCATCCACAGCCAGGTCGGTAACGGAGCAGGAACGTCAGCCACAGCCAGGTCGGTAACGGAGCAGGAACATCAGCCAGCGCAGGATCCAATCAGAGAGCAGGAACGGAGAATAGTCAGACGAGCCGAGTCAGTACACAGGAACACAGTATTTCAGCAAGAAGGCTCACTTCAGGAACACCACGAAAGGGCAACAGATAGATGTCATAGGCCAGTATATAAAGGAACATCCTGGGCGGGCCAAACAACCTGCACCAATGCACAGGTACCATCACTGTGACTGACAGGGGATCACGGGCACCGTGATAGGCTGTTCCAGTAGGCAGTGGATTATCTGCTGGAGAAAAAGGTTCTGATTCCAGTTCCTCCCCCTAGAGCGTGGTTCCAGTTTTTATTCTAATCAGTTTGTGGTTCCAAATAAGGACGGTGGCTGTCACCTCATTTTGGATCTCAAGTGCCTCAAAAAGTATGTGGTGACCGAGGACTTCAAGATGGAATCTTTGCGTGCTGTCATTGCGGCAATATGCCCAGGGGAGTAACTGGCATCTCTGTACCTTCAGGATGCATATCTGTACATTCCAATTCACCAGACAGCCAATGCTACCTGCATTTTTCTTTCAGCTCAGATCACTACCATTTCACGGCTCTTATGACAGAAAAGAGCGCAAACCACCAACAGATCTCCTTCCACAATCTGATATCTATATATAATTGGACTTCAAATAGTACTCACAGTTCCTTGATAAGGTAGTTGGTATAGGAAATAACCAGCTAAAGCAAACGGGGTGAGTTAGGACTGCCCCGTTACAGTAACTTGATCTCCAGTTGTGTAAAATTTATTATACTTGCACAAATGTACACTAAAAACGCCATATGAATTCAAAAAAAGTCAATTCGTATAATCAACTGTTCAAGCCTAGTATGATACATTTCAGGAATCGATCCCTTTCTCAAATATCATAGGCACAATTAAAAATATGTATCTTATAGGCACAATTAAAATAGCTCACTGGAAAAACGAAACAATCACCCCAACATGGTGGCTTGTTAAGTGCCCAGGCATTCAGCCCACCCCTCCGAATTGACAAAAAAAACACCACAAAAACTGAAGATGCCGCATCATATGACACACATCTCATGAGTAGTGTTGAGCGAGCACCCCGATGCTCGGGTGCTCGGGTGCTCTGACCGAGCACCCCCTGAGGCTCGAGTGCTCGGCCGAGCACCCGAGCCCCATTGAAATGCATGGGGCGACACGAGCATTACACCAGGCACCCCCTGCTCTGATGAGGGGAGGGTGCCTGGTCAATGCCCCCCTTCATCTCCGCTATGCCCCCTTCATCTCCGAATGCCCCCTTCATCTCCGCAATGTCCCCCTTCATCTCCGCTATGCCCCCTTCATCTCCGCTATGCCCCTCTTCCACAATGTCCCCCTTCATCTCCGCTATGCCCCTCTTCCACAATGTCCCCCTTCATCTCCTCTATGGCATAGAGGAGATGAAGGGGGACATTGTGGAAGAGGGGCATAGCGGAGATGAAGGGGCACATTGTGGAAGAGGGGCATAGAGGAGATGAAGGGGGACATTGTGGAAGAGGGGCATAGCGGAGATGAAGGGGGACATTGTGGAAGAGGGGCATAGAGTCTATGCCCCTCTTCCACAATGTCCCCCTTCATCTCCGCAATGCCCCCTTCATCTCCGCAATGCCCCCGTTCCTCCAGTCCCTGGTGGTCCAGCGGAGCGTCTTCAGATCTGTGCCTCTTCCGGCACAGATCCCCGCCACCCGAACATGGCGGGCGAGCACATGGCGGTACTCGACGAGTACCGCCATGTGCCGAGCAGAGCGATGCTCGAGCCGATCCGAGCATCGGCCGAGCACGCTCGCTCAACACTACTCATGAGACTAAATCTGAGTCGCGCGAGCGGAAAGCCCAGCATCCGCCCAACTAGCGGAAATGACAGAAGATACAACAGTCT
This sequence comes from Rhinophrynus dorsalis, assembly GCA_037306005.1. Taxonomy (NCBI): domain Eukaryota; kingdom Metazoa; phylum Chordata; class Amphibia; order Anura; family Rhinophrynidae; genus Rhinophrynus; species Rhinophrynus dorsalis. The sequence continues at coordinate 339,820,604 of CM074721.1, forward strand.
GCACTCTAAATAGCTGGAAAGCAGCCGTCATTAAACGGATGGGCAATACTGTGCCCCATATGCACGTAAGAAAAAAAAAAACAACATGAGGGGAAAGGAAAAAAAAAATCCTGGTCTGTTTTTGCATGTAGGGGTACGTCTCCACTTTTTTCGAGACTCCTGGGAGTCCTCGGTTAGGGTCCAGTGGGATTTGTGGGTAATCTCAGAAGGGTACCGCATAGATTTCAGGTCCCTTCCTCCATATTGATTATTTTTGTCACGGGTGCCAAAAGAGTCAGACAAAGCAAGGCTGTTCCAGTAGGCAGTGGATTCTCTGCTGGAGAAAAAGGTTCTGATTCCAGTTCCTCCCCCTAGAGAGTGGTTCCGGTTTTTATTCTAATCAGTTTGTAGTTCCAAATAAGGGCGGTGGCTGTCGTCTCATTTTGGATATCAAAGGCTGGTGTGCCTGAGGACTACAAGATGGAATCTTTGCGTGCTGTCATCACGGCAATATGCCCAGGGGAGTAACTGACATCTTTGTACCTTCAGGATGCGTAGCTGTACATTCCAAATCACCGGACAGCCAACACTACCAGCATAGACGCCATTGCTCCATTCACTCCTATGGGACTGTATAGTTTGGGACATATCTCTGCAACTGCTCAACGTAGTGACTTCAGAGATGGCTCATTTTGATTGTCTGACCTTGCTCTATCATCCGGTTCACATTACAAGTGTTTTGGGGGCTCAGGGGGCTTTGGGCACTGTTGGGGTACTTTTTCTGGGAAAACTACATTTCCCATGAGCGCTTGCTTTGTGCGCTCATTTCTGATTGGCTCCCGTTGCGCCAGCCATTTTGTGAGCTTTACAGAACAAGTATCCTACGCAGGGCTTGGACTCTCCTTCTCTCCTCTGCAGATTAACCCTTTGCCTGCCCGATAAGTGTATTTTAGCGATTTCTGGGGTGAAACTTTAATCTTACACACTGTAAATTGGGTGATTTATTATTTGGAACGTTGTTAACACTGTGACAATGTCTACTTCGTTGGAGCTTGGGGCCAGACCTAAGACTAAGGACGCTGGGGTCTCTTTATTCTCCATTGCACATTGCTTCTCATGTCATACAGGTTTACCTAGAGAATTCTCAGGTCATTTATGCCCAGCATGTTTTGATGGCCCTGAACCTATTTCGGGGCCTCTAGCCATGCATTAGAGCCAGTTTGAGTACAAGAGTTCAAGGCTGCTACCAGGGACCTTAGGTCTACGTTGCAACTCTTTCCATCCCAGTTGCAGGGGGTCTTCCATTCTTGGCAGACCCCCTCCTCATTCAGATCTTCCCTGCCAAAACCGCAAGGAGTACCTGACGTTTCAGATTCCTCTGAGTAGGAACTGTTGGTGGATTCAGATGTTGAGGAATGTTCTGATGTGGGTTCCTCTCAATTTTTTGGTGACCCTTTTGAGGCTGATCCTGAGCCCTCAGCTGAGGGCCTGATCAGAGCTGTCTTAACCACACTAAACATTCCCCCAATTCAGGAGGTTTCGTCTGATCCCTCAGACTTATTTCAGGAGCCTGTAAAGCCCCATACTTGTTTTCCACCTAACCCCACTCTGGATTGCCTAGTGGCTGATGAGTGGAAATCTCCAGACAGAAAGCCTTCTGTCACCAAAACGTTTGCTAAGTTTTACCCCTTTTCTGAGGCGGCACTTGCTCAATAGGTTCAACCCCCTAAGGTAGATGCTCCTGTCTCCAGGCTATCTAATTCTACTGCCTTACCAGTCTCTGATGCGTCTGCTTTGAAAGATTGGACTGACAAGAAGCTTGAGGTGTCCCTCAAGTCCATCTTTGCCACTGCTGGCACTGCTATGAGCCCGGCATTTGCTGCGGCATGGGTTAACCGGACCATTGCGGACTGGACTGAGCAACTCACCCTAGCTGTACTTCAAGGTGCCTTGTCTTCAGATATATTGCACTTTCTTGCCAACATTTCTGAGGCCCAACACTATATTTCTGCGGCCTTATTTGATGCCATCATCTGGTGGCAAGGGTTTTCACTATGTCAGTGGTCGCCAGACGAGCCCTTTGGCTCAAGATCTGGGCTGCTGACACTGCTTCTAAGAAAGCCTTGCTGTCCTTGCCCTTTCAGGGCACATCCTTAATTGGGCCAGATCCTAAGTATCTGATCAATGCGGCCACTGGGGGTAAGAGTACTCATATGCCCTTGGTCCCCAGGAAGAAAACTCCTCTCAAGCGCAACAGGTTTTTTCGTTCCTTTCAGACTGAGACACGTCCGGCGAACCAGGCGGTTCCCTCAGCTCCACATGCCTCCTCCAAGCCCAAACAGCAATGGAAGCCCAAGGTCTCCTCCAAACCCAAGGCTTCCAAGACTACTTGGAATGACTCGCCAAACCCGGGTCCCCATTCAGCTGTGGGTGATCGTCTACGTCACTACCACAGCATCTGAGAGGATTCCGTGGTGGACCCGTGGGTTTTGCAAGTTGTGGCGGAAGGATACAGGATCCCTTTTATCTCGCTTCCTCCTCTTTGCTTTTTCCCCTCTCATACACCCCAGGTCGCAGAGAAATGCTGTCTCTTCCACGGTGCTATCCAGTCCCTTCTGGACAAGGAGGTTCTGGAACCTGTTCCAGTTCTGGACAGAAGTATGGGTTTTTACTCAAACCTCTTTGTGTTATCCAAAAAGGACGGCGGTTGTCATCCAATTTTGGATTTGAAGAATCTCAATTCCTTTGTGATCCGGTCTCATTATCACCAGGAGTCACTGAAGACAGTGATTGCTGCTATGGTTCCGGGGGAATTCCTTGCTTCTCTGGACCTTCAGGATGCGTATTTACACATCCCCATTGATCCAGAGAGCCGGCAGTATCTCAGATTTGCCTGCGACCGGAGACATTTTCAGTTCTCAGCTCTTCCCTTTGGTCTGACTACAGCTCCTCAGGTATTCAACCGTGTCCTGGGAGCCTTGGTATCCGTCCTATACAGGGACGGCATCAGAGTTACTCCATATATGGATGACCTGTTTCTGAAAGCCTTCTCTGCATAACTTCTTCATCAGCAGGTTCAGGACTGCATTCACACCCTCACCCATCATGGGTGGATCATCAACTTGGACAAGTCAGATCTTGTCCCATCAGAGCATCTGGTCTTCCTGGGCCTTCTCTTCGACACTCAGCAGAGCATGGTGTTTCTCACGGAGGAAGTGGCTCACCAGATCGCCCACAGGGTTTCAGCTGTTCTACCTCACAATCCAGTTCCAGCCAAGAAGCTATCCTCTCTGGTGGGGAAATTCATCTCCACCATGGAAGCAGTCCCGTTTGCCATGGCTCACACCAGGGAACTCCAGAGGTTTGTGATCCAGGTGTGCGAGGGTTGGCCGGACCGTCTGCAAACGTCAGTATCCCTCCATCTTCATGTGGAACGGAGTTTGTCGTGGTGGCTCAATCTCTCCTATCTCCTGAAGGGAAAGTCCTTCCTGATCCCCTTCTGGACCACGGTGACGATGGATTCCAGCCTCTCTGGCTGGGGAGCAGTACTGGGTCACCTGAGTGCTCAGGGACGGTGGTCTCCAGAGGAATCTCTCCTTCCCATCAACGTGTTGGAACTTCGGGTGATATTTCATGCCCTTTGTCACTGAACACCCCAGCTGGAAGAATGCCCAGTCTGGGATCAGTCCGACAGCGCCACAGCTGTGGCTTACATCAACAAGCAAGGCGGTACAAGAAGTCTCGCTGGTGGGTTAAAGGTCAAGGCTATTTTGTCCTGGGCAGAAGAACATGTTCCTGCCATATCCGCAGTGCACATTCCAGGCATTGACAACGTCATGGCGGACTTCCTCAGTCGACAATCAGTGGACAGCGGAGAGTGGGAACTGCATCCAGAGGTGTTCATCTTCATTGTTCAGAAGTGTGATCTTCCTTGCATCGAACTGATGGCGACAAGACACAATCAGAAGGTTCCATGGTTTTGCTACTATGCTTAGTGCTCGTAAGCCAGTTTCTTCAAAGGCTTACCATCACGTCTGGTCTACCTTTTTATCTTGGTTTGCTGATAAAGACCTGTCTCAGGAGTTTGATTTGCCTACGGTCCTGGCTTTCTTGCAGGATGGTGTGGATAAGGGTCTCAGTTTGAGTTCCGTTAAAGTTCAGACTTCGGCTCTCTCTGTTTTCTTTCAGAGATGCATTGCTATCCTTCCTGATGTTAAGGTGTTGCCCACACTCGCCCTGTCTTTAAGGACCCTGCTCCTCAGTGGGATCTTAACTTGGTTCTGGGTGTCATTCAGCGCCCTCCCATTGATTCCTTGGCTACTATTCCTCTACGCCTTCTGACATGGAAAATGGTCTTTCTCCTGGTGATCGTGTCTGTTTGCCATGTCGCAGAGTTGCATGCTCTGTTCTGTAGACCACCTTTTTGGTGTTTCAGAAGGACAAAGCGGTACTTCGCATTTCTCAGGAGTTTCTCCCAAAGGTGGTTTTGGAGTTCCACATCAATCAGGAGATTCTTGTGCCTTCTTTCTGCCCTGACCCCACCTCTGACAAGGAGAGAGATCTCCACTTGTTAGATGTGGTGCGTTGTCTTAAGTTTTATGTACATCGTACTGAGTCTATCAGGCAATCTGACACGCTGTTCGTCATTCCTGAGGGTCCTAGGGCAGGAATACCTGCATCCAAGGTGACTATTGCGTCCTGGATCAAGTCCACTATTTGTAAGGCTTACAAGCTGAGGAAAAAGCCTGTTACCTTTAGGGTTACGTCTCATTCTACTCGATCTATTGGGGCTTCTTGGTCTTACAAGAATCAGGCCTCCGCTGATCAGTTGTGCAAGGCTGCCACTTGGTCGTCTGTGCACACCTTTTCTAAGCACTTCCGTGTTGATGTGCTGGCATCGGCTGATGCCAGCTTTAGGAGAAAAATCCTGGAGGCAGTCTTGCCTGTCTAGGATTTTCTTAGATTCTTTGTGCTTCCTTCACTTTTGAGCCCTGTTGGCTCTAGTTCAGTGTGCTGTGTAAGAGTTTGGGTGTTGTTGCCTATGTTCGGTGTCTGTTGACACTTCATTGGTTGTTGGGCTATCTTGATCTGATGGTTCATATCTGCTCTGGTGACTTTGGGGGCCTTGTGCCTCGTCCTTGCTTTACTTCCCGCCTCTGGGAAACTCAATGGTTGTACATCCCAAAGTTACCAGTAACCTGTATTGGATGACAGAGAAAAGAGGATTTTAGTCTTACCTGTTAAATCCTTTTCTCTTAGTCCATAGAGGTTACTGGTCTCCCACCCTGTCAAGAGACCATGCTTGGCTCGCCTGTGGCAGACTGTGGGGGTCATTCGGGGTCACGCTCACAGGAGTCTATTTTTCCTTCCACTATCTAGTCATATTTAGTGTCTCAAATCTTTCTGGTGCTGGTTGGCTAGCTGCAGCCAAGGAGGGAAGGTAGGATCCACGCCCTGCAGTCATTTCTAGAATTGTTCCTGCCTACTCAAACGGCCGGATCGCCTACCCAAAGTTACCAGTAACCTGTATGGACTAAGAGTATACTCAATATGAATAGTCGCTCAATCTATAGAGAAACATCCGATATGTAAATGTCACTCACCCCTTTAATTCCATGTCGGCGGACCCGGTGCCGCTCCCCACAATCACAGCCGCGATTCCACAAACTTGAGGACAACCGGAGGGAAGCGCATTCAGGACCACCAAAGCATCACCAGCCCAATAGTCATATATAAAAATATTCTTTATTTGTAGAAGTAAAAACATCCACTCAAGAAACGAAATGTCATACAGCAACAACACATTGGATCAAACGGTCCATCACCTAATGCGTTTCATGACCGTCCATGGTCACTTAATCATAGGAAAAAAAAAAAGGTTTTTCCTATGATTAAGTGACCATGGACGGTCACGAAACGCGTTAGGTGATGGACCGTTTGATCCAATGTGTCGTTGCTGTATGACATTTTGTTTCTTGAGTGGATGTTTTTACTTCTACAAATAAAGAATATTTTTATATATGACTATTGGGCTGGTGATGCTTTGGTGGTCCTGACTGCGCTTCCCTCCGGTTGTCCTCAAGTGTATGGACTAAGAGAAAAGGATTTAACAGGTAAGATGAAAAAATCCTCTTTACTGACAGTATTAAAATAACACTCTCCATGGCCCAAATTTTATTGTGAATCATTACTATCCATTTTCTCTTAGTCTATATGTAGCACAGGTCTCCCACCCAGAGAAAGGGACCTTTGTTGTGGTTTTGTCTTCCTGGACAGTGCAGTCCTTTTAGACTCTTTTTTTATAGGAGATTTTCTTCTTTTTCCCGCTTATTTTATTTGTGTGACTTCAGTTACATGAATTCTGGGTAATAGCAGGCAGGGGGAGTGTTGAGCTAGAGGAAGAGAAGGGAGTCTCCACCCTTAAGACTCTGTCTTTGAGATGTGTCCTGCCGCCCAGGAGAAAGGACTCAACCCCATGGTACCTTTGTTCCATTTGGACTAATAGAAAAGTATTTAACAGGTAAGAATACTAACATCCTATTTTTAACCCTTTGAATACTACAGATCACCAATGGATTGTATCACTATGTGCTGGAGAGCCTTTTATCATGCAAAGTCCTTTATAATCAACTAGTGTAAAAAGCTGTGTACACGGGCCAAGGTCCGGGTAATGTTAACCCTTTGAGTGCCAGAGGGGTATGCAACGCATTGCATACCCCACTGGCACTCAAAGGGTTAAGCGGCCGCTACCTCACTGCTCCACGCGATGCAGTCTTGCGCAGTAGGGACTGGCTGAACGTCTACTGCGCATGACGGCTTCTGACAAAACATCCTACCCCAAATACACTGCTTGGCCTCCACACTTGTTCCCTTGACCACTGTTAACCACAGATCCCCATGTACACTGTCTGACCCTCTCCAGCCTTTTCCCCTTGCCCACTGGTACCAACAAATCCCCATGGCCACTGCCTGGGCAAGGGAAAAAGGCTGGGGGTGTTGTTCCCCACATTATAGAAATGTGACATAGAGTGCCCCCCTTTGACATATCCCCCCTTAGTATTTTGACATATATTGCATATATTCGACATACTCACTCCATTCGTCTTTCAACTCAACAGGAACTGCCATTTATTCAGAACCTGTCCTTTATTCGACACTTAACCCTTTGAGTACCAGAGAAGTAGGAAGGCATTGCTTAGCAATGTGTTTCCTACCCCTCTGGTACTCAAAGGGTTAATAGTCAAGGTATGCGGCTGCATACCTTGCCTGTATATGTGTAAAAAATGGGGTTTTATTTAAATATATTTTTAATTTTTTTAATAAAAGCATCAGACTTCAAGGGGGATATCATGACCCCTCATGACACCCCCCTAGCATGATGGCGATAATTGCCCATTTTTTAACCCCTTAAGGACCAGCCGCTGATGTACGCAGTGGTCATTTAAGGACTACAGAGAATTTTTCTTTTAATTGAATCCGATCCTGGACTCCCCAAACAGCATGCAGACGCGTGGGGAGCCTGGAATTGTATGACGGTCCTGGTACGTCATCAGTCCTTAAAGCAAATCCAGCCATGACGTACCAGGACCGTCAAGGGTCCTTAAGAGGTTAAATAAAGCACACATAACCTATGTTTAACATAGGTTATATGTACTTTTTATAATTAAACTAGTGTGTACACGGACCAAGGTCTGGGTAATGGTAACTCTTTGAGTGCCAGAAGGGTATGCAACGCATTGCTTTTGTGTCTCTATAGATTTCTATATTTTATAGTCTTCATTTTTCTCTCTCCCTTTGATTTTCTCTGATTCTCTCTTTACCTGTATTTCTCTTTCTGGCTCTCTGCCTTTTTCACCCTCCTCTTCCTTAGCAGCTGTTCTCCACACCCTCCTCCTCCTCTGGTATTACCTTAAGCCTCTGAGCTCTGTATCACCCTTATGCTTCCTCTTCTGCACAGGGCATCAGCACTATTCCTAGTGCCAGTCTGACCCACCCTTAATGGATTATGCATCCGTCGATGGAGTAATTTAGACAGATCATGCCAGGGGACCTGCTGGGCACCTCTCTTACCAAGACCATCAAGTGGCAAAGCCTTATGAGAAAGGTAAGAATCTGTCATCCTCATATCCACATTTTAGATCTACTGTCAGTTACAAAAGTGCATTCAGGTCTCTGACCATTACACAAAACAATGCTTGACTTTTACTGATGTAGAAATCTAGAAGGAATCTGTTAGTGTTTGCAAGTGTGTCTTTTTAGTTCTGTACCAAACTTAAAATCCATTTTATATGTGCTATGTTTATCAAGACAAGCATGGAGCAATTTTGATGAAAGTCAAAAGCATCTTATGTATTTAAGACAAAAATCTCATTACTTAATCCCTTGAATGCTAGAAAGATTTCTAATGCTTTACTTTGCAATGTGTTGGAGACCTTTCTAGCATTAAAGTCATTAAATAGAGTTTGCAAGACAGTTTTCAAACGAATTGCATAGCAGTACATCAGAGACAGTTCTAGCATTCAGCAAGAATGTATCTAATATACATTTATAGAACAGGGCAGCACCCGTGGGACTTATACAAGATTTTTAGTCATGCAGGGTGAAACAAGCTTGGTCAATGTTTTCGGTTACTAGTTAACTTATGGGATTATGCACGTGGGCAGGAAAGTCTTTTTGGAGCGAGTGCTTTCACCCCACAAATTGTTTATATATATATAAATATCACTTATGATTCAGTTAGTTTGATGGTTTGCCCTAGAATTGCTCATTTTTTTTTATTGAGCATATGGCCTTTAGCGTCTTCTACAGGTGCAGTCAGCGTTTGTCTCTTCGGCTGTTGGGGACTGCAACCAGGGCTTGCAAGGCTTCCAGTGCGAAAAAGTAAAAATATGCCCATTGACATACAGAAATGGACATGAAAACATTTTGTTCTACTGTTCACTGATAGGCACAGAATGCACTGTAAAACATGCCAGTCTTGATCCTGTCCACTAGTAATCAGGGTATCAGACATATACTGTCTGTCATGTCAGCACTGTTCCACTATCAACTCTTACTCACAGATCCACACATACTATCTGTAACCTTAGCCTTTGTCAACTGTCCACTGGTAGTCGCAGAACCCAAAAATACTGTCTGACACCCCAACCTTGTTTCAATTTCCACTGGTAGTCACTGTAGCACACATACATCCTATGACACCCCAGCCTTGTTCCATGTACCCTGGTGGTCACAGAGCTACACTGACACCCTTGCCTTGTTGCACTATATCATCAGTAGCCTCTTAAACATGCATCCACTTTTTATATACCAGCCTTGACCACTGTCCACTGGCTTTAATAACATCATCACAGTTGTTTAGGTCTGTTGCTCTGCTGGGACCGTACACATTATATTGTTTTTTCATCATCTGCTTTGATTTTTCAGATATCAGTTATAAAATATATTCAGTTAAAGATAACATTGATTTTTATTTACCAAGATTGGATTTTATTTACCACTCCTACCCATAAATGCATAATGCTTATAAAAACACACCATGCAGGATTATACTTATTCCTGTACCATCCTGTAGAATAACATTTTGATAAGTGTTTAGCATTGAAGGTGAGGTCTGGTCATCTTAGCCACGTGGCATTATCACCTTAAATTAGTCATCCTCAACTGGTCTACTGAATTGCAGTCTAACAATAGATGGAGGGCCACAGATTACGCACCCCTGCCACAAATCATAGTTTGAAAAAAACAACGCCTCAAGCTGACCTAATAGTGCAGGTTTTTAGTATCTCCGTACATGTGCACACTGTCATTGTGACAGATCTACCTGCTATTGACAGATCCTCCAGTGCTGATGTCAGATCATCACGTGCTAATGACTGAGCCACCTGTGCTCCACAGAGGATATTCATAAATCCTGTAATACTGGTGAGGCTTGGAAACTGACCTAGAGAACCTCTGACATGGACGGCCAAGTTCAGTTCTCAGGAGGTGCAAACAGGCCAGATATCTAAGATTATATTCATCCCCAATCAATTAAACCAGGCTTAATTATTACTTAGACGACTTACTCAGGATTGTGTAAAGGCTGGCCTGCTTTGACTCTTGAACACTGAACTTGTCCATATTTGACCTAAGCTTTAGCTCAATAGAGACATCACACAGTTTAGACATTGCAGTATTTATATTTAAACAGTTTTAATTTGTTAAGTGCCAGAGAACACATTGGAACATATTGCATTGGATACCTCTCTGGCACTCAGATGCCTTAGTAGTTTTGTTTCTAATAAGTGTCATTGAGTGTTTCTGCAAGTTGTACTGTTGTTTGATTTTCATTTGTTGTCTAAACTGCTCACCCATCCTGCTAAATAAGTGAAGTAATGGTAGATTGCGTATGTCTTGCACATTTAGATCAGGGAGAAGTGACCAAATATCCCTTTGTGAACCACTGCTTTAAACATATGATGCTTATTGAAAAGACACACTGCAGGGATACACAGACCATTTCTATGTTTCTCATAGCCTCTTCTAGGACTTTCTTACAGACCTCTAGTTTATCATTCAATGGCAAACCCAGATTTACAGAGGGGTTTCCAAAAAAAGTATGTAATAACAGACCTAGAATTTGTATTGTGTACTTTGGAGTCTGGACAATTCAGCTTTTCTCCAGCTGTTTGTTAGACTAGAATTCACATCATTAGCTGGCTGAGGATGATGGGAATTGTATTCCAATAAAAGCTGGAGGTGGGCTAAGAATAATGAGAGTTTTAGTCCAACTACAAGAGAAAGTGGGTTGATACGAATGGGAATTGTAGTCCAACAACAGATGCAGGAGAGCTTAAGGTTCTCCACCCATGGCATAGCATTGGTATGCCAATTCTCAGTATTGGGGTACTATAGATTGATCTTTATCTGATATTGTAGCAGAAGAGTTCAGTTGGGGTTTCTGGGCAACTGAAAAGCCCTTCTAGGTGGACAATTCTCAGTGGCTCTTTGAATAATGCCATCTCTTCTTGCTATATTGCATTGAGAGATGCTCTGTTGATATTTATTGTCCATTTTTTTCTTCACCCACATAGCAGAGAATATCTCTACTTACATCTCTGACTGCCAGACTCACCCTCAATTACAATGCAGGAATACCAGCTCACACTGGCAGACCAGTAATCACATGCACAATGATGGATTCCAGATGATCTTATCACACTCATAGGATTTCAATGTGTCATTCTCAGTCACCACAGAAGGGAGGGGGGAGTGACAGATCTACAGCTACCAGGACACTAATCCCCCAGATAACGAGTAAATAGTGACAGCATCAATCTGTGGGCAGCCTTTCCGAGATTATCACAGGCAAATACATAGTACACCCAGGAGGCTAGGCTGGGTGGGTGTAGCCTCAACAACAGGCCAGAGACATTCTGTAGCCATATAAATAAACAGAACTGGTCTGCTGTCCAATATCCATGAGCCAGGATATTTGGGAGGGATTTGTTTAACTTCCATTACTTTGCTTTGGTACGACAGAATTTATGTCAATGATAAGGCATTCCTTTTAGCCTTGGGAAATTCTACAGCCAAAAGCAGTGACTTTACCCTTTCAGTGCTGGTCTGCAGACAAGTCTTCAGCAGGAATTTCCTGTCTCACAAATGGTTATTATTAATTAATAATAGCGATTGTTAAAATGATTGTCTAACCTAAGGGATTTGCTGATATGTTCCATCTAACAAAGGAAAGAACGTCTAAGCCATCCCTGTAGTTCACGGGGTATACAAGTCATTTATATTGAGTGTCTTCACTAACTTTGCCAAATGGAATAATAAATGTAAATTATATAATACTATAATATAATAATACTAGTTGAAGAGCCCGTTACACGGGCCACAGTGCCACTGCCAGCCGGTCGCGGGGCAGTCATGCGCAGTAGAGACTGCCCGCTCTGCAACTGATACAGAGCTGGACGCTCCTTGGGACCGTCCAACTCTGTATCAGCCGTGGCACAGGCAGTCTCTTCTGTGCATGACTGCAGCACGCGCAGCAGTCTCTACTGAGCATGACTGCGGCTAATTATTATATAAGATAATATAATGCCTTTGGGCCCCATGGTCAAAAAAGCAAATCTAGATAAAACCAACTGCATCATATGGAACAATACATATTCTCAAATTTCCTACTGATTTATTGGGGGTTTTAGCTCACTGAATGCAAGAGGACTCCGAAGCATTGCAATGGGGTTAAAAGACCAACTAAAATGCACAGACATTTGGGTAGGCAGGGGCTCAAATGAAAAAAGGGAACTTCTCAAAATTATTATTATTTTTTGTTGTTGTTGTTAAAAGGGCATAAGGGCACTTGGAAAAAAGGGCAGGTTCTCAAGCCCCCCTTGGTGTCTATGTGTGCACGTGCCTACCCAGAATCACTGCACCATACCTTTTACTACCTTATTCCAACAATGTGTTTTCTTAATTTAATAAAATATCTTAATTTACACACAGGAAAGCAACGTGTTAAGGCTGCCTGATATCATGCACCATTTATTCTTGTCTACAGCTCCCATCTCTCAGATTACTATGTACAGTGGGCTATTTGTACAAATACAATAGTGGGGCAATTCTTGAGCAAACAAACTGCACCATAGGGGAGTACTTTAACCCCCTTAGATGCTTGAAAATCTCCAACACGTTGAGAAGCAATGCACTGGCATTCTTTAGCATCCAAATAGTTAAAAGCCCAATTTAAAGCAATAGATTGTCATTATTTATTTTTTGCCAGTGTATAGATTTATTCATCTGGACCCAAACTTGTTACATTACAGGAAAAGTGTAATGTTGTTCTGTCTTGGAGTGACTTCAAGTAATCAACTGAAAAAACATTATAATGGAAAATTGTGTCCTAGAAGTTTAGATGTAAAACATATAGAGGAATGCATTTTATATTTAGTCAACCTCTTCAATGGTAGGACCAGAGGATGCTCCACCAGATGGAGCACCACAATCACCTGGGAAGCCTCCTAGCATTCCACCTGGCATGGTACCCGTACTCTGCTACAGCTTGGTTATTACTGGGTTGCACACCTCCATCTCCTTTTGTTGATGGTCAAACTCAGCAGTCAGGTTCTTTTTCAGCCAAGACATAACTTCATTGCATTTATCCAATATTTTCTGTTTGTCCTCATCACTGATCTTGCCTTGAAATTTCTCATCTTCAACAGTGGCTTTCATGTTGAACACATAAGATTATAGCATGTTGAATGCATAGGACTATAGCAGATTCTTGGAAGAGGCTTTGTCCCTTTGCTTCTCATCCTCTGCTTTGTATTTCTCAGTTCATAGTCCATATGCTCAATGTTTACCTTATTCAGACAACCTTTGTAATTTGTAATTGTGATCTAGTCCTCCTTTCCAGTGCTCTTATCCACAGCAGACACATTAAGGATTCCAGTGGCATCAATATCAAATGTCACCTCAATCTGAGTAACCCCACAGGGAGATGGAGGGATGCCAGTCAGCTGAAAGTTACCTAACATATTGTTATCCTTTTTCATTGCCCTTTAACTTTTATAAACCTGAATCAATACCCTAGGCTGGTTGACAGAGTAGGTTGTGAAAGTTTGTGTCTATTTAGTGGAAATGGTTATGTTACACTTGGTCATGACTCCACCAGCGGGTTCAGTACTTAGTGACAGGGGTGTAATATCGAGCAACACTAGGTCTTGAACATTTTCTGATTTGTCACCAGACAAGATGGCTGCCTGAACATAGATGGCAACCTGAACATAGCATCATAGACAACAGTCTCATCAAGGTTGAGGCTCTTGTTTAACTATTTTCTGTTGAAGAAGACTTGCAGAAGCTTTTGGATTTTTGAGATACAAGTGGATCCACCAGCCAACACAGCTATTATGTTCTCTATAATGTCCTTCTTGTGTTTTCTCTTGAATTCTGTCACAAAGTAATTCACCATGAGGTTATGAAAGTGTTCTCCACCCAAATGAGTGTCACCATCTATAGATTTTACTTCAGATTCCATCTTCAATGGTCAGGATAGAAACATCAAATGCTCCACCCCCAAGATCAAAGATCAACATGTTCTGCTATAAACCTTTTGTCCAATCCATAAGCAATAGCTGCAGCAGTTGGCTCATTAATTTTAAGCAACATATTTAGGCCAGAAATTGTTCCAGCATCCTTGATAGCCTGCCATGGGGAGTCATTGAAATAGGCTGGAACACTGATTACAGAATTTGTCACAGTCTGCCAAGATAAACTACTGTGGTCTCCTTCACCTTAGTGAAAACCATAGAAGACACTTCCCCTGGGTAGAAAGTCTTTGTCTCCTTTATATTCTACTTGAACCTTTCATCTTCCACCATCACTCACAACATTGAATGGCCAGTGTTTTGTATCAGACTATGCAAAAAAGGATCTTTAAATCTGCAGCCAATAAAATGTTTGGCTTCAAAAACGATGTTTGTGGGGTTCGTATCAACTTGGATTTTAGCCTCATTCCCAATCAGCCTTTCTGTATCTGTGAATGACACATAACTGGATGAGGTCCTGTTGCCTTGATCATTTGTAGTGATCTCCTCTTTGCTATGCTGAAATACACTCATCCATGAATAAGTGGTGCTGGCCCCTTAGATTTTTTTTTCCTGCAGGTTGGTTATTGCTTTTGTATTAGAATTAATCTGCCCTCCGTCTCCAAGCTGGTAGTGCTTAAAATGAGAAGCAATAGAGATATTTATTTATTCAACAGCAATGCTCTATTTTTGCCTTTTGAAAGATGAGCCTGTAGCCTGTAGGGTGTCTATGTATCACTGGTTGTGTCCCCATAATACCAGTCGTGGCTAAATGCATCATACAACCAACCTATCTCAGGTTTTTCTTCATTGAAAAAAAAACTAAAGAACAAGTCTCAATACAGAACTGAAACAAAAACATATTTTTTTATGGAAGAAAAGAACCATTTGGTCCTGAAAAATTCTTCTCTCCTGAACTGTATCAAATAACTTAGAAAACTTTAAATATCATATCACTTTCCCTACTTTCTTTCAAGCTGTACATAATAATTTATTTCAGTTTATTCTGGTAGCCTTGGACATGAAGGGTCTTCATCATTTTAGAGGCTCTTGTTTGAAATCCAACATATGAGTATCCTTCTCAAGATTCCTTAATTCAAAGAAACCAAATAGCCAGCCCCACTACAGTATACCAGCATATTTAAGTTTGCCACCCTCTTGCTTCTCCAGTTAAGCACCCCATCATACAGTCAGCAGAGATTCTCAAGGCTACAACTGGACTTGAGTGTGGAAGTGACCTGTCACGTCCAACGTCCGTTTGTAGCCGTGCGACTCTCCGTATATTGTATGATGGGAACTAGAGAAGCAAGAGGGTAGCAACATGCTGCCTCTTTTTATCAGACTGATAAGGTTTTCCATTGTTATTCATGGTTATGTCCAACCTCTATTACATTAAAGCTCTCCCCCAGCCCTCTTGCCCACACCTTTGGTGTCATTCAGTAAAATGTTTCTGATAAATAGTGACTGTGATGTCTCAACTGTTTAAGCAGATTCTTCTTGTCTTTGATTATATAAAGTTTTAGGTTCCACCTTTCCCTCTCCATCAATGTTCTTGTGTCACTTTGTATTGGAAGTGGTAGGTCTGATGAGCACTCATCTTTGCATTACAACACTCAACCTTTTTCTGTACTGAAATATCAAAACAGACATTGTCATGGAAAATAAATGCCTTTAAAGAGGTAGTGTCCCTTGAAAACCAGCTTTTGGGAGCTTACTCCTGATGTACGTAAGTGACCCGACAAAAGTGTATAGTTAGTTTATGATATTTTCACTATTATCTGAATTTCAGTGGCACTTCCAAATTTAGCTGGTCACTTCCTTCTGCCCCTTTTTAAAGCAGACCAATCATCTTGATTCAAGGTTGCATATTTGAAAGCTCCATTAAAAACAGCCTATGTGTCATGTTATCCAAAAGACCAGAAAATGTACAGTTAAGGAGATATTCACACTTGGTACAGTATGCTAATATATGCTAATTGTGGTACCTTTGCAGTTTCACATTTAATTAAGCTTTTTCAGTGACGTTGTATATGCTAATTAAGCTTTTCAGTGATGTATCATATGATAATGAAGGCTTCAGTGACATTTCATATGCTAATTAAGCTCTGTGCTGCACCAGGAGACTTTCACTTTCCCCAGAAAAAAAAAACTATAAATATTTCCTAAACTATAATAGCTGCATGTCCAGTTTAACCCCTTCAGTGCCAAAGGCTATCCAGCTGTTTAGGTATGATTTCCATTGGTAACTTTCTGATTATATATGGAAAACTATATATCATTTTTCCCAGAAAAATCAGCTTTTTCATGGCATCTCAAAAGAACTAAATTTTGTCATAAAAACAAAAAATATTTACTTTGCCACTATCATGTACTGTGTATTGAAAACTTTTATGTTGCAAGTTAACTTTTCAACTATGTTTAACTCTCTGAGTGCCAAGGGTGAGGGGTATGCAATGCATTGCAAAGCAATGTGTTACGTACCCCTCTGGTACTCAAAGAGGTAAACGCCCTGAATGCGCTGAGTGAAAACATTCCAAATATGTATAGTGTCACCTGCAATCATGATCTGCACAGTCCCCTTATTAACAGGAGCACAAATACATTTTTTAAAATTTCCACTTTTATTGAAATCTGTGAAAACTATGAAATTCCTAATATATTTTTTAGCTACTTCTCTTACTAGAAAAATGGAACCCCATTGGTATACTTTAAGGGGTACCAGAAGCACAAAAGTATAATATCTGTAAGCACTAATTTTTCTAGCTTTTTTTTCAAACATTACTTGCCTGTACTAAAACATTTTGAAAAGAAGATAACCCACCGCTTCAAATGAAGGGGCACTTGCCTTTCTATCCTTAACCTGGAGTGCACCAATGTTTTCAGAATGTAGAGCTTAAAGGGACAGTAATACTTAAAATGTAAAAAAAAAAAATATGTTGTAGGGTTTATCCCCCTGAGTAAACAAGGGTACTCCCACTGCTGAAAGGTGTTTTATTCAAAAGTTATTACAGATCAAATTTGAAATTTTAGGCACAATATCACAGTGACCTGAAATTGCACAGGGGTGCTGTTGCTACACCATCCTATGGAGATCTATGGTCCCGCTTAGGAAAGTAGATATTCACCTGCATCAAATAAGGGTATTTTTGCTTTTTTTATCCCTAGGTTGACAAGCACAGTTATTTCCATAAGGTGGAACTATAGGGATTTTTTTTTTCTCTCTTTTTGTATATTTTCGAAGCTACTAAAATTTTGGAAAACCATGACATTTCCTGCTTTATTCAGTACTTTCTACCAGTACCCCATTGAGTGGCATGATGAGCAAGGCTTTCCCCAATCCCTCCCACTTCTACCCAGAAATTTGGGTGAGATGGAAGCAAGGCAGCCATGCTGCTCTCCTGCATCACCATTATTGATCTCCCATCAAAATCTGCTGGGAAAGCAGCCACTGAAGGGACATCAGGAGGGGTCTGATGTCCCCCACAATGTCTCCATTTTTTTTTTATGTGGCCACTGCATGCTGGTTATACCAGCTTACACAATGACACACTTTGGCTGTACAAGGTATGGGCTTGGCACTGCGTGGCTAGCCTGTAGCCTGTGCATTGTATGGCAGTGACACTCTAGTGGTTAAACCTCTAACTGATGATCAAATCAAGTCCACTGGAGGAAAGTTGAAGGAGCAGCATGAGTTGGGAAGGTAGGGTGGGAGGTGATTAGCTGACTTGTCCAGAATAGGTTACATTGAAAGCAAAAACTCTCACAAAAGGTTTTAAAGTTTTTGTTTTTTAAATATTTTATGGAACAAGACTTGAGAACAAAAATATAATCTCAGATCTGACTTATTTTATTATTCTAATATGCTACTGTACTTATCTCAACTGTGTCATTGGGTACACTGAACCTTAGATGCTAGGAATGTCTCCAAAGCTAGCTAAGCAATCCTTTGGTGATGTATCTAATATTCAAAGGGTAAAGTTGTAATTGTTGCTGCTATTATTGTATCTCCCTTCAGATATTTTCTCTTTTGTCATTGTGGAACACAGAAACCATTGGTAAATGATCCTCCTCCAGGAGGAAGGGCATTTGCATAAAAAGTTCTCTGGAGGCAGAGACTCCCTTCCTGCTCCATTTTACCCCAGCAGTCATGCTAAATTTTAGGAGTCCTCTTAGGAGACTGTCAGGGCAAAGTATCTCTTAGCTTGCACTTTCATTTTTATAACTTATCTGGGATCCCGATTAGGCAGGCTCATATTCCTTTCTCCTCCAGGATGGAGCAGGGAGCAAGCTTTTACAAGGGTCTGTGTAGGGGTGGCTTTCAGAGTTTATATAGCCACTCTCCCTTCTTTCCTTCTTTATTTCATAGGAGACTGAATAGTTTTACAGTTTTAGAGTGCACAGGCTTCAGGGAAGGAAGGTGAGGATCTACTGCTTCCCCTTTTACTTTCTTGTCTGTGGAGCAACTCAAGAAGCACCTGATATACTGCTGTCTCTCTCTCTGGGTGGGTGATACTCCTTCCTGCCACATTATCTTTACCCTACAACAGGTAGATAAGTGTTTTATTCTTATTTACTGTTCTGCATTTCTCATTTTAGTAGTCTACTTGCTGTTTCTGAGCACAAAGGACGTGTGAGAAAGTCTAAGATCACCAGTGCATCCAGAACTCCCTCCGTTCTTCTGGGCATCTGTTTGTAATACTAAATAGGTCAGTAGTTATGACAGACGCCAGTCTAGAGGGCTGGTGGAGCCCTGTTTGGCTTTCAGATGGACCAGGGCCTTTGGTCCAACAACGAAAGTGCCAACAGCGCCACTGTACAATTTCAGGCCACTGTGATATTGCACCTAAAAATTCAGTTTTGAACTGTAATAACTTTTGAATAGAACACCTTTCAACAGTGGGAGTACCTTTGTTTTACTCAGGGGGATAAACCCTACAACATATATTTTTTTTTTTACATTTTAAGTATTACTATGCCTTTAACCTCCCAGTTGTTTTGGACTTTATTCAGGACAGGTTTCAGAAAGGACTTGGCCTTAGTTCTATTAAGGTCCTGTTATTGGTTCTAGGTGTTCTTTTTCAGGCCAGATGTGCAAATATTTGTGTAATGGGTGGCTCATGTCTACCTTGTCTTTTGGGATCTCACTCCCCCAGTGTGATTTAAACTTAGTCCTGGGGGGTTTTCAGAAGGATCCTTTTGAGTATTTAACTTCTGTATACCTTTTGCTTCTCGACTCTCAAGACAGCTTCCTGCTTGTGGGTGTATCAGTCCAGAGCATGCCTGAACTGCATGCTTTGTCTTATAGACCTCATTTTTTGATCTTGCATACATATAGGGTGGTTCTGCAAAATCAATTTAAGCTTGTTCCAATGTGGCTTCTGAATTTCTTATTCAACAGGAAATTGTTCTTTTTCTTTTTTCGGGCTCCTTCTAACAGAGCAGGAGCTTCACTGCTTGGACATAGCTGTATGAAATACAACATTTATTGAGCAGAACCTTTCTGAAAATCGGATTAACTTTTCTGTTATTCCTGAGAACAGTGGCTTCTTGCTCAAGGCCACTATTTGCCAGGCTTATGGCTTAGTCTACCAGAGAAGTCAGAGCTTCCTGGGACTATAAGAACCAGGCCTTTGTGCAGTAGTTGTGCAAGGCATAGATGTGGTCATCTCTTCAAACATTTCCTAAACATTACTGAGTTAATGTTCTGGGTTCGACTTAAGCCAGTTTTTGACCCAAGGTCCTACAGGCCATAGTGTCTATATCCCTTCTTTCCTTTTCTTCTAGTAACCTTTTTGCTATTACTTGGTTTGGTTTGTTGGTGTCAGTTGACATCTGAGGTTCTTAATTGTTTTTGGGTTGTCATTGTTGAAAATAGTTTGTATTTTGAGGGTTTTTTCTCTCCCTCTGTGGAATATTGGTGGAATAGCTTTGTTATTTCCACAGTGGATGAAAGAGTAAAGGGGATTTTTGTGTATTTACAGATAAATCCTTTTCTCTCAGTCCTTGTGGAACACAGAACATCCCTCCTGGTGAAAAATAGGTTGAGTTCAAGATAGGGCATTCTTTGGGTTCTCTAGTAGATGTGACCACCTTTGTGCCTTACTTCTGTCTTTGCTAAACTGAGCATGACTGATAGGGGTAAAGTGGAACAGAAAGGGACTTTCTTCCTCCAGAGAACATTTTTTGCAAGTGCTCTGCCTCCTGGAAGAGGATATTTTACCCATGGTACCTGTATTTAGCAAGGACTAATAGTAAAAGGATTTATTGATAAGTACACAAAAAATCCGCTTTTATCTTTTTCTTTTGATGCAGGATCTATTATATTCCCTTCCTGGCTAAGTCTTCATACTGGACATCAAGGCACTTTCACCATGCCTCCCACATCAGAAATCCTCCTACTGGCACTCAGCTTGTCCTTCCAGGTGACTTCAGGTAAAGAATGAGTCAAAAGTCTAAATAAGTGGTACCCAAACCTGTCCTCAAGCCTAGGGATGGACAAAATGCTTTGGAACAGGTGAAAAATAGCACTTCCTGCTTTCCACTGGAGTTTCTGTGAAAAGTGCCATTTTCCACTTCTTTCCCACTTTTTTGACTGAATTGAAATCAAAGATATTAAGATGTATGTGGGATGTATGTATGTATGTATATCTTTATTTATATGGGGCCACACAGTGTACGCAGTGCCTTACAATAGATTTATGTTTCAATAAATAAGAGGGAATAAAATAAGTACCACATTCATAGAAACAATAGGAGAGAGGTCCCTGCCCCAAGGAGCTTACAGTCTAAATGGGTAAAAGGAGACAGACAACAGGGTAAGAGGGTGTCAGGTGCTGAGATTACAAGTGCTGAGTTTGGCCAAAGGGATGTCATTTTACTGCCGTGACAGTTATAGAAGTTACTGATTGGTAGACCGAAGGTTAAGCACAGGGGATATGATTATCCAGCGAGACAAAAAGATAATAAATTGCATTTATTAGAGGGGTCATGGCACAGAAACATAGGACAATAACTACAGGCAAATAAACAGGGTAAAATATAAAAAGTACACACTTCTACTATTCTCTTCTTGGTATACTAGCAAAGTTATACAGATTGCCAGGGGTTCCACTTAATACGCACAGTCCATTTTAGGTTTATTCTGGAACTTGAACACACTTCCAATAGAGGCAGGAGTGGGCCACACAGCCCACTGCTCATTCACAAGGTGCTGGCTCGCATGAAGTCTCTTTGTACCTTGCAGTCCTGACAGAGGGTAGAGAATGTGTCCCAATATATCAACCAGATTACACTTTAGGTATTTTTGGGCCACGGCTTATGGCCCCCAACATTATTATGAGAACATCAGGGAATTTTCCGTGACTGCAACTTCTGCAGCTTTGCTTATATCACACAACTAGAAGAGGGACCAGGACACTTCAGTGCTCATTCACCCCAAGGCTTCCGGTGAGGACACACACCAGTTCCAGCTTCCCCCATAGCTCCTTAGCATGCACATAGGCCAGTCCAGGTTCAGACTGGTCTCAGGCCTCTTTCCATTCTGTAGTGGCCCTGCCCCCTTTCTCATCTTCATCTCCATTCACACTCTCCTTGCTGAGTTCCGTTCTTTGACTTCCCATGGTACCCCACCCCCTCCATGAACTGTTGTCACAGCTACTATTTACAAGATATGTTTTTCATAGCCTGATCTATGGGAGGGGGGAAGCACACATTCGACTCATATAGGTTTTTTCTACCCCCTGTATCTGCCCAGGTTTAAAATTCCTTTCCTCAAGTTGTACTAGTGATCCATAGAGGGGCTACCAAATATCTTGTGTTAGACTCCATGGCACCATCACTCTGTACTTCAAACATACATATTAACCCCTTCAATGCTGGTAAAAGGCCAACACTCTCTAATACATGCACACAGAGAGAATATTAATATTTTCAAGAATGGGAACACATAGTGAAGATAGTGGGGGTCACTGAAAACAGACAGGATTTATTCTCAGGGTGGCAACCATTCCTTCACAACTGCATGTTATCAATCTGTGCTTGGGAGAGAGAGAAAAACAAGCTGAATTTTTGATGCTAGCTATTGTAGGCAGACAGGCAAAGAGACAGAGCTGGAGTTGCTTGATAGGAGTACTGGTGGTAACCACTACTAGTTGTACTCTGGGTATGAGTGGGAAGGGAGAAAGGAGCCTTAAATAGAAAATAAAAACCTTTTTTACTGATAAGTGATACAGTTTGACAGGGAGGTGAATTATCCTTCTTACCTGAGCTGGCACTAAGACAGATACCAAGCATGCAAATATGAATACATCATACACTCAAGACAAACAGAAAGGGAAAATTTGACATATTGTTATACTTAAAGGGATAGTAATGTTTTTTTAATAAAAACAGCTCTAATTAATCTTCATAGTATTTGGGCCTTTGAGAGTGTTATTTCATTTCTGTCAGAGTTGTAGTTCAAGAGTAATTGAATGATAAAATATCCCCCTCCCACCCCTTCTACTGATGTAACACTGCTCAGCTTAGAGCAGCAGGGAGGTGCCCAGGTAGACTGCAGAGAGGGACAATCTTCAATTAAGATAAGGGAAAAGCTGAAAAACCTGTCAAGGGGGGCAGGGTTTTCATTGTTCTCACACTAAGAATATTTACCCTTGATGTGAGCTGTCTGGTCTATGGACTGGATTCTACATCTGAGGAGTGGGGGCTTACACTAGGTAAAAGGGGCAGGAGGGGGAAACTTTATCATTCAATTACTCTTGAACTACAATGCTCACAGTAATGAAATAACACTCTCTATGGCTCAAATACTATGAAGATTAATTGGACCTGCTGTTTTTGTGAAACATTACTATCGCTTTAAGTACACACTCAATCTTACATCCACTAGGACAAGAAAGACAAGCATATAGCAGGGTGTGGTGGTGCTTCAACAGTTGCTGTGTACTTTATCCTTTTTTACAAGCTGATGACTCTGAATCCGACAGGTCTATCTTGCATTGTATTGTAAAAATTAATATTGCAGTCCTAGAAAAGAAAGAGAAAGCTGTTGAAAACTCAACATTAGCTACGAGAGAGAGAGAATGTTGGTTCTACCTAGTTCTCTGGACAGTTATAGAGAGTGTGGGTGTGATTATTAGACATTGACACAGACCGAATTAAAAATTAATACTTTCAACTGATAGGTGACAGAGACAGGCAGGAGATGCTGTCGCTTCACCTGAGCAGTGAGTGGCAGTGGCAGAGACATACATCATACACTATTTTTAGACAGACAAAACATCACTCCAGATGCCAGCAGCTCTGTTGTGTAAAAATCAACACTACCATCATGGCTTACAAGTCCAACCCACATCCAGTTCTCACTCGTTATTATTGACCGTGCAGCAACATTCATAACCCTAGCTATGAGTGCTTCTGCTGCTGCTGAAATTGCAGTGCCACTGAAACCTAGTGCTACTACTATTGCAACATATAGTCCCTGTAATAGTAGAAGTCCCTCAGGTACCCCTCAGTCTATAAAATCTGTAATATGGAGATACCTCACTCATGATCCAAAAGCTAAACATGTTGCTATCTGTTGACCATAAAAACACATGAGCAGGAGGGAAACTGGATCACTCCTAGGCACTTCCTGACATCCCACCCGAAGCATAACTACAGGTCTGACTGGGAATTACACCAGCAGCACATCAGAAATGAGTCTACTATTAGCAGAAAATGTACACGCCCTGGTTTTGTGATTATGTCTTGCCCCTGACAGTTTGTCTGTCTGCCAGCCACACTCTAATGTCTGTATTTCTATTTTTATTTTCTTTTACTCTTTTAAAGTGGAACTACCACCTCTAAAAAAACTTTACCTCTATAATTCCCCATCTGGCAACTAGCTTCTCAGCAGCACTAGTCGCCAGAATTATTACCGCATTAACGAGAATTATCCATTGATCCCAGGCTGACAGGCAGGACAGAGTGCAGACATCTTTCCATAGTGACGTCTGCGCACCTACGTTGTCAGTCCCTTTTGGAGCCGAACAGCTCCTAGCAACGCCTCCTAGAGCCGGCTGGGACTGACAGCACAGGCGCACAGACGTCACTATGGAAAGATGTCTGCGCTCTGTCCTGCCTGTCATCCAGGGAACAATGGATAATTCTCCTTAACACGGTAATAATTCTGGCAACTAGAGCTACTGAGCAGCTAGTCGGCAGATGGGGAATTATTGGGGGGCAAGTTTTTTAGCGGTGGTAGTTCCGCTTTAACTTTATTTACTTGTCCCTCTAGTTGAGTGACAAGCTTTTACGGGACATGAAACAATTAAAATTTATGGGGCTACAGCACCTGTAAAGATGGATGCTCATGGCCATCATATTGGTTAGTATACAAAATGTGAGAGGCTTCTGAGGATGAACATCACAATGGCCTGTCCTATGGCTAGTCACTGCTCAGAAGCATCACATTTTAGCTCTCTAGTGCCATTACAGAAGATACATTTCCATGTACATATTAGACCAATGCTGCCCAAAAGGGCAGTCCAGTTCCAAAATGACAGGCGAGTTCCCCATGCATGGGAATACCAGCTAACCCACGGCATACGTTTCAGCCTTGTTGGGCCTCGTCAGGAGCGTCATATTGGTTAGGCAGCTTTGGAGGATTTACTCTCCTCTCTCACAGCTTGGGGAGAGCTCCTGACTGTGGGACTGGCATACATTTGCAGTGACTTCCCTTCCCACTATGGGTATCCTCTAGATGGGTCCATTGTCACCGTGTTCCACACAGGCAGCTGAAGACCTACTAAGCCAGCTAATGTTATTAGCACAACGCATAACGCATGTCTTTTTTCAGCCTTATCTACTATGTTGCTATGTATGTTACAAAATACTACCCAGTTTTCTCTGGCTTTTGGAAAGAAATGGGAAGGAGCTCTTTCACCATATCTTCCTTTTCCTTCCCGAAGGCTCACCTACGAGGCAACACTTACAACAGGCTGTCTCCTCAGATGGCTAGATTATCTTCTAGAGACCACTAGCCTCTCATCAGTGGGGCAGATAAGTTTATTATATTTCTTCTTTTCTTCCTTTTTCTGACCCCCTGGGTATCTTCTGTCTGGGCATTGTGTTCCATGTCACAGTCAAAGGGGGATATGAGGAAGCTGAAGACTGCCAGAACTTCCATACATGTTTCTGAAGTGATCGGATGCTTTTCTTGTCAGACCATTTTCCTTAAGGGTCAAACAGGTCAGTTATGTCCTTCTTGTAATATGGCCCTAACTCAGTCTGTTCAGGGGTTCCATCCCCCTGATCAGGAACTATTTTGGGTTAAAACCCTTTTCTCTGTTGTCCAATATAGCTTACAGGTACCATGGGAAAGTAACAGTTCCTCATAGTGGCTGGAACAATTCTTCAAGAAGTTGCAGAGTGGAGCCTCCCCCTTCTCCTAGCAGGCAATCTAGCCACTCCCCAACAGATAAGATTTGTTCTATCACCTAGAAGGAAAACTACTTAGTTTTTAGTTCTTTTATTCTTTTCTTTTAGCTATGGGGTGTCAAAATTCCCACATTAGGGGGGTTACTATTACTGACTTCCCCTGGAGGATTGCCCAGTTAACAGATGCTGATTGTGGACCCTTGCAGGCCTGGGAGAGAACTCTGTAGCCCATGCCTCTCTCTCCAGAATGAGTCTCTGAGGCTTCTTCCAATTCAATGGTAATCTGAAGTAAGAAGACCTGCAAAAAAGGTGAGCTACCCTTTGAGTGCCATCCCCCTGTTCCCTTCCGCACAGGGGTTGCATGGTGGAGTTCTCTAATAAGTCCTGCACTCATGTTGGGTTTAGTATTATCCTCTGTTCTGAGTCTTTGGAAGATTTTTGGGCTGTTGGTAGTTCTTAACCCCTTCCATGCCATGCTATTGAGTTGGGGATACCCTTTTTTTCTCATTGTCCCTTTGGGTTTATGTATTTGTTTCTTTATTATGTGTTCTGTATGTGTTTTAACACTTTTTAGACACTTTTTTATCCATTCATTTGAATTCCACTCCTTTATGCGTGTGCTTTACTGCATAGCCACAATTCTCCATTGATCTCTATGGGACAGACTGTTTTGGGACAGATCTCTGCACCCACTCTATGTACTGAGTGGAGAGAGGGCTCATTCTTCTTGTCTCCCCTTGCCCTACATTCCAGTTCACATCTTCTATGTCTTGGGGGTCTCAGGGACATTCCGTTCTGTTTTTTGGTACTTTTTTTTATTATCCCTTTCACACGAGTATCATAAGCAGGGCTTGGATTCCTCTACTCTCCTCCACAGGTTAATTCTTTGCTTGCCAGATAAGTACCTGGGTGACAGTATTTTGGTTTTCCTTTATACTGCAAGACACTTTTCTCCTGTAAGATGTCTGATCAATTGGGAAATGGGGCTAGACCCAAGGGCAAGGATTCAGGGGAGTCTTTGATCCCCCTTACTTACTGTTCCTCATACCAAACGGGACTTCCCAGAGAAAACTGAGGTCACTTATGCCCCTCATGCGCTGTGGCCCCTGCTTCTCCGCCAGGGCCCTTCAGCCATCATCAAGAGCCACCTTGGGTCAAGGACTTAAGGTTCTCTATGGCACAGTTTCCTCTTTCTCTTCAAGGGGTCTTCCAGTCCTGGAGACCCCCCACATATTTCAGGTTTGCGGCCCCTAAGGCACCTGGCATTCCTGGTTTATCTGATTCCTCTGAGGGGGAATCACTTGAGGAGTCTGTGGATTGTGTGTGTTCAGAAGGGGCTGCTTCCCAGTTTCATGGCAACCCCATTGAGGCTGTTCCTTAACCCATATTATTTATACCACATAATATGGAAATGTATCCATCTGTTAGCGTTGCATTAACCCTCCGATACTAGATATTTAGCATTTATTATCTTAATGTTTTAATTATTGGTTCTTTTAATTGATTTTTATCTTTGTACCCATAATCCCCCGATTTAAGGAGACTACTAGAAACTGTTTTTATATTAAGTGTTTTATGTTTTATTTGCTTTTTCTGACCTCATTAAATTTATTGCTACACTTACTTAGATGGTGTTGCGCTGTCTCGCCCTTTCCTTTTTTCTGTAGAAAATGTCTTGGCAGATTTTCTCAGTCATCAAGCTGTGGACCCTGGTGAGTGGGCACTCCATCCAGAGGTTTTCAACATGTTGGTGCAGAAGTGGGGTCTTCCTTCGATAGGCCTGATGGCCACTAGGGACAACCAGAAGGTCCAGACCTTTTGCTCACGCTGGAGGGATCCTCTGACATTCACGGTGGATGCTTTGTCAGTTCCTTGGCACTTCCATCTGGCCTACATCTTTCCTCCGCTTCCTCTCCTCCCCAGGGTGCTGAGGAAGATTCAGATGACCGGTGCATCAGTAGTTCTGTTTACACCTTATTGGACAAGACAGTCTTAGTTCCCAGAGTTACTGGCACTGGCTGCTCAGGATCCGTTTCCTCTGCCATGTAGACCAGATCTCCTCCTCCAGGGTTACCTCTGGAAGGAGTATGCGGACAGTCTAACTTTTCTTCTGAGGTGGTCTCCACCATGATCCAGGCAAGGAAACCTGTGTCTTCTAAGGCTTACCACAGGGTTTGGCCTATCTTTCGTTCTTGGTGTGTGGACAAGGATCTGTCCTCCCAGGAGTCTGACCTTCCATTTTAGCCTTAGTTCCTTGAAGGTTCAGCCCTCAGCTCTTTCGGTCTTTTATCAGAGACGCATTGCCGTGATGCCAGATGTCAAAGTCTTCTTTCAGGGTATCGCTCACGCTTTCCCTGCTTACAAGGCTCCCCCTCTCAGTGGGACCTTAATCTTGTCTTGAGAGTATTGCATCAGCCTCCCTTTGAGTCCTTGCCCACCATTCCTTCACGTCTTTTGACGTGGAAGATGGCTTTCCTTTTGGTTGTAGTCTCTGTCAGCAGAGTTGCTGAGATGCAGGCCTTGTCCTGCAAACTACCTTTCCTGGTGTTCCACAAGGATAAGGCTGTTCTCCATACCTCCCAGGAATTTCTTCCTAGGATGGTCTCTGAGTTCCACATCAATCAGGAGATTGTTGTGCCTTCCTTTTATCTTGACCCTAAATCTGACAAGGAGAGAGGTCTCCACTTGTTGGATGTAGTGCGTTGCCTCAAGTTCTATGTGCACTGTACTAAGTCCATCCGCAGGACTGAAGCCTTGTTTGTCATTCCTGAGGGTCCCAGGGCTGGTTAGGCTGCATCCAAAGTGACTTCTGCATCCTGGATAAAGTCTATAATTTGTAAGGCTTATGTGCTCAGAGGGAAACTTGTTCCCTTCTGCATTACAGCACACTCCACCAGGTCTGTTGGGGTCTCCTGGGCCTACAAGAATCAGGCCTCTGCTGAAAAGCTGTGCAAGGCGACCACTTGGTCTTCTGTGCACACCTTTGCCAAACACTGCCGTGTTGATGTGCTGGCTTTGGCTGAAACCAGCTTTGGCAGGAAAGTCCTGGAGGCCGTTGTGCCTGTCTAGGACTTTATATTCCTGTGCCTTATAGGTCTTTAACAGTTGAGCCCTGTTAGCTCTTGTTCTTGTGTGCTGTGTGTCATTATTCAGTGTCCTTTGACACTTAGTTAGTTTGGGCTGTTCCATGTCCTAGATAGCCCATGGGAACTCTGGTATCATGGGGACTGGCACTTGGTCCTTTCCTTCTCTTTCCACTCATGGGAGCTCAATGTTAGTACATCCCCATGGCACCTGTAAGCTATATTGGACGACAGAGAAAAGAGGATTTTAGTATTACCTGTTATATCCTTTTCTCATAGTCCAAATAGCTTACAGGTCTCCCACTCAGTGAAAGGGACCATGCTAGGTTTCCTGTGGCTGAAAGTGGGAGTCCGATTGGGTCCATGCTCACAGAAGTTTTCGTCTTCTTCTTCTTGCTATCTAGCTCAGTAGGTTTATTGTCTCAAATCTGTCTGGAGGTGATTGTTTGCTTCCCCATGGTACCTGTAAGCTATATGGACTAAGAGAAAAGGATTTAACATGTAAGAGTAAAATCTTCTTTTTCCACTACTGCAAGTATTCTTGTGTCTGTCCAGTGTATTATAGATACATTAGATCTGGGTCCTAAGAAGTAGGCTTGTTGTCCAGTAGAGTGATCTTTTTCCCAATGAGGAAGATTCCTCGCTGGAGGAAGTATAGATAGGGGAGGAAAATGTTGATGTTTTTTTCCTATCCCTCGGGTTCCCTCGAGGAATGAAAGTCTCCAGGTGCTTTTCTCTTTTTATACTCCTTTTTTTTTCACCAACTAAGTTGCAGCTATGGGCCACTCTACCAGTGGTTGCTCCCCCTATATCTCACCTCTCCAAGAACTCAGCACTACTGGTAGCAGATACATCTGTGATTAAGGATCAGGCAGATAAAGGCCTAGATTATCTTCTCAAGATTAAAGTTCTGTCTTACAGGGCCAACTTGCTCCCAACTATTTGTAGACCCTGGATGACAAGGGCTATAGTCATTTGGGGCAAGCAGTTATTGGAAGTTGTCCAGTTCCATGATTGTTAAGGCTAATGCTTATATCTTTGAGGCAATCTTAAATACAGTTAAGTCTCTTGGTAAGATGCCCACACTTTTTGTAGTGACCAGTCGTATACTATGGCTGAAAATCTGGTCAGCTAATCAGTCTTCTAAGAAGTACCTTATCTCCTTGCCGTTTGTGGGCAAACAGCTATTTGTCCATGAAGTGCATAATGTCATTAGCCATGCTACAGTGACAGTTGCCCCAGTAAACACCTAAGCAGATGCTTTTTCTTCTGAAGCCTTGCTTTTTTCTCCCCTCCTACAAATACACTCAAACAGCCAAGTCTCTTACTCCTTCCTCAAGCCAAGGCTGTTTCCATCCCAAACCTAAATCACCATTTGGCAGGAAAGAAATCCACCTAGAAGCCTTCTACTGACAAGTTTTCTCCTGCATGTGGTGTCCTGAACTGCCTCAGGCAATGGAATAGAGTCTGTGACATTTCCACATAAATCCACCCTCGCTGTGGTGGATATATGGGTTTTCATGGTTATTTTGGAGGGTTATTGGATCGACTTCAAGGACCTTTCTCCTCTCTTTTTTTTCTTGTCAAGGATTCCTCCAGATCCCGTGAGGGCTCTGAAGTTCTTGAAGATGGTTCAAGACTTGGTAGACTTTGAAAAAAACAGTCCTTGTGGTTCCAATTTCTTCATAGTTCCCAACAAAGATGGTGACTATTATCCGGTTTTACAACTATCTCAATCATTATTTTCATAAACAAGATTCAAGTATAGAATATTTTTGTTCTGCTATTACCACTATGTGTCCAGGGGAGATTTTGACCTCCCTGGTCATAAGAGATGTACATTTTCATGTGGAAAATCAACAATTCCTTCGCTTCACTTTTCATGTTCTCCATTTCCTATGCATGGCCCTTTACTTTGGGCTGGCATAACCTCCGCAAGTTTTGGCAAAAGACATGGTGGCCATATTCAGTCTTAGGATCTCCTTTATACCTTTTCTAGATGACTTCTCGTTAAAGTGGAACTTTCAGGTAGTAATAGATCGCCCTGCAATAATTAAACGTATGGCGACTAGCATCATAATATATGTATTACCGCTGTAATTTGCCACATTCTAAAGAAATCTTTCATCTTTGGAGACCGGAATTCAGGCATCAGCGCAGATATCTTGTCTGCCCGCCTAAGCTGTCAGTACTGGTCTCCTCAATGAAGCATTGCAGTGTGCCACAAGGTAACCAGGACTGACGGTGCAGGTGTGCAGATGGCACCAGTCTGGCAGTCAGTCCTGCAAGGTGAAAGATTTCTTTAGAATGTGGCACTTTACGGAGGTAATACATGTATTATGATGCTAGTCGTCATATGTTTAAATATTGAAGGGCGACTTATTGCTACCTGAAAGTTCTGCTTTAAAGGCACCCTCAGTGGAGCCCTTATACCTGGCACAGTTTCTATGCCCTCCATGAATGGACCTTCCTGCTAGGCGACAGAGTTCAGACATTGTCCCGGCATGTGTCTCATGCTGTGTTTTGCCCAACTGCTACATTGTGCACGTACATGAGAGTTTTGGGGACACTAGTCTCCATGCTGGAGGCAGTTCCATATGCCCAGTTCCACACTTGGGTCTTACAGCAGGATATCCTCAGAAGGTCCGGACAGCAGTGCCATCTCGTGTCCCTCTCAGTCTGGATGAGGGTGGGTCTCTGTTTCTGGCTTCAGGATACTCACCTAACATTGGATTGCCCTTTTATAGTAGTGGACTGGTCCATAGTGACAACAGAGGCCAGTCTGGCAGGATGGGAAACCATTCTTGGTCCCTCGGTGACACAGGACATCTGTTCTGACTGCGAGAGTCAGCTTTCGATGAGTGTCCTGGGGCTATAGGTGATTTGTCTTACTCTTTAGCATTAAAGTGGAACTACCACCTAACATACACTTTAGCTTAAATAACTCCTCATCTGGCGACTAGCTACTTAGTAGCACTAGTCGCCAGAATTATTACATTGTTAATTAGATTTACCCTTTCTTCCCCGCTGACCTGCAGGACGGATCACAGACATCTTGCCATAGTGACGTCTGCTTGCCTGCACTGTCAGTCCCAGCCGGCTCTAGGAGGCATCTTTCATTAGATGAACTGTGGCATCTCTCTCTTCTTCTGGACCTCTGTCTCAGGTCTCTCTGTGTCAACCATATGTTTAGAGGGTGGCCATGATGGTGTGGTTTTTGAAACTGATATCTTGAGGAGAAAAGTGTTCTCTGAGCCGCTCATTGTGACCTTACTTAATGCCCATAAACTTGTGGTTTCTAAGATGTATCATAGGGTGTGGTCATTGTTTATCAAATGGTGTGAGGAACATGACTTGCAGCCATGTCCTTTCTGCTTTCTGTTGGTTTTGGCCTTTCTCCAGATCAGGCCTCCACAGGGGGCTTCACCTTAGGTCTATCATGGTCTGAATCTTGGCCATTGCAGTCCTTTTTCATAACCATGTAGCAATGTTGCTGGATGTTCAGACTAATGTACAAGGGGTGTATTTAGGGATACCACTCTATGGGATTGAAATATGGTCCTTGTAGTACTTCAGAGATATCCTTTTGAACCATTAGCTTCTGTGCCCCTTTGTTGCTTGACTCTGAAGACAGCTTTCCTTATAGTGATTGTTTCTGTCTGACATGTGATTGAACTGCAGGTTTTATATTGTTCAGCCCCCTTTCTCATCTTTCATGCAAATAAGGTAGTTCTGCATACTCGCTTTGTTTTTTTTTCCAAGGTGGTTTCTGATTGTTACATTAATCAGGAGATTGTTGTTCCTACTCTTTGTACTGCCCAATCTAATAGATGAGAACAGGAACTTCACTGTCTGGATGTAGTTCAGTATCTTAAATACTACTTTAATCACACCAAACCTTTTCGCAATTTTGATTTGCTTTTTCATAATTTTTGAGTGCCCACACCCGGGCCAATTGGCATCTAAGATGACAGTGGACTCTAGGATCTAGGCAACAATTTGCCAGGCCTATGTCATTAAGAAGTGTCTGCTACCTTTTAGAGTAATGACTCATTCCACCAGAATCAGTCCTCTGCGGAGCAGTTGGGCAAGGCGGCAAAATGGTTGCCACTTCATACGTAGGCTAAATATTGCAGAATCAATGAAGCAGAGCCCAGTTTAGGGAGAACAGTCCCCCAGGTGGTAGAGCCTGTGTAAGGGTCTTTTTCCCTTTTTCTAGTATCCTTTCTACAGTTACTTAATTTTTTGCGTGGCGATATCCCTTGACACTTGAGGTTAATGGTTGTATCGGGTTTGTCTTTCTTGAGACTGTTTTTTTGTTGGCGGTTTATCCTCCCCCTCTCTGTAATTCTGGTTGGCATAGTTTTGGTATATCCCTGTGAATCCTATTTTCCATAGCAGATGAAAGAGAAAAGGGGAGTCTTGTGTACTTACTGATAAATCCATTTCGCTTTGTTCATGTGGAACACAGGACATCCATCCTGGAGATAGACATGTTGTTTGAGTTCCAGGAAAGCCTGTCCTTCAGGTTCTCTGGTGTGGTGATGGTCTTTATTCCCTATTTATTTTGTCTTGCATCTAGCCAGTGATCTAAGTAAAAGTCTGTATGATGTTCTATTCTCTCAATCAAAGAAGGATGAATAAGGCAGTATTATTAAAGGGGTTAAAAGGCTTATATAAAGGGATATAAATTTGGAATATGTTTATTTTTTAAATGTGGTACACTTGGTTTATCATAAAAATATGCATTGATTCAGTATGCTTTCCTTCTTTTGGTTCCTTGACTTGTCAGTTAAACTTTGGCCAAACTATATAACCAAAGCCTCAAATTGTAATTTTATTATGCCCATCTAGTATCTAGCTTTATGGTGGGAGACATATGGTCTCCTTCCTTTGTTGTTTAAACTTTGGACCAAACCAGAATCCCACCTAGGGCAGCAGAATTAAGCAGGTGGAAGCAAAGACGTTTCGATAAGTGTCATGCCATCTTCTAGAATAGATAGGAAAAAGAGAAATAGAAGAACACTCCTCTCTAAACAATATAAAAATGCTTTTAATGTCAGTGCATTGATGATATATATCTAAGAATCAAAAATGTATATACAATATTAAAAAGAAAAAATGTATAGAACACCAATAATGTCTATATAAAATAGAATGGAATATAAACGTCTGGCATGAATTGTTCAAATAAACCATTAAAAACATTGTGAATAGATTTAAAGGAATGCGTCCTTTCCCGTCCTCTGCATGTATAATTGGTAATAAACGAAAAGAAAATTCTCACTTTATAGATGGAAGATAGAAGTTGGCAGGGAGTTTTTCTCATTCCTGTTGTCATTAAATCCTTAAACAAATGGTTTTATAAATTAACAAAGAAACACCAAAACAAATCGTGTTCCAAAATTCTAATGGTATTAACTATGATTGTAACTGAAAAAATGAAATAATAAAATAAAATTGGTGATAAAATATGTGCATTAATACCAAAGTTACATGTATATATCCTCCCTGTTTTCAAAGAATATTTCTTTCTTTTATTTTCTGACAAAATGGTACTACTATGATGTTAAACTTTTGAATATTCCAGTTAACTATCAACTCAGGGGGGAATGCTATTATATGAATCCACATATAATTCTATAAAGTACTCATATACTATTCCTACCTTCTTCTACACTTAGGTGATCAGTGCTCAGGGGGAAGTAACATTTTCACAGAGATCCCAGAGAACAGTCCTCATGGAACATTTGTAGCCAACCTGACCGTGTTTGGGGACCCAGTGACCAGCACAGTGAAACTCTGTCTAAGTGGTACAGATGCAGATTGGTTCTATCTGGATGGGAAGAATGTGTGGCTCAATGTATCATCTGGGAAAACACTGGACAGGGAGGTAAGGGAGATGCAGCACTGTATAAAGAAAGAATAAGAGCTGAAGGGTGTAGATTTTAATTCCCCTCTGGCACACAAAGGATTAACACTTTTTCTTATCTTCTGCCCTGAAATACCACATAAGAGTACAGATTTTAAAGGTCTCGCTCCATAAACACATTTATAGTAATTGCTGGCTCTATCATTTAGACCAGGGCTGTTCAAGTTCAGTCCTCAAGGGCCACCAGGAGTAAAGGATTTAAGGATTAACCAGTCAAAATTAATGTGCCACTGACTAACTCATCTTTGCTTAATCAGGGAAATCCTTACATCCTGGCCTGTTGGTGGTCCTTGAGGACTGAACTTGACAGCCCTGATTTAGACTATTTCACCTATATTTAGGCAGCAATATCCTTAAAAGCTGCAATCTTAGTCTATTTGACGACAGTCATTGAGAAGCCAAGTTGTAAAATTTTTTCCTAGTTTAGTTCTTAAAGTAGCCTTCATGCACCACTAATGGCATGCATCTCTTAAGGTACATTGAAACACTAATGCACTATTCCATAACATGTCTTTTCCAGATACTCAGAGGTCCAACAAACACACTGCATAAGGAGAAAGGAACAAGGAAGGTTTTTTCATCCCCTAGCATTCCCATGCATGCATTTTTTAGGTTGGAAGGATAAGTTCAGTTCAGGGTGGGTCTGAAAACTTTTTTCCTGTATCATGCAGGCAGAACAGGAAGTGAACAGGCTTGTTTTTGTATCCAGTGTTAATATGCATATACACCATACACCCTTCATGAATTCATGATACAAGAATATGTTCTAGGTGCAGTGTGTTATATTAGTGACTAGGCTATCTGGAACAGGCACCTATTTTGGCATACTCTTCAAATGTGCATTTTATTACATGTATAGCAGGGCTCAAAATTGAGTGAGTCCGAGTGGACAGCCCCGAATATAGTGGCCTTGAGTGAAACACTGGGTAGCCCTGAATGTGGCCATTCTTATTTATATTAGCCATGAACCTTTCTTCCACCTGCCCTTCTTCCACCTCTACCTTTATTCTCTATAATGTGCCCATCAATCTTCTTGAAGTGTGCTCCCCTCTCTTTGTAAGTCTTCATAAAGTGCCCAGCAATCTTCTTGAAGTTTGTGCCCCTGTATCTTGAACTCTCAATTATGTGCCCGGCAATCTTCTTGAATTGTGCCTGCCTCCACGCTGATGATGCGCGACATCTGAAAGGTCTTTCCAGGACCTATCAATACGCACACTCCACACACTTCAAGAAAATTGCCAGCCACATTATGGTGAATTAAAAGTAGAGGCGTGGAGCTCTCCAGTCATGAGTCTATTTAACACACAGAAACTTGCCTACAGCCAGCCCTGGCTCAAATGAAGTATGATTATAAACAGAGGTACATGGATGGCATGATGAGCAAGATTATCCACTGGATTTCACATTAACCCTTTGAGTGCCACTTAAAGGGATAGTAATGTTTCATAATAAAAGCAGCTCTAATTAATCATCATAGTATTTGGACTTTGGAGAGTGTTATTTCAATTCTGTCAGAGTTGTAGTTCAAGAATAATTCAATGACAGTGTCCTCCTCCCGCCCCTTTTACTGATGTAACACTGTTCAGCCAGATCAGAAGGGAGGTGCCCAGGTAGATTGCAGAGAGGGACAATCTTCAATTAAGATAAGGGAAACACCTGAAAAACTTGTCAAGGGGGGCAGGGATTTCATTGTTTTCATAGGAATAAGAGTGTCCCCTTCTGTTATCTGTCTGGTCTATGGACTGCATTCCACATCTGAGAAGAGATTGCTTACACTAGGTAAAAGGGGCAGGAGGGGGAAACTTTGCTTGTGAATATCTCTTAAACCATAAAGGTTTGAGAGATAAGATTTATATCATTCTTCATGTTTTTTTAATGCCTACAACATAAAAATAAAGTTAAAACAAAGTATTACTATCCCTTTAAAAGGTTAACCCTTTACACTGACTGCACTGGACAGAGGTACATGGATTACATCTTTGCAATCAATTCTTGTAAATGAGATGTCTTGGAAATATGTTTTGATGGATTTATTTGAAGAACATTCTGTGCATGTATAATTGCAGTCCATTTTAGTTGTGGTCGACAGATTTCCTAGAATGCATACTTTTGTTTCTCTATTTCCCCCTTTAATTTTAGAGAGGAGAGAGGTGTCAAATGCATTGCAAAGCACTCCTGTTGCTCTCAAAAGATTAAATCACTTTGGAGCTCAAAGGGTTAACAGTGTCAAAGGAGATGAACCCTTTGGCATTAGAAGTGTTAGGTATCCAACACATTGTGTTGGACATCTGTCTGGTATTTAAAGGAGGAGCTAGAGTCCTCTGGCACTCCAGTAGTAGCTACTGTAGCTACATAAGGGATGTCC
Source organism: Rhinophrynus dorsalis (assembly GCA_037306005.1). NCBI lineage: Eukaryota > Metazoa > Chordata > Amphibia > Anura > Rhinophrynidae > Rhinophrynus > Rhinophrynus dorsalis. The sequence goes on from CM074721.1 coordinate 339,857,456, forward strand.
AAAGAATGCCTCTCGCCTAGCTGCTGTTGGACTACTACTACTACTACTGTAATCCCCAGGAAGAGTTGTATCCAACAGCTATTAGAGAGCCACTTGTTGAACACAACTTGTGTAGAGAAGTAACTATTTGAGTGTCAGAGGGACACCAACCTTCTACAATTCACAGTGTTAAAGCAAATTGAGCTTTTGAGTGTCAGAAGGGTTTGAGTAGGCCAGGTAATCCATTTTAAACCTTTTTGTAGCAGAGGAATGGGCATGACTTTGGCATCTTAAAGTTACAGCTATAGACTGTGGAACAAGGCTGGAGCTTGGGGTGTCAGATTGTCCAACTCCCAGTCACAGATCCACGTGTACACAAACACCACTTCAGCTGCACAGAGTGTATGTGTGATTCTGTGGGTGCCACTATGCTTACTATGGCCTCTATGTATAAATAAGTGTGGCAAATAAACTGTACCATGTTGTGGGGAGTAGCGGGTTCTAAAAACACTTTCACATTATTTAAATGACGCATTTAACTGCAATAATGTTTGAGAGGCTAATGCTTTGTAGACCTCGCTAGCATTCAGGGGTTAAAACAGTTGGAATTTTGCACAGTTTTTGTCCCTTATGCGAAATTCTGAATAAAAACATAGAACAGTGTAATTTCATCAAAAAGAACTTGAGATGGGTGGGGTTAAAGGCGGGCTATGGGTGTGGATAAAGGCAGGGATATTGCTGGTACTAGGCATGGAAACTGGTGACGAGTATCTTTTCAGGCCTGGCTAGTAGCTCAGGACTTGAAATTTTGAGCCCTGTGTATAGTGTTTTTAAAAACAATTGCTTACAAGTAATATTTTTGCAGTAAGGATTTCCTGTTCCCTGCTTTTTGTCTTTAAAGCAGAACTACCATCGCATACCAAGTTTATCTTAAATAACTCCCCATCTGGCGACTAGCTGCTTAGTAGCTCTAGTTGCCAGAATTATTACCTTATTAAATAGATTTATCCTTTCTTCTCCGGCTGACAGGAAGGACGGAGTGCGGACATCTTGCCATAGTGACGTCCACGCACCTGCTCTGTCAGTCCCAGACAGCACCAGGAGGCGTTGCTAGGAGCCTTTCGGCTCAGGAAGGGACTGACAGATCAGGCGCGCGGACGTCACTATGGCAAGATGTCCGGCTTCATCCTGCCTGTCAGCCGGGGAAGAAAGGAGAAATCTATTTAATAAGGTAATAATTCCAGCGACTAGCGCTACTAAGCAGCTAGTCACCAGATGGGGAGTTATTTAAGATAAACTTGTTATGCGGTGGTAGTTCCACTTTAAACATAAGCCCCATTGAATCATTTGGCTAAATTTTTGTGAAAATTAAAAATGTTGTAATCATATATACCGTTAAACTCAATCTTAATTAGTGTATTGTAGTTTTGAGTAGTTCTGTTTTTCACTTCTATTGTAATCAAACTATCCATTTTGTGTGTTTTGCATTTCTATACACCACATTCATAAAATGCACTGGAGATTCACATTGCAGAACAAACACAGTGCCTTATGAATGGAATGATATGAGTTGGAGCTTGAAACACAGAGGTCAGTTTATATAGTGTAACAATATGGTATTATACTGTTTTTAAACATAATGGGGGACATTCTATATCAGGGATAAAGTGAAAAGGAAAAGGTGGTACTATGCTTACCCTCTTCTTCATTTGATTCGGCCTGCTACACAGAGGCTGGTCTCTATTCCGTGCATGCTACATTGACCCCTTGCAGTCATATATGTACCTTTACATGTATTTAATTATTTTTTGTCTACTTTTTCTACTTTCTTTCTTACCTAAATAATATTGGCTATGTTAGAGCCTAAGGGATAAATGGGCAAGACTAAGGCCTTCCTAGGGAATTTACTGGTAATTACATCCCTCATGTGCTTTGAGCCCCGCTCAAACTCAGGAGCCCAATTCTGATGAACAGGAACCTTCACAGGTTAAGACTTAATTTCTTCAGTGAGTTCTTTCCCTTCATCTATTCAGGGGCTCCTAATTTTTTGAGCCCACTGCCTTCTTGCACCCCCCAAAAGGCTGTTGAGTCATTATTGGGGATTTCTCAGCTGAGGAAGGGGAAACTGATGTGGATGAACTGGATTTGTCATTCTCTGTTTGGAAAATACCCTGGTTCTTTCATTGAGGGTCTTTTTCTGGCTGTCATGGAGACACTTAAGGTCTCAGAAGCCTCAGACTCTAGCTCCTCTTCTCTTGATATTTTCAAGAGATGAAAAAAGGAGGTTGTCATTTTTCCTCCTCGCCATTCCGTAGATCAGGCACTTCTGTAGTAATAGAGGATGACTGACAGAAGGCTATCCCTTCCTCCCTTCCTAGGTATATCTCACTCCTGTACCCCTGTTCTTCTGAGGCTTTAAAGCAGTGGGTTACCCCTCCTGGGATGGATCCTCCCAGTCTAACTCCTTGCTAAGAACACAGCTTTGTCCCTGGTGGATGCTGTGGCTGTTAAGGATTAGGCAGTTAAATGTCTGGATTATCTGATGAATACAAATTTGAGGCCTCTGGTGTCACTTTACACCCTATGTTTCCTATTGCATGGGTTACTAGAGCTATGGCCGATTGGAGGGATCAACTTCTGGATTCTTTCCATACAGGCACATCTGAGAAGGATCTATTTGAAATTATATCCAAGATCCTTGAGGCTAATGCATATCACACTGAAGCAGCCTTTGATGTCACCAGGTTCACCGGAAAAGCCTCATCTCTTTCTGTGTCTGTGCATTGGATTTTAAGATTTGGACAACTAACCAGTCTTCCAAGAAGTCTTTGATTTCTCTTCCATGTGTGGGCAGGCACATATTTGGCCTGGAATTGGAGAATATTATCAGCCACTAGATGCAAGAGTACTTTTGTTGCCTCAGGTTACTCCTAAATATTCCCTCTTTCCAAAGAAAAATGTGTGGTATTCGCTATCCCTTCGCTAGACCATCAGCATTTATGGTGGTTTGCCTCCCAAGATGATCATTTTCAGTTTACCACCATTCCCTTTTTGGTTAGACTCCACTCAGCAGGTGTTTACAAAGGTAATGACAACTCTGGCAGCTTACAGCTGCTTGCTAGGGAGTACTCTGACTCCTTACCTGGATGTACTTCTGCTGAAGGCCCTTTTAGAGGGGTCTTTTTAGCATCAGGTTCTGACTTCTGGAGCAAAATGGTTGGGTTCTCAGTTTCAAGGAGTCTTCCTTGGTTCCATCCCAGGTCCTTCATTTTCTCAGGTTTGAGGGGAAGATATTCCTGCCAGAAGAGAAAATTCTGTCATATCATCAGGTGTCTCAAGCTGTATTGTGACCATCTGAGATAATCCACTAGTACATGAAGGTGCTGGGCTTCCCAGTTTCTGCCTTACAGGCAGTTCCATTTTCTCAATTCCATTAGTTGGGAATGCAGCTGGAAGTTCACAGGAATTGGTCCAGCCAGAAGCATAATCTCTCCCATCTTACGTCCCTGTCCGATCAGATGAAGGTGGATCTTGGGGGTGGCTCCAGACATTGCATCTCACTCTAGGACAGCTACTGGTTATCCTGAATTGAGTCATATTTACCACAGATGACAGACTGGGGTGCAACTTTGTGTCCGCAGATGGCCCAGGATCTTTGAACCAAGGAGGAGAGCCTCTTATCCATCAATATTCTGGAGCTTTGGTCCATTTGTCTAGCCCTGTGGCATTGGTTTCAGTCACTGCAAGGATCTTCTGTTCAAATCCAGTCTGACAATGTGATAACGAAGGCTTGGATCAGCTGCCAAGGAGAATACAGGAGTGTAGTCCAAAGTTTGGCTGAGCCTCAAGTGGCGGAGTACCACATTACGACTCTCTCCACCATCCATATTCCAGGAGTAGACAATTCTGTTGCAGACTGAAGATAGGGTGTTATTCCCATGGCTGTTCAGGCTTCTGGTTGTTTTGGCCCTTCTTTAGGATGGCCAAAAGGGCTTGGTCTTAGCTCTAGTAAAGTTCAGATTTCAGCTCCTTCTGTCCTTTTCCTGAGGCTTATTGTTTTACTACCTGATGCGCAGACCTTTGTCCAAGAGGTGGCTCTTGCCTACCTAGTCTTTAAGGATCCCATTCCCCTTGGGATTTAAACCAAGTTCTGGGAGTGCTTCAGGAGGCTCCGCTGTCTTCAGTTTCGCTGCAGTTCTTGACTCTTAAGACAGTTTTTCTTCTGGTGATTGTATCTGTTTGGTGGGTGGCTGAACTTCAGGCTTAATCTTGTAAGCCTCCCTTTATGGTTTTCCACCCTGATAGGATGTTTTTTTTCACGGTCTAGCAAATTGTTCTTCCTTCTCTCTGTCCAGCTACATGTAATAGACAGGAGCAAGAGCTTCACCTTTTGAATATCGCAGGTGCTTGAAGCAGTATGTACTTAGTCTCATGAGATTTTTGTCATTCCTGAAGGCCTTTGTGCGGGCCAGGCTGCATCTAAGATAAAAGTGGCTTCTTGGATTAAGGCACCATTCACCAGGTATAAGAAGAAAAACATGCCCTTTTGGGCCATAGCACATTCCACGAGGCTGATGGGTACCTCTTAGATATCTAATGTATGTTTATGAAAATTATTATGAATGCTATGTTCTATGCTATTTGTTATATGGGTAAAGCGTGGTACTGTGTTAGCAATAGAAAATGCAGGAGACAAGTAGAGTAAAAAGGATACCCTTATTAGATCCAGGATGCAAGATTTCAAGACAGCTAGGTCTCTTCTTCAGGCATGACAAGAATGAAGGCTGAATGCTCAATACATGACTATGACTTTAAAACTCATGCACATTATTTTGACACGTACATTCTACTGCTTACCAGTATAACCATAATTCATTACTTAGGCTTTAGTAAAATCTATTTGAAGTGGACTAGATGATGCAAACAAGATTAATTACTGAATGTGAGACCCAAGAATAACTTTACATTGATGTATTTACCCTTCTTTAATTCCTTGAGAAAAGACCTATAAAATACTATTGAAGATTCCAAATTGAGTATTAGGAGTGCCTGAGCAAAACATTTTTGAGAACCGCTGCCTTGAGTGGATACGCTGAACATAGTAGAGGGGATGTAATAATACAAATTAATGCTAATATAGCAGATGGAATCAATGTTCTTAGTGCAGTGCCTTCCTAACACCAATTCAGTAAGCTACTTAAACTGAAAATTCGTGTCTGCCCACCTCTTGCACCAAGTGGAAGGCAGTAGGTAGTATATGAGCATTTTGGGGAATTCCTTTGTTCTTTGCCTTATTTCTCTCTGTTCGTATAGGTGTGGCATTCAGAGCTTGTTCACATTAAAATTATAACAATGGCAGAGTATTACTCTCCAGTATGGAATGTAGCAATCTTATGCTCAAATGCATACCTCAGGGTACAGGTACTTGAGTAGAAAACCAAAATTCCAGAGCTGTGATATCTACTTTTCACTTAATAACAATAGGTGATAATTGTAAATACTCCATGTATAATCTCATACAATATGTTTTCAGGCTAGGAAGAGTAAAGAGTCAGGAAACTGAAATCAGCTGACGTCAAACTGAAATAATGAGTGAAAAACTATGTGTCTATAGATAGACAGATATAAATAAAATAAAGTAATTCCAGTTGGGAAGCATTCTTGTTTTAAATGGGTCTTCTGCCTGGGTGCTGATGCAAAAGCAGAATATACAATCCAAAGATAACATAAACATGCTCAGGACTTGAAATGATCTTGTGACAAACTAAGTGTTTTCTTAAATCAGCGTTTTGGGTGCCTACATGGCAGCCTTCGGCAGTGAAAAATGACTCCCTTATATACCCACACACTGTACTTTAGGTGTCCATACCTGGTGCAGGTATTTAGTGATAATTCAGTATTTAACATTTAAGTGTAATCTACCAGTGCATAATCATTATACAAATTAAATGAGTAGAGTGTCATTAATACATTACACATATAGATTTAGTTCACCTTGTGGGGTGTATAATGTTCTCCGCAATAAGGGACCTGCTATGCACTGTACTGAGGTGCTGTGGAATGTACCAGAGACCTAGTTCAAGTGTTCATGGGCAATGATACTGCAGTCCCTACTGTGTACTAGGATACATGTAATGTTGGTTATGATAATTCAAGAGTCGAATGATAAGATTTATGAGGTTATGAGTAGCTAAGGATTACATGTACATACTAGTTCCTTTAGCTTTATATAGAAGTGTGTATGATATAAAGACCATTGGTAAGGTCTTAATAGTTATTTAATAATGAGATGGGCGAGAATAGACACTAGCTCTTATAATACTGTATTGCTACTGGGGAGTATACAGACAGTAAAGTATGTGTGCATACCAGTCATCTTAGTGAAGACTAGACAGCTAGCAGGTTATCTGAGTTCAGAGGCCCTAATTAGTGATGATGAGGAGATGCAGTGATTACTGTGTTAACGGTGATACAATCTTAAGTCGATTGTACTTCAAAGGTGACATAGAGTGTGTTGGGTGAATATTCACATATATACATGTACTGATACTGACAAACAACCTATACACAATATGTGGCACTGAGATCAAGAAAAGAGAGAACACTTGATACATAGATAGTGTGTTACTGGAGGGATGGACACATTCTTATAGGGAAACCAATACACATCAATGAATTTCACATATCAAAATAACAGATCATTAGAACAAGAGAATATATATTGTACAATGTGGATTTGAAGAAGCGACTAAGGTGAAAATATGTTCCTTAGTTGTTGTGTCATGCATATATAGAGTTCAGAGTTTGGAGTGGCTCATAGACATACCATGAGAGTACAAGACTACAAAAGTATAGTGTCAATAAGCTTATAGTGACAAGGTCACAGTAAGTGACATACTTAACATCCATTTGACACTATGAATCCATTCTGGACTTAATGGTCAAGTAACAGTAATCTGGAGAATTACCGGGATGTCCATAGTCGGTCAAGTCCAGTCATAACTGTTATAGTGGACACTAGGAAAATAAATAGGTAGATCACTATGGGTGAAAATTAATGCCCCAAGTGATGAAGATAGCTTGCAAATAATTGGTTCACAGACATTGAGTCTTAGTCCTGTTATGCTGAATATGTCAGTCCTTTGATTGAAGATATTATGATGTTAGAAGACTGCCAATGTGGTGGTACCAGATATGCTTGACAAGAGTCCCATAGTACATAATGGTCCACTTCATATAGCAGATGGCTCTTCTTTCTGTATTCAGAAGACACATTGCAGTCATATCAACTTGTATGAGGCGGGTCCTTGTATGTCTTGAAGAACTTCCAATCTGGTGGTTCCAGATATGCTGAACATCAGTCCTATTACACATAGTGGTCCTCTTCATAAAGGATAAAGCAATTCCTAGAAAAGGGAGAATAAGACAATTTCTCATTTAGACCCTAGGGTGCCACCGTGTCGAGATGTCGGAACCAATATGTCTCACGTTGGAGGAGTTTGATTCTTCAATTGCCTTCCTCAGTTGTAGCTGGTACATAATCAATAATCATGGTTTTGATCAATGGAAATAGATGATGTAGTGCAAAAAAGTGGAGTGGAACAGGTTCATCTGTGCTTCCAGTAGTGAGTGCTGCTCTAATAGATGAATGGTGGGTAGCCATTCCTTCACAGAATGTTGTTGTTTCGGCTTTACCTAAATGTATAGTAATAGTAATGTTTCATAATAAAAGCAGCTCTAATTAATCATCATAGTATTTGGGCCTTGGAGAGTGTTATTTAAATTCTGTCAGAGTTGTAGTTCAAGAGTAATTGAATGATAAAGTATCCCCCTCCCGCCCTTTTTACTGATGCAACACTGCTCACCTCAGAACAGCTGGGAGGCGCCCAGGTAGACTGCAGAGAGGGACAATCTTCAATTAAGATAATGGAAAAAGCTGAAAAACCTGTCAAGGGGGGCAGGGTTTTCATTGTTCTCAGAGTAAGAAGATTGTCCCCTGCTGTTATCTGTCTGGTCTTACAACCAGATTACACATCTGAGAAGAGCAGTGTTACACTAGGTAAAAGGGGTGGGAGGGGGGTACTTTATCATTCAATTACTCTTGAACTACAACTCTAACAGTATTGAAATAACACTCTCTGTGGCTCAAATACTATGAAGATTAATTGGAGCTGCTGTTTTTGTGAAACATTACTATCCCTTTAAGGACACAGTTCATCAATCCAGTGAAAATCAGTAGGCCAGATTGGAGTGGTAAAAATGGAAAGCCAAGGGTCATACACAGGTTAGCAATATCCTTGATTGAAGTCAGCAATCAATGTGATAGTCAGAACAATAGCAGGGGATCATACACAGTTAGGCCAAACTCTAGAGGAATCAGGAGACAATGGGATAATCAAAACAATAGCCAAGGGTCATACATTGGTAGGCAATACTGAACTCAAGAAATACAGGCTGAGCAATGCTAGTACAAGGTCTAAACTAGAAGAGAACACTGTGAAAGTGCCCCAATGGCCCAAAGAAGCCACCTAATTTGGGCACGGAGGAATGACGTTACTCTTCTGGTGAAGTGCCTGTCAAGAACCAGGAAGTGAGGCATGCCGCTCCAAGAGAGTGGGGGAGAAGGCCGCACAGAGGGAAAGAGGGTGCAGGCCAATGGAGGTGACAGTTGTTATTCGAGAGTTTTGTCATCATACCCTCTCATTTTAAAGTTTTCTTTCATCTTTTGCATTATACACTCCGCAGGGTGAACTAAACCTAAACTTGAATGTTAATTACCTAATTATCACTAATTACCTGCACCAGGTATGTGCACCTAAAGAACAGCATGGTGGTATGTAAGGGAGTCATTTTTCACTGGTTTCCATCCTGACAAAGGCTGCTATGTAGGTACCCAAAACGTTGATTTAATAAAACACTTTGTTTATCACAAGATAATTTGAAGTTCTGAGAGTGCTTATGTGACCTTTGGATGGTATATATAATAAAGGATATGTTTTTGTGTTTTCTTGTGTATATAGCATATGTTTTGTGTTGTCTTGTGCTGCAGGCGCTGGAGTCATCAGTCCTGTTGGTCACTTTAACTTGCTCCGAGGAAGGATTTCCTATGGTAATAAATACATAACTGTTACAATATTATATACAAAATTATAATTGTAATTTCTCTTTCATCTAGTGTGGAACACAGAGACCATGGGGTAGAGTCTTCCCCACTAAGTGGGCCAGGCACTTAAAAAAAATATCTGAGGTGGAGCCTCCCTACTTCCTTACACTTTAGCCCCTATCTTCAAGTTCAGTTTCAAGTGACCTTGTGATCAAGAAGTTAGCATGGGCACAGTCATAGCACTCTTTGTTAGCCTACTTTTTTATTTTCAGTACTTAGTATATGGGGCTGTACAATCCCACATTAGGTGGGCTCCTATTCCTGGCTTCCTGTTTCATGGATTGTCCAGTGCATAGGTTGTTTATCCAGAACCTCTAACTCTGACAGTACCGGAATAACACTCTCCATGGCCCAAATACTATGAAGATTAATTGGAGCTGCTTTTATTTTGAAACATTACAATCCCTTTAATGGACAGCTACCTGCACATTCTAATCCATCCAGATCATTTCCTGTGGTTTAGGGCCATCACTTTCAATTCACAGTTCTTCCCCTTGGCATACCCTCTGCTCAGCAGGTCTTCACAAAGGTCATGTCCACCTTGAAAAGTGACATTTGAGCTTGTGGGATCTCTTTGTCTTCCTACCTAGTAGACAACCTTTAACTCAAGGCTCCTTAAGAGGTAATCTTGCTTACTCAGATTCAAGAGGGCATCTCCATTCTGGAGAAGCAGGGATGAGTACTCCATTTCAAGAAATCCTGTCTGGTTTCGTCCTAGGTCCTTCATTTTCTTAGCTTGAGATTCAGTCCCCTCCAAAGGTTGGTGTCAACAAAGACAGAGTCAGTCTTTGTTGCTCCAGGTGTCTCAGAAAATATTCTGGACCTTGGCTACTGTACAGGAGTACATGGAGGTACTAAGTTACCAGTTATCAGCTCTGGAGGCAGTTCCATTTGCTCAATTCCATTTTGTAATCACAGCTATGTACCCAGGAGAGAGTCTAGCTTCCCTGGACTTAAAGGATGCTAATCTGCACATTTTGTTCCATTTGGATCATCTGATATTCCTGAGCTTTGCATTCCAGGGCAGCCACTTCCAGTTAACTGCATTCCATCTGATCTAGCATTGGCCCAAGGGTCATTACAAAGGTCATGTTAGCCTTGGCAGCTCACATCCAAGCTCAAGGGATCTCATTGACTCCCTACCTAGGTGACCTTTTACTCAAAGATCCACCAGAAGTTATCTTGCACACTTAGATTTAGGAGTACATCTCCCTTCTGGAGCAGTACTGTTTGATACTCAATTTCAAGAAATCCTCTCTGGTTCTGTCCCACATCCTTCGGTTTCTCGTTATGAGTTTGGATACCCTCCAAGGGAGGGTATTTCTTCCAGAAGACAATATTCAGTCTTTTTTGCTCCAGGATATTCAGGTGAGATGTAGCAGGAGTACTTGTTTACCTGGTATCTGCTCTGGAGGCAGTTCCACTTACATATTTCCATACATGGGAATTACAACTGGATTTTAAGCATCAATTTCATCTGTTTCATGTCATATATCTGTCCCTTCAAATGAAGGAGGTCCTTCGCTGGTGCCTTCAGTGATTCTATCTGACTCTGAGACATCCATTTGTCATTCCTGACTGGGTCCTAGTTACCATGGATGCCAGCTTGCTGGGCTAGGATGCTACTAGGCAGCACAGGGTCTTTGGAAAAGGGAGGATAGCCTCCTGGCCATCAGTGTACTGGAGCTGCAGTCAATTTGCCTCATGCTGCATCATTGTCTGGCCTCTTCAGGTCTTCTCAGTGCAGATTCAGTCCAACAATGTGACGATGGTGGCTTACATCAAACAGCAGGGAGGAACTAGAAGTGTGACAGCTTGGTTAGAGGTCCAACCGATTCTCTTTGGAAATGAGACCCACATGCAGGCCCTCTCCTTGGTTCACATTCCAGGGGTAGAAAACTTGGTGAAAGACTTTCTCAGTCAGATGCTTGAAGTATTATGTACATTTCATGCAGCCTTTTCAGACCCAGGCTGCATCTAAGGTTACTGTAATGTCCTGCCAGGTGTATGCCCTCAGGAAGGAACCTGTACCCTTTTAGGTTACTGTGCATTCCAACAAGTTGGTGTGTGCTTCTTGGGCCTGCAATAATAAGGGGACTGCTGAGCAGATGTGTAAGCAGGTGATGTGGTCTTCTGTGTTAATATGCTGGCTTTGGCTGAAGCTAGTTTAATCAGGAAGGTGTTACAGGCTTGTGCCTGTATAGGTGTTCTTCTTTGATATCTGCCAACAGAACCTTGTTGGTTTCCTGTTATTTGGTTTTCAAGTCTGTTGACACCTGAGGTTCATGTTGGAACAATTCGTTCTGTGTATACTGGTCTGTGATGCAGGTTTTTTTTCACTTTCCCTCTCTGGAATTTTAGTGGTTCCTGTGTTACAAATTGAACGAAAGAGAAATCTTTTCTCTTAGTCCATGTAGAGCACAGGACTCCCTTCCTGAGATAAAAAGCACTGTTTCGAGTCCTGGCCAGGGGATCTTCTTGGGCTCTCTGTTCAGGGGAATTGCTTTCTTCTTTCACTTCTGTTTTGCTTTCTCCTTGCTTTTCTATATGTTAAAACTGAGCTCAGCTTACACGGGTAACATCTAAAGGAGGATGGAGTCTCCACCTCAGAGTGCTTTCTTTGAAGTGCCCTGCCCTCCTTGAGGAGGAGACTTTACCCCATGCTTCTTGTGTTCCACATGGACTATGGGAAATGATTTATCTGTAAGTACACAAAAATCCTCTTATACATATGTTAGAATGGAATTTTGTAGTTAAAAGGTTTTTTTACTATTAAGACTATATCACATGTTGTGTTTGTCACATTGATTCACAACAAAATGACAAAGCTGGATCACTAGACCAGAGGTGACCAAATTTTATCTCCCATCATTCTCAGTATCCCTCCTCTGGATATGACTATAATTATCAAACATTTGTCTCATCTCATTAGTTTTTAACATTCCACTCCTCACTTCTTGCTTTTTCACCAAATTGTCTCTTGTCTCTTCAGGTCCACTACAGGATTATTGTCCAAATTCTTAATGAAAATGACAATAAGCCAACTTTTCTGGAGGAGTCAGTGGCTGCCCAGAACATCAGTGAGGCAAGTGTGAATGTGTATTAACTAGATGCAGTCATTCCAATATATGACTGACACCTTGTTACATAGAACTCTTGTGTTAAGAAGGGTGCAGTAGTTACATATAAACTTAAGTTATTTTCACCAATTGTTTCTTAAGGTCTTAAGAGTCCTAATTTGATCTGGCAAATCAGAAAAGGTGAGGCATATACTATTATGATTCACAGCTCAAATATGTACTGGAACCAACTTTTTAGTGCTGAGCATACCTAGCACCAATTCACTAAACTAATACATACCTGAAAAGCAGGTGCATGAGTAGTAAGCCAACATTCAAGTGCGGAAAATAAGATGTGTCTGTAGATTTGTACATTTTCTACTGTGATTCTTAATATATGAAAGCCACCAAAACCTTGTGTAGTAATATCCCTATATCTTTATATATCACATGCAATTTCAATGGTTCGTCTACTTTAGCCAATATTTATTAAGAGACCAAAACACAGCAATTAATAATTCCAGAGTGCAATCCCTCTTTAAAGGGATAGTAATACTTCATTTTATCTTTATTTTATTTTGTAGGCATTAAAAAAACATGAAGAACGATATAAGTCTTATTTCTCATACCTTTATGGTTTGAGAGATATTCACAAGAAAAGTTTCCCCTCCCGCCCCTTTTACCTAGTGTAAGCCATCTCTTCTCAGATGTGGAATCTGGTTGTAAGACTGACAGATAACAGCAGGGAACAATCTTCTTTCAATGAAAACAATGAAAACCCTGCCTCCCTTGACAAGTTTTTCAGGTTTTTCCCTTATCTTAATTGAAGATTGTCCTTCTCTGCAGTCTACCTGGGCACCTCCCTTCTGATCTGGCTGAACAGTGTGACATCAATAAAAGGGGCGGGAGGGGGAGACTTTGTCATTGAATTACTCTTGAACTACAACTCTGACAGAATTGAAATAACACTCTCCAAAACCCAAATACTATGATAATTAATTAGAGCTGCTTTTATTATGAAACATTACTATCCCTTTAACTACACCAGGCAGCAAATTCCCCCTTTTTATCCCACCATGGCTAACACATTACCACACTTTTAACAACGTTACCTGAGATCACAAGGTTCAGCACCATTAGGTTGATCCTAGCCACAGAACAACACACACAGAGGGGTTAGGGTAGGCAGGAAATGGGGGAGGGGCAGGAACACACAGAAGGGAGAGAGACACAATGGAGCTGATATCACCAATAGCAGGAACAGAAACAAAGAAAAAGACAAAGGGCTTGTGCTATATCTTTTATGCCCACTTTTTGGCCCCGCTCTCCATCCTTTGTATTGGCTAAAGGCCTATGACCTCACATCACCTGCCCCCATACCTTTCCTACCATGTGTAAAATCACTACACCTTGTTTCCCTTATGTCTTATATGGAACACAGGAAACATGGGGCAAAGTATGTTCCAGCCAGGAGGGTAGGGTACTTGCTTAAAAAGGTAGAAACTCCCTGCTTCACTTTTACCCCACCAGACATGCACATATATAAGTCCTTGGCAGGGTTGTGGAATTTATATCGCCCGACGCCTGGGACATGTAGTTTCGGGTGCCGGGCAGGTAAATTTTTCTCCCATTTAGCCCTGCTTTGGGCAAGCAGAGCCGGACTGACACAGTGAAGCTGTGAATTTTTGTTTTTTTCCCGCTCTGTATCCCGGCACTGATAGCTCCCTTCATTGAGTCTGTTGACTCAATGAAGGGAAGCTATTGTGAACTGCGCATGCGTGTGCCCAGTGATGTCATCACGGCCCGCAGGGGCTCGTGATGTTGAGTCTGGTTGGGCAGTTGAACAGAGCGTGCCAAGCCAGTTCTCCAGCAGTTTTCTTATGCTGGCCTGGCACCAACATCACAAAGGTGAGGGAGAGAGGCAGACCGGCGGCAGCACTTCAGTGGAGGAGAGTGAGCACAGTCTGGACTGGAGGACTCGGGAGGAGGCTTCATTGGATGGTGGTAAGCACTGGTCTGAGTGCCAGTGTGGGCAGGGTAGACACAGGATGGACAGTGTGACAGTGGACACAGTGTGGGCAGGGTGTGGAGATGGACACAGGGTGTGGACATGGAGGTGGACACAGGGTGTGGACATGGAGGTGGACACAAGGTGTGGACATGGACACAGGGTGTGGAGGTGGACACAGGGTGTGGACACAGGGTGGGGAGGGTGTGGAGGTGGACACAGGGTGTGGACACAGGGTTGGCAGGGTTGGAGGTGAATCACAAAAAATATGGGCTAGCACAAGTATATATCAGTATAAGGCAAACAAAAGTGGCCATAAATAATCTCTCAAAATAAGGAGAGGGTGCTCTCGGGGACCAACAACGACACAAATACATAAACTGAAACAGAATGTTTCAAAAGCAGACCCACTACTGAGGTACACCAAAACCACAAAAGTCACAAAATATACGTAAATCTTTATTGCTGTACAAAATTCACAAACATTTATCAAAACATTGGCTTAACAAACACATTTAAAAGAACAAACAAGCAGTCTATGTGTAATCCACATGCAGCCAATAATATATCACAATAAAGTGAATAAAATGAAGAATGAGGTCAATACATACATATATGCACCTGAAATAATATGGTACAAAAGACAAGTACACAGTAAGGGTCCAAAAAAGCTAAAAATATCCAGTCACTATTGGTGTAAAACTGCAAAAACAAAATCTAAAGCTAGCAGAGATAATAATAAGATGGGGCCCCATCAAATAGACGCACAAGACAGAGTAATCGCAAAGTAGAAAACAGGACCAATACTTATCAGGCAAAATGTAAAGAGATGACCACAATTGGTAAAGGGCTACATGGACCTCAAAAGACTACATGTATCCCAATGTGTATTGCCCATCGGGGCTTCGTCAGGGGAACAGGCCCCATCTTATTATTGTGTACTTGTCTTTTGTACCATATTATTTCAGGTATATATATGTATGTATTGACCTCATTCAACATTTTATTCACTTTATTGTGATATATTATATTGGCTGCATATGGATTACTCATATACTGCTTGTTTGTTCTTTTAAATGTTTTTGTTAAGCCACTGTTTGATATATTTTTGTTAATTTTGTACAGCAATAAAGATGTATGTATATTTTGTGACTTTTGTGGTCTTGGTGTGTCTCAATAGTGGGTCTCCTTTTGAAACATTCTGTTTCAGTGTATGTATTTAGGGTGTGGAGGTGGACACAGGGTGTGGAGGTGGACACAGGGTGTGAAGGTGGACAAAGTGTGGAGGTGGACACAGTGTGGGCAGGATGTGGAGGTGGACACAGGTTGTAGACACGGTGTGAAGGTGGACACAGTGTGGACACGGTGTGGAGGTGGACACTGTGGAGGTGGACACTGTGTGGAGGTGGACACGATGTGGAGGTGGACACTGTGGGCAGAGTGTGGAGGTGGACACCGTGGGCAGGGTGTGGAGGTGGACACGGTGGGCAGGGAGTCGAGGTGGACACAGGGTGGGCAGGGTCTGGAGGTGGAGTCTATATTGATATGAGGTGGTAGGCTGTGTTTCCTTTTTGTACATATGTTTTTGATTTTTTAACTTTGTCTTAGGTTAACAACTTTTGACATTAGTATGTGGGATAGGATGTTTTTTATATCACGTCTCTGATTGATTTCACCTGCTTGATTGTTTCCACTTGAGAGGAAGCAATTAACTTGCAGATACCAGTCTTTGTGCCCATTTTTAACATTTTAACATGTATGTGAAGTCACGTTGGGGTATCTCTCCGAGTGTGTATCTGTCTGCTAGCACATGCCTGTTTAGGACAATAGATTGTCATGAGGTACAAGTGGATTGGGCTCCTGTTTTAGTCCCTTGGACAAGTAGTTTTTTAATTTCCACACCCCTGCCTTAGTAAGGCCTCATCAGGAATATGGAGTACAGTTTTGTCACCAGTTCTTAAAAAAGTCATTACTGAACTAGAATAAAGTGCAAAGACGTGCAACAAAACTGATTTGGGATTGGAGGATCTGAGTTATAAAGTGAGACCTGCCAAACTGGAAGAGACATCTTAAGAAGTGATAGGATTACCATTTACAAATATATTCAAGGTCAATACAAAGAACTCTCCAAGGAACTATTTACTTAAAGAGCTGAGCAAAAAACAAGAGGTCATCCATTAAGCATAGAGGAAATGTGCTTCTGACTAAAACAAAGGCAGATATTTTTACCGCAATTATTTGCCTCTGGATGCTGTGCTTGCAGATACTGCAAGTGCTTTCAAAAGAGCAATGGATACCTATCGAGCATAGAACAATACTGAGAATTATGACAATTGGCTTCTAAGCAGATTGGATGGTGATCCAAGGAAATATCCGACTGTCATTTCAGAGTACAAAGTAATTTTATAACCCACTTGGGGCTTAACTGGATATGGCTTCAATGTTTTTATTTTTCTTTGTTTTTTTGCTCCAGAGTGGAGACTACTCTGCCCATCAGTGTTCTAGAGCTTTGAGTGATTAGCCAAGCCCTACAGCATTCATCTCAGTCCCTCCAGGGATACCTGGAGTGTATCCAGTCAGGTAATGCGACTGTGGCTGTTTACATCAGTCAGCAGGGAAAAACGAGAAGTATGGCCTCATGGGTCAAGGCCTGGCTGATTCTCATATGAACAGAGGCTCACGTATGGCTCTCTCTGGCATTCACATTTTATTTGTAAACAAAGTGTGGCAGACTTTCTCACTCCCCAGTGCCTGGATCTTGCAAATGAGAGCTCAATCTGAGCCTATTTGACTCAATAGTTCAGCTATGGGGTTTCCATGTGGCGGACCTAATGACCTCTCAACTGACGTTCAAGGTTCCTCAGTTCTGTGTCAGGTCCCAGGATCCTTTAGCTCTCACAGTAAATGTGATGGTCATTCCATGGCATTATCCTTCAGAATATTAGTGATGAGCTGATAATAGCGTTATCGCCGCTCACCATCTGTGTCGATTCCTCAAAATTGCGTAAAACCTCGCAGAGGTCTGACATCCATTCCCACTCCTCACTTCTGATTACAGGAAGTTGAACGGAGAGGCGACGACCGTGTAACAGCTGGTACTCCACTACTACCCTCTGCTGCTCACAAAGCCGGGCCAACATGTGGAAGGTGGAGTTCCAGCGCGTGCTCACGTCACACAGCAGCCGGTGAGCTGGCAATTGTAAGCGCTGCTGCAGCTTCAACAGGCCGGCTGAAGCTGTTGATGACTTACGGAAATGTGCACACACGCGGCGCACCTTGGTCAAGAGATCATGCACATTGGGGTAGGTTTTTAGAAATCACTGAACCACTAAATTAAATACATGCACTAGGCATGGTACGTGTGTGAGCTTGCCGAGCTCCAAAGCCGCCACCAAGTTACGCCCATTATCACACACAACCATGCCTGGTTGCAGGTTGAGTGGCGAGAGCCACTGCTCGGTCTGGTGACTAATCCCCTGCAACAGCTCTGAGGCCGTGTGCTGTTTGTCTCCAAGGCAGATCAGCTTCAGCACGGCCTGTTGACGCTTCCCCACTGCAGTGCTACACTGCTTCCAGCTACTGGCTGATGGGGGAGTGGCGCTGCGTGTAGAGAATTCGGAGGTGGAAACGGAGGAGGAGGAGCCAATAACGTAGGTGCTGGCGGAAACCCTGATGGAGGTAGGGCCCGCAATCCTCGGCGTGGGTAGCACCCGTGCCATCCCAGGGTCCGAGTCGCTCCCAGCCTCCACGACATTCACCCAGTGTGCCGTCAGGGAAATGTAGCGTCCCTGGCCACAAGCACTTGTCCATGTGTCAGTCGTTAAGTGGACCTTCCCAGTAACTGCGTTGGTCAGGGCACGGGTGATGTTACGGGACACATGGTGGTGTAATGCGGGGATGGCACACCGGGAAAAGTAGTGGCGGCTGGGGACCGCGTACCGAGGGACAGCTGCTGCCATCAGGCTGCGGAAGGACTCAGTCTCCACAAGCCTAAATGGCAGCATTTCGATGGCCAGTAATTTGGAAAGGTGTGAGGTTAGTGCTATGGCCTGTGGGTGGGTGGCTGGGTATTTTCTCTTGCGCTCAAATGCCTGGGGTAATGAAATTTGGATGCTGTGCTGGGACAGGGAAGTGGATGTGGTCGCTGATGGTGCTTCAGATGGTACAGGTGCAGGGCGGGAGGTATGCGGGCCTGCGCCTTCGACAGGCGATTGGCCGGCACCGAAAACAGGGGAAGAGGAGGCAGTGGTGTGGCCTGCAGACACAGATGGGCGATCCAGGCGTTCCTCCCACTTATTACGGTGCTTGGATGCCATGTGTCGGATCATGCTGGTGGTGGTGAGGTTTCTAGTGTTCATGCCTCGGCTCATTCTGGTGTGGCACAGGTTGCAAACTACAATTCTTTTGTCGTCCGCACTTTCCTTAAAAAAACGCCATACCACGGAACACCTACCCTTTGGCAAGGTAGATTTACGCAAGGGGGTGCTCCGTGGAACATTTGCGGGCCGGTTTGGTGCGGTCCGCCTTCTTTCTGTAGCCACACCACTGCCTCTTCCAGCCTGTTGCGGTGCTGCAGATGGCTCACCCTCAGGACTGCTGTCATCGCTCGGCTCTACACCTTCCCAGGTGGGGTCAGTCACCTCATCGTCCACCAAGTCCTCCTCCACTTCCTCACTCTGATCATCCTCCTCATATCTTGATCCCACCACATACTCAGTCATTGACAACTGTATAACATTCTCCTCAACAAGGTCTTGAGACGGAAATAGTGGTTGATTTAATGGCAACTGTGTCTCATCATCATCATCATCATCCACTACATCCTTTGACCTTAAATGCCGTTCACATCTGTCATCTTCTTGTGATTGGGTACCCTCTAGAGGTTGTGAATCAGGGCACAAGATGTCATGTTCCTCTGCAAGCGTGCTTGGAGAGAGGGTCAAATGAAGGATTGGTGATGAGACGAGCTCCTCACTATATCCCAGTGTGGGATCACTTCTTTGACCAGACCGTGTATGGTGGGAGGAAGGATGATCAGAGTGAGGATTATGTTGACCAGACTCTTGGCTACTGAGAGTGGACTTGGTGGAAGACAGGGTGGTGCTTAACCGACTGGAAGCAGTATCAGCTGACATCCAACCGACCACCTGTTCGCAGTGGTCGGACCTCGAGAGTGATGTCCTGCGACGCCCTGTAAAATGAGACATGAAGCTAGGTATGGTGGATGTCTTTCTTTCTTGTGCTCTGGCACCAGGCACAGTTTCTCCGCGTCCTGACCCGCGCCCTGAACTATCAGGATCACGTCCACTTCCCCGTCCCTTTGTACCCGCCTTCTTCATCTTACACGGAATATGTGACTTTAATATTTGAGTTTGAAAACTTAACAGTATTTCTTCCTATTCTGCAACTGTGCAGAGTACACAGAATAGGCTGCTAAACTGCGGTGACACACACTGAATGGAATATGTGACTTTAATATTTGAGTTTGAAAACTTAACAGTATTTCTTCCTATTCTGCAACTGTGCAGAGTACACAGAATAGGCTGCTAAACTGCGGTGACACACACTGAATGGAATATGTGACTTTAATATTTGAGTTTGAAAACTTAACAGTATTTCTTCCTATTCTGCAACTGTGCAGAGTACACAGAATAGGCTGCTAAACTGCGGTGACACACACTGAATGGAATATGTGACTTTAATATTTGAGTTTGAAAACTTAACAGTATTTCTTCCTATTCTGCAACTGTGCAGAGTACACAGAATAGGCTGCTAAACTGCGGTGACGAACACAGAATGGAATATGTGACTTTAATATTTGAGTTTGAAAACTTAACAGTATTTCTTCCTATTCTGCAACTGTGC